>OX421358.1:3897933-5197244 GCA_949126925.1 Cheilosia vernalis | reverse complement strand
AAAGGTGAATTGCAAAATTCTGTCCGGTCTGTCGGTCTGTCCGTCCTTCCACAGGCTTACAGCCTAAACAGCTTCCCGGATTACGTTCAAACCTCGGATTTGGAGTTTTTGGGCTTACAGTTCGGGAGGTGTTTTTTCTTTTGCAAGGTAAACTTAATATTAATGGTACTTCCTATATGCAATGTTCGTACCAGTTTGATTTGATCGAAAACGGCTCTAACGATTTCAACCAAAATTGATATTAAAGCTTAAGTAGGTGAGGTCACCATGACTGCGTACCCAGTTTTTGGCTAAAAATTCGAACAACGGTACTTTTGAAATTTCGACATAATCTCGAAAACGCTCCATACGATTGTAACAAAAAATAATTTCTAAGGTAATGTGGTCATTTATAACTTAATAGCAAACTCAGTTTTTCTCTATATTATCGTACAATGGATTTTTGAAAACAGTATTCCTTAGGCGCGTTGGGCACTTTTAGATGGGAAGAAATTAATGAATTCGCGTTACCTTTATTTAAAACGACACCGCGTCATCGTCACCGAAAAACCGACGCTGTTTTGCATTTTCTGAGAAACTCAACCGATCTCATTGAAACTTAGTTTGTGTGCATGGTTGTATGCAGCTAGAAATATAGGATAGTTTTGGACCCGATAGGTGGCGCTTTTGTGCATTTTCCGAGAAACTCAGTCGATCTCAATGAAACTTCGTATATGAGCATGGTTGTATGCAGCTAGAAAGCTAGGATAGTTTTGGACAAGATAGGTGGCGCTGTTGTCGATTTTCTGAGAAACTCAACCGATCTCAATGAATCTCTGTATGTGTGCATGTTTGTATGCAGCAAAAAAGATAGGATAGTTTTGGACCCGATAGGTGGCGCTGTTGTCGATTTTCTGAGAAACTCAATCGATCTTAATGAAACTTTGTTTGTGTGCATGGTTGTATGCAGCTAGAAAGATAGGATATCTCATTTACAAATTAAACGGAAATTGTAATATGTATGTATAATTTTTGTAGATGAAAATTCATAAATTTCATTGGTATTCATTTCAAAGAATACCAATTAATTATTAAATTCAATATTTCATGTATGTATTTGTAAATGTACGTTTTAAGCAATAGATTGCAATATTTTTTGTAAAATAATATGCATTATTTTTTATGTACAATGGCGCTTTAAATAAAAGTGAAAATTGTAATATAAGATTTGTAGTAGTAGTTTATAATAATCAACTAGCTGATCCGGCGAACTTCGTTCCGCCCAAATTCGTTAGGTAATGTAATGAAAGTAATAATTTCCAGCATGCACAATGCACATGCTACTTTATGTAGACGCTTAAATACCTCTTTCGTTGGGACAAAATTGCAAAAATTCCGCGACAACGAAATCAATCCATTCGATGCGTCGACAGGAACATGACCATTACCAATACTTAGCAGTTGATTGGAGAACACTTCGGCAGATGGATCATTTAGCAAACATGCGATGTCGTCAGCTGAAGTTTCTTCAAAGCATTGATCTCATCGGCAGCGGTCGATCGTGGTATTACTGGTAGCGTTTGCCGGAAATCGCTTGAGAGTAAAATCAATGCACCCCCAAAACGTCATGCGTCATTATACAGATCTTTCATATTGCGATTCAGAGCTTCTAACGCACGCTTATGCGACATTGTGCATTCGTCCCAGATAATAATTTTGCTTGCTACCAAAACTTTGGCCATTGCTGAATGTTTCGCTATGTTACATATTGGTTCTTCAACCGCTTGAATATTTAATGGCAATTTCAATGCCGAATGAGCGGTTCGGTAACCTTCCAGCAGCGTAGCCGCTATTCCAGAAGATACCATCGTTGCCAGTGATGGTCTCATTAGTCAAATTTCGTGGATAACGCTTTGAACACTTGCCGTCGACCATGCACGGTGATTGTATGTTAATGGCGCCACACGGTCCATGAATCATGTTTGTAATTATGACATCATGCAGGTCCGGATCGGTTTCGGGACCTGGAATCTCGGCACATATCTTTCGACTAACCAAATGAAGATGTGCGCCTCTTTTTTGCCATTCAATCGAATACATCCAACATTGAGTATAAGTATAACCAAAGACACGATGCTTAACAAAATAGTCCATCAGCGACCGACGAAATATTTGTAACTTTAACAGCCAAGAAGAAAACTAACCGAACCTATCAACTTGGTTGGTAAGCCTTTTCGCTGCTCTCTCTACACCGGTACCGAAGGTGTTATGGTACCTTGCTTTGAGTTGCCCTCCCCATAACCCTACTCACGAATGAGCAGAATACAACGATTGTTACTCGCTCATTTTTCGTAACAACCCCTTCGTGCAAACTCAAAACGCTCCACAACTCCTGTTGCCTGTCATTATTGTCCATGTCATCTCAATCACCCCTACATTTCAACTTACTCACACATACTTATGCAAGGATCCTGAAAATACATGTCAAACGAAAATGATGGATTCAATAACCATGAAATAAATCAAATCTACTCCATTTCAAAAACTTACCTAATGTAACATAGTAAACATAAATAAACGTATTAGGTAGGTTACATTTAAAAAAAAAAATTCAAAATTGTTGACAACAACAATTTGCTTGGAAAATAATTAAAATAATTGACAACAACAATTGCTTTGAAAATTTAAAATATTTTTTTTTTTTGTATTTGAAGTGTCACTACTCGATTTCTACCCATTTTATTTTTTTTTCAAAGTGCTTTTCCCCATGAAAAACGAAGTTTGTGCGTTCAACGCCACTGGTTGAGAATTTTCCGACTTTTCTTTTTTCATAAACCATCCCTGATTGAAGACGAATAAAACACAACAAAAATCATTGAAATCGGTTGAGCCCTTAAAGTCACAACGCACTTGCAACAATTTTATATATATAGAGATAAAGAAACACTTCATTTGAAAGTATTTCCTGCCGATTTGAAAAATGCACACGTAATTGTTCAAGTAATAACTTCTGTCGGCACTCCCGGAGTGCCTGTCTCTTTTTTTAGTTTAGTTTTTTATGTTTACCGTAAAACGGCGATAACGATTTTGACCAAAATGCAAACTTTGAGTTAAATGGATGTTTTCAAAACTCACATATCGAAAATCCCATCTTGATTTCGATAAAACTTAAAAAACGAAGCAATGCTTACATCCCGAACAATTACTTATAATCGGTTTTCACAACTAAATAGTGACGCAATAGTATTTTTGAAATAAAACATTGCAATATTTGGTACTGTTTTGTCTGGCAAATTTTACAAAAAATCGCTACAACTATTTTGACCAAAATACATTTAAAAGATAATAAGCATTCTTAATATGATTCTGTTAAAACTCTGGGGGCAAGAGCGGTGTTCTATCGCCCTGCTATGGTGCATCGTAGTAAATGAACTGCTAAACATACTCAGAAATAAGGGATTCTATATCCATAAGAAAGTTTCGTTCTACCCAGTCGTGCACTTTATTTTTCCATGTATTATAGATGTCGCTCTTTTCTTTTCGTTTATAAAAAACATAAATAAATAACGAGAATAACAGAAGTACGTTTTTTAGTATACATTCTTATAAAAGGTATGGTCGATTTTTGACCACAAGCGATACTAGTATGTAGTAAAACGTAAGCGCGCATATTTATTTTAGCTATTTTAGCTACGAATGTAGATACAATTTCAACTTGTGAAAAGTACAATCTGAAAAAATCATTTCCCATCACTGCTGTGTAGTGTACAAGAAGAATATATTGAAATATATATGATGAACTGATTGGTCTTTGGTTACAAATATTTCAGACTGTAAACCTCGAACTATAAAGTTATTTGAAATTTATTTTGTTAACTATAATCCTAAGGCGAAACCAAAACCATAGAGGAAACTCTCCTCTACCTGAAGTTCGTGTTTCTTTAGGAAGAACCTTGGCGATCCGGCGAGCCAACCTCAGCCCCAGATAAAAAGGACATCACAAACTAATGCTTTTGCTCATAAAAAAGGGGGAAACAGTCATGAAAGTCCGGGAACACTGGTGACAGCTCATTAAAAGTTCAGGGGGTACTTTCGAAGGGTCCATCCAGGAACTGGGCTTTATGAACGTCGGACTGAAGTGTTCTTTACACAGAATTTTAGTCCGTCTATCTCTATATCATATATATCAAAACTAAACGGCACACTCCTGGTGCTAACCAATACGGCTAGCTATTTAGGCCTAGTTTTAGACAGCAAATTGAGCTGGAAACCCAATATCCTACGGAGAGTTCAGAAAGCCACCACGGCTCTGTACTGCTGCAAAAAAGCCATTGGAAGCAGATGGGGACTCCAGCCTCGAATTACATATTGGCTATATGTATCCGTTATCAGACCTATACTCACTTATGGCGTCATTGTATGGTGGACTGCCCTTGAAAAGGCCATCCATCATAATCACCTTAGCCGCGTCCAAAGAACGGCATGCATATGCATAAGTGGAGCCCTTAGAACCACTCCAACAGCGGCCATGGACGTATTGTTCCACTTGCTACCGCTAGACATCTATTGCAAACAAGTGGCAGCAAATGCAGCCACTCGGATGAAAGCAATTCAGTTGTGGACCAGTCGCCAAACTGGACACTGGACACTATGATTTCTGCAGAAGCTGTATGGACGAGGAGGAGGAAGAGACTGTTCTGCACCTTCTCTGTATGTGTCCAGCACTGTCACTCCGTAGAAAACTACACCTCGGAGAATATTTCTTTGACAATCTCAGCGAACTCGCAAACATAGGTATTAACTGCCTCCATCGCTTCATTCTTAGCTCCGGCTGGTTCAACGGGTAGATAAGGAGTCGTTATCGATCCTGTGGTAACACAATGGGCCTAATTTGGCCTAAGTGTGGCTGCACTTGAGGCGGCCTGCCACTCTAACCTAACCTAACCTAACCATCTCTATATCATTCATCAAGACCTGTCTCACTCATATAATTAAATCACGGCCTTTTAAGAAGAGCTTTCTGTGAGATGTTTAAGGTGCAAATTCCAGCCAGAATGAACCAACAATAGATACCTGCTTTAAAGAGGTTTTAAGAAGCCTCACATTCGTTTCTGCAAAAGTTGTTTTGTTTATTGTTTCTTTCTGTTCGTGTAAACCTTTAGTGTGTTTAAAAGTGGCTGTCACATGACAAAATATCTCATTAAAGTGTCTCTTTCATACAATTCGATTGAGGTATGTACAAAAGTAGCTGTTTCGCTTAGGTTTTAAGAGCAAAATCAAGCTTTCTTATCTTTGTTTGAATACAATTTCCAAACCCTACTGAATTTCAGTTGACTACTATCAACGGCACAAGTCTTTTGCCAATGACTTCTCCCAACATCAAACCCCAACCATACCACTATTGTCCGATTAGCCAATCTGCTCTCTGCTTTCAGGTTAAATTCAACTTCTTTCCTTCTTAATCCTTGTCCAAATGTAATCTTCTCCAGTACTCACGATCTAATTTTGTTTTTATTTCCTTTATCTTTTCAGGTAAGTCGCACAACAGCTATCGCTGGACATAAATCTCATTGCCGAGTAAGTATAAGTAAAACCGACAAAAACGCTTCCTTCTGTAATATGTGGGGCACACCCTTCCGCATCTTGATATGGTCCACATTGTCCCGTTGCGGTAGCGGATTACCTACCTACCAAAAAATAAATAAATTTCCCTAAGATTTGTTCGAGATGTCGATAATTGAATGTTCCGCGTTGCGCCTCTCATTCAATGGCCAGCCAAACACAAGCAAACTGCAGCAGGAGCAATAAACCAAAAGATATCCATTAGGGTTAGGCCACTGCTCCAGATTCCATTCAATGATTCCACCTCGTAATGTGAATACCACAACAGCACCTTTTCTGCGGCCAACCTGCACTATCCAATGGACATGACTCCCATTCGATTTGCAGAGAGCAATAGCTTTTGTCGAGCGATCTCGTGCCGATTGGACATGATAATCACACACACACACACAGCCAGGCAGAGTTCTTTCTATACCTACCAGGCCAAGGAAATGCATCCACAATTATTGGCCATTGGTCTATCTTGAACTGAAATCTTCACCTTGACTTTGGTCGTTGTGCACAGTTGCGCTGCGCTGCGCTGCGCTGCGCTGCTATGCGATCGAACCGCTGATTTTCGGTCGGTTCCTGAATGGGTCTCTAATTATTCACTAGGCACACTAATGTGACCAGTTTGTGCGCGGCTTCGAATTACGTTATACGTTCTTGTTCCGGCGCGCAGTCCCTCGCGATCTGCAAAAGGCTTTTGTCTTCTCTCTCTCTGGCTATATGGCCGTGAATTTGATTTGGCTGTCGATGGCGATGGCGATGGGTGTATCTTTAGGGGGCTGGGTATACAACAGTTAACAGGAAATCTAATTTAAAGAGATTATTAAGCGGTTGGGGGCTATTGATGGAGGAAAGTTATTCTTCCACGCTCAGCTGGATATTTAGGGCACATCGATCGCCAGCAAACGGATGACGATGGTAAACCTATAACTTACAACAAGCGGTTGTGTATACTAGCAATTTATTTCCAATTCAATTGACATTACCATGATGGATTGACAACTAATCGACACCATACTTCGAAATGCCACACCACCAAGTGTCACGTCACACTTGACACGTTCGACTGCGGGTTTACATAAGAGCGCACAAATATTTGCATTATCGAAATGATGATCACGGGAAATTTATTCGTGTGAAAGAGTGCTGCCAAAAGTGGGTCATCAAATAGAGATGTCATAAACATGACACGCACACGGCAGGCAGAGTGTTGGTCTGTCCATAAATAACAAAAAGTGCCAACACGATGATTAATATTTTTGGAGATTTTGTAATTTTGTAAGTGCGGTTTGTACCGTGATTCATGTAACGATGTGCGGCGGTCTAGTTTTATCGGGCTTTGTAATTATCACAAGACGGTGGGTCATTCCAAAAGTTATTTAAATGCCATTGCAGCAAGTCAAGGGAGTAATTATACAGCGTCGAGAGGGTTTTCGAGACACTCCCTGCTGTGATGCAATACGACAGCACAAGAAATACTAGCTGTTGATGTCATTCAAGTGGTCATAGCTCTCATGACTAAGGAAGCAGTGGTAAGTTTAAATTCGGTGTTGTCGCAACTTTTTGGAATGCTTAGTGTTCGAATTAGCTGCCAGGTGGTGTCAGCATTTTTTATGACTTCGAAGTGAGATCGGATTTGAGGAAAGTACAGTCTGTGATGCTTGATTCTCAATCGAGTAGAGAGTGCTTGCTTGCAATTAATTTTGTATAAGGCGTCTCTTGGTGACCGTTTTGCAATCTGATTTCAGAACTGTGCTAGAAAAAGGAGACAGTTATACAAGCTTTTAAACTTGTCTTGGTCCACCACGGTCTGTAGCGCCACCTATGTACGAAAGTTTGAAGACAAAACGGTACCTAACTCGGTTTATCAAGGTCACATATTCAACTTATGCGAGATATTTCGAACTGTCAGTCTAAATTGACAACACAAGATCATAGAGAAGTTCAAACATTTAGAAAAAAAAAAGATCTGCTTGTTATGTCACTTTGACAGGTGCCCAAACAGCCTTCCGAATAACTTCCAACTTCGCATAATGTGCACATAATTCGAGGTGAAATGCGATAATTCTTGTCAGTCCCGAAACGTGCGAAGCTTTCATAAATCGATTTCAAAGACGTAAATAAAAATAGGTTCATAACATTGGCTGAAGATTTGAAAAAAAAAGCTTTCTTTTGTTAAGGTAAATTCGGAATCTTCGGTATACTTTGCAAATTCTGATTTTAAAAAATCTGTATTTATAAAGAAGATGGGTTGGGGTTGTCTGTCGGTTGACGTGGAAACTTTAGAGCAGATTTCGGTGAATCTTTTTATGAATGTTTGGTAAGACTCCGATGTTGTCTATCGGTTGACGTGGAAACTTTAGAGCAGATTTCGGTGAATCTTTTTATGAATGTTTGGTAAGACGCCGAGAAAGTTGAACAGTTGCTGCCACGCCTACTTTTTGTTAGAAATTTAAACCAAAATTATTTTTTTTCTTAAGTTCGCTTACAACTTTGCATTGCATAAATGACTTTCAATAAATAAAAACCAATTCATATCCAAAGAAGTAAACAATTCCCTTAATATTTGAACTTATATTAACCAGCTTTCTGCTGTATCATATGCTGTTCTACAGACCAAAATTTAGCACTACCAAATTAATGTATTTCCTTAGATCGGAATGTATCAGATTGATCTTGATCGGAGCCTTGCTTTGAGTGAGTGAACGCTCTTTGGAAGGCTTCTATTGTTTGGAGTAAGCTTCTCTGAAAATCTTATTGAGAACATTTTTAGCCTCGTATATTTATCAGACTTAAGTCGTATATTGGAACAAGTAGAAAAATACTTAAAGAACAACATAATTTTTCGGGGGGGTCGAACCGGAACGATTCATTTGCTATATTGGATGATTTTACTTGGATTTTAATTACGGACTGAATTGGATAACGGCCTCAACTAGTGAGACCACGAGCCACTAGATACACGCCTCCAGATATGCACATCATATTTGTTGAGATAGTTAGAAAACATTATTTTCCAATTTAGCAATCATCTGAGGTTGGATTTTAATCCTCCAGCTTGTGTTTTTATCCATACGTTTTAGGGACTTATACCCTTGATTAATCTGGCATTTTTAAGCTTATTGATTAGGTCGATAAAGCTGCCAAAGAGTCTCTTTCTCTGAATACGAACCAACAGTTTTCGTTCTCTTTTCAACACAGTCTATAATATTCCTGTATGCAGCACGACCGGCCTAATTGCGGTCCTTCTTAGACCGAAGAAATAGCTATGGGTCTAATTGATTCTTAGCTTAATCTCAGCTCCGATATCACTTTTGACGAAATCCACATATCCAAATCGTCAGTATATGAAAATAGTTAGAAGAAAATTGTGAGAAGAATCTCCCTCTGAAGATGGGCTATGACTTTACGACCCTTGCCTCAAAAGAAATGTAAAGAAGCTCCACTTAATTCCATATGGGTCTGTTCCAAGCCGTTGTAGACATCTAAGGGTTTCTTTCTTGGTGTCTTTTGACTGAAACATTTCCTTTGATCCTGCAGAATGGAATGAGATTATTTGGAATGTCCAAACTCGACAGGGCTTTGTACAGGTCGTCCGTGAACGCACTGTCATATTCGACTTTAAAGGTTAACCTATGGAGCTGTTTTGAGAACGCCAGCAACGACCCAAGGCAAGGCCTTAGTCTGGGACCAGTGACAGTTGGGTCGAGTGACATTTGGCAACAAATTACGTTCAAAGGTTATCTAAATACGAGAACTGAAATTGTGTTAGGTACAAAGCAACCCCAACACAAATTCAAAGTTTAGGGAGAGATCGAGCCCCGAAGACCCCCTCTACTCGACACCAGTGGAGGCAAGAACATTTCTCTCCACATTAAAAGAGGAATGTTTGACAGGAATATTCAAATTAATAATACGATTTAGCAACAGCTTCGAATATATAGGACCGTATGCCTAGCTTCCTCCATCCAGGGGTTATGAGAGTTTTTTTTTTGGGGGAGATAGGCAAATATTTTTATGCCTACTCTATTGACAATTCTCATTACTGTTGTGCTTTTGAATATTTTTCAGTCATTCTCAGGTGGAGTTTGTGTTTTTCTGGGGGTTGGATCGCGAACCCATGACTCAATTAGACAGCACCTAAAAACCCCTGGGCCACTGCCCTATGTACGGAGACTTGATCGAGATTGTAGTAGAAGAAAAATATGGACATCTATACAGGTTAAAAAAAAAAAAAATCTGCTAAATTCATTTCTAGCCAAATCCATCAATGCGATCTTCCCAAACGCTCTCCGATCGCTATTAATGTACATGTACAGCCACCTTGCTAGTAGCATCTCTTTAACCACACTCAGTGGTCAGTGGCACTCGTAGTAGCTCTCCATTTTTCTGTTTCATATGGCTGAAGGGTTGTGGACAAAAAGAAACTCTCCTCCGTGCCATACTGGTGTAACGAGAAAACTTAACTTCAATGCTCATGTGCGGCAATGGCGTTGACTGTGTTTCATCAGAAACGCTGCTACGGCCAACAATGAAGTTGTTTAGTAAGCTGTGCCTCCGGTGGACCCGCCACAGTCACACTAACCATATCCCCGTTGTATCCATTGCAGAGATGAACACAAGTTCGGGCAGTGTTTACTATTTTTCCACCTATCTATAGCAGTTTGGTCAGCTGGCGATGGTTGGTTGCACAGTTTATGGTTAGGACCGCGTTCTCCAAGCCCGCATGTTGCAATAGGAAATTCGAGCTCACCTGAGGTGACAGCTAGAATCTGAGCTAGTAAGCGAGCGCTTGTTACTCCGAATGTGTTTAACCGCAGACAATATGATCGGCTGCGATGGCATTTGGTTACGCTTTTCCGGCGTCGCCATATATCCACTGACATGGCAATGTAGGTGGAGGTCTCTCCCATAGATGCACTATGCGTAGCTAGGGGGTTAATATGATATCCGCTGCGGACTGGTTCTCGAAAACAGCTCCGGCTTAGTGTCACCGAATGTCCTCTGCTGCCGAAGCATGTGTGCAAAACTTGTTGCAACAATCTCTCGGCCATATTCGCTTACTTAATGGGTGAAATATTTTCGTTGTATTACAAATTGCAATCAGGCAGCAAGCTCGGGTGTCTTTCACTTTTTTTTTCTTTTTCTTTTTATTGGACAGTGTAAAGCACAGTTTCGCCAGATGTACACTCACATCGTAAGGTAATTTGGCTTAGAAACCTTTTCCCATTGGCGGTGGAGAGGGCAATCAAATTATTATTCGTAGGCTGGCTATTAATGATTTAATGAATTCTCTACGGGACTATTTATTAGGTAGCCAGGCAATTTGTCTGATGTTCGAGATCAACAGGAGAGCGGTCAATGGTTGAGATACTTTTAGCGGCGAATTCGGTGAGAAAAATTTGTGAGAAGGTGCACATCGAATCACACTACAGCCTCCGGGCAGTGTTCGGTTATTGGTTTGTAAAAGTAGTCAGGCGGGGGGCGGGCGGAGATACGTTAAGTGATGTCGGCCGGCTGAAAAGGAAGCGGCTCACATGGTGAGATATATATGCTCGAACCGTTTGAGTATTTGCATAGTGTATGGCTTCGATGTGCTGACTGATGGTATTTGAAAACTGTAATTAGAGGTGATTGATGGTGGGCAATTAGAATTTAAATGGAATTCGCAATTAAAATGCGATGCGGGATGGAGCGAAATTTGTGTGCTGCTCTGGGAAATGTACATTGTTGGGGGAGGGTAGTGTAATAGTGCCCATTAGGTGGGTAATGAGTGCCCTATACTGGGTTTGCTTGGAGGGCGTTTGGGTTGGTAATTTTCGTATTTATATTAACGAAATTGTTTATGACTTTGAATCTAGGTAGGTGTCCAACGTTGGGCGCCTTTTAGAAGTACGAAGAATTGTACTAATAACAAAAATAATAATAATAGTTGGCGCAACAGGTCTGTAGGGACCCTGGGCTTGTGTTTTTGCGGGATTCTAACCACTAACCACTAAGCCACTGCGCCTGCACTAATAATTGTACTGTGTTTTTTAAATGTGCTGCTCCTAAACTCATAAATTTGTAACAACGCAGCCAACTATGGAGATTTATCTAGTAGTGGAAGAATCAAGTTCATGTAGTGCATGTAGTCCATATAGTTGATGTAGATCATTGAATTCGGCCTAGCTTAAGGCTCAGTGAGCTCTAGAGTGAACGCTAACAGTGCGATGACTGGTGAACTGTGTCCAAATGAATCAAAGAGCCAGAAATACAAAACAGACCAAAGTAAGGTTCTGCTCTTAGTTCAGTCGTCTAGAGATTTTATGAATAGGTCGTTCATTTTTGTGTATAGGCCAGAGTTTGATGCAAGGATGTCAGATGACAAAAATTGTATACCTCTGCTTAGGGAACTTACGGCCTATTACTTACAATGCAATTACAATAGGGAACTGTTTAGCATAAGTTAGTACATAAGATTACTTGAATAACGTGTTTAGTCTAAAACTGAGCTCGATGCGTTTCACTTGGCCGCAGTGAATCTCTTGAATTAATTTATTCGTTTAGTTCATTATAGTTGACTGTAGTTCAGAATGCAGTTCAGTAATCTACGGACTTAACAACTTTATGAAACGCCCTTGCGTATGTCAGGCGAATAATATTTCCAAAACTTAAAAGACTAAAATCACACCTTCCAGAATCATTTTTCAGTCAGTTTAACTTTATAGCGCCATCTGTTGGACGATAGGCATGAAGTGGGACTAAATCAGGCGAATAATATTTCCAAATCTTTATAGCTGGGACACCAGTTTGGCAACAAAAATTGACTCCTCTCTTAAAAGACAAAAATCACACCTTCCAGAATCATTTTTCTTTCATTTTAAAGCGCCATCTGTTGGACGATGGGCATGAAGTGGGACTAAATATTGACTCGCTTGAAAGAAGAATCGATCGAAGTCACTAGAAAATTTGGCCATGGAATTCGTGAAATGTGGTAAGATGTGTATGTGCTCCAAGATGTCCCGAAACGTCAACTACGTTGGTTTGGCTATAACCAACCATTTTGAAAAAGTATACTTCAGCCAAATGAACGCCAGAGACAGAGCACCTATGTTTTGTACAACTACAAGCAACGCCTGGGCACTTCCCAGCTGGTGGAAGGCAATGACTATTCAATAATCAGCGTCCCGTAAAGAGCGTTGGTAAGTTGATTTACTAAGGTGATATTTAAAAGCCTCAATATGTTTTCATGTGAGCCAAACATCTTCCATTTACCCACTCTAAGTCGATAACCTTGTGAAGAATCCTCCTCCAATAGCTCACCCAGCTTTTGCTCCCGAAACTTGTAGTCGATGGGAGTTCAAACAGAAAAACTTACAAGCGGGGGAAAAACCAATCAAAGACTGTTTCAAAATTACACTCTCGGCAGTATCCGAGGTTTTTGATCGTATGGTAGGCTCAGTGATTCTGGTTACTGTGGTGAACTACTGAGCCAGGGGATCTCAGGTTCGACAACGTTTACAACGTCACCTCTCTCTCAAAGCTTGTTAAATTAGTCGTTAAAATGGGGTATAAAGCAGTTGGTCAGTTTTAACTTTTTTGACGCATCCGTATGGGAGTAATCCAGCTTAAGCCGACTAGCGATGTCATAAGAAAGACGCATATCGTTGTCATAATAGGATTAGTTGTCGCTTTGATACTTACTAACCTAAAGTTTAGTTGATTTTTCTATCATTTTTGAAACTGGCTTAAGCTGACATAATCTTAATAAGGGTTGTCGCTTAAGTCTCTCACTTCACAACACAATTTCTTATGAATAAAAACAAACGTGCAAATAACTGTTTACAAATTACAACGTTAAAACCAAACTCCGCTCTCCGTTTTCAGTGGAAGTCAACACAGTTGCATTTTGTCAGCTTTCCTGAGCGTTAGTAGGTGCAATCGATCTCAAAGTTCCAGCCCTAAACTAACCACCACAAAGCTCAAACTCACCATCCAAGACAATTGCAGTACATAACTTATTTTTTATTAAGTGTAAAAATAATCGCGGCCAACCATGTCCTATCCCGTGATAAACAGTAATTCTTCAAGACTCTTGCGCAATTTGAAATTAGAAATCATTCAATTAAAGTGTTTTTATGGGTTTCCCTGAAAATCGTTAACCAATTAGTAAAACATACTTTTTTCCAGCAAATCCCATTCGCAATGGTGTATATTATGGTCTATCGCGAAAATTATAATTTTCGTCCCAACAATATGTCCGCGCACAGTCGCCTTCTCGTCATGTAAAGCTAAATCGGTGACGGGGAGAGGTAGATAAACGCGAGAAGAAAAATGCTTAATGACAGACAATCAGTGTTGGCGAGTTGGGCGAACAAAAAAAAAATTGTCATCCCAACTTGTTAAGTGTAATTAATGATTTGTTTTGTGTTTTTTTTTTTTTGTTATTGCAAAATTGCAACATTTGTGTACGGACACATGTTCACCTGTAATGTTTGCAAATTGCGCCTTTTGTTTGGCTGTCTACCTATATCTGTCTGGCAAATTGAATATTTCGGTTCGACAAAAGAAACTCATCAAATATCTGGAGACTGGAGAGAGAGAAAGAGAGATGAAGGAATTGTTCGCACCTCTTATTGAATTTAATCGTTGTTGTGCGGCTTCCTGGCCCCTGGGGGCTTTCATAAGTCCGAGTGCTGTGAAAAGTGCCGAGTCAAAGGTTTGTTGTTGACGGGCAAATCTTAAGCCGATTAAAAGGCTTCTTTTTGGCAAGCAATCGGCGGTGCCGTTTTTTTTTTTTTTTGATTTATTTGTGTATTGTTTGAGTTAAAATGTGCGCAGTTAAGTAATTTACTCGATGCAGAAAGCAGATGTAGGAAGGTGGCGAGCTAAGTGAATTTGTTGCAGATTGGCTTAAAAATTGTCAGTTGTTACGTAATTTTTGATGGACTTTCCTTTCAGTGTTTGTTGTAGAAGTAACAAATGTTTGATGGCTGTCTTGGAAAATCTACTAAGATGACGCAATTTATGAAGACTCACGAGGACATAGTGTCTATAGATAGCTGATTCTGTGCAACAAGTAGTCTATAAGACTTTGGATACGAAAATAAAGAAACCTTTGTCTTCCAAATGTCAAGTTGTCCAGAAACAAATTTTACTGTCATTTGCACCGAATAGGTACATGCAAGACCATCGCAATTGTAGTAGATTAGTGAGTTCATAACCTGAAACTATTTTCGTAGCCGATCTGAAATTAAAAACTCCAACGAGGGATGTTGGCAATTCTACAGTTTTATCAACAATTAATAAATAGAAAAAAATCGTATTAGTAAATATTTTTGATACATATTAAATATTTGACGAATAATAAAGGTCATTTAGAGTATATTAGTAAAGGTTGACTTTTCATTGGCACTTGTATCAGTGCTCCCACTTGATTATTTTTTTTTTCACTGAAACTAACTAAAGATTTTTGGCTTAAAAGGCTTAATTAATAAAAACGGGTTGTATCGTACAAAGTTCCTTACTCATTGAATAGTTAAATGACCATTCAATGGCTTCCCAGATGACTTTTTATTAATTGCCTTGCTAGATATTTGAGCACAGCAGTTGACACAATTTCTGGTCGCGTTCCAATGAGCCATTGAGCTATTATATCTGTAGTTAGAATGGCAATCTCCACGTAAAATGTAAAAGATTGAATTTAAGTAAATTACCATCTTTATTATTATTTATTAATATTTATTAACAAGTTAAATCAGTTTACAAATAAGTTACAGCAGTATGATTTTTCGGCTGTGCCGTCTTTATTCAGAAAGAAAGCGAAGAAAACGAGCTGTCAATGAAATTCGAATGAAAGTCGAATAATTTTCAGGAAAACTGGGCACATTCAAGAATCTAGTTCAGAGGTTCCCAAACTTATTTTTCTTATAGACCAGTTTCAAAATTAACCTGGTTTCGGTGGACCCCCTGCTGCTACATTTTTACCATATTCCCAAAACTCGTCAAAAAATGTGAAGATTAGATTAGCCAACGTAGACCCCAGTCGAGTTTCCCGTGGACCCCTGGGGGTCCACCTGGACCACTTTGGGAATCACTGATCTAGTTATATTAAGTCGAATAAATTCGTCTGGTTAAAATGTAACCTGAACACAAAACTAGATTGGTCAGGAACGTCACTTTTCCTGCGTCATCCACATATCGGAACTGTCGAATTAGTACTCAGTCAAGAACTTTTTGACCAGATTCGTATGCTACCCCTCCATAAACGTCAAACGTGAAACAGCTGCTCATATGACCGATTTCAGCCAATCAAAACCGAGATATATCTAGTCAGACAGCTGTCAGACTTACTAAACTAGATACTTGAACGTCCCCACTATGTTTTGCAACCCGTTTCAAAAATTTTAAATAAGGCTCAAGCGTTTAAAGGGCGTAAAAAAAACAAATGTCATTTCGGTGTAAGTGTCATTCATCTGCGGCTTAACTGCTAGATATATATCGACTATAGGCTAGCCACAGTATTAAATGTCGTGGGAAATTCAAATTTGTTGCTAGAGTTTCGATTGTAATAAACCATAAAAGTAAAAAAGTGGATAAAAAAATGGAAAGTCGAATTTAGGAATATTTCAAAACCTAAAAGCCAAGTATATATTTACCACACTCTTAAAGAAATTATTTTCTTTGAACGAATTCGCTTTTTAATTTTGACAGTTCTTCTCAGCGATGTGTAGTAGCCCAAAAAAATTGTCTATCTAAGTAAACGTCATTACTTCAGGCGAATCACAAATACATGCTGCATGGTATAATGTTACCCAAAAGGCTCCTATAGATATGCAAATCACATTCTGTTAACATAAATTTTTATTTTTGTAACGACAACACATGTTTGACATTTAAGCCCGTCAGCCTTTACGGACACTTGGTCGCTTCGGGCTAACAAACATTCCATTCACCGTTGAACAACTCTTGCGTATGAAACAAAAACACGCCCAACCATTAACTTAATGTGTTTCGTGCTTAAAGAAAAACTCGGCTTAAAGTTGTATGCTTAAAAGTGGGCTTATTGTAATAACTCTTAACTCACCTTCGACTAAAGAAAATCCGCACCTGTCTCTACATAATGGTGTGCAAAATTTTGCAAACCAAAAAAGGCAACCACCATTCTCGTATGAAAATTTGTTAGTTTTGCAAATTGCCTAAACCAAACCATCCAAGTGTTAATTGCCATGCAAATAAATGGTCAAAAAACGAGTCGCAAATTTATTCATATATTTCGTAACAAACTGAACTAATGGCGGCAGGTTCACTGTTCACTCCCTAAAAACCAACCGAAAACGGATATGTAAATCATTTGAAAATAATTACTAATTCACAACTTTTGCGCCTTTACATAATCCGCCGCACTAGATGTCATCGCAATGAGTGTCTCAGTCTCTCTCTCTCTTGATGGTGTTGTGGTCATTATTTTATTCATCAAGATGGCGTATTGCCATCTGTCATCTACTACTTTGGGTTCGCTCGAGTGGATTTGAATTAGAATTATTGTTTTTTTTTCACAATTGAAAGCGGACTTGTATACTTCTTGACCATTTTGTCAATAGCTCAAGTAAAGAACAACAATCGAGATGATGAGGATCACTGTGCGTTCGTGCGGTAGTTGGTTCAATTGCCGTTTCTTGTGTAAAGTTTAAAGTACCTACCACAGGAATTCAAATGAATGCAGGAAGGTATTCGACACATTTTCCTATGTGACGTAATGCGGAACGTTAAGTACCCACTTTGTGGAGACTATTACTTTTTGTTTTGTTTTGTTAAGTGCCATAACGAGGAACACATCAAACAAACAAAAACGAATACGAAAAAAATTATTGAAAGCTTAATTAGCATGTAATATAAATTTCTGGTATTGCATGGTGTTTAACACTAATGCACTTCTTCTTGTATTTGGTGGACTACCTATTTACCTATAGTGTTGCAATTACGAGAGCGGTAGCGGTAGCTTATTACATCCTACTGGTGTGTTGTGTTTGCATTTCCCAACTGTCCAAAGTGGGTTTTATTTTCGATTACGTAGTTTGGCTCTTAATGTTGAGTTTGATTTTCAATCCAACAGAAAAATATGACAGAAGCACTTGATGTCAAAGGGTTTTCAAAATTTGTTAGAAAAATATCGTTACTGGGTGAAAGCTTAAGGTGGCAATGGATGCTGCTGGGACCTTTTAAGGAGGAAATACAATCTACTGATTTGATATCCGATTAAATTTACTAAACTTGCGCTGAAACCTCCTTATTGGTTTCGGCCTAATCCATCGAGTATGTCGTGTCCGTTGCGGCATCGAATTCGAATGACAAATGGATAGACTACACAAATACTGAAAGGGGCTCATATCATAAGCAATGCATATCCCGGATGCGACGGATGGAGGTTTTCTTTCTACCACTTTTCTGGGCAAGAAATCTATTGACTGACAGTTTTCACAATAGGTTCGTTCGTGTACTTTCAGCATAGAAAAATGAAAAATGTCAAATCTCACAAATCGAGAGAGAGATCTCTCAATTTCAAGATTTACAAAAATTTGAGAAATGTCATGTTGACATTTGACAAGGTTCTCTTTAAATGCAGCATTTACAAAATAAGTTCGAATTTAATTTTTCATTATCTACCTAAATACTTATTAAACATACCAGTTTCAATGCGCTGATATTTATGTTCCAGCAGAACCAAGAGATGAAAAGAGGAGAAATGGATTTCTCTCTTATTTTTTGTAATTTTCTCATCAATTTTAGTTGTGCATTCGCACAGTTTCTTATCAAGTTTTTAATAATCCTACGTTTGCAAAAAAGAACCCGAACGAACCTAATCATTTGTAAACATTTTAAAACGCCAAGGACAGTTTTATATAAAAACTTTTTGTCTTTCGACTTATTCTACAAAAAAAATGTTTGCAACGGATATATGTGACAGATTTTATTTAACAGTTTATTACGTTGAATACGTTAATATTGACGATCGGTTAAAGCAACGGACAAAGACGGATTGGTCCTAAAAACTGATTGCCTAGGAGCAAGTTTAGATATAACTTTCAAGTGGATTTCGAACCATTTTTAAGCAAGGTATTCGACTACGTTAAGTTGGTGTAAGTCTTCTGTCGGAAAATGTTTATTTCACTGAAATCGAACTGTCTTTGACATAAATAGTACTAAAATGGGTGAAAATATGATTGCAGCACAATCAATCTCACAGATAGATGGCATCAAAACGGAGAGCTCCTAAACAGCCAGGTTCTGGCCCCGGAGAGACGTAATTAATTTTTCCCTGTCAGGAAGTAAACCCCCATTTTATTTCGTCGTCAATTGTCCCAGCGAATAACACTTACGAGTCAACTACTCGCTGAGCCTCAACACCAATTTTCAAAAAAACAACAGTTTTTAAAAAAACGTTGTGCATTTTTATTTACAACTTGGCACCACCAAAGCTTCAAAACACACAAATTGCAACAACTATCCGTCGATTGTTTGCAACTTTTGTTGATCATCCTGTCTCGCGAAAGAATTTCCCAATTTCTTGTATTTTCTAAATGTTTCACAAATGCCTATCTGACGGATATCAAATTTTATCCATTTCTTTTTGTTTTGCATTTTTCTATTTTTTTCTTTCTATCGTGCACGTTCTGTTTTACGAACAGCTTAGTGCGCAAGTGTATTTTAGTACTTTCACCTTGCGGCACAGCACGTTTGAAATATACGACCAGTTGCAGTACTTTTTCTTCCTTTTGAATGTCTGATTTTCCGGTCTAGTAAATCTGTTCACCACAGGGAAATATGTAATTCACGGATTCCGCAGAGATTTTTGTGCGTTTTTTCTTGGTTTTCGTTCTTCAATAACAAGTGCGGCTAGCACTTGTCATTGTAAGCGCATTCGTTCTTTTTACATTTTTGCAGACTTGCTAAATGGCTCAAACGTTTGTTACCTATAATATATAGGTATAGCTATAGGTATCTAGTAATTTCCGGGCAGTGGGTCAGTTCAGCCAGTGATGGTGGTTTGTGTTGAATATTGGATCTACTGTGAAGTTTGTAACACTTGTTAAAATGGTGGATCAATTTGATGAGAGTGCTTTGAATTTCGATTTGGAAGTTGTTTTTTTAGATTATTTAGAGACCTGCTGGAAGCTCTAAGTTCTAGAAGTAATTTCTTAAGTGACAGTAGCGAAATTAAACTTGACATTTAACTGAAGGAAAGCATCACAATTTGTTTGATTGTTAATTCAGTCTAAGATATTGTGTACGCATTTAATGCAAAATTTCTACATGTGACAGTAGATTTCCCTTTGGAATGTCGTCAAATGAAAACGGAGAATCATAGTTGCGTAGTATTAATCCAGCTGAAGTCAAAAATGAGAGTATACGAGTATGTCTTGACCATAAAAGTATAAAGCACATCATATTTCTGTGCTAAACAGCAATGTTGTGTTTTCAATAATTATGGTATTTCCTAAAGCCCACATAAGTGTGTGGTTCTTACTTTTAAATATTTCTTTCTAGGTCAAAATGGGTAAATTGGTACCTACCTATGGAAAATTTCGCCACTGTGAGCTCAAGCCTGGACACTAAGGCCCATTTTATTCACTCGAAGTTGAACACAACTTCGGGATTTTTATATGGAAAACTTCCCAAACTGTGTTCAACTTCGAGTGAATAAAATGGGCCTAAATGCTTTAAAATGCTTGTATACTGTCAACTACCTTTTTGACAGTTGGTTACGAGAAATAAGTTGTTTCCCATATCTACTGTTGCGGACAGTAAACAATTTTTGTGATGTGCATTACGGACTTCTTTTCTTTTCTTTCGATAACTGTCAAAATAATTATTGATCTCTTGCAAATTTCCCATACAACTGCAATTTAATCGATTAAATGCAGTCAAAGGTTCACTAGCCATTGACGCATGGACAGGGACACAACAAAACCTACCAATGACCTTTGTAGCGGAACCCAACCGTTTACCAACTGGTTAGCAACAATGTACCTACACAAATTCCCATTTTTCGCATTTCAATTTTCAATCCCATCACATAGTCGACCGCACGAAGTTGCGTGATAAAATTAAAATATCGAATTAAGTTATTTCACTCCATGCAAGCGTCTGCGACTATACACTGTAACATATACGTTAAGTCTCACGCACACTCAGTCCACCAGCATCGTCTCTCTACGTAAATTTTATCAAAGCCGTAATATTTTTGTATTTAACTACAAAAAGCATAGAATTGTCATGCAGATAATTTATCTCTCGACGATCGTGCACACATTTAATCAACAGAAGGCTTTTGCCGCACTCCTAACCTTGGCATTGCCAGGTAAACGTGCTGCTGCATCCATCTACTTTGATTGTCGCATGGAATGGATTTAGATACTCTTTGCGTGGATCTACTTTTTGTGTTACAAGTACAAGCAAAAAACATAATTAAAACAATGTGGCTCTGGCTACTTCAAAACCAGTTACCAACAACAACAACACCAACTGAGAGAGTTTTGTTTGTTTACATTTTTGTTTTCGAATTCCAAAGAAATCAGTGCACCATTTCAATGGAATTCATCCTGCCACAAGCACATAATATACGGGAAGGGTTTTTCTAGGTCTTGAGATAATCAAATATTCCCATCGCACTGTAAGGTGTACATAAGGTCACTCATGGTTAACGCATTGTTCTAGCGGCATTCACAAATTAGTGGCAAAATTAGCACGTGATAATTATTGAATTGTTGGTAATGAATTCTTTGTTAATGAATTTTTTCACAAGGATGTTAATGAACTGTGCTCAATGGCAACGGAGCGGGTCTACCGTGGAAGGTTCCTTGGTTGCAAGTGCAACGGCATTCGAATGTGTTTGGTGCTTAACGCGTGTTCGCGTAATTAACAGCAACTAAGTGAATGAAGAGTTGGTTGGATGTAACATACGCATTAAGATTGAAAAGAGAGAAAGGGGGTAAAATGCTAACGATGGGCGATTGGGAGTTGACAGGGAGTTGAATAGGAACTTTGGTTACATAAATCTTGAGTGGCAGGACTGCTGATGCACGTCACGCAAAGGTCGACATTGTAAATCGCACTTAGAAAAAGGATGACAGAAAACTACCTTTGAAGAGTTTTTTTCTCTGAAAACATATAAAAATATTGTGGATAAAGTTCACCTCCTCTACACTTTTGTGTGAACGCATTTCTATTTCCTGAGCATCCATCCATATATCCGCATCACATACATAAAACTAAATTAAAATATTGTAAGACCGCCGATTTCTATTTCACCGATCTAGCAATTTCTTTTTTTTTTTAACTGTAAGAAATAAATATGTGCAGGTTTTAGGCTGCGTTTAAAAATACAGCGCTTACAAAAAGTATATCATAAAACTTGACGCCATTCCGTTCCCTTTTTTTCTTCGTTTGTCCACTCTGACAAGTTATTAGTGCAACTTTCATGATTATTTTTCTTCAGTTTATAGATGCATTGCCTGACCGGGTTTTAATGAATATGCGGTCTCATTACGAGTAGATATCCATTAGGTATATTTGCGTACTTCCAAACCGTACAATAAAAATCTGCCAAACTCACAAAATTTAGCGAAACTGACGCAATGACATTCGCCTTTCGACCACCGCCGAATTTTAACAGATTTCTTTTTGTGTGCAATCAATTTTAAGAAGGATTTTGAATTTTTTCATATGCATTTGACATATTTATTATTACTTGCAGGTTGAAATTTTCTGAGCCAACAGAGGAACTGTTCGTTAGTCGTTATTTTGCTAATTTTGCCTTTTTCTGTCATTTTTGATGAGAACATGTCAGCGTTGCCAGACGGTCAACTTCCCCCCAGATAACTTTGAAAAACCCCTAGACTTGACTACTTTTTCCAAGAAACCCCCAACTTTTTGGCATTATTTTTTTAACGTGTTTTTTTACGGCTTAAAAGAAGAAATTTCGAAATTGAAATGCGAACATGTAAGTTTGGTTTTCCGAATGTGCGCCAAATAAATGCAACGCAGGTTGTAGGTATTTTGAAAAAATCTTGTAAGAATTTCACAGCCCTTACTGAAATTTGATGAAATTGTTGTTTAAAAAGCGAATAAGAAAATTTCGCTTGGTAACTATTATTTAATAATGGCCTATAAGATTCAAAATAAATCGAACTTTATCGCTAAATTCTGTAAACTTTAACTTCCACAGAAAAGCTGAGCGAAACTTTGCAATCTTATTCTTTATATATTCAAACCAGACACACAACTGGTTACTGATCCGCTAAAAAGTATTACATATACCTAACTGTTTGTATAAAACAAACAAAAAAAACCGCAACCACCAAGAAACATTTCTGTATAGAAACAATATATGCCTCTTCTTCTAAAATGATATTCTAATCATGACTAAGCGCTCACACACCGATCGATGACAACCTCATTAGAATAAATTAAAATATACATATTCTTATATTTTTGTTATGGGTCATAGTGATGTAATACCAAGTTTAAACAAGACTCACTTTTTTTAGCCTTATTTTTCAATTTACAAGAGAAAAATTGTAAAACTGGTATCAGAATATGGCATAAATATGGAATGGTAAACCTACCAGTGTTGCCACTTTGCTGCAATTGCAGTAGATGAAGTGAATTTCACCGAAATTAAAATCTACTGCCAAACAATAAAATCTACTTCATTTTTGTAGTACGCTTTTATGCACATTTAGATCGACAGAATTTAACTTTCTCAGATTGAAATTTTCCAAAAAATATTAGGTGATGTGTGTAGGTATGTTTTTAGCTTTGTTATGTAATATTAATTATTTTTTCTGTTTGGTTGAAGTAGTCGTTTTTATAAAGTCTGTATTGTTTATGTTATTTGTTTTTATGGCATTTACCTTGGTTTTGATTAAAAAGCTACTGGAAAATTTTTTTTTTAAAGTGGCAGCATTTGAAGTTGAAAGCTATTTCAATTACAGTTGGTTATCGGTTAATAGTGTTGTTCTTTAATATCAAGTCAAGTAAATCGTTGTTGTGATGACTTGAAAAACTTATAATTTAATTATGGTTATTATTTATGATACGTGAAAAGGTTTATGTTTGAAGACTTTGTATACTTTGTATAAGTTTGTACTTGTATAGTATTTTTTTTTTCATATCTGAAATGGTATACAATTTAGAAATATATTATTCTTAGTCTACTAGATCTTCACTGTTGATAAAGAAAATCGACCGCTTCGTTGGGTATTTAAACTTATACGTAAAACAAAACCGTAACATTTTTTTTTCGTTTTTTTTGACGGATCTAGTCAGAAAATTTCGTAACTGAGTTGAGTTCGTATATGTGGCTGGTGTGGAAAAGGTAACATTACTAACCACGACGAAAGGTCGTTTACATTTAAAACCACCAGAATGGTTGTCATGATATCCATGACTGATGTTTCGCACGGAGCTTCTTCCTGCATATTGCATTCAACCAATTGTGTACTCTTATAATACTCTGACAAACCTTCTTCTCCTTTGAGTTTAGTACGCTGCTCGAGCTGAATTTGAACTCCCATTTAAAATTCTCTATAAAATTTAGCTGAGCTAAATTTAATCGAATCCCTTCAGCCGAGTGTCAGTTACGTAGCTCGAGCTGAAAAATCAAACTATTGTTTCAGAATGTACTTTATGTAGGTATCTGTCAAAATTCAGCGTGCCCATTTAAGTAGTAACATTTTCTGAAGCCTAATTTTGACAGATCGTGTTCTCTTTTTCTGTATTGTTCTTGTGTCGTTGTGTTTTTTTAATGGATACCTCAACGAGGAGGACCTAGAATCTGAAATGGTGGAAATACGAGAGTATTGAATTTTTGGAACAAGTTCTTTCAAAGAAGAGCTGTTTTTTGTGTCACTTATCCACAACGTGCGCTATTGCAAAATTAAGCAAGAATTTCACCAAATATTTGGAGAGAAAAGTTGTAAAGCAGCAAAAATTAAGTCTTGCTTGAGCAGCTTACTAAGCTTAAACTTGTAATACATGACGAAATGTAGGTTACAGAACCCTACAACTCTGTATAGCCATTAGTCTTGTTAAGCTATGTGAAACATGTTGCAACTCAATTATATTCTTTATAAGTCCTTGAACCATGACTTTGTTTGACTTCCTAGGAGTCACAATGCTAAAAGTGTTTCCGCAAAGTCAGAGAAACCTTCTCCATCATAAACTGCGACGACTATATAGTCATTATAAGCTGTAACTGAAATTTCCAGCCATTAAAGTACTTAATAAAAAAAGAATCCCATTCCCACAGTCTTGCGAAACTCCTCACATAAAACTCATAAATCCCTGACCACCTATGAGGATACCTGTAACCCTTAGCCGTGGAGACTCTTGCTTCAATCCGTTTATAGGAAGACACTCCAATCGCCTCGGGTAAAGACTTCCGCAATCAGTTTTTACAACCCAAACAAATTCGATGGCCTTTTTCCCCCCATTTTATCAATTACCCTCTCTCTCTCTCTCTGCCATACTGCGATCGACGGCAGAATCGTAAAAGCCCAAATAGAGTCAAGTGCAATGCCACCACTGCCATCGTCCACATCATGGATGCGGCCATTGTCTTTATCGAATAAAAAGAATATCAATTTGAATAGATAAAATCACAATTAATGCAAGGGGAGGTGGATGCACAGTCGACTCTTTCCTTGTGCCGTAAAAACGTTTAGCGAAAAAGAAAGTCTTCCGCCAGCCAGCACAGCGAGATGGCGCAAAACGTCTCTTCGCATCTAATTATCGTAAAAACTGATGCGCCTAATAGAAACGTTGAGTCTCTCCGCATCTATGCTTCTTTTCTGAGCATACAATGGATTTAAGGTATGGATGGGTTCCCATGATTACGCATGCAGCACCCGTCGTCGGTCGTCTCTCCCTCTAAAGGTTTTCATTGGCTTGTGGCGATCTAAGGAAGTCGCTGTAAAATGTAAAATGCGACACCAATAACCGATTTCCGACGACAATGACGACAATGAGCATGAAGGGGGCCCAAATGCGACCTCGCAACACATTAAATCGGCATAAATTTGTCCACTTTTATGATGGTGGGCCTAGGCCTAAGTATTTATAATGAGCATGATTACGCTTTTTGTTAACTCATTTGGGATGGGTGAGGTGCCTCTTCGTCTGTCCATAAGGTGTTTGACCACATCGATTGGCGGTATAATTTAATTCTTTAACACGCTGCTTGGGTGTACATAATGCTTGTAGTCACGGGTAGAAGCACGTGGATGAAGCTTGCTTGGGGTTGTTGATGTTTTCTTTTGTTTAATGGGTCGTTTTGTATTAATTGAGCAATTTCGTTTTACTTTTAATTTTTTATTTCAAGTCGGAAGTGACCGGAAAGGGTTCTTTATAGATTTTTGAGTTGATGTGCAGCTGTCAGGTGGTGTAGATGGTGAAGTGGATTTTCTTCAATTTATGGCCATCAGGTGGACTTTATGGGAGTAGTTGTTGATTCCTTTAGTCAAAGATTTTGTGCTGTAAATGCTTGAGCTCTATATTAGCGAAATTGGAGGTTATATTTTGATGGAGGGGCTTTTTGTTTTTTATTCAAATTGCTGGTGGTATTTGGAGCTCAGCTAGACCACGACAGCCCAACGACATGCATAAGCTGTTTAAAATAGTCTTATAGAGCAAACGAAATAGTTACCGAGGCCTATCTTTGCAAAGTGGGTCTTGCACGGTCTTACAAAATCTTGGAAAATCATCGCCGTTAAACGTTGTAATGCCCCTTGAATGCTTAAAAGCCTAGGAAACAAGATCCACTACATATTTGCAATTCCGCAATTCCGTTTGACAGCGAACGGAGATTAATTGACAAACTTTCTCAGGCCATCCTGAAAGTTTGTCTCACTACCTCCCAAGATGTAGTGCAAAAGAAATACCTAATTTCTATTTATCCCGGGTTTGAAACTAATACACTCGGAAAAAAAAATATTGCCAACAATTTTAGTGTTTTTAAATGATCCCAAATTTGAATTATTTTGATTTAACATCGCTGGCAAAGATGTAAGAAAAAAGTTATGAAGAGTTTAATATTTTTATGCTGAATAAAAACTAGTTCTGATTTTGCTTCCCAAAATAATAGTTAGAAAATAACTTTTATCTTACAATTTGTTCGCGATACTAATACTCGGTGTCCAAAAGCAAGATTTGATTAGCTCACAAGACTTTCCATTGAAAATTATTCATTGTGACCTACAAAAAATTTTGTGTGAAGGCAGTGTTATTGTATCTTAAAATGCAAACCTGGAAATATATAAATAAAATAAAAATAAATGAAATTAAAGGCTAAAAATGATTATTAGTAAGGTCCTTTGGAAAACTGAGTGTGCGCTTCTTTCTTTTTTTTTCTGAGTGTACCACTACACCCTACTACACCTCTGAGCAAACATAAATACTATCCAAATAAGCAAATAAAGAAAGAAGGAACTTTTTAAACTATATCCAAACCCCAAAACTCAGCCAATAATTAAAGTTTTCATCTGCCGTGTGTTTAAATTTTTTCCCATTTGTTATCTCGTCGCATTTATCTTGAAATTCTGCGAGTAAAAGCCATCTTCCAGTAGATCAATTAAAATAAATAAAAAAAAACTCTGGAAAGGGAAAAGCACATCTAAAGACTACACACCGTCTGCGATGTTCACTGTGTGTGTCTTTTTATCAGACGAAGTTGACAACTCGCACGACTTGATCTTGATTGTGCGAGATTGACTTTCTCTGGTTGTGATTGCAGTTTTTTTTATGGTTTTCAGAATCTCAAAGTCATCGCTGGGAAATCATTATCCGGAAACAAAAATGTTTTACATTCTTGCGTGGCTGTCGCATTTGCCGATGTCTACGATGTGAAGAATCTAGATCAAGACAATCGGCCGTATAATTGCGGGTTAAGGGAATCTGGTTATTTTTTTTCCAGAAGGGAGAGTAATAGTTAGGAAGTGTGTGCTGGGTAGGAAGTAAGATTCTCTTTGACAAAAATTATGGTTCGCTTTCTCAAATTTCTTGGGGGCAGATTTGTAATTTGCTGATGGCATGGAGGGGATTTTGTTACTGACAGTGGCCGCCTGGCTAAGACGACTATGTGAGTCTAGATAACCTTCATTGGATGTAGTCAAATGATGGCCCACGGCAGTCTTGCTATATCCCAAGTAGGTTATCGCCGTATTCTACAAACATTTTAAACAATATTTGTAACAATAAGTAAGGCTAAAGTATGAGGTAAACTCGTAACGGGCGAATGGGAGGGACCTTCAAGCTACTTCATGACAGTCATATACTCTCGGATGTTTATTAGACGTACTACTTTTATATTCTCTGTGGGAAGACTAGTCATCGTCGTTTGCATTTCGTGTAAGACTGCCTCAAGGACGTAGAGACTCTTGTAAACCTACTGCTTAAGTTTGTAAAAGGTCCGCCTCTGTATGGGTGGTCAAACCGCTTTGGCTCCAAACATATACTCTTGCAAATGTATTATTTAACATTAATCTCAGCTCAACAGTTTAAATCCTCAACTGCGATCAAATGACAGCGATCTAAGAACAGCCTGGAAGACTTCTCATCTCTAATTTTGACACCTTTCGTTCACGAAGACTGTCAACAATAAAAGTCACTTATGATGTCGCAATAAAGCCGCATAACCTAAAAAGTCGTAAAGTTTATTTTTATTATCGAAGCTTGGGGGAACTGCCTCGAGATGGTAGTGCGCGTTGAGTGACGGTCTTAGCACTCGATTTTGGAGGTAATAACTTAGAACTTCACTGTCTTCTTTTATGTGTCTTAAGATTTTTGAGACGATATCGTTCTCTAATGGTTCCATTTTAATCCATTTTAAGATCATTCGTCGCTTTGATCAAAATCTTCGAAAATTCCCCTTATTTTGATGTCAAGAGTTTAGTTGTCGAATTTTTTGATTATGCTGCTTAAGCAACCTCATGAGGATCGTGATCTTTGCTAGTCTTTGCTGACCAATTTCGCTAGTTCCCAGCACAGAATTTAGCTCTCTGAAGGCTATTGATTCTTAATTATCCCAGTATCCATCGTCTCGTACGACGAAAGTGAGCGGCCTTAGCGTTAATTGCCCAGGTGGACAGATGTCTGTGAAAATAAATATTGCCACTCCTGCATAGCTTATTCCCTGTCACTGCTACTTGCTGACTGACATCACTGGAAGCTTTTACTATACATCTACAAGCTGCAACCGTGTCGTTGCGACTTCTAATTCACCCGCACCTTCCGCTTATGGTCAACCGAACAAAAATCTCTCCTCCAACACTGAACCTTGACACTGAAATTCCATCTACCCGAAAATATTATTAGCCATCAATTAAAAATCCAAAACCAACAACTACCTAACCAGTCGTTTCTATTTCTCTTTTGCAGGTACATTACACCATCCAACCAGCATCACATCACCACAACTGGTGGCAACAGCCTAATCTACCCAACAGCAACTGGCCAAGTGTTTCGCCTTCATGCTGCATCGTCGCCGATTTCCGGTACCGGAATAACATCACACCAATCGAACTCCAATGGACTGCTCGCCTCGTCAGCGGCCACAGTGAATGCCAATGGCAGCAGCAGTAGTGGAGGCTTCTCACAGAAGCTGCGTGTTTTGGCCGCATCGGCTGGCCTAATGTCGCTTAAGCCACGACAGCCATTGAAACCGGTGATTAAGACAAGAGGATCACCGGGACCAGAGTTTCCCAAGAAAGTCACATTCAGTGCGTTCGCCACTGTCCAGGTTGTCTAGATGTTGCGATATTTTTTTTTGCACCTCTCTCTCTCTCTTTTCTCTCGATTTTTGTATTACTCGAAATGCCAGTGGCTTACTGTCATATGCTGTATATACATGTTATGACCTTTGGGATAACCCCTAAATAAAATGCCAATTGCCCGGAAGCAATTAAATGCCATTGCTGAGGGTTCACCTCCCTCAACTCCAGTCCAACTTAGACTACAACACACAAAGCAACTTCGACTTCACACAGGAAACGGACCTGCGACTTGCTTTCTATATTCGAATTGTGATATAAAAAGTAATTTGTCGAAATGTGGCCAACTTCAGCTAAAAAAGTAGCAACCAAAGTGCTACTTCGCCTGTAGCATCTTACATTCTGACACGACGACGAGACTTCCATCAAAAGTACACACAAGGAAAACTGAATAAAGCGGTTTACTGAGAAGACCAACACACAACGGAAACGATAAAGATATTAATTGGTTTTTTTTTTATATAGTCATTAGGTTAGTTTATGTATTTCTTTTTATCACTGTATCGCTGATTGTAATCTTTTTCGTTATAATTATTTTGTATATACATATGTCTGTCTCTATCTCTACGCATGTTTGTTCCGTCGAAATATTTGATGTACCTAGTAAAAGTCTGCCTTAATTAGTCGCTAACTCTAATTATGCATATAAATAAATGTAAACAGTTTTTTTTTTTTTGTTTAATTCGTAAATTGTTGATATTTTTTGTAAATAGCCAAACTATTAACTTTTAAGAGCAAGCAATATGAAAAAAAAATGAATATAAGAAACGAAAATTGTTTTATTAACGAGAAACTAAAATTTATTGTATTTTGTGTATTACTGATTTTTGAAGATGCCGTTGTGCAATAAATATAAACATAGACATATTTAACGGTTAGTTGAGGTGTTTTATTTGGAAATGCTGGAGATTTCAACACTGAAATTTGTTCGAGTTGGAATAGACGCATCGTAGACTGACAGTTCTGAATTTTCTTCATCCCGTTTAACAAGGTTAAATAATAATTTTTGGCGCAACAGGTACGTAGGGACCCTAGGCCTAGCTTCTCACAGTCATTCGTTTTGTGTGATTTAATTTTTGGAACGAATGGAAGGGATCTACAATTTTATGCCGATTCCAAACGGCTAATTGAGAAGCTCTTTCAAGACAGTTATACTCTCGGATGTTTGTCAGACGCTCGCGAGAGGTGGTGCAGTGAAAAAAACCCTGAGTTGGAATTTTGGGTTTTTGCGGGATTCGAACCTGAACCCCTCGCTTAGTAGTCCAATACACTAACCACTAAGCTACTGCGCCCACGTTTAACAAGGTTAAACTTCTTAAATCATCATCTTAAGTCAACCGGCAATATTAACCAGGTAGAGGAGCTTTCGGAGTCACTAGAAAGTATACTGTGTTGGAAGTCCTCCTTTACACAGCTTAGTGAATGGGTAAAATGAAAAATGCCCGCCCTATAGATCGCAAGTATTTTAACTCAAAACGTCGATCCTGTATCTTTTAAGTCACCATTCACACTTCCAGAAGATCTACTCGAACTATTGAACTGTATTTCTAACTTCTCAATAACTTTGACAAATTAGACAGCATAAATTAAATAAATAGTTGACGCAGAGCTGACTTCACACAACCATTCCGTTCTGTAGGTCTTATTTTTAGGACGACTTTCTTGATAGTTTTACTCTTTGATATTTGTCAGATGTTCGTGGAAGAGTGAAAAACCTTCAAATAGGCTGTTAAAACAGCGAATGAGCTAATTTGGAAGAAATTAGGCAGAAAGCTAATCCGTGCGTCTCTTTTTGGCTGGTAGAGTTCGCTTTTAATACTTTCACAAATCCCTTCCGCCTTTCCTCAAGTCCACGCTTCTGTATTATAGGGTTGGGCTTCAATGATACCTATATATATAGATTCGACTTAGTGTTTCTTGACAAGGCCTCACTACTCAACTGCCTATTTAGACCAAGGAAAGCGACTGTTAAGCGATCGTCTAACCTGCACTTCCGATGTGATGTCGTTCTTAAGCTAAGATTTTTCGTTGTATTTTTCTTGGCAAATTTTGACATGACGACGTTACAAACATTTGTCCTAAATTCGTCACTACGTATGATCGCCTGTCAAGTGTCTGGTCACGCGGGCTGTCACAGTCACAGCATTTGATACAAGTGACAAAGCTAAGATTTCACGATCAATAAGTGATAAATTCTAATTACCATGTGATCGACTGTCACTCGCTGTTGGGACGGGACTGAGTGACTAATAAAATGTCACGGATTTTCAGTGACATTTAAAGAATTTCTGCATTGTCAAACGTCTCTCAATTTTTTTACGTTTACATTACATTTTTTACATTTTGTCCATGTTGCTGCTGTTGTCGGTGGAAATGGCCGCTCTTTCGAATTTTGAAAAGCAGAGGGCAAGACGTGTGTTGTGTTAAAACACATTTGTAGATTGTTTGTGTTCGTAGATTTGGAATTTTTGCATATAATAAATTTATTGGCGGGCTGTCGAGTTTGCTCTCTTTTTGGATTCGAGATCGGGCTTTCCAAACCCTCATCATCGCAATCGTCACTACAGTCGTTATCGTTCATTTACTAAATATTAAATCTAATTATACTCCAAAGCCGGTGAAATATACAATCTTTTTTGAATTGAAAACGCTGTGCATCAAAAATGTCATGAGTATCAATATTGTCGCGGGTGATCGCCTGTCACTTGCTTAACATTGTCACGGCAATTCTATTTTGTCACGGATTTTGGCACCAAATGTCACGCATGTGACCGTAAAAGTGACACCGTGTAATCGGGTGTCAAACGCAAGGGACACTCTCATAAGAGACACACGAAAGGCAATAGAAAGAGCGAATTTTTGTGACGTCAACATGTCAAAATTTGCCACGAAGTCTCATCAGTGACAGCTATAGCTGAGTTCTTTCAATCAAATATTCACAATTTCGGAAATTTAAACCGTTGGAAACAGGGTTACCATTTGACAGCTTGGCCCCTTTTTGAGCTTCGGGACCCATACTCCCCACTTTTTGAAAAATGATCAAAATGGCCCCTTTTCAGTTTAAGCTAGATTTTATTATTTATTGAACGAAAAAGGAAGTAAACATCTGAAAAAAGTGTTTCGGAATAAATAAATCATTTTTTTTTTTTTGTTAAAAATAAATGTTTTGTTGTTCTTGTTCTGTTTTTTGTTGCTCTGTTTCCTTCTTTTTTTTTGCTATCTTATTTTTTTAAGTAGAGTCCCCTTTTTTCGGCTCGGGCCGCTTTTTTGTCCCCCTTTCGAAAATCTTCAGCGGCAACGCTGGTTGGAAATACCTTTTCAGTTTCATTTATGGTATCACTTCATTTAAATTATTTTTGGCAGCAAAGCTCAGAGGTCATGACAGACTTTCATGCAGAAGCAAGCTTTCTTCAACCTTGGCCCTGCTTAGAACGATGAGTTTTGCAGTTGTGAAAATGCTAGAACTGGCTCTAAGATGTCGTCGTTTTTGACTTTTTTAATTTCCTCTTGGATCCGTCGCAGTCTGTGTTGACTAGCCTAAGACCAACACTGATGGTCAATGAGTTTCTGTCTTGAATACGATCTTTGGATGGGGCAAATGATACTAAAGTTGCATCGGAGATAAGCTTGTGTATGCTCTATTCAAAGTCACACCTATAGATAACTCTTACAGTTCGCCCGTCTGGTTCACCAGCCTTCATTCAATTCCATTCAGCCACCACGAATAAATAAAAATACTCGTACCCACAGCCCCGAAAGATAAAATTACTACTCCGCACCACCTTCATTCACGGTCCTGTTTGATGGATTTCCTTTTCATTTTCATCGCAAAAATGTCGCAAACTTTTCAATTTCAATTCAATTCAATTCAATTCAATTCAATTTATTACAAATAAGAATAAGATTACATTTACATTGTGTTATCTGCAAAGCCTAGAGGGCTTGTCTGCAGAAGATCAGTCGTCGAGGTTAATTTCATTATCTTGAGTATCTACCCAATACTATTCATAATTTACAAGAAAGAATTTTATAAAAAGACAAATTTGTATAACAGATGATTTCATATAAAAAGATAAATTCATGTAGGGGCGTTGGAAAAGTTAGAAAAACATAGGAAAAGAAAAATAGAGAACAAATAAAAGAAGATTCACGTATTTAGGTTTAAGTACATTTCCTTAACGCTTTTCAAGAATTTTGATTTTGGAAAGTTATTTAAACTGAGATATGATGGGAGCTCATTAAATGTTGTTGGAACAGCTACAGAATATTTTCTTCGCCCATATTCGTTTAAATACCTAGGTACCAAAAATTTGCGTTGCTGTCGCCTTCGTGTGTTCACAGCTTGTTGTGTTGGTATCTTTCATTTCCATCTCACCGCACTTGGCCTAAAAAGGAACAAATTATGAAAAATAAGAAAAGACAACCAAACAAAATGCAAACAGAAAATCCAAATTTATCGCGATGCCGCAAATTTTCTCCGTAAAACCGAAAGTGCACTTTTCCTCTTCGTCTTCTTTGCATTTTCGCTTGAAGCGGTGTAAATTCCTCACGCACATGTCCCATCTATTCTCATACCGGTTCCAAAATCAGACGACGACGCGTCGATAAATATAAATATATATGTATGTTGTATGAATCTTGGGCAGCAGACATCAGCCGCTTCTGCCATTCCCCCCGAAACCGCGAATACCAGACTCGAGCCGACTATTAGCTGTCTTTCTGGTGCGATGGTGTGGTGGAAAAAGTCATCCTTCTGGCAGGTGAAGATTAATATAAAAAGTGAAATGGATTTTCCATTTAAGAAAATCTCCTCCGCCATACCATATCCGAAGAGTCTGGGAGAGCGCGCGACCGCCTTGAGCATTTGGCGCGGGAGCCTTATCTTGGGATTCATTAAATAAATGAGGTTTTGGCATGGACGATGTCTCCAGTCCGCCAGAGTCAAGTATAGTCGATGTGTCGGCCGATATGGCTAATAGTTGTTTTTGTCTTCCAATTATTGACAAAATCAAATTAAAGAAAATGAAAACGAAAATGCTTAATGAAAGGAAAATTCGAAAGGAGTACTCGTAGGGGTGGGGTTTTGTTGTTGAATTGGAAATCCGCAAACAAACCATTTGTTGTGGAACTGCTGTTGTGGATGTTGCCGATGACGACTTCTGGTATTGGGGAGAGTATATGGTCACACCGAAACCGAATGAGTTGTTTGCCCATCGGGGGCTTTTAGTACATTGTAAGGTACTTAGGCGGTTATGGGTGGGGCGAAGAAACATGTTGCTGATGGGTGTCATATGTCAGCTTTCTTGTGTAGGAGATTTTGCCGGAAGGCAATGAGATTGACTGCTGACCTCCGAAGAGAGTTATAGTGGCTCGTTACATCAGGTAATGGCTGCATTAGTTTGGATGGATACTGATCGTGTAAGCTTAGCGTATGGTGGGCAAGTGTGGAGACCACCTAGTCCTAGATGGTTCGATGTACGATTTTGTATCTAACAGCTTAAGTAGCTACCAAAATTTCGAATGAGAAAGTAGGAAAACGCCTGCAATTTGGCATTTAAAAACGTTTGGAACTCTTCCTTCGACGAGTCGAATTAGGCGCGATTTCGAAGAAAAAGTTTTCATATATCAGCGAATTTCTTCCTGATAAATTTATACGAGATTTCCATGATTTGAACATTATTTAATGTTGTATCCAAAGTTCATTGAAATGCAACTCGTAGTAGGTACAACAATTAATTCATTTATTCTATAAGTAAAAAAAAGAGTGGTTATAATGTGGTTATAATAATATGTTACATGTGGTGTGGTCGGCTTCCGAACAAGGAAAAGAGAACCCCCAAAAGAAAAGTAATCGTATTTAAACTATCGCACGCCGATTAACCATAACCAATAAAATATGATGACAGCTATTAGTTCTCAGCTTAGCCACTTATCGCATGACTGTTAGTAAGTGGATTATATTTGCGTTGCCAACATTTAAGATTAACCTGAAATTCGACAATCCATTGCCCTCAATAGTGTTATGTCAAAGCTCTGTGTCAGGAGTCATTTGTTGAATTTTGATTCCGTGGTTTTTAGAATATTTTGAAGACCGAAAAAATCTTTGAAGTCTACGCAAAAGAGGCGAAACGAGCTAGAGAGGCCTACAGTTGAAACAAGCTTACGAAGGTCAACAAATTTGCTTTCAAGCGAAGTTCGATATAGCACTTTGTAGCTTACTTTCAGAATCTACCAATATACGGTCTAGCTGGAAGACGGAGTCAGTTAGAACCATTGTTTGGTGGATATTTAAGGCGTATTAGGCCCTTTTGGATCAAGCGTCATTTGCTAAATTTTCTTCGAGATCAATTATTGAAGTTAGTAAGTCAATTCAATAAACGCTGCTATTCTGGCATAACCGGGATAGTCATACAAAATGCCTTTTGATTATTCTGTCCAAAGAAACTGTGATCCACAAATTTTTAAGTCTCAGGCGTTTACTGAAGCTTCTTGCAACATTATAAAAACGAGTCACTATGTTGACTAGTTTTTACGATGATTTGAAACTCGGTTCCTCTTAGGTTAGGTTAGGTAAGATGGCTGTCTAGAAATACACACCTTAGTCTAGACCAAATTAGTTTAGGTCCTTTGTGATACAATATGAGTTAAGGGCAAAAATGATGCAGGAATTAGTAAACTGTCGGACACAAAGGGTTAGAAATTCCCGGGAAATCACAAACGCAATATAAAAGCTGCAACGTCAACACGATTGTCCAAAAAATACAATGACAGAGATTATATTTTAACTACATCAATCTTTTATTTGGTTACAATCTTTTGGGAATGTTAAGAATATTGACAGTTGTATGTCTCTAGCTCCCCCGTTTTCAAAATCCCTTTGTGCAGTGTGCAACTTAGGTTACAGCGCAGTCAACATGCCAAACTAACGATCACCAATTCATTACAAACCATTTTCTTACGGTAATTAATGTGTGCTGACCTCTATTGGAATGTATATGTAAACATGCGATAACAATACCTGTTTATGTTTTCAAAATCATCTAACCAGCAAAATATGGTCTTTTGTTACACTCGAATGACAGCTTAAACTGCACTTTGACAGTTGACCTTTTATTTGTTACTTTCGTTGCGTTTAAGACCATGAATCAAATAAATACAAAATTACGACATCTGGATGATTTCTTGATTTTCTTTTAAAAGTTGACTGTTTGTCGACACCGCACCGAAATGTATGGGATGGTATATTGTGACGGAGATTTTTCTTATATTTTGACAGATCTTCGCTGGGTAAGAGAAAATGTAAATCACTTGTTTCGGAATCTTTAACAAAAGAAACCTTCATCCACGCATTTTTCCTTTTGACTTTGTCTCTTTTTAAGTATCAAACGAAAAAAAAATTTCCCAGCTAAAGTGACAAAAATTTAACTGTTTGACAAATCGTCTAGCTCTAACGACGACGCAACTGAAACTCGTTAGTTTACTCAACACGAGCGAGTTGAATTTTTGTTATGTATATTTTCCTGTGGATTGCTTTCATTTTGGCGACAATACATTTGCCCAGTATTAAAAAAAAACTGAAGGGCCATGTCTTAATTAGTGTTTCTTATTCAGATTGTGACATAAATGTGATTTCAACAAAATGTCACACAGCAATCCCCACAATAAATTTATTTTAAAGGAAACATTCGATGAACTCATAATTTCGCCGTAATTCGCGTTACTCTTTTGATTTTACAATTTTAGATGTGTTTCTGTGAGAATATGTGAAGTGGCTTGTCATAAATAAATGTTGCCACAATATTCATGTGTTTTACTTAATTGTTGGTTCTGTACCTAAAAAAAGAGCATCCCCCATAATAACAGTTATTAAAGTTTACAGAAGAGCGCTAGTGTGCTAATATAGTTCCGTTATTTAACAAAAGGTTTCTGCTGTCGAAGTGTGTATAATTATAGGCCTATTTCACATCTCCCATTTAAAAGTAAAATCGTTTAAAAACTAGGTTAGTGAGCCGTCTTCCAAATAGTCTTCCTTACCGCAACACAATTTGTCTTTTAGTAGGGTAAATAAAGTTCTATAGTTTTGTTTCAAACTATAATTTCTAACCCCTGTGGTTAAAAACGGAATGATAATTTTTTTGTTGGTATCGTTTAGCGTTTGATATTATCTGTCACAATTTAGGTAAGGAAAAACCTGGGACTCAAAGCTTCATGTTAGACTATTTTTGATCTTATCAAAAATTAATAGGTGACAAAGAGTGAAGATCGGATGATTAAAAGTATGTTCCTCCAAATTGGAGTACCCCAAGGTTCTGTCATAGGTTTGATTCTCATTATTGTGTGCATAAACTCATCTTTTAGACTTAATTTTGAAGGTGTTGATTTTACAAATACATTGGTTTTCGGTGTTGTTAGTCTGGTGTGCCATGAGTTTGATTTTCTTAACAGAAATTCGTCAGTAGCGTGAAGAATAAGACTCCAATTTTTTTATTTTCCATCTCTTTTTAATTTGAATGTGAAATGATTACTTTCATGCACTAGAGACTAGAGCAAACGATTCTTCTTCTACGGCAAATTAATGAAAGAACTTCTCGTCACATCACTCCTAATCGGCTTCGCATTTACTAGTCCTAGTCCTTGTTCATTCTATAAATTTGTTTTAGCTCAAAGATAAAATGTATTAATAATATGACCACAGCGCCACACACATAGTGGCAACCAGGAAAAACAGCAAATGTCATTTTTAGCCACTTTTTCAGGAGCGCACGACAAGTTTTGCCGGCATATGGGGGAAGACGACCTATGAGTTTTTTTCCTGATCCATAACACAGCAACCGTAAGAGATATTTGAAAGAAAAAAATATGACATATAGAGCACGGTACGTCGGATAGTAACATTAACTCAATTTTGGCATAAGTCGACTTATGATGGTTTTTCCTTGTTGGCACAGAATATTGTAAATATTTTTTTTTTTTTTTTCAGTTCATTAAACTTAAATGCAGCACCACCTATCAGATCCAGCTATTAACTATTAAACATCGTGTCAAACACGATCACTCACAGATCACTGAAATCGTGCTTTCAAAAAGCGCCCCAGTGATACGTAATGTAAAATGTCACTGATGCCCACTATCATTGTCAAATATTAATTAGGACTTATCCCATCCTTCTCATTTTTACCTACCGATTATGGCGTTATTTCAAGACCAGCGTTATTTTATTGAAATATTGACCAAATGAATTGTTACTTTCCTTTTGTGAATCTCCGCTTGTATATTGTTCCGTCACAAATGATAAAATGTAACAGAACAAAGAGTTGTTGTTTCATAGGTGTGTACAATAAAATGAAACAAAAGAAGGAAGTCCTTAACTTTACGTTCCAAAACTATGTTCATTTTGGCAACGACTACTCTTATGTCAAATTTTTGCGCAGTTTTTCTTGTGACACAAAATCTAGTACAATCACATCTCTCATTTGCCCATTCTTTTGTTTGAAAATGTGAGTATAGAGAAGAGAGTTTTTTTCAATTCGTGTAGATTTTCGTAAAATTTTGACACGAGCTGAATTCGCCAAAAGTCTATAACGATTGCGCCTTAAAATGGTCCACTGTTGTCCCCTTTTCGAGTACAGTTTATAATGAATAATGCAACAACATTGTGGCTAGGAACACATTTTCCATTTGCATATAAAACTTCCAATTTGAATCATTCCCAGTATAGGTGTAACCCACACAAACGAAAGCCCCTAGCCACGCGCTAGCGCCATCAATTACAAGTTCAACAATCAGAAACTTACAAAAATCACATTCGTACAGAAACAGTGCACGCTTTCAATGGCAGCACCAGCCATCCAAACCGAAAACCAAATCCCACAAGTTCCACATTACATGTGTCTCACGCTGAGCAGGAAAATTATGGGAAACTTCGTAGGAAAACAAGAAACCCTGCACACAATGGTGAGGGAGTTGAAAAACGCAAACAAACAATTTGAGGCATTCATCAAAATCGCAGTGCAAATTCTCCTTCGTCACGAAAGATAACAACCCAGCGGCGGCGGTGGGTGCACCACTACCATCACCTGTACTGGGTCACCTCAAAGCCGCATACGTATATGTTCAAAGAGCCAAAGCAGGTGAATAACACCGGCGGCGGCAGTGTGGCTATGGCTAACCTGGCAGATATCTTCTAACACCTTTCTCTTCTTCTTCCACGTTGTCGTCGTCTTGTCTTCCGGCAATGTGTCTTCTTGCGTTCGTGTGCCGGTGTGCCGTGCCGGTGTGTCGGTGTCGGCTGTGGCATCGTCGTCATGCCATGCCATGAATTGTATTCTTTTAATAATCACTTCATAATGGTGAAAGAGAAAAGAAAGCATGAGAAATTATTGTCATGTTTATTAACAAATAATAAATTTCAGGCCCCTTCGTCGGCGAATGCATGGTTACAGACACTTTATTGACACTCGAGCAATTGGCTAACATCTCTGGAGCTGAACTCGTTCTGTGAAGCTGGAGCAGCAGCGACGGCGCGACCATTGTATGTGATTTATGTGATTGCGGGCAACATCGATCGGCGGAAACGTGCCGCGCAGACATATTGAATCGATGATTTATTACGTTTGCGCGTTTGATCTTCATCTTTTATCGTGTCGTCGTCGTACAGTCATAGTCGCAGGCCATGTACGTACATAGTCATCGGAGTTGGGGCTGTCGCAACGCGATCGTCGTCGTGAGGTTTCTATTATCGTCGTCGAGTGTAGATAAATTTGATTATATGAATTTGTTCTCCACACAGTGGGATACAGATCGGTTTATAAGAGTGCAGAACGGATTATGGCCAACAATTGGTTGGTTGCCCTTAATTGATCGCTTAATGGGAATTAACTTCTGAAGGTTTCACTGATGAATAGCTTGGTTAAAAAATTAGAGCTTGCCCTCTGATTATATCGTGTACAGATCGGTTTCTAGTTCCACTTTCGACACGGAGAATCAAAGAAAATCGTTGGGAATCGTTCTTTGACAAGGCTATGAAATATTAATCGCAGATTGAACCTTCCTATAAATATACTTAAGTTGGCTGTCAGAGTGGAAAGTGTTCTATGCCTTTTATCCATTCGACTGGGGAGATGAGTTTTTTCACACCAATTAACAAAAAAGAAAAATTTTTGAGAAAGCTCAGTATATGTACTTTGGAACTCAAACACGATGACAGCGTTTGCAACTCTAGGGCAATAGATGCAGCTGTCAGAGAGATGCGCACTTGACAGCAGCTTTAGCAATGAATGTGGCTGTAAAATGGAAAAACAAACAATATAATTCTGAAGGTCTTTCCGTGAAATCCAGCAGACAATTTTAACCTGATGAATGGAACAATAAGCAAAATGGAACAATTCAGTAAGACAATTTTGTTTCGAGTATTTATTTATGAATGCACTTTTATGCTGGGTGTAACTTAAAATATGAACTACATCAAAATAGAAGTTGGAAAAAGTGCATTTAACATTGCCAGAAGCAACTATAAGCAAATTTAGCCGAGTAAAGTAAGGTAAAGAGCTTTACCTTTGGTAGCTGAGAGGAACGTAACGAATTTTCCGAGTGTATTTCTAGAGCTTTGCAAAGACTGAACTTGAACTCTCGAGCATGCTCGAGCTTAGACCGACAGTAAAAATTTGTAATTGAGAGAAATTATACAAAGTCTATGTGATGGAAGGGAACAAACAATTTTTTCTATTTTTTGAGCGTTTCTTCATCTTTTTTTTCGACGTAGTTTAGGCTCTTAGGCCCGTTTGATACTACTCATAGCTATTTAAGTTCCACTTAAGATTTTATCTGTCAGCTTATGAAATAGAAAAAATAGCTCATAAGGTAAATACAGTAGAACTTAAATCGCTATTAGTAGTACCTATCAACAAACGAGCCTTAATGACATAAGATGACACTTCAGCTTCTCTGCTCAAGGTAGGAGAATCGCTTTTTAGTAGCTAGTGAATCGAAAAAAATTAAAGCAATGTTTGAAAACGAATGTAAAAACGATTTATTCGATTCACTCTTTCACAGAACCAGAATCGACCCCCAGTTTCCTAACTAAATTTTGTACATTTGATCCCGTTTCAGAAAGATCGGGGTTGAAACATTTTAAAACAATTGACCGCAAAATACTGTCAGCTCTGATCAGACGTATAGTAAATAGAGAGTGGAACGCACCGATTTACTAACCAACCAACCCAAGTTCACTTCATTCTTTACATTGTTGAAATTCTCGTTGGGCTTCGGTTGCTTACGTAAATTTTCAACCATATATGCTTTTCACACCAAGCCCAAAACCGTGTTTTCCTCGAAAACTGGTCGATGCATTCACACCGACCACCAACTAATTTTCGTTTGACGTTTCAATCAGCTGTGGGACATTAGTCGTTAAACTTTTTCGCAAACTTTTGGGGTTACAAATTTCGGTCGCATTAATTACCAAACAAAATGAAATTAGTGCTTTTCAAATTAATATTAGCCCATCAAAAAATTGTGGAAAACGATTTTAAGTTGTGTTTGCTGGATATTGCAAAATGTGTGTTTGTTCCAACAACCCAACGATTGGAAGTCGTTTTCGTGGTGTTTTCGTGGAAAACGAGTGCAAACGATTCGTTTTGAAAACTGAAAATGTATGGGAAAATTCTGTTTTCGATGAAGTTTTCGTGTGTTTTGGCGAAAACCCGGTCTTGGGCTTGGTGTGAAAAGCCTATAACTCAATGAATGTTGAACATCTCCGCTGATAGCAAAAGTCGATCAATAAGTCCATGTGGCACTTTTCTGATGAAGATTATTTTGCAATTGTTTTACAGACAATAACTTGTATATGTTCATAAATATTTCCGCTTCAGCACTCCTACCTAGGCCCAGCTATTTGTCACCCATTACGCATCAAATGCTTGCACCACATTCTTGCAAGTTACTCCCCGATGCACTGACACTCGCTGGAACTGTCTTCTATGAACTATTTAACCCCGTTCGACGAGACGAATCGTGCAAACAGCAACAGCTTACAACCAATTAATGTAGGCAGCTAATCTCTTCAGTAAAAGTGATTAATCGCCATTAGTGCACTAGCACCAGCGCTACAGACATAGATAGGTGCAGATCAGGAGTAGCGGCTCAGTTACAGCCCTCTTTGCCACCCAAAGCGCACGCATGCTCAGCAAGTGAAATAGTTCACTCGTGGAACCAGTTGAAATTGCTACCACTCCAGTACTCCACCCAGTTGCCGCCGGCATCGTCGTCGCCCCCTCTTCACTCTGAATATGCGAATCACCTCATGCACACGTTATGCGAAAAATATCACTTTTATCGATCAGTTGGTCGTTTTTTAATTAGTCTCCCGACTAAGACTGGTCACTGATCACTGTGTGGCTTTCAGCGAGTGCTGTGTTTGCGTTCGGTTTTATTTTTATTTATTTTTCCAGTCGCGCAGACGTAAACACTCGACGCATGCATCTCTCACATCTGTAGCTCTCTTACAGCCAGTGCCAATGGAAAGTGATACTGGCCGGTAATTAGGCCACAAGCAATAATAAAACAATAATTGACCATTCCGCTTTTATTTGTTGTTTTCTGTTCCCCCAATTTGTGAACGGGCCAAGAATCTCATTTCTCTCGCACCGGTCGTGACTTTCTTGTTTGTGTGACAATTTCTTTCGGTTTGTTTACTTCTAGTTCTTGCTTCTTGGTCATGGATGTGATTTTCTTCTCGGGCATTAGTAGGTACTTTCACTTGGTATTGGTGTCTTGTGACCGCCCAAAGTGTGACCATCGAATCAACGCTGTATTTATATACTACACTGAAGCCCAAACGTCTCCCAATAATTCCAGTGCCACTGAAAATAGCCGCATACATCGTTTGCATATCTCCCCAACTTACGCAAAAATGCCTATCTCTGCAAATTCTTTGAATGCGCATTCAAATCCTTGTGGCTCCTGCCCGAGAATTAAAAACTGTTTACCCACCGGCCAGACGTTGTCTCGTACTCCACTGACCATTGTGCGGCTAATTACTTGACTCCAAAATGAAATACCGCCGTCGTATCTTCGTGGCCAACACCGAAATGCAGCCAAGGAATGCTCCTAGGCAAAGGACCAGCAACTAGCATATACATAATTTCGCTTTCTTTGAATGGCGGTGATTTTTAACATTTTCTGTGAAGCATAATTGTTTTGGTGGCGATTTGTTGGTTTTATTTAAGCCGCCGTTTGTCATTGCGAAAACAAATTGCAGGAACACGTTTTATAAATACCTACTAACCTCCTGTAGAGGCAAGAGGAACAGTGGCTGTGTCTGCAGAGAGATAAGGACAGCTCTGCGGAGGTATTAATCCCAGGTATTGGGTTTCAGGGAGAACAAAGAATTCCAAGTATCTTTTGGGTGAATTTATTTCTTTTACCAAAGGCATACGGTTGAGTGGAGCTTGTAAGCGAGAAGCTGTGTACAAAATATTTTGCATAAAACTTTGTTTGGGTTTGTGGCAAGGAGTGTGAGAAGGAGGTAAGGGATTTCACAGTTAAGAATGGATCTCAAATGAAAATGTTGTTTTTACATTTCGGTATGCTTTTCGCTATCAAATGTTTTATCGCTTAACGAGTCAACCAAACTATGAATATTGAAGCTTAAGACAATGTTAGTGCTGTTAGTGCTGTCAAATTTAGGCGAAAATAGTCTTCAGTTCTGTCAAAAGCTTAAAATGATTCATAATGCGTTAAAACTCCTATTGTGTTTCACAAACCCAAGCATTTCCAATCGCACACTGGCTTAAGCTGGATTACTGACAAACAATCCCTTTGACTTGGCTTATTCTAGCAGTTTTATTATTATTTTTGTTTATGTCTCTTAAATAAATTCGTTTATTTATTAAATTTATGTTTGTTTTTTTGACATTTGACATAAAATAAAGCGTTAGAAAATCATTTGATCCAAAAAATATGAAGGTATGAATTAAACAAAAATTTTTAAGGACTGCAAATTTGATGAACGAACGCTTACTGAATCAATCGAAGCTTCAAGCGAGGTACTTAGTCCAAGATGTATAACAGATTTTTCTGAAAGGGTCTAGCTACCTCTCAGAATAGGTCATGAGTGTATATTGTGCTTTTTAAAAGTCTCACAATGATAACAAATACCTGGGCTAAGGATGGATTCAGGTTCACTATTGACGATCATACTTACTTACTTAAGGTGGCGCTACAGTCCGGGGTGGACCTGGGCCTCAACCAATACGCCTCTCCAGTTAGCGCGATCTTTGGCTAACTGCCTCCAGTTGCGCACTCCAAGTTGGTTGAGGTCCCCTTCCACTTGCGCGCGCCACCTAAGGCGAGGTCTTCCTCTACTGCGTTGTCCCTCCGGGTTGGAATCGAAGACTCTCCGGGCCGGAGCGTTGGTGTCCATTCGCTCTACATGTCCTAGCCATCTTAGACGACTAATGCGTACTTTTCTGACCAGGTCGATGTCGCTGTACAGCTCGTAGAGTTCGCTGTTAAATCTTCTCCTCCAAAGCCCGTCAACGCAAACGGGACCAAAAATCACTCGAAGAATTTTGCGTTCGAAGCGACCAAGAAGATCCTCATCCGTCTTTGCTAGGGTCCATGCTTCTGCGCCATAGAGCAGGACAGGGATGATGAGGGTCTTATATAGAATCTCCTTAGTGCTTCTTGACAAGGCCTTACTAATCAATTGCCGTCTTAGGCCAAAGAAACAGCGGTTGGCAAGTGTGATTCTTCGCTTGATTTCTGATGTGATGTCATTGTCAGAGTTTATAGCGGAGCCGAGGTAGACAAAGTCCCTAACTACCTCAAAGTTATAGCTGTCTATCGTGACGTTCTGTCCGATTCGTCGGTGTTGTGTGTCCCTTCTTGTTGACAGCATATATTTTGTTTTACCCTCATTCACCACTAAACCCATTTTTGCCGCTTCTGTACTAATACTTGCAAACGCACCAGTGACAGCTCGCGTTTGACGATTATATGAAATAAAAATATCATAACGAAGTATATGATTGGCTTAGAGCTTGAATATGCAATCAAATTATTAACGGAGGCCCTAGATTTTCTTCTTTAAATCAGATCTTAACTTAACCGTTCAGAAAACTCTAAGAACAAGTACGGGGGAAATATTAAACTACAGCGGTCGCTAGAGAGCGAACTCTACAAGCTGTACGGCTACTTTGGTCGAATCAAGGAAAGGCGGCACTTCAGTCGGCTAAGGTGGCTCGACTTAAACACCGAAACTGAAAGACCTCGCTCAAGCACTGTACCTATTCCAAATGTAGTCAATGGTACCTTTAAAGGCGTTATCTGTTAAAGCCCATTCAATAACTTACCTTTTTTAATCATCCGCTGCGTGATGGTGGAAATCAAACAGCTTGTAGTGCTCAACTTGCAATAGTTTTCCAAGGGTTATTTATTTATTTAATTATTCCCATAACCTAAACGTAAATTATAAATGAGATTCTTTTGAGTTTGTGGCGTCGACGATCACTCGCTCGAACAAACCTTCTCATTGCAATCGATAACATCACAGACCATCCACCTTCACTCGCAGCTCGATATGACAGCAGTTCCGCTGACGTGGCGCGTCCATCTTGTTTTGCTCTTTCGGGTTTTTAAGCATTGCCGCGAGGAAAAATCGCTCTCTTGTGTGTTACTTGGCGCGGCGGACGGACGTGGCTTTTGTAAGGAAATTCGGTGGTAAAACTACATTTATATTTTGTTAAAATAATAATTAAATTAAGTGCGCTGTAAATAAAGTGGATTACTTAAAGAAAATTATCCAAAAGTTTGTATCTCATTTGTTTATGTTTCTAAAATGGGAAAAATTACTGCTTCCTTATTATCCCAAGTACCCCTTTTGCAAAAAGTTTGCCAACAGAAGTCGCAGTTCCTTCAGAAATTCTGGATTTAAGTACATCGAATTCAGGGTATCGCTTGAAGAGATCATCTCTTCCATCTCATTGGACGCACCTGCATCATAGAACATTGGCAAGAACGTTGACACTACCCAGAGTTCTAAAAAAAAAAAGAGACCACAATCGTACTTAAGACCACTAGTTCCTAATTGGCATACCGAATTCCTTAAACCGATCCATGTCAGCGTAGAGATCGGCCAAAGTTGGTGGCTGCCCATCATACCCAATCTTCTTCAACGTGTCGATAAATATTGCAAAGTAAAAGCAGACTATTTCTTCCCGATGATTCTGCCTCAGATCCCGATCGAGCAGCATGTATATACTGTAGATTATATCAACAACTGATGGGGCGTAGCAGCTAATTTGAAAGTCAATCTAAATGATAAAACCGGGTTAGAAGAAATGTTGGGTCATATAATCAGTTTTAAAGCTCACAAACATAACATCCTCCATCTTAGCGTCCTGATCAAACTTGAACATGACATTTTTCATATGTAAGTCACCATGATTCAGCACCATTAACCCTTTGTGGCCTCTCCTATGGGCCTTAAAAAGATCATTGCACTTGTCTATCAAAGTGCCTTCAACGGCTTGCAATTTGTCGATATAGACTTCAAAACCTTTTACTTTAGAAATCGCATCGATAAGACGTTGCAAGCCTCCAGTTATGAATTCTGGCAATTTTTCCTTTGGTTCGGACAACTGACCGTGTTTATATCTTTTAACAAGTTCGTGGCCTTTCATTGCCAACATATAGCTAACGGCATGCATTTTGGCCAACTTCGAAAAGCAAGCTTTCACCTCGTCGATATTTAAAGACCGATTGCGGACACAAGTGTATCCAAGTGGTGCGAGATCTTCGAAGATGATCACTTGACGCCGTGTCAGCGAGTGGTAAATCATTCTAAAAGGATGTGATAAGTTTGCTGGTGGTGGACGAGTTTTTTACTTACTTTGCACAGAATCGAGTGCTGTCACCGTGGTTTCGAAGAATCTTTTCGAATTTCGGCAATTCGTCGAAGTACATATTCATTTCAGTTATAAAGAATGGAGATTTTTCAAGAAACTCCTTTTTGACGCCTTCAGCTTCTGGGATGGTTTTCAAGATCAAAGATCGCGAGTTGCTGTCACTCGAACTGGAACTGTATTCCGCTATGACTCGAAAAATAACACTGGCAAAGTGATCACCTTTCTCGGCACCAGGTGTAAATTTTAAACTATTTATCTGTATGAGAATCGTAGGTTTTTGTTTAAAATGGCCGATTTTTCAGAGTACCTACCGTTATTGTGTCATTTTTTTCATATGCTCTTAGAACACTTTCAATAAAATCATTGTCCAGCCAAGATGGATGTTCCATTTTGCAGGCGTTTGTCTTCTGGAAAAAAATAATTGTAGCATCATTTAATTGAGCTCAAATTGTACACGCATTCCATTTAAAATTTTAATTTTTTCAAACTACATATTTTGCTTCATTGAGCCGAGGAGCTTCGATAAATAATGTATGGACGCAAAACGTCTTTTATAAGAATTTTCCACCTTTACATCAAAATATGCTATAAAATGCAAATTTTCGTCGTTTTCCGAAGTTTTCCGAGTTTTCCATTAAGAATTTTTTATTTTTTTCATTCGAAAAGCCCGCGCTGTGTACTTCAAACTACACCATAAGAGTAGTCATAACCTCTTTAGCGCGTGTTTATTATAAAAAAAAAAAAATTGCACAAAATATTCCATACAAAAAATAAATTTTCCATTTCCAGACTTTTCTTTCGTAAAAATCTTCTCCTGTGCCAAATCGGCCCAGCCGTTCTCAATTGATGAACTACTATACATTACTAAGTATAGGTACATTATTATTATCATTATATTAATACGTGAACATCCAAGCTTTCCGTACGCTTTTTTGGCATTTAATATGAAATGAGGAGAATGAAACTTATCTTATTTGAAAGGTGCTGTGCCATAGATGTGCACAAACACAAAATCGTGGGTATATGTCGCCATTAAGACTGGTAAAATTAAGTTAAGACTTCCCCATACAAAACAGGTACTAAAAGGATTTTGGTGACAATCAAGTTTTCGCTGTCATGTTTCCATAGTAACGTATTTAATCATCTTAGATTAGAACCTGATGGAGAGAATCATTTACCCATAAAGGTATGCAATTTACCTGCCCCTAAAAATAAGCAATAATTGTAAGAAATTTATTAAAGGGAATTATTTGTCGCCACTATATTACCATAGTAACGTAGGTACCTATTAAAAACATAAATCATTTTAGATTAGAATCTGTTTCCGATGGAGCAGCTCATTTACGTATTTTTTAACTTTCTCCATTACGTAGATAGTAAGAGAAAGATAGGTATCTATTATTTTTGTGCAAAATTTCGGACTCAAAATGGTACTTCCTATATTCAATTTTCGTACCAGTTTGATTTGATCGAAAACGGCTCTAACAATTTCAACCAAAATTGATATTTAAGCTTAAGTAGGTGAGGTCACCATGACTGCGTACCCAGTTTTTGCCTAAAAACTCGAACAACGGTACTTTTGAAATTTCGACATATCTCGAAAACGCTCCATACGATTGTAACAAAAAATAGTTTCTAAGGTAATGTGGTCATTTATAACTTAATAGCGAACTCAGTTTTTCTCTATATTATCGTACGATGTATTTTTGAAAATAGTATTCTTCAGGCGCGTTGGGCACTTTTAGATGGGAAGAAATTAATCAATTTGCGTTACCTTTATGTAAAACGACACCGCGTCATCGTCACCGAAAAACCGACACCGAGTCATCGTCACCGAGAAACCGACACCTGATGGCGCTGTTGCCCATTTTCTGAGAAACTCAACAGATCACAATGAAACTTTGTTTGTGTGTATGGTTGTATGCAGCTAGAAAGATAGGATAGTTTTGGACCCGATAGGTGGCGCTGTTGTCCATTTTCTGAGAAACTCAACAGATCTCAATGAAACTTTGTTTGTCTAAATGGTTGGATAAAGCTAGAAAGATAGGATAGTTTTGGACCCGATAGGTGGCGCTGTTGTCGGTTTTTTTGAGAAACTCAACTGATCTCAATGAAACTTTGTACGTGTGCATGGTTGTATGCAGCTCGAAAGATAGGATAGTTTTGGACCCGATAGGTGGCGCTGTTGTCGGTTTTTTTGAGAAACTCAACCGATCTCAATGAAACTTAGTTTGTGTGCATGGTTGTATGCAGCTAGAAAGATACAATAGTTTTGGACCCGATAGGTGGCTGTTGTCCATTTTTTTGAGAAACTCAATCGATCTCAATGAAACTTAGTTTGTGTGCATGGTTGTATGCAGCTAGAAAGATAGGATAGTTTTGGACCCGATAGGTGGCGCTGTTGTCCATTTTTTTGAGAAACTCAGCCGATCTCAATGAAACTTTGTACGTGTGCATGGTTGTATGCAGCTAGAAAGATAGGATATCTCATTTACAAATTAAATGGAAATTGTAATATGTATGTATAATTTTTGTAGATGAAAATTCATAAATTTCATTGGTATTCATTTCAAAGAATACCAATTAATTATTAAATTCAATATTTCATGTAGGTATGTATTTGTAAATGTACGTTTTACGCAATAGATTGCAATATTTTTTGTAAAATAATATGCATTATTTTTTATGTACAATGGCGCTTTAAATAAGAGTGAAAATTGTAATATAAGATTTGTAGTAGTAGTTTATAATAATCAATAAAGAAACACTTCATTTGAAAGTATTTCCTGACGATTCGAAAAATGCACACGTAATTGTTCAAGTAATAACTTCTGTCGGCACTCCCGGAGTGCCTGTCTTTTTTTTTTATTTAGTTTTTTTTTATGTTTACCGTAAAACGGCGATAACGATTTTGACCAAAATGCAAATTTAGAGTCAAATGGATGTTTTCAAAACTCATATATCGAAAATTTTATCTTGATTTCCATAAAACTTAAAAAACGAAGTAATGCTTACATCCCGAACAATTACTTATAATCGGTTTTCAACTAAATAGTGACGCAATTGTATTTTTCAAATAAAACATTGCAATATTTGGTACTGTTTTGTCTGGCAAAAACCGCTATAACCATTTTGACCAAAATACATTTAAAAGATAATAAGCATTCTTAATATGATTCTGTTAAAACTCTGGGGGCAAGAGTGGTGTTCTATCGCCCTGCTATGGTGCATCGTAGTAAATGAACTGCTAAACATACTTAGAAATAAGGGATTCTATGTCCATATGGACACTCTTAACGAGAAAGTTTCGTTCGACCCAGTCGTTTTCCATGTAGGATGTAGGTATTATAGATGTCGCTCTTTTCTTTTCGTTTATAAAAAACATAAATAAATAACAAGAATAACGAGAATAATAGAAGTACCTACGTTTTTTAGTATACATTCTTATAAAAGGTATGGTCGATTTTCGACCACAAGCGATACTAGTTATTATTATTATTTAAAAAGTAAATAAATCACAGTTTAAATGGTCTTACAGAACTATCTACCTGGGCCTTCGGCTAAACAACTATACATTGTTCACACCATTTTTATGTCGATGCTCACCACTGGGTTGCACGGATTTCTCCTTTATGCTGGACTTACAACACCACACTTTTCTAACATGGAAGATTAAAGAGATGCCCAATACTAAGGACCCATCAGGATGAGAGGGACAGCAATAGTACCTAATAGCAATTATGAAAAAGATCTGTCTATTGACATATTTTTAGCAATTTCTTTCCTACAAACAAAATGGCTTCCAGAAGTGGTGAACTCAGAAACATTCATTTATGTCGTATAATTGATTTATGTTTGAAATTACTGAAATCTACTTAAACTAATTTCCACTATCAAAATTGAAATCTTTTAAATCAGAAATGGAAAGTGAATGCAGGAACTAATTTTTTTACATAATCTATAATTATGGGTAGAACATCCATGACGCTTTAGGCGTCTGATTCGTGGTCTCATTCTTACGCAACGCAACTCGTCCACAAACAGATCTCTTTGTCTCATCTCATGCAAAAACACGAGTGCGTGATGTTGTTAATACAGCGTTAAGCTATTACCAAAAGTATTTTTTTAAACAACAGGTCTGAGTAAAATAATGTCCACCATTTCCAACTAAAAAAAATATCACTTTTTGGTTTTCAATTGCATTGTGTCTGGCGTATACGTAACATTTTCGTATAATTTCTATTCTCTGAATTTATATTTATGTACTTTGAAACAATTTACCGGGCTGTTTAATTAAAAAAAACTACACTTCCGTTTGTGTCATCTTTATAAAACAAACTCACAATTCAGAACGCAGTCGATTTCGCAGTATCGTGTCGCACTGACTGCTATTACAAAAAAGTTGGCAGCCCACTTTTCATTCTGTACCAGCATTTGCATCTATTTTAAACAAACATATCGTTAGCTGTCAAATTAACTGTGATCACTTTCTTTCTCAGACTGTTAAGTCATGCAAAAGGCTCTTATCCTCCGAACAAAAGAGAAACACAAAGGAGAGACTCGATTTGTTTTTGACAATTCAGACTCGAAAATCAAAATGCTGAATATTTTGTGCTCCCACTGTTTGCTTGAATTCTACTATATTTAACATCGTGAAGACAGACTCCATCATCAACTAAGTCAGCAGTGCAACTCACATTGATCATGTCATCCCTCTCCCTGAACTTTATAATGCTTTTTGAATAAACTGTCTGTCAAACCATTCTGAAGCTTTTAACTTATCCGCATCGATATCAGCATTAATCATAGTTAAGTATATAGTGTCATCATTTCAAATTCGTTTAGCACCCTTAAATAATTTTCGTTTGCTTTAAATACCTACGAAATGATTTTGGCGAGATAGCTTGCACTTGTTTATATTTTGTTTTCTAGTTTTCTCTGTCACTTTATGAACGCATTTAATGCAAGGCAAGGTTAGAAAACTTCAGAGCAAATATACCAATATGTGCACTCACCTTAAACGATAATACCAAAAGCTTTTGCCAAACCAACACAAAAAATAAAAGAATATCGGTTCTCTCTCTCATGCGTGATTAAGAAGTTATGAACTGAATTGAACTGAGTCAGAGAGAGTAAGTCAAAAAAGCTTTTGTAGGAAATCCAATTTTATTGTTTGTTATTCCGCCGAGGGCGGCATTCAGTCTTTAAATAAGAATTTGTACACAGGAATACGACTACAAATATAATACACCCACAAAACACTTGAATTCTTTTTCGAACTCACATACCAGTCACCAATGTCTACCTTATGAGATGCAAAATGATTTGATCGTTCAATTTTGTGACAGTTTATAATTTGCGCGAATTGACAATCTATTTTCTGAGTACATTAATTGTTGAAGTCAATTTTTTCATGGAACTATCGTGACAACTTGCTGATCACAAGATGTCAAGAAGCGAACTGAAGTATGAAAGCTCGTTAGAGGTGCAATGCTTTTGTAAGTTTTATATTTTAACAAGATATTTTTACGACGTTGATTATGCAAATTACAATACATCACTATATACAGTGAATGCATTTTACATTTTCTTACTAATTGCTGATTTTTTTTACGAACAAATTGAAATGCGAACCATGGCTAAAACGTTTTTTCCGTTGGAAGGCACAAATTTAGATGGATTTAGAAGTATACTAATAAATGTGGAATTGTAGAATTTGAAACCTGTCGGATGTCACTATTGTCACCCACTTTAGATTTTTTATACTTTAGTCTATATTTCGCTATTTAGTTATATTCACAGGCCTGTTTTTTTGAGCTTCGAACTCAGCAAAGCAAAGTAACGTAGGGTTTGCGAGTCTCGAAGTGTCAAGTACAGCGTAGTTGTTGTAATTGCGTGCTGAAAATCCTACTTTAGTTTGCTTTGCTGAGATCGAAGCTCAAAAAAACACTGCGAATGTCGTAGCATCTTCTGTCATTCGAACTATTGACGGTTTGGTGTCATTCTGGATCTTTAATTAAGCCGATAATACGCACCGCCATGATCGCACTTACAATAATGATACGAGTATATGTTCTTGTCATGCACCGCCATGATCACTCTTACAATAATGATTTAGTTCTTGTCATTTTAAAAAATACAGCAAATTAAAAAAAAAGTTCAATTTTCACATGTAATGTGTATGGGCAGTGGCATCATTTCTTATAAGTGCTGCCACATCAATACATTAAGCGTATATAAAAAAAATGTGAGCTTGACTGCTTATAACTTGACATAACTTTATCTTTTATTTAAAAATTGCAGAGTTAGAACTCTTTTTCATAATTCAAAAATTGACCCAACTTTATCTTCGACTCTATCAGTGAAGGTATCCTTTGTATAAATACTTTGGCAGTGCCTCCTTCATCTCCTCGATAAATTGTGGTAAAAAATAAAACTGACTACGGTAATCAGCTGATTGCATAATCATAGCAATGTTAAAATCCTTGGGATTTGTAAATGCATAAAATATTGGAAAGCATGTCATCACCATGAAGATTTCTAAAATTAAAAAAAAAAAAATTAACAAACGTCTGACAGAATATTGCAACCAACTCACCAAACTTTCTATTCTTAATAAACTCTATACAAAAATCAGCCAAAGTTGGTGCCTCTCCAGTAAATTCAATCTTTCTAAGCGTTTCCAAGAAGTTTGTCACATAATAGTAAATGATTTCGTTGCGATGGTATCTTCGCGCATTTTCATTGAAGAATGTGAACGTCGCGTACGTGAGGTCCACTGTAGCCGGCCCATAAAAGCAAAGTTGAAAGTCCAGCTAAAACGAAACAAGTTTTAAGCTTCCTTTACAAAAGAGCGAATAATCTTACCAGCAGAACATCATCAGTGGTGCCATCTTCGTTCTTGCGAAACATTAAGTTCTTTAAATGAAAGTCTCCATGATTTAGTACAAAAATACCCTGGCCGCCATTATGGGCACTATTAAATATATCCACACAGTTTGCTACCAAATCCTTATCAACCTCCTTCAGTATGGGAATGTAGCTTTCATAGCCTTCCAAGGTGGACAGCATTTTTGTGAAAAGTTCTATTCCGTTTTGTGCATAATCACTGTCTTTAAAGTTTGGAATACCGAAGAATCCCTCGGTGTATCTTGTGATCAGGGGATCAGACTCAAGACCTAGCTTATAGCTAACTGCGTGCAGTTTAGCCAGCTTCAAAATTACCGCTTTTATCTCTTCCAAATCTAGCAGGCGTTCTCGTATGACCGTGTAGCCTTGCGAGGATAGGTCTTCAAAGATGATGACTTCTTGTGGTTGCATTGAATGGTAAAGCATTCTGGAAGAGGGAGAATGGAATTATATTTATAAGTTTAAAGAAACTTTGATGTCTTACTTTGGTCCCAGCTTTGTATCGTCCCCGGATTTTCGCAAGAGTTCCTTGATCTTTGGAATCGTTTCGAGATACATTTGAATTTCAGTCTTAAAAATTTTTGATTCCTTGAAAAGCTCCTTCTTGTGACCCTCTGCTTGTGGCCTGGCTTTAATTATGATCGATTTGGACATTGTTTTTACAACATCAGACTGGTAGTTTATAGCTGCACGAAACATGATGGAAGCATAGTGATCTCCTACTGCAGTTGCGGGTGATAGTTTGAACTCATTCACCTGTTGATGCAGAGATTTTAATGCTTTGAAACATAATATAATTTAAAAGTTGATATGGTTCTTGTATTGATTGAACTTGTAAGCAGTAGGTGGAAAAGGAAGCATGAAGCTCGGCCTAATGTTTTTTTTTTTTTTTTTCAAATTAGAAAAATATTTTTGACATCTATCAAAGACTAGCTGTCAATTTAAGCAATGTCGCAGTTATTGACACTTCTTCAGATATCCTTTTTTCTTGACAAATAAGATATCAAATGAAAAAAAATACCCGCGTTTCATTGAGAGCTAGGTCACTAAAGCACCTGAAAGTGCGGCGAGTGGAGAATTGTACTAATCAATCTACTACAATTGCCAACTTTTCCGGAATCATTTCGGAGCAGCTGCGTACTGCAAAACGAAAAGGAGAGCGAAATTTTTCGTTCATGATTTCGTTATGTCACTTATGTCTTGAGTACAGAACGGCGGAATTTGAATTTGTATCATGTAACAGATCTAGTACATTCATTCAACATTAACTACACCTTCTTATAAAGTTACTATTTTGACTTCTTAATCTATTACATTTGTGCTAAAACTGTCAGTTTGTGATTTTCAAAATAGAAGTTTTTGTTTTGCTCAATGCAACCATAATAAAAAGTATAACCAATTTTACCCACACTCTCGGGTTATGGTCCTTTATTAATTAATTTAAAAACCAACCGAGTCCAAATTAATTTTTCTTGATTACTTGATTTTTTTTCAACAGCTAACAGCACCACTGGCACACATTTGTGTTCATGTTTTATGAAAATTGCACTTTCTTATGGACTCACCTGAATTGTATTATCCTTCTCTGCACTACGTAAGACATCCTGGATGAATTGTTTGTCAATCCAGTCGGGAGGGTTCAACTCGTCGTCATTGAATTGAGAATCAGTCATCGTAGCACTAACAGTATACAAGTAAGTATTGTTATCGTTATAAATTCGATTACTTTAATACTTCGCTCTCAAGAAGAGAATGATTATTTTGACTTTGGCAGGCTTTTTTTATAGGAACATGGGCTCAATTCTATTGGCTTTTGTTTGTAGTCTTTATTTAAGAATGAATTTCACAACTAAAGGTAAAACAATTTCAACATATTAGCGACCGACGAAATACAACTAAGTAAAAGAGAGAATTTTCGGGTGTCTTTTCATTTCATAATTTCATATCAAGAAAAAGCTTTTGCACGAGTCGTTCAGTACAGTTGTTTATTCCTCTCACACTTTACACATGTTGCCCAGTGATGGAAAAGCGGATACAATTGTATCTTTTGGATACAATCAGAAAATAACGTTACACAGATACAATCCACTCGAAAAAGTTACAATTTACCAAACATATTTTTGCTTCAATGTGCCAAATCATGAAATACTAAAACATAAAGCTACATGCCAAACATTATTACAAGATTTTTGCGGAAGACCTCCGTGAAGTGTAAATTCAGTAACGTATCACTGGCATCATGATGGTCGGTCATGATGTTTTGTCAAATGTACATTGATGCAATTATTGGCATCATTTGTAACGTCAAGTATTGATTCGCCGGCAAAAAAAATTAATCGGAAGAGAAAGAAAAGTAAGGGTGAGCGGCACATTCTAAAATGATTTTGGAGTACATCGTCTGGATATTTTGCTAGAACTTTGAAATAGTCTCAAATTTTAGGAATTTTCCTTCTTTTAATTGTTTTATGTAAACAATGGTTCTATAACTCAAACGCCATATTCAATCAGCAACGCATCAGCATAAACCATATTGCAAGCAAACTTTGATGCCGCATCACTTCGCATCTGTTTGGGTTTCGTTTCTGAATTTACGCAAGAGGTTTTATTTCAATAGAATATTTTTCGCCAAAGCATGTTATTTCAGAAGACACAATTTCATTTCTATTACCTAGGTACCTAAATAGGTAATACTATTTTCTTGATGATAAAATTTCAAAAATTGATAGCGTTGTTAATGCTGTTACCCTCATTAAGTTTTTGTGATTTTATGTTTCTGAACAAACTCAATTCATACTTTCAACACCACATTCTTCGGCTTGTACGGAAAGAATTTGTTCATATGCAAATTTATGCCGAAATCGACGAGTTGAAAAATGTTCAGTGCAATGAAACCAAGAATTTGTTAAGAAATGACGCTGGTCATAATTTTAAAATTACAATTTTTCATTTATAAAAGAGATCACTAACAAAAGTTATGTTGATCAAGGCGAGCTAATAAGTAAAAATCCTGAGGAGAGACATATTAACCCTATTCTGAGATCCGAATCGAATAGAAAGCTATTCGATTTCCTCAAACTAGCATTCGTACTTTCGATTTCGATAGAAATTCATTTTTTGTTCATTTCTCCCCGCATTCTCAGTTTCGAATGGATCGAGTTAAATGACAAATTAACTCGAGCGGAAATTTCTGACCGAAAGCTGGATAAAAATGTAAGTGGACTTGTTTTTTTTTTTTTAATAATTTGAATCCAATATTGCTTACTTTTATCACAAAATGCATATAAAACGTATATTATGAACTAGGAAGCAATATTTGTTTGTCTTACGAAAATGTCGTCCGGCAGATTAAATGGATTCGATTTGTCTCGCAGTATTCTTCGATTCAAGTTGACCGATTCTTCCTCCAAAAATACATATAAAGCCATATATTATATTTGATTGAAGTAAAACATAAATTCGCAATCTGACAGCTGATTTCTAAAATCAAATTCATCCAGTGATACCATTCGATAATGAATTTTGAAATTCGAGGAACAGTCGATTCGATCGAATCTCAGTTGTGAACTCTTTTGTTTTAAAAAAAATGCCTTTTTTTAATTATTAATTTTTATTATGGTCATTGATCATATCATGGTATGTCACCAATAAGGTTTTCCAAATACCTATCCATTTGTTTTATTTCAAGGCCAAGGTGGGAAAATATTAGTTTTTTTTTTAAATCATGAGCTAAGTAAAAATATGTAGTAAAAAGTAAGCGCGCATATTTAACTTAATATTCACATATAGCTACGAATTTCCACAACAAAGTACAATCTGAAAAAATCATTTCCCATCACCGATATAGCCTCTAATATAAGAATAGCTTAATGAGAATTGATTAGCTTTTATAGTAAATACGATTGTAGAGCGGTTATCGCATTTGGGTTCTATCTGTCACAACACTCTTTATCAATCTAAGTTAGCGTGATTATGAATTGTATTGATAGTGCCCACTGGCAATTTATTAAAAATAAATTCTTACGACAACTTTTTATAAATTTTCCAAATTATCAAACGCCATTTATTGCCTTCTATCTATTCCAAATATCAATTATCCAAATAGTTAGGCAGCTTCAGTTTCAATTCCCATATTAAATTAGGATTCTTGAACATCGGATCCAAGCCGGTTATAAAAATAATCGAAAGATGGGGACAGTTTTCTCTGGGAAAAATCTAATTTTGTTACAAATCGCCACTGGTGGTACAGGTTGGTAACCACCCTTTCTTTCTTTTGTCGCAAAAATACGTTAAATGAATGAGTTCTGAACTTTATATAATAGGTTCTGGTAGTTTCTGATCATTCGGCTCTTTAGACAATGTACTAGTTCACTTTAATCTACTACTATCTGTATAACCACTTTCGTTTACGGAAAAATCGCTCACTTTACTTAATAAGTTTCACCTACCTGTAAGTATAGATAAAATGTACGCAAAAATAGTTTACGAACGTCGTTAAGATAAAACCTAACTGCTGAGCAGCAAGCCCCCCTACTGAAAATTTATGCGTGTATATATTTACATTTAAAACGTGCTTGCTGTCCAAAATAGATTTATTTTTGCTTTAAATGTAATTATGTAGTTGAAGAAACGCCATTGGAGCGACAAATCAAATATTAACCCTATATCGAACGCACGCCACATCAAATGCTGGCGTCAAAACAATGCTTACGTATCGAATCGAAGGTATTCACCGGCCGGCGTTCGTCGTTTATTTATGCGGTCGACCTTTTGTGACTTACTTGTATTTGATTAGAGAAAAATTGGTAGGTACTATAGGTACCTAAGTATCTTAAAATATTGTTTTTGAAAATCATGTGTTTTATTGCTTTCTTTTTATCCCAAATATCATTTATGGAAATACTTCGGCAGCAGCAGTTTTAATTTCCTTCTGAAACTTTGATTTTTGAACATATCCCACCTAAGATATCGTTTGAAGTATAATATCCTCCACTTCGGCCTGTTGACTTGAACTTAAAAACGTCCGTTTCATCAGCAAGAAGGTCGAAACTGCGCTGATTTCTAAAATAATAAATTTTACTTAATCACAATGTACTAGAAGTATATACCACTAATTTATTTCTTAACAAATTCTTTAAATTGATACATGTGAATGTAAAAGTCCGCCAAATTTTTCAGTTCACCTTCATACTGGAGTATCATTGTTTCGACATTGTTTCGACATTATTTAACCGATCCCGAATACAATCCTAGCCAAGTTCGACTAGATCTTCGTAAACGATCACTTGATGGTAGGTAAGTGATTGCAACAATATTCAGATGTGTAGGCATCTGAAGACTTTGTCCTACTTTGCACATAGATTCATGATTTCATGATTCGTTATTCATCACTGCTCTCGAAGAACTTGTTCGATTTTGGGCAAATCTTTCGAGTGCATGGATATATTGGATATTTCTGTTGGAAAAATATTAGACTTTTTTAGAAGATTCCTCTTGTAACCTTCTTCTTCTGGAATCGTCTTGAGGATCATTGACCTCGAAGTGATGCCCTTAGAATTTGAGGTGTAGGTACCTAGCAACGACTCGAAACATAATACTGGCAAAGTATTCACCTTTACCACTTCCAGGTGTGATTGCTAAATGTTTTACCTATTGAGGATATTTTAGAGTTGATCACAGGACAATATACCTTAATCTTATCATAACCTTAATATGTTCTTAGTACTGTCTCAAAGTTTTAGATTTTAACAAGAAAAACGACGTTGATTATGCAAATTACAACAAATCACCTATACAGGCGTGCATTTTCCATATTTTTACGATTAGCTGATTTTTTTTACGGAAAAATTAAAATGTAAACCATGGCTAAAACCCTGTTTTTCCGTTGGAAGGCACAAATCTAGATGGATTTAGAAGTGTACATTGACTGATAAATGAAGAAACTGAAACCTTTTGGATGTCACCCGCTTTAGACTTTTTATACTTTAGTCTATGACTCGTTATTTAGTTCCATATTCACAGCAAACTCGTAATCGCCAGTAGTCGATAATGACGTAGCATCTTCTGTCATTCAAGCTATCTATTGCCTATTGGGTGTCATACTGGATCTTTAATTAAGCCGAGAATACGCACCGCCATGATCACGCTTACAATAATGGTATAAATGCTCATGTCATTTTAAAGAATACAGCAAGTTAAAAAGAAACGTTGAAGTCTCACGTCTCACGTGTAATGCGTATGGCCAGTGGCATCATTTCTTATAAGTGCTGCCACATCAATACATTAAGTGGATATAAAAAAAATGTCAGCTTGACTGCTTAGCACATAACTTTATCTTTTATTTAAAAATTGCAGAGTTAGAACTCATTTTTCATAATTCAAAAATTGACCCAACTTTATCTTCGACTCCATCAGTGAAGGTATCCTTTGTATAAATACTTTGGCAGTGCCTCCTTCATCTCCTCGATAAATTGTGGTAAAAAATAAAACTGACTACGGTAATCAGCTGATTGCATAATCATAGAAATGTTAAAATCCTTGGGATGTGTAAATGCATAAAATATTGGAAAGTACGTCGTCACTATGAAGATTTCTAAAATTAAAAAAAAAAAAAAAAATAACAAACGTCTGACAGAATATTGCAACCAACTCACCAAACTTTCTATTCTTAATAAACTCTATACAAAAATCAGCCAAAGTTGGTGCCTCTCCAGTAAATTCAATCTTTCTAAGCGTTTCCAAGAAGTTTGTCACATAATAGTAAATGATTTCGTTGCGATGGTATCTTCGCGCATTTTCATTGAAGAATGTGAACGTCGCGTACGTGAGGTCCACTGTAGCCGGTCCATAAAAGCAAACTTGAAAGTCCAGCTAAAACGAAACAAGTTTTAAGCTTCCCTTACAAAAGAGCGACAGATCTTACCAGCAGAACATCATCAGTGGTGCCATCTTTGTTCTTGCGAAACATTAAATTCTTTAAATGAAAGTCTCCATGATTTAGTACAAAAATACCCTGTCCGCCATTATGGGCACTATTAAATATATCCACACAGTTTGCTACCAAATCCTTATCAACCTCCTTCAGTATGGGAATGTAGCTTTCATAGCCTTCCAAGGTGGACAACATTTTTGTGAAAAATTCTATTCCGTTTTGTACATAATCACTGTCTATGAAGTTTGGAATACCGAAGACTCCCTCGGTGTATCTTGTGATCAGGGGATCAGACTCAAGACCTAGCTTATAGCTAACTGCGTGCAGTTTAGCCAGCTTCAAAATTACCGCTTTTATCTCTTCCAAATCTAGCAGGCGTTCTCGTATGACCGTGTAGCCTTGCGAGCATAGGTCTTCAAAGATGATGACTTCTTGTGGTTGCATTGAATGGTAAAGCATTCTGGAAGAGGGAGAATGTAGTTATATTATTTATTAGTTTAAAGAAACTTTGGTGTCATACTTTGGTCCCAGCTTTGTATAGTCCCCGGATTTTCGCAAGAGTTCCTCGATCTTTGGAATCGTTTCGAGATACATTTGAATTTCAGTCTTAAAGATTTTTGATTCCTTGAAAAACTCCTTCTTGTGACCCTCTTCTTGTGGCCTGGCTTTAATTATGATCGATTTGGACATTGTTTTTACAACATCAGACTGGTAGTTTATAGCTGCACGAAACATGATGGAAGCATAGTGATCTCCTACTGCAGTTGCGGGTGATAGTTTGAACTCATTAACCTGTTGATGCAGAGATTTTAATGCTTAGAAACATAATATAATTTAAAAGTTGATATGGTTCTTGTATTGAACTTGTAAGCAGTAGGTGGAAAAGGAAGCATGAAGCTCGGCCTAATTTTTTTTTTTTTTTTTTTTCAAAATTATAAAAATACTAGCTGACCCAGCGAACTTCGTTCCGCCCAAATTCGTTAATGCAATGAAAATAATATTTCCGAAATTGAGCAATGCTCATGCTGCTCTATGTAATTCGGTCAATTCAAATTCTTTATTCAAAAGTTTATATTAAATACAATATAAATAACTGAAGTATTGCATTGTCGATGTGTTTAAATCAAACCGCAATGATTGACGTGTCTCCCAACTTTCCACTTTTTCACTCACACGTGAACACGCCACATACGATTGACCATTTGAAAAACATTGTTCTTGCGACTTATTATTTTTCATAGTGAAAGCGATACGCATGGGAAGTTGAAGGCGCTTGAAAACCAATGGCAAATCATCGGAATCCGCAGAATTATATAATGGTTGCTTGAATTTTTAGGTCAAAATCTTCGCTTCCATGACATTGGATTTGAGATTCTTCATATTCAAATCAAACTTTCATTTCAAATTGTGTAGCGATGAGCCCCGAACAGTTTGGTTGGAACTATCGGATCCAAAACTATCCTATCTTTAAAATTGGAACCACCATACCCATCCACAAAATTTCATTGAAATCGGTTGAGTGGTTTCCGAGATGGACAACAGCGCCACGTATCGGATAGACCGTCAGCGCACCTACCCAATTCCCACGCAAAATTTTGAAAATAAAATTCTTTCTTAGATTTCCTATCTATGTTAAGATCTACACAATGATGATCAGGCCCATCATAACGTACGCTTCTTTAGTATGGCGGACTAAAACAAAAAAAAAAAAAGAACGCCACTACTAAGCTTCAAAGGGTAAAGCCACTTGCATGTCTCGGTATATCCGGAGCCATGCGTAGGCGTACCTATCCTACTGCGACTATAGAAGCCTTAATAGGACTAATACCTCTACACATATACATAAACAAAGGGCGCGGTAACAGACCGCTTTCCAAGGACTTTATGTTTCAAAAAACGGTTCTCTACGGAGATCCCTAGTAGAGAAGCATGGGCGAACAATAGCCCACCTACTTGCCAAAATGGTCGAAAGTGGTTTACGGATGGTTCCAAAATGGAAACAGGAGTGGATGCTGGGTTCCACGGACCTATCTACATATACAACACAGGTACTACAGGCATATACATCCGTATATTCACGGACAGTCAAGCAGCTATGAACGCCCTTAGCTCGCCTATTATTGCCTCCAAATCAGTACTAAGCTGTTTCAACGGCCTTCAAACGCTCGGACGTTGAACCCTTCTACTACACTCCCAAATCACACAAAATGTAGCTCATATTGGGAGAATATCCCAGGTCTAAGACAGGCCAAGCGTGCTATTCAGCCGTTCAAAAAAGATGCCAACAGAAATTTAAATCTAAGAAGGCATGATATCGAAAATCTGGCTGGTTTCCTCACAGGACATCACAACCTACGATATCAATTAAATAAAATTAATTTAACCGACTCCTCACTTTGTCGGTTGTGTCTTGAAGAAGACGAAACAGCTTGGGCACATAATATGTGAGTGTCCAGCCCTATGTGGAATCAGGAGAACTATCTTCTACAGCAGTGGTTCTTAACCTGTGGTCCGCGGACCATTGGTGGTCCCTGGAAGCACCCGAAGTGGTCCGCGAAGCCATCCGAAAAATATTAAATAAACTGGCTTTGTTCGTGATCAGTTTAGTTGTGTTAAAATGGGAAAATGCGAATAAATCGATTTTCCGCAATCAAAACAAAAAACAAAAATCCAGAAGTTAGTAAAGTATGCAGTCACAAAAGTCTCATTGAAATAATATATTTATTTCTATAATAGGCTGGTTCTTTGAGCTTCGAACTCAAAAGCAAAGTAAAGTAGGATTTTCAGCAATGCAATTGCAATAGCTAACACTTCGAGGGCTCCAGGAAATAACCCCCCAACGAAATAACCCCCCAAATAGAAAATGAAATAGCCCCCCAAAATTTGTATGGAGGTGGGGATTTATTTCACATGAAATAACTCCCCTAATTGAAGTATGAAATTTGAAAATTCACATTTCACATTTCATAATTTGCGCAAATTACCATTACCTCAAAAATTAATATTAATTCGAGAGAAGGGCGCCCGCGCCGTTTTCTTACTTATTTGGGAACTTATTCCATACCGTCTTGGGGACTTATTTCATACCATTTTGGGGACTAATTTCATGTTCGATTTGGGGTATAATTTCACAGTGAAATTATTCCCCAATTTTGGGGGGTTATTTCATTTTCTATTTGGGGGGTTATTTCGTTGGGGGGTTATTTCCTGGAGCCACTTCGAGGACTCACACGAGGTATTCCTTCACAGCACGAGTCAATTGGGAGTAAATGTTGATTGTGAACACCGAGTGGAAAGCATTTTACGTTGCCACAATTGTATAAAATGGATCTGTTCGCAGAGTTTCCATATTCACAGTACATCCTAAGCGTTGGTTGTGATTAGCGGAAATGCATAACAACAAAACAACTAAATATTAGGGATACTAATAAAATATACAATAACTTCATTTTTATTTAAGCTGCAACATTGTTTGAAACAAATTTTCCTTAAATACCTGTTTAATATGTTGATGTGTTTGTCTTTGATATGAATTTTTTGTGCCATGACAGATCTACTACCTCAGATTTTATATTCTCCGCTGTTTTTTAACCCAAAAATATGATGAAGGATTAATATCCTTTTAATAAAAAAAGTGTTTTCCTTTGGCTGGGAAAAAGGTAGATACTTCATAATATACTATTCATCCCAAAATAATTATCTACATTCGTCTTAAAGTCGTATTTACCACAAGAAAACGTTTTAACCTCACCTCTACCTTACATTTAAGACTTCTTCTTGTGATCGACAAAGACAAAGAAAGCAGCGTTAAAAGTTTTGTTGCGGTCTTGGTAAAACAAAAATATGAAATATATATGTGCTGATCATAAGTCATTATCAACATGGCTCACATTTTACAGGTGTTATCTATTGTCAAAAGTAATACAGTCTACAAACAGAAATCTTTCCATGCAATTTCTTCAAAATTTACAAAAAATTATCGTTTAAAATTTACCGCAAATATATTGTTTTACTTGACGAACAACCCCGCGGTTGCTCTTGTTTGGAGGTGTACGTACAAGATGTCAGGCTGCCAACATTTCAGCGTTAAAACCAGCTTTTTGAACAGCTATTGGGAACCTAATGTAAAATTGTCTTAAAAAATTAAATCCTGTTGCCTTTGAACAAATACATGCTTGTTTTGTTTATGAATGTAACAACCTTTTATTCATTTACTTTTAAATTTACTGTTTATTACTTCTAAACAGTTGGTGGTCCATGGGAAGACATACATTTTGTCAAATGGTCCCTCATCAGTAAAAGGTTAAGAACCACTGTTCTACAGGGAGCTTCTGAGCCCTGAAGAGATGAAGAAGTCATCTTCCAGCAGCTTGATTAACTTTGTTAGAAAAGTGGAGTATCTGCTCGCCGTTTGTAGTTTATGTGCATGAAGAACGAAAGAAAAGTATTTGCCGGAATCATAGTTCGTACTCAACTGCGTAGTTGAAATTTAATGCAGTAAAATATTTTTTTTTTAATTGTTAATATTTTAAAAAAAGTAAAAATGCAAAGATAAGCACCCTAAAAATATATTTTTTTTGACACTTATTTTGTTAAGATTGGTTGACCGTGTGAACTGCAAAAGGGAGAAACACACTAAAGAAATTACAGAAATAATATAGAGGGGATTTTTGACATCTATCAAAGACTAGCTGTCGATTTAAGCAATGTCGCAGTTATTGACACTTCTTCAGATATCCTTTTTTCTTGACAAATAAGATGTCAAATGAAAAAAATACCCGCGTTTCATTGAGAGCTAGGTCACTAATCTAGCGCGTGTTCTCTCCACATGCCCCAATATAAATATAACACAAATCTCTGTAAAAATGTAGTACAATTCCAAACGGCCGATTGAGAAGCTCTTTCAAGACAATTATACTCTCGGATGTTTGTCCGACGTTCGCGAGAGGTGGCGCAGTGAAAAAACCCTGTGTTGGAATTTGGGTTTTTGCGGGATTCGAACCTGGGACCTGCAAAAATGCAGCGAAAAAAAAATGTGTGGAGAGTTCTATCAGCTGCTACACAAGTAGCAGTGCCACCAGGACTGGCTATTTATCTCCGATTTGGATACTCGAACTTTGCACTGGCTCCTTGCAATTGTCATTTAGGAGTTATCCTAAAGCACCTGAAAGTGCGGCGAGTGGAGAATTGTACTAATCAATCTACTACAATTGCCAACTTTTCCGGAATCATTTCGGAGCAGCTGCGTACTGCAAAACGAAAAGGAGAGCGAAATTTTTCGTTCATGATTTCGTTATGTCACTTATGTCTTGAGTACAGAACGGCGGAATTTGAATTTGTATCATGTAACAGATCTAGTACATTCATTCAACATTAACTACACCTTCTTATAAAGTTACTATTTTGACTTCTTAATCTATTACATTTGTGCTAAAACTGTCAGTTTGTGATTTTCAAAATAGAAGTTTTTGTTTTGCTCAATGCAACCATAATAAAAAGTATAACCAATTTTACCCACACTCTCGGGTTATGGTCCTTTATTAATTAATTTAAAAACCAACCGAGTCCAAATTAATTTTTCTTGATTACTTGATTTTTTTTCAACAGCTAACAGCACCACTGGCACACATTTGTGTTCATGTTTTATGAAAATTGCACTTTCTTATGGACTCACCTGAATTGTATTATCCTTCTCTGCACTACGTAAGACATCCTGGATGAATTGTTTGTCAATCCAGTCGGGAGGGTTCAACTCGTCGTCATTGAATTGAGAATCAGTCATCGTAGCACTAACAGTATACAAGTAAGTATTGTTATCGTTATAAATTCGATTACTTTAATACTTCGCTCTCAAGAAGAGAATGATTATTTTGACTTTGGCAGGCTTTTTTTATAGGAACATGGGCTCAATTCTATTGGCTTTTGTTTGTAGTCTTTATTTAAGAATGAATTTCACAACTAAAGGTAAAACAATTTCAACATATTAGCGACCGACGAAATACAACTAAGTAAAAGAGAGAATTTTCGGGTGTCTTTTCATTTCATAATTTCATATCAAGAAAAAGCTTTTGCACGAGTCGTTCAGTACAGTTGTTTATTCCTCTCACACTTTACACATGTTGCCCAGTGATGGAAAAGCGGATACAATTGTATCTTTTGGATACAATCAGAAAATAACGTTACACAGATACAATCCACTCGAAAAAGTTACAATTTACCAAACATATTTTTGCTTCAATGTGCCAAATCATGAAATACTAAAACATAAAGCTACATGCCAAACATTATTACAAGATTTTTGCGGAAGACCTCCGTGAAGTGTAAATTCAGTAACGTATCACTGGCATCATGATGGTCGGTCATGATGTTTTGTCAAATGTACATTGATGCAATTATTGGCATCATTTGTAACGTCAAGTATTGATTCGCCGGCAAAAAAAATTAAGAAAAATATCGGAAGAGAAAGAAAAGTAAGGGTGAGCGGCACATTCTAAAATGATTTTGGAGTACATCGTCTGGATATTTTGCTAGAACTTTGAAATAGTCTCAAATTTTAGGAATTTTCCTTCTTTTAATTGTTTTATGTAAACAATGGTTCTATAACTCAAACGCCATATTCAATCAGCAACGCATCAGCATAAACCATATTGCAAGCAAACTTTGATGCCGCATCACTTCGCATCTGTTTGGGTTTCGTTTCTGAATTTACGCAAGAGGTTTTATTTCAATAGAATATTTTTCGCCAAAGCATGTTATTTCAGAAGACACAATTTCATTTCTATTACCTAGGTACCTAAATAGGTAATACTATTTTCTTGATGATAAAATTTCAAAAATTGATAGCGTTGTTAATGCTGTTACCCTCATTAAGTTTTTGTGATTTTATGTTTCTGAACAAACTCAATTCATACTTTCAACACCACATTCTTCGGCTTGTACGGAAAGAATTTGTTCATATGCAAATTTATGCCGAAATCGACGAGTTGAAAAATGTTCAGTGCAATGAAACCAAGAATTTGTTAAGAAATGACGCTGGTCATAATTTTAAAATTACAATTTTTCATTTATAAAAGAGATCACTAACAAAAGTTATGTTGATCAAGGCGAGCTAATAAGTAAAAATCCTGAGGAGAGACATATTAACCCTATTCTGAGATCCGAATCGAATAGAAAGCTATTCGATTTCCTCAAACTAGCATTCGTACTTTCGATTTCGATAGAAATTCATTTTTTGTTCATTTCTCCCCGCATTCTCAGTTTCGAATGGATCGAGTTAAATGACAAATTAACTCGAGCGGAAATTTCTGACCGAAAGCTGGATAAAAATGTAAGTGGACTTGTTTTTTTTTTTTTAATAATTTGAATCCAATATTGCTTACTTTTATCACAAAATGCATATAAAACGTATATTATGAACTAGGAAGCAATATTTGTTTGTCTTACGAAAATGTCGTCCGGCAGATTAAATGGATTCGATTTGTCTCGCAGTATTCTTCGATTCAAGTTGACCGATTCTTCCTCCAAAAATACATATAAAGCCATATATTATATTTGATTGAAGTAAAACATAAATTCGCAATCTGACAGCTGATTTCTAAAATCAAATTCATCCAGTGATACCATTCGATAATGAATTTTGAAATTCGAGGAACAGTCGATTCGATCGAATCTCAGTTGTGAACTCTTTTGTTTTAAAAAAAATGCCTTTTTTTAATTATTAATTTTTATTATGGTCATTGATCATATCATGGTATGTCACCAATAAGGTTTTCCAAATACCTATCCATTTGTTTTATTTCAAGGCCAAGGTGGGAAAATATTAGTTTTTTTTTTAAATCATGAGCTAAGTAAAAATATGTAGTAAAAAGTAAGCGCGCATATTTAACTTAATATTCACATATAGCTACGAATTTCCACAACAAAGTACAATCTGAAAAAATCATTTCCCATCACCGATATAGCCTCTAATATAAGAATAGCTTAATGAGAATTGATTAGCTTTTATAGTAAATACGATTGTAGAGCGGTTATCGCATTTGGGTTCTATCTGTCACAACACTCTTTATCAATCTAAGTTAGCGTGATTATGAATTGTATTGATAGTGCCCACTGGCAATTTATTAAAAATAAATTCTTACGACAACTTTTTATAAATTTTCCAAATTATCAAACGCCATTTATTGCCTTCTATCTATTCCAAATATCAATTATCCAAATAGTTAGGCAGCTTCAGTTTCAATTCCCATATTAAATTAGGATTCTTGAACATCGGATCCAAGCCGGTTATAAAAATAATCGAAAGATGGGGACAGTTTTCTCTGGGAAAAATCTAATTTTGTTACAAATCGCCACTGGTGGTACAGGTTGGTAACCACCCTTTCTTTCTTTTGTCGCAAAAATACGTTAAATGAATGAGCTCTGAACTTTATATAATAGGTACTGGTAGTTTCTGATCATTCGGCTCTTAAGACAATGTACTAGTTGACTTTAATCTACTACTATCTGTATAACCACTTTCGTTTACGGAAAAATCGCTCACTTTACTTAATAAGTTTCACCTACCTGTAAGTATAGATAAAATGTACGCAAAAATAGTTTACGAACGTCGTTAAGATAAAACCTAACTGCTGAGCAGCAAGCCCCCCTACTGAAAATTTATGCGTGTATATATTTACATTTAAAACGTGCTTGCTGTCCAAAATAGATTTATTTTTGCTTTAAATGTAATTATGTAGTTGAAGAAACGCCATTGGAGCGACAAATCAAATATTAACCCTATATCGAACGCACGCCACATCAAATGCTGGCGTCAAAACAATGCTTACGTATCGAATCGAAGGTATTCACCGGCCGGCGTTCGTCGTTTATTTATGCGGTCGACCTTTTGTGACTTACTTGTATTTGATTAGAGAAAAATTGGTAGGTACTATAGGTACCTAAGTATCTTAAAATATTGTTTTTGAAAATCATGTGTTTTATTGCTTTCTTTTTATCCCAAATATCATTTATGGAAATACTTCGGCAGCAGCAGTTTTAATTTCCTTCTGAAACTTTGATTTTTGAACATATCCCACCTAAGATATCGTTTGAAGTATAATATCCTCCACTTCGGTCTGTTGACTTGAACTTAAAAACGTGTGTTTCATCGGCAAGAAAGTCGACATTGCCCTGATTTCTTAAATTAATGTCACTTGATCACAATGTACTAAAAGTAGATACCGCTAAATTCTTTAAATTGATTCATGTGAATGTAAAAGTCCGCCAAAGTATTCAGTTCAACTTCATACTCAATGTTCTTCAGAGTGTCATTGTTTCGACATTGTTTAACCGATCGCGAATACAATCCTAGCCAAGTTCTACTAGATCTTCGTAAACGATCATTTGATGGTAGGTAAGTGAGTGGAACAACATTCGTAGAGAAAATAGTAAATTAAAGCAAGGTATAAGCATCTGAAGTCTCTGTCCTACTTTGCACATAGGTGTCGCTATGTCCTCGAAGAACTTGTTCGATTTTGGGCAAATATTCCGAGTGCATGGATTTTTCTGTTTGGAAAATACTAGATTTTTCTAGAAGATTCCTGTTGTAGCCTTCTTCTTCTGGAATCGTCTTGAGGATCATTGACCTCGAAGTGATGTCCTTATTGCTTGAGGTGTACGTAGCAACGGCTCGAAACATAATACTGGCTAAGTATTCACCTTAACACTTCGAGGTATGATTGTTAAATCTTTTACCTATTCTTTATTTTAGAGTTGATCTCAGATCTCTTAGAGAACATTCCTTAATCTTATCATAACTTTCATATGTTCTTAGTACTGTCTCAAAGAACTCGTTGTTTATTTCATCAGCATTGAATGCGCCCATTTTCTATAAGTCAAAAAAAACGCAGGATACATAAAATCAGACAAGCTCCTGTGAAGGTCATTCCGTAAATAAATAAATAAAAGGGCAACGTATAAATAAAGGATCCTTTGACTTTTGACAGTTATTAAAAGTATTTGTCGAAGCAACGGATGCGACGATTCCATGATGTGCTGCCATCGCGCACTCTGATATTTAATAATCCATAGAAAGATTTTCGGACTCAGATATAAGAAAAAGGATACCAAAACTCATAAACACTTTCTTCAGGCAAAATTTAATTCTTTCGGTTGTCGCCACTTGTCTAAAACGGCGCAGGGTTATAAGTCCACGTTCCACAAGCCAAAAGTACAATCATAATGGACGTGTGACCCACTTTGAGTTGATTATAAGTCCACAAATCAATTGTGAGCTCATCACACTATCCGATGGGACATTGAACAATAGATATATACACGAAAAAATATTGTCTTCAAATGACATGTCATTTTGTACAAAAAGTGCACCAGACTTCATGAATGACATCTTCAAATATTTCAAAACAACACATCGTGGACCGTAAATGAAAGTCGGTGTCAATCGTCGAAAAAGCGGTTGTCTTGAAACATTTTCCATTTCATTTTTGATCCAATAATGACGGACGAAGAGTAAACGACAAATCGAGAGTTATTCCCATTTATGGGAAACAGATTGACTTACTTTCATTTTAACAACATTAATTCTATGTGGTCTTCCTAATTTTGGCCATTAAAGTGACAACATGACAGCCAAAGCTCAATGTTTCCTTTTTTTCTACAGGTAGATAGATATACGGCTTAAGTGCATCCAATTGGTTTGGATTGAATCGATTTCATGCGGTGGCGGTGGCTAGGCCGATGAAGAATTCGTCGCGAGACTTAAGGCTCTCTTTGACCAGACGCAATGTTCGACGACGTACGTCCATTTGAACTCTTTTATGGAGAAATGCCGTTGCATTGCGTATGGTGGTCCCATTTATTTATTTTTTTTTTTTTTTTCTTCCAAAGAATGTGGTGGCGGCAATGCTTATGGATTGCCATCATGTACACACAAGGTACACAAGTACCACTGCTCATACTCCAAGCGGGGAACTGCAGAATCTGGGCTTGTGTTGATACTTTCAATTAATAAATATTTATTCGAAATTATGGGACCACGATGGAGGTAAGAGATCGTTTATTAGGCTTGTCGGCTCCATAATGTGATGTGATGTACGATGTGCATCAATTTCTCTGATGACGTTTTGATGAATGAAAGTTGTAGCTGGACGTCGCGTCGTCTCGGCATTTACTTAGTAGGTATGTACATTGTTGTTGATGGTTTTCTTTTATTGGATTTCAGTTTAATCAAAGAAAAAGTGTGCTATATTAAAGTAGAAATCTTGGAAGTCAACAAAGTAGTGGTGGTACTGTAAATTGAATTAGTCTGATAAATAAAACAAATTGTATGGTAAACTAACAAAGACCTGATGTTTTTTTTATGGTAATAAAGAAGTCACTTATTTTAAATTTAGTACTTTATTCAGCAGAAGCAAATGTGTCGTTAAAATTGTAAAAATCAAAAGTATTTTTTAAACGCATTGCTTTATGTATATAAATTTGACATCCCGGATCTACAGAAGTCTTTAAATAGGAAGTTCAACGTCATTGCCGCATACGTCACAACCACCAAACGGCCGTACTATAGGTAATCGCTCGCATGTACGTAATGGCGACACCATTAGCAAACCATAATATCTCAAAAATGATCATTGGGTAAATAATTTTCTTTTTCCAGGTAGGTAGGTACCTAATTCCATTAAAAATATTTCAATTTCTTATTTAGTTCAGTGCATCTTTCTTTTTGCTTAAACGTTATGATTGAATTGAATGAACATGAAAGTTAAAACAAATGAAAAGCAATGTTCAGCAGGAAATTGATTTAATGAGCCGCTCATTATACGAGTAATAGGTGGTACCTAAGCAAGAGGAAGACATTTTGTGTACCTAGTTCACCTTTTTTGTTTCCTTTGACTAATTAAATTGACATAATGTCAATTACCTCGCACCACATAAGCCAAATTTAAAGACAAATGCCATTAAATGCGGCTAGAGTCAAGCTGCCAAATTAAAATGCCGTCGATTATACAGAACAACTACTCTGGCACGAGTTGTATGTCAGCAAACTTGCCGATTGCGTGCGTAACCACAACTACTACATTTATTCCTATACCGCAGTTGTCACTGGACTTTTAATTAGCAAAAATTCGCTGTTTCTTCGGTTTCTTCTTTCTGCAAGCGAATTTATGATTTTGTTCAGTTCTTCAAAGGAGAGTCTACATCTGAGACGACGACAACTGGCGACGGATTGGTTGATCTCAATTTCCAAAATCGATTTCAATTAGTTAGCGTGGAATTTGACCAAATCAAGCGAAAAACGGTGGTAATGTCACCCAACTACACGAGAGACCATAGGTGATCATTGAATTTTGAAATGTTTTGATGTATGGCCCGGTGCGGTGATACTCATTATGAGCCATGTTATATGTCCCTAGGGGATTGTAGTTTGAAGTAAATGCAATGTAATGAGAATGACATTTTATTAAAAGCCCTGGGATATTTTTGCAAGGAATTAAGGTATGTAACATGTGCCTTAAATTTTATCTAACTAGGTTTCCTCCAAATCGAGTCAAACAACGAGCGAAATCGTATGACACCGTACTTCTACGGAGAGAGTGGGGGTACCTACATGAACAGAATTTATAGAGTAAGGGCCGATTTTTCAATAGTCAGATAGGCAACCAGATAGGGGTTAACTGTCAGATAAAACATAAATCCATTTTTCAATAGTCGAATAGCAGCTATTCGAAGAATATAACAGCTATCTGTCTCATAAAGATATCTGCCCCTTTGTGAGACTGATAAAATATAAATCTCTAGTTAAAGTCGGAGAACTGTCAAATTGGAAAATCTTATTTTACAAAGTTTTGTTTGGGGAGATTTGTTCCTGTTGTAGAAATGGATTTGTTCGACGTTATTGACGATATTATTATTGAAACAGAGGAATTAGCGAACAATTACTTTAAATAATTCAGCAATTTTGTTCCATGCAGCATATTTTTCCTTGTTTGTGAGGGAAACATTTTTTCTATAGTATTTTGAAACTTGAACACCATATTCATTAACAGCCGCGTTTCTGAAGACGTAAAATTAACAGACCTCTACCGCTTTTTAGCAAATATAATTTGAGCGTTTTCCATTGCAAATCCAAAATTTTTGCCACTCAAACTGAAACGGCTAATGATATATAGGAGTACACTCCTCCAGAACACTTTTTTTTTTTTTTTTTTTTTTTGTTTTTATCCGAGGGTAGGTGAAAATCTTCCAAAGACACTATGAGAATAGCAAGCGCGTTCTCATAGTAGTGTCAGATTTTTACTGACTAAAAACACCACCCTTCTAAAAATTGTTAGATACTGCAACTAAGATATAACTTATCAAGCAATTTTTCTATCATGAAATAACAACTTTAACAACAGGTTACTTTCCAATGAAAGATCCTGCGTGTTCCGCAAATTAAACGCGGTTAATCTTATCTTGCCAAGTCGAACGGTTTCGTTCGTTGTAGTCGGCGCAATAAATTGGTCTCGTCCAAGATTTGTCGGACTGTATTGTTGATATGTCCGATTAGTCGGTTTCTATGCTTTTTCGCGAAGCTTCTAGTTTCAGCTTCGATTGTTGGAATTCCGAGATCCCTATGGATTTCGTCGTTTCTAATATACCATGGTGCTTGTACAATTTCTCTAAGAACTTTATTTTGAAAAGTTTGTAGAATATTGACATTTGTTTTCTTGGTTTTCTTGGCTGTGTCGCGTAACGCTGGAGAACACGCGCTGCTACGTGCAATTTGGAAGTAGCTCCTCCGAACTATTCCAAACATGCACCGGATTTCGGCAAGGAGATGCGCTATCATGTGACTTCTTCAATCTCGTGCTGGAGCAGATAGTGCGCAGGGCAGGTGTCAACACGGAAGGCACTATCTTCAACAGATCCGTTCAGCTACTGGGGTATGCGGACGATATCGACATCATCGGTCGCTCCCAGCGTGCCGTGACTGAGGCTTTTACGGCGATTGAGGAACAGGCGAAGTTTGTTGGCCTTGAAGTAAACGAGGACAAGACCAAGTATATGCTATCAACAAACAAAAACGCATCTGTCCACCGCCTAGGACAAAACGTCACTATTGATAGCAACAATTTCGAGGTAGTTAAGGAGTTTATCTACCTCGGTGTAAATATGAACTCCACGAATGACACCCTAGTGGAGATCAGGCGAAGAATTACCCTAGGAAACCGCTGCTACTTCGGTTTGGCAAAACAATTGGGTTCAAAACTCCTAACTCGAAGGACGAAATGTACGCTCTACAAAACACTCATCCTGCCAGTTCTGCTTTATGGGGCCGAGTGCTGGACGATAAGCAGGAAGGGAGAGCTGATATTGGGCTCCTTTGAAAGAAAAATTCTTCGTCGGATTTTTGGTCCTGTGTGCGAGGAGGGCGAATGGAGGAGAAGATACAACCGCGAACTCTATGAGCTGTACCAAGATGTGGATGTAGTCCAAAAAGCCAAAACACGTCGACTACATTGGCTCGGCCACATCGAGCGAATGGACGACAATGCTCCAGCTAAGAGGATCTTTGAATCCCAGCCCCCAGGTTCGAGGCGACAAGGAAGACCGAACCTCCGTTTTAAAGACCAAGCCATCGCGGATGCCAGAGCGCTTGGTCTGGCAAACTGGAAGCAGCGTGCCCGGGATCGCAGAGGATGGAAGGCTGCAGTGTCTCAGGCAGAGACTCTTCACGGGTCGGGAGCCCGTTAAGTAAGTAAGTAGTGTCAAAGCACACCGACGCACGCACGCGTTCAACGCGACATTGTGAATTCGGCATAAAGCTTAATACGCTAAATTTTCGCTCCCATATGAAATGCTCTCCAAAATTAAACTGGGCTAGATTTAAGCGAACAATGGGTTCTAAGTGGTAGGTACGCTGCTCGAGCTAAAAAAATCGAACTTTTGTTTCAGAATTTACATCGTGTATTTGTCAAAATTTAGCGTGCCGATTTAGTGCTGCGGCACTTTCTCAAGCTAAATTTTGACAGATCGTTGTGCTGTATTTTTTCTGTTGCATTTTTGTATTGCGGAGAACGATCGAACGTAGAAATAAGCAATGATTAGTTTTTTTTCCTCCAAAGAACAAATGTTTTTTTGTGACGTTTATGTACAGCGCTCTCTATGTCAAAATTTAGCTAGGACTTTTTCTGATGTTTGGCGAGAAAAGTTTTAGACCAGATGAGATTTAATTTAGCTCGAGCAACATACCAAGCTTAAGGCGGCTCTCCCACTGAGGCAACAAGCAACAAGCTTGAAAAACGATATTATATCGTATCGTGTATCAACATTTGCGAGTAGTGAAGTGATTGGCCGCTAGAAACTTGTGGGCATGGTTACGAGGTTTTAATTAATTTTGGAAAATATGTTGGACGATCCAATTTTTAATACAAAAGTGTTTCAAAAGTTGTTTCATTTCATTCTATATCAATTTTGAAATTGGGTGGGTTGTGCTCTGAGTTCCTATGCGCAAATATTTCCACCATGATTATTAAATTCGTAAATTCTTTTTTCTTAAATTCCACCACATTAGCAAAATCGTATCATTGGAGTCGTCGGATGACATGACAGTTAGAAATTTCTGGCAACACTGTTGCTTCAATGTGAGAATAGGTTAAAATAAAAGTTGCTTATTGCTTATTCCTTATTGCTAGTTGCTTATTGCTTATTGCTTGTTGTCTCAGTGGGAGAGCCGCCCAAGGGATTAAGCAATGCCATGAGAGCAACCCGTATCCATGGAATTTCCGTGAAAATGTTACTACCCTAGCCGAAAATAGTTTCGAAACTAAGGAAAACAAATTTTTCAAGTTGCACTGAAATCAGTAGATGGTTCCGGCTTCGATAATTGTAGAGTTGTAATAGAAATAACGGAGAAAGACAGCACCTTTAAATTTGTTGAATGAAAACTGTAGGAGGCCACGACCTCACCTCACCATAATATGTGTCGGCAAAAAATACACTCACTCACGTAGTAGGTATCATAAAGATGAATTATTAAATAAATATTCAAACAATAAAACCAATGTTAAGCACTATGTTCCAGTCCTTCTTTTTTACGTTTTACAAGACATTTATTTTCTCGACTCCACTGTATGTTCATACCTTTTAAAAATTTTATTTTACTGTATTTTGGATTTCCTTTGTTACTGTACACAGTACAATTTCGTTTGCAAGTTTTCTCTGGGCACCGAGTTGTCATGTGACAGTGACAGTGACAGATTACACTTCTTTTTTAGCGGAGTTGTCTCTCTGTCACAGAAAATTCGTGAAGCCGAATAAAGATGACTGAACTCTTAATTGATCCAAATATTCGTGTTTGGGTATTTTTACCCATAATAGTGATAACCTTCCTCGTCGGAATCATTCGCCATTACATATCCATCTTGATCTCCAGTCAGAAACAGGTTGAATTATCCCAAATTCAGGATTCCCAGGCAATGATAAGAGCTCGTCTCCTGCGAGAAAATGGCAAATATCTCTCCGAACACTCGTACGCTATGCGTAAAAATTTCTTCAACCATGAGGAGTCTGGCTATTTTAAGGCACCAAAACCAGTCGCGGCTACCAATACAAACCCAACTGCAATGCTGTCGGAAATGGTAAAGGGAAATTTCACCAACGTACTACCGATGGTCATTATTGGAGGTTGGATCAATTGGATGTTTTCTGGGTTTGTTACAACAAAGGTTCCATTCCCTCTGACATTGCGTTTCAAGCCGATGCTGCAACGTGGTGTGGAATTAGCATCCTTAGATGCTGCCTGGGTATCATCGGCATCATGGTATTTCCTAAACGTCTTCGGTCTGCGAAGCATCTACTCCTTGGTCCTTGGGGAGAATAATCAAGCCGATCAAACACAATTCAGTCAGAATCAAATGTCTGGAGCAGCAATGGCTATGCCACCAGATCCGAAAAACGCATTCAAAGCTGAATGGGAAGCTCTAGAAATTTGCGAATACAAAAATGCTCTAAAAGATGTGGACGCTGAGCTGTTCGCCCGCGTATCCTTAGATAAGTTGTCTTCTGATCAGTAGAGTGTAGAACAAATGTTATTCTATTTATTTCAATTGTAGCAATTGTGTGGGTGTTCTTTGTATGTGTTTCACATAGCGAAATAAATTTAAATACATCAAAGTAATGGTCTTTTTATTTTGAATATTTTTGTGACAGTAATTTAAGTACAAGTTTCAGTATTTTGGTTTGTTGTTGAAGCCGCTGACAAGTACTGTGTTCGGGTGCACTCCGATCTAATCGGACTCGTAATGGTATGTTGCAAAACCAACAACTACACTACTAATGTCCGCCTGAGCCCCAATTCTCGCCAGACTACGCAGAAGTACAAAAATGTTCCTCAGAGGAGCACTATCGTCAAAATGAAGACTGGTGGTTAAGAACACTCCTCATTTAACATTAGTTATCATTCGCATTAACATCACGTCTTTTTCCTTTCCATAAACGGTTTGCTTGAGAAAGGTACAACATACCTAACCCAACTTTTCTTTTCAGATTTCTTTCACCACAAATAACAAATCAACCAGCGACTTAGTTTAAAACAATTATTTACTAAAATAAGAAAAACGATTATATTGGATTTTCAAAATACACAAACAAAATAAAAACATCAAACGAAAGCTAAATAAATATCAAAAAAGAAAATACTTCAAACAGGGCTGGCTATTCATCTTCGACGAGCTCTTCCAATTGCAGTGCTTCCTTGAAGACATCTGGAATCACGGCGTCGTCCGATTTCTCAATGATTCTGTATTTTTCCGCAGCCGTTAGACACTGTGCAGCGATTTCTCGTGCCTTCGCTCTGGTGTCGTCGGGCAGCTGCGCTAAACCATTAAGCAACTCCATTATATCTGTCTCGAAAATTTTCATAGCGATCTCCTCTCCGGCATTGATCATGTTTAAGAGCACCACTACTCCTCTGTGTTGCACCTCTGGACTGGGGTTCGCAATCAACGTGTGCATATTGTCCAGCCATTTGGGATTATCTAGAATTTTCTGGCAGCACTTTGGACTGACTGACGTTAACATAGCTAGTGCACCGGACGTAGCTTTCGCTGTGTCTTCATCTTCTTCTTCACAAAGAAGGCATAGAAACTTCACGCGATCATTGTCGCCCTCGTGCATCTTAACTATTTCGTCGGACATGACAAGATTACAAATGCACTGTGCGGCTGCTCGAATCAGGTAGAGATGGTCTTCCATCAGATAGAACTCGATTTTTGAAAGCCCTTGCTCTTTAATGATCCGCTGACGAACGCTTTCATTCATGGCGGCGAGGTTTGTCAGTGCCATGAGCGCTTCAAAGTTCTCCAGTGCTGTGAAATCCTGATGAAGGAGGTTGAGGAGTGGACGTATGACATCTAATGATCGTTGTCCAGCAAAGGCTACTTCTGGGTTGATAGTGATGCCGATGCGGGCCAAAGCTTGGCATGCTTGTCGTTTACCCTTTTCTGTACCTTCCAGAGATAATTTGAGGAGAGTTTTGACTCCCCCGTCCTGCACCACTTTTCCGCGGAGGTCTTGGATGCTGCAAAGCGCATTCAATACCCTGGCAATCAGCTCCTGGGAATTGTGGCTCTCAGTCTTGGCCAGGGCACACAAAGCAATTGTGATTCCTTGATCAGCCAGAGTTGAAATGCGCTTGCTAATGAAATCGGGGTCATCGAGCTCGTGCTCTTCTGGGATGTGATGCTTCGCAAATTTGGCCAGCTCCACCATCTCAGGGAGAAGCTCTTGCTTTTCGTATGCATTGCACAAGTTGACAAAGGTCGTCACCACTCCATAGAGGCATGATTGGTCTCCACCTCGAGCTAGTTCGATGAGAGCGTGAATGGCAGCACGGTCTTCAATGAGCTTTTCCTTAACTTCAGCATCCAGAGTTAGGTAGGCAAGGCCATCGGCGGCCCACCTACGAATGTCCTTATCCTTACCTGGTTTAACAAGGAATCGACGACAGGCTTCAGCCAGTTTTGTCGTGGCGCCATCGGCGAACGGTCGAATGCTGGCATCTTGGCCACCATAGCTGCCCAGTTTGCAGAGGCCAACCAGCGCACGCACCCTAATACCATCGTCCTTCGAGTGGTACAGCCTCTTGAGTATGTCAACGCCTTGAGTGCACAGCGCTTTGGCTTTGTCCTTCTTAGAAGCGGCGGCGACTATACATTCACAGGCGACTTTCTGCTGAAGAACGTCATCTGTAGTGGCCATGACGAGGATCATCTGCAGGATACCTATAACGAAAATAATAAATCAAAGTGTTTGATGTGTGAACTACTTCCTCATACCTTCTCTGCCAATAATCGCATTTCCCACATCCAAGGGTCCAGTTAATAATGATGTTATTGCTACGGTTACCCTGACCTTTGACTCTAGATCGGGGGCCAACAGCTTGTCCTTGACATACTCATCGATCTGCGTTGAAAACTTTAGTTTCAATTCGTCGTAGTACATGTTCTCATACACTCGCGCCAAGCACACTGACGCTATTGTCCTGGAGGACGGGGTTATAGCCATAGCACTCTCGTACTTGTACTCCTCCAATTCAGAGCAGACATCTAAGAGCCTGTGAAGTCCACGGATATCCACTAACCGCTCACCCCACTCCAAAGCGGTGTAATGAATGTTCCGTGTGAGAAGCTCTACAACAGCATCTCTTGCTTCGCCAGAAATTGTCCGGTCTGTTATGGTGTACACCAAACAAGTCAACAAAGTGTCGATTTCCTTTTGAAACTTTTTACAGAGCTCCTTGTCCGGTTTGCTATCTGTTTTGTTTTCCATTCCCGAGAGAGAGTTCAAAATCGTTTGCAAGCAGTACTGTGCGGCTGACACTCGCTCCTCATTTTGACTGTCCAGCACTCGCAAAAACCATGGGACGCCCAATTCGTTGAGCACAATCTTAGTTCTATCAATGCTTCGGTTGCATAACTCTGCAATAACACGCACTACATTGACATAAATCTCGTGATCCTTCTCAGTCTTGACCAAGCTGGCGATTTTCTGAATCACTCCCTCCTTCGATATCAAATCAGCTCCTACCTCCTCTTTGGCCAAAACCACCAAGTTGTTCACTGCATGACGACGCTTTTCCAACGGAGTAGCTACATCAAATGCCAATTCGCACATTTGTTTCACTTTGGTTGAAGTTTTGGCGTTTTTCTGTGCCCTCTCCTGCACAATTACATGCAATCTACTCAAAGACGGCTGAATCACCTTGTTGGCAGGATCAGCTTTGAACAAATCGGTCGCATCCTTGTATGCCTCCTCATACCTCTCCAGTCCCTCGTATGCCTGGAAACGTCGGAATAGCGCCTTCGGATCATTTGGTGCTATCTTTAAGGACTCTGTGCAGTCATTCACCGCTTTGGCATACTCATTTCTCTTCAAATAGGCGGCAGCACGGTTTTTATAAAACACTGGCAGATCCTTATGCTTCTCGCCAGTTTTTATTGCCTCCGAGTAGTATTTGATGGCATCTTCCCATAGTTCGTTCTTGAAAGCATCGTTGCCTTTGCTTTTGTAGGTTAGTGCTAGATCTGTGTCGGAATTTGTCATTTTTGATTGGACTTGCTGCTTCCTGCAATACTTTTCTGTTATAAAACAATCGGAATTCAGTAAATTCAAGTTTTTATTACTTGCACTTGGCTAAGTTCACTTAAATATGAGTCACTTAGCGATTGATGGCCTCTACGAATTTACCTGCCGTTTGTCACACGTTGAATGCCTATGGTGCGAGAATCTTCTGGACTACGCTAGATAAATTTCTTTCTATGCCGCAAATGAAAAACGAAAATATTTCTCTACAGAGATTTCTATTTTTAAAACGACGGAATGGAGCAACATGTAAATAAAAAGACAAAAAAAAAATAAAGGAAACTCGAGAAAATTGATGGTTTGTTATTTTTAGCTGGATGCATTCGTTTGGATGAAATGTCAAATAATATCACCACTATGGTGAATAGAATTCAAGAGCTCTGTTAAGTTGGATGTGGTGCTTATATGTAATAATTGTTTACCAACTGTTTTTAAATCACAAAAATAAAGAAATTGGGAAAAATCACCAATAATAAAAGCGGTTATATTCCTGATCGCTACAGTGTGCTACGAAGATTCCACTAATTCACCAACAAATTTTGTATTTTGCAGGGTATTTTGCGAAGCAGTGGGAAAAAACCTTAAAATGAAATTTATGTTTTTGTCCTGAAATCGAAGCTGAAGTCAAACGCTCTAACCACTTAGCTTAACCATTTCTCTCTGGCGACGAATTCTCTGGACTTCTGGGGCACGAAAAACTTGATCTTTCTAAATTTGACACCGATGCGGACTGTCGCAATGGTTCTCCACTGGCTGTACTGCTGCACAATCCTTTTTTAAAGCCTCGGATGTACCAAACAAATACACATTCAAATAAAAACAACTACAGTCTGTTGAAATATTTATTTTTATTGGTTTTTTGTATTTTAAAACAAAACAGAAAAAATAAACAAAATAATAATATACAACATAAAAAAGCAAAAGCATAAATTTACGAACATTTTTAAAACGTTCCACAATTATCACCCCGCTCTAATAAGAACGAAACGTAAAACAATAAAAATTGCAGCTGCTTTTAAGGCAAAGAAAAAACTTAATTTTCCAAAATGTTGTTTACATAATATAGGTTATACTTATACGCAGAAAACAAATTTTAAACTTGTTTTTATCAACTTCTAATGCGTACAATGCTTTAGTTAATTTGTTTTCTTTTCTTTTTTCTTGTTTCTTGTGTTGTTTTATGCATCGAATGGCGCACACGTTGTGAAGACGTTCTTAAAAATTACCATTGTTGTTTTTTTGTTTCTTTCAACTTAATAATTAGATTAGCAAAATCCATATTCATTTAACTCATGTTTTCGCTTCGACATCGAATCGAAACAGAGTTAAAGAGAGTCAATTGAATGGATAAAACAATAAATCAATAAATAGAGAGAGTGTGTATGTGTTTGTTGTTTATGTGAGTTATGTGTGAGACAAATGCGTCGACCCGCTTATGGCTTACGCGATCGCTCGGGGTCCATCGATTGGCATGGCGTGTAGAACCTCATCGAGGAGCTGCAAAGCACGATGCAAATGCACTTCCACCCAGCAGGGCGTCTCTTTGATCGATTGCCGTGGATAATCAGGTCCCCAGCCTTTGACGAAACTTAAACGTAAAATACATAAACGTCGCAAGTCATCGACACCAATACCTGCGGCAGCTGTAACACCTGCCAACAGCAGGGGAGGACATTAGCAAGGTTTGTATTACCCAGAGGACTGACTGGAGTGTTGTCCTTTTTAAATTTAACGAAACTTACCACGCGGTGGTCCTCCAAGCTGTGTGCTGGGTAGTCCAGCAACGGCAGCTGCTTGTGCTGCGGCCGCAGCCTGAGCATTAGTTGCAAGCGAATGCATTTGTTGATGGCACTGTCGTAAGTCGAATACCTATCCAAGGCGAAATGTAGAAACGTATCTTCGAGCACACCGAAAGAAGAAACTTACTTTAATACAAGCTGCGGGGTATATTTTATGAACTGCGTCCCCAGGAGTTCGACCTGCTTCCCTGTCCAGATAGTAGCTTTGCACAAACACCGAATTATCACTCAAACATCTCAACCAGACGTCTCCTTCGCCGCGCAAATCCAACTGCACACCTTTGCCGATGTGCAGTCTAAAAAGAATGTTTGTAATATGTAGTAAAGAACAACAAAGCGACATCGTCACTACCACCAAGTTAAAATATTAACACCCTGCTCACTTACCTTGCTCTTTCACTCTGCTCCGTTCGATGCACGTTGCTGAGGGCGCCCAAGCAGAACCTATTTCCGCCAGATGGATCTACATAGCCGTCGATAATAACATTTGGCTTCGATGAGGGTACTTTGAATGTTTCTCCCACTTGCGTATCCAACTCAAAGTATGCTATGGAACACCAATACTCTGGGGCAGGCTGACGCGACAACAGTCTAGGCTGTCCAGTCATATCTCCCGATATCGGTGTGCTCCCTGCAAAAAAAAAAACAAATATCTCGCTGCAAACATTCGTCTAACTGTGAACAAGCCTACTCACAGTAACCACCATGATGTGATCGCGGATCGGGAGGTTGCATTGATTGTGTATACGTTAGTGTACTCGATCCCGTCCATGTTCCTTGAGCGGCAGCAGCAGCAGCCACCACACCGCCCACACCCTGTGGCGGAGGCTGGGTGTATGTCTGAGCCTGCACTGAGTTCGTTTGTTGACTGGCCATAGTCACATAGCCGTTTTGTTGCATATGCGGTGAAACCGACGAGGCGCCAACATTGTTCAACGAAGAACCAAACTTTGTCTCTGCATTTGGCATTTGTGATGGCGCCCCCTGTCCATAATACGAACCTTGTCCCGAAGCACTCGATGAACCACTGCCTCCGCCTCCACCACCACCACTGCCACTGCCACCTTGAGATTGTTGATTCGATTCTGTGGGTGATGTCTGTCCATGATGACTCGCACCGTCAGAGGCGCCACCTCCTCCGGACAAACTCACCTGCAGAGACGACTGTGCCGATTGAGTGGATTGTGCTTGAGGCGGTGGTGGAGGCATCGCAGAAGATGGGTTCATCGGCCCTTGCGCTTGCAATGGCATAACGTGTGAAACCGCTGAAAAGCGACAAATATTCATTAACACAAATGTACCTCACTCCGAAACAACGAATCAAAAAGACGAAAACCAAACAAGAAAGAGAGAAAAATGCAAACAAAATAGAAATAATAAATCTTACAGAGCGGATGTGGTGCCAACCGAGGTGGTGGAGCCATCCATGGACTCCGCGGACCCTCAGTCGGTTCAATTTTTGGTATAGTTCGGCCTGAGAACATTGCACTCATTTGACTTGGATCGGGAACTATATTAAACCGGAAAGAAGTCACAGATAAAAAAGAAAAAAACAGAAAATGAAACCGAAATAAAAACGAAAAAAATAAAATCACCCACAAGCAACTCAAAGCAGACAAAATCATAAAGTAGAAGACACAATTTAACGAGTTGTTTCGTCTTACCAGATCCTTGTGGGTAGCCATAGCCCTGCGGACCCAGCGGCGAAGGGTGATGTTGTATTGTGCCAATGTCATTGCCATCGATGTCCATGCCCCCGGCGACCACAGGACCAGCTGAGTATTCATCTTTGACGATGCGACTTGGACCCGACTGGAGACTTAGGCCGGATAGATCGATGCCCGGCGACACCACACGCTCATAGTGATACGGATTCACACAAACTGAATCGCATTTGAGATCAAACGCATACGAGCAGTATTTGACGTGTTTTAACTCGTTTTTATGCAGGTCTGGCCAGCGCCAAATGCGGGCATAGATGACGTGAGGGAAGCCTTTGCGACCGGCAACCTGAAAGGGAAAATAAAAAAAAATTAGAAGATAAAGTGGCGGCACGGCGATTTTAAGTGTCATCACTATCAATGTCCACTTAATAACTAAATTGTAGATTATACTTTAATAAATTGACTACAAACTAAATAGGTATTATGTTATTGACGTTTACGAAAACTCTGTATCGATGTTGCTTCCCGATGGTAACCATTCTGTCTACGAAACGGCGTTTTTCAACTGAACATTTCAATGCACCGATTGAATATTTACAACTGTTTAATCTCGCAACTATTTGCAAATAAAATAAAGCTGTCGACAGCTAGTCAAGTCCACATTTGAACGTTAGCAACGTACGTATACATTTTGTTGGAATCGCGACAATAGCAATAACTAACAAGCCTGAGTGCCGAATCTTCCGAAATACCATGTTAGGGCAGCTCTCTCAAACTTTGAACTTTGATTCCCCTACGCATATGCTATATCCCAGCCAAAACAAACGCGATTTTTATTATCACACAATCTCTTTGTTCGTAATCAGAACTCTGTAGATATCAACACGTATCCACTTGAAAAATTTCAACAAATGTTAAGCACTCACCTGCAGTCTACCATCTAGAGTCCTTTGAATGGTGACACATTTGCTGGGATGTGCACCGTTTGTTGTTATCGCTGTTATCAGTGAATCCAATTCGTCGCGCTTCTCCTTAAGCTTCTTCACCAATGATTCAATGGCGCGTTTCGCAAATCCTTCACTCTCGCCGCCCTGTCGATGACACATTAATGAATGCACAATACTCAAGCATGCGTCAGCGGATGTAGGCGCTGATGTTGGGGGAGGAGGCATGGAATTCATTTCACGAACAATGATCGCTACAAAATAGGCGGGGGTGGTGTGTGATTAATTATTCAAATCATTCTCCGGTTTGTATTCGAAGTTACACTTACTATCCTGGGGTGAGACATTTGCATATAAATGTCCACCACCGGTAAGTCCGACCATTCCTGAATAATCCTGGGGAACTCCCAGGCTACTCCGGGCATCCACTTTGATGCAAAGTATTACCGCTTCCTTAGACGAAGAATTTATTTACGAATTGGTTTTTTGTTGAAAAAATCCTGTAATAATTTCACAACATTTGCATTCCTTTATGTGATTTGTTTAAGTTTTTTTTTTTTTGTTTTCTTGATTCGCGCACCAATCGGAAATTTTTTTTTCTTTTGGTTTTTTTTTTTTTGTTTTGTTCCTATTCACTCACAGCGATCGGCTTTTATTTCGAATAATTTAGTGGATAGACATTAAACTAATGTCGACTGTGTGAGAAAACTATGCAGTTCGAGCATTGAATTGAATATTATTTGTTTAAAGGCTAAATATTTTATAATACACCTGCGATCTGTGAAAAATAATTCGCAGAAGAAGTTCCTTGATGATTTAAAATAAACATGGCGACATTGCATTTTTGTGCTCTTTTTTTCATATGTTTTACTGAGGTGTGTTCAAGAGGTGAGAAAAGTGGGAATAGGATTGGTAGCACTTGGTGGAACCAACCATAAATATTATTGTACCAGAGCATTTGTTCTGTAGGTATCATAAATAATTATTGAATGTCGAGTAGGTTAAAAATTGCGAGTTTTCGTCAGATTGTGAGAGGTTCATGCTTCTGCACAATATTTAAGGAAATTTTCTTAGTTTAGTGGATTGCAAGTGTTGGTTATATCTTCAGAGAAAGAAACATTTTTTTATCACGAAGTGAAAATCAATGAAAAACCTCAGAGAACCAAAAAGTAGCTCAAATAGAGAAGCCCATAGGTCTGTTTGACGTAGATTGATTTTACATGTGAAACAAAAAAAAATTACGTCGATTCGCCAACAAAATCAATTTCGATCTGAGGCACTTTTGAGAAATCTTGAAGAAGCAATAAAAATCGAATTTCATTTTCAATTTGGCAGCAGAATTCTGATATCTCGGGTCGAAATCTGAAAAGCCAAATCGAAAACGAAATAAGCAACCTACCTACCCAAATTTTTTATGTCGATTTCCATTGGGATTTTCGGATTTTGCTCTTAGATTTCAGATTTTTCGTGCCCAACGGAACATAAAACGAGATTTTTCTTCCTTCGCATTTGTGGTAGTGCGTGTTTGAAAAGTCAGCTGTTCTTAAATTGTAATTTATACTTATAGAAATCCACTCAATTTATGTTGATATCCATTGCGGCAGCCAAATGTAATTTTTTCTCTATTTTTCACAGACTTGCCTTCAAATTAGTAATTATGCACTTTAAAGTTTGACAAAAGACAAATGTTTTGGTATTAGTGTAAAGGTAAGATTAGACTGTATGCCAAGTGGTCATAAAATGCCAATTTCTGACAGTTCTCCTGTCAAAATATGGTCATACAGTGTAATGGGCATATCTCATATGCTCTAATGACCTGAATGCCACAAACGACCAGGCTGATTTTGACAGATAAAAATGCCAAAATAGCATATAGTGTAATGGGACAATAAGCACGAATGCCAGCATAAAGCCCTATATGCCCATATGCACTTTTTCGAAATTTCGTTATGGCATTGCTGGCATTTTTTATTTTTGATGGAACAAGTATTATTTTGTTGTCATCGGTGTTTGATGAGTTTGTAGGATTGGGATTTGTTTTCTTTATCTTTTTTTGTGGATTATTGAATCTATGTCATTTGCGTAAATTATTTAATTGTCTTTTCATCGTAATTTTTTTAAGTTTAATTAGTGGTCTTGTTCTTGTCCCTCATTGTGGTTGTGTATATACTTTTTTCCTGTTGTGAAATTTTGTTTGTGTAAAAATTGTTTGCTTTCTGTTTGTTTTGTGCTAAATAAATTTCCAACTTCAACTTTTTTGATTTGTTTTTCTCTACATCATTACCCTTCTACAACATTGGCTAATAATAACAAATGCCTTAAATGACAATCGAGGCAAATATGACCGTATTGGTAATTTTAGTCATATAGTCTAATATAGAGTTTTGATAATTGTGGCATTTTGTTTATTTGACAGCTAATCTGGTCATTTGACTTTTGGCATTCATATGCTTAATTGGCATACAGTCTAATCTTAGCTTAAGTAGAGGTGTGAATCTCGCTCAGATATCGAGATTCGCAAAACTGCTCTGACTCTGAAAAGAAGTGCTTTTTCTGTCCCAATGGAAAACGACATTAGTGTGTCCCTACAATCTAGGTAGGTAGGGGTAGATAGGTACAAAATTTTTTAAATACAAAACGCGCACCTAGTCAAACTCTGCGAACAAGCTCGTTCGATTATAATAAATCTGACGTTTTAAACTTCAATGATGTGTCAAAAACCAACAAAAAGAAATATTCATCACCAAATTCGATTTTGTTCAAGAAAACAAAATAAAATGGTTTTCTCTTTTTAATTTCGCCAGTAAATCAATCCATTACTCAGTATAAAGTAAAAGAAATTTTAGTAGACACATTAAAATGAAATATTCAACATCTCCCACGCCGTCGGTGAGCCATTCGTATGTCAGCGGTGCAGGAAGTTACGCATCCCGTGGAACATCTCCTCTACCGCCACCCGTGAACCATCAGCGCGATTGTCTTTCAGCCACAACGAAGAGCTACAAATATCTGCGAAGATTGTTGAAATTTAACCAAATGGACTTTGAGTTTGCCCTCTGGCAGATGATGTACTTGTTTATTGCACCGCAGAAAGTGTACAGGGACTTTAATTATCGAAAACGTAAGAAGAGTCAAGTTCATTGGGGCCACTAAAATAAGCTTGGTCTCTTTTTTTTTCAGAAACTAAATCACAATTCGCTCGAGATGACCCGGCATTCCTGGTCCTATTAATAATTTGTTTGTGTGGTAAATCTAAAGAGGCCATATTATTCCTTTCTGTCTATCTAATTCAAACATTTTTAGTTACTTCTATTGGATTCGCCTATGTGCTGGGTCTTAGCTTCTGGCAAAGTGTGTCCTTTATATTTTATGTCGTTTTTGTCGATTGTATATTTGCTGGTGTCGTAGTGGCGACATTCTACTGGATTGTGACTAACAGATACCTCCGCAGCAGCAATCTAGAGCCGGACATCGAGTGGGGCTATGCGTTCGATGTGCATTTGAACGCATTCTTTCCGCCACTTATTCTGTTGCACTTTATACAGTTGTTCTTCTATAATTGGCTAATAAGTCAGCCATGGTTTATATCGAGATTTATTGGAAACACCTTCTGGCTGTTGGCGTGCTGTTATTACGTGTATATTACATTTCTGGGATATAATTGTAAGAGCAACAACTATTTACATAGTATTGCAAGTCTTAAGATATTTTTTTTTGCAGGTGTACCACATTTGAAGAACACACGCTTGTTACTTATTCCCCTGCCGATCATATTCCTGTTCTACTTGGTGACGTTGATCATTGGGTGGAACGTGATGGTGTCGTTCATCGTCTTCTACAGATATAGGTTGTATTAGACGGGAAGATGCTTTGTAAATAAAAACAATACAATTTTCTAACGATTTAGTTTAACTATAGCAGTAATAATAAAAATAATTTAAAACATTAAGCTGATTATTTTGACCGTTAGAATAGGATATTGATGAGTAAAGCGGTCAATAAGAGTGAAGGTTTCAACACGGAAGCCAATATTTAAAGCAACTTAAAATGGCTTCTACTACAATCATTTGCAGTCTTTAGTTTAGGGTTAACCACACTCAACAACATTAGTTCCTATAAACATCGCCAACCGGCTTCAGTACTTTATTGTAACAACAAACAAGCACCTTTAACAAAATTCGCATCCTTAAGCTAAGTTTGTTGGCCTAATGAATGTGCGCTTGCGCTTATTCCTCTTCCTGGCCAACTCCAATTGATGTAATTGTGAGTGCACTTCGGCGAAGATTTCTTTTTGCTCCTCTTCCGGAATTGTGCTTCGATATTGTTTCATTAAATCGTATTTCTCCCAAGGTTTCTTCACTTTCTCTGCACTAAGAATATGTTTCTCCTTGATGTACTCCATGATGTTAGAAACTCCCAATAAATCCTGTCGCTCCCAACGCTCTAACCAAGGACGCGGCTTCAATTTCACTTTAGTCTCATTTATCGGTACAGCACTACCTTCAGGCAGGATGTCGGCTTCCATATTTAGATCAAAAGTACTGAATTCAGGAAGAGCATCCCTCAGATAGTACAATTTCTCATCAAGACGTTTTTCAAGGCGAAGAACTTCAATTTTCTGAATAGTCGGATCGTACATTTCGTAGAGAACTTCAACACCCTGATGATCAATTACGTTTCGAAGAATGAAACGAGCCCGCAAACCACAGCGATCACGGTCAATGCAAATGCCTACAACACCGACTTTGATTACTTTGCCCATTGGGGGTGTAAAATGCTACTTACCAACAAATCGGCTAACTTTTCCAGCTGCATGTGGGTCAGAACTTGTCACGGCAAGGATAGAGCCGACATAAAATTCAGGAATATCAATCAACTTTCGCCGCTCGATCATATCCAACCGTTCTAGTTTCTCACGCACCTGGTTGCGCCATTCAATTTTCGGATCGGGAAGGAACTCTGGATAAATGAATCTGTAATTGGTAAGAGTAATGGATGGTTTGCGGGGTTCCTGTGGATTTGATGGTGGTGTTTGGCTAGTCGTTGATTGGGTAACAGGCACCTCCTTCACTTGAGCCTTTGTAGAGAACGTGACTGAAATGTTTGCAAACATGATTATTTGGTAACTGACAAGGAATGATTTATGCGACAAGTTACCTATTCGTTTAAAGTTATGTTGTTGGAGAACATTTTTGTTAAATATTCTACCGGGCACATTCATTTCGAATTGAAAATTTTAAAAACAAAGTTCGAAGCAGATACCTATTAAGAAAGAAAATATTCTCACATAACCTTAGAATTGAAATGTCAAAAGCGGGGCGAATTGGATGGAGAAGAATAGGTATGAGCATTCCTTTGTTATTCTATTACATATTAGCGTACTATGCCGTTTTCGATTTGTCAAATAGGTAATTTTTTTTGCGAAAAAATCAATTTTCTTTTTTATCGAAATTGCTATTCATATTCGCTTTGGCAAAAAATACTTTTTTTTGATCTCAGATCACTTTTGAGAAATCTCAATTTTTCTCAGATTTACACATATGTACTTTCCCAATGTTTATGACACACAGCTGGCGGTAACGAATTGTCTATCACTAGAAGGATTGCTTTTCTAGCATAATTATTTACTTTACGGGATTGTCTCTTTTTATATTTAATTATTTCGAAATGAGTTATTATAACTGTGTTAAAATCAATTAAAATGGATTTGCCGTGGAAGTGAACATGTTTTTTTTTGCTGCCAGCTTAATACACACAAGAACCGGTAAAATTCGGATTTCGTGTTCCATTATTTGGGAGCAAATATCTGAAATCTCAGATCGAAATCTGAGAACGACATGATACCTATGTCGTTTTCGATTTGGCAAAAGATCAATTTTTTTTTTGATCGAGATTGCTTTTCATGTTCGATTTGCCACAAAAATCAATCTTTTTTTTGATCTCAGATCACTTTTGAGAAATCTCAATTTTTCCTCAGATTTTACACATACTTTCACTAACACCAATGTTTATGACACACAGCGTCGGTTACGAATTGTTTATCGTTGGAAGGATTGCTTTTTTAACTGAATTATTTATTTAACGCGTATGGGATCGAGTTTTTATATTAAATGATTTCGAAATGCAGTACACGGTGTCTCCACCTGCAATTTTCTTAGCATGAAAATTTTCATGAGAGGACAGATTGCACGTGGAGACCACAAATTTCATGAAAAAACCAGTTTCATGAAAAGTATTTCACAGCTCCTTTCATGGTATTGATTTCATGAGAGGGACTGAAATTTCTGTGCAATTTGACACTTGTTTTTCATTTTCACGATGGCTGAGTGGCGAATGGTCGCTTGTAGGTTGTAGCGCTTAAACTAGGTATTTGAATAAAAACGAGACAAGTATAGTCATTACAAGGATATGGTAAATGGGAACAGAGAATGGATGTAGGTAGGATCTAGGATGTAGTCACATGGGCATTATAGTTTTGCATGTCGATCAAGACAGATTTTGCTCTTGGAAATAGCTGGTTATTATTACTTGTTTTTTTCCAGCGATGGCTGAGTGGGAATGAGTTCGTGTTGTATGAGTTTATTTTTGGGTCATCGAACCTTTTACCAATTTTTTTAAAGCTATGTTTACACGATTGCCAGATGTGCGAAAATTTAAACAAGGAAAAAAACATTTCCAGATAGTTTTACAAGCATCATAAAACAGAAAATGGAAAATATGCATAGCTACAACGAAAAGGGATAAGAAAGGATCATAAACATTTATAGATCCTTTTAGAAGAACACAAATGACGAAACAAAGAGTAATTAATATGGATCGTAAACATTCACAGTTCCTTGTAGAAGAAACTTGTCAATATGCATTCTGCAAAAATTCCGAAACTCGTCATCTTCCCACAGAACATCTTTCAACAAATGTTCCTCTAAATTGTGCATTTCCCTTTTTTCCAGAAATGGATTTACCCAAAACCTTCGTTTTCTTTTCTCAGCTCGTTTCCGCAATTCTTCTAATTCCTTCATGGCCTTTAATGCGAGAACGCAACGATGTGCTCTGCTCAACATTTCAACGAATGAAATTTCATGATATGAAATGCCCACCCTTCATTTCATTTCATATTGTCGTTCTTTCAACGCGACCAAATGTGAGAGATTTCATGAAAGAAAATTTGCAGGTGGAGACACCGTGGTACTATAAATGTGTGAAAATCAATTGAAATGGATTTTGAGTGCAAGTGCAAACATGGTTTTTTTTTGCCGCCAACTCAATATACACACATACCAATATAATTCAGATTTTATGTTCGATTTGCCAGCAGAAATCTGAAATCTCAGATCAAAATCTGAAAAGCCAAATCGAAAACGACACTAATCAAGGCATACTTTTTGATTTGTGAAATTGTACCAATGGTAAATCTAGTCCATCTACTACAATTTCCACCGGCATTACGACAATACGATACAATTTCTTCATCTATTCAATAATTATAAATTTATATAGAAATTCACATCGTTTTTCTGCCAACCCTATATGAATTTCATTTATTTTATCATATCGATCAACTTAATCGAATTTTCTATGAACAATTTCTTTATAAATCGATAAAATTTATATTTTATGTAAAACTGCACTACAGCATGACTAAAGTACTACCCGTTAAAATTACGACGAAAGTATAAAAAGCCTTCATTTCACTGTCGGCTCCGGCTTCGTTGCCAACTGAAAGTCCGACATGCATTTTCCATGTAGACAGACGAGGAGGGAGACAATTTTGTTCTTCGAATGAATGTGGTTGTCTCGTCTCGTAGTCGTCGTCGTCTAGTTGTTTGTCATCGCCGCTGCCGCGGTCGCCATTATGGGAATTTCACTTGCCTTCAAAGAGGATACAACAAGAGGGCCAACTCTACTTGCCCCTAACCGATTATCCCCTCAATTTTTGAATGACAGCGCTCTCTCGCGCGCTCTTATTTTTCCTGTCTGTGAATACGTGTAACGTGTTATTAATGGCCGCCGGGTGGCACTTTTTCAATAACAAACAATTTGTAAATGAATTTATAACAATAAATGTAAAAGGAATACATGTTGAGTATGGTTTTTTAGATAGATTTACTTGTGCTCTATCCATTTTAGGTGCCAATAAATGTTCATCCATTCACATTTCAGTTTTTTTTTAGTTTTCTTTACATGAAAAATATTTTTGACAGCAAAATTCATGCAGCTACCATTGGGAGTTGTTCCAAAAATAGATTATTACCATGCAAGCTAAACCCGAGTTTTCACTAGGGCAAAAGTGATTTGATTTTAATTATTCGTAAACATTGCATAAATATCTATTAGCTACTTGGTGGGTATTTTCATCTTCTTTTTTTAGCACCATTTTTGTACAAAATCAAAGTATGAATAGGATTTCTGTGGTTTAATTAGAGTGAACACTGAAATGTGTTGTTGTTACTGAGGAGCACTAAAAATTCTAATTAAAAAAAAAAATATTTTACTCCGATATAATAATGATTAAAGATTATACTCCTAACAAAAAGACAAAATAATTTGGTATTTAAATGGATTCTGCGATTCGATCCGATTTCAGATTTCGCGTATTCAATCGAATGTAAGAATCCAAATTGTTTTGTTAATTTTTATGGATATTCTTTTGCAAATTTTATAACGTTGTATTTTAAAATGTCCACTGATATTTTTGTAAGCCTCCCTAAATTATTAATTAACAAAAACAAGTACACTTTATGTGTTTTTGAAATACAAAAGGCGATGTTGTTCTAAGTATATTCGTGTTTTTTTTTTTTGAGTTTCGAACTTAGCAAAGTATGTTTTTCAGTAATTGTTGTAATTGCGTGCTGAAAATCTTACTTTACTTTTCTTTGCTGAGTTCGAAGCTAAAAAACACGCCTTACTTCATATTATAAATAAAAGGCGATCTACATAGGATTTGTTTTATTATGGAATTTACCCGAAAATATTAAAAGCGCATGTAGTTTAAATCAGGTAGGGTGGTATTATAAACGGATAAAAACAAGAATTGTTTATCCATTTTATTTACCATTTACAGATTAAAAGCGATGCTGAAACTAAAATGTTTTTTCCCCGAAACATATAAGACAAACGCTTTCCCCAAAATGTGTTAAAATACCTATTTTGTTTCAACATGACTTCGAAATGAAAAGCATTAAAATCGACGAAAAATAGGTGCTTGAAGTTACAAATAAATCTCTTATAACAAGAGTGCAAAAATCGTTTAAGTTGATTTTTCTCTGATTAATATCATTAGATCGATTTCTGCTAGACATTAAAAAAAACATGATTTTTTTGAGGTATTTGCCATTGTGACAAAATTATATCAGAAATCACAATTTGGTAAAAACAATTTCATAAAACTTAAAAACCTTTTACTTTTGCGAATCTAGATATTATCTCAGATTTACCAATGCAAGTGCGTTTGAGTTTGACAACTGATGGAGTTTGTTTACATTTTTAGTGAATTTTTTCTTCAGAAAAGAAAGGCATTGCATCTGGTGAATCTACATTTGTAAATTATTTATGTCTAAATACATATTTAGAAATCATTAATACAAAATTTAACCAGTGAATGGAAATCGCTTAGAAAAGTGTCGAAGACTACACATATTCAAATCGCACGAATATCAACACAAAAAAGAGCAAGTGATGTTTTTATGTTCGATTAGCCACACGTAACCTGTAATTTGAGAGCAAATCTGAAGAAACCCAATCGAATACCACATTAAACTGAACTGAGATGTGAACGCCGTGTAACTAATGGGCACCAAAAATGCCGAACACAGTCGCCCACACCATAATAATGGCCGCCCGATTGACATAAGGTGCTTGCATAGGATTTCCTAAGTATGCGTGCGGCAGCAATGGCGCTCCTTTGATTTGTACAGGCACTAATACTTAGGAATTCCTATGCAGGACAGCAGCAAAACAGCAGCTTGTAGGCAAAAGTACCGTTTCTGCTCTCAGTTGGCTCTCTAGTTGTAGATCCTCTTTGGTTGTAGTTCCTCTTTGCTTGCCTTGTGAGGACGTAGCACGTAGTAGTTGTGTATTTGCTTTGCACTATTTTGCCGTCGTCGTTTCGTCTTATCCGCCTGTGTCACCGCCGCTGACATTTGATTATATACTGTACAGATCCTTTTTTTTGTTATCGAAAAAAAAGCATTTCTTTGTACCAATTAAACTTAACATTGCAAAACGAAGAAAATTTCTATACGGTATGGAAGAGTTTGTTTTCGTGTTTTCCTCGTGCTGATTTTATTTTTAAAAATTGTAGTTTCTTCTTAATCGGTACCGGGTGAAGGTGTTCCTTGGTGATTGATTAGAAAAATTTGGTTCACCTACTGGTAAATAGAGCAGAAACGGCCTCAAAATTGCGGAGAAAAAGGTGCCCATGGCTTTATGCCAAACCTCAGTGGTGAGTAAAGCAGTATTTTCAAGAATATAAACTGTTTATAAAGATGGGCCCAAAGAACTAGAAAAAAACAAATTAAGCTTATCTACCGTATGGACGAAAGAAATGGGTTCTCGCAATATATCCGGGATTTACGAATAATTTATAGACTTACATGACAGCACCGTGGTAAATCTTAACACCCATCCCCGCCCCTCTTGAGACTTCTACCGACTACAACAACATTGCGTAATTACGATGCATTAATTGCTATTTTTTTCGTTGAATAATATCTCAGTGATGATCTGGGTGAAAGTTGGTAACTCCTCCTGACAGGCTGTCCTGCGCCTCCTCTTCTCGTTATCTGTGGGCTCAGAATCGGCAAAATATAGCTCATACGGAGAACGCAACTGCTCCAACCGTAAAGACAATTCGTTCAAACTTCTGCAAGAAGATACCGAACAGCAGAGCCGTCGTTGCAACAATTAATTTAAACTTTCCATGATTTTTTCTTGCGCCAGACTGGTAGTTGCGACTTGCTACCTCTCTGACCTCATTGTAGAACGTTGGATTTGTGTGGTGTGCATCACGTTGTGTTGATGCAGTGGAAATTTCACACTTTGCTCTGTCTCTACTGATGGATCACCATAGGGACAAGCCGATGTGTGAATGAAGGTTCTGTTGCGTATGAAAGATTTACTGATTAGGTAGACACTAGCTATAAATAAAAAAAGTGTGTTAATTTGAAAATGGTTCGCGGCTATTGAGCTAGTTGAACGGCTTCCGTTTATAGACGATTTATGTTCAAATGAAATTGTGGAAAATACGCATGTGGGTGATTTATTATAAAGAGAGCCTGCATAAATGTTTTCTGTAGGTATTTCATGAGTCGCCGTCAGTTGATGGTGATACAAATTGATATCTACGCGCAGACATACCTATCTAGATTGCTGTGTTCGTCTGACGGGACAATTAAATATGCATTATTTGGAAGACCAACACTTTTTGATAGTTTTGTAAACTTTTGGGACAACAAAGGGGTAGGTATTGTATTCGACTGTGCTTTCTAGGGTTATTAATGTTGACCTTGACGATGCAGTGGTTAGCTACATTGAAAAACTGAGCTAACTATAAGTTGAATAAGCTCAATCCCAGAGCATACACGTTTTTCTAGAACACGTTCATATGGAAAGCAATGAAAAAGGGAGCAAAATCCGTTGAGCGCTAAAAAATAGCTGATAATATTTTGTACAGAGAACTTCGTTTTCCGTTGTTAGCCAACAATCAGATCACTGTCTCCAAAATGTTAAAATGTCAACTCCATTAACAAGTTCTATAAATACAAGCCGACTGTCAAATAAACCATAAAGTGTAATTTAATTGTCTCTTCCATTAAATCCAATTAAAGGACTGAATTCCATTCCAATTGAGAAAACAAAAGAGAAACTGAAACAGAAACAACAATTCTGTATTGAATTCACCACAACTTTCACTGAAAATACATCAATAACAGTTCATCCAAGACGATCCTTAGCGCGTGTTGCATTCAGCACCACACAATACCCGTTTTTTCGAAGTTCATTAACCCGATGCACTGCGACTGATAACTATTGTGCTAAATTGGATCTCTCACCTCTCATTTGGAAGGTATAGCTGTTCAAAATGATGCTCTTTAAGTTAAACACAGATTTGTGGTGAAACGGTCATCCTCCATCCTTATCTGCCCGATAACACATTGGTACTTTGAGTGTAATTATGAAAACGTTAAACAAATTTGACCTGTAGATACGACAAAATGAAAAGTAAACAACTGCCGTACATTAGTATCACTGTGTAAACAGTTTCATAAGTATCAATCATTATTTCTTTGTTCTGAATGCAAAAAACCTGTGCAGTCAATAAGTTGGTAGGCCCAGCCACTGGCAATAATTTCCTTCCATGTACCCAGAGACGGCAAAGAAAAACGAAAATCAAAAGTCCGGTAAACGTATAATTGTCAGTTTGGCGTTGTCATGAAGAGGCACGTAAATGTTTTCAGACTTGTATGGCGCAGCAAAGGGAAAAATAAAAATATTCTTATCGGGTGAACCACGATAAAAATGTCTACAGACATCGTTTTACTCCGCAAGGGGGTGCACGTGATTCCTCTTCAACAGATATCTGTTCGCAAAAATGAGAAATATGTCGGTACATCGGAATTCAATTGTTCAATAAGTTAAGTAAGTCGAAACTGACGATCTTCAACTGCCCATACATTATATAAATATATTTTGTGGAAATATACCCATGAAAGAACACTGCCGGTGATTCGTTGCTGTCCCCTTCGTTGGTGGTGTGGATTTATTTACTTAATAAAATTGATCTATGATAACAATTGATTTTTCGATGTTTATTAGGCAACGAGGTAGGTAAATTTATCTACAACCAACTGGCTAGCAATAAATTTGCTGAGTTCGAGGTTTAATAAAACATACTCGGGGAATTTTTGCTTTCCTCGTCAGTCTTGTCTTCCGCAAAAGTGACATCTGGATGGTATTTGATATGGCAAATTAGTTTATTTACATAACAAACGACAAAACAAATTGCAGGTCGGAGAAATAGCACATTGCTGATGATGCAATAGCAGTAGGTAGGTATTCGCTTTGTACTACATTGGGCCCATGAGCCCAGTCCTTCGGAAGCGAAAGAATCTTTATCATGAAGTAGGGTATACAAAAATAAAACTCGTGCTGGATATTAAACATTTGTTCGAGAATACGACTTTATTTAAAAGAGATCTTCCGACTGCCCTAGGCCAAGTTTCCAATACGTAATTTATGCTGTCAGTTAGCCGGCCGATTATCGCAACTGTCAAGATAAAACGATCTTTCACTAATCGTTTCTATTGGTATGTGGGACAAAGCTTACACAGTTGAACGCTCTACTTTTGCGCTCTCCATGGCCAGCCAGAACAAGCATGTACTTAAGCGATATCTCGATAAGAGTTTTGCAACAGTGCTCAAAGAATGTACAATAATTTTGTTGGATTCAAGTGTTTTTTTCCAGCGACTTTGTGATAATGCGAATTGTGCAACAATCTGTATCTGTCAAGAAATATCCGAGGGTACCTATAACGTGCATGCAAAACACTTGTCACAAAAATCACACAAAGGCAAGATTCGCTTTTCAGGTTCGGTTCGCGCTTCAAAGAACTGTCGGGTCGGTCCAAATATTGCCGCTGTCCGTGAGAGCAAACAGGGGAACCCGCCGCAGTCAATTCCTCTCCATGCACAAAAAGTCGGCCTTTCGCAGACTTCAACTTGTGGCATTTCCCTTCGGGACTTGGGTCTACATCCGTACCAGATGAGATTCAACTGACACAAGAGCTTAAATCTAATGACCATAGAAAACACAAATTGGTCGTTGACTGTGTGAGCCTTTTGAAAAGAACACCAATTTTGGCCTCAAAATTAGGAATGCACATTTCGTCTTCTGGAGGAATTAAATACTCTCAACTTAGCCTCTGTTAATACTACTGCACCGACCAACTTTGCTGTTGATCCTCCAACACTGTTGGACTTATTTCTGGTTAGTGACTTAACCAAAGTGCTATTATATGATCAACTTTCTGCATCTGCATTCTCAAAGCATGACCTAATCTTCCTCACATTTGACTTTAATGTTGTATCTACCGCTTGTTCCTTTGAATACCGTGACTTCAAAAATCTTGATTACTCTCTTTTAGAGGATTTGTAGTGTAAACTGGGACCTTGTATATTGCTTGGCTTCTCCCAATGACCAAGTCGAGTTTCTTAACTCCAACATTTTGAGTCTGTACAATAGACATGTTCCAGTAAGAACCAAAATTGTCTCAACAGATATTAAACCCTGGATTTCAAATAATATACGCCGGCTAATGCGTCAGCGGGACCTCGCCTATAATTGTTGGAAACGCTATTGCTCCGAAGAACATCGACGTGAATATTGCTCGCTTCGAAATAAAGTAGTTCTGGAGATTCGGTCTGCAAAAACAAATATTCACTCCACCAAACTAAATGCTTCATTGGGGGGTAAACTTCTGTGGAAGAATCTTCGAAAGATTGGTATGGGTAAGACTAAATCCCGCCTAACGCAAGAAAAATACCCTAATCTGCTGAATCAAATGTTTGTGTCATCGCATACCTCCAGGCTCAATTTTTCACCTACACCTCAATTAGAAAACCCACCTCCTGCTGAATGCCCGAGTTTCTTCTTCACTGGATTGGTTTGTGCCGATGTAGTCGAGAGCATACTATCCATCAAATCTAAAGCCATAGGTCTTGATGAAATCCATCCATTTTTTTTAAAAATGATCTTGCCAATAGTTCTACCGTACATCACACACACCTTTAACACCGTACTTACTACTGGAGTTTTTCCAGATCAATGGAAATTAGCCAAAGTTATACCTGTACCTAAGACACCCAAGGGGGAAGACTTTAGACCAATATCCATCCTCTCATTTTTATCCAAGGTATTTGAGAAAATCATTCAAAAACAAATTCTTTCAGCTCATAATATCCTAACTCCTAAGCAGTCTGGCTTCCGACCGAAACACAGCTGCACTACTGCTGTTTTGGGTGTTACCGAGGAAATACGCGAAGCTATTGATAATGGTAATGTCTCCTTCTTGGTGCTCATTGATTTCTCTAAAGCTTTTGACACTGTTGACCACTCTTTCTTATGTCATAAATTATCACATCTTTACAATTTCTCTCCTGGTGCTGTTAAGTTAATAGCATCATACTTGAGTAACAGCAAGCAAGCCGTAGTGATGAATAATGTTTTTTCCGGACTACTTGATGACATAAGTGGCGTCCCTCAGGTATCAATATTCGGACCACTGTTGTTTTCACTTTATGTAAATGATATTCCTTCAGTCATACAACATTGCTATTTTCACATCTATGCTGATGACTCACAGCTAGTGTTCAGCTGCCCACTAGGTTTTATTGAGAATGCTGTAAATTGCATAAATGATGACCTTGCTCAAGTAGCACGCTGGTCTGAAATAAACGGTTTGCGCGTCAATCCCAATAAAACGAAGTGCATGGTTATCTCGAAAAAACCCTTAGATTTGTCGTATTTTCCCCCTATTGAACTTAATCGCGTCCCTATTGAATACGTAGATTCTGCTAAAAATCTTGGCTTTACGTTTAATCGCAGCTTAACATGGGATAACCACATTAACAAAGCTGTAGGAAGGACATATGGTATGCTTCGTACTCTTTGGGCTACCAGGTCTTTCACCCCATTGCAAACTCGAGCACTGCTTGCCAAAACATTAGTGATGCCCATCCTGACCCATGGGTGTGAGATATATTGTAAATGTAGCTATATTTCTGAACGAAGGTTAACAGTTGCCTTCAATAGCATTGTTCGCTATGTCTTTGGACTGCGAAGATTCTCACGGGTATCGAACTATGCGAACCGTCTATATAATCTTACTTTCATGAAACTTCTTGAATATCGTACGCTTTGCCTTCTCTCGGATATTCTCTTTACCCACAAGCCCCTATAAAATGAAAAGATTAGGTTTTCAGCCTCTGACAGATCTGGCCACTTGATCCCTCTTCGTCATACATCCTTGACCTCAGAGCGGCAGTTCTTTATAAATGCGATTCGGTTATGGAATACATTGCCTAGAAATATTAGAAGGATTGGTAACCCGACAACATTTCGAAGGGAATTAAGAGCTGCTCTCTCAGTAAATGATTAGCTCTCTTTCTCTCTACTTGTGTTTATATTATGTATGTATTTTAATTACTTTCTCTATTATTTTTTGCCCTTTTCTTATTTTTTGCTCCTTTCTCTTGAAATTTAATTCCATCGAGCACACTCTATTGTAGTAGTTATCCAACCTATTGTAAGCTTAGCACCACTTTTTAAGATTGTATCTTACTGTGTTTAAGCTCCAATCATGGAAAAATTGGAAGAATAGTTATGTTAACAAGCAAAATTGTGGTATATAGGAGGATGCCAACCCACACAAGGCTCACCATGTGGTAATGCATGCACAAAAAGTAACTCCTTGGAGCGGATTTTAGGACAGCGGTGTCATTGGTCTGTATTAAAAAAAAAGTTGACCATCACCATCAACCGCGAGCGCTACAAAAACGATGCTAACTGATTTTGTTCGATCCAAATTAGACTATATAGAGCTAGACGATAATCGACGGGGGTTTTTTTTTTTTTTTGTATGTTCCCACGCCCAGTAGGCTGACACTGCGACCTGAAAAATCTATTGTATCAATTGGGGATATGTTATTCTAAGAGACTAGTGACCTCCCCGATGAAGGTCGAGCGAGTCTCTCGGTTAAAGACACGTTTTCTTAACCAATGAAGAGCCGGGCAGTCACAGAAGATGTGCTCAGAGGATTCGACATCCTCCAGACAGAGTCTGCATTCTGTTTCCGGACATAGGTTCATTTTGTTGAGGTGATATCTGAGGCCACAATGACCTGTGAGGAAGCCTGCAAGCTTTCTTATATTATCCTTGCTGAGTCCAAGGATTTCTTTGTATGAGTATGGCCTAATTAAAGGTTTGGATTGTCTTAAACCTGGGACAGGTTCCCAGTGTTCGAGGCGAAGTTGTTTTTCCCAATCGTTAATTTGTCTAAGCGCAGAAGTCCAATTGACTGTGCAGTAGGATTCTGGTCCACAGAATAGAGATTCGGAACCAGCTCTAGCTAGTTTATTTGCCTGTTCGTTGCCTGCAATACCCCGATGACCCGGCACCCAGCCGAGCCTTACCTTGTTGTGTTTGGCTAGGGCTTGCAGAGCATCGTGACAGCATTTAACTGTTTTGGAGTCCATTGTATTGGACGCAAAAGCTTTTAAGGCTGCCTGACTGTCTGAGAATATTTGGATGATTGCGCCTTTCATACCTTTTTTTGATATTAAATCAGCGCAAAATTCTATCGCATGGATTTCCGCCTGAAAAACCGTGGCACTCATTCCCATGGGTATCGATATTTTGGTGTTGCGTCCAAAGACACCAGCTCCAAGTGTCTAAGTGTCAGAACACCATTGGTCCATGAGGCTCGTTCAAGTATTTCTACCTCGTATAGCTTCCCGAAACTGTACTGCCTAACCACAGTGTCTGGGATTGAGCAGAACTTGTTCAAGTTCGGGATTAGGTCAAGTATTTTGAGATGTCCCACATGGTTAACTGATCTAAACCTGTATTCTAGCTGCAGTTTGATTGCGCATCTAGCTGCAGTCTTCATAATGAAATACTGCAAGGGTGAGAGCCCAATAATGGCTTCAAGTGCTGTTGTAGGACAAGTGCGCATTGCACCTGTGATACCGAGACAGGCAATCCTTTGAAGCTTCTGAAGCTTGTTTGCCGTGGTTCGTTCAAGTACTTTTGGCCACCAAACGATTGCCGCGTACGAGATAATGGGTCTTACCATCATGGTATAAAGCCAGTGTATCATTCTGGGATTTAGACCCCAAGTTCTGCCATACAGACACCTACTGGCCCACATGGCTCTAGAGGCACGTTCTGTGGCGGACTTGATGTTTACATTCCAGTTTAGTTTCTTATCTAGAATGATACCCAGATATTTAACTTCGTTGGAATAGTTTAAAGTGGTTCCGTTCAGGATAAGAGGTCCTAAATTGACAATTCTCCTTTTGGTGAAAGGAACTAGAATAGTTTTGCTAGGATTGGTGGATAAACCTTCCGTAGTACACCAAATCGACGGGGTTACGTGGCACAGAGCAGACATTATGCATGAACAGTATGAAGGCATGGTCCTCGCAGAGAAATACTCCCTTCTTCATCGCTGCTGCCACCAAACAACGTTTTTAATTATTGTACAGTGCATTCCTAGTTTGATCTTGATTACAATCTCAGTCGTTACCTAGTATACCTATTTCCCAACGACTTCATTATAACGCGACCAATTACAAACACATCCTGCTCGCAAAATCACATTAGATAACAAATGAAATGTTTGCCAATGTCATGTATATCTTTATCTGTTCTGTCAATTAATAGCGAACGTAGTCTGCGTTTTGACATATATGAAATTAATTTGCGTTCGAACTGCTGCCACACATGTTATTGAATTGTTATACTCGTATGTATCTGTTCGTAACAATAATCTTCCGGTCGGTTTTGACTTAATTGTATGCTGTTGTGTTACTTACTTGCAGAACTGTTTGATTATGAACCTTCGTCGTCGTTGTTCTTATTATCAGTTATTATTGGCGGACTTTTTACAACATGCAATATACAGCCAGACAATTTATTTATTTAATATTACCCACTGGGCAACCACAACAATGGGTTAGCCGTTTAATCTATTCAGTGTCAAGTGTGATAAGTAATTCTTTGTCTCTAATTTGCATATCAATATGAGGTTAAGGCGAACAAGTGAAGTTTTCTGTTCACAAATCTCCCATATACTTTCAACTTTTTGGGAAACTTGGTGAGTACTGAGCTGCGGTTATTGTCTATTGTCACTTAACAGAATAATCACTATTAATTGAAAAGCAAACAATATTTCTAATAGGTAGATGTTTAGTGATCTCAGCGCATTGTTAACATTGACATTGTCGTTGATTAGCTTGGTATTCTATTTTTCTTGCTTTGAATTTCATTTCAGAACATGTGTCACAAATGTGGACAGACACCTCTCCCTGTCCAACACTTGAAAACAATTATATAATCGTTGTCTTATTGCCCCTTTCAGTTGAAACTATATCACACAGTAATAGAAGATGTCATCTCTAGCGTTCGTGATGCGTTCCTGGACGAAGGCGTCGATGAGCAAGTCCTGCAGGAAATGAAACAGATCTGGCGTACAAAGCTAATGGCAAGCAAAGCTGTCGAACTGAATCCCGAGCCACCAGAGCCTCAACCGCCACCGATTATTTCCAATAATCCAAAGGTAAGCAAGGTTTGTTCTCTCCCCTCCGCTCCAAAGTGGAACTTTGTTTTGTTGAACCCTTAATAGCGTGTTACTCCCTTTTTTATGTACCATGTGTGCTGTGTATACTACTCCGTGTTTGATTAAAAATATATAAATATATAAAAACTGCAATTATCGCTCGCTTTAACATTCCTCAATCAACCACTTCATTACCCACCACTGCCACGAACAAAAATCGGTTTCTCGATTGCACTACCATCTCTGCGCGACTTCCATGATTGAACATAACAAAAAACTGCCACCTCCAGCCATCAAAGGTATGTGCAAATTTACGTTTTAAAGTGTCTTACTGCTTTTTGGCATAGTTGGCTTGCATTTTAAACTTTAAATTCTGTTTAACTAACTTATACCTTTTTTGTGTTCAAACTAGGCCGCTGCCAATAAAACAAAAAAAGCCGCAGCGGCAGCAGCAGCCGCCGCCGCCGCTGCAGCTGCTGCAGCAGTAGCATCCCAAAACAATACAGCAGCTGCTAATCAAAGCAATGATGTGAAACCAAATTTAGCCAACAATTCAGTATCGACTGTGAACGGAACAATCAAAACCGAACCAAATCAACCTCCGCAACAGCAACAACAGCCACAGCTGCAACAAATGCAGCCACAACAGACAATGGTCCAACAGCAGCCATTACAACAGCAACATATAGTACAACAGAAGCAACAGCTACCAAATCACAACAGTCAACAGCCTGTTCAGCAACAGCAGACAACATCAGCGTCAGCTATACCAGCTGTTGCTGCATTAGATCCAAACAAGATTATGCCAGTTAATGTAAGTTTCGAGTTTTCTTTTGGATGTCCCTGGTTGACCACAGTGTTTACGATTTAGATAACTTTACCTGCTCAACCCGGTACCATGAATTCAGAATCACGTGTGCTTACCATTCACGTGCCTGCGTCCGCGCTACAGGAGAACCAGTTGACTCAGATACTTACAGCTCACTTGATTTCATCGATCATGTCGCTACCGACGCCTTTGGCATCGTCCGTTCTGCAACAGCATGTTAATGCTGCTCTACAGAATGCCGCCATGCAAAGTGAGTGACACAGAAAGTGTTTATTTGTGTTTTGTTATTTGTCTTATTGACGTTTTTCTTCATTCTCTAGAAAGCTTTTCAACAGCAAAACAGTTGGATGGTGCTCTCGACACATCCGATGAGGATGAGTCGGAAGAAAGCGACGACAACATGGATAACGAAGACGACGACGATTTGGACAAAGAAGAAGACGAGGATGGCGAAAACGATGGCGGACCTGAGGAGGAGCCCTTGAATAGTGAGGACGATGTGACTGATGAAGACGCCAGTGACTTATTTGACACGGATAATGTTATTGTCTGTCAGTATGATAAGGTAAGTGGGTTTAAGAGAGCCTTTTTGACTGACTGACTTTGATTTTTTTCCTCTATCCCTCTTCCTTAGATCACTCGATCGAGAAACAAATGGAAATTCTATCTAAAAGACGGCATCATGAACATTGGTGGGAAAGACTATGTATTCCAAAAGTCCAATGGCGATGCCGAATGGTAGACACGGTTTTTTTTTACACATTGTTTGTTCTTTACATTATTCCCCCACGTTTTTTTTTTTCTCTAAATATAAATGTTATACCCCCGTAAACAAAAAAAAAGGAAGAAAAGCAGCAGTTCTACAGTTTTGCTAATAATTTCGGTTGTAAGATATTTCTCTAGGATCTAGGTGAACAAGATTAATAATATTTTGTTATATTTCGGTTATGCACCTGATTGTGGGTGCGTATTGTGGATAACGAAAGAAAAGGTAAATGCTGATGAAAATCAATTTGAATAAGACAACAAATTTAATGTGAACAAGGAAGGAAACACTTAACTAACATTATTATTGTGCTATTAATAGGGAAGTAACACAACCAAACACACACAAAACATACTATGATATTAAATATTAATAAACAAAAATTCAATGAGCAGTGGTTGTTTTTTTATTTTAGTTGAAGATGGGAATGGTTTCACAGGTACATGAGAAACGCTCAAAAAAATGTTCAAAAATCTCTGGCTTACACGACGTGGCCTTGGTTAAACTCACGTGTTCTTAGCCAGAAGTCAACAGAGAATATATCACTAGCTCAGGAAAAACTGGATATCCCGCCTGCAATGCAAACAGAACACCTGACAAATGCTTAGCGCATTTGGCGATAGTAGGGTCACCTGAATTGGGTTGCATGTATGATAAAATAAAGTGCACGACTGGGTCGAACGAAACTTTCTCGATACTAGACAAAAGAAAACAAAATTCTCTTTTGGATATTCATCTGATATGGCAGTTATATAAAATAACAATATAAGTTTTTAAAGGTTAAAGCTCTCAGTAACTGGCAATGTCGCAAGCGTCTACTGTGCTATTTTATAAGGTCTTACTCCTCACTTGATTTTTGAGTACAGGACAAGCGTACCTAGTAATAGTTTCTGTTTTTGACCTAAGGAAGGATATGTTTTTAATTTTGATTGGAATATGATTTAAGTTTTCAATTATTGGAAGTATTGCTCGTCATAGACCGATATCTTTAGAAAGATTATGTAATAATTCAGGCGTTTGTGACTTGGCATTAGTAGCTATAAATTGAAAATGAAATTAAGTTTTTGTTTTTGTAAAACTATCCAGACAAAACAGTTGCAAATATTGCAATGTTTATTTGGAAAAATACAACTGACTGTATGATATTGTTCCGGATTATAGAAATACTTCGTTTTTGACATTTTATCGAAATCGAAGATGGGGTTTTCGAGATATGAGCAGTTTCTAAAATTAGCGTTTTCGGTGTTTGGAATTGAAAATTAAGGACACAATAGTTTTGAAAACATCAATTTGACTCTGAGTTTGCATTTTGGTAAAAATCGTTATTGCCGTTTTAAGTTAACTAGACAAAACTATATTTTTAAAAAATTACTCTTTTCATAAATCCATTGTACTATAATATAGAGAAAAACTGAGGTTGCTATTAAGTTATGAATGACCACATAACCTTAGAAATTAATTTTTGCTACAATCGTATAGACCGTTTTCGAGATATGTCGAAATTTCAAAAGTTCCGTTGTTCGAATTTTTAGCCAAAAACTGGGTACGCAGTCGTGGTAACCTCACCTACTTAAGCTTAAATATCGATTTTGGTTGAAATCGTTCGAGCCGTTTTTGATCAAATCAAACTGGTACAAAAATCTTGTATGGGAAGTACCATTAATATTGAGGTTACATTGAAAAAAAAAACACCTCCCGAACTGTAAGCCCAAAAACTCCAAATCTGAGGTTTGAACTTAATCCGGGAAGCCGTTTAGACTGTAGGCCCGTGGAAGGACGGACAGACGGACAGACCGGACAGAATTTTGTGACCCACTTTTTTGAGTTCCTCCATCATCGTAATATCAGAATTGATTAAAATCTCGAGTTCGAAATTTTGTACGAAACCAATATCTTTCTCTTACTACGTAATGGAGAAAGTTAAAAATACCAATCAAAATACAAATTTTAGTATTGCTTCCTAAAAAAAACTGTTTGTTGCCCCCTCTTCCAAGGGTAAAATACTGAAAACAAACACGCAACTGGCTGGATGTATGAATTATGCTAGGGTCGCAAGAAAGGGAAATTATTGTAATTATTGAAGCAGCAGCAGAAGACACAAACAGCTATCTAAGTGGGATTATTCGAGCTCTGCTTGCTACTAAAATAAAACAAATCTGCGACAACGTGTGCGGTGATCTTGCTTAAATGAGTGCATACTTATTCAGAAAAACAATAAACATTGGAGAATACTGTAAAGAAAACCTGTTCTAGCCCTAAGACAGAAGGATAAGTCTCATCAACGGACTAAGTACGATAAATTAATGTTCTATCTGCTGCATTGGCTAAAAGCAGAGAATAGGCACACACGTTTCAGGGGAATAAAGAAACACTATATATCGTCGATGTTTTAAAAACATTAAGCGTTATAGCATGGCATGCGATGAAGCAGGTTGCACTTGCAATGTTGCATCAATAACTATGAACGAACTTGGGGTGATAGTAAGTAGATAAGTAAGAGCCAGAAATAGTAGCAATGAAAGGACTTGTCAGAGAGCGACTTGTATGGAATTAGAAACGCAAATTCGTTGTTTTAACTGGTTTTTAATATTAAACTAAATCAGATGAATTGTTGGTCCAACGCGTACATTTAGAACTCCAGGCTCAGTTCTCACAGCCAATAGGTTTGTTTGACGTGGCTAGCACTAGTGCCCACTAGTGCGCACTGAGAAGTGTCAGATGATTTTCCCGCCTACCCAAAAACCTGCACAACCCTGAAAATTCGGCTATCATATCGAACGCAAAATATTGTTACATTCTGGCAGGGATTCGTAAAGATAAAACACTATTCCGTTTAACTTCTCTAATAAAATTCACTTTTATTAAACTTTTATCGACTATTCTAATATTTCACTTATTAAGTACCAGAACACTATTACTTAAACAATTCTTCAACGTTTCAAACCAATCACTTAATTTACTCTATTACTTTTCACTTATTTATCTTCACAAACTATTACTATCTCGAACTTTAACCAATCACTGTTATAAATCAACTGTCTCGCCCTCTTCTAAAAGCTGTCCTTTTATACCCGCTCCGCCATCTGACGAGAACTTTCTAGCTAATTCTAAGTGGTTCTAGAACAAGGTTCAGTGGTGACAGATTCCAGTCTCCAATTGGAAGTGACACTTGAGTGGAACTTGTTTTGTGACTTTAAGGTCTGGTTTCACCAAACTGTCTAAGGCCTGGTTTCACCAAACTGTGATTAAGGGCTTGTTTCACCACTTAAGTTACACGATACCTTCCACGCCACAATATCCCCCTCTTAAACTTGTTCGTCCCGAACAAACTCGTTAACATTTTCACCATTATAACGATGAAGACGATCCACATGAACGACTTTCAGCTTGCCTCTTCCTCGTTGGATGCGATAGACAACGTCGTTGATGCGCTTTACGATTGTATAGGGCCCTTCCCAGTCTTGTTGCAACTTAGGCGATAAACCTTTCCTTCGATGAGGGTTATATAGCCATACCAGATCTCCTTCCTGGAATCCTGTAGTTGTCGTTTTAGTATCGTACCTCGTTTTCATGCGGTCACTGGCTATCTTAATCTTATCCCTAGTGTCTCGATGCACGTCTCTGATGATATCCCTGAGGTCTGTAACGTATTCCTCCTCATTCTTGGGCTCTTCGCATGGATATCCAAACATCAACTCGCTAGGTAGGCGGACTGTTCGACCAAATAAGATTTCAGATGGAGTATGTCCTGTGGTGTTATGCACTGCTCCTCGATAAGCCAATAAAAACATGGGAATCTGCTTATCCCAGTCTCTCTGGTCTTCGCCAACGACCTTAGAGAGGTGTTCATTCAGTGTCCTGTTGAAGCGCTCCACCATCCCATCTGATTGTGGATGAAGCGGGGTTGTCCTTGTCTTGTGAATCCCGAGTAACTGGCACACTCCTTGGAAAATCTTCGACTCGAAGTTCCGTCCTTGGTCTGAATGCAGTTCCAATGGTACACCGAATCTGCTTACCCAGTTATTGACGATTTGCTCCACCACGGTTTTAGCTTCTTGATTTGGGATAGCAAATGCTTCAGGCCACTTACTGAAATAGTCCATAACAACGAGGATGTAACGATTTCCATTGTTTGTTTCAGGAAACGGTCCCGCAATATCAACTGCTATCCTTTCGAAAGGGGCTCCAACATTGTATTGATGCATTTTGCCACGGACTTTCAGTCTCGGACCTTTGCTGGCCGCACATGTAACGCATTTCCTACACCAAGTTTCAACGTCCTCCCTTGAATGAATCCAGTAAAAGCGTTCCCGCACTTTTTCGAGCGTTTTATTGATTCCCAAGTGGCCTCCAGACACTCCATCATGCAATTCCCTGAGCACTTCCATTACCTTTGACCTGGGTACAACAAGCTGCATTACGAACGACTTTCCATCCGGGCTTTCCCATCTTCTTTTTAGAATGCCGTCTTGTACGTGAAGGGAGTCCCACTGCGCCCAGTATGCCTTCAGCTCGGGGCTCCTATTGGATATCTCCTGCCAGTCTGGTTTTCCCTCATGCTCCTTCCAGGCGATAATCGGTTCGATATCCGGATCTTCCCTTTGAGCCTCCCGTATTTCCCGCGCACTCCAGCCACCAATGGGCATAGCTCTCACCCTTTGAACGGACGCGACATCTTTTTCCTCGTGTCGTAAGCAATGTTTGCAATTTGCTTTGCACGGTCGACGGGAGAGAGCGTCTGCATTAGAGTGAAGACTTCCCTTTCGATGTTGTATTTCGTAGTCGTACATCTGCAGCCGTTCGATCCACCTTGCGACTTGGCCTTCAGGATTCTTAAAGTGCAGCAGCCACTTTAAAGATGCATGGTCTGTGCGGAGGATGAATTTCCGCCCATAAAGGTACTTATGGAAATGTTTTGTTGCCAATACCAAAGCAAGGAGTTCGCGCCTGGTAACACAGTAGTTCCTTTCAGGCTTTGAGAGAACTTTGCTGAAGTAGGAAACTACTTTCTCTTGGCCATCGTGCACCTGGGAAAGGACGGCTCCAATTCCCACATTACTAGCGTCTGCATCCACAATAAATGTTTTCCCAGGGGTGGGGTACGCTAGTATGGGGGCGTTGCACAACTGTTGTTTAAGTTCCTTGAAGCTCTTTTCGCACTCACCTGACCATTTGAATTGTTTGCCTTTTTCTGTCAGTTGATGCAAGCTCTTTGCGATCCTGGCAAAGTCCTTTACAAATCGTCTGTAATAGGTTGCAAGTCCCAGGAAGCTTCTCAGTTGATGTTTGTCTTTGGGTACCGGCCAGTTTTTCACTGCATCGACCTTCTCCGGATCAGTCTTGACTCCTTTAGAAGAGATGATGTGCCCGAGGTACTTCACTTCTGGTCTAAATAAGGAACACTTCTTCGGGTTAAGTTTTAGTTGCGCACTTCGTAGCCTTTGGAACACCTCCTTAAGGTTATCTCGATGTTCGTTAAATGTTTTTCCTACTACGATGACATCGTCCAGGTAGACCAAGCAGGTTTTCCACGTTAGTCCCAGCAGAACGCGCTCCATTAGACGTTCAAAGGTAGCTGGAGCATTGCACAGTCCAAATGGCATTACTGTAAACTGCCAAAGCCCGTTTCCTGCTGTGAATGCTGTTTTCTCGCGGTCTTCTGGATGGATCTGCACTTGCCAGTAGCCACTCTTCAAATCGAGAGTCGAAAACCATTTGGCTCCGGATAGTGTGTCTAGGGTGTCGTCAATTCTTGGCAGGGGGTAGCTATCCTTCTTGGTGACGTTGTTGAGTTGGCGATAGTCCACGCAGAATCTCGTACTTCCGTCTTTCTTCTTGACCAGGACGACCGGCGATGCCCACGGACTTTTTGAGCTTTCAATCAGTCCTTCCTTTTCCATCGTCGAAACCATTTCTGCAACCTCCGTCTGCTTAGCCAATGGTAGTCGTCGGGGAGGCTGACGAATCGGTCTCGCATCTCCGGTGTCGATTCGGTGTTGTACGAGATGTGTTCGGCCATACTCGCTGTTCTGCGAAGCAAATATATCGGCGAACTCGTTGATTAAACTACCTGCCATGGACCGCTGCTCCTGATCCAGCTCGCACTCTCCGAGTATATTCTTTTTCATTTCCGATATCTCCGTTGGTCTAACCGGTTTCACATCACTTGCATTGGACAACTTTGTGACCGCAGTAATTGGTACGCACTTTCCAATCACTTCTCCTTGCTTTAGTTTCACGCTTTTGTGTTCCACATTGAGGACACGAACGGGAACCATGTTGTTTTTGGGTTCAACCAGCATCTTTCCGACAATATAGCTCTGATAATAATTTTCTGGATGTGACTCGACTAGGTAGAATCGGTGGCTCCCAGGATCACCTTCCAGCTTCGTCCAAATAACTGTCTCTGAAGAAGGTGGTAATATTTCGTCCTCACTTACAACTGTCCTTAGAGCTGCGACGTTCTCGTTCCCGTAAACCATCGGAATCTCGACGTTCTTGTACTTTAAAACTTGCGAACCGATGTCGAGCACTATATCATGCGTCTTCATAAAGTCGATTCCGATGATGCATTCGTCACATATATCAGCCACTAAGAATGCATGGGAGAAGACTATTCCTGCAAGGTTTATCGTCAAGAGTACCTCACCATACACCTTTGCTGTTGCTCCAGTTGCTGTTTTCAGACAGTAGCTGCTGGTGTTGTGCAGCCATGATTGGCGAACGATGTCCCTCCTGACTATGGAAGCGGTGGCACCTGTATCGATTGTGGCGACATACTTTTTCTGGTCGATATGGGCTTCCACTGTCAAGCTTCTATTACACCGTTTGGTCTGGGAAACCTGAATTGCGGTCCTGGGGGCGTCGATTCCAGAAACCAGCTTCTGCCCCGCGAAGTTGGTTCTTACTCGTTTCCCGACTGATGGCTTTGTGATGTTCCATCCGCCGAACGCTCAAACGCCTCCTCGTTCCTAGCTCTGCAATGTGGACAACTGCCCTGTCTACGTTCGGCTCTGCACTGTCGTTGTAGATGTCCAATTTTGTTGCAGTTCCAGCAACGGATCGGTCCCCTTCGAGAACTGTTACGGTCGACTACTTCTGTTCTCTGGCACGAGCATTCAACGGATGTCATTTCTCTCACGCGGTGAAATCCTTGAGATGCTTGGTCAGCAGCTCTCATGGTTAAGGCAAATGCCAGTGCCTCAGGAAGAGTTCTCTTTCCAGCCATTCGTAGAGCCATCTGCAGTTGTCTGTCCTCTATGGCTTGTGTAAATGCCTCAATAGCCATTTCATTGATGACATCCTCGCCGGCATTGGGATAAGACAAGTGCGCTAGCCGTTCGATATCAGCTTGCAGTTGCTGGAGTGTTTCTCCCCTCTTCTGGATTCGACTGCGAAGTTGCACTCTATATACTTGCTGCATATGGTCGTCACCGAATCGCATCTCAATAGCCTTCACCAATGCATGGTAGTCGCGTTGTTTTTCTGCTGAGACAGTTTGAAGCAATTCTGCAGCTGTACCTCGTAATGCGAGTGTTAACGCAATCGACTTTTCCTCGTCGTCCCATCCATTGGTCGTTGCAGCTGCTTCGAACTGTCTCTTATAAATTGGCCATGATGTTTGCCCATCAAAAACGGGTGGTTGCATCTCCTTCCTTCTTGGACAGTCAGCAGAATATTCCCGAGCCTTCTGCTTCTTGACTTTTTCGAGTTCTTTAGTTATGTTCTCGATGTTTGTGCCGAACTCTCTAGCTATGTTCTCGATGTTTGTCTCGTGCTTTTGAAACGTTTTGGTAATTTCCTCAAACTTTGTTTCATGCTCGTTTAATTTTTCATCAATCGCGTCGATTTTTACATCTAGAACATTCTTAAATTCTTCCACTGCATCTTTTTGTGCTGCGACAATGGAATTTGTCTGTTCTTCAAGAGAATTTTTCTGTTCTTCTAGAGAATTCTTCTGTTCTGCGAACTTCAATTCCATGGAATTCTTCTGCTCTTCGAACTTCAATTCCATAGAATTTTTCTGTTGTTCTAGAGAATTCTTTTGTTCTGCGAACTTAGATTCCATAGAATTTTTCTGTTCTGCGAACTTAGATTCCATAGAATTTTTCTGTTCTGCGAACTTAGATTCCATAGAATATTTCTGTTCTTCCATCTTCGCAAGAAGTAATTCCATCATAGAGCTAATGTCAACGCCTGTACTTACTTGTTCTTCTGACACGTCGAATAGCATGGTTTTTGGATCTTCTCCCTCGTTTTGGACAGCTTCCTGCAGACGAAGTATGAGGTCACTTTTCCCTCCAGCTGTGGAGAGATTCCGCTTTCCTAGTTCACTTTTCAATTGGGGTATGCTTAGATGTAGCAATACACGACCCATTTTGTTCGTCTCTTGTAATTTCAAAAAAATCACAAATTCACTTTTTTTTTTTTTTTTTTTTTTTTTAAACTACTCTTAGACACTTAGCACAGAATAAGTTTTATCCCACTTCTGACACCAATGTTACATTCTGGCAGGGATTCGTAAAGATAAAACACTATTCCGTTTAACTTCTCTAATAAAATTCACTTTTATTAAACTTTTATCGACTATTCTAATATTTCACTTATTAAGTACCAGAACACTATTACTTAAACAATTCTTCAACGTTTCAAACCAATCACTTACCCAAGTAACAATTTTACTTCGGTAAGGCGCTATCGAAGCTATTTCCCCTCCCGCAATATTAACTACATAAGACCTATAAGAAACAAATTTGGCGCACTTTATACAGGTAGGGCACTACCGAAACCTTATAGAGGCCTTATAGAAACTTTATAGAAACCTTATAGAAACCTTATAGAAGCTTTACAAAAGCACAAAATATGAAAAGAAAAATAATTTTTTTTTTTATTCTTCAACTTTTTCAATTTCTTATTTTGTTTTTCGTATTAATAAACATTATCTATCTACTATAATTGACTCTTTGCAATTTTCGTTAAGTGAATACTCCCTGTCATATAATTTATATTTTATTTACAACGGGTCGCACTGAGAATCGAACATGAGTCCTGCTGCGTAGTACTCCAATACACTACCCCTAGGCTAATTCGTCATAATAATGTTGCAGTGGTAAATCTCAACTACTTGATACATTTCAGAATTTCGTTAAGACTTCCAATCGCAAGTCGTTAATTGCATGACATTTCACTGCTTCTATAATGCCTTCTGTGAGAAGCTCTAACGAAGCTTCTACTTCCAACCACAAGCTTTACCGAAGCAATACACTTTCCATCATCTCCTCACTCCTTTTTAGAGGTCTTATAGAGATCTTAACGAAACTTAATTTCATATCCCTCTATAAAGCCTGCGTGTATGCTTCGCAAAGGACGTACAGAAGTTATTTTGGAAGCAATTGCTTCGAAATCGGGCTACTTCGGTAAACAAATCCTATAGAGACCCTATCGAAATGGTTGCCTACAGAAATTACCAATTTGAACCTTACCGAAGTCAAATTGTTACTTGGGTTAATTTACTCTATTACTTTTCACTTATTTATCTTCACAAACTATTACTATCTCGAACTTTAACCAATCACTGTTATAAATCAACTGTCTCGCCCTCTTCTAAAAGCTGTCCTTTTATACCCGCTCCGCCATCTGACGAGAACTTTCTAGCTAATTCTAAGTGGTTCTAGAACAAGGTTCAGTGGTGACAGATTCCAGTCTCCAATTGGAAGTGACACTTGAGTGGAACTTGTTTTGTGACTTTAAGGTCTGGTTTCACCAAACTGTCTAAGGCCTGGTTTCACCAAACTGTGATTAAGGGCTTGTTTCACCACTTAAGTTACACGATACCTTCCACGCCACAATATGCTGCCCTGAAGTCTGGCAGTTTTTGAATTTGAAAAATACTTATGTTTTGGTGAACGAAGTACGAAGATGATAACACTTTGTTCTGTTTATTGTTAAAAATGAGTGAACTCAATTCTGATCTTGTGCTTGCCATAATGCAAACAAGTTGATAAAACTGTTTGCAATATATGCGATGCACTAAAAAATTTAATCAGCTTTGATTCCAGATTTTTTTCATTCCATTTATATTTAAAATAAGGTTTTAGTCCATAAACGTTGTTGTTTTCAAACAATTCCCCTTTGAATATCAAATTTATTGCATTATCTTTATTACGATATTCAAATAAACGAATAACAGCAAGCGAAATGACAGCGCAACTCAGCACTGAGTTCTTGCCCCGACAAAATAACTGGGGTCACTTCAGTGCACAACTAGGGCGCCCTAGAAGTCATGTCAAACACAGGTTTTCAGTACCAGGGCGAGTTCAGTGCTATATCGAAAATCGAACACATTAGGGTTAACCCAGTGCGCACTAGTGCGCACTAGGGCCCACGTCAAACAAACCTAATAAGTTCGAATGAGTAATATTTTATCAACAAATTGACACTTTTTTCATTTCATTTCATTTCATTTATTTATTTAGCAGATTCTGCTATTAATAATTCGTTTATAAAGGTTTACTAATTAAAATAAATTTGGAATTATAGTGGTATGGAAAGTTGTTTTTTATAAAGTCTGTGACTTTTCTTGATAGGAGGGAGGACAGTGGAAAAAGCATTTAGTAAGACTTTTTTTTCGGGCTATTGAAGTTGGAACGTCTCGCTACGAGAATGCTCGAAAAGCAAATTCCACAAAAAGTCGGTGAACAAGCCGTGAGGGAGGCTGGGTACAACCAGTGATGTTAACAAACAAAGTACCTAATGTCCGATAGGACAAAGATGAACTCTTGATAACGGAAAATGTTTTTGGCTCCTCTTTCATTACGACGCGATGCTAGTAACTGTCTACTGGTACTTAAGTCTGTTGTAGGTGAATACAGAGTGGAAATTTTCTCATTTGTGTAGATTCTGGCTACATTAGGTGTGCTAAGATGAACAATATCGAGTTCCTACTTCTGATGGGTTCGCATCAACAGTCAAGTCGAAACCTCCCTTCGAAATGTGTGCACGTTGAATGTTGTACAGATGCCTTTCTACATCATCTCTTAAGTCTTTAGACTCTGGCTACTCCAGGTTTGCTACGAAGAGCAACTGATTAGTACTTCTGAGCGGTTCGCAGCTTCTTCCATTTTAGCAGCAACAACAAAATTATCAAACACGTCCCGTTGAAATGTGTCCACGTTAAATGCTATGCCGAAGAGGATCCAAACCAATTGCTCCAGTCAGTGACACAATAGGTCTGTTCATTTCTTTTTAAATCTCACGAATTTTTACTAATTCTTACGAATTTTTACTCATTGCCGTTCCCCAACTCGAAAAATTCGTAAAAGAGAGCGTCATCGAGAGAGCAAGATACGTGAATCACGTCTATCATAGAATCCGTCGTATTCGGAATTTTGCTACGAACTCCGAAAGAACTATCATAAAATCCGTCGTAGAGGAAAATGTTTGCTACGAATTTCGCCGTAGGGGAAATTGCTTGCTACGAATTTCGATATTCGTAGCAAACATTTCCTCTACGATTTTATGATAGTTCTTTCAGGGTTCGTAACAAAATTCCGAAAACGACGGATTCTGTGATAGACGTGATTAAACCTCAACTGAGAATCTTACGAATTTTTACTCAACAAATTTCTTGGAAATTCTGTCAGTCAACTTACAATTAACAGCTGATTTGAAATTTGTTGCCCTGTTTGGCATAAATGCGTGCAGTGGTTCTGATTTTTTTGCCTATTTAAATGGTATCAACAGGCGGCAAAATAAAATTGAATGTTTTCTTAAGACTCCTTTCAAAAGTGACAACGAAATTCTTACTAGCTGTAGCAAGGAGCAATCTCCACCATGTAATTCTTAGTGCAGTGTTGCTATTTCCTCTTCTCAAATGCTTGTAGTTCAATCAGTCAAACTCTTCCACATACTCTGATTCCTCAAGAAGAAGTTCGATTAATTCCAGGTCACTTTCATCGCTACTTAGATGATGTTACTAATTTTCTTAGTGACTATCAAATTCCTCGAGTTTATCAGACATTTTAACGACTCTTCGTACCACTTTTTCGAATATTTGAATTATTATGTGTCACTTTTCATAGATTACTACCAAAGCGTTCCCTAACTTTTCCGTAAAGTCGTTTTCCATTGGACAAAAAGAAGCGTCAGGGAGAGTCCGGAATCGAAAAAATCACTTCTGAAACCGTTCCATTTGCACAAAAAATACTCTTCTGGTGATTCTGAGGAGACAATTTAGCTTCTCGATTTGAAGTCAGAATCCACCCAAGAAGCGCTCACACAAATGCAGTTTGTGTATATTATAGAATTCAACTGACGACAGCTGCCGTAGATTATTTTTTGGCATTTCACCAATACTTTTGTGGATTCAATCGGAAGCAGTCTTCTTGTTCCATTGGACTACAGAATAAGTGGATCCCCGAGTGAAACCAACGGAAAACGACATAAGTGTCTCTCTCTGTGAGAGAATTTATTCCCACCACTTCCATTTTGACAGTCCTTTCCATTTTTACTACAAAAGTAAAGGAACAGACCTAAAATGTAATTTTTTGCACTTTTGCTCGATTTTTGGGTAGAGCCCTTTTAATACGTTCAAAGATATTCGGCTCTAAGATGCTCTACTCATTGGCTATCACAATTTAGTTCTGAACAAAATATTTGACACAATTTCCATATCATCTCGTATTAACTTTGTACCGACCGATGGTTGGCTAACTTTTGAGTAGTATTTTTTTTTAAACAGTAGAACATACGCAGCCTCACTTAACACTTTCTACATCCTCATTAAATAAAAAGGAATGCTCATCAGTTTTTATCTATTAGTTTTTATAACTGCCTTCTCTATTATGTGTCAGGCAAAAGGTACATTTTGTACTACGAGCGTGAGTAAGCGAAACAGAAAGAAATGGCCAACAGTTTTTTGCAGTACATTTTATTGAAACATACTATCCTCTCGGCGACTTATTTAAAGAATATTCATATTGTAGTGTCAAAAAATAATAAACAACAAATACATATAAATTTCATATTACATATATTCTAAACATGTTTTGTTTGTTGTTAAATATTTAAGTTTTTATTTATATATATATATATATCCATTTGTTATTACTTCATTCATCATCTCCATCGTTTTATGTTTCCAAATTTTAAATACATATACTCATGCCGCCAAGTGTTTGTGTTTCAAATTTTCAACAGTCACAAGCTTATATTTTTGTATCAGACACCAAACACCAATGGCCGCCGGAAATACATTCCTTTATTTTTAATTAAATTATATAATTTGCTTTATTCCTACAAGAAATTATGTTTATTGAATACTTCAAAACAAAAGTCATTAATTTGTGTGCCACGCACCATATTTAAAAAAAAAAAGAAAAACCAAATTATATTTATTTATGTTGCAAACTCGACGACACTTAATTTAATTCGAAGTTCATCTCCATTTATTTGTATTCACATTAAACACAGAAAAAAAAAATATATATATTGTGTGTAGTATTAGAATTGTTATTTTTTGTTTTTAAACCATCAGCAGAATGAGGATGAATGGTGTTACTCTACTCTACAATTTATGCGCAGCATATGCATGGCTGAATGTGCCTTGCATTTACATAATTCATAATAAGGTTCCGTTGATACATTTTACTCTAGGGATGTTAAATTAACTAGTCAGTAGTGCAATGTTGATTTCCTTGACCATTTTTACACGATGCAACATTTTCTGTAGCGCCTCTTGACTGAGAGCCTGCGTGGAATACCATACGGGTGAATCGGGCACACAAGACCGTTCCGGTTGTAAGTAGAAGACATCATTGCGGGTTTTTACACTTTCGGGGCTGAAATGAGTGTTATTTTTTTTAATAAAGTGTGAAAAGGGAAAGGGTTGATATGATATTATTGGGTATAGTATTAGCTTTGTATATACATTCCTATAGTAGCGCCAAGAAATCTAATAAAAATGTTGTACCAGTATCCCACGGAAGCTTTGGCGCTTCAATCGTTCAATAATGAAAACTGGTTTGTGCCCTTAATTGATTTAGACGGAGCTTTAAGTTTTTATCGGTGTTTCGTCAAAACAAAAGCTATATTTAAACGAACAAATGCTATTTATTGGGGATGTTGTCAGAAAATAATTTGTATTTTGGACTGGTTGCCATGTTTAATTTTTCCTCCCCAATAACTATCTAAGATTTGTTTGCCAAATGACTAGATTCGGCAACATAGCAATGTAGTATTTTCAGTTGCTATAGAAGTAGGTAGATTATGAAGCGGGAGAGCCTTAGAGGGGCTCTGGCACTGCGGCTATTTTGTAGGTGCATAAAACATAAACATGTAGGGTAGGTAGATATTCAACTGCAAGATGCAGAAAGATTAGTTGCATTTCATTCTTTGCATGGGTGTTGCAGCATGAGAGATGGACAATTATGCCGCAAAGTCCGATTTGAGGAAGATTGTGACTTAGAGAGAGTCGACTGTATGGTAAAATTAAAATCTCGTGTCTAAGTTTTAATACATTTGCCCGAATTATGGAAAATTCGACTTAAGGTAGATCGACTACATATTTTTTTTTTTCCCGATTCTGTGAGTTCTTCTTTGTAGGTACCTTTCTTTAACTTTAATATTCCTAATTTTAAGACTTCCCCATCAAAATTTCGAGACATGTAAAAGTACGGTAGTCCGCTAGACAAGCAGAAGATCTCATAACCTTCCGACGAGCTAAGCACTGGCTTAAACAAGCATGCCTGCCTTGCTTTGGTGACCGGATAGCCCTTCCATCGAAGTTAAAATTGAGATTCCTGTGTCTCTAAGGTGGAAGGGTAACTAATATCGAAAAATGTTAGATTACCTGTAAGACGTTTTAAAACATTAGCATTAACGACGGCGTTAAACGACTCTATGTGCCTCGAACTCAAGACTAAAGAGCATAGTTTTGATGAAGTTGTGGTAACGAACGACAGAGCTCATACCTGAAATGTTGGCCTGAATGGGCTTTCAGGAAGTCGTTGCCTGCACTGTGCAACTTCGTAGATAAAACTAGCCTCGATTAATGCAGTTGCAAGAATAATTACACGTTCACTATTTTTGGAAAAAAAAGAATGGACTTGTAAATTGGGTGTTGTACTAGTGGACTGTATGTGTTGTTGAGAGACTTGTTGAGAAGTTCTGGGCTGAGAAATACTCGTACTATTAGTAGAATGTTTATCCTGGTGCACTTAGCTATCAAAACTACAATGACTAATGACTTGAAATACCTATGTACAATCCGCGGTACCAATAATCATTTTCAGTGTCCGGTTAAGTTTTTCGAACTCACAATGGCGAAATTTTCCATACAAAATTGCATATTGTGACCTAGGAAATATTTAGTGTGAAGATTAAAATTGATTATTGGTAAGGCCTAATATATTTATGATCAAAAATCGCCTTCCAAGATACCAGTGTGCACGATATACTTGTTGTCGATGCATCCCCCAAACTGATGAAACGGCTATTTTAGCTACTGCTATAGATAAGCTTCGAGGTGCTTTTTCATACTTACACTTAGGTTAGATGTAATTATCACACCCAAGTATTTATACTCTTTCACTACTTCAACGCGTACACCCTGATAGGACCATTTTTCGTTGCGAGTGTATCTTCCACCACCATTTCTAAAAATCATCATCTTTGTTTTCGATAGGTTTACAGTCAAATTCCATTGATTGCAGTAACTTTCAAGACCATTGATATCTAGCTGCATCCCATTTACTGTCTCCGACAAAAACACTATACCTATCGTCCGCAAACTTTAACGCTGGTATCCGCACACCACCAAGTTTAATCCCTCCTTCTATACTTCCTCAACTATGTATATCATTTCTAAACAAGATGAAGAGCAATGTGCTTAAGATGCAACCTTGCTTAACACCCATTTGCGATCCGAATTCTTCAGTATGTAAGGCTAATTTCACACACACCGATTTTGGACGGCCAGTATAAAATCGGCCGACATTTTACCGGTAGCTGGGTGCTTGTACACTCACCGGATTTTTACCGGTCACAATCAGTTGCTTTGTTTTCGTAATCGTGACACGAGGTTATTGTTTAATAATAATGGTGCAAAATTATAGACATCGTGAATTCCAACATCAGAAAACTATCAAAACTAGTTTTAAACGTAGTATGCGCCCATAATTTGAATGAAGCGAGTCGAATGGTCAGCAAAAAATCGGTGTGTGTGCAAGCGTCTATTTAATCACGTACGCCACTACTTCCCGATACTGCCGGCGATACAGTGGCAGTAGACGGCTGCTCACCGGCATTTTGCCGACACCGATCAGCGGTCGGCGTGTGTGAAAGGTCCCGTTTATACATGTGGTTCACTATAGGAATTTGGACGACCGGTATAAAATCGGCCGTCCAAAATCGGTGTGTGTGAAATTAGCCTAAGAGTGTGTGATGTCGTTTTTTTTTATAATTAACACGCGCTAAAGAGGTTATGACTACTCTTATGGTGTAGTTTGAAGTACACAGCGCGGGCGTTAAGGAAGTTGGGATAGAGAAGATAGGAGATTCCGATGCACATTGGTTTTAAATGTCTGTAAATTGCACTGAGGGGGGAAGACCGAGCTGGGCAAGGCATTCCACATTCGTGTTGTACGGCTTATGAAAGAATCTCTATATTTCATAGTACGACCGAAAGTAGGCTGGAGGGTAAACTGATAGGCATTCCTGGCTTGGCGAGTATTGCGGTTGAATTGTTGAAGGGGTGGAATGCAGCTGGCGATTTCGCTTTATAGAAATAGCGATAAAACAATGAGAGACATGTTAAATTTCTGCGATGTTCGAGCGAATCTATAGAATTCGCTATATTTGTGTCTCCAATAAGTTTTAAAGCACGATTCTGTATCCTATCCAGCAGGTGCAGTGAGGTTTTGGGCGCACCAGACCAGATATGAGAGTTATACTCAAGTTTGGGGCGAATGAACGCCTTGTATATGGCAGCCAGATCAGAAGGGGTAAAATATTTCTTGCACCGTTTGAGGAAACCTAGACATTTCGCAGCGTTCTTGGCGACTTCGTGTATGTGGTCATTCCAACGGAGTTTGTCATGGACACACATACCGAGAATGGAAAGTCTTTCGGTTTCGGCGATGCAAGTGCCATTCATGGATAATGGCTGAGGATTCTGGTTTCGCTTTAATGACAGCAGACAGCATTGTGTTTTGGAAGCATTAAATTCCACTCTATTGGCTAAACCCCATTTTATGCTGTCGAGATCGGAATTTAATGAGCTTTACATACGTTGCCGTTCCAGTTCTACGGCCGAAGAGCAGGGACGTGGATTGGATTTCCATGACCTTAGAAAGAATGGATGTAAGTGCTATGGGACGGTAGTTGGTGGGAGAAGAAGATTCGCCTTTTTTGGGGACGGGCTGGACAAATGCTGTTTTCCACCTTCTCGGGAAGAGTCCAGAAGAATAGGACAGATGGAAAAGCTTACGCAGTGGTTTTGCCAGCGTAGAAGAACACCTCTTCAGAACAATTGGGGAAATACAATCTGGACCAGCGGATTTATTTATGTTGAGATCATTAAGTACTCTTGCCACTGTACGAGTGCGAAAGTGGATTTGTCCCATGGTGTATTCGACGCTCTCAAGTACATGTAGAGGCAAAGCGCAATCTGGGAGCATTGAGCTGGCTGCAAAATGTGCAGCAAGCAGATTCGCTTTGTCTAAAGAGTTGACAGCTGGAATGTCATTGTAAATGAGCGTTCGGATCGAAGATGTGGCCGAATTCTTTATATTTTTTACAAAAGACCAAAAATTTGTACTACCCTTGGGACATTGTAGTATTTTTTGCCTCAACTTTTGGTCATACGAGAATTTAACACGCTTGATAGTGGTATTGCAGTCATTTCTGGCTTGCTTGAACTTTTATCGGTTTTCCTCGTTGCCGACCCGACATAGCTTACAAGTGAACTGACTTTGACAGCCGTTAACCGTGGGAATAGTGAACAGAAATGAAGCGGATGAGGGGATCTGCATAAACGACAGTTGAAATTATTCGTTTTAGTGTGAAATACACGATTTGCTGATTTGAGCTTTGCTTTGAGCCTTAAGATTTGAATCCCTAATATCAGAAACTGATTCTAGGATTTGATATTGCTTGGTTAGAAATGCGTCCAATTCTGAATTGAAAAAACATTTTTAATATTTTAAATTTGTAAGAAATTCACACAACAAATACAAATCGAAACCCAACGACAAAAAATTTTCTAATGAAAGGAGTAAAAATCTCAACGAAAGCTTTTTTATAAGGAATACAAATATCAAAGGCTCAAAGCTCTCAGTAATTTATTTCTCGATTTGGTATGAGTAGCGACACCTATTAGGTTACTGGTACTACTGGATTGGCGCTACTATAGGAATGTATATACAAAGGTATTAGTCACGATTGGATTAAATGTAGAACGTAACGTACACCCATGGGCTTGCTAAAAATGCGCATTGGAGGGAGTACTGCTAGTTGGTAGTTTAGGCAGAATTTGCTGTCTGCAAGAGCCGCCACAGTGAAACTAAACAAAACAGCTTCTGCACACTCTTGCCAATGGTTATTGTTTCTGATAAGCGATGTACTACGCGCTACCTTGTTCCTGCGGAAGGGAAACGGAGCCATTCGACTGAATCCTACATCTAGCTGACTAGGGCCCATTTTATTCACTGGAAGTTGAACACAACTCGGGGAGTTTTCCATATAAAAATCCCCCAAGTTGTGTTCAACTTCGAGGTAAAGTGAAGAGGTAACCGTTCGACTGAAAATTTACAGTGCCAACGCATATATAGTTATTAGAAGCATTATATCTCATAGCATTGCTGAGCAAACTGCAGAAATAGCAGTGAGTATCGCATCGTCCGATAGTCCATATATTCAGGCAGATTGATTTAAAAGCACCCATTGGATAAAACGTCGGTCTTTCGCATTTGGGCCGCACGAATACGCGTACGCCTATGCATACAAAGGGCAAACTCTTTCAACACTTACCATTTAGACAAGTAGAACTCATATAGCCTCACTGGACACCTGAGGGGATTCTCCTCGTTCTCTTGCTGTTCGTAGACCTTTTTCTTTCTAGGATTTGCATCTGCAAATAACCACACTATAGTCTCAATTGTAATGGAAGTCATGAAATGTGTACTCACCAAGTCCAGCTTGTGGTGGATAAAAGCGCAACAACACATTTCTGGTGCCAGGTGATTTGGCATTTTGTGCCGAACGTTTCCAGTGCTTCATTATGTGTGAGAATGACAGTTGCATGTGCTCTTCAACGGTCTGCAAAAAAAATAGAACCCGATTGATCCTGTATGTTGCACCTGGTAATTCTGACACTACTCACCGTTAGGTTAAAATGTTTCGTATTGAAGAACATAAGAGTACTCAGCAGTACATGAGGTGAGTGTGCGCCCAACTGTTTGCACTCCCAAAGATGTTCCTCCTCCACGCGGGTTACAATATATTCTACACGGAGAAGGGTAAGAGTTTCAACAAAATCACACGAAATGCAAAGAACTTACGCGAATCATTGTACAGCACGGAGAACTTGCGCGCCACTTCGTCCAAACAATCGGTGAATCGTTCGTAGTAAGGGTCCGTGAATATGTTGTCTATTCTACCGTTCTCATAGAGAAATTGTTGGATTCCTGCAAATGAACTCAAGTGTTATTCAACTGGGCACCTACACGTTGCGTGCGGATACTTTACCTAGAACTAAATAGTAAATGGTATCTGGCGCATATTCAGTGCCATTTGGCTTGCGCACCTCCTTCACGAACAGACAAAGCGAGTAGTTGAGCTCGTCGGCTGTCATTTGCAGTAGTTCTGTCTTAAAGAGACGCCGTCGCACCGAGCTCTTCTCAATGTCGGCATTTTTCGTCATCACCCATTGTTTCCAGGCGTTCACACCGAATGTGAACTTGAGACACATGTTGGCGTCGGGTTTTTCAGCTGGCTGCACCGGTTGCTGAGGCGGTGTGCTGTCGACTGACAAACGTTGCCGTTTGATTGGTGAACGATTGTTGCGTGGCGTGTTGGGAGAAGCTACTGCACCACGCTTGCGACCACGACCACCTCGCTGTGATTCCATCATCATGTGGTGACCCATCTGCATTCCGTTGTCGTCTTGCGCCATTCCTGCCGGTGGATGCGTTATTGTGTTAGCGGTCATTGCTGACTCCAGATCTACGCCTGGCTCTTCGTATTCGCCGCTGGCCATTTTTAACGCCATTTGTAGTACGTCCTCGCCGAAGGACGAGCTATTTTGCGACTCCATGGAGACAATGACGTTGTTGGTCGGTGGCGTTGGCCTGCTCTCGTACTGCACTGGAATCATACGTGGTTCGGGTTTCATATCCTCCTCCGAGTCAGAGTCTGACTCGTTCTTCTCATCTGCCACCATCTCGGCCATCATTAGAAGTTCCGCCTCGAATGGATCTGCGGGCATTTTATCTTGAATTTTCTTGATTTCCTTGAGTATGCCATTGGACGAGTTCCTTGTGGTTGGGACGAAAATCGGCACCGGAATTGGCAACGGAATCGGCACCGGCACTGGGAACGGCGCCGAGTACATGTACATCGGCTGTGGAACGAATATTGGTACCGGAACGGGGATCAGCACTTTCGCGCTAAAGTCCTCGTCGGTTTGTATGCCGATTTCGCATGTTTCGGGCTTGCAATCAATGGATATGTCCTCGGTTTTTGGTCGACAAGACGTCTGAACATTGCGTACCATTGGCGGATATGGTGGAACTGTGATAATTTTTGTTTCCACTTGCTTTTCAATGATTGGGCTTGAAGTGCGTCCACTCACTTCTGTAGATGTTGTAGCGGTATTTCTTGTCGGGGGTCTTCCTCTTGGTTTGCCGACTGTTGCCGGTGGCATTGATGAAACCGCTAATATCGGTGATGATGTTGAGGAGCGGGTTCTGGTGGTTTTCGGAAGAGGAGTTGATGCAGGTGGTGACGTTGGAGGTGGTGGAGAGGGTATCTGAGGCGGTCGCGCTTCACTTACATATGCGTGCCCACGACCGCGACCCCGTCCCCGTCCACGTGTGCCACCCCGCCGTACCGTTGTGTTACCGATCAGAGTTTCATGTTGACCCGGAGACAGTGATGCTACATTCGTAATCACCGGCATAACAGGTGACTGAACTGGGTTTATCTTATGTTGTTGGCTGATAGCGGGCGTGGCTGTCACGGCAGGTTTCTGCGAATTGACGTTCAGTTTAACCCTTTTCGGCAGACCGGTTGGGAATGGTGCCGATGTGTTTGAGCTCTTCGAAGCCTGCGATTTCGGACTCATGTGGTGAGTGGCTGTTGCAACAGTTTCCGAATCAAGTGTAAGCGGTACTCGAGCGAATTGACTCTGGAACTGCATTACGCACTGATAGGTACAGAAATTACGCATGGAGGCGTCCGACATCGTCAGGTGATACTGCGGTGTTGTACATTTGTTGCAATTATCGCATTTGATGGCCGCACGACTAAAGGCGTTTATTGAGACCCCATACAGGGTCAAGCAATTGAGTGAGCACATCATTACGGGTCGTTGCTCAACAACTTTCATGATCATGTCGAAATCATACTTTTTCACTTTACACCACTGACACGAGGTGATCTGCCGATTGACAATGATAAACACATTGAAGCAGATGCGCGAGCAGAATGCCTTCGGTCGCTGTTTATCGCCATAGATAGTAAAACTTTCGGACGACTTGCGTTCAAAATATTTGCTGCACATACCACACTGATCGGGCACAATATTGCTCACGAATTTGAAGGCAGAGAAACATGGATTTGAGCAGAAATTTTGCTCCTTTCCATCTATTGTCATTTCTACACGCATTGGCTTTTCAAAATTACACACTGCGCAGCGGTCGGTTCGCAGTTTCTTCTTTCCATTGCACATGGCGTCGTAGCGACGCATACACGACTGACTGCAAAAGTCCTTAAATTGTTCCTTATCGCCGACTGGGGCTAGGAAACCCTCGCCACTTGCAGAGATATCCTTCTGACAGCACGAGCATGTCTTTAGTCCCTTCTTGAAGTTGTTTAGACAGGCTGCACAGCAGAACTGCCGAATTTCGAAGCCAAAACGAACACAGTACTTTCCCAAACTTTGATGGGGTACATCGCCGTTACATGTCTGACACTGAGCGCCTATACGGCGTTGATGTTTTCCCAAACACAGCTCATCGCAAAAGTCCATTGTCTGCCATACCAGATTCTTGCCATTCAAACGCAACTGAACCTCTGACAAACATTCAGTGCAGCGGCGGAGAAAACTAGCTGCTCGTTCGACACGTGCTGCTTCTGCTTCGGCAGCGGATCGTGATACTATTCGCGACTCCGCGCTTGCCGATCCCTTCGAGGAAATCGTGGTATGTCCAATGTTGCGCACTCGAATGGAGTCCCGCTTCAGATTGAACTTTTCCGGCTCAACCGTGCTCAGTGCTTTGTAACAATCCGCAGAGCAGATGTAAAACATTTCTTCGTCCTGTTTGAACATGTATTTGCAATGGGAGTTGTCTTTCTTGCACTGAATGCATTTGTGAGTCTCGTTGTCGTCTTCCGGCATCTCCTCAACCAGAAACTTCTTACGACGAAGGAAGAACTTTCCCGGATTAGCAGCGAGTAGATTGTCAATGCATGCCATCTCGCAAATATACTCGGTTGTGCTCTTGTCAGCTTCTTTGTAGCGATAGCCACACAGTTTTTGCTCGTCACATTGAGTGCATTTGTGTTTAGCGGAGACAGCTAAGAAAATAATGGTCTTGTGTGGGGCTCCAGCTACAGGCTCAGATGGCAGCATCTCCTCCAGCAAAGGTTCTTGCACCGATTCTACACAACAAGAGGAGAACGTTGAATTACGAGCTAGGAACAGTTCAAATCTGTCAAACTTACCCTCCACTGTAGATTCGTTTGTTTCTTTGTCTGCAGCAGTCTCCTCGGCCGATTCTTCGGTTTCCTTTTCGGCATTCTGTCTCGCTTGTATTGCGCGCTTCTTTTCTGCGTCAGTCATTTCATTCTCCGTGTCGGGAATGAGGCACACATCAGACTCTTCAGGCTCTTGCACATTTTCGACGTTAGCTGAAATTTAAATAAAGACCGCTCACATAATTTTCGATTTTAAAAAGAAACAAGTTAACACATGAAAGCAGTTTAGGTCGTCCGTAAACAATTAGCAGAAACTGCACATGAGTCAGATTTACTATAAACTCTCAGATTCGAGACGCCAAGGAAGGCCGAGCATTCGTTGCAGTGGCCAACCCATCGCGTATCGAAACTTGAAAGCAAATAAACCTCAATCCAATTATCGGCAATTTCTGCTCTCGCATTTATTATAGCAAACTCATTTGCTAGTGTTTTTTCGAACGAAAAGCTGGCAAGTACACCCACCTAACTGATCGCAACAAGAATTCAAAGCGATTCAAATTTGTTGCAGAGCAAGGGTTGCCATATCTCGAAAAAAATAAAATTCTAAAAATCGATCGAAAAGGTTTGGCAATTACTCCTACTCTAGAATTTGTGGTTTTATTCAAATATAAAAGTACCTACATATAAATAAAAGTCCTTCACCTTGTGTCAAATTGAAATTTTGCAAAAAAAAAAATCACAAAGTTTTTCCCAACTGCGTACTCAAGTACTTGCGATAATTACAGAATTTAAACAAAAGTCAACGCAGACAAAACAAATTTGTACTTACCATCGCCATCCTCTTCTCGCGATGTGGAGGTATCCACTTCTTCGCTCATATTCTTAGGTGTAGCATTTCCAATTACCACTGGAATCTCCTTTTCCCCTTCAGCAGTCACCCTTTCTTCAACGTCTTTATTTGTCTCTTCAGAATCTATATCAATTTCCGTGATATCTTTATCGGCCTGCTGATCGGCATCTTCTACCTGTTCCTTTGCCGCTGTCGATGGCTCGCTTGTTGATTTATCGGAATTTTCTGGAGTCTCCTCTGCAACTTCATCACTGGCTTGATCAACAACATCTACGCCCTCAGCAGTACTTTCAGCTGGGGCTTCACCATCAGCACCAGTGACTATCGATTCATCTTCCATCACTTCGGTAACATCTTGATCTTCAATTTGAGACTTGTCTTCTTCGTCAACTACAGGATCCTTCTGTTCACCTTTATTCGCAATATCTCTTTGTTTTTCTCTGCAATTCTTGCTTGTTGATGGTTCATCCTCCAATGGCACCATCTCTACATCTTCAGTACTTAACTGGTCCACATCCATAGGCGATGGTCTGTCCGAGTCCTCCCTCTCTGGAAGGGTCATATCAGATTCACCCAGCATATCAGATTCATCCGCGAGTGCAGCCTTTTCTGTTGAAACATTAGCATCCACTTCTTCGAAAACAGCATCATTTGTGGCCAGCTCAGAGGTATTAGCTTTGGTTTGCGAATCATTAACATTATCTCCTTCCTCTTCGAGGACACCAGCTTCTTCATGAACTGAATCTTGAGTGTTGCTTTCAGTTATTGGTGAGCGTGGATCATCGGCAATTACATCATCAGTATTGTCCAACGCTTTCGACTGTTCCTCATCTTCTTCTTCTGTGAGTGAACTAACAGCAGTTTCGCTAACATCAACCTCACCAATCTTGCCAGGATTTGATTTCTTGTCATGTTCTTTTGTCGTCACTGGATCTTCCTTTTCCAGTGAATCTTCTATCGCAACTGGATGTTCCACTGCTTCGGATGCTGCATTTTCCGCTGCAGCATCTTCTGTATCATTCTCAGCAACTTCTTCCGTTTTCTCTGATACATCAACGGCTCTATCTTCTTCCAGGGAACCAGTTAAACTCGTTTCAGGTTGTGATAGTTCTTCCATTTTTGCTTGTCGATCAACTTAGTTGCAAGCATTAACTATAAATAGAAGGTATTTATATGTATATATATTATTTAAATATTTAAATAGATGATATTATTATACATCTTCAAAAAAATTTTTTTCATAAATGTATTTTTGTTAACGTGATGGCAACTCTCACTAATCAAGAAACATTCCCGCCGAAGCGACGCTCAAACCAAATTCGCCGTGCTCTTCTACTGCCCATATAGAATGTCACTTTGACGACTGCACCCTCTTGCTCACTCTATCTTGAGCAAAAAGACAATCACGGGCAAAATTAAATGAAATGTATTTACATAAATCCAAAGTATTTACCTTAGCTTTAAATTCTTCGGTAGCCTTCCCACAATTTTAATATAAATCTTCTATTTCCGAAAATTGTACGGATAATATATTTTCTAATAGCACTACACCCGCCACTTCTTACCACACTACAGTCACAGTCAATGTAACAAAACCGAAATCCCGCACTACCTAAGTAGACCAAAGCGTCAAAATATATTTTCAATTTCACTTTTCACTATTAATCCCGTAAAATATTCTTGCAATTATTACACCAATTTACCAATTATGTACTAATTATTTTATTGGTAATGTGTTACGAATTTTTTTAAGTATTTTTACTTGGCAAAAATTTAATAAAATTTATCGGCATCATGGAAACGCCAAAAACATTTGCAAGATATATTTCCAACTACTACTGTCGTGGGGGTTAAATCTATTACCACATTTTAAGTGTCATCTCTGTTGATTGGTGTAGGCGAGTGCGTTCAGTGAATGAATGGGATGCTTAAAATATACCTAGATTTAATAAGAAAATCGCATTACATACGAAATCACTACAAGAAAGCATGTCTTTCGTAATAGCTTTTCACCCAAAACTTATACTAAGGGCGATTTCTGTATAAAATTGGTACAACTTAAATATAATTTTATAAAATGGCGGTTCATCGCTGACTAATGTAATAGTGTAAAAAAAATGTACTAGCTCAGTGATGACGTGAAAATAGAAAAAAAAAAATTGTTGCCTTTTATATTATATTGGTTTAAACTCATGAAAATTTGTTTAATCTCAATTTTGTTTTCCAGAAAAAAAAAAGATTATTCTCAATAATGATCTATTATGTATGTAGTACGCATCTAATTTAGGAATTGCATTATATTCATATCTACATATGGGACTGTACTTCTTTAGCTACATTAGAAGAGAGACATAGGTATACCCATATAGAAGCGTAAATGAGAAGAACATAGGACTGAAATGGGTACAGAAAAAACACCAGCTAACTTGGCATATGCGACGCAAATGTTTTAAGCACATTTTTTATGATCCATAAATACAATTTTAAAATGAATAAAATCTTTCTACAACGTAAATATTTTTTTTATTATTTTCTCAAAAATAAATCATTGTCGTAGGTAATCGTTGCATTTAGGTTACAATCAATCTGACGTGTACATTTATCAATGGTGAGGTTAGAGAAAAAGCAACAAGAACAAGAATCAATAGCAACCCTGAAATAGAGTTGTAGTAGTTTGTAGCAGGTAGATATGAGTATTTTAATTACACTATTTGTTGCGGCGAAATCAATTCGCTGGTTATAAAAGGAACCTAAATTTATCTACTACAACAAGTGTTGTGTAGAACCGTTTGGTAATTTTATGATAAAATAAATTAAAAAAACATCCCAATTTGAATTTGGCGACATCAAATTAATGTAGGTATTTAAAATTATTGTGAAAAGGTTGATGAAGAGGAACCGGATGTGGAAATGTGTTGATTATCTTATAATAAGTACGTACATTGACTTCTAGTCATGTTTAGATTGAGAACTGTCTTGTACCCGCCAACTTTCGCGAATTATGCTTTATGTTACTAGTGCATATTGTCAGGTATCAATATGGGATTTCCTCTGTGGCCATTTCAATCTGTGCTTATGAATTTCGAAAGTGAAACAAAGTGATGAGCATGTCGTAGGTAGTCGGTATTATTTTAACACACAATTTTAATGTTTTTTGATCTTCGATCTCAGCAAAAGCAAAGAAAACTACGCTAGTTGTAATTGCGTGCTGAAAATCGTTCTTTGCTTTGCTGTGATGGAAGCAAAAAAAGCACTCCTATTATCTGTCGAGTGTTTAACAAAGGACTTCGCCATTTAGGTTCCCCTCAGTTCACTAATCAGGAATGAGTTTATAAGATTTAGCTTACCTCTGACGAGGCATTCCATTCGCATTTTTCTGTTTATATTCTTACTAAAAAAAAAACGCCCAACAAATGAAAAGACATCGTTCTAAATAACAAAGCTTATTTATTTCAACCAATGCAAAAGGACGAAATGCATTATTATACGACCGTTACTACATATAAACAAAGGCATTCGATTATTGATTTGTTATTTAATGTATATTATTTATAAGAAGCTCTACAATTATTATTGAATAAATAAAAATTTGTTTATAGAGTACTAAAAGAACTTAAATAATAATGTTGAGTGTAAATATATGTGTATGCTGTATGCATGTATTAATAAAATTATGTGTATAAATTTAGGTACGAAATTAGCTAAAAGAGATGAGTTGTATTTAAACATGTAACAACAAAAATCATGCGTGAGACAGCTATTATAATCTAGGCATACTTGACAAAAATTCGATATTAAATGCGAAACAAATGGCTTGTTGTTTACTTCTTCTTAGCGCTGGGGCTTGTAGACTGGAATACAGATGAAGCTGACATCAGATTTTCAATGTACTGACCAAGAACTTGATTCTCTGATCGAAGTTTCAAGTTTTCCTCTTTAACAGAGTCGACACGTTGAGACAGATCATCTAATGTATTTTGTAGTTCGAGTACTTGGGTTATGAGACGTGCCTTCTCTTCTTTCTCATCTGGGCTGATATCAGGTTCTAGGGAGTTATTTGATGAATCTGGTGTAGAACTGCGATTGGTATAGGATGAACGAAGGGAATCCATCGAACGACCATTCGGAATGTGCGGCAATTCGTCATCGTTGATAATAACTATGAAAAGGCAAAACTGTTAGTGGGTGTTGGTTTTCTAAAATTCTCACCCTTCTACCCTGTGGATCATCATCGGCTAGGGGAATGTTGTCATCGGGTTCTTGTAGTTTATCGATTAGTGACATCCTTATTTTCGAGATAAACTTAATATAAAAAGGGATTTATTGTACAAGTTATTGGTAGAGTGGTTATAGAATTAATTACAATGAATTTGTTGGAGTATGGATGTTTATTTATTAGAAAGTTGGACTTTTATTGCAATTTCTTTGTGAGCTGTCAATTTTGTGATGATAAAAAGTTTGCTGTCGCTTTGCCTTTTGCTGAATCACAGTGCCACCAACTTTGGAAATAATTTGTGTTTTGCTTAAGATTAAGGTCTGTCCTCATTGATGTGTTCGGGTATTCTTGTTTTACATCTATTACAAATAATTATCGTTTTGGGTATTTTCGGTGACAAGTATATAAATTGCTAGTAAACTGTTTTCAGGGCCATACACTTTCAACGAGGGTGAAGTAGCAGAAAGCTTAATCATACTTGAGACACAACAAATCTCTATCCCCCGTATTAATAAAAAAACGCTATCCGCTCTCTAGCACGTGTTTTAGCTAGCAGACGGATAGTGACCCTATCCGTTTGTTAACTTTTCTTATTAATAAACATATTCCATCTACATATTAGCTATTCGCTCTTTATCACCTAACGCACGGCAGCACTACACGGAATTGTACTAAACATTCTAGTACATCTGTCATATTTCGTTTTTCAATCGGTTGTTGCGCTCAGAAATTCACCGATTCTCTCTCAGATTCTCTCTTGTAGAATGTTCAGATGTCAAGCGTCATTCAAATATTGATGTCTTGTCATTTGAAAATTATTTATGTTCCCAGGATATATTTTATATATAATTATTATTCAAAATGTGGACCCAAATTTATCTACACAAATTTGCAAACCCAATATAAACAAAAACCTTAACTTTTGGTATTCGTATCACCGAAAAGGATTCGAGATTTTGTAAATTCCCTCACCCTCTCTGAGTTAAAAAGTTATCCGCTCTCTATACGCCGAATTCGGTGAGTTAAGTTATCCGCTCGTTTTCAAATGTCAGTGAAACCAAACACACGTTTATTAATAGGAATTTGAAGCTAACATGTGTGTTAGAGCTAACTCGCCGCTGCTCGTCGTTTATTAATACGGGGGTATATATATAAAATTGTTGCAAGTGCGTTGTGACTTTATAACTCACGAACGGCTCAACCGATTTCAATAATTTTTGGTGTGTTTTATTCGTCTCGAACCAGGGATGGTTTATGAAAAAAGAAAAGTTGGAAAATTCTCAACAGGTGGTGTTGAAGGCGCACAATTCGCTTTTTTATGGGGAAAAGCACTTTGAGAAAAAATAAACTGGATAGAAATCGAGTAGTGACACTTCAAATACAAAAAAAAAAATATTTTATATTTTCAAAGCAATTGTTGTTGTCAATTATTTGAATTATTTTCCAAGCAAATTGTTGTTGTCAACAATTTTGACATTTAAATATTTATAACCAATAAGTTTGTAACTTTTTGAAATGGAGTAGATACTTTGTTTTATTTCATGGTTTTTCAATCCATCATTTTTGTTTGACATGTATTTTCAGGATCCTTGCATAAGTATGTGTGAGTAAGTTGAAATGTAGGGGTGATTAAGATGACGTGGACAATGATGACAGGTAACAGGAGTTGTGGAGCGTTTTGAGCTTGCACGTAGGGGTTGTTACTATTGTAGCTATTCTGCTCATTAGTGAATAGGGTTATGGGGAGCGCAACTCAAAGGTACCATAACACCTTCGGTACCGATGTAGAGACAGAAGGGAAAAGGCTTACCATTTACCAACCAAGTTGATAGATGCGGTTAGTTTTCTTCATGGCTGTTAAGTTACAAATATTTCGTCGGTCGCTGATAGACTATAGCCGAGTTTTTTTGAGCTTCGATCTCAGCAAAGCAAAGTAAAGTAGGCTTTTCAGCACGCTAATTACAACAACTATTTCGAGTCCCGAAGTGTTAATTGGAATGTAGTTTTGTAATTGCGTGCTGAAAATCCTACTTTGCTTTGCTTTGATTGAATGGCAAAAAAGAGGCTTGCCTCATGCGCACATTCTCATTTGGTTAGTCGAAAGAATGCAACCATACCAAGTTGATGACATCATATTATGTGCCGAGGTTCCAGATCCCGAAACCGATTCAGACCTGCATGATGTCATAATTACAAACATGATTCATGGGAAGGTTTGAAAATGGTATCAGTATTTTTATTTCAAATTTTCTGTTTCGTGCGAACCAACTTACAAACACATGGAAACCAATGCTCACTAAAATTCGATCACATTTCGGTTACAAGTCATTCCAAAATACATTATACATACTCCGCCATACCAATAATCATTTTTAGTGTCCAGACTAAATTTTTCGAACTCACAATGACGAAATTTTCCATACAAAATTGCATATTGTGACCTAGGAAATATTTAGTGTGAAGGTTAAAAATGATTATTGGTAAGGCCCACTGTTACTGTTACGGAAATATGTCTGAAATGCAGGAACAGCGCTTACCTAATACCTATACCTAACCATCAATTTCTACTTGAGTTCTGGACCCGATAGGTGGTGCTGCAAGATAAGATAGCACACTATAGGTGGTACTTCGCAAAAACATAAGCGGTATAGGAAAACGATTTGTGGCACCTCCCATTCAAAAATAAATTCAAGCGCTATTTCTGAAGTTGCATAATTAAAATTATAATGGACATTGTCCAAATAGAGCGCTTTGCAAACCTCAGTGGATTCTGCTTATTCAGAACGGCTTGCCATTGGTATTTAAGCGTCTACATAAAATAGCATGTGCATTGTGCATGCTCGAAATTATTACTTTCATTATGCTTGTGACACACATGTGGTTTCGATACCATGGTATCGAGATGAACCACATGTCTGTCAGGGTATACTACGCTAATGCTTGTGACACACATGTAGTTTCGATACCATGGTATCGAGATGAACCACATGTCTGTCAGGGTATACTACGCTAATACCAGACGAGCAATGTGGTTTGAGCGTAGTATCGATACTAGGGTTTTTTGCGTAGTATAGCCATCTCCCTAGCGAAAACAGCGCCACTCTCATGAAGTGGAGCATAGTTTTACATAAACTACCTGCCACCTTCATAGAAAATGCTATAGTATTCTTGCCATGGAGTCTATACTAGGTGTGTGTCACGGGTTTTATTGTCTACCCGAGCATGGTAACGATGGTAACTGCCAAACTATACTACGTTGAACAGTGTGTCACCTAGCATAGTATTGACGATGCCATAGTATTGAAACCATTATGTGTGTCACAGGCATAACATTAACGAATTTGGGCGGAACGAAGTTCGCGGGATCAGCTAGTTAGATTATAAATTGACTTATTTAGATCTTCGAATTTCACTACTTAAGGACAATTCACATGAGCGCGAACTGCGAACAAATCAATTTATCTGCATTATATTCAATTAATATAACACCTAATCTAAAAAACAAATTAAACTTGATTGACTAAAATAACAAAATTTACAATTACAGCAATTCTCCCGCGAATTGAAAATTCTTGCCGCGAACTGTCACACTTTATTCACAATCAACAAATAAAGTGACGCGATCCACAAACCTGCGAATGAAAAATTCGCTCGAACTTAGCCTTCAACAATACAAATGAATCGCGGTGTTGTGTAGTATACTAAAAAAAGTTTTCATGTAAATGAAGTGTCAGAATCTACGAATTTTCGCCAGTTCGTGGTTCGCAATTCGCTCTCATGTCAATGGTCCTTTAGATATTTATCGATTCTTAAATTGGCTGCGTTCCACTGCCCACTAGATGAGCAGCGGCATGTCAAACTCCATATAAAAAAATTGACATTTTACCATTTGCGCATTGTAGCACTTTTTGTGAAATATCCCTTTTAGCAATTATCTGCAGCTGATTTAAAATTACACATTCCAAGTTACTCAAAAGTCAAAATATGCCCAGAACTCTATTACTCACTGTACATCAGTTGCGCCACCATTCACAGTAAAAATTTCCCACATTTGTCAAAATCAAAAAAAAAAAAAAAAAAAAACCATCGGCCTACTTTTCTTCCAGTGTTTTCTCGTCTGTTTGATATCATTTTAATAACTTTTACTTACCACTGAAAAACTGTTTAAAAATATAGTGAAAATGATCGTAAAACACACAAAGCTGTTAATCAGTGTGTTTAAATAATAAAGTCCCTTGAAAACATCCAAAGAAATAGTCAATAATATGGCAAACTCCGATTATAAAATCTTTCGCTTGTGTAAAGAATAAAAGGAAAAACAAAAAGGAGAGCCAATAAAGAAAGTGAAAGAGCGAACACGAACACAAATTACAAATTTCCATTTGACATTTCCTCATCCTCTAATTCTTTGGGAAAATATTTTGGAAAACATCGAAGTTTTTTTTTTTCCTTGTTCTAATCTTCCTTGGGACTTTTGTTTTCGTCCTTCTTCGCACGCATTTTTCTTTTTCTTGCCACCGTGTTGCTGCACTTCTGCACCCACCACCCACGCATTTTTTTTTTTTTCAGTTTTAGTTTCAGTAAAACAAATCAAAATGAAAAAACTGCGGCAAATTTAAACAAACAAAGAAAAAGAGCAGAAACAAAATGAATAATAAATGAACTGTGTGATGAATTTCGTAATTTTATTTATTTTTACCTATTTACTTCCTTGTGATTTATCAGAGTTTCTCTTTAGCCACTGACCCGTCGTTGCCGTCAGTTTGTGCGGTTGTGTGCGCGGTTTCGGTGTCAAAATGCAAACGTGAAAGCTATGTATTGTGTGTGGTGTAACAAAAATGGAAAATTGAATTTTATCGTTTTAAATAAATTTTCTAATAATACGCAAAATTCGTGGTAGATTTGATACCCAAGCACATCACAGAGAATAGTTGGATAAACGTTAACTTGTCGCATACGAAACAGAAGCTTGAAAACAACAAGCAGAAGCATTATTTTGTTTTCGTATTGTCCCAACACTAATTGGATGCAATGGCAGACTTTGATGCAATTTACGAGGACGAGCAGGTGGAGGAGCACTATGAGGATCAGACAGTGGCACCAGTTCCAGATCCAATCATTATTCGGGGTGCAGGAAACATGACAGTGTAAGTACAAGTGTCCTCAGACAGTACTTCTCCTGTCTAAACTTTTCACCCCTTTATAGTTTCAAGGCTAAACAAATTGCTATGTTGTAAAAAGAAAACCTTGAGTTACATTTTTGTGGCTCACGTTCGCTTGTTTTTTGACGATTGTGGAATCGAAAAGGGCAATTTCCATCGACGAATATTTTTTTGTTGTTGTTTTGTCGTTCAGCTGTAATTAATTAGAGATCATCAGAAGTGTATAGATAGAGCAGAAACAAAGAGTGCTGGATGTGCGACAAGCAGATTTCTAATTGACACATTATGACAGGCAGGATATATAAATTCAAGGATATTTTTACGACTTGGCAACTGTTTTGCTCAGTTAAAACATGCCAGAGCTGCTAGGTACTCGTTGCTAGGTCATAAAAATCGAACAGTTGTATCGACGTGCAAAAATGGAAGGAATGGAAGGAATGGTGGTGGGCAAGTACATAATATGTTGCAGCGTATTTTTGCTTAAAAGGACTAGTATCAGCGGAGTGCAGTCCATATGGATAGAATTGGGAATACGAGTCTTATTTTAAGTTTGAGAAATAATATAAACTGGCGCAGCCAAACCAGTCCAGAAGTCCATGATGATCAATTCACTACCAACTCAGATTGAAAACAGCTTGAATCGTCATTATGTCTTCCACAGTGTCACTTAACTTCTTTCTTAAAGTGCTTACGTTTAAAACTCTGTATTTTATGTACCTAGTTCCGATGTAAACGGAAACGACTTTAGCTTATTATTTTTTAAAGTTTGAATTTGAGAACCACAGGGGCGACGTAATTTAGCAGAACCCAACAACCACAAATCAGCATTTTTAACTACAGTCCCAATAAAGAACACCTGCATACTAATTTGTATCACCATCGACATTTATTTATAAACAGACTACCTGTATGCACAAGAGCACTTCTATTGAATATTTGAGAAGTAAGCGCAATTGCACAAGGAACGTTCACAAACCATTCTGGAAAGAGAAACCGTTTGTGTTGCGTTAGTTAATTTTCATTATTTTTTTTCCAGATTTGGTCTCAGTAATCGCTTTAACACGGAATTTCCATCGGGGCTGGTATCTCGAGTTGCCCCCGAAGAATTCAAAGCGACAATAAGTCGCATCAATGGTATTCTAAAGAAAACCCTTCCTGTCAACGTGAAATGGTTATTCTGTGGATGCGTTTGCTGTTGCTGCACACTAGGCTGTTCTCTATGGCCCGTCATATGCCTGAGTAAGAGGGTGAGTTTTCTTCTATAAACAACATGAATATTTGCTTCAACCATACCATTTTTGGAATCCTGCTTTCAGACGCAAATCACCCTGGACAAACTTCTCGAATGGGAAAACAGTCATCTATATCATAAACTTGGTCTACACTGGCGACTGAATAAGCAACAATGTGATTCAAGTTCGATGATGGAATATGTTATTCAAATCGAATTTATACCGAAAACACCTATATATCGTCCCGATTAAGCCTGGCCTTTTCACAGATAGATAACAAACATACATCCACAAAAAAATAACACCAGAGCTTAGAGGCTATATAAACGGAGTTCTTTAATAAACAAAAAAGAAAAACAACATGAAACAAAAGAAAAAGGTTTAGTTTACACAAAGATATTATTTGTAGCTAAATTGAAATTTTGGAGCTGGGCAGACAAAAGTGCGGGCTGAAACTATTCGTTTGAAGGTCTAATAAATGCTAGCTTTTAACCAGAGTATAACTTTAACATCCTTAAGCATTTGTTATGTTCGGATCTATTACTCTCAGTCAATCATGGAATCCTATCGTTGTTACTTCCTACATTAAACACATTTTTTACTATTTAAAAACAAAACTACGTAATATATGTTGATAATACTAAGGAAACTTGTTGCGTTTTTAGCAATCTCTTGTATTTTTTTTTTTGTTTGTTTTGTTTTTTGTTGTTTCTTTGCCATTAGTTGTTCAATTGAAAAGAAGAAAACAAATTATGAAAGAAAAGAAATGTACTAACTTTATTGTAAATAAGAATTTAAATAGTTTAAAGAAAAGAATTGTAAATATAAGCAAAACTAAGTTTGCCGGAGTTGATTGACAACTTCTATTTAAATATTGATTTGCATTGTTATTGGTGCGTGTAATCTTCGGAAATGGTTTTGCTTTTGACTATGCTAGTGGGGTGGACAGTGTAGGGGTAGGTGGGGATATAGTAAAGTTGAGTTTGAAGTGGTCAATTCGATAATAAACATAGGCGCAGTGGCTTAGTGGTTAGTGTGTTGGACTACTAAGCGAAGGGTTCAGGTTCGAATCCCGCAAAATCCCAATTTTCAACTCAGGGTTTTTTCACTGCGCCGCCTCTCGCGAACGTCTGACAAACATCCGAGAGTATAAACTGTCTTGAAAGAGCTTCTCAATTAGCCCTTTGGAATCGGCATAAAATTGTAGATCCCTTCCATTCGTTCCAAAAATGAAAACTCACACAAAACGAATGGTTGCGAGAAGCTAGGCCTAGGGGTGACCTACGGACCTGTTGCGCCAAAAATTATTATTATTATTAAACTCACAAAAATTAAAGTCGCCCTGAGTGTACTGAAACTGTTAGTGGTATTTTTCTTTATGATTATGAGTAAAGACGTTAGACATGAATGTCTTCCAAGTGGTCATGGTGAAATGAACAAACATTACTGGTGTTCCTATTTCACAAGCCACACAGTTAAAAAGTCTCTCCAACCGTAACTCAGTAATTCAGTTCTTGTTCCGGAAATGCTTATTCAATTGACCCACAGCTTCGTCTACTTTTTTGTTATCTTCATGTTATTTTCCCCTTTTTACTTAAATTGTTTCCACATTCAACATTCCGTCCAATACACCTCCACGTTAATGTTTTGTGTAAACGGTACTTCTGTTTTACTGACATAATAAACAATAATTAAGTGTTACGATAACTGTGTATCCCATGGCCATATCAGCCGTAGATATAGTGGAGAAGTTCAGGTATCCTACAATGCACGCTCCTTAATATCAAACCAAAGTTAGTCTAGCTAACTTATTACCAGAATGACTCGATACTGCTATTAACCTTCAAATTGTTCCCAATTTTATTTACCTTATAATTAAAACTACCGGCAGTAGCTACTTGAGGCTAAATATTAGTTGTTTGTTTAAACTTTCCGCTATTGAGTTACTCAAGATCAATTTTTTATAGTCACCTTTGCCAATTTCGATACTTTGGTTCAAAATGGTGTGCAAAACTTACCAAAATCGTATTGCATTCCCGATTTTTTTCAATCACACAATAGTTAGTTAGTTAGTTAGTTGGTTAGTTGTTTGTTTATTTAGTATTTTCAAAAACTATTCATTTTACAAATTTTCTTAGTGTATGAGCACGCTTTTCACACTTCGTTGGACGGTTCAATCGCAGCAAATCGCCATAAATCGACAGCAATCGCATAAATTCTATACGCGTTGTAAGCAAAAGTGACAGAGAAGGATCAAAACGGCGATATAGCAATTAACAAACCTTGGCGACGAGAGCAATGTACCGTGAATAACATATTTAAGCTATAGCAGGGTTTATTATTCTTTATATAGTTGATAATCGTAGCAGGGGATTATATTTTCATTGCTGGGAGAGCTTGAAGAAGATCTTTGTTTTGACTTCGCAAAGAGCTGGACATACTCTAAGTTCAGTGGTTAAGAGAATACCCGGTGATGTTGAGAGTCAGACAGATTTGTTTGTTTGCTTGGTGTGTAAGATCACCTCGTAGCTCAAATAAATCGTAAATGGATAGAGCCAATGTGCATTAGAGTATAGTTTCTGTAAAGAAGGCTTGCCATTTCCAATTTCATTCAAAAAGGATGCTAAAATTGCAAAATTTTGAAAAATTGACCCATGAGATGAGATAGAAGTAATGAGAAATCGACACGCAATCGTGAATGATGTTATAATCTTTCAATAAAACAAACGCTTCATCTTAAACTGTTACACAACTCCCCCACTACAGTAGGTACTACAGATGTAATTTCTGTTGCTAGCCCAGTGACCAACCTACCCGGGTCAGTTTTGGTGTCATCTGAAGTTATCAACTAATTTAAATTTAGTTGCGCCAAATTTTCCTATGCTATCTGACGTCTACTTGGTAATTTGTTTATAAATACAGGAAAAGCGTCTTACCATAGCCCTTACTGTCTTACCCTCTTGAAATAGAGAAAGTAAAACTAGAAGCGAAAACACGAATGATAAAATATCTTAAAAGCAAACAAAATTGAGACTGGATTGTTAGTTAAAAAACATTTTCGCTGTTATATGCTTGTTGGCTGAATTAAAAACATTTTTTTTTTATTTGAGAAAATACGAAAACAATTTTGAAAAGCTTTGTGAAACAAAAATTGACAGTTTTAAGAAAGAATTGTACTCACATAAAATAATAATAAAACTAACACAATACCGATTAAAGCTTTACTACACAAATTTCGAATAACAAACTTTAATAGATAGGGAGAAAATCAAAATTGTTTTGCATTGCTTGGTAAGTAATTGTTAATTTATTTTTTTTTATCATTTTCACTTTGCTTAGATTAATTAATTTAATTTTTGTGTTTCTGTGTTTTCGCGACGCAAATGAAAGAATTCATAAAAAGAATAGATTGTAAATATATAAATTAAATATTAAAACGAAAAGCAAACAAATTATAAACAATTACATAAACTAATACATAAAGTTGATAATAGGATAGAAAGATTTTTAATAATTTTAAGCCGAACGTTGATTTTCGCTTAGTTTTTGTTTATTTTATTCTGATTTGGATATAACGATGAAGTAGTAAACTAACGAAAATAAATACAAACAAAAATATATATACAGATATTTATGTTGGCTTTTTACTTGATGACGATGACTATGATGATAAACTTAAACTTATTTGTTGCTTACGACTATTTGCTTGTACTTTTCATAGTTTCGACCTTAGATGCTTGGAAAAGAGTAGTAGTTTCAAGCAACTAAACCATCAATCAAGCACTGGGCGAATGTATTATCCCAGATGAATGTAGCAAGAGCGTGATATATATATATTTTTTTTTTCGAGAGATATTCGAATAAGATCACCATTGACGGGTCTCTTTTCGTCTCTCTACCACTATAAATCTTTACGCAGATAGACTCTCTGAATTTCTCCAGAGTTTTTCCCTGTTCATCTGTTTTTTATGTGAAAATCAGCATCGACTGGGTCTCCACCCAATGATGTCCCAAGATCTTCATTCTTCTTCCAGCCAATCCAAGTGCCAATAATGTTGTAATGTTTGCTTTATGCGTCTGATCACCGCCTGATTGTCCAGTGCAAGGATATTTCTTCCCTCCACCTGACCCTCAAAGCAAGTATTCCGGTCCTCCATCTAAATACTAACCGCACCCAACTCTGCTTGATTTCGGATATCTGACGAGAACGAGTAGTTAAGTTAGAGATATCAAATTATTATTATTTTTTTTTTTTTTTATCCGAGGGAAGGTGAAAATCTTCCAAAGACACTATGAGAATAGCAAGCTTGTTCTCATAGTAGGTAGTGTCAGATTTTTACTGACTAAAAACACCACTCTTCTAAAGATTGTTAGATACTGCAACTAAGATAAATAACTTATCAAGCAATTTTTCTATCATGAGATTACAACTTTTGACAGGTTACTTTCCAATCCTGCGTGTTCCGCAAATTAGACGCGGTTGATCTTATCTTGCCAAGTCGAACGGTTTCGTTCTTTTTAGTCGGCGCAATAAATTGCTCTCGTCCAAGATTTGTCGGACTGTATTGTTGATATGTCCGATTAGTCGGTTTCTATGCTTTCTCGCGAAGCTTCTAGTTTCAGCTTCGATTGTTGGAATTCCGAGATCCCTATGGATATCGTCGTTTCTAATATACCATGGTGCTTGTACAATTTCTCTAAGAACTTTATTTTGAAAAGTTTGTAGAATATTGACATTTGTTTTCTTGGTACAACCCCAAAGTTGTATACCGTAGGTCCACACCGGCTTTAGCTTGTATAAAAGCAGTTTGTTCTCAGTACTGAGCTGGGAATGTTTTCCGAGTAACCAGTACATTTCTCTATATTTGATATCGAGTTCTTTACGTTTCATTTTCACGTGCGAACTCCATTTCAGCTTTGCGTCGAGTGTCATTCCCAGGTATTTGGCCTCGTTTGCAAAGGGTATTCGGGCCAAGTTTAGAAAAATTGGCAAGTCATTAGTTTTCTTATAAGTGAAATTCACGTGAACAGATTTAGTTTCGTTGAGGGCGATCCGCCAGTTCCTTGTCCATTCATTTACCTTATTCACTGCGGCTTGCAGTTTTGTAGTCGCTTCTTCGATTGTATTACCTACAGCTAGGATAGCTGTGTCGTCGGCGAACGTAGCAAGGGTAGTGCCATCTTCCCTTGGTATATCGCGAGTATATAACAAATAGAGAAGCGGACCAAGGACGCTTCCTTGCGGTACCCCGGCCGAAATTTCTTTTAGCTCCGAGTATTCATTTCCATTTCTAACCCGGAAGAGTCTATTCCCGAGATATGATTCTAGAATATCATATAGGCTTGCGGGGAGAACTTGTCGTAATTTAAATTTCAAGCCGTCGTGCCACACCTTATCAAAGGCTTGTGAGACGTCAAGGAATACACTTGAGCAAATCTTTTTTTCTTCAAATGCTTTCTCGATTACGTCAGTAGTTCTATGTACTTGGTCAATCGTCGAATGCTTGGTTCTGAACCCAAACCATAAACTAACTATTAATAGTTAGTTTATGACCCAAACTGGTGGTCAAGGATAAGATTATTGACTTCAATAACCGGTTGTAGGCGCCTAAGCAATATTCTCTCGAAGACTTTGGAAATGACTGGAAGAAGGGAAATCGGTCTATACGATTTTACTTCATTTGGCGGTTTTCCTGGTTATAAAACCATTATGACCTCCGCGACTTTCCATTGACTCGGCACGTGTTTTAGTCTAAGTGCGGTATTTATAATCTGAAGAAGCTTCATTAATGCTTTCCTTGGTAGAACTTTCAGAACTTCTCCGGTGATCAAATCATAACCAGGAGCTTTCTTGAGTTTTAGGGATTCGATTTCACGTTTTAGTTCACTTAGCGTTGCACTAGTAAGTGTTGAATCGTCAGATTGTAATTCCGCCCTATTAGTATTGTCGTGGATCGCTTGGCCATCGTACGGTTTAAAAGTTTCTTCTAGGTGAGCGGCAAAAACGTCCGCTTTTTCCTTATCTTCCCTTGCCCATTCATTTTGATTTATTCTAATTGGCGGCGCGGGGATTTTGGGCCTTTTGGTGCCTTTTACAGCTTTCCAAAGTGAATAATTGGAATCTTTTTTCGCTGTTAAACTTTCAACGTAAGAAGCTATCGCACGATTTTTAAAATCCTTAATCACTGTCTTCATCAAATTGCACAAATAATTCAAATGTGCTTTATGTTGCGGAGAGCGACTCTGCTGCCATTTCTTACGCGCCTTCCTTTTTTCGTTGACCAATTCTTTTATTTCGGGAGTATATTGTAGCCCGTACTTGGCCGGCGATTTCCTTGTATTAGGCGTATTATTCCAGGAGGCGAGCTGTACGATCTCGACGAAGCGATCAACTTCAACCTCAAGTTCATAGGGTGTCGTATAAGTGGAACACTCAGTTCAACATTCTTTTCTATTTCGTTCCTAAAGCCTTCCCAGTTAGTTTTTCTAATAGTCAATCTCGCTGGCTCTAGGTTATTGGCTAGTTTTACACTCAATGTTAATATAACCGGTGAGTGGTCAAATGATAGATCAAAGCTTTCTTCAACTTTAATGTGGTTGGTAGGTATTCCTTTCACAACGAAAAAATCGATCAGGTCAGGTAGTTTTGAATTGATCAAATTATGACAAATATATTGGGTCAGTGTCCGCGACTATCTGGTAGTGTCTATGCGAATGGAAATGCATTCCAAATCAGTGGCAGACCCCCTGCAGATGAGTACAACGAACTCGCATTCCCTATCGAAAGGAAGTTAGTTCATAATAATCTCAATTTTAAGTACCTACTGTTTTAATTGTGATATCGAGTTCATAACCTCATTTACAAGCCGGTGAAAATTGCTCCCGTTTTGGGCTATTACTATCTTCTGTCCTGAGTGACGTTTTGCCAACAACGGGCTGAATCGGCACATTCATAGGTAAACGGAATCAAGTCTATTTTACTTGAAAAATACATTCCGTCCCACGTACTGCTCGCCCAAAAGAAAACACTATTCGGCTGCAGATTTAAAAAACCCCACACTTGAAATCATTAAAAAAATAAAATTCATTTTTTATTCAAACAATTCATAAACTAACTGAAACACTTTAAATGTTTTCCTTAATGTAGGCAAATAATAAATTAAACGAGTACTCCTATGGAATGAAAATATATAATAGCTTCTAAATCTATGTTTGATAAGTCTTTTCTGGTATAATGGAATGATCAGTTCACTAGCGGACACAGGTCACGCAATATTCTATTCATCGTTTATATATACAACATCTGGTGTCATTGGAACGTTGGCGGTAAATAATTTCTTCGCGCCTTCGAGCAACATTGTTGTCTGCTCCTCAAAGCAGCGCAACAGCAAAGCGTCTTGTTTCTTCTGGAATTCATGTTCCGATTTGGCCAGTTCCATTTGCTGTTTGAAAAAGTCATCGATCATTTCGCGTTGAATATCACGAAGTGATATACTCATTTCACGCATGGCTTTGCCATAAGTCACAAACGGAATACGCGATGCCTCCGATGGTGGTTCCTTGGAGTCATCCTCTTCCGATATTTTTGATTGTTTTGCACATGGCACGGGCGAGTTGGTCCCCTCATCGGACAATTGTGGAATGTTGAGACGCTTCTTGCGTTTGCGCAGCGTTAAAACGGGTATCTTCTTGGAGTTCACAAGTTTTGGGGTGGCTGGTGGTTGTTGTGCGGGAGTTGGTTGATATTTCTGTTGTGGAATATGAATTATCTGCGGCTTTGAGGGCAAGGCGATCTTCACTAGTGGGATTTCTTTCAGTGGCGGTGGAAGTAATGGTAATTCTGGCTTCCGACACATTGGGTATGGTGGGGGTGTGTACCTATGGAGAGGTGGCAAAAGCGAATCATCAATCTGGGAAGCAATGTCAGTAATTGGAGCTTGGGGTGTTGAGCAAGATGACATGCTTTGGACCGGGGGCAATTGAATAGCAGGTACTGGTAAGAGATGGTCTTCTTCTGGTAATGGTGTTGTTGAATGAGGAGGTGATGCTTGTTCTGCTTTAATCTCTTGAAATTCTTGGGTGTTCGAAGGCTCTTCCAGATGTATGTCGGAGTATGTTTCGTCAGCAATGTTGCCGTTTTCGTATTCTGCAATAAAAAAAAGAAGATGGTCAGTATTGGTACCCACTTTACAATATATTTTTTACGTGAGCTTTATCCGCTAAAGCTCTCCATTAATTTGGCATTGCGCTGTTCAAGCTGGTGGGTCCAGAATAAACAGACTAACATTGCTTCAAAGAAGTGAAGTCAGCAATATATAATTATTTCAATAAGGACTAGAAAACTTCTTTACTGAAAATAAAACAACTTGAGATATCTGAAAAAAAAAATGGATTGCCTTGAATTACTATCAAAACCAGAGACAAACGATACTGTCTGTATTGTCTCTGATCAAAAGATTAATGAATGGAATTCGTCTTCGTTCGGGCAGCGGTCGATACGTTTAGCCCAATTTTCCATGACTCATTCACATTTCGACCGAAACGGCCGATATTTCTAGTTCAATATTGGCTCTGAGGTCCTCTTAAGTCGCCGGAATGTATGCATAGACCAATGTAGTCCAACAAAAAAAATCTAGAGGCGTAAAGTCACACGATCTCGCCGGCCAAGAGACGGTCCGTTTCTCGAGATAACAAGTTCATCGAACTGAGATGTCAATAACTCGATTGTTGCACCATCTGTGTGGCTTCTGGCATCGTCTTGTTGGAACCACACATCAGTGATGTCCAATTCCTGCAATTCTCTTAAAGAAATAACTTTCCAACATGTTTCTGTGGAGAATACCATTTACCGTTATGTGACGGTAATTTTCATCGAAAAAAAAAAACGGCCCAATGACGCCACCGCCATGAAAACCGCATCAAACAGTGACTTATTGCGGATGAAGTGCTGTTTCATGAAGCACATGAAGGTTCTCAGTTCGCACCTGTCCATTAATTCGTATATTGCTTATTGACGAAGCCGTTTAACCAAAAATGCGCTTCATCGCTGTAAATTGAACTTAGTAAATTTTAATTATTTGTAAACGTTGCTCCTTCGTGTTCTTCACCATGATGTAAGTGTTGATTTTACTGAATATTTTGGCATTGACAGTTCGGTAATCGGTTTAAGGGTGCGTTAACACTGAAAGTTTGAAGTTCACAAGTTCCCTAATGAAGTAATAATAGTCGCCAAAATTAATCATCAGACCCTAGGACCAGATTACCTACTTGTCCACACGAATCGAACTAGCCCCATCTACAACTCCCAGGGTGAAACCTCCTTGCTTCATATCATCAGACCCTGGATATCATCTGGGACCAGAGTCCTTGTCAACATGAATCAAATTAAATGTGTATGCAAAGGTCCGTGTCTCTGATCTTAACCGTTGAGGAGGTCAAGGGGGGTTGAAAGAAAATGTTATCCACCAAGTTTTAGGCGAATTTACATCACTCATTTCATCGTTTCTTATTCTTCAAGCTCCGCAAGAAACAATTTGACTTTGGTAAGGCTCAAATTTTTAATTTCTGTATAGGCAACGGCTTCGATAGAGTTTAATAGTACCTACCTATTTTCTAACGGAAGTTGAGCGGTTTGGAAGTAAATTGTTTAGAAAAAAAATACTGTAAGACCTTTGCTTCGGTAAGGCTTTTGGTTCGAAGCGCTTTCGAGAAGCTTCTTTAGAGCTTCTGACCGGAGGCATTATACCTAGAAGCAATAAACAATCATACAGTCAACCGCTTGAGATTGGAAGCTGCATAGAAGCACTAACATCCTCCTAACTTACTTATGGAGGCTTTATAGAGGCAAAAATTAATTTCGTATGAAATGAATCACTGCTGTCTACTCGTTTATTTAATAGGTACCCATATTAACAGGTTTGAAAAAAATGTACAAGTCAGACAACTTTTGGCGGCGACCATTTTGAAAATACTACAATATTAATGTGGTATTTCACTCTTTTATAGGTCATTTCTTATGTTCGTTTGGTACAAAAAAAAACCTTCTTTTTCAGATTTCGGAGCACTTTTGCAAATCTGGATTTTGTCTCAGAGTTGATCTAGATCTACAAGTGCGTTTGAGTTTGACAACTTAACAAGTAGGTATTCCATTTTCTGAACCAAAGTCGGCTTGAAGAAACCTGTTCAAAATTCAGTTGCAAGATTTGATTACAAGCAGACACCGGAACAGGTGAAATTAAACACAAATAATTTGTAATATATACCTACCTAAGACTGATACATTTGTCCATATGGTTGCAGTAAGCCTTTTTTTAGGTTGTTAATCTATTTAAATAAACTTCGGTGTATGGTAAGACCTTTCATTAAAAGCTCCCTATCAACAACAAAAAAGTCCGAAAGAGGATTCAACTGTTAACAGTCCCTAAAGTGCATAGGAATAATTATTTCGTCAATTTTCTAACCCAAAACAGTTAGGTGTAGTTAGGCAGTTTCCAGTCTCCATATGAAACCAGTTACCTACCTATTCTTTCGCAATTGATTTCAAAAGATTTAAAACGGACCACGACTTGTATTTGTATATGGATACCTTTTATTATTATCCCTTCACAACGACAACTTAACTTTAGATTGAATACGAACTCATCCTACATCTTACTTGCAACTATTCATCTAATTTCATAGGAAAACCTATTCAAACACTACATCTGAGTCATGAAATACCTACCTACCTACTCCATAATCAATTCAAGAAAAAAGCACAACCAATTTGCAGTTTTCCATTTCAATAATTGTAAACAAAGCTATAGACGACCATTCACCCATCACTTCGGCATTAAAACATTAATTATTATACCCTTGCTCCGAAAATGTAAACAGTAAACACTGATAAAACTCAACACACAAACAAAAAACCAAAGCAAAAACCCCAAGCCCACCCACGGTAACAAAAAAAAAAAAAAAAACCAACACTCATACTCACCATCATCAATCGGCTCATCTTTCACCACCCCCAATCGATATCCAAAAATAGGGTGTTGCATCCCAAATCCATTGGCGTCATCTTCCTTCTTGAACGAGCGAAATCCATTTTTCAGCTTTCGGCCGCCAAAGCCATTTGGATAATTCCTACCACCACTGTACGGCACTCCACCCTGTACATTCGATATCACCAGCAATCCATCGTTGCTTCCCGTTGATGCGGACGCATTCATCATGTCATAACTACTCATGCCGCCGCCGCCACCACCCCCGCCGCATTCATCATATTCACCCGCATCGTCGTACGATGACACCGAGCCGTCGTTTCGAAATTCCGCGCTCAAAAGCTCATCCAGTGATTCGTACACATCCAGCGGTATGATTTTCGGTATCTGATGAATGCGCCGTGACGTCATGTATGTGGACTTGAGAAATTTCCATTTCGTCCATATCTGTTGAAAGTTCTTCTTGCGCAGTCCCCGATCGTTCATTTCTTTCTCGATGTTACGGAAAACCGTTTCGCTGCGAACGGTCTTATCATTCAATAGCACAAGGTATTTGTGTTCACGTATAATTTGCAGAACGGTTAACATTTCCTGTTCACGCCAAAGGTTGCGCTCTGGCTTTTCGCAGCGCGCCAATGATGGTGGCGTAGTTGATGCTGCTGTCGTCGTTCCCAATAGTTCAGTTTGTGTTGGTGCAGCCACTTCCATATTGTGTTTTCGAGTGGTGACTGGTGAGCGCTGAGCACGAGTCAATGTAGGTATTGAAAAACGCAAACACAACCAAAAAAAGAAGAAACGAAAAAAACCACCCGAACCAGCGAGACGACGAACCTACACCGTCAACGTTTATTTCAATACTGGCAGTTTCAACTTTCAACACACAGCACAGAACAGTACACCAACCAGTACACTACAGTGGTTTCGGTTTGCTTTTCCAGTTTTCTCGAAATCGGTGTCGTCGTCGACCGTCGTCGTCGTTGTTGCCGACTTGCCGTAGTCGAATTGAAATGGATGGTGATTGTGAGCGCGAGCTTGTATTTTGTATTTTGTATACGATACGAATACGAGTTACGAACGACGACGCGACGAGTATACGAACAAAAGAGAAGAGACGCGCGTACACGAGTGTTCAGTGTTCACATTCACGAAGTAATGTCAAAAACCCTCATCGACGTCGTCATCGTCATCATACCATCATCAGCAGCACCGCTATCTTGTACTTGTGTGTGCTGGTTTTTCGTTTGCACGAAAACGTGTCTTGGACTCTGAAAAACAGCCAACAGGCAGTAAACTGCCACTAGCCAGCATATAAACAGAAAACCCTCAGCAACACTCAACACAACCAACGTCGTCGTCTATGGTAGGTTTTGTATCAAATTGTTTTCCTCACAAGTTCGTTTTTAACGTTTTTATAGTTTTTTCTTGTTTTTTTTTTTTTTTTTTAGTTTTTTCTGTTTCCCGCTCGTGGTTACTTGTTTTCGTAGCACAATATCTTTTTCCACACTGGCCACGGTATCGCGATTATATGCCGCTTGCTGCTTCCTCGTGTATTGAAGTTTCTTCGTGTTGTTTTTCTTTCACTTTGGAAAAAAGTCGTCGACTTCTTCTTCTTCTTCTCATTGTTTAGAAGCGACGAAGGTAAAAGGTACACCGCATCCCGCGAAGAGAACCACACAAAAACCCGAATCTTAGAATCTCGCTCGAGTACAAGAAAAATGCCATCATACCAGCAGAGGTAATCCCAAGAATGAGGCAATGCGCCAGAGTATCAATTCTCCAGTACAGCTGCTGTGCGGAGCAGAAGAATATTATACAACGACAACGACGAAGAAGAAGATAAATCTACGCCGGCCGGGCTAAATAACACGACGATGGAGCGTTCGGGGTGTATCCGAGCGGGGCGAAAACGAGAATCAAGCTGTGGCCAACAAGAGAGCAGCAAGCAGCAACCTAATTTTTGAACTCTCTTTCAATACTGCGAGGCGACCGACAACGACAAGAAATATCTACTTGGGAATACAATGTGACAACGAGATGAGATTCCAATACATTACAGTATATTGCAGACATCAGCGACTCGAAACCGTTCAGGTCATCGAAGGTCATTGCGACTACATTGTACTAGATGTGGCAACTGGCAAGTCATTTTCGAAACATCCGCTAATTCGCTCCAGTTTCTAAAGACATTTACCAATCTATCTGTATATACGGTTGTACCCTATGCCCATCCAGCATTTGAGGCAAAGCAATTGATAAAAATTTATTTTAATATCATTATCTAAGCTTTCGTTTTGTGCGCGGCGGCATTCAGTTTCTCAGTTTCTCCTCGTACATTCTCAGGTATGACGAAAACAGGTCACCACTTAAAAAACTTTATTAATACTCGTACTTGTATATACCTATAACTGACGATGTTGGCTTGAATAATATAGCTGTCTGCCTATATTCTATATGTGTGGCACTTGGCGTCGTGTCGTGAGTTTTGGCATAAAGCTCGAATACTGTTGGAAAGCATTTTAGTATAATGTAGGTAGGTACGTATCGCTTCGTAAATGACTGGAACAGGAAAAAAAAAAAAAAAAAATTATCGTCTCGGTTTGAGCATTTTTGTTCTTGTATTATGTGTTTTTGAAATGAGCTCTTAACGAGGCGTGCCATTTACTGAAGGGAACATTATGACCGGGGTTGCCATGCCACAAAAGTTTTGGCCAATGCTGTCAGCTGTCATATGTGTGTGGGATGTGGGTGTGGCGATCCAGACCGATTGATCATGTAGGTCCCTTGTATATGTATTTGCATATGACTCATGGAATCAATTGACTGTTCCATAGCATTTTCTGTTTTTCATTGTTCAGTTATGACTTTCTCGTTGACAATATTTTAAAGGAAAGTATTATTTTCTTTTGATTGTTACACAATTTCCTTATAACTTCTCAAGTGGAATAGCTGCAGGCAATACTTAATTTGAAATTTCATAAGTTAGTTGTATGAGTTTGGTTTAGACCAGATCGATGATCTATGATTTTTGACAGGTCGTCGCCCGAGGATTGTTTTGTCGTATACGCCATTCGGACGATTTTGGGAAATCGCATTTTAAGGTTTGCGTTGAAATTAAAAGAAAACGAACCGCTGAAGTTTTTTGAATTTTTAATAGAATGTTATATTGACAATCCTCTTTCAATTGAGGTACTCCCGACGCGTCAATCGCTATTAGTTTTCAAATTATTAAGGTTTTTTCACAAAATCACTTTGTCGTATACGCCATGAAAATGAAGAGTTGCTTACAATACATACACGTACGACAAAGTAAGCGCACGTACGACATTCCAGTACTGAGTCCAATGGTTAAATCCAATACGGAGTGGTATGTTAAAAATTTGTTTAAAATATAACGTACAATAAGTTGATGTCTAATGGAAAGTCAAATATTTGAATATATTTATATTCTAATAAAAACAGTATTTTCAGTTGTTAGTCTCAATAAACAATTAAAATAAACATAACAAAAGTCATTCTATGACCATTAACAATAAACAAAAATTATGAATTAAAAATTAATGAATTTATAATAAATTAAAAATAAACAAAAATTAAATTATATACCTACCTAGTGAAATGATTGCACAAGGTCAATTCCTATTTCAATGCATCGTAATATAATTGGTCGGTTTTAGGCATAAAAGGAAACAAGCTTTTTAAATCATTTACTTTTTCTTTAGATATTGATTTGGAGTTGCTTATAATATTAAGATCTCGGCTGAATATATTTGTTGGTGTAGCTAAATTTGTTTTGTTCGATCTCTTAAATATTGAGACCTTATTGTAATCAAGTTCTCTTCCACTTGTTTTTAAATACAGCGTAAATAAATCCTTTTTTTGAAATTTGAGAAATTTAATTTTTGTAAATGGAACTGTTAAGAAATTCAGTTGACCTGCTCTGAAAGAAAATGCCTTAAAATCTTTTGGCTGCATTTGAATAAGTTTAAGTTTCACATTTTTAAAATTCATGTTTTTTAGATGTCTTAAAAGTGATAGTTGGCTGTATATTTCCAATTTTTTTTAGATATTTGTCGATGGAGCTATGGACGCAATCTACTTCCTGAATTAAGGAATGTCCAGGTTCCGAAAACTTTTGCTCTATTACTTTCAACGAAGTAGCACTTTGAAGAAGAAACAATAAGGCAGTTGACATCACTTTGTTTCTATTTTGGGGGACGCATGAGTCACTCCAAAGTGTTAAGGTTTCAATATCAGTGTAATCAGATAAGATTTGGCATAAAATTCACATTTGGCCTATTCTCATACGACAAAACAAAACTAAGCAAAAAAAATCGCTAAAATATATGGACTTTTTGTCGTATATCCCAAAATCTGGCGTTTGCGACAAAACAATCCTAAAGGATGGGTTATTTTGTGGATATACGACAAAATGCACATTAATTATCTCAGTAACTGTAAATGATAGGCTAGATCTGATGGCAGAAATGGAAAGAGCACCTTCGAAAACCTAGTACTGCATACCCACTTTAAAAAAGTGCATTTTGGCGTATACGACAAAACAATCCTCGGGCGACGGTGTAATTAATATCGGTTACCATTGTTTTCAAATTTTGCTCTCAGATTTCAGAATTTTCGTGCAGTGTTCCCAGACTTTGAAGACAGTCCTCTTTTTTTATAAGCAAAGACATTAGTTTTTGCCTTAAATTCGAAATAAGTTCCTATTTGCTCAATCTGGGATCACCTGTCCATATGGACCATAAAATGAAGTTACTCTTTTTTTTCTGCATTTGTGTCAGCTGGTTTTAAATTGCAATTTGTGTATATTATCTAATATTCCATTCATTTAAGTTGATAGTCATTGCAAGCGCCAAATGAATTAGTATTTATATATTGTCAACAGAATTGTCATGTAAACAATAGCAAACCTCAAAGCTTTTGGAATATAAAAACGGAACACAGATGATTTTGACGTTCATAAATGTGATGATTGATGAACTATGCATATGGATATAGACCGTGAAACCGTAAATGTAAAATTTCACTAACTCAAGAAAACAGAAACGTGTCAACCTTTAAGACAGAAAAGCCGTTCGTCCCTCCCTGCATTACCTGTGAAGTACATATAAACCCAAGTGTGAGACCACAAATATGCCAGTACACCGAGGACAATGCATTTTCTACTATGTAAATTTATATGTACCTATACCGCTTTCATGAATCGCAAACAATTTTGTTGAATACTGTCAGGGCTTAGTAAACATGTGTTATCAAACTAAAGGCCAATTTAATAGAATTCAATATGTTAAATATAATTTTGGCCATGCGTAAGTGATAGCTACAAATAAGTAGGTATTTTATTTTCAAAGTGCTTATTTTCTTGAATTGGTAACACATTTTCCAGCTATTACCAATTTGACAACTCATACCTTAATTTAGTTTATTTCACAAGTGGCCCTCAGGCCACAACCCATAGAATCTGTAGCATCTCTTTTGTTGACATTGGTCACTAACAGATGACATGAATGCACTTCGGCTAAATGTTTTGTGAGTGAACTGTCATCACGCGTTTCGACGATTCCACAAATATGAATGTTTCGAGAGCTTTACTGCTTTGAACAACTTTGACATTTTATTTTCAAAACCAAATGTGCAGAAAAATTGTTTATGTCAATTTTCTGGGGACATATTTCCAGGCAACTACAGCTTACAACATTTTGAGTGCAGACCTAACACCCATCTGCAAACAATTAATGGGACGCCCTTGAAGCTTTATAGGTTCGCTTTCTCGAAAAAAAGGTATTTAAAAAATGAAATGGAATTACTTGGAATGAAGGAAATCCATTTTTCATTATAGAATCGTTCTTGTAGGTGTATTTTTAAATAGACTCATTCATTCGTTTGAGTAAATTTTGTTAAAGCAGTTCAAGCTTTATTTACAAAATCTTTTCATTTTAAAATGAGAAGCCAACTGAACTTTTTTTTGCTCAGATTGTGCTGATAGATGTCACAATAGGTCTGTTCCCTTACTTTCTGGTTCACTATTGGCAACATGTCACATTTCCCTCATTTCGAGAGAATTCGCTAACCGAAATGAAATAGAAGCAAAAAGAAAAGGAACACGTTGAGCCACAAATTTGAGAAATGTACATTTTTAGAAGGCGGGAATATTCAAATGTCAGTAGAACAAAGAACGGATTTGTATTTAAGACCAAGATTTGAATTGTTTTTATTGCAGAATTTTAAAAAATGCAATTCTTTTGCTTCTTACATATATTTTAATGCTATACAAGCACAAAATACAAATGTAATCAAATAAAAAGTCCGTTACAAATTTCGATTTTACAACCATCTGTCAGCAATAACCAACTAGCCCAGGTAAATTTGACTGAATTTGGCTATTGGCCAATAAATATGCGTGAGTTTTTGATGAGTTTAGGCATTTTTCTTTTTTTTTTGTACTTTTGTGAACATACGAGTATGTGCGTGAAGTTATTTATTTTCAATTTTTAAGTAGGTATTTACTTTCAATACCCCAGTCAATAAATACTTGCTGCCCTAAACTAAGAATGTCATTTGTACAAACTAATCGGAAACTACTTCAGATCATTGCGCAGATATTTTTACGTTCGCAATTGAACCACCTATTGCATGCGCCCACATGCGATTTCAATCAGATGGTGGTTCTGCTATGAGAATTCTTCTAGAAATTCTTCAAATCATACAACGAATTGGAGGCATTGATTGACAGTTTCGTTCCCATGACCTAACAGCTTGATGGTTTTCATGGTATTGGGTCTAAATAATAATAATAGCTTTCATTATTAAAACCATTATAATATGGCTTTTTCTGTTTCCTAAAACAACTAAATATCTGATAGCTATTTTAAAACCTCTTCCTTTTTCTTAGCATCCTTCATCTAGCGTCATGGATCCAAATAGGGACACTAGACCTAACTTCTCACAACTATTATTTTACGTTAGATTAGGTTAGGGAGAACATGGTTCACTTTCTTTGTGGGATTCTTTTTAATAAAACTTTGGGTAAAATTTAGCATAATTATGAAAAATGTTAGCAGTTCTATAGCGAAAATAAAAATAGCAGAGTAATCGGAAACCAAGCATAAATATAATTTACTGAAACTTGGTAATGCGATTGTTGTTAGTTTTTAGAAATCATTTCAGTAAGTAAGACATGTTCTCCATATTAACCATTTTGTTTAAGAAAACAACCGTTTCAAAACTGCCTTTCAATAAATTGGTGTTCACACACCATAACTTCGATATACCAAACTTTTCGCTGTAAAAGATTGACCAATTTACAGAGACACCACTTATACATAAACTAATCAGTAAGCAACAAAAAATACAATTTCGAAGACATTCCTCAAGCTAAGAGCAGTTGGCAACTATTTTCGTACACCTTGGCAACTCTAGATATAATTCGAATATCAAACTTAATTTTCAACTTAAGATATATCTTTATATCTACTTGTTGCTACGACGTCGGTCGTCATGATTTTTCCATTTACAGAATTGAATCAGTTTTCATTGTATGTCTCCGTGAGTATAGTGCAAAGAATGAGATAGAGGGATTGTCTGAAATATTTATATACTTTTGCTATTTCTCCAGTTTCATGTTAAATTTCGCAACGAGAGAGCGAAAGATTCATAGATCTTCCAGAATCCCTATTGCATACTCGTAGACGATACATTTTTATTTTTGTTTTATGTTTATTACTCCTTAGTAGCAGGTAATCATAGGCAGGAGTTTTGATATTCCCACTTGATAGTATCTGAACTAATAGAGAGGAATTGCATGCAGATGGAGACCGGTTTTCTGAGTTGATTTTGCTGTTTTCGACTTGAACACACAAAATCTCCATATAATGGACTCTTTGTTTAATGTTGGAATGAGTTTTATGACTTCCTTTTTTAACGATAATGCCATGGGAAGACAGCGAGACTTGGCTTACAGCACTGAGAGGCTTTTGCATTTTTAATTTTGTTGTACCTATATTCGTATGTAAATTTTGAATTTGAGAACAGAACCGTAGGTATATGTGTGAAGTGTTTTGAGGACGTAGCAATTTCTCATGCCACGAAGATTTCCCTTTCGGTTCGATGAGAACTTCAAATGGGGTCAGGTTTGAAATAAATTTCCGCTGATTTTAGACGTCATATGAGTAGGTTTTTTTTGAACACCGGGAAATTTTCAATTGCACCGATTCGTTCAGTTTTGAAAACCAAACGTTGGGTGGTCACTGCTAAGTTGCAGTTTTTGAATGAGTACAAATGCGAAGTTGAAGTGAAGTTATCGCATCACCTACCTATCCTAGGCAGCGTTGCCACTTACAAAAACGAGGAGCGCAGTAGATTATTACAAAAAATGCAGTAAATTTGCTTTTTCCGCAGTAGATTTTTTTACTATACACGACGAATTGCTTAAAGCTATAGTAATAATCACTGGAAAGTGTTTTTTATAACCGTTCCATCATTTATATTAAAATTTTGAAAATACTCTGAAATCCCAGGAGAGTCTGAGGGTGATCAGCAAAGATTATATACAAATGAAAACTAGATAGTCAACAGAGAGCACAAACGGTACATGTGCCTACAAGCTGCCTGTCTTGTATAGGATTTCCGAAGTATTGATGAATGTACAAATCAAAGGTTGCTGACGCACGCATCCTTTGAAAATCGTTTGCAGGGACTGGATGTGAATCGGGAGGCCATTTCACTTGGTTTTAACTGCTGTCAAAAATATTATTCATATAAAGAAAATTATAAAAACATGAAACGTGAACGGATAAAGAACAAATAAGGCTGTCTAAAAAAACCATACTCAACATTTTTTGTTATTAAAAAAGTGATACCCGGGGCGAATACTAGCACGAATTCACAGACATGAAAAAAAAGAGCGCGAGAGAAGGCTGTCATCAAAAATTTTGTTTTGAAAATCGGGTAGGTAAACTGAAGTTGACCGTGTAGTTTGGATAGTATTTGGTTTAAAATAAGTGCAGTAGATTGGATTTGGTGGCAGCAGATTTATTTTTTGCGAAAAGTGCAGTAGATTTACTGCTATTGCAGCAAAGTGGCAACGCTGATCCTAGGTAGTCAGTCGTCTCTCATTGGTCGATTTGTTTACGTTGTACAGGGTGACTGAAAATTATGCAAAAATAATTTCTGCTTCTAGATATTAAGCGGTTGGAAATGTCACTTTTTTTTATACATTCAACATGTTTGATTTTCTGTTACAATTCGTTGATTTAAGTTCGAAGTCGGAGAGACAAAAATAGAGGAACTGCCCAATTCTATTCTATTCGTTCTATATCATTATTTTTGACAGCAGTTATTTTAAGCCGGCGATTTGAATGTTAAACATTTATTATGAACTTTCTTCCAGCCCCTTCCTCTACATAATAATAAAATTAATCCAAATGTCCACAGAAACTTCTGTAAAACCTCTAAAATAAAACTTTTCTATTTCCTATTTAATTCCGCATTTGGCCGACATTTGGTAACCTCTTGTCGTCGACACAGAAATAAAAAAACTGCAACGATATTTGACCAGTTAAAATTAAATATCAGCTATTATACAAAATCAGTTAAAGCGATATATAAGACATTATGGATCAAGCCATCAAATTGTAGACTTAATTAGAAAATCTCCTATTAAAGTCCAAGTAGGTATACCTAACCTTTCATTTCGTGATAGAGTTAAAATATAAAAATCCTTTGAAACTGCCTGTTATTTTAACAAGTTGGTCATACTTTATTTGTGAAAAACTTATGGACATGAATCAGCTCTTTCATTAATAGACAGACAGAGACTTCACAATTGTCCATTTAGTAAATTTAAAAAACGAGGTAGACTACTCGAACAATATTCGTTTAGTTTTCTTTGCGAATAACTTCCAGCTACAAAAAAAAAAAGTAGCAAACTTATTCCGGTTCACAACACATTCTCAAAAAATATGAGTAACTTCCGCTGTAGGCAAAGTTGCTGTTACCTATTTAAGAAAAATGTACTCATGAAATCGAAATTAATGACAATCAAAAGCGGAAAGTATACAACCATGTTTGTCCTAATATGTTGCCAGTATTTCATATAACGGGTGATTTTTTAGCTGGTTTGGTTTTGGCAACACTGGTTTTGACAGCTGACGTGTGTTTAGTACCTTGTGTCACTGTCACTGTCAAACAGCTTCAGTTTGGTTTGCAATTTAACCATGGATCGTCTTACAAATGAACAACGCTTGCAAATTATTGAATTTTACTATCAAAATTCGTGCTCGGTTCGAAATGTTCATTTTCACTTTTTTATCGAAAAATTGTGTTCAGCGATGAGGCTCATTTTTGGTTGAATGGGTACGTAAATAAGCAAAATTGCCGCATTTGGGGTGAAGATCAGCCAGAAGCATTGCAACAGCTACCAATGCATCCCGAAAAAGCCACTGTTTGGTGCGGTTTATGGGCCGGCGGCATTATTGGGCCATATTTCTTCAAAGATGATGCGAATCGCAGCGTTACTGTCAATGGTGAACGCTACCGAGCGATGATAACAAACTTTTTTTTGCCCGAAATGGAAGTTCTTGACTTGCATGATATGTGGTTTCAACAAGACGGTGCCACATGCCACACAGCACGCGAAACAATGGTGCAATTGCGAGGCGAGTTTGGTGAACAGTTAATTTCACGTTTCGGGCCGGTCAATTGGCCGCCTAGATCGTGCGATTTGACACCATTCGATTATTTTTTGTGGGGGTATGTCAAGGCTAATGTGTATAGGGACAAGCCCGCTTCGATTGACGCACTGGAAGCCAACATCCATGCATTCATTCGTGAGATACCGGCCGATATGTGTGAAAGAGTATGCCAAAATTGGACTCAGCGGATGGGCTACCTGAGACGCAGCCGCGGTCAACATTTGCATGAAATTATCTTTAAACATTAAATTGCAAGGTTCAAACTATCGATTCAAATAAATATTTCATTCATTTTTTCGAATTTTTTGTGTTGTTTTTTTTTTTAAAGTTCTAAACCTCTTAAAAAATCATCCGTTAGATAGTTTTATTAACCCAAAAAATCCAATTACAACTTTTAAAAATATTTAACAACTAACCAATAGCATTCAGTAATGCGAAATTGTGGTGTTCCCGAACTCTATCACATGTTTTTGCATGTCACACGGATTCTATATTGACATTACGCCAATAAGAAAACAAAATGGCGAATTTGAAAAATATTAGGGGCCCAGCGGCAAGAGGATTACGAGTTGGGCCTGGGCGTGGGGTTCTCAGCATCGATTGTCTCTGGTTTATACACTCGCCCCATAACTGCATTTTCCTTTGTGCCACTGCGGCTGCTGATGCTGTTACAAACAAAAAGAAGTGTAACAGATTAGCGAACATAATAAAGAAACGCAAAAATATTGATTTACGTCCCAGTATGTATTTTCAAAAAGAATGCAAATGTTATAACTTTAGTAGACGTTAAATGTTTTACAAATTAATGTACTGGATCTAGTACATATTTAGAAAGTTCACATCCCTGGGGCATTCGATCACGAAAATGACTCCCAATCCAAATGTAAAAAAATGTCGATAATAATTGGCACCGCAAATGTTATGCTTAAATTATGAATCCATGATCGACTAACGATAATTGATGCTTTTCGATTGACAATTGACTTAGATTATGTGTTCATCAATAATAATATACTTATACTGACAGAGGGGTGTTGTTTACGTCAATGATACGTATTTTGCTGCTGCAAATTTGATGCACATGCACTTTTGTAAGTGTCGCTAAATAGTGAAAGGGATTTGCTATAATGTAACTTTTCAACTTTGACATTCCAAACTTGTCTAGCATAGTGGTTTTGTTTACGTCATCGTTGGGTATTCGCGTCGTTGAAGCATTCAGTACAATGGGGGAGTGTCTTTTGTCGATCGGGTGATTTCTGAATTGGAAATATTATACAATTGAGTGCATAAAAAATGACTAAATCTATCTTACATAAAATAGAAGAAGCTAAATATTAAGAACCACTTTCACTGCCTTAAACACAACATAATTCGATTGATTTTTGTTGGGAACATTGTGCAGGGATGTATTGCTGTGTGTAATTTGTTTTCCAATATTAGCCGTGTTTTATTATCAGCGTGATCTGATCCGAATCAGATCACGAAAATAAAACAATACGGATCATAGACGAGTTGTGGCAACAGTTGCTTTCAAAAGACGACCATGCCACCAGCCATATTGCAAACATTCTGTACAACGAAATTTCAGTTGCTTGTCGGAGGTGTTGCCATATCAATCAAATTAATCATTTTTAATTTTTGAAGGTGAGAGTTTTTTAAGAACTTATTTAAAGTGTTTACAATGAGTTCGAAATATAATGAACACCGCAGTTTACACATCTGGTCCACTTAGATTGGATTAATTCTTAGAAAAAGCATTATACTCTTCATAATATTACCATAATTCTCTCTCTGCACACACACAAAATACGTTTGATTGTTAAGGCTGGTACGCTGATCGAGTGAAGTGAAATTTTCACTCCTCTCCAAAAAGTGCTGTGAAATAGAGAGTGAAATATTTTGTTGGAGATTTTAGTTGGAGAAATTTATGCAGGGTGACTGAGCTCAAAAAAATTTTTTTTTGTGGCAGTTCAAGAAAACGAAGAAACAAATTGGAAACTTCACTTTTTGTGAATCATGTGATACCTACAGTAAAATGTATTGACCTATTGGAAGACATTCATCCGTGATCGACCACAATAACAATAAGTTATTGCCATAAAACCAAATTCTGCAACCAGTATGGACCTACGGGCACCAGTTGTGGGTATGACCGCTCCAAACGTATTTCTAAAAAATTAAGGTCTTTCAAAAATATTACAAAGGAACAAAGTCATATTCAATGCACAACGCTGATCTAGATATTGAATCAGTATAGAGAGAAGTCGAACAAGTTCCTTAAATGCACAACGCTTCTCAACCACGTTAGCTTAGAAACAACCGAATTATTAAATACAGGCAGTGTAATCAGGAGATTAAGGCGGATAAAAAATATATTTTCTAACAAAAAAGTTCAGATATTCTACAAACGATTGATCTTTCGATTAGTCGAACACGAACGGCTAGGCGCAATCACTATCGGTTGTCAAAAGTCAGTGCCCCCGGTAGGTGTTTTAGGTCGGCTGAAAGGTCCTCCCTATTGTCGAAGAATCTCTCGCGAACCTTCTAGCTCTCGAATGACTTTCGATGATTTTCCCTTCCAGCGAACCTCCAAACACACACAAAAAAAATGTTTCGTATTTTGTTCATGACAATTTTAACAGTTTTCAATTTGGCAAATAATGCCCGATTTGAAAATAGACAGGACAGTCGTCAAATTTAAACAATTAACAGTGCATGTAAATCGAGGGGGAAGTAATCAGGTGTATTCAAGGTACTTTTCTGTGCGTATTCATGGTGAATCACAGTGTATCACAGTGTATTCAAACGAATTCGCATGCAATCACAAGTAGCAAATCTGTATTCAAGGACCACTCAAAAATATTGATTACTTCCCCTCGATGTAAATTATACATATTTTTAAAGATCATCTGCTGGTATTGCTTGAACAAAACTGGGTAAACAAATATTCTTGAGGCACCCTGCTTATGGAAAAGGTCATCCGTGCCACGAACTATTTGTACACCTAACATCATCGCACTATATTCAATGAAAAAACAATTTTATAATTGCGAAACACTTATTATTCTCTTAAGGAAACATCTGAAATTCCAATAAATTTCTAAACCGCATCCTACAAATCATTTTTCACGCTGAAATGTCAAAAAATTAATGCGACGGACAATAAAAACGAAGTGAAATAGCTGCGGAGAGATTTTAATATCGCCACCTACGACTCAGTTTTGGAAGCAATATTTTCCACTCGAACTGCGTACCGCCTAGTGAAATTTTCATTTGGAAAATTCATTTTGACATTTCGCAGTGAAAAATTTGTATGAAAAATTGGATTTCACTTGAACTGCGTACCAGCCTTTACTTTAAAGGCTGGTACGCTGATCAAGTGAAGTGAAATTTTCACTCCTCTCCAAAAAGTGCTGTGAAATAGAGAGTGAAATATTTTGTTGGAGATTTTAGTTGGAGAAATTTATGCAGGGTGCCTGAGCTCAAAAGTTTTTTTTTGTGGCAGTTCAAGAAGATCTTAGGTTACCTATTAAATAAAGAATACTCCAATATTCAACTCTCGCACTTTTATTTTACCTACTAGACAAGAAAACAGCTGGAAGAAACAAATTGGAAACTTCACTTTTTGCGAATCGTGATGCAGTAAATTGTATTGACTCATAGAAGATATTTATCCGTGTTCAACCACAATAACAATAAGTTATTGCTAAAAAAACCAATTCTACAACCATTATGGACCTACGGCACCAGTTGTGGGTATGACCGCTCCAAACTGATTTCTAAAAAATGAAGGTCTTTCAAAAATATTACAAAGGAACAAAGTCATATTCAATGCACAACGCTGATCTAGATATTGAATCAGTATAGAGAGAAGTCGAACAAGTTCCTTAAATGCACAACGCTTCTCAACCACGTTAGCTTAGAAACAACCGAATTATTAAATACAGGCAGTGTAATCAGGAGATTAAGGCGGATAAAAAATATATTTTCTAACAAAAAAGTTCAGATATTCTACAAACGATTGATCTTTCGATTAGTCGAACACGAACGGCTAGGCGCAATCACTATCGGTTGTCAAAAGTCAGTGCCCCCGGTAGGTGTTTTAGGTCGGCTGAAAGGTCCTCCCTATTGTCGAAGAATCTCTCGCGAACCTTCTAGCTCTCGAATGACTTTCGATGATTTTCCCTTCCAGCGAACCTCCAAACACACACAAAAAAAATGTTTCGTATTTTGTTCATGACAATTTTAACAGTTTTCAATTTGGCAAATAATGCCCGATTTGAAAATAGACAGGACAGTCGTCAAATTTAAACAATTAACAGTGCATGTAAATCGAGGGGGAAGTAATCAGGTGTATTCAAGGTACTTTTCTGTGCGTATTCATGGTGAATCACAGTGTATCACAGTGTATTCAAACGAATTCGCATGCAATCACAAGTAGCAAATCTGTATTCAAGGACCACTCAAAAATATTGATTACTTCCCCTCGATGTAAATTATACATATTTTTAAAGATCATCTGCTGGTATTGCTTGAACAAAACTGGGTAAACAAATATTCTTGAGGCACCCTGCTTATGGAAAAGGTCATCCGTGCCACGAACTATTTGTACACCTAACATCATCGCACTATATTCAATGAAAAAACAATTTTATAATTGCGAAACACTTATTATTCTCTTAAGGAAACATCTGAAATTCCAATAAATTTCTAAACCGCATCCTACAAATCATTTTTCACGCTGAAATGTCAAAAAATTAATGCGACGGACAATAAAAACGAAGTGAAATAGCTGCGGAGAGATTTTAATATCGCCACCTACGACTCAGTTTTGGAAGCAATATTTTCCACTCGAACTGCGTACCGCCTAGTGAAATTTTCATTTGGAAAATTCATTTTGACATTTCGCAGTGAAAAATTTGTATGAAAAATTGGATTTCACTTGAACTGCGTACCAGCCTTTACTTTAAAGGCTGGTACGCTGATCAAGTGAAGTGAAATTTTCACTCCTCTCCAAAAAGTGCTGTGAAATAGAGAGTGAAATATTTTGTTGGAGATTTTAGTTGGAGAAATTTATGCAGGGTGCCTGAGCTCAAAAGTTTTTTTTTGTGGCAGTTCAAGAAGATCTTAGGTTACCTATTAAATAAAGAATACTCCAATATTCAACTCTCGCACTTTTATTTTACCTACTAGACAAGAAAACAGCTGGAAGAAACAAATTGGAAACTTCACTTTTTGCGAATCGTGATGCAGTAAATTGTATTGACTCATAGAAGATATTTATCCGTGTTCAACCACAATAACAATAAGTTATTGCTAAAAAAACCAATTCTACAACCATTATGGACCTACGGCACCAGTTGTGGGTATGACCGCTCCAAACTGATTTCTAAAAAATGAAGGTCTTTCAAAAATATTACAAAGGAACAAAGTCATATTCAATGCACAACGCTGATCTAGATATTGAATCAGTATAGAAAGAAGTCGAACAAGTTCCTTAAATGCACAACGTTTCTCAACCACGTTAGCTTAGAAACAACCGAATTTACAAATACAGGCAGTGTAATCAGGAGATTAGGCGGATAAAACATGTAGATCTATAAAAATTAGCAAAGTCAATATATTTTCTAACAAAAAAGTTCAGAAATTCTACAAACGAGGGATCTTTCGATTAGACGAATGACTAGGCACATTCACATTCGGTTGGCAAAAGTGATTACTCTCGGGAGGTGTTTTAGATCGGCTGAAAGCCTTCCCTATTGTCGAAGCATCTCTCGCGTACCTACTAGTTCTCAAATGACTTTCGATGATTTTCCCTTCCAGCGAACCTCCAAACACACAAAAAAAAAATGTTTCGTATTTTGTTCATGACAATTTTAACAGTTTTCAATTTGGCAAAGAATGTCTGATTTATAAAATAAACAGGACAGTCGTCAAATTTAAACAATTAACAGTGCAGGGAAATTATACATATTTTTAAAGATCATCTGCTGGTATTGCTTGAACAAAACTGGATAAAAAAAATATTCTTGAGGCACCCTGCATATGGAAAAGGCCATCCGTGTCACGAACTATTTGTACACCTAACATTATCGCACTATATTCAATGAAAAAACAATTTTATAAGTGCGAAACACTTATTATTCTCTTAAGGAAACATCTGAAATTCCAATAAATTTCTAAACCGCATCCTACAAATAATTTTTCACGCTGAATTGTCAAAAAATTAATGCGACGGACAATAAAAACCAAGTGAAATAGCTTCGGAGAGATTTTAGTATCGCCACCTACGACTCAGTTTTGGAAGCGATATTTTCCACTCGAACTGCGTACCGCCTAGTGAAATTTTCATTAGGAAAATTCATTTTGACATTTCGTAGTGAAAAATTTGTATGAAAAATTGGATTTCACTTGAACTGCGTACCAGCCTTTAAAATCGTTCCTTCACGTAAATTTAAAGCTTTATGTCCAAAAAAATCTGCGAAAGCAGTTGCAGTTATAAAATAGTTTAAATTTATGCAGCCTGCTGGTTTACATTTTTCATTAGATATTCCGAGATTTTCTGGACATTTGTACCTGATTTGTACTTTATGTAAAAACAAAAAACAACTCTCACCTTTCTGCCGGAAAACTTGTGAAACAATTATTATTTACGAACTGCGACACATTTCATAAACATTTTTTGTTAAACATTTACTCAACAAATTATGGAATATTTCGCTGGGCTTGTCATACCTTTCCAGAATTAAAAAGCAAAATCTCCAAGGACGGGAAATTTATTGGATGTAAAAAAATGCTGATTGATTTTTTGAGCTATGAAGAGTATTGAATTTTTTAGTCTGGCAACGTGACTGTATGGCTATCTTTTACAGGCACACCAACATTCAAGAAAGAAACAAACAGCGCCAAACAGCGCTGCGAGCAATAGTAGAAATAATTTTCAGATCATGGTTCATGATCTCGATGAGAAGCAGGATCATATGCTGTTGTTGTAAGTGCATGTAAATCGATGATCTATATAGATCATGGCTGATAATAAAACACGGCTATTATATTATGTAAAAGATAGGTCTCTATGGGCGAACTCTTTAGTTAGGATATTTGAGCTTTCGTTAATGTTAAATTTCGTTATAGAAATGTTCGTTTTCTCGACGATTTGAAAGTAACTATTCACAAACCCCTAAAACCGGAGGATGCATAGTGGGAAATTGAAAAATATGTCTGCTGAAGTGCTGACGTCAGCCCAACTGTCCGTATTAGTGACCTAACATCAAGTTTGAATATTGATTAAAATGGTTACTTTTGTCATGGCTGTCACTGGTAATCAGGCGCGCGATAGTGCCGCCATTACAACTTGTTATTGTCACTTCCAGGATCTCAGCTAAGAAATATCAGAATTGAAATGCATTGTTATTATTTTCGTTACGCTCGAACTAGGTAGGTACTTTGTCCTTTTTTTTCGCGTCCGTTCTTTTCCTTCCATTAGGAGTACAGCTTGAAAAGTGCAAGTATTGAGTAGGAGATTGACCTTTGGCAAGGGCTTTTCAAAGCCTGTTTGCTTCTCTTCCTTAAATTAAAGAATATGCTTTCTCCAGAGTCTTGACGATAGTTTCAAAGAACCGAAGCAGCTTTATTTTTGCATTTGATAAAACGTTCTTCCAGTGTCAGAGAAATAGTCCTTTTTTAAATATATGTAGACTACAAAAGATTGTCTCGAGAGATCCAGTTTCCAAGATCGGACTCATTCGTAATAGAGCGGGGGAGATGGTGGAAACACTGGATCACACAAATGAGGTCCTAATGGAGGTACACTTTCCAGGAAGCTATAAATCAGATCAGCCCTGGGCTCCAAGGAAACAAGGAGCGAACAGGATGGATAGGATGGAAGCGGAAAGGATCGTAACACCAGAGGCGGTCAAGGGTGCAATAGCAACATTTGCACCCTTCAAAACCGCGGGGCCGGATGGTATATTTCCAGGCCTAATGCAATGGGGAGCAGACGTAATTGCACCAAGGCTCAGGAATATATACGTTGTATGCCTAGCAATAGGCTACATCCCGATTACATGGAGGGAGACAAATGTGGTCTTTCTTCCAAAGCCGGGTAAAAAGGATTACACCGAGGCAAAGTCCTTCAGACCAGTTAGCCTAACATCCTTTCTGTTAAAAACAATGGAAAGGGTGGTGGTGGACTACATGGAGAGTACTGCGCTTAAGATGTATCCTTTAAACAGTAGGCAGCATGCTTATAGGGCAGGCATGTCTACAGAAACAGCGCTACATCAAGTAGTACGCGTTGCGGAGGAAGAGCTAAATACCGGGGGCATTGCGATGACCACCATAATGGACATTGAAGGTGCCTTCGATAAGATATGCTTTGAAAGTCTGAAACAAGCCTTGGAAAAACGTAGGGTTAACCCACTGGTGGTAAGATGGGTGGACAATATGTTGAACACAAGGGCAATAAATATTCAGACGGGAACCTCAAAACTTAGAGGAAGGGTTAGCAGGGGCTGCCCACAGGGAGGTGTTCTCTCTCCTACACTGTGGAATATCACTGTGGACTCTCTTCTCGACAGACTTGAGGCGACTGGCACTCACACAGTGGGATATGCCGACGACATAGCAATAATGGCCAGAGGCAAATTTATAGACGTCACCGCAGATATCATGAGGAATGCGCTCAGAGTGGTTGAGCGGTGGTGTCTGGAAGAAGGGCTCTCCATTAATGCGGGAAAAACAGATCTAATAGTCTTCACTAAGAAGAGGAAAAATCTGGAATTTCGACCCTTAACGCTCTTCGGATCGGAACTAACAACGACCACGAAGGTCAAGTATCTGGGAGTCTATCTAGATACTAAACTTTCGTGGAACTACCATGTTGAGGAGAAGGTCAAGAAGGCAAAAAGGGTATTACATCAGTGCAAACGTGTATGTGGACAGAGGTGGGGACTCTCGCCTAGGTCAGCATACTGGATGTACACGATGATAACTAGACCCATTATCACCTATGCCTCGGTTGTATGGTGGGCGAAAGCTTTCCAGAAAACAGTGAGGAAGCACCTGGATAGGGTCCAACGCTTAGCATGTATAGGAGTTACAGGTGCAATACGGACAACACCAACATGCGCAATGGAAGTGATCCTGGGGATCTTACCGCTGGACTTATTTATTAAGAAAACAGCGGCCCTAACGGCACTTCGTTTGCATCGAGATGCGAAATGGCACAATCGTGGTACCATCTATGGACATAGGAAGATCCTGGAACTTGTCAAAAACGAGATTAGGGAGCTGAGCATGCCTATGGATGGGATTACAAGGGTGCGTGTTATGGAAAGGAATCACAAAACTCGTATTCACAGATGGATCCATGATGGATGGCAGAGCGGGTGCCGGTATCTTTTCAGAAGAGCTGGAACTAGCCCGTCACGTTAGCCTCGGGAAACACACTTCTGTATACCAGGCTGAGATGATTGCATTGCTGCATGCGTTGGACTACTTGCTTGAGGGTCAGGTGGAGGGAAGAAATATCCTTATAGCACTGGACAATCAGGCGGTGATCAGATGCATGGAGCAAGCAAACATTACAACATCGTTGGCACTGGAATGTGTACTCAAGCTCAATAAGTGTTCATCTAAGAATGAAGTAACACTGACTTGGGTACGAGGACACATAGGGATCGAAGGTAACGAAAAGGCGGACTCCCTTGCAAAACAGGGGTCAGCTGAAAAGTTGCTGGGACCATAACCATTCTCTTCAATTGGCAGAGGAATGGTTGAACAACTGATTTACAACTGGATCACGGCAGAACATCTGAGAAGATGGTCAACCATGGAACAATGTAGACAGTCTAAAATGGCAATTAAATGGCCGACCTGCTCCACTCAAAGAAGGGTTCTAAGCATGAGTCGAGGAACACTGAAATGGGTGGTGGCTTTATCAACAGGACATGGTAATTTCGGGTATCACTTAAGGAAGATGGGCCTTAGAGAGGACGATACCTGCAAACTATGCCTGGAGGAATCCGAGACAGCGGCACATATACTGTGTCAATGTCCGGCATTGGCTGGCAGAAGAATGAAGATATTGGGGCATCACTGGGTGGAGACCCAGTCGATGAAACAGATCTCACATAAACAGATGCTAGCGTTAACACTAGGAATCGAACCCAGGGAAGAACTCTGGAGAAATCCAGAGAGTCTATCTGGCTAAGATTTATAGTGCCAGAGAGACGAAAAGAGACCCGTCAATGGTGGTCTGATTCGAATATCTCTCAAATATATATATATATAAATATATTCCAGAGATGGATATATCTTATTTACTGAATTCACATTGAGCACCTCCTAGGTTAGGTTAGGTAAAACGGCTGTCTAGAAAGACACACTTAGACCAAATTATAGTTTAGGTCCTTTGTGATACCATATGAGCACCTCCTAACAAAAGAAGTTTCTGTGCTCGGCCAATATTTTTATTAAAGCAAGAATAAGAAGGTTGGAAATTTAAAATGTTAAGTTCTTCTCAAATATTTCAACTCAACAAACACAAACTCGACTATCTATGCACTTACTTTCGCAATTATTTTTTTGTTTAATTCAGTTTATTTCTAAATTACAAGTACTGAAAAAAAAAAATCCGTCAATCCACACCGCTTTTAATATGAAAAGGGCGTCAACTTCCGTTATTGTAAGAGAATTCATCACTATCCTATTACCTAATGTTATTTTTCCCTTTTTTCACTCCTGACAACGAGAGTAAATAATGAACCTAAGAAACCCATCAGGATGGATGAATATATGCCAAGTTACAACGAAATGTAGCTCAGCGAAATGTGTCAGAGATTTTAAGAGCCTTGTTCGTTTTCAATGATTTACCCTCCCCTGTTTGGAATAGAAAAATAGGTTTATAATCTGCTTTTACGCAATAAAAAAACACATGTCAACCATTCTTAACTATTAAACAAAATTAAAACACCCACAAAAGATAACAAGCTTTAAAAAATATTACAGCTACAAACCTGACCAATCTATAATACCAGCTATACATTATACTGATACATAATGCTACGCAACGACAAAAAAAAAAAAATAAAAAAATATTTCAACACTATAACTGAAAGCAGAGTAGCTGTAGCTGGCAATCAATTCCAGCACCATAGTCGAAGCGACCGACACGGAGGACGGAAGCGTCGATTACCAGTTTTCAGAGTTTGCGCTGAAAAACGTTAAAAATACCTAACAATGTGCCTGTGTTTCTTTTTGTTCGAATACCCACGATAATGACATTACAAAAAAAAAAAAAAAAAAAGACGTATAATAAAAACAACCTTCAAAACGATTATTTTCGCCTCTCACTTCTGCTTCTGTTGGCTTTTGTGTACGAGTGTCTGTGTGGGTAGGTTTATGGCTCGATTTGCGAGATAAAACTGTTTTCGAATGACGAACAAACAAACTGGTACTGAATTCCATGATAGAGGTTGAAACGACGATGACTATAATTGGAAACTATTTGAAAATTAAGTTTGTGGTCAACGTAGAGGTGACATTTTATATAGGTGTAGCCGTGTTTGTGTTTATCGATATGCATGACCAGAAATGAAAATACCTTATTCTGGAACTTTTTAAAATTGAAAAGAAAGCTGTACGTAAAACGTCTTGAGTAGTGAGTTTGGAAATAAAACGTATTTTAATGTCGGTTCCATTCACTCGAAACACGACTGGCTAGGTAGGGTATAGACACTGTAGGGTATAGGTATAGTGTTTCATTGCAATGATTAAAACTATGTAACGTGCCATAAAAAACGTGAATGATTCAAAACGTTTACATGGAAAGAGGCAATGGAGTGTGTCATTTACCAAGTAATAATTTGATGCCGAAACACATTTCGGGGTGAACCACGGCTTTAAACAACCTGCTGCTGCAGCCAGCTCGAGCTATAGCTGGAATCACGTACGCGAAGTTGGCGGAGGTCAAAAGTGCCACTTACGATAGATCTGTCAGAGCAGAACTTTGTCATAGGGGAAACACATCAATGATGTAACTTTATTTAATTTGGGGATTAAGGTATTGGGTCAGTGAAATGCTTAATAAATTTCAAAGTTATTCCAAGGACTAGTACAAATTAAGTGCACGACTGGGTCGTAGGAAACTTTCCCGTTCACTGCAAGTTTGGCTGTTTTGTTTTAAATTAGAGTTCGCCCAATGATTAAAAAATTCTACCACTATTTTGGCCTTACGAATGCACGCAACAAATTTGAAAGAAATCAAGCGAATATATTGTGGTTAAGGCAGTGAAAGTGGATATGAACTATTTATATTATTTTTTTATGAGGTTACCCATAATTTCAGAAGGTGTACCTATGTGATAAAAAAAAAAAACAAGTTTTGCCAAAACATATTCATTTGATATGACAGTTCAGCAATTTAATTTGTTTAATACTACATTCTTATTACCTACCATAAGCAGCAGTTCACGATCAAAAACAACTTTCGCAAGTTACCATGGCTTGGGAAATTGGAGTTCCACACTCCAAATTGGTTGATGTACCCTTGCATTCGTGCGATTCTTGTTTTGCTCTGCTGCGTTGTTCCTTTCGGTTAAAGTCAAAGATCTTTCTGGTCGGAGCGCGTCATTTTACTGTCAATTCACTGTAAATAGTCAGCCATCTTAAACGGTTCTGACAGCTTCGTTAATGCAGTGGCGAGAGATTGATATTTCTTCTTCGTTTCCAAAGGCTTTCTAGACATGCAGGTATAATTTGACACACTTGTAAAAGATTGTGCTCCTGATGTAAGCAGTTAGCCTTCGTACATGAGTTTAGACACGGCGGAATGAACGAAATTCTCGGCTCTAGAAAACTCGGTAGTCGTTGGCCAATAACGGTCTGATGCAAAAGTAGTTCTTTCAGAATGTCACTCTACCAAGAGGTTTTCTTTCTCATCTCTAGAGGAGGTGTATGTCTTTTAACGCGAATCGTTCCTTTAAACTTTCGGCAGCATGAAGGAACATTGTTCGGACACGCTTCTATTTTGTTCTTCCTATTTGTATTACGCATTAAATTTGTTAATTATATATTTTTCAATTTACCGAAAAAATCGAATAAGTAGGTGTTTTCACTATTCGGTATATACCTACAGTTGTAAAATTTGTCATGACCGAAACCATAACTAAATATCCAAAATGTTGGCGTAAATGTCAACACAGTCATATTATTGCCAAGTGAGTCATTATTTAATGGCGGGTGTTAATCATTTTGTATATATTTTTGTCTATATCAACTGCCAGAAACAGCAGTTTAACTGAAATTGGAAATCTGCGGTTGTTTACATTCGCATTTTACTCATCATTGGAATTAGAATTTCATATCTTACAGTTGTTTACTGGGAAATGAATTCGATGTATCATCGTTTTGAATAGATCACTAAACTCCCAAATATCAAAATTTAACAGCTGCGCTGACAAGAAGTAAGCTCTAAAGTAAATATTTGATCAGAGGTTTATAAATAAATTTTCTACGACTTATTTTTGATCAACTTAAAAAAGATTTGTCCGACTATTGCCAGACCGGCATTTTTGCAACAGGACACTACAAACCGTGTCTAACATTGGAGACGTTCGGATACCTAGTTCATGTAAATCGTCAACTATCCGGACTAGACATAGTCAACTTGAATTTGTTTCTATTCTATTCTATTATATTTTTACACTTGAAAATGTCAACTGAGTGGATAAGCTGCCATGGTAAATCTTGACTATAGATTTGTCGATTACCAATCCATAAACGTCAATTGAAAATACTATTCACTCACGGGACCAATTCAGGCCAATAAAAAAAAAAATACATCGAGTCAGTCAGCTGTCAGAATGTCTAAACTAGAAATCCGTTCAAATTCCCAATTGTTGCAAAAAGTTTCGGTCTGACATTTGGGACTCATTTTACAGAACAATTTTTTACAACCTATTTCACCTGGTTAAGTAGTAAGCAAAACGTTTTTTTTTCTCTACCCAAAATACATCTACTTACATAATTATTATATTGCCATACCGTCTACGTATGGAATGAATTCTCTGCACCTAAACGTGACGTACCTACTCTCAAATAAATAACAACACTGGACTAGCTGTCGCTTGCTGCACAAAAAGCTAAAATTCGTTGGAAGAAATATACCTAGATTTTTACCCGCCTAAATTCGTATTCATTTTCAACTGACATTTCGCTCAAATTACAATTGAAAATTTAATACGGTTTTAGGATCGCTTTCGAAATGAAGCTATCCACATGTAAGAATATTTAAATTACTGAGCTAAGGTAGCTAAATACAGTAGTTTGAAATAAAACGAACCACAATTCATTCAAACACTTGAAAATGCTTCAATTTCAAAACAGCTTTAAGTACATGCACAAACCGCGGCGAATTCATAAAAGCTTTTCTTGTGTCTGAAGTGACTTATGTTCACGTTCACTTACGTGAGTTAACATCAGCACGTTTGTTTACTTTCTTTTATGTTTAATGGCCGGCGGAAATAAAGTGTTTTGAAATTTAAAAATTGACAGTTGATGGTTTGTTATTGTTGGGTGGAGCTATGGGAGGTATGGTCTAGTGTTTATTTCACATTGCTCTTATACGATATCTTTGAGAGATGGTTGCCAAAATGGGTAAAAAAGATATATTTTTTAGATTCTCGATAGAAAAACTTTCTAGTATTAGATTTCTCTGTCGTACTTTTAACAGCAATTATGTTATGTCTGTTCTGTTTTGACAGTGTGTTTACTTTTATCTTGCTGTTTCATTTTGAAGTAAGAATGCTAAGTAACTATAAGAACTGAAGCAATAAAAGAGTTACTTTCAAATTGGTTTTTAAACGTTTTTCTATACTGCCCTTACACAAATAGAAACTGATGGTAAATCAAACTAGCTTTGGTGGAAGCCGTTTGACGCTTGGAAATATTTTTATACATTTATGAATATTGCATTTTTTTTCACGCTCAAAATTTATATGAATATTTCTGACAGGCTATTTGCCATATTTTCTATTTACCGTTTAGCTGACATTTTTTTGGTATCGATGATTGGTAACGATGAAACGGCTTTCGGTATTTTAAGTCGATACCTATTGTACCTACTTTGGCAGGACAAGAGATCATAATCTGTTATGTCTAATTAATCCTTTATTGGTCTTCACTTATCTACCACCGACATTGATACTCTTGGGTTTATATGACAAGTGATGTCACCAGAAATTTCAGCGTTGTCAATTGCGATTTCTCGCCATTCATTACCACCACACCGATTGTTTTGATTTACCCATCAATGACTATTGCTTTAGCTGACTGTTAACGTGAAGCCTCGAATTTTTGCTCAAAACTAGTTCATTGCCTCCATCCGGATAGACTGAGACTCATACTCACACACACGCTTCTCACTATTTCATAATAAATTATAATTAATTCTATGGTAATGGTAAATCGGTACACATTTATGTATATGACGCACACTTGACAGGCAATTCCACTTGATAGTACATTGACATCTGTATATACAAAAAATTTACCAACCATTTCGAAAAGTTTCCCGTCATGCGCCATTTGCTAGCTTTATTTGCTTTTGCTTTTGTTTTGTACTTTGCGCGCGAATGAATTTGAAAGCGCACACCTGAGACAAGTAGCTTTGACAATACAAAACAAAGACACAAATCTACACTACGACGCCTGCCGCGGCTGTAAAATTATTGATACCTTTTATTAGCCAATAGAGATAGCACCCATCATTAGGCTTCCTTTATAGGTGGATTACAATAGCACTGCTGGCATGGTATATTTATAGCGTCATTTGCAGAGATTTCTACTGCTTTGCGATTTATTTTTTCTTGTCGTTTTCTTTTAAATTTCGCTCTTATCAATTGGGAATAGAATTTCGATATTTGATATCGAGGCGCGGGTGTTTTTTTTTTTCTATGTTCAAGGTTATCAGTAGTCGGCGGCTAGATCGATATTAAACGGTAGAGAGCATTTTCATTGAACAGAGGTTTATGATGGTGGTCATTGTCTAGGATTGTGGTTTTGAAAGTTGACAGCTGACACTTTGGTTATTGGAGATGGACATCAGCGGCGTACCTATATAGATAACTCTGTGCAATCTTCACTAAAGGCAATCACGTAATTGCAAACTGATATCCGGGCGTGGAGAAGTCACATGATTACAGTATTTATTGGAAAAATTTGGTCGGAAATGATTTTATTTATTTTTTCATGAATGTGGAATTATTTATATAGTCATATCAGTTCAATGGATTAGATTCACCTTGATCAGAGTACAGAAGAAATATGAATCTTTATACTTTTGAAGTTGGTCTATATCTAGCGCCCTCTAGTTGGTGGACGGATAGTCTCGAATATCTATTTTCATATTTTTTGATTCATTAAATAGGCTTAGTTCACATATCCAACGTTAGTTGCAACACGCAGATGGAGATGATCATATTCAGATCACGAACCAAGACTTTCTTTTCATTAGCTAATCATTTTGACAGGCCGAAAATCTTCTGCAGTTTTACATGCATATATAGGAATACGGGACATACGAAAATCTGAATTAAAAATAAAGAGGTATATTTCCAGCGATTATGACGTAACATGTCAAACTTTCTTACTTTGCTTTCATTCTTCTCCGCCATTTGACAACATTTCGCACATTCAAAGACGAAAATGTGAGGTGGAGTAGATTTGTCTTAACAATATTTTCGTCTGAACGCATTCGTCGTTAATGTGACTTTTACAACGTCAAAGGTATTAAAGTTACAAAAGAAATGTCAATACATTTCTCGGTAAAACCTGCGGCAACTAACATTTTTATATAAAATATACTCATAGACTATACATCAGCAAACTGTCAGATTTTTGTACTTCAGCCAGCTGTCAGAATTGAAAAATGTGTGTTTATGATGTCCTTTTGGGTTTCAGCGCGTTTCCATTTTAATACTTGGAGATTCTTAATAAGAATATCAGCCAGCTGTCAAACTTAGTGTAGCCAGGAGCTTTAAGTGAAATTCCCCCTTCTCCCCATTATTCGTAGTCGCATTCCCCATAGATTCCTTACAATCAAAATATTGAGTAAACAGACTGCTTACCCCCAAGTTCCAAGTCAAACGATTATAATGATACCCGCTACTTGCGCAAGGTATATATGGGTGCCATGTCAGTTAGGCAGGTGTGCACACAAACTTCAAACTTCAATACTGCACGTTTTGGATAGACTTCAGCGCGCTTCCTCTTGAGGTAGCTGTCTGCAGTAACACGAGGTAATAGAATGATTTTCAACCAAATTTACCTCGCGCTGATGCACTCACAGTAGACTTTGGTAGTCTACTCAACAAACTTATTGCGGGTTTTCGTTCAGTGGGCTATTCTGTGCGATATTTGTTTAAAAACCCAGTGACATAAATTCAATAAGTCAGCGCACTAAATAAAACCCGTCTGATTTTACAATTAAGGCAGTCATAAATAAAATTGGAGCAGTAAAATATAATCCTATTGCTTTTGAGCCGAAACTCTATTAAAATGTTGCCCACTGAGTTGGCGAATACAGTCAGCTGACTTCTACAACTGACGCGATTAGATTCCGTTCATATTGCGGGTAAAATTTCAGAAATTGAAACGCGTGATTTCTGTACAAAATCAGAGTCAATTGCGTTTTACAATATGGCCGGCTGGTAAGCAAGTATTAAGTAGATACTAGACAACAGTATATAGCTATCACTCGCGTTTAACTATTATAATTATTTAATCATAGTTTGAAGTTTGTAGTCCTGTTTGATTTTAATTCTAAGGCAGATAATAGCGATCAATTAATTAGAAAAGAACGGATCAATAATAAATCTCGGGAATTTCTACCCACGCAAGCGAATACTGATATCGTAAAAGTATCGGTCTTATAATCGCCCTGCAATAAATTTCGGTAAAGAATACAACAAATTTGTTCCATCAGTTATCTTGCATATTTTTTTTACTTCTTAGCCATATGATTTTTGAACAAATATCTTGTGATCGCATACAGTTCTTTTTTTGTGAAATGTGTCATAAAAAGAGAATGTATGGAGTTAATATTTGTAACGCAAACTGACATTTGATTTTGAGTTTTCCATTTCGCAATTCTTTTTCCCTCTGAATGAAATTGTGTTACAAAAATTGCAGATTCAAAAATTGCAGAAGGTAAAAGTCACACTAGTTCCTAAAGGTCAACCATAATATAATTATGTGAGCTTTAGGTAGTGTCAACAATTATTGAAAATCCACCCATCTAAGTTTATCCAAAAGGTTGGCTATAGATCCTATTAATGCAATGGCATATAATTTTAATGAAATCGTAAGTTGACTTAAGCTGGCCTACTCCCATTTAATTCTTTCTTTAATTTTCCTTTTAAAGCTTGAATGACAGATTTGGCATCGGGGACAGGCAGGAAGTGGTGGAACAGTTTATCTCATAACTCATATATATGTAGCTGAGAGCTGTTGGAACATTACGGACTCCATTAAGTTAAGTATAAATATTATGCAGCTGCCATTTTTGCAAAATGAATTTCTCAATTAAAAACCAAAAATATTAACAAATAAAACTTTTTCTGATTTTTTTTTTAGGAAACTTATTGTTAGCATTCCCTGTACATTGCAAATCAAAATGTTGATAGATTGCCCTGAAAAGGCGCATAGTAACGGTGACTATATTTTAGAATTCAAAAATCGAAACAAAAGAAAAAGAAACAAATCACAACGATGGTTTCAATTATTCAATAAGGTTCTTTATAAAAAAATAAAATCAAACACATATTTTAGTACTAGATTATGACTTCTTCAGCAAGTTGAGGAAGGTTAGCATTATCATTATTTCGTTCACTGAACTTTGTTTATCTTTATGTTTGTTTTTAAGAATATAAATGAACGACAAAGCAAATAAGGAAGAAATTTTAAAATACAGAACACTTAGTAATATGTTCTTGTATACAAAATAATTCATACCGAAAATAATCTTAAAAAAAAAATACCAGTTCATTATTATAGTGAACATATGGTCACCGTACGAATAGTGCATAAAGTTCTATGCGGGAAACGGATCAGCTCATCAACACGAGCAGCAGCTTTTATAGCCACACCGCACATCTTAGAACCAGAGGATTTTAATGGCTTAACATACATGAACAAAGTGATTCAGAGGAGAACTACAGGTATGTATAAGTATATCTTGAGTTCGGTGTTGCAGTGAACCATGGTAAATATGGTAGCACTTCCAGGCTTTAGAATTCCGTATTTTCATTAAGCAACGACCTATCAGCATTTAACTTTCGTTACTATTATTTTTCATTAGTTAGGTATAAGTTTTGTGATATAACTGATATTGAAAGTCATTTTTTTAAGGTTTTGTTGTTTTGCATTGTTGTAAATACTTTTCGTTGTTTTTATTACCTACTTATGTTTTTGTCTTGATTACTTTTTTTAATGTTAATGCTAAATAAAAATTGATTTTTATCAATTAGGTACTTGTTTTTGTTCTTTATTTTTCTTATGAAATAATAAATAAACACTACAGGTTCACTAAGAAGTACCTGATGGTTGCTACACCGAGGCCCAATTGTTTTTAAAACATCAAAGTTTACTATTTTCTATGATCTTTCTAAAGCAGCATGTGGTGAAATACAAAACTAATAAACCAAATAATAAGTACCTTCAAACCGTTTAAAGACTAAACCAATATTTTAAAAACTACATCCAAATCAAACGCAAATTGGTCCACTTTGGCACAGTTTACCATAATATGGCTATAGGTACGTTCTTTTTTAACTCGTAATGTTGATGATTGAAAAGATGAACAAGATCTGTCTTATATCTGTTCATCTTTCTGAGATTCCAGTGTACGTAGGAGTAGGTACCTACTCGTACTTTAAAAATTTATTAAACCTCATTAGCTGACAAATTATTTAGAAAACAGGTTTCCAGAGATTTCACAATTTTAAATTTCAATATTATTAAACATGGCTGGTAGGGTATTTAAAAATCACGTCCTTTCATACCAGTTACCACAATCATGTCCATTTGTGCCTGTTATTGTGTTAACATTTTTCCTTCAATTTAAAACCCTCATATTAATATGTATTTAGTTTGCGTTCAAGTTATCAGCTGGTTACACATTAGCTAAGTAACATTTTTCTATGCTAACTGAATGCAACTAACTTGTGCACTTTTGTTAGGGTTAGTTCTTCTTATGCTGGGGTAGGGGTAGCTGTTGCTTCTGAATAGGTTGCTATATTTATCTGCTTCTCGCTTTCATATTATATACTGTAGCAATCTTTCCATCGAACATGCTACACATTCTTCGGTCAATTACTCTGTAACTAGACATACACGATACACACACATCTCACAAGACTGTAGACTGCCCGTCTACCCCGATATCCGAACCCGAATAACCGTTAAATTTCTCTCAATCGTAGGTATATAGACAAACAAATCCACATCCTGTCATCGTCATTTAGATCTTACTATCATATTGAAATTTATATTTAAATGTACCTGTTGCCGGCGAACCGGCTCTGAATCTCTTACCCACCCACACACATGGAACCACCTGAAGAAGAAAAACCTGTCAAAAGCAACAGATTTGCAACTTGCCAAACCAATACTTGTTGTTTTGTTAAGCATACAATTCTACACCAACTCACTTAGCGTCTTCCATCAAACGTAAACACAACACGTTGCAAACGATAAAGTCCACATTTCTCTGCCGTTTTCTGCCGTCGACCAATGACCCACAACCAGAGCCAGTAGCCAGAGCTAGACCCAGCGCAACACTTTTCATCCATCAAACACAACCAACGTGCGACTCCGACTTCCGACTACCAACAGCAGTTCTTTCTACAGTGGGCCTGGGCCTCCGTTCATTCGTTCGACTTTACAGATACAGTATCTCGCTCTCGTATTCGTACTTGTTGTACCGCATCGTCGTTCAGCGTGGTAGTGCCTGTGTACACCTAGTACACATTAACAGTATTATGGAAGAAAACTTCAGTTTTTGTTGTTTTATAAATAAAATCAAAACATTCGCCTCTGGTGAGATTTAATTATGTGACAACCGTCGCTCGAATCGCATGTTTTATCCCCCGTTACTGTTGTTTGAGATATACTAATAGTTTGTCGGCTCTCGAGTTTCTGCAGCTTTATTGTCGTGTTTCCGAGTGAACGAAGAAACAAGTGAAAAAAAGAAAATAAACACAAGTAAAAAATTTCTGCTCAAAAATCTACGTGCACCGAATTCACGGTGGGTTATTCGAAAAAATGTCCAAATATTGTTTGCCCCTACATGCGCTATGTGAGAATTGTTAACCTAGTATCTGCGACATCCTGCAAAGCACTTGTGATTAAAGTGATTCACTCCATCGGGATACCAATTTGTTGTGTCTCATCGTTGGGCAGAAAAAGAAGATCTCAGATACCACGACCACTGTCGTCAGTTTAGAGATACCTTATCTGCTGCAGCAGTGTGAGAGAGAGTGCAGTGTCGTTAGGAAATATTCATAATTCATATATTTTTTGACAAGTTCCCAGTGATCGATAGAGTGCGCCGCGGTTCGCCTTGTGCATAATTTTTGCAGCCCGCTTGGATGAGTTTTTCAGAAAGTGTACTACCTACCGCTAAATTTGGATTTGTGCTTCTGCCCGCCACGCTCGTTTGATTTGGAAATCACAATCACCGGAACAACAGTGGAACGAACGTATAAAGTTACTTATACCTGAAGGTACCTACAGTTTAAGTTGTTTAAGTTTTGTCAGCGTTTTTATTATTAGTTGTCGCCGTGTTTGGTCTAGTTTATTTATTCAAGCTATATGTTTCAGGTGATATTGCATGCCATTGGCATTTGTTTTTGTTTCAACAGGTGGAAGTAGCAAAAATGTACATTTTGTTGCTCGCCACGGAACGATCGCGCGTTACTCAAAACGTTTAATGTGTGATAATTTATTTAATTATTATATTTTGCTGTAGAGTGTTTTTTGTTGTTACCTTTCGTTGCGGTTTCCTGCTTTGTTTTCTATTTCTGTGTCTCATCAGCTTATTAACTATCATGTGGTTGGTCGGTCACCCAGTAATGCTTTGCGGGGTCCTTTCACTCGCACCGGAAGCTGCCAGCTCTTTCGACTGTTCGTTGGGGTACCCTTTCACAAGTAGTGAGCTCGCATACAAAAGCCTTATTCAATTGGCGACTCTTTACCTGGCCACGGGGGGCTATCATGTATCAACTAGTGTGCGGTCATAATTGATCTTAATTTTGCAGATGTGTGCTCGTATATGCGGATGACAGGCTGCCTTTGTTTGGGAAATTTACAATTGGGTGTCAGTGTGTTGTTTGTAAGTCTAAATTACCAATGACAGTCAGGTATGAGTACCGGTTGAGGTATAATTTTGGTTAACACGTGGTAATAGCGTAACCTTGTCACAGCACGATAACGACGAGTTGCACATGTGGCTTTGACAGGTGATTACCATAACTTTTCGGCGATAGTGTAAACAAAAACAAAATCAACTGACGGATAGCATTGCAGGTATACAGTTGGACTTTTCGGACGAGAATGTTTTATGTGGTCAACTTTCACATTGTTTTTTTTTTATGAAAACAATGCGAAATGAGTGGTAGCTGTTGCTTCATATACATTTGCGGTAGGGGAAAGATTGGATATGAGAGTACTAAAAAAAACCGGTTATACTTTTCATATGAAAAGATAAATAATGTTGGCGTGTAATTAGCAATTGTCTGTTGCTTTAGCATTTCGCGGAGTGTTTTAATACAACATCAGCTGTTGGTTGCGAAGCTTTGAACTGTAAACCGGGGAGTAGGGGGTCTTTTGCTGTCCATTTCGTTGCGTAATAATTTCTTCGTTGGAATAGGTATAAAGGCTGTTGCGAAAAGTCTGAAGTGATTATTGCAGTGGCTCGCCTTCAAAAGGCACTCTCGAATAAAGTCGGTCGCATAAAGAGGTCGCAATTTGCGCCTTCGTGACATAGACGATGCTTTTTACAATAGGTACTGGGTATGATTCCATATCAAACGCCTTGACTCGTAGAGGTATTGAACATCCTACTATCAAGTGGATCAGAGTCGGAAAATAAATTCTTTGTCAAGACTGAGTTCGGTATCAGCAACAGCAGTAAATGGCTGTCCACATCAGGGAGGACACAATCTAGTTATTGACAACCTATTCCAAGACCTAAGTAATTCAGACTTTAATATAGTTGAACATATCGAGGAGATGGCTTATGCTGAAACTTGACCACCAAAAAATCGGACTTCCAAAGGTTAAACAACTACAAACTACAATGGCTAGCGGCTAATTGGACTGGCACCCTTACACATCTATATTAGAAAAGTGTCAACACGCAACTCAGCAAGGTTGACAAAAACGAAACTTTCGAAACCTTCCGAACTTCACATCATCTGTGTGATCACCAGTTCGTCTAACAAAAACAAGGTTGTATTACGTAGTTAAAGTTTCATTGGAAAAGGAAATCCCTCCTGCTCAAAGGTGTCTAAGTATTATTATAGGGCTGCACAATGCAGCTCGTCAAGATCGCGGTTCGTATCTGATTTTCGAGGGCACTTGACGAATTCGCGCAGTGCAATATAAATGGTGTTTATAGTAAGTTGTTTACAAATGGTTCAAAAATGGACTTAGGCTTAGGAGCTGGATGCCAAAATGCCTCAATAATACTGGGGGTGAACCCCAGTTCATTTCAAGCAGAGCTCTATGCCACTGAAGAATGCCCAAACCTTATCTACAACTCAGTGATAAGATTCATATATTCACAGACATCTAGTAGGCTATAAAAGACTATAGCTCACAATTTTTTTACTCCAAATCAGTACTCCACTGCTTTAACAACTTTCAAATGCTTAGTATACCGAGAAAAGAAACCAAAATATGGTGCATGTCAAAGGAAATGAAAGAGTTGATCAACTTACTAACAGAAAAGGTTCGGAATTTCCCTTTATAGGAACTGAGCCTTTCTGTGCAATATCCAAATGAGCCTTAAATTCGGCTTTAAAATGCTAGGATTACCTACATCAAATGAATTTTTAAATTTGGAGAAAATCCCACATGTCAGATAGGCCTAAAAAGCTATTATCAAAGTGTGCCAGTGGAAAGTACTTGCAAGCTGAAGCCGGAGCTTTGGATTCAGAATTGTTGGATTTTCAGAAAATTAAGCAGATCGCCTTGAAAGATTTTTGAGCTAACGAGGAGAGTCGAGATATAGGAGCTTTTTTTCGCATCCTTAGCTAAGAAAGGCTGTCTTAATTGGCAGTGTAGCCACGTATATAAAACCCAAGCTTCAGCTTTTTACAAGGATAAGTTTGTGAGCGTCGAATTCTGGAACAACAGGCAATGCTGAAGATTTCTCCGAACAGTTTTCATAAAGAAATTGCGTGAATTTCAGGGGAGAAGCCTCAATTCGTTTTACTCGTTAAACACGACAAACTCAGTCTACAAAACATGTGTGGACAGATGTGGCGAACTGCTAAAACTTTTGAAGCACCATTCTGAAAGTGAATCGGTGGCTGAGGCCCCCTTTCGGTCATATCGATTATACAAAAGAACAACCGACTTTTCCGTCATTTCGTCTTCACAGGCTTTACCAGTATATAATTCACCTACAGACATGTGGGGTACTTCGATTCTGTATACGCAAGAATTTAATTTTCAGGCATTTTTGAGCAAAACTGTCCTTTTTAAAGCCTTCTTAGACAAGTTGCCCTTCAGCTATTTTCCAGCTATCAATCTGCAATATTTTTAACTAGCAAAAAGCATCGAAATATATATATTAAAAATAATTGCATATTAAAAATATATATAAATATTATATATTAAAAATAATTGCATACGCATGAAAAATAAAACCCTACGGGAAAGTAAGCGAAATATTTGCATTTGAAAAACACTCACGCCCGGATGTATTTCATCATCAACTATAGCAGTAGCAAACTGATTAGCATATTCACAAGTCATTGTGCAAAACTGCAAGTACGTAGTTTTTCCCGCTAATCATGTTCCGCAATGCACTGACCTACATCCACAATTGGTGATACCCCTTACTCCGGCAATTGCAAATAACAACAACCACGATGAGTAGTTGTCACAGAATTCAGTTCCCAACCGGAAGGAACTCCCAGGTGATTAAAGTGAGTCCATTCTTAAGGGCACCCGCGCAACACAAAACCAAATCCAGTTTGCTCCTACCCAAACAGCGCTGTCCATCCACCGATCGCTGTCACAAGTCACAATGTCTGCATCTGTCAATTACGCACTCAAGCTCAAGTACCATTTATCAAAATTGTTTTTGATTTCAACTTTCGATAATTCAATCAAAAAATTTTCCATTTATTGTTTTCGGAAGCTCAATTGGTTTTCGGATCGTTTGTTGTTCCACTGACACCTAGCGAGGTTGGATGTGTGCGTTGCCGGCACTTACCAAAAGGCATACTAATCAGCTGATTTGTTTTTGACAACGCACATCAGTTCTGTCAATTTGGCATATATGTCGCACAAATTGGCGACACTTGTGTTTTGTTTTGCCGGGTGAGGGTTAATGTCGCCTTGTTACGATAATGTGACTGGAATTATTGGAATCAAGTTTAATTGTGGTGATTGAAAAGTTTGACAGCAAGTTGTTTTGCTACTGATGCTAATATCGTCTACTAGATCAACCGATTGCAATCATCAAGGGGGTCGTCTTGAAATGTATATGTGTTGTAGTAAATGAAATGAAACAAGATCACAAAAAGAAGGAACAGACAATTGGCGCAGCGTTGAAGCGTGAATTGATTAAATTATTTATGGAGCCACCGAGCCAAGTATTGTTGAATTATTAACTGCAATTATTTGCCGCGACGTTCTTTAGAGAGACTATAGTAAATTGATTTATAAAAAAACCCATATATGCATGGGGTAACTGGAAAAATATGTTCAGTTGGTTTATTAACAGTTTCATTGTTACACTGTTATGGACATTGTGCAACGTGCATGCGCATAGGAATTGGAAAATGGCAGGTATGCCGTGCGACAAACCAAAGTGCAAGTTGAGGGTCATAATATGTGAATTTAGATTTTTAAGGCCCATTTTATTCACTCGAAGTTGAACACAACTTGGGAAGTTTTCCATATAAATATCCCGAAGTTGTGTTCAACTTCGAGTGAATAAAATGGACCTAAGACGACTCCGTTGGCGAGATTGTATGTGTAGCTACTTGCTAGCATAGTTAATGAAATAAATAAAATTAAATAGTTGCCACAACAGTTCCGTAGGGCCTTTCGTGTTGTCTGGGCTTTTTTTATTTTTGTGATTCGGCTCAGTTTTGAGTCACAGATCCAACTGTCATATTAAGATTTAAGTTTGGCGGTTCTTTCTCAAACAGCCGAAAGGATACTTTTTTCAAATAATTCTTTAAATGTACTCAGTAAAAGAGGAATTTGGCGCGATCCTTGGCTAACTTCCTCCAGTTGTTGAGTACTTGGTTGGAAGTTGCCACAAACAAAACAGACAAATCTAACAAATGCTTTTAAAATTTACAGCGCATAAATTGGGAAATCATTAGTTTGCAACTAGATGGCGCCACCATCATCATGTTATTGTGGCGGGTGTCGTAGCACAGGCACAACTCCTGTCAAACTAACCAACGAGAAGTAGAATTCTTTAGCTCTGTCATACGGGCTACATTTTGCTCTTATTTTTATCACATTAAAACATGTTCAACTGTCAGTTTCGTGTAATAGAAAAAATGTGTATATTACGAAAGGGGTAGCAATAGTTTGCAAAGCAACCACAAATTTTTAAACAAATTTATAACCACAAACTTCAAAGTGACGGGAGGCAAATGCGAATAATGTTGAAATGTAAAAAAAAAAAAATGTAAAAGATGTAAATGGAATACATTTTCAATGCAATGGTTTTTGACATCTCCACATTAATTAGGTTGGTGTGTGCGCACTCATTCCTACCAGGTATTTTCGTTGTAGTTTTTCCTACTGCTCTAGTTTTATTTTAAAAGTCTGAAAAATGCAGAAAAAAATGTAGTGTCATACGGGCTTAACTCTTTGTTCAATCTGTCACTTTGACTGTTAACGTTTTGTTACTTTGCCATGGGATGTAGGCAAGCGATTTATATTTATTTTCACGGCTTTTAATAATTAAATACATTTGGTAAATAATAAATAAATACTTTGTAAAACGCTGTCCAGTACACCTATTCTTGGTGGGCAACAACAACAGGCCCCCAAAATCTCCACGGCCACAGGTCGTGCTGCCCCATCTGAACTTAGCCCTATGATGCTAATGAAAGACATTGAGGAACGTTGATACACATATTATTGTGTCTACAAGTAGTGACTGTCCTTTATTAAACTATTGCATGATTCATACCTATTCCAGCACTTCTAAATCATTTGACATCGTAGCAGTGATGCCAGATTTTTGTTTGCCTAAATTCCCCATTTTTGTGGAATTTTTGGAAAATTTTCCCCATTCCATATCCGTTTTTTCCCCATTTCAATTCATTGAAGTAAAGACGCATTTTTAATATAATAAACATTTGTTTTCTTTTATTTAGCCATTTTTTTAAAGAAGGTAATACATAAACAAAAAAAAAAACAAATAATATTCAAAGTTTTGCAGTTTAAACAAATACAAAATAAGTTAAATTAAAAGCAAATACTGCAGGTACGTTGAATCGATTTAAAAGGCACAGGTAATTCACAAATAACGAGGCAGGTTGAAAGTAAATTATAATTTTAAAATGTACCTACATAAATACAAAAAAAAAAAAAATTATAAATAAAAAAATATTTCAGGTACAATTATATTAATACAAGTTATTAAATATCGATACACTAATCGCCATTGGACTGTTACATATTTTTGTTGTGCAAAACCAAGCATTTTTTATCGATGCAAAAATCAACGCAACTTTTTGATAATTTTTGCAGCATAATTTCGTCTGTAAAATTCTGCAAAGTATTTCAGTTTCGAGCTAAATCGCTTAGATTTTATAAACGCGGTGATGTTTTTATGTTCGGGAGATATTTGAAAGTCAACTACACGAGTTTTATTTTTAAATTATGCAAAATTAATAAGCATGCATGGATTTCCGTTTTTCCCCATTTTAAGAGCACTTTTCCCCATTTTCCCCATTGAGTCAAAAATTCCCCAAAATGGGGAAAAATCACCACATCTGGCATCGCTGCATCATAGGCAACTTGTCAGCTCCCGTCACATTTGCTTAATCATCTGCAATTCCAATGACCCACCAGTGCTTACAAAATCAGTTCTCTACTTAACTCTCTGCTACCGATGACCAACGATGGGGTTGTCCTTGCAGTAATTGTAAGCATAAGTACTTCATTTCATGAATATCATCAATCTGTGTTAAGGTTAATGGGAGTTCACTTGGTTTTCCGAACAACGACTTTTCCATGTGGCCTCCAGACGCGGAGGCAGATCAAGTTGTGTTCACACCGTCTGTTTGGGTGTTGTGAGATTTCTGCACGAAAATGCACCTTCTGTCATCCAACAGCTGTTGTTGTTGCCAACCGTACTGTAACTTACCGTGGACGAGGTACTTCGCTTTATCCAGTCAATCGAGTGACTTGTTGAGTGTGAGGGAATACCCTGACGGTGGGTATATGTGGCTTATCTCGACCTGGATGTAGGTATATACCGTACGCTTTAATTTGATTGGGAAATTAACTAATTAAAAGCTTCATTGTGTGCAGCGATTCTGATAATGCAGCAATCCGAAGGTATAGTCAATAGCACACCGTACTAGGGTTGGCGAAGGTACCTAATGGGGGTGGATACCTCTCGCATCATTAACTTGTTGCCATGGGCGACAAGTGGCTGTGAGTCTGTCGGTAGCCAACGAAGACTTATTTTTCTGAAGGAATTCAGTATAAATTTGAACGGCATCGTACATCTTGTGCAAGCAAACCTACAGTTCATGTCCGATGAATGATGTCCATATTTTGTCGGTGGGTGCAAAATCAATAAATCCCCCCGAGGTTCATTGTAAAAAAAAACTTCAATTCATGTAACCGATTTAATCGACGACCCCCGATGTAACTTCTGCGAAAACAATCTTTCTTTTTTTTTACCAGTAAATCGAATCGAACTTCTCAGAAGCAACATTCCTCTAGACGTTCGTATAATTGGTGTGTGTCTGCGGACGATGATCAGTCAGATGTATATTATTAGCTGAAACAATTGTTGCAAGACAACATGCGCCACTTAAAATCATCAAGCAACTAGTCATAAAAGTGTTTATAGCTTTACACTGATTAATGACGCAATGCGCACTGTGCATATGAATAAACTTGTGAACAAAGTTGGCGGAATCATGTTGCTGGTGTAATGATTGATGCAATGAGATACGTGATCAGTTAGAGGTGTAAGGGGTAATTGGCGATTAGGTAGAGGTCTTTTACAAAATTGCCAACCTTAGAGATTTTATCAAAGTGCTGTAAATGGTGGTGTCATAAAAAGCGACAATGAAAACGCTTTTGAGATGTTTCGATATGAATAATGCACGACACATGGTCGTACATTGGGATAAAATCGAAACTTCTGTCACGATCACGATGACAGTGATCTTGATGCAGGTATCATTGGTTTTCCATATTTCGTCTGAAAAGGTAGCAAAGTTGCAAATCACATGGTTGGACATGAATAGAGAGCGTAAAGATTGAATGTTGACGACGAAAACCGACAAAAATCTCGTCGCTACGGAACAGTGTTTGCCATCATTTCAAAAAGAAAAATCACAGACTGCAAAAAAAAATTCCAGAGTGTATGAAGCAAAAGAAAAAATGATAAACAAAACAAACGTGTCTTCATCAGCTTTGTAAAAAAAATATTACTTTGGCTTTTATACTACAAATTCATCTAAATGTATTCTTCCTGCTTCTCTGTATACCTTATTTAAAATAAAACTCTCTCTTGACTATGAAATTCCGTGCAAAATGTCTAACTAAAAATAGCACATAAAAACAGATAAAAAACATGTTATTTTTATAGATCATTAAAGTATCAGTCTTCGGAAAAAAAAAACAAAAAAAATATCGACAATACCTGTCTTAGAAATATTCGCGTTATCTAAATATTTACAATAACTGCTCAGAAATAAAAATTACTGTTTCAATTATTGACGTTTCCTCCTTCATGGAGTTCTGTTGTCATGTTATTGTTAATTTAAATTTAAAAGTGCCATAAAAATATTCATGTAACTTTACCATTATGCAATTTTATCAATAAGTCAATAAGTTGTCGATTTTGAGGTATCAAAGAAGAGCAGTTTTGCAATTGGAATTATTAGTCTTTATTCAACAACTAAAAAGCTACAAAAACGAAAGACATTTTCGTTTCGTGCGTAAGACATTTTCGTTTTGTGCCAAAGAAAGGATTTTCCATTGAAGTTGTTCATTTTCTGTGATTATTTCTGCGGTCTATATCCCACTTGCGGCCTTTACACCAAACAATTATATGGCTCTTACATAAGAGAGAGACATCACTAGAACGTTGCAAATAAAAAAAACGAAAGAAATAACAAAAAGCGAACTTTCGCTTTCGAGTTAACTCTCCTTTTTTTTTTTTTTTTTTTGATATGCGAAAGTAGTTTTCGTTTCGGTCTTTTTACGGAACCGCAGCCCATATATAATTGACCTTCATGAAAGCAGCCCTAAGTAACAAAAGGATCCAGACTAAAGTTACAAGATTGGATAATGGGAAACGGCAGAAACTTCAACGATGATAAAAATGGCATTAGTTTTCAGTTACAGATAAAAACAAATTCAATAACAAAATATTTATACAAATATTTTATTTAAAAAATAGGTTCGTTAAGGTGATGTTTTCATTTGTGAAAGTTTGTATAGCACTTCGTATGAAAGAGTAGAAAATATGAAAAGTGGAAGCTATTGAAAATTGCCTGACTGCTGCAAAACTATATAGAATAAACTCTGCCAGCAGGATCTGTCAATGTTGAGCCCAGAAAGTCTAGCCAATTGTCCAAAAAAACAAAGTTGATTTGAAAAAAAAAACATTGCAGATAATAAAACAAGAATCTATAAAAAAAGACAAATATATTTCATAATCAGAACGAAAACATAAAGTAGTAAATATATTTGTTCTTTTTCTTTATGACACGAAGTTTGACAGTTTGGGAAACTGAAGGCAAATTGTAGTAGTTTTTTTTCGATGAGTGCATTCAGGTGAAATAAATAATTTTTTTTTGCAAAAATGCACCAATTCAAAATGCACCACCAACATATTAAATTAAATTTCATAAAAATGAATCAAACGAGGTAGAAATAAATACTTGCGTAGCAGATGCGTAGAAAAAATTTATTGAAGTAGATTTACTACATATGACGTACATTGGTAGCCCTGCTGCCAGGGCCAGCATTATATTCTTAAACTGAACCTGTTGAGAGGAATTAATTAATATATTAAAATGGCAAATACGGCTAAACTCTCTCTCGTAGTAAAAAGACCTTTAAAACAGCGGACGATATCTGTTCACGTCGGTGGGGCTGTTCTGTTTGTTTATATTTCCGAAAATTTGCCTCATGCAGTTTTGAACATAATTTATGGCTGGTTCCCCAGAAATAAGACTTTGGTCAATCCTTTCAAGACCGAAGTTGACCTTAATACAAAGAGAGGCTGACTGGTTTAATGCCAGCAATGCTAAATGACATCTCACTCTCGAGTCTCGATACGCGAATGAGGTTTTAAAGTAAATCTCAACCAGCAGTATTTATTTTGTCTCCCCATGTAACAATAGATCTTCTATTTACAGGTGTCAAGTAAGCTTTGCTTTAGGTACCTATCTTTTGAAAAAAAGTCATCCGACAAACACGAATACGACGCTCTTTTCCTAGGTCAAAACTTTGGTGCACAATAAATGTAATAGGATTGAAAAGGGTTCGATTGGAATTCAATTAAAACTTTATAATTCTGTAATAGTAACTTATTCCACAATACAAATTCATTTCATTAATTATGCCACCAAGAGTGGGGTGGTTGTTGCGCACACGTTGAGAGGCAAAGACGAAAAAGAAGTGATCCAGGCGGACAACGACAGAAGAAACGCTGACAGCCGGAAACTTCACTGGACTCCATTTAGATCTTCGGTTGCGTTCACAAAGTTCCGACTTGTAGACACAACAAAATGCCTAATGACAAGTGCTTATTAATTTCATCTTCTACTGTCAAGAAGGTTTTAATTATTTCATTTCTCTTAACAAACTTAAAGCATATAAAATATTGACAACCTTTCTTACTGTATGACCAAAACGGGCTTCATTTCATAAATAACCATCTTCTGGCTGCCAAACCGTCATGGGAGGTTTTCCACTCCGTTGACATCATACATTAGTTCACTCATAATTTCTCCTTAAAACTAACATCTAATTGAATTTTCCGCTCGTGTCAAAGTCACTACCCAACCAAATCCCACATTGATATCCAAATTACCCAATTCCAGCGCATCCAATTCGAAATCTTTCGATAAACTACCTACAGGCTACAGCCCCGTGTACAAATGAACAAACAATTAGCATTATTAATTTTCATGCTGAATGAAAATAAATCACATGCAAGTCAGTCGTGCTCACCCCAACAAATTATGATCAAAAGACATAAATGGACTGACTGGCTTTGTAACCGTAAAAGATGTCTTGTAAAACTGGAATTCTGCGCAGCTTTTTTACGGGTAGAGTATCATCAAAAGCCTTAAACGATAGTTTTAAACTTAATTACGCCTAACAAAGATGTATCACGACGCTAAATGGAAGTGTGAATCGATTGCCATCATTGATCTATTAACAAGTTTGATCGGATTTGCGAAAGAAATCATTTGGGGGCAGTTTTACTAATTGATTCCAATATGGGTATAAAAAAAATTGTTTGCAACATGTTCTACGCGTGTTACAGTGATAATCAAAAATTTCGAGCGCATCTGTCAACTGTCAATAGCTATATCAGAAGTGCGGTAACCCTTTTTTGAGGTTAAAATAAAAATCGATGATCAAATTTGTCAGCAACATCTAGAAATAGCGAGGAGATTTGTTTTTCAATTTTACAGCAGCGGGTAATTGGATATATTAATGCCAGACAAGATTATCTATCGATTGCACTTGTGCTCGTGCTCCACATTCGATTTGGGCAAACACAGAATGTAAAGCGTCTGAGTAAAACTCACGATTGACGTAATTTCTCATGAACTTGAACAAATCGTGTGCCCTCTTCGAGTCGTTCTCGACTTGTTAAGTGTAAATTCGTCAAACTTTCAAGCAGACGAAGTAATAAACTCACGAAAAATCACGAAGCGCTATAAATAAAATTCAATTTGTAATTTTATGGCAGCACTATGGGCCGTTAAATTGGGGGTACCTATACTTCAAGTGCTTTACAGCGTCCAATATTATTTATGGCGCACAGTCCGAAGACGAAACGTACGAAACGTACATCTATAGATAGATTTTGAATTGCTCTCGTAAAAGTCGTCCCATAATAGCGATAGTCACTGTGCAGACGTTGGCACATTGTTTTGGAAGTGTACGAAATGGGCTTGTTGTTCCTTATGATCGTTGGGTAATTAATTTGTGGCTATGGCTGCAAAAGTAATAGGGCTACTTTTTTTTAAAGTAATAGTTTAGGTTTGTTATCTGCCGGAAGATGATACTCTTCCGGAAAAAAGTAACAAACGAATTAAAAATGTACATAATTTCTGGAAAATGGCGAGTACGTTAATTTTCCTAAATCTCTTCACTCTGCCGGAAGATGATACTCTTCCGGAAAAAAGTAACAAACGAATTAAAAATGTACATAATTTCTGGAAAATGGCGAGTACGTTAATTTTCCTAAATCTCTTCACTCGATTTCTAAAGATGCATTTTCAGAGAGCTACAATTTACGACAACGCATTTCTGCAAGTATTTCAGGATGAAAATTCATTTTTGTGACAGTAGACACGCGAAGAAACTGTACAGTTTTTGGCTAAAATAAGAATAATGGTATTTTCAAAATTTGGACACATGTATCTCGAAAACAGTACCATAGGTACATACGATTGTAACAAAAATGTATTTCTACTATTTCGGCCATATTACCGGTCAAATTTGGTTTTCTTTGGTTTACCTGAAAACGACAATAGCGATTTTGACCAAAACTAATACTTTGAGTAAAATTGATGTTTCCAAAATTATTGTGTCCTTAATTTTCAATTCGAATGACCGAAAGCGCTAATTTGAGAAACCGTTCAAATCTCGAAAACCAGATTTTCGATTTAGATAAAACTTTAAATGCCAAATAATGCTTACATCCTGAATAATAATATTTTACTCAGGTTTCAGCTAAAAAGTTGGTATACATCTACAGTATTAATCAAACTAAATGTTACAAAATTTGTAAATATTTTGTATGCATAATTTTACAAAAACCGGGATTTCCCAATTCGCTGTTAGTGCATCATTACATGCTCTGCTCCTCCAAAAATACAAATTCCAGCTTCAGAAAAACATCCTAGAGTATAAGAGTCACGAAAGAGCTTCTCAGTGGCCGTTTGAACACAGCATAAAATTCTAGATCCCTTACGTTCGTCCCACAAATGAAAAACTTGAACAAAACGAAAGGTTGTGCAAAACTAACTATAACTAGGGTCCCTACGGACTTTATTTATTTATTTATCCTCAAAAGATCTTTTAAACAGTTCGGGCAAAAGGGTTTGCTATTCCGCCAAAACTAAGTCCTAAAACATTCTTATAAGAATCCTTGTCCAACAATTTAGTTCTCCATGCTTAAAACTAATCGCCGATTTTGCATATGATTCTGTGCGTCTTAACTTTCAGATCGACGGCTGTCATTCGTCTAGACCAAACAGCCTTTGTGCTGACGAGGGCTAAGCTCTCACTGTCATTGCTGTTACTGCGGTATTTGCGCTTTGTTTCGTTTAAAAAACAGTTCCGGAATACCACCAGTTAAGCTGTACTGTTCTTGGCCCGTCCTCGGTATCGTACAGCAACACCTTTTTATGCGAAAGGAATTTGAAGTCTTTTCTATGTAATCTGGAACCCCTTTAACAACGAGTGACCTAAAAACTTGTCTCCATATCGCAGTAGTCAATAGGTTTCTCTACATCTGATGTGACGTTATAGCAGTATTGCTTGCTTTTAGTTTCCATCGTCCTACGCTGATTGCTTCCTTTCGCGTGAGCTCTAAAAATACCTTGGCATTACTTTTCGTTCACTCAAACACCCAAGCTACGTTTTGCAAGAGGCTAGTGATATTAAGATGACTTTGACAACTTTCTGAAGACCCTTCCTGATTCGGAATACGAAGATTGCATGACTACATTTACAGATCGGGAAAAATAAAACACGGAAGCAATTTTTAAAAAATGAGTTCAATAATCTCCAAGTTGTGCGCTCTAAAAAAAATAATTTTGTTGTCACACAAACTTCATATTCACCGTATTATTTGTTACGACCATTAATCAAGCAATCAGTGCCCCAAAGTGCCGCTGACACACATCCACTCTACTCCGTCAATCAGCCGAATATTATACCCGCATAGCCAGAGTACTCCTTGTCAACTGCATGCATCCAGTATTATATAGGGTTGCAAAATGAACCACTCTGCTCTCATCCCCGTAACAAAATTAAACAATTAATTAAAAACAATATTGCACGCAAAAGACCAGAGAGAGGGCCGACGTCATTCTCTGTGGAAGCTATATATAGTTGCTTGCACTGTTGCTATCCCCCCGACGCCGACGTCATATGATATTCCAGTGAGGTGTGAGTCGCATCCGTTGCACAATACTCCCCGCATGAGGGATAAGCGCTTAGATGGGTCTCAATTTACCGGGTGGAAATTAAAATTGCACAACAGGTTATTTAAAAACGTGTTACGTTGGCTACTGTATCACGTGACAATCAAAAAATGCTGAAGCCTCAGCAGGGATTTGTCGTTGTCTCTCCTGAGTTTGTGATTTTTTTTCAAAAAGAGGTCAATGCGCGTTGGAAAATATTTTTAAACAGTTGTCAATCAGCGCGCTTTGAAAGAGCATTTGCCTTGAATTGGGCAATTGTATGCCGTCTTTCGAAACCAGGTATACTTAATTGCTAATTAGCTCAAACATGTAAAACCGAAAGTGCGCCTGCTTTCGTTTAATTCGTTCATTTGTTAATAACAATTTTGCTTTGTTTGTAATTTACATCGATCTAGTGGCATTGCGCCAGCTTATATTGGCCGTGAGCAATGCCAACTGGCAGATATGTCAAAACAGAAAGGTTTTTTTCGTGTGTTGACAAAGGCAGGGGTCTAACACCTTAAAACCATTTTGGGGGTTCTTTGATGTGGCGCATTTCGCAAAATGTGTAAACAGTAACGAGTATAGAAAATATCTGCTGCAAAATTTATTATTTATTCAAAATGTGTCACTGACAGCTGCTCGGAAAGACTTTGTTATCGCTTGAATGGAAATTCATGTGTATATTTGCGTTGGCAATCTGCTTGTATAGCGTGCGTCGCTAATTTTAGGCGGTGACGATGGGATTGGGCTTCACAAATTCGATAAATTGTCAAATTTGCTTAACTGTCAATGTCAGAATTAAACAGTTTAATAGGAAGTAGCAGCGTACCTGAAAATGTTTACTGAATTGGCAAGTAGCAGTCCTGAGCTGCACCAGACCAATATCCGCTTATGCCATATTTTAAGTTCATTCTTTCGAATGAATGACAATGGTAAAGCATCATTTGGGGCCCAAAATCATCAGCACTGGTCCAAACGATTTGATGCAATTAGGTGCAGCTTTAAGTGACCTCTTTGGAGGCAGTGATAGTTCTCCAATTCAAGTTGAACATACATAAGCACAGGGAATGTTTACCTATGTTATTACCTCGGCCCGAATCCGTGTTAGGGTCTCGTCTAAGACCTAAAGGTGATATTGCCTTCGAAACGATCACTTGATTTATCCCGACACACTATTTCGATTAGCAAATCAATTGCGAAGGTTGACCAATGCGAACATTATGCAGATCAAATAAAACTCAGATGAAAGATGTAGTCCACTAACGTCTTGGTTACCAGTTTATGAGTCTTAAAATCAACTTCATCGACCAGACGTCCTTGAGTATGAGCAAAAGTACACCCGACGCAATGGCTTAATTAAAATCTGCAACTCACTTTCTATGTGAATGGACAATATGTCTTAGATAACGTAGATTGTCATCTGTACAGTAAAATTATTGTAAAATATAATTACCTCCGTCGTGGATACATGCATTTTAATTGGACATGCGATTTTATTGACACTATAACGAACAGGGTTGTATCTCGAAAGGTGTTTGGAAGGGCAAGTAGTATTACGTATCGAGGTGTAAATAAAATCTTTATCTGTCGAAAGCATGAACGGCTATGTTGGGTTAGGTTGAAAAAGGAGCATAGCAGCTCATTGCATAACATTGTTTTGTCTTTACTGAATAGAGTAGAGCTTAAAACTATTACTGAACGCAGGTGTTGGACATGAACTCCCTGAGCTTAACCCAGATAGCGATGCATACTACGAGTTTGAAATCCGAAAATAAAACAAACAAAGTCCGTTGGCCCACTGTTGTTGAACCAACACATTAAAAATGTTGTTACCTAGCTTTAAGTCAAATTGGAATTTCAATAAAAGCAAATGTTCAATGGCTCATCAAGATTTTACACTTGTAAACAAAATAGAATTTCTTTGTTTTTTTTTTCGTTTAATCATTTCTTATTTACCTATTTGATTTTGCGGAGTACACCCTTCTTTTCTATCAAACAGCTCGAATTTCTCAAGTTTAAGTAGGTGTCCCATCTCCCATAGAACTTAGTTTATCAGTCTGCAAATCGTTTCAAAGGAAGGAATGTTAATAATATTTCTTAAAAAATTCTCACATATAAACATTGTTAGAAAAATGCAGATAATAACAGTGAAAACCTCATCAAAATCCGACAAGTGGTTCTCCAGATTATAGCGCGGTCACACTGATAGATGTACTAAAACGTAAACACTGAAGGGAAATAACAGCGCCACCTACCGAATTTTATTAAAATAACTCTTTTAACACCGCCGACCCTAATAGCAACAGAATTTCAAAATTTCCAGCAAAATCGACCGAGTAGTTTTTGAAAATTCCACGGACATACAAAAAAGTGTCATGTGTCAATGGGAGTTGAAGCTGGGCATTAGCTCTACCTGGCCTTTGAGGAAAGCTTTCTTTGTATTATCGCTTCCTTTCCTTTGTAACTAAGGCTAATAAAGTATACATCAGTGGTGCGTCCCGTCGTCACCTATGGATCACTGGTTTGGTTTAGTTTAGTTTAGTTTAGTTTAGTTTATTTCATCAAACAAAGTTATAATACTTTAGTGATTACATGAATATAATATATACCTAACTAGCTGGCCCGGCGAACTTAGTTCCGCGCCAGTTCGTTAATGTAATGAAAATAATAATTCTGAGCATGCACATTGCACTTGCCTCTTTATGCAATTCGGTCAATTCAAATTCTTTATTTAAAAGTTATATTAAATACTCTATGACACTTAAAAAGAAAAGAAAAATAACAAAGTTCGGTCCTTAAGTCCACTTTTGCTCTAAATTAACAAAAATCAACTTCTGCTAGCTATTGTGACTGAATTTTGTTGTTTCACTTGAGGCGAACTTCAAGTTGTTGATGATGTGAACTAAATAAAAAAAATGTTATGATTTAACAGATAAAGCAAGAGGAAACTCGAAAAAACGCTTGTGACAAATGAGACTTTATATTTGACTTAGTCAGTGATGTTGATTCCGATACCTACATGAGGAATAGTTTTTAGAAAGAGGCATAATTTTTTTGTGAACTGTTTCAACTGTTTTACAATCAAGTTTAATTTACAACTGTGCGTCGTGCTTATTTTCCAAGAACCTACTTGACTTACTCACCAAATCAAAACCTTGGATTATAGAGATAAAAAAAGATAGAATTGCCTATCAATCGACCAACATTCTGATAACATTTTCTTGTAGGTTAGTTGCAGTTCCTTTGTAAGATATGCAATTTTTATCTTTTTTACCAAAAAGGCATGATTTTTCGAAAAAGGCATACTTTTCTAAGGGTTCAGACAATAACTTAGATCCGGCTTTGCATCACTGGCGGTGACTCCAATCTAACTATTTCTCAACTTAAAGTCAAATTTAATGCTTTTTTTCTTCTAATTTAGACTAAAAGTTAATTTGTTGCCAAAAGTCGCGTCTAAAATGTTTTATTGCTAAGGGCCAATAGAAATAACTGAAGTATATCAATATCAAGTAGCTTGTCGGTGGAGTGGGATCTTCTGCTTGGCTTGCTGACTACCGTACTTTTACATGCCTGAATTTTGATGCGAAAATTTTAAAATTTGCTATGGTATTAAAGGGATAGGAAGAAAATAGGGAAAGGATTAACTCTAAAAGAAAAATTTGCTACTTTAATATCTAAGAAAAAAACTAACCAAACCTATCAACTTGGTTGGTAAGCCTTCTCCCTTCTGTATCCACACCAGTACCGAAGGTGTTATGGTACCTTTGAGCTGCCCTCCCCATAACCCTACACACGAATGGACAGAGTATCATGTACGTGAACACTCAAAACGCTCAACTACTCCTGTGGCCTGTCATCATTGTCCTCGTCATCTCAATCACTCATACGTTTCAACTTACTCACACATCCTAATGCAAGGATCCTGAAAATGCTTAACAAAAAAAATGATGGATTGCAACACCATCAAACAAATCAACGTATCTACTCCATTTCAAAAAGTCACTTAATGTAACATAGTAAACTACTTATTAGGTATATTTAAGAAATAAAAAATTCAAAATTGTTGACAACAACAATTTGCTTAGAAAATAATTAAAATATTTGACAACAACAATTGGTATTAAAATTTAAAATATTTTTTTTGGTTTTGGAAGTTTCACTACTCGATTTTTATCCAGTTCATTTTTTTTTCAAAGTGCTTTTCCCCATGAAAATCGAAATGTGTGCCTGCAACGCCACCTGTTGAGAATTTTCCGACTTTTCTTTTTTCCTAAACCATCGCTGATTCAAGACGAACAAAATGAAACAAAAATCATTCAAATCGGCTTAGCAGTTCTCGAGCCTTTACCCGACTAACACACAACGATTGATTTTTATATAATAGATATAAAATAAAATAAAAATTAAACATTGCCACCATTAGAGTTGCTTAGGATTAATAGCAAATTATTTTTAAATGAAAATCTACTTAGACTAAAATCGATCATATCGCAAACTGTATTGGCTTCTCTTAAGCACCTACACAATGGTTCATTGGCAGCATAATTTGTTCTGTGATATGGAATCTTAAAAAACGATTGGTTTCTAAGCAACCTCGCAGGCACATTGAAATTAATTAAGCCTAAGATATCAGAACAATCAATATGATGAGTCAATACGTCACGAATGAACATAACCTCAGAGAACTTTCTACGAATGTTAAGAGGCAAGATTCCAAATAATTTGCACCTTGTTCCATATGAAGGCATATCAATGTCCCAGTGAAGTCTTTTCATTAATACCCTTGTAAAACGTTTTTGTATTTTCTCGATTCGAAAAGAGTGAACCTCATATACAGGACTCCAAATTGTACTACAATATTCAAGAGTGGATCTAACAAATGCAAAAAATAGACATTTCAAAGTGTGTGGAATTCCTTTGAATTACGCAGAATGAAACCCAACATCGAATTACCTTTAGCGACTAAAAAATCTATATGTTTTAAGAAATCAAGTTTTTGGTCAAAAATTACACCTAGGTCTTTTTTATAGGTTATCATTGAAAGAAATGTCCCATTTATTCTATAAGAAAAGTTAATACATGATCGATTTCGACAAAACGTTAAACTTTGACATTTTTCAATATTGAGGTGTAAGGAGTTAATCAAACACCAATTTGATAATCTCTCAAGATCTTCTTGTAATAACATACAATCATGCTCAGTTTTAATACACCTATAGATTTTCAAATCGTCCGCATACATAAGGCACTCAGAATTTAAAAATACTTTGGGAATGTCATTGATAAATATCAAGAAAAAGAGGGGGCCAAGATGGCTTCCTTGCGGCACACCCGAGGTAACATTGATTGGTGAAGATAAATTGTTATTTATACGAACATACTGAATACGACCCTTTAAGTATGTCTTTATCCAGCTTGATAAGTTAGAGTGAAATCCTATTTTATTTAACTTCATTAGCAAGATATCATGATTAACACGATCAAATGCTTTGGAGAAGTCTGTATACACAACATCAAATTGATACCCTTTCTCAAGTCCATTTAATATGTAATTTGAAAAAATTGTAAGGTTTGTGCTAGTAGATCTACCAGCAACAAAACCATGTTGACGGGGAGAAATCGTACTTTTAAGAAGTTGAGTTAGTTTTATATAGATCAGTATTTTAAAAATTTTTGGAATTGTAGTAATTTTACAAATAGGGCGGTAGTTAGAAACTTCCTGTCTACTTCCTGATTTATAAATTGGTGTAATTATAGAGCGCTTCCACTTTTCTAAAAACTCTCCACTTTCAAGCGAACGATTGAAAATTATTTTTAAAGGAACAGCAAAGACTTTCGCACACCTCTGTAAAATAATAGGAGCAATTCCATCCATATCAAGTCTTGTGTCAACTTTAATCTTAGTTAACACTTGTTCAATTTCTGAAGTTGAAAGGACTAAACTACCAGAGCTAAAATAACTATCGGAGTTATTTAATTGGTTACCAAGAGGTATATTCGGAGAGGTATCTAAATAAACGGATTGAAAATGTTTAGCAAACATATTACCTATTACTAAAAGATCGGAAGATGATATGCCATCGTGACGCATTAAATTAGGAATGCCATTTGATTGTTTTTTAGCGTTTATGAATTTCCAAAAACTTTTACTATTCGATTTCAAATCACATTCAACAGACAATAAGTACTGATTATAAAGGAATTTATTTAGAGTATCAAAATTTTTTTGCAATATTCTATATTGTTTGTAAAGATCTCGATCATTGTCAGCTTTGCGAAATTGCTTATAAACCTTATTTTTCTTATTATTAAGATTTATTATTCTTCTGTTAAACCACACTGGCTTTGAGCCACTTTTTATTTTTATTTTAGGTGTGTATAAGGCAATTGCATTTCTTAAAAATAAATCATAGCACTCATTGAGATTACCACTAACAAATAACGCTTGCCCTATAAGCAAAGCTTATTACTGAATTAATCAAAATCCCAATAACAGCTGGAAAAATAAAAGACGGCAATCCTCTTGCACTTTACTTAAAAAGCGGAGACTAGGTGGACGACTTCACGAACTTCGTTATTTCAAGGAAGATATCTACAACGTACAGCAGAACAAAGAACCTCGTCACCAATAAAACCCACTACCGCTCACAAAAATGGGAGTGTTAAATGTTCTGGATTTTTAAAATTCTGATTTTAAGCTTCTCTTAAATACCCCTCACTCATTTTCTATAGGTCCAATGAGTTGTGTCCCCAAGAAGGTGTTTAAGTCCTAATTGTGTTTTTCCCTTGATAGAAATATTAAAAAAAAACAGTTTCATAAACAAATCACTGCTAATAAAAAAAAAATGCAAAAGCTGTTAACTAATATGAGAAAAGTTGTTCAAGTACATTAATGGCAACCTTATAAAATTTAGTACTTAAAAAATAAGCGCTAATGTCGTTTTCTTTTTCTATCGAAGTCCTTGAAGTTATTGAAAATTTGTTGAAACATTTGCATGGAGTTTTTTACAATTGTTGAAAAGTTGTCGACACAATTGCGCGAAATTTCTTCATTTGAGAAGTTAGAATACATCTTGGGGACTATCCGAAAAATACCCTATCAGATGATCCTAACTTAGAGAAAACTTAAGTTCTTGTCTCTAAACTTTAGACAAACAACATTTTTTAGAAACATGAAAGTTGTGGTAACACAATATTATTTTATTGCGCCGTACTAATAACAAATTTTAGTCTCGACTTTCAATTTGCGGCAGCTTACAATTGTGAAATTTACATGGAAAATATATCCAATGAAAGTTAGTTACTTACATTTTCAGTCGAAACTACAAATGTTTATTGACGAAATGAGTTGCCCAAAGCAACAACTATCACGTAGCAAAAACATGTCTCATAGCTTAATAGACCGTAGATCATAGACCGTAGAGCAATAATTATTGACAAGCATGTAAGTGTCTTGACTTAAACGAATGACCGCAAAACAAAACGCTTCTTATAAAATTCATTACTTTTTTTTCAAATCTTCCGCTGACATTCCAATCTGTTGTTTTAACTATCCAAACAACATCAGCCTCCACAATGTGCGTCCTGTTAGTCTAAGAAAAATCCATAACCACAGTGATGCAGTAATAGTTCGATAATACTTGCCTGACATTATTGTTTTATACAAAAACACAATTTTTGCGACATAAACACCTCAACCTTGACGTGATTATGACTTATGAGCAACAAGCTGATAGAAAAATCTAAAGGGTAACCCAAACAAAATGTCGATAAACTGTTTATTTATTAAAAGGCCAATACGTGATCGTTGCGGTTTTCCATTTTGTTGAAAACAGATCTTACTTGTGCGTCAAGCCATTGTGTGCCCTGTCACCTGGGGCGTATGTGGAACATTTGTTCTCTCAACCAATTAGTTTTGCCATTGAAGATGGAATTACACATTTTTTTATACAACTTCAAAACATATTTTTGTTGAAATTTTCTGTCGGCAAGTCACCAGGCTGGATGAAAAAGCAGCAGTTGCAATTTTGAGTATTCCACCAACCAAATAAAATATTTAACGAACGTACTTTCTTCTTACATTCATTGTTCGTTCAAATTGGAAAGATAAGAATTATTGAAAAAATCAAGAGGTATTTTTGAACAATGTCGCATCATTCAGTCAAATAAAAGTACTCAGACTCACAAAGACAATAGCGAGTGGATGGAAATGCATAATTTTTTTAGAAACACTTTGTTGATAAATAATTAGTTAGAATGAGTTTTTGTTTAACCACTTGTGACTCTGTTGGTTGGCAATTTCCTTCTACAAATGAAAGATGTCGTCTGGTCCTTCCTTCTCAGTCGATGCGGTGTCAAGTAGAGTGGAATGATGTGGTGCCAGGAGCACAACAGGGATTATACTTATTCACATAAATGACTTTTCCGTATGGAAATAATTACTTTTTTAGCTCGTACAATTTTGTAATTGATTAATTTTATGGGATGAGGTGGTGTTTTTTTCTTCCTTCACTTCAGAGAAGAATAGAAATCCATTGGGGGTTTATATTACAAAATGCGTATACACGTTGTTGGAATAAAGGATATTCTTTATACGTGCAGGGTAATTGTGTGGACTGATTTAAATGCGTAGTAAGATTTAGTGAAGGTGGGCTATTTTTAGATTTGCGTTCCAATGTGCGCAAATTTTTAGGGTAAGTGCAAAATTTTTTGAAAAAACATTTGCCACTTGTTGACACAACTGCGGATTGTCAATGATGTGTTTATGTTGACATTATAACCGGATCTGTTAATCAGTGCTCAGTACTACCGCAACAACTTCTACCTTTCATGTGATAAAGATCTAAAACAGTACTGCGATAACGAAGAAAAAACAATAACAACACAATGAAATTGTGTAATTTTTGCTCCGACAATTGAATTAAATGAAAGTAGTTTAGCTTAATCTTTAACTCATTTCAAACAATTGAAATCAGTAGCAATCACAGAGAACTAGAAAAAGATGCGAGGAGTGCATTGTTTAGTTTATGCACACAAATAATAGTTCTTAATAACGACTCTAAAAAGTTGGGACATTTAATTAATAAATATACCATTAGTTATAAGAATAAATGCATTGTGGAATATAAATAAATATTATTAATAATACTTTTTAACATCCCTGCTTCGACAGCCACGAACGGGACAGAAAAAACGTCACCTGTCAGTATAAATTAAGACGATTTGCTTGATTTAATTTTGAGGTTACTATAAAACACGGAGATTGAAACAAGTAGAAAGAAACTACAAAAGTGTAATAGAAATTGAAATTTGAACAGCATTTAGCTTACAAAAATACAAATAAATGCCACTTGAATTACAAATTTATTTTCAATTGAGTCCCATTTCGTTTGTCAACAAAATCTGAAGGCAATTTCCCAGGATGACAACGAAAACAATACTTAAGGAATTGAATAACCCAGACATCTTTTAGCTATAACATATCAATGTGAAAATATTAAGCAAAGTTTTATAAATTAATAAAATAAAATAGAACAGAAAAAAAATGTTACTGCTTGGGCTTTGAAAGTTCACATAAATGCTTGACACCTTTTGTTGGACCGATTGGGGGGTTATTTTAAAACTTTATTTAAAGAAATAGGGACCAAGCTGAAAAGTTGTAGAAGGGAAGGGAATTTATCACGAAAGTAATTAAAAAAACAAATTTTACAATTATTCACACAAGCTATAGTTCTTTTTAATGATAACTATGACATACGCAATAAAAGGCAGTAAAATAAAGTATACGTTGACGCTATGAATGTTTGGAAATATTATTAAAAAACGCAGGGATGTCATTGTGCGTGAAATTTTAAAATTGTCCATAAGTAACTTTACAATGAGTTTGACTGTCTGTTAGTAGAATATGAATAAGTGAACTATGATATGAGTTATTGTGACCCTGATCATATTTTGGAATGATGAATAATAGAAAAAGAAACAAATTTTAACACAATTTTCAATGACTCAATTTATTAATTAAATAGGTAATTTATAAAGAAAAATCTTAAATACGGCTTATTTCTTAGAAATCGATTACTTGTTAGCATTCTCACTTTGTTCATTAAATTTTCGTTTTCTTAATGTTTGTGTTATTGTTTTAAAAAAAAATTTAAATGAAATGCACAGTAAATAATGAACAACTTCTAAAATACGGAACATTTATAGCTTTTTTACACAAAACAATTCATAATAAACATCGTCATGACAAAACTGGTCATTATTATAATGAATGAAATGGTCACCCTAATTATAGTCTCAATAATTGATTTTCACTTGATGGTGAATCAATGTCTGTTTGAAATATACATCTGGGCAAGCGGCGGTTTGCTAGTCCACCAAAAACAAGGCTGTTGTCCTATGACAAAAAGAAGTAGAAAGAGATGTATAAATTAATTTCTCGATCATAAATACAAGTATCATACACGGCAAAGATCCTTAAATTATTTTTTATTATGGAGGACGAGTGTTGCTTTAGTGCAGTACAATTGTCATTTTTATTGGACTATTAATCAACCTTTCAATGCGTAAAGTTCTGGACGCAGTTGCTCAGTTCTAAGTGTGAGCGAGGGTCTCAGGTTCGATATCCGGAAAAAATAAATAAATCTTAAATAGTAAGTTTTCTTACACTAATCTAGCAAATTTCTGACAAGACTAACTGTCGTCAAAGATCGTCTCAATTTAGCCAATCTTATTAGGCACAAAATGGTTGGTCTCTTTCATTCGTTCAAAAAAATAAAAATTTACGCAAGCGAATGGTTGCTAGGCAAAGGGCTTAACCCGCTGAACTTGCTTCATATCGACCTTATAGTCACACTCAGTACATACTCACAATTAGTTCATTTGAGCGTAGCTTTCAACCTATTGAAGCCCCGGACTCATCAATATAAAATAAATAAATATTGACATCAAAAAAGTTTAGGCAAACCTCTCATATATAAAACACACTGCATTGTAATGAAATGAAAATTATTATTATTCACAAAGATTCACAAGTCAACAAAAATTTAAAGAAAATTTTTAACAAATCAATCAACTACCAGGCACAGGCGGTTAATAATTGTTTCTGTCATGGCGGCAGCGACTAGCAGCGGTTATCCCACTTTAATACAAAATGTCGGAAGCTTTGACTGACATACAAAATATTCGACTTGCACTGAGCATGTGATTTTCTAACAACAACAATTATAAATCATCAGTCAGGAACATGTTGCATTTGTCAACCTGGCTGTCTTATGTTTCGTGTGAGTTTCCATTAGGATCCCTTACACCATTTAAATCGAACGCAATCGGTATAAATCGATCGCTAACACAAAAAGTCAATACAAGTTCTCATCAAAAATGACAGAAAAAGGGGAAACTATTAAAATACCGAATAACGAGCAGTTCCTATTGTACTGATAAATATGTCGAATGCACAAAGTTGGCAAGGAATAAATTTAAAATCCATCTACGTAGTCTATTGCCAACACAAAATGGCGATCAAATTTCTTTGTTTTCGATTTTTTGAAGGCATACCTAATATTTGTTGTTTTCTTTTCGATACTACTAGATGTCGAAGAAGCTAGTGCATAGACGCACGTACTTTCCACTTTGGAGCATATTTTTTTTAGCTTGACTCTGCAAAGTGTGCGAATAGACCAACGAGTTTTTTGATAACTTGTTTCAAAGCATTTCGCTTTGACACTATTATCAGTCGCCCAAACTTAGATAAGTTTTTCTGTTAGTTTTATTGACATAACATAAAAAACTTTTGTTCAAATAAAAAACAAATTTGAGCAATGCACAGACGTGATGTTTTTTCAAAAAGAAATTCAACCACTTACGAAAAATTCTTTCCAAAACCATTGGCACGTAGAATGGTATTTCCCATTAATAATAAATTAAAATTAGACTACACAATTTGTGTAGGTAAATTTGTTGATCTTATTATTTATGCGTTGGAGAGCTAAACTAATTAGCATTTTAGAATTTAAAATGCGCGTTGAAAGAGCTAAACAAATTTGTTGTCAGATTTGTCAAAATGACAGATGGTTGGCACGTCAAAATGACAGATGCGATAATAAACTGTTGTTACGAGAACACGAATAGACTTTAAGCAGAAATGTCAAAGTCAATCGGGGTTTTCAACTATAATTGCCCAGTCTGACATTATTTTCCATCCAAAATTAGCCATTGTGCCCTACAACAAAAATACGTCAAAAATTGATTATAAATATGACCTCGTTTGGCCAGTTCAAACAACTATTCAATGTCCACGTCTGCGGGTGAATGAAACATTTTATTACAGTAATGACCCTGAACCTACATAAACCATCCAACTGTGAAGAATGGTTGTTTGTTTTCGTCCAGGAATCAGACTCTGTGTGGGAAAGAACAGAAATGTCTCCATTTTCTCTCACCTCCTCGATTCACGATGAACAATTCCATTTTTTGAGATGAAATTCCAGCCGACTTGTTGTAGGACATCGACCCAATTGTGAATTCAATTGGTTATTGCTTTCAATTACAGCTGGAAGCTCGTTGCTGGCGCACAGAGGCTGGTGTATAAACGACGATGAATGAAGTCAGCATTACCATTGGAGCCGTGGACTTTCTTCGGAGAGGATTTGTGGATATGGAATTTCCAATTCGATTATGAAGAAAAAAGTTAATAACAGTCTTTTGGAAAAGCTAAAGAAACTGTATTTCCCAAATTATGAGTCTATTTTGAGCTCAAATGCTTTAAGTTCAGGCTGCTGAAAATTCTACATTAAAACTTGGCCAAAATTTGGTCGCATTTTGTGGAAAAGGACCCTAGCAAATATTCTGGTGAGACTACTTACGTGGGAAGTTTGGCCACCTCTATTGAATGTGATAAAGGACAACGGCCTTGTTTTCGGTGAATCGAAACACAGCCCACACCCACAGTCTGCCAGACTGACAGCTTTCATATGCCAATCAGATTTCACCTGAAATTCTTTACAATCAGTAATTGTTTATCTTTTCTTTTTGTATGTGGATTTGTGTACCCGCACTCACCCAATTCAATTCCGTATCATTTTACCTGAAAAAATAATAATATGAAGCAACAGTTATTTTCTATCTCATCGCCATCGGCCACCTCAGTCTGATTCGCGTGAAGTTTAAAGCCTTAGATATCAGCTGTCACGGGTGTCTGTCATTTCGAAATGTTTCATTTGTTGCTGCTTTTCGGCATTGATGCCAATTTCTATGGCAAGCACGTAGAAAGTCAATAGCCATGAGTAATATTTTACCTAATACCATGTTCCCACCAACGTGATTTAGCTCATATGATTTATAAATCACGAAAGGCGTCTCCACCGAATTTTACGTGATTTAGTTTGACATCCAGCAGTAAGAATTCGTCCACTTCGGAGAGGGTAGTTTTTTATTTTCGTTGTTTTTCTTTTGTTATCACACCTCTGCCAAAAATAAAACAATTTATGATTGTTGTACTTAATAAAAATTCCAAAATACACCGAAACAAGAAGAAAATTGAATTTGGGATAGTATTTTTGACATTTGTGTTGTTTTTTTTTTTGTTTGTTGAATAACATTGAATTGAATTGAAAGCGCTGCAGGTATGTTCGATTTTATTTTGTATGGATTTGCGATGACAGATACGTAATTAAAAATTAAACACGTCTAAATCACGTAATTAGTAATCACGAAAATGTATGGTAAATCACGTAATTTATGAGATGATTTAGCTAAATCAAGTGGATTTAGCTAAATCACGTTGGTGGGAACATGGTATAACTCAATTTACTGTCGTAATTACCATAAATAAATCTGCCCGACAATCACGGGAAGGTTTCTTGAAAGTTTACCAAAAAGTTATCTTAGACTAAAATTCAACTTCCCACCTTTTTTGTAAGTCTTGCGTCTTTGTTTACCAACATGTGATGCTTTCAGCTTTCAGTTGGTCTGTAAATAAACGAAATTCCAATAGCTTATATTTATACATTTCTACGACGTCTATACGATGAATGTCCTTGATGATGCTACTATCGAATTTCAAGGAGTTCGCATACAGAAACGTGCTTTCACAAAACAGTATAAGTTGTTTCGTAGGTTACATTATATTGGAACAGAACTCATTTGGAATTAGCGACACACTCACGTGAAACTACCCACCACAGGACAAAGCACGTGTGCAGGTAGGGAGATACTATGAATCAGGTGTGAAGTCCTATCAAATACGTCGTTTCAAAAGTTTTCCACAAAAAGTCAAACATATGCATTTCGTTACAGCAGTGCGGTGAGTTTCATTGGAAAAGTTCGGGCTCAAAGTGTGCGGTGCGGGGTTGTACTTGTGGACATCTTTTGAAAGTGCAGTTGGCTTAAATTAGGTTAGGTAAACGGATGAGCCCTGCAATACCTCACTTAGGTCCTCGTGGACCCATTGTGATGCCCTTCCTTCTTTAGGGGTTCTTGGCTTGCATGAATCATGACAAATTGCAAGCAGTAGAAGTCGCATCAATTTACAGCAAAAAACTTATCTTTTAAAGAGTTTAAATGTGGCTGCGTTGAAAGATTTAAAACTATATGAAGACATCGACCAAAAGACCAGACAACGTCTCTCCTCCAATAATCATGCTAACGTCCTCTTCAGACAATTATGACATGAAATTGAATTGAAAAATATTAATCAGTCTAATCTCATCCATCTTGCAGAATTCTTTGCTCTGGCAAACACTTCAGTCGACCGATTACAATTCAACCCCTAATTCCAAGGAATATGGAAAAATACCGACGGAATAGCAGGCCTCATAAGCTAGGTACTCGTTTGTACAAAAAAAAAATACTCTTTTAAAAGTTCCATGTTGTGTCTCTCTTGCGTAGTTAATTGGCCAACTCATGTATAAATCTCCTCGGGACTTAAAGTACGGCGCACGTTATCAAGCGATTTTTATTTATCCGTCTGCAAACTGGATGTCAAACAAATTTGTGTGTATCTGCATCATCCCACGCGTTAAAGAAGTAATTAAAAGTTTAGCGCCACCCACTGCCAAGGACATACCAATGAGTTCCACTGTATAAATTGGTTAATAAACTTTTGGGAATGTCAATTATTAGAAAGAAAATTTGCCTCTCTCTCTAAATAGATGCGAGATGATTTGTGTGCAATTTGAACAGATGGACGTTGTGTCACCTAGCTGCCACTTTAATTCGTAATAAATATTTAAATAAATGCAGACGGCAGCGGAGATTTGACTTCATAAATACGAAGATCAAAACGAGTTCTTGAGCAAGCCCGATGACGAATTTAAAGGGAAATCTGACTCAGTTCAGCTACATGCAGAGAACCGACATCGGTATGAGTTCATTCATGAATACAATAATGATTTGGCATCCCAACCACTCACGTGTAACTGAAGCGGCAATTGCGGCGCCAATAGGTGTTAATCGTTTCTGGCTGAAGCAATTTTCAAAATAATTTTATTTCTCATCAAAAAGGTGACTGTGTCCTATCATCCTTCACTGTATCCAATTACTTTTGCAAAGTACTACACGAACCTTTGATCGATCCAAAATCCCCCTTGCTCCGCACCACCACCTACCTCTCTTCTCAGTTTAATTTGTCCAATTAGTACGCCCAGCTTGACGTAAATTGCGCTGGTGAACCCTAAGTAGATTGTATCGCATCCAAAATGGACGTACTTTCCCAGAATATTGTTGTTCACCTATACCAAATGGAGGCTATTTGAATTTTGCGACGCATTATAATAATTTTAGGTAAATCCCCAATTGACAACAATGGATAAATAAGTACCGAACTTATTTGTTTAAAGTGGCTGTAGATATTTGCGTATATTTCCGCTGAAATCGCTAACGAATCCAAATAGATTTCGGTGGGTATGGGTATATACTTTTGGATGTAGACCCTAATTCGAGGTTTTAGCGCTTGGATTTGCTAGTGATATGGAAAGAAGATTCAAGCGGTTTTTCGTACTAAGTAATTTTGATGTGACATTTTCGCACGAATATTTACTTGGACCGTGTTTTTTGATCGATGTGGAATGCATAACAAAAGGAGAGTGTTTGTGAATTTGGAAGTTGTAATGTAAATTAGTTTACAAAGTGGCCATTTGTACAACTTATTCGTACAGATTCTGACTAATAAATAATTTAATAAAGTTAAATACTTACTAATCAAATAATATATTTCGTTTTTTTTTTATATATATTTCCAGTGAAACAAGCGCTGCATTTCCAAGATCCTACCCCAATGGTAAGTCACCTCACAAATGTTGCAACTTGCAACTAGTCAAATTTGTCGACTTTGACAAGTTTCACATAGGTTATTCATATTTGTATAATATAAGGCAAGTTATCTGTTGTTAATTTCCTTGCTCTGGTGTTTCTTCTACCGATTGACTGAAAGCTTCCAAAAATATCCCTCCCGCCCAGTGTTGTCACATTTCTACCAGAAAATTTCCTCTAAAAGAACTCGAAACTTCCAATTTGGCCATAAATCATTTAGTTTTGCCTTTATACCTCTCAACCTGAATGGAACAAATCGTTTAGCTTGAAGTTTAAAATTGTCCAACAGAAAAATTAGATAATGCAGGAATAGTGGCCTATTTCGTAAATCGTATTTAAGAGTGGTTGGAGAAAATAAGTTCAATGCTGTTTACTTATTTTCGATTTTATTATGAATCACTATACATCTACGGATAGAAGTATTTCGTTGCCATTCCACCTTGGAGAAATAAAAAGGAAAAACATCCCAAACCCAATCGTAACTGCTGGAGTGCTGAACAAAATTAGAGGACCCGCTAGTATAAAGTCCAATTGTCTTCATTTTTTTTTTCAATAAGACTTTGAATTTCACATGAAGGTCAGCCAAATAGTGCTAAATTTGACAACAACTTGCCACGGGAAAACTTTGGTACACAGCCCTCACTTAAAAATTAAAGATAAACTAAAAATCTCGACTTGCGTTTCTCTAATTTTTTTCCAGTTGTCTATCGCTACGTTAAATTGATTTTATTTATTAAGTTAGAATTAAAAGTTTGTTTCTGCATTGAATTTTATAAACAATATAAATTCTTTCGCATTTGAGACTTCGGGTCGAAATTTACACAGAAAAAGTAGCTTTTCCCACGATTCCCTAACACTATTCTTGGCAGCGAAAAATATTCCTATCTGCACAATGATAAAAGCACAATTTGGCAACTTTTCAAATATTTTTTTCCATAGAATGGTTTAGTAAAAGAAAATTTATTTGGCCTTTCTAGTAATCATTTCCAACCTTCACCTTATATATTTTGTGGGTCACAATCGCAGTATGCAATTCTGTATGACAAATTTCGCCATTGTGAGTACGAAAAATTTAGCCTGGACACTAAAAATGTGTCTCAAGAGCTCAGAGCATGACACAACTGATTGTCATAGCACATTTGACCTATCCTCGCTTCGTAGAGATTAGCTTCAAATCAACCAACCAAATGGGCTATAAAAGAAATAAATTTCACCACTGGGTCGAACGAAACTTTCTCGTTGATCAAAAAGTTTGGTTGGTTGTTTTCTTATTTTATAAGATAGGCAGGTAAAGATCTGAGAAGTAACGTTTAGTGTATAGTCGAAGTTTCTGTTTTCTGATCTGCTAGAAAATATTTTTATTTTTGACTTAAGTATAAAACGCTGGTTTAAGGTGTCTATGATTGGAAGTATAGTTCGTATTAGACCGATATCTTTACATGAAAATATATTATGTAAGATTTTAGAGATTTGTTTTTGAATTTGCATTAGCAGTTACATAATATAAACCGAATATGCCGATGGACCTGTGTGGGGGTGCAAATGAAGGGAGAGAGTTTCTGATTGTGTAAGGCTCCAACTCCAAGTGGTTGATATTATCTTAAGGTGTATATTCAATATTTTTTAAATAAAAAGTGCGTAATATTTGCTGATACTAAGATTTTCGTCGATGTTATTGCATTTTTAATGGAAGTGCGGTATTGAGTTTTTTAAAAATATATGAACACAGATGATCAGCTTTTGGGTAGTAATTCTTGAGAAATAATTAAAAATCTGATTTATTCGAGTTTTGTGAGAAAAAAATGTATGTATGCTATCCTTATTGATATTATCTTATTATACTAGATGTGTATTTTGATCAAAATCGAAAGAGCCTTTTATGTAAAATTTGTCAGACAAATGGTACTGTACCAAATATTGAATTTTTTAGTTTGAAAAATAATATTTCTAAGGTAAGGCAAGCTCAGTTTTTCTTTATATTATCGTCGAGGGGGAAGTAATCAATGTTTTTGAGTGGTCCTTGACTACAGATTTGCTACTAGTAATTGCATGCGAATTCGTTTGAATACACTGTCATACACTGAGATTCACCATGAATACGCACAGAAAAGTTCCTTGAATACACCTGATTACTTCCCCCTCGATTATCGTACAATGGGATTTTTGAAAATAGTAATTTTTTAAAAATGTTGTTTTGTTTAGTTTATTTGGAAACGGCAATAACGATTTTGACCAAAATGCAAACTTAGAGTCCAATGGATGTTTTCAAAACTGTTTTGTCCTTAATTTTCAATTCGAAGCACCGAAAACGCTAATTTTAAAAACTGATCATATCTCGATTTTGATTTCGATAAAATGTCAAAAACGAAGTATTTCTTTCATCCGGAACAATATCATACAGTCAGTTTTCAGCTTAATGGTAACGCATTAGTATTTTTCCAACTAAACATTGCAATATTTGCAACTGTTATGTCTGGATAATTTTACAAAAACAAAAACTTCATTTGCACCGCACACACGAGCATCGGGATATTCAATTTATAACTACTAATGCAAATTCACAAATGCCTGAATTATTACATAATCTATCTTAAAATATCGGTCTATCACGAGCAATATTTCCAATAATTGAAAACTTATGTAAATCATATTCCAATCAAAATTAAAAACAAATCCTAAGGTCAAAAACAGAAACTGCTAAGGTACGCTTGTCCTGTACTCAAAAATCAAGTGAGGAGTAAGACCTTATAAAATAGCACAGTAGACGCTTGGGACATTGCCAGTTACTGAGAGGTTTTACCTTTAAAAACTTATATTGTTATTTTATATAACTGCCATATGGGATGAATATCCAAAATAGGATTTTTTTTCTTTTGTCTAGTATCGAGAAAGTTTCGTTCGACCCAGTCGTGCACTTTATTTAATTTTGTAAGCCATAGTTAAATTAAAAGTTCATTCCATTCATCCTGAAAATAAAAACCCACAAAAAGCGATTTATTGTGAGAAACTATAGGACTAGGTACACAAACTTTTTGTTTTGTTTTTGCGTTGACGGCTTAAAAATTGTAATGTGGGCAACTTAACCTATTAATCCCATACATACCATAGTCACTGTTTTTCATAACAATTACCTCCAACAGCTAGTTGTTTTCGAAAATTTTTTTTTGTGGCCTAGCTAGTAGTACTAAAACAAAAGTCAGATATACAGACAATGATCTATTGACTTTGCCGAAAAAATTTATGATTTCTTTTTTACATTGCAAACACGCTGCTAATCCTTGAAAAATGTGCCCACAATTACCAGGTTATCTGAAGATAAGCTGCAAATTTGGCATTTGTTCCGAAATTACAATAAACCGTCAAAAACGAGCAAACAGAAGCTCTGTGCCGTCATAAATCTTCCAGCACATGCGTAAAAGTAAAACACCATGCCAGTTCATACCCAAGAGATTTACAACTAAAATCTTATCTCGTCCTTATAACTTTTGTCGCCACTACTATCTGTACGGCTACTGAACAGTCTAAATACAGTTAGTTGCGTTTCTAATTCAGATTACACTTAATCAAATAAAAAAGTGTCATATGACATGTTGGCAGTGTTTATGAATGAAGCGCAATAATTCCTGATGGACAGTAATCACATAACGCCCACCACCTGAGGACGACTGTCTAATAAAATTGTCAAAATTGTCTAAAATGGCCAACTGCACTATCTTGTGTCAACTGTCAATTTTCTAATTATGTATGCCAAGCGATAAGAGTGTGCCTGATGGTGCTAAAAAAAAGATATTACCCTCGCGATGGTGGACTTTAGTCAAAGGTACTTATGGCTGGGTGTGTAAAATTAACCCCATTGAGTGATTTGTAAATATATTCTCCAAAGCATTCAATATCCCCATTTAGAGGAAGTGCCAATTGCAAATGGTAAACAGATAAAAACATGCTCTGCATCGACTATTGAGCAAACACCGCAGTCTGATGTAGTGAACTTTTCATTTGCGCGTATTTCAGAACTCAGATACTTATGTGATGAATGATATGCTTTCTTCCTAGCGGTATATTTAGGACGCAGCTGCTGCCCTATTTAAGGCCCAAGAGCTGTCAAACACAAGAAGACACATAGGGCCCTCTTTTGGTGAGGCATGCGAGATGTGAGTGAACATTAGTTCTATAAAAAAATAGGTCATCGCGTAACTGATGCTTGTAAAAATGTGCAAGCGTGCCGGTGCTATTTATAATCATAAGAGGTGTGACATGTGAGAATCTATAAAAAAATGTGCAATGTCGTTGCTGAAACTCTCAGAAGCAAATGCATTATTTGGCACCGTTTGAAAGAACTTGAACTATTCTAGCAGTCAAGGTCCGCGTCCCCTTGCCGAATATGTAGTACGGAAACGAATGAAGTAGAGGTTTTAGTCATCTGCAATATTAGAAATTAGTCATAACACATGTGACAAGTGAATTAAAGCTGAAGGCAGAATCCGAAAGAGAGTCACAGTGATTACTATCGCAGTGACCTAAAAATCTGTGTCGTAGACCTCTTAAATATGATATACATACACAAAATATATATATATACACAAAATAAAAATGTTACATAAAAAAACAAAATTAAAGGTATATACATAGTACCTACACTTTACAGGGCGGGTTAGGTTGAAGGGCTTTGCGAACGTTGCCCATCTAGTAGACGTAAAAATTATTGATTTGTGGAAAAGGAACACTTTAAGCGACATCGTTAAACGTCAGCTTAGAGAAAGAAAATTCGTAAAAACTCTTCTTTTTTTAGATAAAATATTACAGTCCTCATCTTCTTCATGTTTGTAAAGTGGGTTTTTTTTTGTAGAAGTATAGAACTTTAAGTTGGCAACACTATTTTAACTGGCGGCCATTTTGTCAGCTGTCAATTGATTTATTTTTAGTTTAGTTTGGTTTGGCATGAGTAGACTACATAACGTCTGCACAGCGCTTCCAAATTTTGCAAATTTATTTTTAAAAGTCATGGTTCTGTTCGAAATACGTAAACGAATTTTATTTAGCGATGAAGCTCACTTTTGGTTGAATGGATACGTCAATAAACAAAACTAAAGTATTTGGAGTGATGATAATCCTCAAGTGTATGTTGAGACACCGTTTTCTATTTTCGATTGACCACTTGGAGGATAACATTCGCGGCGTTATTGCCGATATACGACCACAAATGTTGGAAAAAGTCATCGAAAATTGAACCTCCAGATTAGACTACGTCCGAGCCAGCCGTGGCGGTCATATGCCAGAAATCATCATTCAAAATTTCCGCTTTGATATCAAACCTAGAACGACTCGTAGCATTCATTGCTGGCATCGCTTTATCCTCGAAGCAGATTATTAAAAGGCATACTCACGTGTTGAAAGCTTAAGACTTCTTTCGTAACTCATGACAACCCTGCTTTCTCACTGTTCAATTGGTGCAGTATTTCAGACCCAATTCTCATGGAACTCAAAATACATTCGATGGCATATCGATTACGCTATTTTTAAGGTTCAATGCGGAAAGAACGTCAGCATCGGTGACTGGCTTTTCATTTAGCAATTAAGTCGAAACGAGTTCACGTGGATTGGATACAGATTACTGTCATGGTACAATGGTAAAATCATGTGTCAGGCGTGCGAACAAAAATATCTAGAATTGAAAATCACTGAATGATTGCGTATCCTGCCAGACTGTGTCAGTGCATTCATTTATTTTTAAATTCATGGAATCCCTCTATTGCTGCCATGACAATCACCGACGCGGTATATTGGGGAATTACCTGCACTGGGCTGGGGACAAAGCTGGCTTATAAAGATCATGGTCCATTGTGAGATTATTTTGAGAAACGAAGCGCTGTTCCAATTAAAATAATAATCTACTTTTAGCAACAATTCAGAGTACACCTCTATTTTTTTACGGTCATAAAAGTCAACTATTTCACTCGGCACAAGCTTGCTCTACAAAGCATTTAATGGGTTCTAGGTAAACGTGAGTAGCACTTTTGTTCTAAATCTAAAAGAATTGGAATTTACAGCTTTTTTAGTTGTTTTGCTTACACACACGTTACTTACAAACTTGCATTCGCAATTGAATCCAAAACAAACGTGCGATCTTATCATTTAGACGCGTCACACAAACACTATGTTTGACAAGCAGACTGATGTCCACTAAACTGCCAAAGTATTGACATGCAAATCAGATAGACAGATAGAGAGCACTGGGTTCTGGCTTAAAGAGGGAACACGATAAGAATGGTGAATAAATCCATCTAAAATAGATATAGCATTCTTGTGACAGCTTGGGTCTTATTTTGAGACCGCGAGGATTACTTTCAATTTTTATTTGAAAATGCAATAATTTTGACCTTTTTTTTATTGTTTTACTTATTTGTGATAACAGGCCGTAGAGACTGTCATTCGACTGAGTTAAAAACAGTATAAAGCGAAAGCGTTCAGGTTGAACATCGAGCACCTTGGAATTGGAACAAGTTATGCTTTTTTTTCGTGTGCAAACTGAAACAGTATTGAGTAAAAAACGTTGATCGGTTGTGAAAACATTTGCATTGGATTAAAGTTTTTTGTTAAAAATAGTAATGATCAGTGAAAGGTTTTATTGAAAGCTTTTTCAGGATTTAAGTTTGACCTTTTTAACGTGGTTTTTAAAATTTCGATCACTGTTGTTAATTGGCAAATGTGTGTAGGATTAAATTCGTTCTTGCAAATTCATCAATATTATGCTCTGCTTGCTCACTTTTTGGTTAGTGTGAAACTTAAGTTTTTTTTAAGAAAATCATTTAAAATCATTTGACCAATTATACAGTGAAAAAATTATGCCGGACAGTTCCTTTTAAGAAAATCAACAAAGAAGTTTACACCCGTTATAGCCGAACACCCTGGTAACTAGCCATTTTTTTGTTATAAAAGATTGTTATTTATTTTCCATTGTTTTATTTAATAAAAAGTATGCGGTACTAATAATCATTTTTAGTGTCCAGGCTAAATTTTTTGAACTCACAATGGCCAAGTTTTCCATACAAAATCGCATATTGTGACCTAGGAAGTATTTAGTATGAAGGTTAAAAATGATTATAAGTAAGGCCCGTTGCGTTAATCAGCACAATTCAGATTTAAATATTTCCTATTAAAAAAAGATGAAAAGTTCGACACCAAGTATCTTATAAACTAAGGTATACACAAGCAATATACGCTAGGTGGCGGTACGGATGACTAATGGCAACAGTATTTAATAAATAAATAAATACTGAAATAAATAAATAAATACTAAAATAAATTAATACCCTTTTTAAACTTATCGGAGAAACTGCGTTTTCAACCAACACACTCATATTTAAAAATTAGTTAACACAACTCTTTAACTGACCTCATGCAGAAAAACAAAATTTTCATGTAAGCCTAAAAAATAGCTGACGAAATGGGTTCGTTTTCAATACAAAATTTCAGTTTAAACCTCATATAATATTAAACTTTTCTATTAAAAAAATTTACAAGGAAACGCTTATAAGTAATATTTTTTCGAAAGCTAAGTAAAGGCCCGACAACTAAACACAATCGTACATTCCTTGTAAGAAAGGGAAACCTACATAATAAATATGGTTCAAATTTTTATTTAAATGTACACAAACACAATTTTGTTAAATGAAAAACGCAGTATTTTGTAAATCAAAAGAAGCACAAAGCCTGCACGTAATTATTTCATACGTTTTAAAAAAGGAAATTTGTAAATCGTTGCAATAATTCGTAAGATTATTGCGGACATACAATGTTGCCATTTCGAAAAAGAGAAACGAAAACTTCGCAAACGAATTTTTGTAGGTTATGAACAATAATCAGTTTTTAGGTAAACCAGTTAAAAATCAGTACTTTTCCGTCAACACAATAAGAGGTTTTCTCTTATGAAGATCATTGTAAGGTGAAAGTACCTACTATATTAGACGCTTAAACCTTACTAACCAGAACCCGTGAAAAATGCATGGTAATGACTAGTGACAACTTAGACCTAAGCAAAAGTTCGCATTTGTTATGTGATATGCACTATAGCATATTAGGTTATGTTTATAAGCTAAAAGTGGACATTCTTTAACACTATTTTTACAATTCTTATACATATTTCTGACACAGTTTCTTTTATCTAGTATAGCTTTTGAGTCTATCTTATAAATTTAAGAAAAAATTAAACAACAAAAATATCATGCTGCCCAGTGCCCACCCAGTCGTGCGCTTTATTTTGTTTTTAGTTTTTACTATAATTAATTAGCATAACAACAAATTCTCAAGCAAACAGTAAAAATTGAATACTAGCGATAGAGACTTTCAGCGCTCACTTTATTCTAAAATGTCATCTGTCAGTGGTTACCTGCTGTTGGACCGAGACCTCAAAAAACTTTCAATTGCATTAAAATTTCGTACCTATATTTTAACGTTGCTCAGAGAAATTGCTTAGAATTGACTTATAGGCTCTAAATCTTTAGAAAAGGCTATTTTATAAAAAGGAACTCACCAATTTCAGTAAAATTTGAAATAAGAAGTCTAGCGGACGTAAGAGGCATTATTGGAAATATTTTCACAGTTTATTTTAAATGAAAAAATGCGGTCAACCTTTGGAAATTTTTGACCGTCTTTCCGTAAGCAGTTTTTGACCAAACATCAAAAAATGTCAATTCAATCAACACCGCTTGTAACAAAACATATTTGACCCCTGAAACACTAATACTACTAATAGTAAATACTCAGCTAGATGGCGCTGCAAGCTTAGAAAAAAGTGACTTCTTTGTAGACATGTATATGTTTTACAATTTGGTATTTTTTTCGGAGCAACGAATTGGGAAGCAATTCAATTACCGCTTCTATTAAAATGTACCTAACTTAAAATATACTTGCTTTTTTAGTCAAATACAAAACTAAATAAGTAGTAGCGAAAGGTTCGTATAGGACCCTTGGCCTTGCTCCACAAAACCATTCGTTTGTAAGGCTTTAATTTGGGATGGAATAACAAAATCAAATTTTTGTTTTTATAAGAGTTGGACACGAAAGTGATGAAAATTCATACGACGGGGGAAAGGTACTTTTTTAAATTATTGTGCTTAGTTTTTTTTGTCAAGGATACCTACTTCTAAAGAACGTATATTATTCGCTATGGGCGATGGTTTTGCATACATATAAGTAGGTTTACGTGATCAGTTAAAAGAAGATGGAGTATGGCAGTCAGGACATCATATTTTCCAAAAACTGTTCTAAGCTGTTTTTTTTTTACTTTATTTCGTATGCACATTGGCAAGGCTTTTAGCATAAAGACTGCATATACAGGGAACGAATTAAAAATTCATTAAACGTTACTTGAACTTCATTTGTTTACGAAACTATACAATTTTTTATTTTTGAACAACTTTAAGCGATTGCCATTGCTTCACCATTTTCAGACAGTCAACTGTATATTCTAGGTTAGTCACACGAATTTAAGACCAGACAAGTAACAAGCCAAGCCACATTTTTGCAAAAACGATTTGCGGCTTTAACAACAAAATACTTGTTAGTAAGTCCCTAAATCACGTCAATAAAATAACCACACTCGGTCTTCTAATTTATTAAAATCTCACTTGGGGGACTACCTCTCAGACTTTCAGGCGATAAAAAAAAACAATTACTACAGACTACCTTGGTTGCATCTACAGTCAGAAGCTAAATCACGGCATTTAAACTGCATAGATAGATGATTTCAAATCATCGTAAAAAGTTTACGATCTATAGGAATTTACGACATTGTCGCTTGTCGCACCTTATCTCGCAGACAAAATTAATTTTCAATAGTTCGTGAAACAAGTTTTCACATTTACATCAGTGGGGGTGCTAAGACACTCGTACAATGGGGGCCTTGAATGAGATACTGCAATAAAAATTTCCATAAAGCTGGCAACCTTTCGACGCATTTTTTCCAATCCAGTAAAAGCCACCAAACCTGTAGGATGGTAATAGAAACTAATTATTAGGTTCTTATGAACCCATGATACTGCCATTAAACCCTGTTAAATTTTCAAGCAATGACTTGTATCCTTTAAGCCTTTCAATTGCTTGCCTCAACACAATTTATTGCCAATTCTGTAGTTTCATTGAAAATAAATTCCCCATATTTGACCCAATGCGATGTCATATTACCCAAACAAAGGACTCGTCTATTTCTATGTTGGACAGTACTCCTTGTGGACATGGACACACTTAAAAGGCAGAATGTTTTATTGGCCACCACGACAGTCATCTACACAATATACTCGTATATATCCAGACATCGGTGCAGACAAGCTGCAGCACTCAAACGACACAAAGGACTTTGACATGACGTATCAGCCATATGCAATGGATTGGATTTTCCAGCCTTTTTCATACGCAAATTGCAATAAAAAAACCAATAGGTTGGCGCCAAATTGTCTTTAAAAAAAATAAAATCACATGTACCGACGGGAGCCTGGAATCGCTTGTGTCTGTGAGTGGGGAGGAAACTATTCATTTATGTAAAACAAAGCGCAATATTCTCTGTTTAACCTTTGGATGAAAATGGTACCTTTGACAGGAGGAATTGAGGAAACAGCTTTATAATTAAAATAAAAAAATTAAACACCATCAACAATAGAGATTTTTGCGGGCAAAAGCAACAAGCTTAGCCTGGTTGGGAATAGAGTTTATGGAAACCGGTTAGACTGCAGATTGTAAACCCCCCTAGTGGTAGGTGAGCACTGTTTAAAGACGTGTGAGATCACTACAGATTCTGCATAATCGTGTCATGATATTTTTCTGCCTTTTCTCTTTTCTCGTTAAAGGCAATAACTTTGTGGCGCTTAAGGCTGGTTGTTTATAGTAAAAGTGAAGCTTTATGCAAGATATTAAACATCAAAACAACCGTAGAATAAATTATTGCATTCGACAGAATAAATTGTTGGTTTCTGCGAATCACTATTAGTAATCTGAAGCGATCATTGGAAAACATTACTTGAAATGACTTCATGCTAGAAGTTCAAGGCATTCGACGAGTCAGTTGGGCAGTGGATGTTTGTTTTGGTAAACTATGAGTGAGGGCGGAAGACGAATAGAGCGGGGCTTGAAGTTGACAGATGATTAGGTGCGACCGACTAATGAGTAGTTGGGGATGATCATGCACGAGGCTGTTGGTATTCGGTGGTAAATTTCTATATAGGTTCGCAGTTTAGTTAGGTATTGTTAGAGGGAACAAAATCAAGTTCCTTATACTCGTATGCCTTTCGTTTACCCTTCGACTATATATTCTTAAACTATAAGGAACAAGCTCATAAGACTGGCTGTATTTCATGTCTCTTCCAAACTTCCTGCGACTTTGTTCATAATACCGACAGATTTGTTAAAGTGCTTGCAACCTCTCTCAGTAGCTGACATTTCGCAGACTTCATTCAAAAACTATACACTAAAGTATTTTACTAAAATATTGACCATCGGAAAGGCTCGGGTCGCCCGGCATTAATTCCCATCACGTATACGGGTTTATTCATCTCAAATAATTGAATGAATTCGAAAGCAATATCAACACCCTTTGCCATTGCCAAGGCACTGAACTCTCTTAAGATATTTGTCTGTACTAAAACCGGCTCATCAATAACAAATCCCAAATCGAATTCAAACTTGCAAAACACCCGCTGGATCCTTTTTTTCTCCTTCGCCTTATCCCCAACTTATGGAAAGTAAAAACTTTCCGATAACTTTTCCATTCATTCCCACGACTCTTATTCGCAATCGGCCGAACTAAAGTTATCGTTTGCCAAATAATTGACCGAACTGAAGTGCAGTGAATTATAGTCGGTGTCGTTTTTGGTAAACAAATCTTATCGCCTTGTCCCACTTGCAGGTTAAAGACCAACTGCCTTCATTCAGTGATTTCAGCACAGCAGCGAACAACAACACCAACATTCCGGTTTAGAATCACCCCCACTCGGTCAGGTGACTAAAAATAGTTGAAGCTTCTCTGGTCTGTATAGAAACTGCACCACGTTGCGACAGGTATTCGCATATGTGTTACGCCACAAAGCGACGCGACGCGACGACACAGCGTCAATGATATGATTTACACGAGAAGCATAAACAAGTCAATGCTGCGGTATGTGGTAGGGATATTTTTAGAACACCAACCGACTTGTGCTTTCTAAAGGAGGCACATCTCATCGATAAAATGTGAACGGCCTCCGAGAGCGGAGCGTTGTTGACTTTAACCTGATTCCGCCGTACGTGGAACCTGTAGGTGTACGCTGTACACTGTACACTTGTACGGCACTTGATGTAATGTGTCCTTTGCGGGTTTCGAAGTACGCTACTATCCCGACAGTGGGCGGAAATCGCATGACTGCGGCCAACACAGAGTCGGACTGAGATTAATTATGCAAGTGCTCTTTTGTTTCATCACGCATGCATCTGGTGCCCCGCTAAGGGTGTAGACTGCCTAGATATCCTATCTGGAACATGGTGTACGAGTGTGCTTCGTGTGTGAACTCATCAATCATTGTGTGGAGGGAGTTGCGGTTAAGCGAGTGAATCACTCAGGTGCATTGTTGTGGCTTGTGCCATTCGTGTTTCAGGTCAATGACTCGCCAGCCTAGTTTGGCAAAACTAGTGCATTGCAGTTGCAGTTGCAGTATGTGTCGATGTAGTTAAAAATAGGAGTTTTTTAATGAAGCCGAAAAGCCCTACCTATACCCATTCCCACTTGTGCGAAATAAGTTCTGCGGAAAGTCTTTCAAAGAATGTTTTGTTTATACTAAGAATGGGAACGGTCTTGGGACTCTGTGATATGAAATATGCATGAAATGAAAGGAAGAGTTGTTTGGTACCTTCAACTGGGACGCCTTTATATGCGAAAACGAGGCCGTTTTTGCTGTTTGCGGGAGACATGCCAAATAAGTGATCTAGATGATATTTAGGTAAATGGGTGCCTCTGAGGTGGTTGCCGCAGCTTCACTTTGAACATCGGTTGGGTCCATTGTGTCCAAGTGGATCTAGATCCCTCTAGATGTGTTCATGAGGGAGTTAAGCTTTTGCATTTTATTATAACAAAAAGTTGGTTGCATTTCAACAGCGGTGAACACGTGTAACACATTTTCGCAGCACTTATAACTTGCAAGTCCAATTCTGGTCTGGTAGAGAAACAGGTACCTACTTGTTGCAAAACTTGTGGACTCTTGGCTTCGCATTGAAATTTAAAGCCCCGGTCTCGTTCTTTAGGCTTGTCACCTTTCATAAATTAACTCTTTTTGTAACGTACCATGTTATATAGAACTTCACTGCTGTCTAAGGCAGTTAAATTTTACAAGTGCAATCGGTGGGCCCAGCTGGAGTTGTTACTATGTCTCAAAAATTAAAATTAATTCACATAAAATATGCACAATTTATTTTCTGTTGAATTAAATTTTAAAATAATGTGTTTTGTTATGAATATTTGTTAAATATTTATTGATTTCAATAAAAAAGTTACAGAATATTAATTTTAGTATTTTATTTTCGAGATTTATACTTTCTAGATTTTTGTCCTTTCCACATTCGGTTCCATTCGGGATTTACGAAATTAATTTCCGAGATTTTGTCCATTCAATATTAGTCGGTCATGATCCCCTTCTCAAGTTCACACATTACGAACTAGAGCTACCGCACCGTAGGCAATTTTTAATCTTGCACTCGGTCTCTATCATAAACCTTGCCACGATAAAAATTCTTAACAGATAAAACGTGAAAATTAGTCGGTGTATTTGGTTAGTTAGCGTTCAACTAAGACCAAGTATCCGGCTCGAAGGACCCAGATAATGTACATATCGATTTTGCTGAAGAAATCTCCAGAGGAGGACGATTAGAAAGGTCTAGAGGAGGTTTATAAAGTTCTAATGGATGTTACGGTCAACCTGCCCTAGTTTTGTTTAATCATATCGGATAACGATGAGAAAAGGAGTGAGCCCATTCTTCGGCCAATAGTATATACCACTAGACTTGGAGTTTTTCGATATCTTTACCGACTACCCATCCAAACCACTTGTTGCTACTCATAGAGTTAAAAATAATTCCTGTCCTAGTTTTACGGAAATAGCAGAGATCTTTTAAAAAAGTTTCAACAAGAGTCTTTCTAATATAAACAGATACAGGAATCTACGTACAAAAAACCCGGCAATAGTTGCAACCAGTTGTCCTTTATCGACGATCAAATGATTGCCTCTAAGCTCTTTTTGTCAGCGGTTGAGAATATCCCATATAAATATCTCCAGTAACTTGATGTAAATTAAAAATAGTATTGGACCCTAAATAGAACCCTGAGGCACCCCAGATTAGTCAATTTACTGCAAAGCTTTTTTAGTTCTTTCAAAAGCGCAGTCAATTTTCTCATTTAAAATGTCAAATAACTATGTGTTCTATTGAGAACAAAATTCAGTTATGCGTTTTTTATTATGAATTTTTTATTTACAAGTAGGTACTTAAGAGCAGAAATGTATAGGGACATCTACAGTGAATTTCGCTTTCGCAAAAAGTTTATTTTTGATAAACGCATTTAATAAAACTGTTGGGGTTTCCTATGTCTGTTATACGGGTTGACGTAAAAGCTGTTTGGCCGGTTGCGATTAAACTTCCTCTGAAAAGTTTCCTGAGACTGCTAGAAGGTTATAGGAGGCTATATTGCTATATTGTTAGTTGCCACGCTTCATTTTTCGGGGCATTTTTGAACACAAAAGTATTTCTTCTCCACTTACTGGAAAAAACTTTAGGTAGCCAAATTATTTTAACCTCGCATTACTTAGATTTCTGCGTCAATCAGGAACTGAGCTACATATATACCAAAATAAAACACCGTTACGCCGAATTCAATTCATAAAATTGAAAAATGTCAGCTACGATTGTTCCTGATTGTTTTCTCAGTTGAAGCGGAACGAAGGAGTTTGAGGTGACCTGTATATTCTATAGGATTTTTCAAGCAATATTTTCCATTGGTGTACCATATCTCATATTTTCATATTTCATACTTATTTTTCATTGTATTTATTTAAACACAAATAGTTTCACATAGGAGGTCGTTGTTGTTGCGCAGACTTTTAGGACTGAAAGACCGGCATTTTTTGCTTTGCTAGATAAAAACTGGCATTCAGGCTTGTCATGTTGAGCTGCCCAGGTTTATGTGGATGTTTTCTATTACAAAAACTGGCTGGCGTTGGTATAAATAGGACAATATAACCAATGTGCCAATATTTATAGTGATTACAATCAACTCCAGCTAAATCTATACGATATACTGAGAGACGGTGCCTCACGTTGGGCGCCAGTTTCATGATACAATGGACCCAATTGGTGGTCTAAGTGAAGCTGCCACAAGAGCACTCATTTACCTACCTACTCGCTTTAGTATGAGTACATTTGACTTGTAAATTGTCTTTATATCGATATGGTAGGTAAATATAGCTGTCGGTAGTTAAAACTGCTGAGAACATAGGTTAGGTCATGACACACTAATTGCTTGATCTATCATGTCGAATCACCCCTCTTGTTCTAGCTGTCTAAATGCCTAATGCTCTGTCTTTTGACTAGGTCGCTGTCGGTTCACAGCTTGTTCACCCATAGGAACGAACTATAAAACAAGAATATTACATGTATATATACTGAGTATCTATGAGCATGTCCTCAACCGCAGGACAAAGAGTCCATTTTATGTAGAAGTGTAGAGCGACATTTCGTCGTTCATTCGCACTTTGTAATCCATTTTTGACCATCAAAACCCACTCTACCATAGCCATGAAATCAGGTACCTATGCCCGCATATAACGAAATTATATTAAGTGATTCGAATTCTCATTCATTTGGTCGCAGTTTTGTAAGCATATACTTATGTGTTTTTTTTCCAACGACCATGGTCCATGGATAATGGAACGCATAGTCGCTTTACTAGTACCAACAGTTACAAAATCACGTTCTTCATCACACATCGCCCTCAAACTTGAACACGTCAAGGATCGCTTCTCAATTATGTATATCGTCATTTTTCCACGACACCCAATCACTGATATTTCAAATGACATACCACCTCCACTCATTTCCATTCACGGCAATGATCACATCAACTGACACGCACCAAAATCCAGGCACCCTCATCACACTGGGCGGATGAGATAACACACCCCGCCTCTGTTTGTGTCAATATAAAAGCAGAAGCAATAAATCCGTTAACCAAACTGAAAATATCTTAATTATTAATCGAACGCGCAAGCGAAGGAGATATGAATTTCAAAATGTGAGCAAAGTCGCCATGCAACCGCGAAGTGATAAACTCTGTCCAGCTGACCTGTATCGCAGTGATATTGCTATATGCTATCTCAGATGATATCTCTCCCTCGCGCTATCCCCACAATCATAACAAAAACAGAAACAAAAACCTCCCAGCAATATTATATACAAAACAAAAAAATCTATAAATAGGTTATGAAGTTGCCGACTTTTTCTGAGATACTCGCTTTCGCGAATCACCCGTAGGTTGAGCTTGAGTTGTATAGATAAATTTTCACGCAAGTGAGATACCCTGTTGATAGTCACACAATGATTCACAGAATCGTATATACAAACCGTTCACACGAATGGGTGGTAATTCCGTGACGTGCTCTGCAAACTCGCTGCTCTCTGCCTCTGCCTCTGCCATTTGCCGCTTATCGCATTGTGAAAGTCCAAATAAAAACATTGACACCGTTCGGGGACTTTTAAGTTAACTTTTAAACGCCTTAGCACTTGGTATGCTTTACTCAATTCGCCCGTCTCGCTCGAGCGAATTTTCGTTTTGTTTTTGTCTACTTATAACGTGTGTGTGTGTTTTATTTATCTCGTCCACAGACTCACCAAGGATACTCATAACATTTGGACTAAAAATCTCATATCAACGAATATTAGCAACAATATCTTCCTTTTTTTTTAATTTAAATTCTAAGACCAAAAACAAAACACAGAGATATACAAAGATGATTGTGGACAAAGCGGAAAATGTGGGTGAGCACGCTTGGACGAAGCTGCTGGACGAAAAGGACGCAAATGGTGCTGTGATTGTTAAATTAACAAACGAAACTGGTATTAATCCCAAAGAGAGTCCTCTGTCGATGGACCCACCACAGACGAATCGAAAACCAGAGTCCCTACTAGGAACATTCCATAGGCATTTAAGGATGTCACTTAAGGCAGTTAGTGAATCTCCGGGACCTATTACAAGGTGAGTTTGGCTTTTGGTTTGCAAGGCAATGCGCGTGTAGAATTTGCTTTTACGGTAAGTATAGTCGCAGTAGTAGGTATATAGATCAGCTGTTTCTCTGTTGCTAGGTCTCGGATAGCAAAGCAGATATTTTTGATAGCGACAGTTATCAACTGATATTCTGAGAACATAATAGTTGCCGACAACATTTAGCGTGTGGCTCAGCAAGTTATATTGGCATTCGACTGAACCTAGTCCTTGAAATTCAGTTTGACAGTTGAAGATGGCTGTGACAGTTCCTTAAAACTCACGTGTGGATCATCGCTATCAGTCCAATAACATGATAAAATAATTTCGCATTTCACTTTTTTTTTTTGACAGGTGACATTTGCTGTCACTGGTTGAAAGTCTTAGCTACTGGTGAAATGTTTGTTCATTTTGGTTTTAACGCATCGAAAAATTGCGACCGCATGTCTGCAGCATGTTCGTAACCGGCTTGTGAGAAGATTCCTTCAAATGCTGACACAACATGCCTACTTGATATGATAGCAATAAAATGTACTAGAATATTTTCTTTAAGGCTCAATAAGACAACACAGATTTTATACTGACACTTGGTTAACTAATTTCATGGCAGCACGCCAGTGGAACAAAATTTTGAAAATATACAAAAACATCAATGGTTGCCCATTCAACTGTCAATCGGTCCAATGTTTATTACAATAACGCCAAATGAGGAGTATACCTAGTACAGTAGAAATCGGTTATAACGATATCGAAGGGACCTCGGAATTTCATCGTTATAACCGATGAAATTCCGAGGTCCCTTCGATATCGTTATAACCGATTCATCGTTATATCCGGTACAATGAAAATAATGAAAAATGTCATATTTTTGGGCAATGGAAAATGATTTTCACCATCTTAACAATTCTACACTCAACTTGTTTCAAAGAAAAATTAATATGTACTGAACTCTTCGGAGATATGGAAATCGAACAGGGCATGCCATTAAATTACATGTACAGACCAGTCACTGCAGTTGCTACAGGAAATTTAAAAAATTGTTTACAACTATGTATGTATGTATGTATAGTATGTGCATACAAAATATCGATATGTACATATTTAGAAGCAGAATGATAATAACAGGCAGTAGGCATGTAAGAACACGTTTTTTACCATCGCTATAAACAGTTTTTAGACTAAAATATGATAAATTTTCATCGCTATAACCGATTTCATCGTTATATCCGGAATCGTTATAACCGATAGCAAATTACCTTGAGTTAAACGGAGTTTTGCCGGGACTTTGAAAATATATTGTTATATCCGGTTCATCGCTATATCAGGTATTGTTATAACCGATTTCTACTGTATAAGAAAAGTACTAAATTTAAACAAAAGGAGAAAATAATTGCACCTTTGTATAAAAACTTATTTTTGGAAAGGCAAACATAAATATAAAGTTCGTCAAATGCTTGCAGATGAGTGTTGCACGGACTTAAGTCAGCTTAAGTGTATTTATTGGTTCAGTTTCAGTTGAATTTTTATCTATATTCGGCGATAGCTTAATGCTTAAGCGAACATATTGCAACTACATGAATGAATTACTAGCTTTCTGATTTTAAGGCTTGATCTTAAGAATTGTTGGAAATCCTTTCCATTTACTCATAGATTTTTCAGTAATATGTATTACACCAGCGCTTGTACAATATAATGTCGGTTAAACAATATTTTGAAGGATGCGGCATTGCTTAACAAGCCTAACATTATGATAAAAGGACTTTAAACACGTTTTTTGCTTTTTTTATTGGTAAAAACTCCGCCCAAAATAGGTCGATGCCAATAACTTCATATTAGCGATATATATTATAGAGAAGAAAATTTGCCAAACAACTTTTGTATATACATATTTTTAAAATTTTGAACAATTTTATCAACAAAAACGATGTTTTTTAATTACAGTCAAATTTTACCGATAGCTCAATATTCTAAATACGAGATGGGGCTTGAAATTCGGAAACACTTATGTAGATACATATATAAATTTGTATGGTTCTGTCCCATTTTTTGCTCTTCTCTATTTATTACTCCAAAATTGTATTTGTTTTAAATCCGATATTCACAGCTACAAGTGATAACTCGAAAGGAAGACGACCAGTTCAGTTAATTTTTCAAACTTTTTCTGCTTACGTAAATACAGCAATGCTCACTTGGCGTTATTTTCTATGAGAAATTGCGCTACTTTGGCTTCTACTCCATGTTTGCGTACACATTAGTAAGTAATGGCCACAGCAATTAGATGTCAAATTTTGTAATTAGTTCATACGTCAGTCCAAGTTCAAGAGAGACACTTTATTTGAAATATGAAAGCCATTTAACTTAAATTTAGAGCCATGATGATTACAAGTCACGCGACATTAATATGGCCAACAAATCCAATGTGCGACGCTCCATATCTAACTAGTAGCAGCTCATTTAAAGCATTTGACAGAACTTCAGTGGACTGGTTTTATTATTAGAGATTAACCCTTTTGTCGCACATTCATTCACTTTTCTATGTGTTCCCATATTAAGCGCTGAGTTTCTGATACAAATCAAACACAATCGGTGTTTACCAAATGACATATACATAGTCGCGTTTTATTGCCGGCAAATTAATGCCAATGACTCAACGACGACAGGTATATGAACAAAAAATAAACACTGAATTTCAAATGACAATGGCAAGGCAATAGCAAGAGATTCTTAGAAAAATACATGACAAGCAACGTCTGCATCGACTTCCCTGGTAACAGTGTGCAGAATTTTAAATGTGCGACTTTTGTCTGTGGGCGCGTGCGCTTTTTGGAGCTAAGGGGAGATCAGGGTATAGCTAGTGTTGTTTTGTAATTTCTTTTTCTTTTCTTTTTTTTTGCCTTTAACTTCTTAGAACACACATCCAGTATTTTGTATTTCTTTTTGACGGATGTTGTGGACGTTGACAAATTGCAGACTACGCGTGTAGCATACTGTTTGCTAGTTCTTATGGGTTTATTGAAACTATAAAAGCTTGGTTTGAATCCAAGGGCTGAGTCTGGTTGTCTGACGCATCTGATTGTGTTGCGATATCTTTAGGTGGATTTTTAGTTAAAAGTTCATCATGTTTTATTCAAAAATGGGGGAGCTCACTAAAAAGTAATATTCTGATATTGACAGCTCTTTAAGGCGAGAAGTGTACTCGATAGTTTTACTATCTTCAGTGATGCAACAAATTCTAGAAACTGTTAAGTGTATCTTAAAAAAGCAATAGATCGTGTTGCAGATGACTCGAACTCCAGTGGATTTCACAAAAAACCTGAGGACCAAGTTGTTTATATCTACGAATTGGCAAGTTATTCAGTTATTTACATGTCCAACTCCATAGTGTCTTAAAGAGTAAAGGGATTTGTCAATATGAAATTTATGTGAAGCAATTCAATGCTCAATCAAGTGGGGCTCATTGAAGGAGTTTCATTTTACTCGGAGCTCGGATGATCTTTATTCTGTTGTATTTTCTTTCGGACTGTGAGTACGAATTCCTAAATTAAACGTCACGTTCTGTTACTAGAAAAAAAAAAAAACACTCCACAGAATCAATGAAACCCCACTTCGAGTCGACCTACCCCAATTAAATGTGTTCCAAACAACCCAACAAATGAAAACAAAATTCGCGTAAAAAGTTTTCCACTCGAGAAACAGCCCATTAATAGATCCAGCTAATTTTTAATAATTTTGGCAAACAATTGCTGTTTTTTCCGCACACAAGTTCGCCGTCACAATCAACATCAAGACTGCGTATTTTTTGACCATCGTGTAGCTGTAGGTCGAACAATTCCGATCTCGTAATAAAGAATTTTGGCAGCTTTCCCAACGTGTAGTCTGTTTACATTCTGGTTCTTCATCAAATATTATTAGGAACATATTAAGACATTTTTTGTCGCCGTGATGGCGTTGCGCACAGAGCGCCATCGGTCGTCAACGTCCCACACACGAGTAGTAGCTGCTCATAGCAAAACGTCCGTTAAAAGTTTGTACTATTTTCAGAGCTCCGCAAAAAAGCATGTTCCAATCAAATCGCCGCCAATTTAAGTTTGTATTTATCTAGATTGAAATTTGTATTTTCCGCTCGCTTTGTATTTAATACATTTAATACAGTTCATGCGGCACAGCTTTTCAACACGATAAACATCGTCCATTGTTTACCAGTGCTGAACATTTTTTTTTATCTTCTCATGTAATGGTTGCGGTAGGAAAAATTCATTCATAAAAGTTAGTTTCGATGTTCACACGTACTTGGTGTCGATTAGTCTTGCTTTATCTGGAGATCGTCGCGAAGGGCCTTCTAGATAGTTTGATACTTGTAAGAATGTGGAGTTTCAAAATATTTGTATGGGGAATTGGAACCACTTGAGAGTTTATTTTTAAGAAAAAATGTGCGACACTCCAAATAAATGCAATCAGTGAGTAGTAATAGATTGCTGCGGCAGATAATGACAAATCTCAATAGAGGGGAGCAACTATTGCTAATTAAATTGATATTTATTGACGATACTTGAATGGAGGTAATTCCTGTCTGTTGTTAATGAGAAGTAGATTGGGTCCTTAACCTTGGGAGAAGGAAGTTTTATAAATACATCCCATGGTCAAAAATTGGCTCAAAGAACTCGTTGTTAAGCTTGTATTTCTTGGAAAATTGCGCTTCCCTATAGAGACACAATTTTACTAACTAATCGAATGAGCGAAAAATCGACCTAGTAAATATTGATTCATGACACCGTAGATACTTCACCGGATGAACAACTACACATGTTTGTCGGTTGGCACCTCACTTGCCAGATGTCTTTGACTATGTCTATGTCTAATAGAGCAAAGAGATTTATAAATATTTTGTATGTGCCCATAACTGCGAGCAAGATAATTGCACCAGGAAATATAATTCGCAACCAGGGTTATCTGTGAGAGAAATAAATCTGTGTTCAGATATTTCTCATCGCCAGTATTAATTTAAAAAAAAAGCAAAACATATATATTTTTTGTGTCGTTGTGAATACAAATTTTAAAGTATCTACCCACATATCTGATAAAATTCGAAGAAGATTTTAGAAATGTTGTGGTAGTTTAAGTGATTTGTCGAAATATTTACTGAATTTTGCGAATTTGTATATAATTTGGGGCTTTGCGTTTCCTTCTGTTAAATTCTCCATCTCGCAATTTAGTGCGAAGTGCAGCCAGTGTTTTTTTAGATTTTGGAAATATTTTTAGCTTGCGCCTGAATTTAGACAGCTTCGTCGACTTTTAGTGGGATTATAACGGTTGGTTTAGGAACTAACTTCGGAAGGATTGATGGATGTTTGTTTGGTGACTATTTTTTCTCTACGTGTAGTCAAGGAAAGGAATTTGTACAGAAGGAGAAACTTTTTACAAAAATCAATATAACCCCATTTAGAGGTAAAATTAGGCATTATGATATTTTAATACTAACATTCTATATGAGATTTTCGCTTCTAAAATACTTTTATGGTTAAAGTTGCTGATAACTTCAATTATTATTTTGCCAACAGATCACCCGCAAAAATTAACTAAAAAAATTTAATAATTGTGTAATATATATGAAACAGTTTAAAACTATATTGTTGCATCCGAGCTAATAACAAGCGTAGAGATTTTGAAACTGTTTTTTTTTTTAAAGAATATAAATTCTCTTTTACTAAAGAGGTTAAGATCATTGTATGCATCTTGATGTCCTGCATATGGCTGATATTTTGATTCAAAGTGTGTTACCTGGAGTCTGTCCAGTGGCCCTTAAATGCGCGATGTCAGAATTAAAAATATGGCCTTCTTTGAATAAGATTTTAATCATTGAAAATAAAAGCCCCAAAATTGGTGCGATTCCAGCTCTATGTGAATACAGGTTCTTTTTTACTACACAAATGAAATTGGATAGATCGTAGTAACCTATATCGGTTGAGGAAACTAAAAATCCTCCTAACCACTTTTGACTTGAGCCACAATTTGAATGAAATAGATTTAGATGGAAAGCCCACTTTTTAAAGTTCATAAATCTCATAAATTAATGAACTCGATGGGATTAACATTTTTGCCAGAATTTTGTTGACGAAAAAATTGGCCAAAAGAAGTCGAAAAAATGTCACCAAACCATGGATTTATGGTTAGAAAATTAAAAATAGAAATCTTGACAAAGTTATATACACCATTTCATAAATTTTTTCGATTTAATTAAATTTATAAATAAAGTGGCAATTTGAATAGAGTAAATTTAAAATAAAAATATTATTTAATTGCAATTTATACCTTAAAAATGAAAACAAAAAATATCCTGTCTTAATACACGTGAATAATATTTTCAATCAGTGAACGAATTTTTGGAAGCGGCTCAGAACTTTCAGAGATTATTCTCTAAAACCACTTTCTTTATTTAATACTTTTTAAATATAAATGTAGATTTTTGGGTTCTCAATTCAAAAGTTTTTTTTAAGAATCGCCCTCACATCCCAATACCTGGTAGAGTTTGCCACACTATTGCGCTACTAAAGGTTCATACAAAAGCTTAACAATTTTCAGTTAGATATGTTTTAAAAATAGACCAGAACGAGTTCAGATAAAGCAAGCAAAACGGTTGTGCGTCAAGGTTGTATCTTGATGTCCTTGTTATTCGCCTCAGTAGTTGAAGCAACTAGTTTTTGAGAACTTTATGAAAGATATCTAAGTGTATACCTAACTATTCTGAGGAAGCTTGATCTCAATTCAGTCGCTTGGATAAAGCATAAAGTTATAAGTCGGCTCTAGCTTTAATCTGTAAACAATATTTCTCTCATAGGGTTTTATATTCGCCTATTGCGCAAAATTTTAGAGAAGCTTCGAATGCAGTTATGTTTGTGTCCCAGTCTTTACTCGTCTCTTAATTTTCTACTTCCTAAATTACATTAGTACTTAGGAGTCTAGTACGCAGTTTACGTCTAGCGAAAACTTTTAGGTCATACATAAAGCGGTTTTCATAACAAAATTCGAGTTTATCACTTAGGTTCTACACACAGATTATGTATTACACAATATATCAATCAAATACATTAAGCTTCTTTATCTAAAGTCAATCTCTTTCCATATTGTTTTGGTTAGCAAATAGTTAGCCATTCCTCAAACTTTCAAGTAGTTTCTATAAAACGTTCGCTCTTTCACTAAGTCTCTACATAAAAACTTTCACTCTTTCACCAAGTCTCTACAACTTAACTTTAAAAACTCCATTAAGAATTAAAAAAAAAAAATAGGAAAGTTCTTACTCTGCCGTATGTTTAATATAAAAACAGTAAAGTAATCCAGCTTAAGCCAATTAAACCCTTTATGGGATTACCTTGAGTAGGTTCGTCTTTATCAAAATAGAATTAGTGGTCGATTTCATACTACAGATCACAGATGAATTAAATAAGTGGACTTTCGTTCTTGTGTTGTCATCAGCTTAAGCTAACATAAGCTTGTTGTTTGTTTTATAATAAAAATTCGAATTAAATAGAGACTGTATAAATTTATTTACTATGGGCACTACGAGTATAAAACAAATTATGTATGCCTGTAATCCAACTTAAGCCAATGAGCGATTGAATTGAAATTTTCAATCGTGATCTATAAAAAGATTAGAGCTTTAGTAGATTTTCCTGAATGGTGGACAGGAGTTTGAGTCCACACATAATTTGTCATGAACTTTTGACGGTAGGTAATCACAAATTGAAAAAGTTGTATTGATTTAATAAAAATTGATATAATATTCACGCAGCGCAGCTGTTTGGATCCCTACAACTACTCACATATTATTTAGACTCACTATACCTATTAAAACGGAAATTGATTTCAAAATTCATTCCTCGAACAATAGCTGAGGGACGTGCAAGTGCATTGTGCATCATCGATCGAAATGTTGAACGGATTGTGCTCCATCTATCGGAGACGAAGAAAAATACAAAGAAATATGCAGATTCCCCACAGTATCGTTTTCCTAGAATAAGATGCACCTTTCCACAGTTTTAACCACAAAAGCAATAAAGTTTTCCGTTTATTAATTTCCTTGAAATCTATAAAGGCTATTAGGCATTGGGTACACATTTGCAACTGCACAGAATTTATTTGAAAAATTCTAAGCAGTATATAAACAAAATCTAATAAACACACCTATTGTAAATATTTTCAAATGTACGATTCGCACTCTACGTTTTCTATAATGCCAGCACCGTTCCCAGTTCGTCTATGCCGCTTGCATATTGAAAAGAAATCAAACAAATATGGCCGCTGGCAATTTGCCAGTGGGATTTCCTTTCGACTATTGCCAAGTATTCCCACTCTCCCAACGTACAGAATTGCACAGCAGCATTAATGAAAATAATGCAAATAAAAAAAAACACTTTTGCAGCGAGTAGAATGCGCACCTTTTAATGTTACTTCGATGGGTGTGGGTATGTAGGGGGCGCACCATCGACATTAAGTAGCTTCTATGACGCAACAAGATCGAGTAAAAAAATATTTACTAATTGAGAATGCAATTGAGAAAATTCGATTCTCACCCGGCCAACATAGGTACATTAATATTTCAAGACTCGTACACGAACACGACCTACGGCGTGTTTAAGGTCAGTGGCGTCAAAATTTGTCGACTTTGGCGAGAGAAAAAGAAATGATTCATATTGGTTCTGAATTGATTTTCATTCGAATTTTTTACTGATACGTTTATGATGAATGCCTTTTAATTACCAACTCGGTGAGTACAGAAATGTGTGAATAAAAAATTTACCGGCGGCGCGTAAACAATTAAAGTTATTTTAAACATTTTTTTTTATGAGCCATTCGAGAGCGTCGAATGAGTAGCTAAGCGCTTGAGTTTGATTTTATGCGGCTATTAAGAAGTTTATTTAGACCGAAAAGTGGGCTTAGACTTTGTTGAGATCTGAAATTGTTGTGGAACTAGATTTGTGGCAGCATTTAAGGCAATTTTGTCGGGAAAGTATAGCATCACGTTTGCAACAAGATGATGTCAAATTAAATAATATAGCCTGCTTTAAGTAACAATTGCTTAAATGTCATAAAGTAACGATTTACTCATTTAAATACTGTTCTATGAGAGACTACACTTTTCCTTCCTCTTTCCAAAATTTGCAAGCTTCTGTCCTGAGTCTCTCATAGGTACGTCTAACACTTTGCATTTTTGTTTAGGTACTTATGGTTTAATCTTTAATTTTGCAAAATCCTTTGCGATGTTCAGCCGACGTCGCATTTAGAGCACCAGTGAGCCACTGTTTTCATAAAGTTTTTGAAGGCTCTTGCGTTAAGTACTTTCAGTCATTTTGATGGTCAGAGACATTTTTTGAGCGAAGAGCTGTCAAATGTCAACAAAATTTCAATTTCATGTGTTATCGGTGTTAGTGATTCATAAATGTTTGCGATTTGCACTTACGTTGGGTGCTTGCTTCCGATTTAAAGGATTGAGCTGCCTTTCAGACCGAGTACTCCAAGATTGTGACGAAAAATACCGTCGGCTGTATAAATGAGCTCCCTTATTTACACATTTTTACAGCTCTGTCGTTGAACAACTTTACTTACTTTTCCGACAAAAAGCTCCAAAATGTCAGCAAAATGTCGACCGAATCTGATGTATGTACTTGTACGTATTTAAATTATCTCTGTTCGAGAGTTCTTGCGTTGATAAGGTAGGTTCCTACCTTGAGCCGCCTTTTGGGCAGAAGGCTCTAGGATTTCAGCCGAAATTTTATTAGTTGTTGATTATGATACGAGCCACATTTATGATATATTTTCTTGCGTTGAATACTTTCCTTCTTTTTGGCGTTTTCAAATATTTTTCGGTCAAATTTTGTCTTCAAAATTTCAATCCAATGTAGTAGTAGTCCTACCTACCAGGTCTTGCGTTCAATACTTTCCCCCCTTGTAATGACTACTTTCCGTACTACAATTTAAACACAATTCATGCTGAACACAATTCAAAATGTAGCACAAATTCAAACCGCCCAGCCCCTGGAGATCACGATATCACTAATCACTGTCCAGCGGCCTAATTATTCTTCTCCGCCGATATATCTATCTATGTGTATCATCAAACCAAAGTGCTTCTAAAACATCAAAACAAAGTACTTCACCGCCTTGATATGATTGTTGTTTGTTTTTTGCCATATGACGACCTCTAACCAGGTCATCAGCAAAACTATTGTCATTATTTCATTATCAAATTAAATCCCTTCAGCCGTGCCGCCAGCACGTCCCACTCGCCTCTGGGCCAAACCATTTCAATTCCAATTCATAATGACAGCAGCGTTTTGAGAAATATTGCGGAAATCACGACTACCATGACGGCCTGCCATCCTATACATCATCTTGGCAGATGTTCACGCTTTGTCGAGTTACAATTCGCCACACGAGACTATCCAACAAGCCCATATGGGTATATAGATCTGTCAGCCATTTAAATTCCAGACACATATGCAGCGCTCGCGTGCGCTGGTGTGATGGCTGACGGACGCTTTCTTGAACGTCGCCTCGTCGTGTCGATCAATGCCGTGGCCGGTGTGGCAATTATAAATAGTTTTCGCCAACAGTGTGATATTAGTGAATCTTTTCTTGTTCACTCTCCCTGTAGATTGCCCCGGCTGCAATGACCATGATATCATGAAATTATATGAATGAGATCGTGATGACATCCTTTTGTGATATCCTACCACAATCAAGCAGTTGCATATACGTATGTCAACCACGACTGAATGGCTTGATCTTAATGCAAATTGAATTATGACGGTGTAATGACATGTAGTACCGTGCCTCCGTGGGGGATGACAATTAGATATGATTTTCTTTAATCGCATTAAGTACCCTTCAATGGGACACTGTGTACGAGTATGCACTACAGAGTACGTGCAGTGCGGTTTGAAGTGGAATTTCTTTCAAATATGCCATTGTTGACAGAAGATTTACATTTTTTTTTTTCAATTCCGGCTATTGACTTGTACTTTGCTTGCTGATGCGTACGTAGGTATCTATCATTTGCTGTAGCAACATCCGCTGATATTTTGTTTGTCCAGTTCTTGCGGCGATTTCCCATTCTCTCTGTTTCGACGGTGTGGAGGGGACGTCCCCATCTGGGCAATCTGTTTCTTGTTAAAAGAAACAAAACTTTGGTTCGAAATAGCCACAAGCGTTCGCATATTGTACTTATGGATGTGTTTGTAAAATTAATGTTTACAATTGCTTTTCGAATTGAAAATCGCAAGGCAACTTTCGCACAAAAGCTTGCCACTGCTTTGTGGTTGTCAATTCCAATAAAAAATACCCCATTCTGTTGTAGCTTTGCCAAAATCAGTGACGCTGCGTGTGACCCTATTCTATTTCTCACTTTAAGAAATAACAGAAGAAAATTGTTTAATCGGGATCTCTTATTCTGGACATGGATACGTAAGATTCTCTCAGTCAAGGTAGGTACTCAAAATGTTTACTTTTAAGGAGTTTTAACCTAATCTAAACATTTCTTTTTTTCACTTTAAAAATTTTCTAAAATTCCCCGATAAGTAGAAGCCTTGACCACATACCTACCCATAAAAGACACCCGGCTTTATAGAAATTTTTCGTTAGTTTTGAGCTAACATTCTCAAAAATCTACCAAAGTTTTATCTTATATATATAATTCTAGCGTACGTGTGTTGTCACTGAACTCCTCCTAAACGGCTGGACCGATTTGCATAAATTTTTTTGTATGCGTTTGGGTTGCGCCCCGGGTGGTTTAGATTTACAATTCGGTCCAATTGGACAATGGGGCGTGGTACCTTCCATACAAACCACAAATTAAAAATCAATTATTTCTGCTCCTGATAACGGTATTTGCACAAAATTTGGTACGTCGGTTTGGTGTGCATTTTTTAAGTGCTGCTGCAAATATGGGCGGGATTGTACAAAGGGGCGTGGTACCTCCGGCACACATTTCGTTTTTCATGGGGAAAAGCACTTTGAAAAAAAAATGAACTGGATAGAAATCGAGTAGTGACACTTCAAATACAAAAAAAAATATTTTAAATTTTCAAAGCAATTGTTGTTGTCAGTTATTTTAATTATTTTCCAAGCTAATTGTTGTTGTCAACAATTTTGAATTTTTTTTTAAATATAACCTACCTAATAAGTTTGTTTATGTTTACTATGTTACATTAAGTAACTTTTTGAAATGGAGTAGATACTTTTTTATTTCATGGTTTTTGAATCCATCATTTTTGTTTGACATGTATTTTCAGGATCCTTGCATAAGTATGTGTGAGTAAGTTGAAATGTAGGGGTGATTAAGATGACGTGGACAATGATGACAGGCAACAGGAGTTGTGGAGCGTTTTGAGTTTGCACTTAGGGGTTGTTACGAAAAATGAGCGAGTAACAATCGTGGTATTCTGCTCATTAGTGAATAGGGTTATGGGGAGCGCAACTTAAAGGTAACATAACACCTTCGGTACCGGTGTAGAGAGAGAAGGGAAAATGCTTACAATTTACCAACCAAGTTGATAGATGCGGTAAGTTTTCTTCATGGCTGTTAAAGTTACAAATAATTCGTCGGTCGCTGATGAACTATATTGTTAAGCATCGTGTCTTTGGTTATACTTAACGATCGTATCTTTTTTTAGACAAAAAACAGTATATTTGGACCAAAAATTTAAAAAAAACAGTAAATCGATTTAAAAAATACAGTATTTTTCGCAGTATACATTTTAATCAATGAAAATCAACAAAAAAAACTATTCATTTCGGGGCGATTCGTTTCCATCATCTAAATCGCTTTCCATTTCAATGTCTTCTCCTGTTGTTGATGTTTTGTATTTGTCCTTTGAAGCAATTTGACGAAGCAATTCCGGCTTTGATTTGAGATAATGATAGAATTGAACGCATGGATATTTCAAGTAACATTTGACCATCAGAATTGCTTTCAATGTTTAATAAATATGAATTTCAAAACGTTAAAGAAATAAAACTTAATATTTGTTCTCAGTATTAAAATACAGTATTTTGGGCTGAAAAAGCAGTATACAGTTTTGGAGTTGCAAAAGCAGTATAATACTGCGAAAAACAGTATAGATACGATCGTTAGTTATACTCGATGTTGGATGTATTCGATTGAATGGCAAAAAAGACGCTTGCCTCATGCTTACATTCTCATTTGGTTAGTCGAAAGAATGCAACCAGACCAAGATGATGACATCATATGTGCCGAGGTTCCAGATCCCGAAACCGATGTAGACCTGCATGATGTCATAATTACAAACATGATTCATGGGAAGGTTTGAAAATGGTATCAGTATTTTTGTTTCACATTTTCTATTTCGTGCGAACCAACTTACAAAGACATGAAAACCAATTTAACAGATCACTAAAATTCGATCACATTTCGGTTACAAGTCATTACCAACTTACATTATTCACACTGGGACTTACTAATAATCATTTTTAACCTTCACACTAAATATTTCCTAGGTCACAAATCACAATATACAATTTTGTATGGAAATTTTTCCATTGGGAGCTGGAAAAATGTAGTGTGGACGTTAAAAATATTATCAGTAGGTACCACGGACTGTTATACTGTTACGGAAATATGTCTGAAATGTAGGACACTATAACCATCAACTTTTACTTGGGTTCTGGACCCGATAGGTGGCACCTCCCATTCAAAAATAAAATCAAGCGCTATTTCTTAAGTTACCTACATAATTAAAATTATAATGGACATTGTCCAAATAAAGCACTTTGCAAACCTCTGCGGATTCCGCTTATTCAGAACGGCTTGCCATTGGTCTACATAAAATAGCATGTGCATTGGGCATGGTCGAATTTATTACTTTCATTACATTAACAAATTTGGGCGGAACGAAGTTCGCGGGGTCAGCTAGTAACTATATAAAAAAGGACAAAAAACCTATTAACACGATAATGATTACAAATAAAGTAAGTAGTTTCCGGTGCACTAGGAAATATTCCAAATTCAGACATTCGTATGCGGGCTGAAATTTAATTCGCCTTAAAAAGTTTACTCAGCAAATAGATGACTGCGAAAACATCGGACTATAGCCAAACTATTTATTTTATGGTTAAGTGAAAAGAACAGAAAAAGTTAATTTTGAAAAGTCAGATCGAAAAGGCAAAAGAAATTGCAATATCTATTTAAAATATTTTAAAGAGTATTGTCTTAACCCAATCATTTTAAATTATAGCTCCAGAAACGCAACAACTAATAGAAAATATTTGTGAAATTTTGACACACTTTGATTTATTCTTAAAGCTTTCAATAGACGATTTGTTAAGAGCAACTCAGTCAAACTACACAACTCAATCATCATCAGTTCTTACAGTTCTGTCAAGAAGTGAACCTTGCATTTTATTTAAATTGCGAAATTTACAATTGCAGCAATTTTGCCGCGGATTTAGAATTCTTACAGCGAACTGCCACACTTTGTTCACAATCCACAAAATGAAGTCGCGATCCACAAGACCACGAATGAAAAAAATTGTTCCAACCTATAGCCTAGTTCGCAGCTGTCTCGGAACGAAATTCTCCGGTTTTCTGAAAATGGACAGCGAAACAATTACGAAGAGGCAACGGAAAATATTTTCGGGAAAGTTCCACCAGCTGCAACACAAGAAGTATTAAAAGCACTGACTATTTATCTCAGATTTGGCTACTCGAACTTTTAATTTTAGCTGGCTCCTTAAAATTGTCATTTGGGATTTATCCAAATTTATAGATACTATTCACTTAAAAGTTTTACGATCCTTCGGCTCCTTGAGAATTTATTAAAAAGTACATACTTCTACATACTGCGAGTATACTTCTTTTCGTATACCTAGCTGACACCCTTAAAACAGCTGGTTGCAAATGAACCAACTGCATTTTCATACAGTTTTTGAACAGACTCCAACATCTCAGCAATAAAATCTTCTCACAAGAATTCATGAATATGAAAACGAACTGTCCAATTATGCAGGTATGCCCCCTTCTAGCAAAAGGTTTTTATTTTGGTTACATTGAAAAAAAGTCTCAGAATTTCGAGTTTGTGTCACAATAAGTGCACCCAAAGAATTTGAAAAAAAAAATGCTGATATTTGAGTGCGGGTATTTTTGGATATATCAAATATCGCTTCAAACCTCTTATAAGAGCTGGCAGCACTGAGAACAAAATGTCAAATTTTCACGGGCGATTATTGTCCCGGTCAATAAATGTGAGCGAAAAGCGAGTGTGTCATTTTACCAAACGATCTACTACAATTACCCACATTTCGAAATCATTTCGCAGCAGCGGCGTCCTTACAAAACGAAAAGAGAGTGAAATTTTTCGATCATGCCTTCGTTGTGTCACTTTTGTATAGAATTTTTTGCTCCGACACATTATCCTGTGCCTAAAATGAAAAACATCTTAAGTCGACTTAAGTTGTTTTAGCTATTTAACGTTTTTTGAATATTGTTTTCCTTACTCTATTTTTTAAGCCAAACCAGGTGAAAAAATTTCAAATAGTACCTAAGGAAGTTATGACTGTTTCAAAATAGCTTGTGCCATATAGTAGTGCATCCTTTAGAATTTAGGATTGCTCTCCTGAAAAGTGTACAAAATTGACATAAGATGTTTTACCTTTTCGGCACGACTAAACCATTAAAAATCATACAGAATCGCGGCCACTGAAAAAAGTTTTCAAGTGAATGAAATGTCAGAAACTACGAGTTTTCGCAATTGCGCAATACGCTCTCATATGAGTATTCCATAGTGCTTAGTCTATTAATATTTTCCACTTTCAACCGATGCAAACTGTCAAAAAAATCGTGTTCCATCGATACTCCATTATACTTACCTTATTATTCCCCCGAACCTGAAAATAGGGTATCATACCATCAGTTGCAAATGTCATATAGCGGTTCTCTGTATCAATGCAAATACTTATTGAAAAAACGGAGAACATAATTTTTTTTGTCACCATTGACAAGTTGTGCTGGTACTCAATGAAGTCGCTTCACTTCACAACAGAAAGGGGGAAACACAAGACCTCATACAACGGTGAATAACTCGAGCTAACGATGTCGTTTGACAAGTATTTTCCTTTCTTCACTGCGAATTTAAAAGGGTCACCAATGGATCTCTTCATCATAAACAATTATGTGTTCCGTCATTCGAAGGATATTTGCATAAATTCTTTAGGATCTCTGCGGGAATAGGAACAAAAAAGCACTCACTCAATGTGCGATGGAAAGTTTTTAATACGTTAAAAAATTCGGTATTAAAAATTACGTAGTACGCGAGTATGTTGTATATGAAGTGTCAGTTGAGTACATACTCATATATCATACTCTGTTATTTTGAGGGGATTATGGTTATGAATAGGAATCTTATGGTATTGGGTATTACATTTGGATAATTTATTGTGATTCTTCATTTCACGTTTAACTACGCGTTTACATTTCAACTTAATACCTTAACTAATTACTGTTTTTATGGGTTCGGGATACCTTTCACGAACTAATTATACTTGACTTTAATTAAAGAATTATCTGTCGTGACCTACAAAATTTAGTTAAATTTAGATGGTCAGAAATGATTACTAGTAAGTCCCAAGGTGTGCATATTTTTTTTTTTTTAAAGTGCCAGTCGTGCGAACTGTCACGCTTTAGTCGCCTTGTCTCGTTGGCGAATTTCTGAAAATTCTGTAAACTTATTCAGCGGAACCAAATAAAAGTTTTTTCATCATTCATAATACATACGTAAGCTTAAACACGGTGCTCATGACGCTACAGCTTAAAAAAAAAAACAATAAAAACTGGTTCAGCATGTCCGTTCGTTCGGCGTGACAAACTGACATGTTAACAAAAATTAAACAAAATACACACATTGAACAACAACTTTCATTCGCAAAAATTATTTATGGTGGCATCTATAAATTTTGCAATAAAAAATTAGTTTATTGTACCGTAAACAATCATGTTCCGATAGTAGAATTTATTAACCTTGGCTTGGGAAAAATATAGTGAAACATTTGTGTATATAGCTCAATATAAATAAAATTACTTTGCTTTCTAAAAAGTTCAAAGTCCGACGAATATATCTAAGCGCCACAGTAAAACTGCTTATTTTCATTGCGGTGTCACTATGACTACCTATGGTCGTTCTTAGTGTGGATATATCTATGTGACTTCTTATAAGGAAGACATACACTGCCGCTCATTTGAATAGGTTCAACTTTTTGTTCACCTAACTGTTAGCCTCTTTTCATATATATTGCAATGACACATATTTTTTATACATGTAATAAAAGAGCATCATTATGCGCTTAGTTTGACAAAAAAAATGTTGTCTTAAAGCTTACCGTTATTCTCACACGGTGGCTTGACTAAATGCATTCATTAAAACAAACACATTTTTTGGTTCATTTGAATAGGTTCAAAAGCAAAAAATTAAGTTTTCGTGTAGTTGCGTCGGTGAATTGTACTAATTTTTTTTCGGCTAATAAACCTTATTGTGTTCATCTGTTAACGACGAAAATGGGTCGCGGAAAATCTTTAAGCGAGTAAGAAAAGGGCAAAATAAAGGCATTTCGAGAATTTGGCCTAAACCAACGATGCATGGCGAAAAAAATTAACAGAAGTCAAAATGTAGTAAGTGGTTATTTGCGGAATGTTGAACAGTACGGAAAAAAAATTAAAGGTGGAAGTTATAGCGCCACATCAAGTGCCGATAGACGTGCAATCATCAGAGCAGCATCCAATTCTCATGATTCCGCGTCAAAAATTAAGACAAAAACAGGTGTAAAATGTAGTTTGGCGACAGTAATACGGGTGATTAAAACTGCTAAAAATTTAAAAAGAAAAAAATTAAAAAAAAAACACCAATAAATGAATCGAGACAAGAAATTCGTCTCCAGTTTCGTAAAAAATACATGTCGTGGAAGTCGTAGTGGCAAAAAGTGATTTTTCAGATGAAAAACAAATTAATTTAAAGGACCCTGACGGGTATAATTATTATTTTCATGACCTTCGAAAAGATGAACATTATTTAAATTTTTTTCATCTGAAAAATCACTTTTTGCCACTACGACTTCCACGACATGTATTTTTTACGAAACTGGAGACGAATTTCTTGTCTCGATTCATTTATTGGTGTTTTTTTTTTAATTTTTTTCTTTTTAAATTTTTAGCAGTTTTAATCACCCGTATTACTGTCGCCAAACTACATTTTACACCTGTTTTTGTCTTAATTTTTGACGCGGAATCATGAGAATTGGATGCTGCTCTGATGATTGCACGTCTATCGGCACTTGATGTGGCGCTATAACTTCCACCTTTAATTTTTTTTCCGTACTGTTCAACATTCCGCAAATAACCACTTACTACATTTTGACTTCTGTTAATTTTTTTCGCCATGCATCGTTGGTTTAGGCCAAATTCTCGAAATGCCTTTATTTTGCCCTTTTCTTACTCGCTTAAAGATTTTCCGCGACCCATTTTCGTCGTTAACAGATGAACACAATAAGGTTTATTAGCCGAAAAAAAATTAGTACAATTCACCGACGCAACTACACGAAAACTTAATTTTTTGCTTTTGAACCTATTCAAATGAACCAAAAAATGTGTTTGTTTTTATGAATGCATTTAGTCAAGCCACCGTGTGAGAATAACGGTAAGCTTTAAGACAACATTTTTTCTGTCAAACTAAGCGCATAATGATGCTCTTTCATTACATGTATAAAAAATATGTGTCATTGCTATATATATGAAGAGAGGCTAACAGTTAGGTGAACAAAAAGTTGAACCTATTCAAATGAGCGGCAGTGTACATATTACAATTTACAAAAAACATTTTTTATTGCAACAAGTTCCACACGTCCAATTAGTTAAAAACACATCACCGACTATTTTTATGCGAAATGACAGACCAAAATCGAACTGCCAAGTGAGACACATTGAGTTGTCAAACAAGTCGACATAATGATAGGTACTACGATTTCAATTATGACCACTTATAGAGCTGTCAAGCACAGTATGCTCACTATCTTAATAATGTGGTTAGCCCATTCGATAACTGACAGATGTGTCACCAGCAAATGACATTGATTTTGAACAATGTCTTATGCAAATTAAAAAATCAGCAGAGTAACATCTCCTAATTTGTTGAACGTTTTAATTTTTTTTTTACTCAGCTCAGGTTTAAGGTACGTTCAGCTCAAAAAGCTGACGATGTGATTTAAATATGTATATTTAATACTGAAAGCGTTTCATTGTCATTTAAGTATGATTATCCATCTTTAGAATTTAACACTTAAGTGTCAACATGCCAAATGGACGAATATCCAGGTCGGGCGAATTCTTGAAAGAAATTCACTACTAATCCTATTGCGCTCATGACATACAATGTCAATGCAATCGCATGATGGTTTTATACCCTATTCACACCGAGTCGAAAACCCGGTTGACCCGAAAACTTCATCGAAAACATATTTTATTTCTGTTTTCAAAACGAGTAGATTAAAGTCGTTTTCCACGAAAACACTACGAAAACGACATCCAATTTTTGGGTTGTTGAAACAAACACAACTTTTGCAATATTCAGCTAATTCAGCAGAACAGCTGGCCGAACAAATGTCACAACTCGCAGCTTTAAATCATTTTCCAAACTTAATTGATTGGCTAAATGCTTTGAACTTATTTTATTTGTAAATTAATTGGATCAAAATTTGTAACCAAGGTAGTGTGCACATCAGAACTTTCACAACTAGAGTCTCACAACTGACAGAAACGACATACGAAAACAAGGTGGTGCTCGGTGTGAATGCATCGACTTATTTTCGTTGCACTGTGAATTGGGTATTAAGCTAGATTACTTCCATGCAATTCTGTAGAATGTAGATCACAGTGGTGATTTTCAGAGAGATGTGATTGGGAGACGTTATTCAGCGTTGTTATTTTAGGTTTTTTTTAATGCCCTGTGAAGCTGCCCTGAGACATTTTTCTTCCTTCACAAATTAAAGTAGAGACAGAAAATTAAACATAATTCCTATGGCTGCTGTCAGATATTTTTAGCTTTAAGGCTGATATACATCATGCCATCAATGCATTTTGGCTTGAGGAAGCGCTACCCTTGACGGAAACATTGGTTCACATAGTTATTCTAATATTCAGTAATTAAGGTTAACATGATTGGTCCTTGCTGTGTGCCAGTTGATGCTCCAAAGTAGGTACCGCTATTTCTTTTGCAATAACCTCTTGCTGTTCCGCAGACCTTAAAATTACTTTTCGGGCTACAGCCAGTTTGAAAGTCGTGAAGTACAGTCAACAAAAGTTATAAGTTTTAAAACGCGTTGAATTAGGTACTATCTTAGAGGCATGATTAATAGCATTGGTTTGGACACTAATTTTCCCCGTTTAAGTTCAGAATACAAAAATTTAGTACGTATTTGAAAAGAACGCTGGTTGAGCCACAAACTAAGCCCTCGTCCAAACGACGTCTAAATAAATACGCAGACAATTACTGAACCTTAAATACCCTGCAAACCAAAAGTCAGTAGTTTATCAAAAACACAACTACAGATAAACATGATTTTGTGAATGTGTTTGCGTTCTCTTGGAGTATTAGTATTTGGATTTATGTACTCTGCAAACTTTCAATCTTGTCAGTTTTTTGTTGTTGTTATCCTTCATAATCCAATTGGGATTTCTGCCTGGACAATTAAGAATCGCGACCGATGTCTAGACACTTTCCAAAATATGCAAAAGCAGATGCAAAATGCAATGTGTTGAAAGAAATCGAATCATTTTGGCTTTCAGTGCGTGCTAGATGGCCGAGCAGGTAAGAGATCGCTGAACGCGTTAACTTTGTGCAGAAAAATGTTAATAATATTTTTTTATTATAGTTTGAAGGCACCATCAGAAGCAAAGTACTTCCTTTGCACTGCTTTTGACGAGGAAAAGAAGTACATCTTTAGTACTTCCTTTTACACAGGAGCAAAGTACTTATTAAGTACTCCCTTTTACGTAGGCACGATGTACATCTTTAGTACTTCCTTTTACGTAGGAACAAAGTACTTATTAAGTACTCCCTTTTACGTAGAAACAGAGGTTCAATTCAGTAGTTTTTTCAATATGTTAGAAAGGGATGGGTGCTTCACGTATTCTCATATACGGTAGGTATATAACTGAGTATTTTCCCGAGCGCCTATCCTTTTTCAGTGGAAAGAAAGTACTTTTTGTCCGTACATGTTTCAGTAGGTATTTCAGTACTTCTGCGTTTGCAGGGTACTAACTTGCCAGTTAGTTCAGCGTGCTGACAATTGGCACGCTTTATTTGGCCTACATCATGATTTTCTTACATTTGACGGTCGTGAAAAACAGTCGATTACTATATATATTTGAATGATTTTAGAGACGCGTTGAATTACTTTTTCCAACGGATGGTCTACAACCTTGATTTAGTTGGGAATGCATACTGATTTGTCGAGAGCTTCAAACCTACAAGCAGTTATAGTTCGCTTTATGGTAAGCCATAGTTCGGTGAAATGGGTACTAGCCAAGTGGTTAGTCATTCGGACTAGTATAAGGAAGCGAGTGATTCAAGGTTAAGCCCCCGAAAATACAAAGCAGATTTCTGGAAGCGAATTGAAATCGTATTTAGGTCGTACCAAGATGAATTTGAGTTGGACCTAGAATCGCACATTATGTTTGGTCCCATTTGTTTTGTTGTTGAGCGATATTCAGAGTGAGAACGATGTCCAAAACGATACCATCTCCCAAACCACTTACTCGTAGTTGCAAGGTTTTCGACTACAGTCTTCGGAAGACCTTATAAGTAGAGTATTTCACATCAAACCGAAATGGCATGCGCCGTCATCGCACATTGCATTTACTCGAATGACTCATTCAGATTGCATACCACCATAAAGTGGTAAACTATTACAATTCATATCACGCAGATATTTGTTGCGTCAAAGGTTTTTTTGTTTTTTGACGAAATCCGCATTTCCTCATGACACCCATTCAAATCCGGCTAAAACCAAACAAATCACCGTCACTTTATTTTTTGAAATCCCGTCATTACACAGTCATGACGCACCAATAAGGCGACCATTTGTTGCTTCGTTATTTGATTTATTTATCAGTCAGCGAATGTACCTCGAATCAATCAAACACACACACGTACCAGCTATCACGAGCCGCAGATATGGAATTTCGTGATAATTAACCACTGTGTGCAGTACCCACCCATATCACATATTTTCATACCATTCAAACAACCAAAAGCTGGTATCAGTCGTAAATTTCCATCGCGAGATGGACACCTTTCGTCGGATGTATTCTTTTGACACAGTGCTACCACCACGCGACACATTCACTTTGGCAATACTCGGACCGATTTCGGAAAAAAGCTTACAAGTCGTAGACGTTCTTCGTTTTTGTGGTTAAAAATAGTGCTGGCGACAGGTAAAAAGTTTCCCCACTTTGTGCGCCACAGTGTGTGTGTGTGCTTTTTGTAAAGATATATAATTTAAAAATAAAACTATTCTCGTTAATCTTACACAAAAAAATTGTGTCGACTGCAAGTAGTCTATCGTTATTAAAAGTCGCGAACGGATCCCCAGTTGCTTCGCTATACCAACCGTCTTTAGCTGAGTGGTAGTGCAAATCACTCTCGCCGCCGCCGCCGGTTGAAAGTAGCTTACCCAGTGTCATCTGTGCGATAAGATTATTTACTTTTTACGCAAAGAAAAAAAAAAATTAAATAATAAATACAATTTATCAAGGAAAAAGATAATTTTTTCTGAATAAAAATATGATTCAATTACACGCCGCATGTAGTTGCTGTTCAGTGTCGGTGCCGTTGCATAAGACGATGGTTATTCTCAGAATGGACTCATGTTAACCTCGACGGTGACAGTGTGTTGTGTTTTTTGTGATTGTTTTGAGGTGTTTTAATTGAAACAAAAGATATAGATATATCTGAAAGTTTGTGATATCTAGTGAGAGAATCGAGCCCCATACCCGCCCTACTTAAAAATGCCGGAAATCAAGCGTGCCCTCAGTCAGCTGTCGATGATTGTGTTCCGGGCGTCACATTCAAGTGAGCAAACATGGCGTGAAGAGTGCTTGAAGTAAGTTCGACTGAACAGTGCCCCAGTTCTAGTATAAAGAAATGTCAAACGAATATCATCAAACGGGTGTGTTTTTTTGGGGGGAAAAGTAGGTGTGATCTACTTACTCGTTTTTGCTTCTTGGTCTTTGAGAAAAGTCAAGGTCTGTCGTAGCGGAACACTTTTTTCAGTTCCTTTCCTGTAGAGCGTGATCGTGATCTGCGAACTTTTATGTTTTGTTTTTGTTTGGATTCGGTTTACGCCGCCGCTGAGATTGTTATGACAATTGGTTAAAGTTGTGGGAAGGAATTGACTTTCGGTGGAATTTTTATCGCTTTCGTTAAATGGGACATCATCAATCAGCGGGTTGGATGAGTAATTTGCATTAATTAGCCAACAAGGTCAATAGCAGTGATTTTTGGTTCAAATAAAAGGAGTCTTCTTAGTCATTGCTTTGTTTTGATTTGTCTACGAGATAAATCAAATCGGTTCTGTGTAGGTGTATTTTTGTTGTGTCAGAACGAAATTGTGTTTCGTCGGAAGTTTTATTCCTCGCAACACTCAAATTGCTGGCAGTGTTAGCGAGATTTTCGATGGCATTTGTTCGACTTTCGTGAAGTTATCGGACTTAGGGGAGGAATCCCCTGAGGAAATATGGAGCAGGTAGCTGCATGGAGATATCCTGCGTTTTGGCAAACAATTTTGACAGCTAGTGGGAGAATTGCTTTTTTGATCCATACCCAGCCACATTAATTTGGCTAACAAAATTGTTAACTTATTTTCAAAGTGAAAAGATCTATTCGAAGTTCGAAGTTCACAAAAGAAGTGCTTAGGCAATAGCGTCATTTGAAAGTCTTATACGGTCTGTCAACCAGCAATTATCAAACCAAATGTCAACGTAACAAATATTTATAATTAGAAACATTTGGTGCGCCTCGGTGCTTGAATGTCCTCTTCGCTCAATTCAATTTTTACACCGCACTGGCATGTAATAATATTCATGCCAACTATGACGTAGGTAATGCATTTTAGATTGTCCATATATTTTATTTTCGTCTCCGCAACTTTTGGCTGAGGATTTAAATTTTTTGTTTGGTCTAATGTCAGTCTGTTAACGGGCAGTACCTACGTAGTTGTGAACGAGACATGTAGAGGCAAAAATTCGGCCGGCAAAAGAAGTGTGCATTGGCGCCGTCAAATAATAATGAATACGCCAGGTGTTATTTAGAAGTGCCAAGAAAATTTGTAGTAGGCAGTTTGGCCCGGTATAGATTTAGGCTTTGCTAAGAAAATTTAAAGACGCAAATGGTGTTTGTCGGTCTTAGCTATTTTGGTTTCGCTTGGCTAACGTTTTTAATAATCTGAGAAGATGTGGATTTTTTTTTTCAAAAATTAGTAAGTGATGTAAACAGTAAATTGTCTTTCAAAAGGAGCCCCAATCTTAAGGTACGATTTAGTCAGCCCAAAGGTGACTATAAAACTCTAGTCTTCAAATCGAACAATCATTAGTTTGTGTATATTTTTTTTTCTATTTTTTGAGAGTCATAAAACTATTTTTGGGAACAACAATAGAACCCAAAAATTAATTCTAAAACCGAAAGGCTGATAAAGTACGCTTTCTCAGAACATTTATAGGATTGGAGTTTTGCCAGAATTTCGCCAAGGGTATAAGACAGTTAAAAAGCGATATAATATATTTTTTTTTTTTCGGGAAATGAAGCTGGATCCCCTTGATGAGTTTCATATTTTAATCTTCCTTTTACTTTGCTCGGAGTAACTGCAGATCTTTTATTCGTTTAGTACTTTAAAAATACACCATATATGTCAAAACGAGGCCAAAGGGTGTGTGCCTTTTATACAAAATTTATCAGGTACACAAACCATGTGCTACCTAAAGCCCAAATACTTACTTTGGAGGGGCTACAATCTGTTTGGATAGATGCCTTATCCATTCACCATCTCTGAATGGCACATTCATTCTCGGTGTTTAATATTAGAAGACGAGAAGTTTTCAAAAGACTAAATTACAAATAACGAAATGGCGTCAAATCCCGACCGCGGCGTCAGATCATTTGTGCGATGATGGCGCCAGCGGCAAGGCCACGCATTATACTTTTGACTGTGGAATTCAGTCGTATACATTTTTAGTGGGGTTGCTCAATTTTGTTCACAAAGAGAAAGACCAATATTTGTTTTTTTCAAAACGCGTTTATACAAATAATAAAACCGATTTCTGGAAAAGAATTCAACGTCGGGGGCAGCTTTCTTTTAGTGTCAGTCTATGCAGGAGAACTTGCCAATTACCTAAGCTGTCCAAATGAGTCGATCATTACATTTTTGGGCATTGAATCTCCGTTGCGTCAATTCTTCTGAAGTTGCAATTGTCAAAAAATGTATTCCCGACAATATCGTGTTTCAGTTACCTCATTCTTGCCCATGACTTTCTTAATACCGTCCACAAAGTATATTCCAAAGACAAGATCTACTACCAAAAATAAAAAAAATAGTATTCTTATAATAATACAATAAACAAAAGTAAAACCACAAATAAATCATAAAGGGGATCGCACATAAAATTCATTAAGTACATAATTTCAACAAAATTTCCTCGGCTTAAATGACTCAAGTGTTAAAGAGGCTTCCAATGAAACCAACCAAAGCCATGAATTATCTGCTACATAATGGTTTGTAAGTTTATACCCCATGCTGACTTCTTTGTTATTGTTAATTTAATCAATCATGCCAATCTACTTTGTGTTCTAAAATTAGTCTTCTTTTTTCACCTCTGGATTACAATTAATCATATTGAAAGCCGTGAAGGGTACAAAATGATTCCTTTGGATAAGATGGGAAAATCCCCATAAGCTCAGAAGAATTCAGTATACACAACTTTAGGACTGGGCCAATTTTAAAATATTTCGACAATGGATTTATTCAATATTTTTCATGTTTTCTTTGTCTCACGTCTTAAACGATTAAAATAACACGAGTGTTAATGTCTAGACTTTTGAACGAGTGCGATGCTATTTTTAGATTGAGTCTGTAACTATTTTGGAAATAACATTTCAAAGAAAACAAAATGTCACAAGTCTCCCAGAGAGCCTATTTTTAGTCGCGACAACAGCATAGCTATGGCGAAGCTTAACCAAAATAAAGCAAGTCGAAAACGTTTTTTTTTCTTCGCGGAAAATATACCGACACTGGCGCCATTTGGAAATTCCACTATATACAACAACTGTTATGTGTGTAGTGTGTATGTTAATCAGATCAACAAATTCTAAAGCGAATTGACTAATTTGGGTCATGTTTTTGTAAAAATTTTCTCTCTTAACGTCAGGTTGGATTGATCAAATTCTTTCTTTAACTGGTTAACCCAAAACTACCTAATCTGGTGTCCGATATTGGTTAAAAGTGAACTATAAGGTAGAATTAAATAAAGGCCAGTGTCAAGAATGGATGAAAATCCACTAGAGTCTAGTTACACCTTCAAAATTCTTAAAACGTCAGAGAGACATATTTTTGAGGTATTGAAAGACTTTGTTACCATCTACATCTAGGCTCTGCAATGACATCGGAGCTGAGATGAGGCGAAAAAGTCTTCTCACCAACCCCGTTTCTATGGGGTTTTAGTAGCAAACCAGTCTCACAAGTTAGTAGGAGTTGAACAAGATCATATACCATTCCCATAGCTGTTTTACACAAGCAAGACACCAACCGATTTAGATTTGTCGTTAATTCTTTTGGCCAATAATTTCAATTGCAGCTACTTATATCATGTAATTTTTTGGTGCTGAAGTTTCTTCATTCTGTCGCCACTGATGCTTCTTATGGTTGCTTACAATATCAGCGAAAATCTCCGAGAACCCTTGTACAGAGCGTAGTCTTAAATTAAATTAAAATTCCATCTTAGGCAATTTTCCACTGCGCAATCTATCGCTATAGTCTGACAAACATACGAGAGTATAACTGTCACGAAAGAGGTTATCAATTAGACATTTGGACTTGGAATAAAATTGCGGATGCCTTCCATTCGTCCCAAAAATAAAAAACTCGCGCTAACTTATATCCATTCAACCAATTTGAAGGAAAAATCAACCATAAATGTGAAGATTTGGTGTAAACAAAATTTTTTATATACCAAATGCCACACCTCGTTCCGCATCACCATCTACATTTTACAAAATATTTATTACTCATGCAATATGCATCCAAGTAACAAATTTCGCCACCACAACTGCTGTAGGGGCAAAGGTAAAAGGTATTCTTTGAATATCAAGTGCCACGTTCTCTGCTGAATCTCTTACACATTGTGCGGGATGTTTTGCTAAAAACAATACAAATGGTTTTACAAACTTTTACAATTTTATCTGTTTTCGGTTCCAAGAAATAGAATATATTCGACAGGCCATCGACACAAGATCCGATAAAAATTAGTTAGATAGACGAGTTGTGCCCAACTTAATTTTATAAAAATAGAATAAGATTCATGTCCTGCGCAACTTGCAACATATAAATAGTTCACACAGGAAAATTGTTTCTAATGTTTCTCTCCTCTAACCTCTAGTAGTGATTGTCGGTGCAGGGAAATAACTTCACAGGCAATAACTTCACATAGGAAATAACTTCACCTTGATTCCCATCAAGATGAGTTTTATGCAAAGTTAAATAAATTAGCAAACTAGCTATAAATAATTTGACTTTGTTTCCCAGTTAGCATCAACAAATTCTCAAATTGTAGGTGGGAAATAACTTCACATAAAAAAAAGTGAAATTATTTCCTACTCAAGGTGAAGTTATTTCCCATGTGAAGTTATTGCCCGTGAAGTTATTTCCCTGATCATTGGGTGCAAGATTGAAACCTCTAGAAGCTCTAACCATTGTAATAAAACTTAACTTGTTGAAAACCACATATATCTCCCACATTACTCCCTTCTTCTTTGACCACATCAACCGCACACCCTCTTTAAATTCGACCCTCAATCCACATTCTAAATATAGGCTGCCCTTTTACCCGTTTCAATGTAACACTGGCGTATATTCAATGCTAAGAGTTCATTCATCTCTTTCGTAATAAAAAAATAAAAATAAAAACAAATCATCAAACTGGTCGAACTTGGAAATAACTCAGTTCTAACCTGCTCAAGTTTTCCGCCCCCTACACACTCTACTCTAAAACATATTTAATTTAAAACACATTTAATTTAATTTATACCATTCTGTGGAATGTGGAACTTGTTCACTTATTCAGCTGGCAAAAAGTTAAACACACTGCGAACGAGTTCGAGTTCATTTGAATAGTCTCAAAGTGCAGTCTAAATAAAAACTACATTCAATGATAACCTCCCCGTCGCGTCGGTCGCACCATAAATTAGCATGCGCGAAACGAATGCCCCACAGAAGGATTTTGGAACGCGAGCTTTTTGTCTCGCCCGTCTCTCTGCGATTCGTTGCCGTGCATTTAAAAATACACCAATCCGATCGGCATTGGAGTGGCCAATTCTGCCGCGTCACTCGCTTCACAAAAATTCCGCGCTGTGATTACATGAACGTGCACCCCATCTAGCAGTCAAATTCCAAGCGAAATGTCATTTACAAAAAAAAAAAAAAAAAACACTACCCACCGAATGGAATTCTTCACCTATGACGGCATTAAAATAGAAACTCCGATGCCACATGAAACGCTTGAAATAACGTCTCTGCTGCGACTCACCACAGCTTATTGTTGTCTTTAAACACTTAGAGACACGATGGCAGTTTAGCCGGTTTTATCTATTCAAATATTCGTAATTTTTTTTCCCTATTTTTAGTGAGCAATTTGGTGACGAATTCCCAACATTGAGTTGGATATATTTTATTTTTGTGTGTGCGTGGTGTGTGTTTGGCGTTTTTTCCGCAGTTTGGAAATAGCACTCAGCTGAGCAGCTGACTGAACATATTATATTCGGTAGAATTGGCTTTAGTTGTTTTCCTAGTTGTCAGTTTGTTTTACAACACGTCTCGTTGGAGTTGAGCTTTGTGTAGAAATCTGCTCTAGATATTTAATTTGTCGCAATGGATGAACCGCGTTTTAAGCAGCAAAGACCGTTGATAAAGTTTTTGCCCGAAGAAAGTGAAACCCATTTGAAAATTTACCAGTGTTTTCGGCCAGTACCGAGTGTGCAAAGCATGGATATACCGGTGAACCGTTGGACGTCGAGGGAAAGTATGGGGAACATGTATGTTTTGTAAATTTATTCAAGTCCTTCGCCCCCATCTATGAATAAGTGATAGTGCGTAACGGCCATGGTGTGTATGGTAGTGATCACCTCGGTTAGTTGAACGATCGTGGTAACAAACACAAAGAGTCGCAGTGCTATGTGATTACCGATCGTGCGGGTAATGTGCATGATCAGTTCAGATCACGACACATTTGCAAGGGATACCCCTGGTGACTAACCATGAGTTGTGACGTTAATTATGCGATCTACATGATCGTGACCATCCCGATCAATTAGTGGTTGCTGCAACCGATCTGTGATAGTGTGCTTTGACTTTGACTAATCGGGCTAAGTCAGTTTTAGCAAAGTGAACTGGTGGATCCTATTGATCCTCGCACGATCTATTGGTGGATGACGTAACTTTAAGATCATTTCAGTGTAACTCTTGATAAAATGACGGTAATGTGCGACTAATTACAGTGTCGATTAACCATTACAATTTTGTGTTAACGGATGGTGAACTTAATTAATTTAAGCGTTTTTCGAACTAGTCTGACGTGGGCTAGTGACAGTGATCCACGGGCAATAGGACGTAGTTACTGGCAGAACTGTGATTCGAATCAATAAAATATCTTGCTTAGACTGTTTATCATAATAATAGATAGCACAGTTGTGGCTGATCAAGCCAATTCAATGCAAATTACGTCGTGATCATCAAGGTGGAGGCGATGAGCTGCGATCGTCGAACGTACGCTTCTTCCTGCTTTCATTCGATTTTGTCAGTTTTAAGACAAATGGAGACAATTATTGTGAGCACCTTTCCAGAAAATAGGAATTGAGAAGCTCTTGCCTGACTCTCTCGTACGTTTGGCAAGATGTGGGGCATTGGTGTGACTCATGCTTTTTCAGTGGGTCAACATGGGACCCCCCTTCGGTAGACCGCTCATCAAATAGTCGTGAACATTTTTAACTGACGTATTTATCTCACAAAGAGAATTCCGAAACATGTTCTCAGATAAGCAATTTGCGTTTGACTTAAGTCAGCTGCATACATTTGAATATTGTTGTCGAAATAACTGAGGTTTGCCGCATTTTTTGTAATATTTTGTAGAACAAAACAAGCGTCTGGCACTCAGTACTCATCAGAACGACTAGCAATTTGTGGTAAAACAGTGCGCATGCGATCGAGCTTAATATTCAGCTCTGAATGTCATACTATGTAGTTTATATATTTATGTACATTTGGCAATTGTATTGTATTTGGCTGAGAACTATATGGATCTATCTACGAACTGAAAATGTTCAAAAAAGGAACCGAATATTAAAGTTAAAAGTTTAAGTATTAATGGTGATCGTCAGCGGTGCCTTGACTCAAAACTCGTAGACTCCTAGGAAGATTGATGACTGTCTTGGTTTGTGTTTTCAAAGAACGGCCGAAAAATTCCATTTCGATTATATCCGAGTCGAGCTTGTGTAGTGATCTTCAATGTAGCTTCAGCGAAAACATAGAAAAAAACTCAACTCCAATTTTCTTCGAGATCGGTGATCTTACCGCATTGTCTTCAATATTTACTAATACCTTCGCATTTAGCGATACAATAGCCAATGTTAAAAAAGTCATAAAATATATCCCTACTGATCGCGATTACTAATAACTCTATTGATTGTTTCTGACCTGAAAGTTGGTTTTGGTTATCTGACTTACACGTTCAGCGTTAAAGCGAAATAATCGATTTTCTTGGAAAATTTGTTTTATCAGATTACCTGCGTCGAATCTTTCTTTCCCTGTCACCGATATTCAAAATTCACTGTCAGAACAGCAACGAAACCTTACGAATCGAGGTCGTTCAGTTTACCTAATGTGAACTATTAAACAGTACGGTATGATCCTCCTACTGATCGCTGGAAGTAAAAATACTGCGATCTCCATTTACGTAGATATCGATCATGACAGCTATGTAACATGGGCTACTGCTAACGAAGATCGCAATAGAGGCTTTATCTGCGTCACACCTATTACCTTGTGATCGACAGTGATCGCTGAGAGCAATATTTGCAGATCAATTGTGTTTTCAAAGAGTTTATGTGTCAAAAATGTTTACTGTTCCGATCTGCACTGATCATAATATTATATTGATTATTCGCACTTGTTCAAATCATTCCTGCAAAGCATTTCTAGCTTATTTACATCATTTACCATATATGGTATGGGTGTTTCTTGAACTGGTTTACCAACTATCATCTGATCTACTTGCTTCTTACAGCACCGTCGAATTTAAAGTTCGGCTACTTAACGAGTACTTTTGGAAAGGGTCATTTATGTTCGGAACTACCAAAGCTTACCACCATCTACAATCAGAGAAAAATTGCCTGATATTATGATGGTGATCATTTTTCTGATCCTCAGGAATATACATTTTTTGCTAGTTGAAAAGACTCAACGGTGAAAAATCAACCTTATATCAATTTGATTTTTGATGAAACAGCTGCAAAGTCATCATGATCGGCGATCTTCTTAACATGATCTTGTCGAAAATTGGTTGTAATTACGAGCCTGACATTTGTACCCATAATGTATTCGGTTCCAAATGATTTCTTGACGGAAGACGGGTTACGGACATAAGTTTGAACTTTAAAGAGATACTAAGTGCCTCTCATATTCCATATTTATCAACAAAACAACGTCCAAACTAGGGTAGGGGTAAACATAAACATTTAAAATAAAACCAAAATTCTTTCGAAATCATTTTTTGCGGGAAAGTTGTGCAACGTTCTGACCACACCAAACTTATTAGCGATCGTTGCTAAAAACCTCCGATCGTACAGACCTGGCTACTCTGTCTGCACGCCCTTATCAGCGGCTGAACATGTGAGCTTCCAGTCAAAATGTTGATAAGAATATTCAGATTTTTCAACCGATCGAGGAGAGTTGATGCTACGATCAGTTTTGAATCGCGATCGGTTCCACAGAAAACGATCACCCTTACAACGGACAATTTGTCAACACTCCGAGACGCGATACTTGCTGAATATTAGTTTTCAATTTAAAGAACAAGTGATCTTCAAAAAAAGAAAAGTTTAATTCCGTCAGAAATGGATCTTGTACCGATATTCGTGGTGTTTTTAGTTTGCTGCTGCATTTGGCTGACGGTTTTATGGTAATCGAACTTAATGTATGTCTGAGAAAGACCTAACCCATTTTGAGATCGTCAACCTGTCGTGTGTGATCTGCTAATCGTATTGTTTAATTGTTTTGTTTTCGTCCGATACTATTATCACAAACTGGGGCTATCAGTACATTAACTAAGCTGTTGTTCAAGGCGGTCTTTGGTTGTAACACAGAAATATAATTTTTTTTTCACATTCTCATGTTCTTCGATATTGTGAAGAAACGAGCTTTATGGGATTTGTGACGGTTATTGTCGGTCAAAGCGATTATCATCTCTGCTCATATATTTCTCCAACCAGTACTTAACTAAATGCAAATTATCGTAATTGGTACAAGACTGATCAGCAATTAGAAATAATTGAAAGTCGTCGACTTAGATTGGTTAGAACAATTATTTAGCTCATTAACAAACTTATGGGCTACAAAGGATTTACGATTGTGTTTTCTTTTTGACATTTTCACGATGGCACCTTGTTTTTACAGTCTTACTTTATATGGTATTCTTTTTTTTCTTTTCTTTTTAGAAAAGATTTTGGCCTGGGCATCCATTTAAATGGCATTCTTGCGCATATGCTGTGGTGGTGAATTAAATTCCTGTGTTTTAGTGTGGTTACTTTTATATGTCCTTTTGTTGTTTTTACTTTATTGGCCTTGGTTCTTTTATTTGATCATGCATCGAAATCGTTAAATAGACTAAACGTGGGTTATTTGTTACATTTTTTCCTTGCACGGCAATGTGATTGTTAGTCTGTGTCGGTGTCGGTGAAAGCATTTCCCTATTCATTGCATTGAAGATATTCATTAGATCTGCTCTGCAGGTATCAATAGTCTTGAAGTACTGATCTGTGAATACCTTTTGAAAAAGGTGTTTCAAAGATCTATTGGGCTTAGTATTTATATTTTAAAACTGAAGACGACCCTGTGATATTTTTAATATTTTTTCGAGGGAATGCTAGTGATCGGTCAGCAAGTCATTTCTAAATTCTCTTGATTTCTCAAAAAAATCAACAATCGTCACGAAGCTCAGCAAATTGTTGAGAAATAAAGTCTAGAGCGTTAGAACGATCGGATCAACGTTTAATTTTTAAAACTGACGAAATTCTTAACTTTTCCCTATAAAAGTTGAGAGCGATCCGTTCCTCAAAACACCGTTGACGTTTGGTCCATTTTTGAGCCTCAAGACACTTGGCCCCCAGTTTTTCAAAAATAGCCAAAATGGCCCCTTTTCAAGATTTTAGTCTTTGTTGAACGAAAAATAATGCTATCATATCTAAGGAAGTGTTTCGTGATGAATAAATTAGTTTTTTGCTAAAAATGTCTTTGTTGATCTGTTTTGTTTTTATTAATTGGCATTCTATGTGGTGGCCCCTTTTTGAACATTTTCAGCGGCAACGCTACCTCAGAGGCATCAATGATCGCGGAAGTCCTGAAAATTTTCCATGAAATTTCATTTTTTGACACTATCGGTTGCGATGTTACTAATTTAATATACTTAAAACCTACTGAAGTTGCAGCGATCAGTATGCACCTTTATACACTGCAGTTTTTGGAATAAATCAAAGGATCCATGATCTGTCAATCTCCATTGTTTGGCATTTGACAGCTCGTACTATGACCCCATTTCGTTTAGGGAGTTTATGTTAACAAGAACCAGTTCTGACAACTGATGTTAATTCAGTATCATTTTATAATTTATTGTGCTACAGCGATCAAATATTTTATGATCGTCAGCTTAAGTCATTTAAAATCAAGCTGCAGTGTACCTACATATTTAGGTGCTGATTTAGCAGAACAGTCTTGAAGGAGGTCGAACTTCAAATAGAAATTTTAAGTCGAGGTTGTGATCCATCGAAAAAAATCCTTCTCCTACCTAGGTCCAACGTTCGTTAGTTGAAGCGATCTAACGTTAAACGCCAGGCAAAACTATATTACGGTGGATCAACATAGCAAGGCTGCTTGTGAATGAAATCATGATAGATTTCCGTTGACAAGACTACGACAAACACTCACAACTTCGTTACTTGTCAGTACAGTCCGTAGGGGATTTGGGCCCCAATCAATGTACCTTTATACAAGCCTGCATATTATGACTTGCGAAAATTCGTTAGTAAATTAACAAAAGCTTCAAAACGCTCAACTAGCTCTTTTTTTAACGTTCACGATCTTTGATTAACTTCCTCCAGTTGGTTGAGGTCTGAAAACGTTCTTTTTCCCTAGCTGCCACAGCTCACTAGCAGTTCTCGTTCACACAATTATGTTATTATATATTTTTCTTTTACTCTTCTTAAGAGGAAAGACAACAAAAACAGAGAAACATTTTCCCTGTCAATTGATTTGATAAATTAATTACTAAAACTCATGTAGCAAGTCATAAGACTACTTTTTACAAGTAGGTATCTGACTAAAGAAAACAAATCTAAACGCACACATATTCTAACCGTTCCACAGAGACTTATGATCTACGACCGTCAATAATAACAAAAAACAACAGAAATTCTTAGTAACTATAGTAATTAACCGATCTTATCAGGAACTAATTACGGCATTTATAGTCTCTCCCATTCAGCACTTTACTTTCGTAGTATTTTCAAAACCCTGACTGACATACTGCGAAGTAATTTTTATATAAACTTGCACCATTAGCAAGTCACTAGAAATATGATTTTTTGATAGCTATCACCTGTCTAGACCTTTCAGCTTTCATATTAGATAAGTAATTTAATTATTTCGTTTATTCAGTATCAAAAATGAATTATTTAGTTTTTTATATAAATAAAATTGACGTCTGAATTGTGCAGTTGAGATTTTATGAATGGAACAAGTTATGTGTCAAGGTCAAAGAGCAGACAGTTTTTATGGGGCGATCATTTCTGGTACTCCTCTGTATTTAAAATAAAATTTGACGATTAAAAAATTAACATCAGTCGCGGGAAAAAGATTGCGATTACTTAATGTTTAATGGCTGCGATCACCTCTGTAGAATTCGTGATGGACATCTCGACAATCGCGTTTACTAACTGTTACATGGGATGTCACATGGACCCACCCTTTCTATATCTCGTCTAAGTTTTCTAAAGTTCAAGCTTGTCCTAACTTCTCGTCCTCCACTAGTGTGATTATGTACTTGTAGTTGAAGTTAGAGGCATTCTCATGATACTTATATGGATAATCTCTGAAGTTGTAAAAAAAAATATTTTTGTTTTCCCGGGGGTCGAATAGTAGTTCGGAACACTAACAAACAATTACCACGCTTGGGCTATTTATGGATATTGTAATAATGGTAATAACCCTTCCACTTTATCTGCGTCCCCACTGATGCACATGTACTCGTATAAGTCACTGGTTCAGCCCCCAATATTACCGAGACAACTCTTGGTCTCAGATTACTTCATCATTGGAGGGAAAGATAAATTGCAGATGCTTTTGTACGATCCAGAAGTTTTTGTAACGTTTAAATTATCATCGATTTTATTGGTGGGTTGAAGTGTGTGAGCAATCCAACTTAAGCCAACGAAATTAAGTGTCGGATTAGTTGCCAATTTTAGAGATTTTAAGTGAATTTTTGACCATATTTTTGAGACTAATTGAAGCTGACATAAACCTTAACTGACGAAAGAATATTGTTCGTAGGAAAAAACCCCGCTCCTTTCATTGTCTGACAGATGCAATCGATTCGTGTTTATTTATAGGAATTTATTTGTCACTCTGTTTTCGGTGAAGAATATGATTTTTGTCCCACAGGAGATTCGCAGTCTCAATTTAAATTCGCCTGAGAGAGAGAGTCTAAAGAACAGGAGCACTAACGGAGCTCTGTGGAACACCAGCGGAATGAGTAGATTGATTATATTTATAAGAACTGCGCGTGAGTGTCTCACTGGGGCATTTGCATCAAATTATAGGGCAGTGCAATCCAGCTAAAGTCAAACTGCCTTATTTTGGATTTGCTATCAATTGATGGGAAATAATAAAATAAGTTGTACATTTCGATGGTTCAACCGGTAAACTTTAGCTCACATAATTGAAACTGGATTAACCTTACTTAATTCAGCTACGGTTTGCTCTAAAGCCAATGCGCGGCACCAATAATCATTTTTAGAAGCCAAGCAAAATTTTACGAGCTCACAATATCAACACGTTCCGTAATATTGTGACCTACAAAATATTAAATATAAAGGTTAAAAATGTGCTCACGGTATCAATTCATAATGGAGCTTATTGCAAAACGTTCCAACTACAATCGAATGAGCAATCAACCCACACTCTACATTGTCAATGTCATACAATTATGAATCCTCTTAGCAGAGTAGTCTGTCCTTAACGATCCTCGTGTGAATCTAATTTATATTTATCGTCTTTTGTTCTTATTCTGTATGCAATTCCGACCACTCAATCTAACCGCTGTTTGTTTTTAATTGCAGGTACCGTCAGACACGTTTCTCTTCGCGGCGTGTCCGAAAACGTGTCATTTTCAAGCACGGCGACTGTAATGTTGTTCAAGGAAATGTCGCGAAACGAAGGCGAAGATATCTACAGGTGAGTCGCAGAATTACTCTCATTGTTGTCGTGTTTGTTACCTCGCGATATTTCCCACGCCCAATCCATACACCTCCGATAATATCGTTTCCTTACTTTTATCCTTTGGGCTATATCCCTTTTGCAGCGCAGCATAAAAAACTGAAAATGCAAAAACTATATGCAAAAAGGATATAACGTGCCTCATGTTAGTGTTCCATTTATCTGTGTATCTGTATGGAGGACCACTGGATGTGGGCGGTCGTTAGACGAATTCTAAGTGTTCATTTAGAATCTCTTTTTGCTTTCGCAGGATATATTCACAACGCTGGTGGACGCACAATGGCGCTGGACCCTGCTAGTGTTTGCGCTTAGTTTCCTATTGTCATGGACAGCGTTTGGGTTCGTGTGGTGGACGATAGCGTACGCACATGGTGATCTGGATTATATACGCCTGCGAGCAACAAATGCAGAAGCAGCCCAACATATGAACTTCACCATGTGCGTAACCGAGATTAGAAGTCTCACATCGGCATTCCTGTATTCAATCGAAACGCAACACACTATCGGTTATGGTAATCGATTTGTGACGGAGGAGTGCCCCGAGGCCATTTTCACAATGTGCTTCCAGTGCATTATGGGCGTCTTCATTCAAGCATTTATGGTTGGCATTGTGTTTGCGAAGCTTTCAAGGCCAAAGAAACGCGCACAGACGTTACTGTTCTCACGGAATGCGGTCCTCTGTCATAGGGATGGTGTGCCGTGCCTGATGTTCCGAGTGGGCGATATGAGGAAGAGTCACATCATTGAGGCGCATGTGAGGGCGCAGATCATTCGGAAGAAGGTAACCAAATGAAATTAGTCATATATTCAGATTTAAGAATTTTCGTTTTTTATTCCAGGTGACAAAGGAGGGCGAGATAATGCCATTCTATCAGCAGGAGCTGACAGTTGGTGCTGACGGTGGCGAGGACCGATTGATGTTCATTTGGCCAACGACAATTGTACATAAGATCGATCGGAAGAGTCCGCTTTATACGTTATCCGCATCGGATATGCTCAAGGAACGCTTTGAAGTCGTCGTCATGTTGGGTATATAATATTTTAATTTGTGCCCTTGAAGAGAAACTAATCCGTGTCTTTGTTTAGAGGGTGTTATTGAGTCGACTGGTATGACAACGCAGGCACGTTCCAGTTACCTACCATCAGAGATTCTATGGGGACATCGATTCGTGAATGTCGTGTCCTTCCGCAAAGAGACTGGGGAGTATGAGGTCGATTATACTCTGTTCAACAACACGTACGATGTTGACACGCCGCTGTGCAGCGCCAAGCAACTGGACGAAGTCAAAGCGGAGTTTAGTAAAAACAGCAAATCGGGATTGGGTAAGTTTGGGGAAATGTTATAATAATGAGGTTTCGATGCAGATGGGTAGCGAAGGCTCCACGACTTGGTAGAGCATTTAGTGCAACTAAAGGAAAGTGTGAACAGGGACCATTTGTAATTTTAAACTTTGTAGCAAGTTAAAATATGCTGCATGTCATTCTTCTGTCACAGTGTTTGAACTTAGGAAACTCACAAAGGGATCAATTTTAACCTAAAACTGATTGCATTTTCGACGATACAACATATATCCTATATTTTAATCGTGACATTTTACATTGCAACTGAGAAAACTCCTTTTCCATGTGAAGGTTCAGATATTGTTCTTTTTTGTTGACAGCCAGTGATTGAGTAGTTATTGCAAAAGCTACGCCATGTCTCTTATTTAGCAGGTGGACATAAAAATAATTTTTTCTCAATTTTTCCATTGAATTAAGTTAAGTAGCTCAATATAATTATGTAATGTTGACTGTGCTAAAGCCGACTGTTTTCACGTGCCAATATCACACCATTTATGTAAACAATTAGCTTGAATAATTAGAACAAACGTTTCAATCAAAATTCCAAATTTAACGATAGGTATTAAAAAAGTAGCATCAGCAAACGTAGTAAATTAGCTTCCATTCTTGCAAAGTGACAGCACTGATTCTGCAAAACTTTTCTTCTACTTCAGCAATTTGTACTAATTTTTTCTTCCACTTTCAGAACGCGCCCTTTCCGCCGGTATCTTGCCCCGGATATCATCGGCCGTGTCCCTAGATCCTGCCAGTGATGAGTCAATAGACTCCGGTCGTTTACACATGCGTCCAATTATTCCAAATGGTACCTTGCCCACCGAAGATGCCGATGGTAATTCCAATAACAATTTCTCCAGTAATTCAGTATTATTGCCGCCAACTGGAGCATCGATCAATAGTATTAATGAGAAATCAAAATCAAAATCAGTACCAAGACGATTGTCAATTAAACAAAATCAACTACCACTCGACTCAATTTGCTGATACTTGTTTTCCAAATAAATTAGATAAATTAACAAAAAAGACGACCGCAAGGCAAACTTCAATTTTATTAGCTAAACAAAAAGAAATACAGTCCGCCATATTTATATTGTTTATTTAAATTGATCTTCTTCTCGAAAATCCACTATATATATATTATATTTAATATTTAATGTGTAAAGTTAAGTAAAAAATAAATAAATTGTTATTTTAATTTTATTACAAAAACCACACACGCACATATATTTTCCACTTGACTTTATGTGTATTTAGAATACCCTACAAATACCCGTTATATTCAAAGAATAACCATCTGCTACTAAATTTTATGAAATTGTTAAACAAAAAAAAAAATGTATATCTATCTAATTTATTGAAAAAATATTTAAGTGGGAAAACAACCCTTATAAAGAAAGAAAAAATGCTTTATGCAAATTTTTGTATTGTATCAAGTGTTTTGTTAACGAATTTATTATTACTTTTCTTTGAGGGAGAATGAAACAAAGCATATATTAAAAAAATATAAATTGTTGTATAAAGAACATATAATAGCCTAAATTAGGAATGTAAACAAACAAATTATCTCAAAGTTATTATATAAAAAAAAAATCTATATATATATAAAAGCGAAAAACCAAATGAATTTTGTAATATAAAGTATAAGAGGAAAAGAAAAGAAATGAAAATTTCAACAATGAATTATTGTTAAAAACGAATATCGCAAAATTTGTATAGAAAAGAGTGAACGAGACGAGTGTGTATAATTGTCATTTGGTGATAACTGAAAATTGATTTAATATTATGTGAAACAATGATATTTGATGGTGATGATGATGACAGTAGATGATGTAGAGTAGAGGTAGACAATAAAAATGAAAAGAAAATCTTTTAAATTTGAAAATGTTTTTGTTTGTAATTTACTCCGCGTGTTTGTGGAGTTTCATTGAATCTGAGGGAGTTTTTCAGTTTTTTTTTTCTAACGCGTCGATATTTAGACAGCTTTACCGACTTGGCAACTTCGGTCTTTAATTTACAGTACACTACGAAAGAATACAATTTGCTGCAATGAGTACTCTTTCTTATTGTTTTGAGCTTTCTTCAAGATGCTTAGAAGGTGGCCTGATAATGTTGACATTGTCTACGTAAGACCCATGTAATTCTCTGAACGTTGTGCATGGCTTAGGCTTTGGCTGCTAATAAATCAAGTTTCGCGAGAATGGGCTAATATGACAGTTCTCATAGAAAGTTCAAAAAAATCGGTTTGGTAATTATCTTGCAGGCAGATTCTATAAGAAGTCTTGAAATTGAATTGTAATACCGGCCAATGAATTAAGAGCCTTGAGATATATTTTGATAACTTAAGCAGGTCACAACCCATCCGGCGTGACTGACCGGTTGAGTCTACCTACTATATACATGACCTAGCTATCAAGGAAGAAAATGACCGTCACGTTACGGTATTCGCTACAAGAGACATGTGAAACGTTATTTCTTTGAGAAATAGGAATTGGATACCAGTGATATGTGGTTCCAACAAGACGGTGACAGAAGCAACACAGTGGATACAACAATTGAATTATTGAAGTCTCAGTTCGGTGCATGTCTTATCTTAAGAAACGGACCCGTCCGTTGGCCGCCGAGATCGTGTGATTTTACGCCTCTAGACTTTTTGGGCTGCATTAAGTCTTTGGGCTATGCCTCCAAGCCGGCGACGCGAGAGGAGCTAAGAGCCAAAATTGAAAATCAAATATCGGCCGTATCGGTCGAAATGTGCGGCCGAGTCATTTCAAATTGGGTTCAACTTCTCGACTGCTGCATACGTTCCCTTGGTTTACATTAAGAATGAAGTCGAATTTTATTCATAAATGCTTTGATAGTAATTCAAGCCAATAAAATTATGTAAGAGCTGATAGTCTTTTAGTCCTTGTTATAAATAGCAATAATAATAATAATAATAAAAGATGTAACGAGTATAGTTTGTTTTTTCACTGCACCACCTTTTGCGAATGTCTGACAAACATCCGAGAGTATAACTGTCTTGAAAGAGCTTCTCAATTAGCCATTTGGAATCGGCATAAAATTGTAGATCCCTTCCATTCGTTCCAAAAATTAAAAACTCGCACAAAACGAATGGTTGCGAGAAGCTTGGCTCAGGGCCCCTACAGACCTGTTGCGCCAACTATTACTATTTTTTTCGAGTGGTTTGTATTTTATTTTATTAAGAAGTTTTCAAGTCCTTACTGAAAGACCTTTTACAACGTTCCTTAGTTTCCTTACTATTATTCGTCAATGAAGAGCTTCCTCCAAATTCGGATACCAGAGTCAAAATGATTTTTGAAACCTATCTATAGATGAGTAAGTAGATCATTGTTGATCTCCTACTCTTTCCTATAAAAGACACAAGTTTGACACTTTCTGAGTTAGTTTCTCATTGAATATAAAAACGTAAAAAGGGCTAACAACGATACAGCTGCTTTATTGTATGTACTCGTAAATGCTCGTAAATAGGTGAATGCAACTAATTAAGAACCACTTTCACTTACTAAATTGGTAAAATTTCTGTCATTTTCATTTGACGCTTTGGAACTCGATTAAATTGACTTTTCGTCAATTTGCTCTTATCACCATAATGAACGTGTTTGGTTTGTTGTTTTGGCTTTCAAACGAAACACCGTTCATGGTAATCTTGAAAACTTTCGTCGGGTTTTCGCGTTTCCCCAATTAAATTTTTAAGAAATTATAAATGTTGCATAGCTTGTGGCTCAGAGCTAATATTATTGCCTATATCTAGGCTTTTATTGCAGATGTACACCAATATCCACAAATCTGTTGCACACTTTTGGGATGTTCTGGCCGTTTTGTGTTCACCTAGTTGTTGTCTTCACAGTTCTAGCTCCGGTTGGAACTTGTCATGGATTTCATGTTGGCTTCGGTGCCTCCTTCGGTCAGTGACACTTCAAAATTATTGAAGTACTGTCACCTACACCCTCGGAACAAAGGCATCCTTTTACATGGGCTTTCTTTTTGGTGCTAATAACATTTAGCCTTTCTCGGAAGTACACACATTATTTCTGTACAAATTACAACCTTGTCCGTGTACATTTAACTAAATCAATTGTCGCTGCCACAGATCCAACACTTTGCTAGAATAATTGAAAATGTGTTGCAATTTGCAGCAAGTATTTCATCCCTCAATGTGTGTCTTCCTTGTGTGGCTAAGTCCGTCTGAAATTATGCATAGTGTACTTTACCCTCGTTCAGTTGGTGTGAACTTTGCTTCTATTTCAGGGTGACAGATCGACTGTTTTTTTTTTTATTATTATTTTTTAAGCTATCCGATGTCGCGTTGCGCCAACACTTGCGCCGCACTGCAACCGCTATCTTTCGTAATCACCGGCTAATTGAATAACGAGATACATGCGGAGCGATGCGTTGTTGTGGCGATTGACGGTGATGATGGAAGATGAGTGAATATTCGATGTATCGGATACGAATTGCTGTAATGATGGATTACTGAGTTGACAGTATTGACTTTTTGATTGGAGCAAATGTAGATAACTTGTGGATGAGCTGATACACCTTTTACAATGACGGAGATGTGTCAAAGCAGTAATTTATTTTCCTTACTTTTGCTACAGATTAAGTTGTCCGTCCGACATTTTGTCCAAATTTAAATAAAAAAAAAAAAAAACTCGTCGTACCTATATTTTATGACGAAGAAGACGAGACATTGTTTCGGAGAGATAGTAAATATTTTGTTTATGATATAGTTGACGGAACGTTGTCTACGTCAACTTAACTTATGCGGACTTAAAGTGTCAGTTGGGCGACATTTATATGGCTTATTGAACTTGATCAGGCTTTACCTAAGTGTCGTCAAACATCAAGTATGTACCCCGTCTATGTTGATTTCGATTGATACAATTGTTGTGATGTTGTATATTTAATACAAATTCTTTTGTGGAAAGAGTACCTACCTATTTCATGACCCAAATGGAGAGGTTTCACAGCTAGTGCTCGAATTTCATTTGTTGGTAATGGTTGCTAATTATTTACATTTACGAGGGGAGTTTAATATATTCGCGGTATGGGGGGGATACTCCAAAGATGTGACAAAAATTATTTCGTGAATTTAGTAGCCCCGTTACTCAAGTGTTTTACTGTAAAATTTCATTTGGCTGTGATTATAAGTTTGCTTTGTATTTTGCGTTGAACGAAGGTGAAATGGCTGTTGTCGCGATGATCACTAAAATTGAGAACCGCACTGTGATAAAATTTCTTACTAAACAAGGAAAAAGTAAAAAAAATATTCACGAAGAGATGGTGGCTGTTTTTCGAGATTCTGCGCCTTCGTTGTCAACTGTTCAAAAGTGGTCAAGTTTATTTCAAAGGGATAGGGAGAGCATTGAAGACGATCCTCGCTCAGGCTGCCCACTAACTGGCTGCACCGGAGAAAACATTCCACAAGTCGAGAAACTTGTACTTGAGGATGTCCGAGTAAAGGTTAAAACGATACCTATGAAGATTAACCTTTCTATTGGTACCATACACACCATTCTTCATGACTGTATAAATCTTTCCAAAGTCAGTGCAAGATGGGTGCCTCGAATGCTCACATCGCTCACAATACTCCGGTGCTCACGGCATGGATTTCTAAGGCTGTTGTACGGGATTGTGGTTTCGAAAAAATTCAACATCACGCCTATGGTCCGGACCTTGCCCCTAGTGATTAATTTTTGTTCCCAGATTTAAAAAAAAACCTTCGTGGTAAGCGATTTACCGATTATGAGGAGCTCAAAACTGCAATAAATGAACATTTTGGAGAGAAAGATGAAAACTATTTTTTTGAGTATAGAAAAGTTAATCTCAAGATGTAATAAATGCATTAATGTAAGAGAAGATTATATTGAAAAATAAAAATATTTTTAATTTAATTCGTGTTTTCCTTCATGTCGATACCGCGAATATATTGAACTCCCCTTGTATATTATGTGCTTTCACCTGAGTAGGTACCTTTCTATACTTCATCACATTTCTGTGACCATTAATAATATTCTTGAATAAATAGTTCCTGGCACAACAGTTTGGTATATAAAATTCATTGGGCAAACTTATGGCCATGCTGGAAAACTCGTAGTCTGTCATAATTGTTACAAGAGAAGATTTATCTTTTACAGAAGATATTATTTTGTGGTCTCAAAAAAATCTCTGATCATATTTTTTGGTAAATTTTGTAAAACAGCTGCAATATGTTTTAATTTTTAGTGTCCATAATCTTTGATGTAATTTATTTGTTTAATCCTACTGTTTATGACGATATACACGCGAGAAGAAAAAGAAAAAACCAAGCCAATGTTTTTAGTATCAACTTTATATGCAAAAGAAAAAAGTGCACGTTTGGGTCGAACGTAAATTTCTCGTTCATCAAAAGTTTGGCTGGTTTTTTCTTACATTATTAGGTAGGTAAATGGTTTTTGTAAAATTAAGCAGACAAAACACTAACAAATATTATAATGTTTAGTTTGAAAAATTCTATTGAGCTAAAAACTGAGTACAAGTTATTGGGCCTTAGCAATAAACATTTTTAGTCTCGACTTTAAATTTACGGAAGCTCACAATTGCGAAATTTGTATGGAAAATATGGCCACTGTAAACTACCTACTTAAATTTAGAGTCCAAACTAAAATGTTTATTGCTAAGGCCCATTGTTCTGGATATAAGCATTACTTGTTTTTTTAAAGTATTTTCCCAATCAAAATGGGTTTTCTAGATGAGATTCTTCTACAATTAAAGTTTTTGGTTAATTGAATTGAAAGAAAAGTTCGCAAGAATTTTGAAATCATCAATTTTAATCCAACTATTCATTTTGTTAAAAATCCGTTTTGCACCGTTTTCGGGTTAATTAAACCCAGTGAGTGTAGGGAAATAGTTGCTGCATTTCAAGGTTAATATACCTACGCAAGTTATGTTGGTGTCGCCAGTTCTCCCAGATGAAAAATTTGAAAATCTTGTTTTTCCGAAATTAAAAATATTTTCTTCAAGATTTTCAAAATATAGAGCAACATTTTGAAGTGCTTCAAATAAAACTTATATTTATTGTTTCGTCACAATAGTAGCTAAACTAAAGGGTGATTTTTTAAGAGGTTTAGAACTTTTAAAAAAAAAAACACAAAAAAATCGAAAAAATGAATGAAATATTTATTTGAATCGATAGTTTGAACCTTGCAATTTAATGTTTAAAGATAATTTCATGCAAATGTTGACCGCGGCTGCGTCTCAGGTAGCCCATCCGCTGAGTCCAATTTTGGCATACTCTTTCACACATATCGGCCGGTATCTCACGAATGAATGCATGGATGTTGGCTTCCAGTGCGTCAATCGAAGCGGGCTTGTCCCTATACACATTAGCCTTGACATACCCCCACAAAAAATAGTCTAATGGTGTCAAATCGCACGATCTAGGCGGCCAATTGACCGGCCCGAAACGTGAAATTAACTGTTCACCAAACTCGCCTCGCAATTGCGCCATTGTTTCGCGTGCTGTGTGGCATGTGGCACCGTCTTGTTGAAACCACATATCATGCAAGTCAAGAACTTCCATTTCGGGCAAAAAAAAAGTTTGTTATCATCGCTCGGTAGCGTTCACCATTGACAGTAACGCTGCGATTCGCATCATCTTTGAAGAAATATGGCCCAATAATGCCGCCGGCCCATAAACCGCACCAAACAGTGGCTTCTTCGGGATGCATTGGTAGCTGTTGCAATGCTTCTAGCTGATCTTCACTCCAAATGCGGCAATTTTGCTTATTTACGTACCCATTCAACCAAAAATGAGCCTCATCGCTGAACACAATTTTTCGATAAAAAAGCATTTCGAACCGAGCACGAATTTTGATAGTAAAATTCAATAATTTGCAAGCGTTGTTCATTTGTAAGACGATCCATGGTTAAATTGCAAACCAAACTGAAGCTGTTTGACAGTGACACAAGGTACTAAACACACGTCAGCTGTCAAAACCAGTGTTGCCAAAACCAAACCAGCTAAAAAATCACCCGTTATATACTTTCATTCTCACAAATCAATGTTATTCATTTATTTCATTTATTTTACAGAGTACAAATAAGACTTAATGTCTTTTATAGTACATAAATTACAGAATTAATATTAATTATTGCTTTTTGGAATTTGGAACATATTTATTTATGACTTAGAATTTCATTGTTTATACCTAGGTGTCAAGATCAAAGCAATGCGCTTCATTAAAGCGCAACAAATGGCTTGAAAAAATTAAAATTTCAACTTTTTCAGTACTCAAACGATTAGGAATTTTGGTTTTATTTAAACGTAGGTACAGTATGAATTAGGAAATATCGTTTCAACATTTGCAGAGGAATGTGGGAGTAACAAAATATTGAAAATAAAATCTTTTTAGATCAAATATGAGAATTTGTCGCAGTTTTTACTTCGAAAACAGGTTTCCAAAATCATATTTATTACATCAGTTTTTTCAAATAAAATAATTTCCTTACCTTAAGGACCATTCACATGAGAGCGAATTGCGAACCACGAACTGGCTATTTCTGACACTTCATTTACATGAAAACTTTTTTTAGTCGCAGGTACCCGCGAATCATTTGTATTGTTGAAGGTTAAGTTCGAGCGAATTTTTCATTCGCAGGTTTGTGGATCGCGACTGTTTTATGTGGATTGTGAATAAAGTGTGACAGTTCGCGGCAAGAATTATCAGTTCGCGGTAAACTTTTTGTGGTAAAACAAATAGCAGTTTTCAATTCATAAATACAGATAAATTGATTTGTTCGCAGTTCGCCTATTCGCAGTTCGCGCTCATGTGATTGGTCCTTTAGAGCTGATGGAATCTTTAGTAAAACAGAAGCTGTGCATGGGCTCTGCTCAATTCACATTCTACATAGGTAATAATGGAATTGATAAAAAACATTTTCCTTCTGCAGAAAAAGTTGTTTTAATTTGTTAGATTTAGTAAATCAAAAATCTAGAAATTTGATAAATTTGAGTTAAAAAGTCTTGTTCATATTTTAGAGCTCAAAAATCTTGAAAAAATATATCTTGTAATCTGGCATCACTGGGTGTCGCCGATCGCGTTTCTCTTATATATCAACTTCACTCGGTTACTTTTATGTTCTTTATGAAACCATATTTTTATACTTTTTATTATTATTATTTTTATACTTATTTGTGTTTATTCTGTTGTTTTGACTATCTAATAAAATGCCACACGGTATTTTTTTCATATAAGGTAGGTACAGGCATTTAAAACATAAATAAATTTGAGTAAAAAGTGTATGCGCTTGGACATTCTTTGTTATAAAATTAAAAAGAAAATAAAACAATTTATTTCTTCCCTAAGTTTAAACATTTAATATAAAAAATTGTAGTGGATTTTTGAGAAGAAAAATCATTTTCTTACATGGCGAATTGTTTTCCCTTTGTAGTATTCTTTCTTGTTTATCTTGTTGTAAAACAAATACATCTTAGCGAATTGAATCAAATGGTAGTTTATTCAGCCTTCTGGGTGCTGGTTTTGATTTTTCATAAATATTATTGATCGATGCTCCAGTTGGTGGCAACAATACAGAATGACTGAAGATATATTTGATCGATTTACCATCTTCGGAGGACAAAGTAGTATTTGGAACATTTGCACGGATATGTAAACGGCCGGAGTCTAATGAATCGTCACTGCCTGGATCTAGGGAGGCAGCTGATGGTATTCGGGGCAAGACACCGGCGGAAAGCGTGCGTCCTGGAAATGAAAAGAATTCGCATGTAAACCAACAAGTTTAACAAGTGTTCAGAAACAGTGACGTCACTTTCCAAGAATTGTGGCTAATTTCATACTTTTACTATTGTTACATTCAGGCTAGGGATTCGTAAAGATAAAACACTATTCCGTTAAACTTTTCTAACAAAATTCACTTTTATTACACTTTTATCGACTATCCTAATATTTCACTTCTTAAGTACCAGAACAATATTACCTACTTAAACAATTCTTCAACGATTCTTACTTCAACTTAATTCTCTATTACTTTTCACTTATTTATCTTCAAAAACTATTACTATCTCGAACTTTAACCAATCACTGTTATAAGTCAACTGTCTCGCCCTCTTCTAAAAGCTGTCCTTTTATACTTGCTCCGCCATCTGAGAACTTTCTAGCTAATTCTAATTGGTTCTAGAATAAGCTTCAGTGGTGACAGATTCCAGTCTCCAATTTGAAGTGACACTTGAGTGGAACTTGTTTTGCGACTAAGGCCTGGTTTCACCAAACACCAATTAGGTTACTGTGACTAAGGGCTTATTTCACCATACACCATTTAGGTTACACGATACCTTCCACGCCACACTATGTTAAAAATTCTCCCCTTTTTTTTTAGTCGATTTTATGTCGATTGCATGCTAAGGTATTAAAAAAACCCTTTTCGGACACCAAAAATATGTTTTTTAAAGAAATAAATTCGTCATAATGTCAACAAAATGATTGTACTAGAGTTGCAAGGCTTTGCTGAGCTAACTAATACCAATCCGCTCATGGTTTACGGGGCATTTCGAAACAGGTTTTTGTAAAGCGAATGTTGGTATTCAGTCTCTCAACCAGATATGGCAAAGTAGACTACATGAGGTAGGTAATCTCCTCAAATAACTACGCGTAGTAAATCGAGTAAACTACACGCCTGATTTGTTTCATTTGATACCTACATTTAATGTATCTACTTAAGTTAAATTTCAATAGAAAACAAACCAAAAAAGATTTAAAAATTTTCAGTTTATCAGTTTGACAGTTGAATCTGACAACGCTAACTACATGTTGACAGTTAGAGCTACTTTTACTACATTTTGCTACGTTAACAACTTAACTACCTCAGTTACGTAGCAGACGTAGCAAATGTAGTAATTCAAAAAAACATGTCCTTTCTGCTATCTCTGGTCTCAACCGTCAACATAATTTACTTAAAATAACTAAGTTTGTGTAATATGAAAGCGATTTGTTAATAACGATTTCCTAAACTTTAAAAATATGCCGCTTAGACCAAACTGTTGAGGCTTGATAGCCCTCAGATTATATATTTGTGTGCTGTGGAGATTGAACTTCAGTCACTCAGGTCCGGTGTTAAAATATATTCAAGTAGACTGCCCTACAACCTTACGACTTTGACAGGTTGTTATCAATATCAAGCGAAAGTTTTAGATAAAATAATAAGAACTCGAGATTGGTTTTATGTACCTAAAGCTGGAGCTGCATTTCCCCAGAAAAGCTGGTGGCTAATCAATTTAATAAAATATCGCTGTGTTCCACCGATTCGTTAACCCTACACTTCTAACTCGAACTTACCCATTCCCGATTTGATCTTTTGAGTAAACTTCGCTTCGTCTAATTGTTTGGCACTGCACAGCGGCGTATTCACAGCGTACGTGTTTTTGAACAGGTTAAAGTCGACCTCATACTTGCCAGTCTCTTTCCGGAGGGAGACGACATTCACGAATCGATGTCCCCATATAATCTCTGATGGTAGGTAACTAGTACGCGCCTGCGCTGTCATACCAGTCGACTCAATAACACCCTCTAAACAAACACACGGATTAGTTTCTCTTCAAGGGCTCAAATTAACATATTATATACCCAACATGACGACGACTTCAAAGCGTTCCTTGAGCATATCCGATGCGGATAACGTATAAAGCGGACTCTTCCGATCGATCTTATGTACAATTGTCGTTGGCCAAATGAACATCAATCGGTCCTCGCCACCGTCAGCACCAACTGTCAGTTCCTGCTGATAGAATGGCATTATCTCGCCCTCCTTTGTCACCTGGAATAAAGGACAAAAATTCTCAAATCTGAATCCATAAAACTGTTTCATTTGGTTACCTTCTTCCGAATGATTTGCGCCCTCACATGCGCCTCAATGATGTGACTCTTCCTCATATCGCCCACTCGGAACATCAGACACGGTACACCGTCCCTATGACAGAGGACCGCATTCCGTGAGAACAGTAACGTCTGTGCGCGTTTCTTTGGCCTCGAAAGCTTCGCAAACACAATGCCAACCATAAATGCTTGAATGAAGACGCCCATAATGCACTGGAAGCACATTGTTAAGATGGCTGAGGGACACTCCTCGGTCATGTATCGAGAACCATAGCCTATAGTGAATTGCGTTTCGATTGAAAACAGGAATGCCGATGCGAAACTTTTAATCTCGGTTATGCACATGTTAAAGGTCATATTGTGAGCTGCTTCAGGGTCTGTTGCTTGAAGGTGCATATAACCGATGCCACCATGTGTGGTTTCTATCGCCCACCAAACAACACCAAACGCCGTCCATGACAGAAGAAAACTAAACGCAAACACGAGTAAGGTCCAGCGCCATTGTGCGTTCACTAACGTTGTGTATATATCCTGGCAAAGTGGGAAAGCAAAGTTATAAACACTAAAACGATGACAGTAGTCGTGCGACTCACCTGTACATACCTTCGTCTTCGTTTGGTAACATTGCCTTGAACAACGTTACATTCGCCATGTTTGAAAAAGACACGTCTGCAATTGAAAATAATAACAAACAAAAGACAGATTTTGAGGGTCATGTTCACAAGAGGCTGTAAGGTTTTATATTTTATTATATGTGCAGACTCTAGTTGATAAACATTTCACTAAAAGCGAATAGCATTTGGAGGGACAGCTGTCACAAAATACATAGTTTCTATCATCATCTCAGAACAAGTTGATAGCTAACGTCGACTGTCAATATAATTCCGACCAAGATCTCTGATCAAGTTGTTGTGTGGATGATCGATACGTTGTAAGGTACTGTTACAGCAAACGTCGCCTGTCAAACTAAATGTCAAAGCTGCAGCCGGAAGATATCATGTAATTGAAGTTGTGTAGGTACTTTTGATTTAACTTTCCACACCCAGCTATATTTTTGCGAACGACTATGTTTACAAGAATTTATAACTTTCCAAAAATAATATAAAAACTATTATCGGATTTTTCTGCAAAACAAACTCACTTTGTATTAGCTGGAGATTTACTAGTGGACCGCTTAAAAAGCCTTTGAAATGATCCTAGTAGGGACTCGGATTTTCGGTTTGTCCGTGGTGGTTCCGTTGATAGACGACTCTCATTTGTTAGTTTAACAATCACAGCACCGTTTGTATTCTTCTCGCCTAGCAGCTTTGCCCACGCATGCTCACCGACATTTTCTTCTCTGTCCAAAATCATCCTTGTTTGTGTTTTTCGACTTTAAGTTTAAATTAAAAAAAAAAAAAAAAAAAAATAGAAGAAAGTGCTGCCAATATACGTTGATATGAGATTTTGAGTCCAAATGTTATGGGGATTCTGGGAACGAGAAAAAGAAAACACGTTTTAAGTACACAAATACAAAAAGGCAAATTCGGTCGGTCACTACAGCATTGTATATTATACAGTTCCTTTACACAATTCTTAAAGTTACCTTAAAGGTCACCAAAAAAGGTCTGGTGTCAATTTTTCATTTGTAGGTACTTTCGATAAGAGAAAATAGTGTCAGAGCTTGCAGTTGGTCAGGGAATTACCGCTCACTTGTTTCAAAGGTTTGTATTTATGTTTTGTGAATCATTGTGTGGCTATCAACTGATTTCTCAAATTTAGTAAAACGTATACACACAATTCAAAGCTCAATCTGTGAAAGATAGGCAAAAGTGAGTATCTCAGAAAATAAGTTGGCAACATGATACTGATAGTCGGTCACTGCAGTCATTTGTTTATGAAGAAACAATAATTCAATGTTACGATGCGTTACCGGCCTATCACACTATATAGAGTAATATTCTATCGAAACTGGCGCCCAACGTAAGGTACCGTCCCACAATAGCTATATCATATTTCTAGGTGGTCGATTGTTAATCGGTAGCCGTAGCAAAGAAACCGATTATCATCTTATCATATACGGCGATGATCAATGATGTGAAATAGAGCAGGGAAAAAGCCCCTGCTCTATTACTTACCACAGAGTAGACTGCGGTACACTGGCCTTCACATAAAATACAACAGCAAACAAATAAACATTTATTTTCAACAAAACAAAATTTTATTCACGAAAGACTTCATTTCATATGTTTGCATGATTTTTCGTTCAATAAAGAATAAAATCTTTTTATTTTGATAATTTTTCAAAAAGTGGGGCCAAAGGGTCCTGAGGCTAAAAAAGAAGCAATTTGGCACATAAGGGGGCCAAACGGCAACGCTGGCCCAAAGTTCCACCAGAAAAAAATATAATATTTCCTCCGTAGATGAATCATTTTTGAAGTGAATATTTTCTTGGTTGGTTTTGACCGGATGGTTCCAGAAATTTGATTTTTAGCAAAAGACTCCTAAGATGTTTGGGATATCTTTCCAAAATGTCCTTAAAAATAATGGTAATATTTTTATTGCCACCATTTAACCCCATTTAATTACTTGAACCTTAATAAGACCTTTTGTGACTTCAAAAGCAGCATTTTATGAAAACGGAGCAGCGGAATTTCTCCAACGGTATCCCTCATATACGGATTATCTTGATGTCAAATGCGGACTTGAATAGGTACAGCTCATCTCCGAAATAATAGCCTTTTAATTATTTTTTGTTTTGCTAAAATTACATATTTTTTTGTGAATGATGAAGTTTTCTCATTTTAAATGATTTTCGACCTTCATCCTTCATGGAGGTTCACTTTTACTACATAATTTTCTACGCTCACCAATTTTGTTTTATTTAAAAGGGTGATATTTTAATATCCATAATTATAGTAAGACTGTAGGGACAGGATGTTTTATGTCAGTCCTATAAAACATGTCCTAGAACATTATAAGTTTTGTCATTTTTTTTTTCACCAAAATATATTTTTTGTTTCTAACTTCACTGCTTTTAAAATGTCATTACTTGATACTTGAAACATATTAACGGGAAACAGAAAATAAGGGACACAAAACATTTTTTTAATAATTTCATCTATTAAAAAAAAAATGAAGCACATTTTCGCAATTTATTTATAACATTTTTGTGGAGTCTTAAAATTGTTAAAGAATCTTACCAAGCAATTTGGGATTAAATATACCAAAAACAGACCAGTTTAAAGAAGGACTTAAATGCGGAACACATTTTCAAAATATCACTGTTATCACACTTGAGCTAAGTTCTGAACGTCAAGAATTCTAGAGTTGCGTTAGCATTCAAGAATAATTCAATTGATATTTTTGAAAACTCTGCAAATATTCCCAAAAACCCATTAATATCTTTCGCTCATCACTGTCATAAAATGCACACGAAAAGAGAGAGACAGAGAAGAAAAGAAAATAAATCGCGAGCCGGCTTCCAAATGACTCGATGTTCAACCTTACCGCTTTCGCTATATACTGACCTCCATTCATTTGTTACCGCGAATGGTAGTCTCTACTACCTCTTATCACATTTCAGCAAAGAAACACAAACAATAAAGAGCAACGTCAAAATTATTTAATACAAATAATAATAATTCCATTTTCAGCTAAAATTTGAACTAATCCGTGCGGATTCAACAAAAAAGAATCAAGCTGTCAACTCTCTCTTATCCAGTAAATATAGAACAAAAATAGAAAAGCAGAACTCTATATCTAGATCTAGATTGATTTATGTACCATTCCTGTCATCTTCCTTCTATAACCTAGAATTGTGTGCTCTCTATCTCTAACTGCCATTGCTGGTTTTGCAAATGTACTCACAGATGTCATAGAATGTGCTTGCTTGTCTTAATAGTGTTTGTACGCACCCAACAAAAAATAAATATTATACAATCGTGCGTTTGTGTTCATACGACTACCATCGTAGAAGTGAGTGGCACGGCTGCAAACAAAACAAGTAGATGACTTATAAATTACAATTCGTCTTGGTTTTAGCTTAAGCTGAAAAATGGTAATCAAGTTTACCTACATAAACGTATTTGCTTTGCAGCTGGAGCAAGGTTGAGACTGTTGAGGGCTAACCAAATTACCAGGACAGGGGTGTAGGTGACATTTATATCTGCAAGTGATGTCGGGTTTATTCTGACGTCTGAACTGTTGTTATAATTAGATTCTTACTTTCGTTGGAACGGCGCTTTGAAACTCCGAGTAATCTCTGAAATCGTACCTTCGACCATGATCCGTATCAGTCAGACACGTGCAGGTAATTACTCCATTCCTCATTGGCGATTGTCATAGCAGCGACGAGAGATTCCATGAAGTGTAAATATACACTGACACAAACTGGCAGGATACACAATCGGGCAGTGATTTTCGTTGCCATTTTTTTTCGAACCTCTGACACATGATTTTACCAATTTGTCGTGGCAGCCAAACCGTATCCATATCCAATCCACGTGAACTCGTGTCGCCTCCATTGTTAAATGAAAAGCATGTCAGCGATGATGACAACATTCTTCCCATGGAACCCTCAAAATAGCATAAGCAATGTACCATATTAAGTTTCATGAGATGTGGGTCGGAAATGCAGCACTAATTTTAACTGCGGGAAAGCAGGGATGTCATGAGTGTAATACAAATTGAGTTTTATTAAACAAAATGAACTACTACGCAAGGAGACTTGAACTTCCAACACGTGAGGGAATGCCGTACAATAGTCCGTACCTACATTCGAAATTATCTCATAAAGAGCTACAAAGTCAATCAATGTAACCAGTCTTAAGCGTAGTATGCAGATGTTGCGAAACAAAACTTTCCGGTGGTCTCCAAATTGACAGGGAAACGTCCGCGAAAAGGCAAATTATTTCCCAGTTATACGTAAAACGAAACCGTAAAAATTTTCTTTTGCTTCATTGACCACTTAAACTTGATGGTTGAACTTACTCTTGGTCTTCAAATGTTTGCTTATGAATTATAAAGTTATTTTATGAACAAACAAAATTACCAAATTATTTTTAAATTTTCTAAAAAAATAATTTGTAAACTTTTCCTTAGTAAAAACTTTTTCCGATCAACTTGTAGATAATTCTACAAAAAAATCATTCCACGGAAATATTTAATTTCCTTACTGAATTTTTGCTACGATCGCCTATTTTTAGTTTATCACTGCCGTCTTTAAAAACAATTTAATCAGAACAAGTCTGAAAAATAATTGCAATACAAATTTGCATTTTTGATCTTCATATTTGAGCCAAAATTTTCCAATTTGGCTCCACACCTCTTTAAAAGCTGGCAACACTGTAGTACAAATGTTAAATTTTCGCAAGCAAATAATGTCCCGGAAAAGATAGTGGAGAATTGTACCAAGCAATCTACTACGACTACCCACGTTTCCGCCATCATTTCGCAGCAGCCGCGTAGGTACTGCAAAACTAAAAGAAGAGCGAAATTTTTCGTTCATGATATGGGATTTTTCGTTTCGTATCATCTGCGTACTACGCTTTAAGAGTTAATGCTTCCGCTGCAAATCGACGGTATATTGCCTATTTGAGTTTCACAATTCTTGACCCTTTAATCGAGCAGCTAAATTCCAAAAAATAAAATCCTTCATCAAATAAGAAGTTCACTTTAATCGTAGCAGACGTTTGCAGAGCAAAGCAGATAAAATCTGAATTGTAAATCTCTTGTGTAGAGGCATAAGCGAAGAGGATTTTAACTGTTTCGCAAATTACGCACACTCAAGGAGATTTATGACGAAACCGAACATCTGTTTGCTGGTTATAGCATTTTATTGTGATTTCCGGACCAATCGCAGATTCGGAGCTTGACTTGTGATACTCGTATTATCTGATAACTATGAGCACATGCAGTCTGTACCTACTCTGACATTTTGCCAGGGTTAAGAGTATGTTTGAAATGTAAAAATAAAATCGTAAATTGTCTGCAAAAAGTCAACACAGTACATTTGCGTTATCATGGGAATGAGGACAATACTCTCGTTTACATTGGTGTTCACGTTTATCCGAATTTAGTTGGATTTTCCGAAATAGACGTCTAGACGTTAGAAATGTTTTTTTTTTTTTTTAAATTACTGATTGTTGGTGGTAAGTATTTTAAAAAAAGCTTCAAAGTAGGTAGGTACTTAATATTTTCAAATATCCGTAGAAAAAAAAGGCTTACAAAAAGGGATTGAAAAATTAGTAAATTTGTTAAGCTATATAACCAAGATGGACGTTTTTACCATCTTACTTGGCTTTACGACTCTTACGAACTGCAAGGGCCTACTACTCATGGACATCGTAAAAATTCAAAAATAAACCTATCGTAAGTCCCAAAACTTCGATTTATTTACAGCGCCTCATGTTTACATTCAATCGCGCAAGACTGCAAAAAAAAGTTTGAACTTTCGTTATATGTATATTGCAATGGAAGATAACTCTTCCGATAAACCACGTCCAGAAAGGTAGGTATGTTTTTCTGATTTATTTTAGCAGACATTGTGATATCGGCCAGAATTGTTTACAGCGATAACTCTGTCAAAAGTCAGCTTATCTACTTTGTTCCAATATTAGGTATACTCATTAGAAGTGCAATTGAAGTTGGTCATTTGACAAGAGAAAGAGACGTAATGTGTTTGTGACAGTAGATTGAAGCTGTCAGTTGTTGTTGGCTTGTCGTTGTCGATCATTAACAGCTTAGGGGGTGGACATTTTTTTTTCGTTACAGTGTTGTCACATGGAAACTCCTCAGTAATTTTCGCTTAATGAATTTTTGTTTTATGTATATAACTATACTTTGAGTACTTCAAAGTTGACACCTGCACCAATTGACATTGCACCAATTTTGCAATTGCAATTGCAATTATTGTCATAAGGGTGTGTTATGTGTTTTTTCTTCGATAACATTTTTTTTGGTTTTTGATTTCACGCCATCAATTGTGGAATTACTGTTGGATTTAAAAAAACACATACCATTTGCGTAGGTATATATTTGCAATTGAAAAGACTGCAAGGGCCGGCCGTCAGAGGTAAGAAGTGGTCTTATACAAAGACTACGGTAACCCTGAAAACGTTCGTCGTGTTTTAATATTTATACTTAACATACCATACTTGTAGGAAACTTATAATGTTGTATTTTGCTTCCAAGGTCCTAAATAATTGCATGCAACTAGGATATACATTTTATAGGTGCACCCATCAATAACCACAAAACTGTTGCACACTTTTGGGATGCTCTGAACGTTTTGTGTTCACCTAGTTATAGTCTTCATAGTGCCATAGGCACTCATCGATTACATGTTGTTTTCCGCCCCTCCCTCGGTCAGTGACACTTCTTAGGGGAAAACACTTCAAAATTATTATGGAAGTATTGTCAGAAACACCCTCGGAACAAAGGCATCCTTTTCCTTTTACATGGGCTTTCTTTATGGTGCTAATAACATTTAGCTTTTCTCGGAAGTACACACATTTTTTCTGTACAAATTGCAACCTTGTCCGTGAACATTTAAGATTTAAGTAAATCAGTTGTCGCTGCCACAGATCCAACACTTTGCTAGAATAATTGAAAATGTGTTGCAATTTGCAGCAAGTATTTCATCCCTCAATGTGTGTCTTCCTTGTGTGGCAAGTTCCGTCTGAAATAGTGTACTGTACCCTCGTTCAGTTGGTGTGAACTTTGCTTCCATTTCAGGGTGACAGATCGACTGTTTTTTTCATATTAGTTTATAAGCTATCCTATGTCGCGTTGCGCCAACACTTGCGCCGCACTGCAACCGCTATCATTCGTAATCATCGGCTAATTGAATAACGAGCTACTCGTACATGCGGAGCGATGCGTTGTCATCATACGGTGGCGATTGACGATCATGATGGAAGATGAGTGAATATTCAATGTATCAGATACGAAATTGCTATAATGATGGATTACTGGGTTGACACAGTATTGACTTTTTGATTGGAGCAAATGTAGATAGCTTGTGGATGGGCTGATACACCTTTTACAATGACAAGGAGATGTGTCAAAGCAGTAATTTATTTACCTTACTTTTGCTACAGATTAAGTTGTCTGTCCGACATTTTGTCCAAATTTAAATAAAAAAAAACATACTCGTCGTACCTATAGTTTATGGCGAGGAAGACGAGACATTGTTTCGGAGAGATAGTAAATATTTTGTTTATGATATAGTTGACGGAACGTTGTCTACGTCAACTTAACTTATGCGGACTTAAGGTGTCAGTTGGGCGACATTTATATGGCTTATTGAACTTGATCAGGCTTTACCTAAGTGTCGTCAAACATCAAGTATACCCTGTCTATGTTGATTTCGATTAATAGAGTTGATGCGATGTTGTTTATTAAATACAAATTGTTTTGTGAAAAGAGTATAGGTACCTATCTATTTCATGACCCAAATGGAAAGGCTCCACAACTGAAGATCGCGCATTTCATTTGCTAATTATTTTCATTTATAATGTGCTTTCATCTGAATATAGAATACAGATCTGTCGAGCTGAATTTTTTTAACTTTTTCTGTCGTTTTAAAGAGGTGAAATTTCAATTTGACAGTATTAATCGGTAAGCTGAATCTTGGTGACAGAATTTTTCGAAAATGCTTGTTTGACTTGTGATAAGTTATCATAGTTTGATAAATGCAAGCCTGAATGGGTAAATATTATAGTATATATGAAGTTTCTTGTTTGAAATCGGTCGAGAAAAACCAAGTTCGTAAATCGAAACTATACAAATTTTCGGCGGATTTTACTTACTTTTGTTTACGTGTTGGGTGAATATCGACAGAGTTATAGTCTGTGCATTAGAGAGGATATACAAAGGATTTACATTTTGTACAACGCAGCGTATTTTTCTTGAAAAAGGGTATCCTTCGAGCTATTGTAAGGTGTTCTAAGTTTTGAAGTAAACACGTCTAAATATGTTTCTTTAGCGTGTATGGTTTTTCAAAAATTTTAATCAGATCAAATCGGAAAAAAAATAGAAGACAGACAAATGATCATTTTCATAAGGAGTATAAGGTTAATTGTCAAAATGTACGCCGTCAGCGTAGCCAAGTGGAACACAATCACTGAAATCAGTTCGATATAAATTTGGGTGACAATCAAGAAGCTAATACCTTCTGAAGATGCGAGCTCAAATTCGGTCGCGTTTTGTGGTAGAGCTGTGTTTTTCCAAGATTTAAAAGGCATTCTAATAAGGCTAGGACCTGTTCCACCAACTTTTTTGTTTAAAAACCTTCTTCAAAGGCACTCATTGAGCTTCCAAATTCAACCCAACATACTGGTCCTAGTAAATAGAAGGAATAAATTCTCAAAACTAGTCTTTTATTTTAAATTCGCATACAACAGAGCGTAATATGTTGGCAATATGTTTGAAACTGCGTAAGGGTTTGACCTGGAAAATCTACGCTTAAATCGACAACAATCAAACCCATCCTCTCCATTTCAGGAACTTTTAAAGACATGCACAGGAAATGCAATTATTTTAATACAGCAATCCCTTTGCTTGGTATTGGCAAAACTGATTGCAGTTTTTTGGAAAGGGCTGTCAAAGTTGGGTCCCAGGTAGGTACTTGTTTGAAGATTAGCCCGAGTTAGCTCTGGTTTCCTTTCTGAGTGTCGACCTTCTCAAAATCTGCATCAATACCATTCAAATATCCACACACCTGTCATCCATTCATCTCCGCCACAATACAGTTCCTGAGCAATAGATTTTCCAATTTCCTATCTGACTTGTCGTTAACCGGCATCCGCTTGCCGCTTCGATGTTGTTTCAGCTCAGCACTTTCTGTAAGCCACATCCATCATGTGTACACAAACAATAAAAAAAAAGACAACAACATTTCAAAAATTATGACCCTAATTAAGGCACCGACAGCGTCTGTGTTGTGCTGGCTACCTATTACGCCCACGCTCGTCCAATCCAAACACCATTTCACGGTTCATCCTAAAGCTGTCGCCAATTTTTCGAACTTGACTTTGATCTTTCGTCCGCGTAGTAACGGATTGCGGCGCGGCACTATTCCGCCGTTCATATAGCTTTGACCTCTATGTTTGTTCTAGGCATCAGGGTAATAATAATAATTTCCCGCTCACAGGCATAACCGGCGTACAGAACTTGACACTTTCGGTGGGAGAAATCACACCAGTATACGAATACACACGGAGGTCAGCCACACTAGAGCGCATGCAAATGGACTGCTCTCGTCAGAAGGCGGAAACTTACACTTTGTTCGGGATAGTTACCAGCACACCTGTGACATCTAATTACCGAAACACTTGTTCCGTGCAAAATTTATGACCTCCGAAGAAAGTCCGCTGTAACAGACGTGATCGTATGGTTGCACCTACACTCATTACCGCCCATATAAGACACTGCAACTGTGTGTGTGCCACCCTAACAGTTTCCACCACCGCAAAAACAGAACAGAAAAAAAAAATACCCGATCGGATCCACTTACTCGTTACGCGGGAGCAGCAGCCGACTAACACTTGTTATAGTATCTCAGACTCAGATGTCGTCAAATCTTTTGTTCCTCGATTAGTCGGCGTTTGACTTGGTTTACGATAAGAATAGAGAAGTCGAGTGCGCCCTCGCATAATATTGGCTTGCGGCGGGAGTGAGAATTAACTTGCGGATAGTGTGAAAAGCGTTTCCCTACATTTCGGACTCGGATTCGCGAGTCGCGACCACTCGACAGTCGACACACAATCGAACGCTCTGAGTCTGACCAGAGTCCATATCGGCCAGTGTATGAAGGGTGCTTGTTTGGGCTTGAGGTGCTAACGCGTCTCGCAAACACTGTTATGCAGTACGGAATTTTTGTGATTCTACTTAGCGCAGTTAAGTGATCGTGAAAAGATCTCCTTAAGAGTCGATTAGCTTACGCCAACAGTGATATATTTATAGGCAAAGTTTAGCCTCCCATTTTGGGTAGCGAAAAACGATGTGCTAATTGTGATAATAATTTATTGCTAAAGTGTTTAAACTATACCTGTTGAATATATATATAGTGATTTTTATTCTAGTTCATTTGAAAGTGCTTCTCCCGAGATTTAAAAGGCAAGTACACTTTGAATGTCTATAACTATTGACAAACCTAATGCTAGATGCTTGTGGAAATAGGGGGTGGGTGTAACGTAACCAAGCGGGATGTAAAACGTTTTCGTGGGCACGAACAATATGCTTCTTTCTGTAGGTAATATAGAGCAAGACATTCGTATCTACATAAAAAACGCATGAACGATTTCGCTTTAAAAAATGCCAACCCTGGTTAGTTTTTCTGGAATTCTGTTTTCCCAGTTTTTTGTATCGATTTATTCTTTTTGGTCATAATCGGTTTCGACTCATTTCAATTTAACGTTAGTCTTTAGCTGAATCCACGATAAAGGACTACCTACTGAAAATTGTTGTCTTAAAATAGGTTCTTGGTGAACTCAAATGGGAGTATTCGTTGGCTTAAGGTGGGGGTCCGAAATTGATTAAACCCCACATAAGCTAGACTTTTAAAATCAAGCATTGGTTTGTTTTGGGTCAATCATTTTATATGGTTTTACAGTAAAGGAAGCGCAAGAGTTATAGCGATCAGAAAAGGAAAATGCTATGGAAGATTTTTGGAGATGAGGACAATATTAGATGATATTTTTAAGAGTCGATTAAGATCTTTGTCAGAGATGTTTCTTTGTTGTAAAATGTTTTTAAATGCGTCGGCTTGCATTTTACTTGTTCTTGGTGACAGACTGTTGCTTCATCTTCAGTTGATGGTGAAACATTTTCAGGGACTTTGAGGGGTATGGTAATAAATTTGCCTATAATAACCTTTACGAACACCTCGTGTCAACAAATAGTGATTCCTACTTGAAGTGTATCAAACGAAAAGCTACTTGCATTAGGCATGGAAAGGTTGAGTGAAGTTGTGAAATCACGGACCCATCGCCATCCCCAGGGAATCACAATTGTTAAAAACCTGAACCATTTCCCCCAAACATTAAATTTCACTACCAGACTTTAAGTATGGTCTCAATATTGTTCGATTAACTGCAGGATAAAATGCTCAATTTGGCACCACTTAATTGCTTTCTACTTTTATAACCTTCTTGAAGTGTCAATAAAACTCTTCTCTTTCTTTTTTATATTTCATATCAAGTCATCGTGTTTTTATTTGAGCTCCGGAATTTTAACTTTTTATTACAGATAACATTAGGATACCATATCCCAATCGCATGGCACGTTTCCTATTATGCGATTTTGTCTTTACCACCTAGGTAGTAGGCAGTAGGCTTCAAAGGTGATGAAAAATCCGGGAGTTGTTACTTTCACGTCCAAGTAATGGACTCTTAATAGCGCAATTCTTGCAAACCTCACTGATAGCTCACAAGTCACACATCCCTTCCAAGGTGGGGTGAAACCGATTTTGGGAGTGTTTCGTATTCTGTCAGCATACTCACAACTTGCGAGGTTCACAAAAACAATCGAATTTGTGATCTCCTATGGAGCAGGTCACAAAACTCAAAACTAGTCATAACGGCTGACAAGTACATATTTGCATTTGATGGTCCTGGTTCTATATTTCCACACACTTTATAACCTGGCCCTGGTATTTTATGCTACATTTATAACCATTTCAGAAAAATACATATTTTTATATTTATTTGTGGCAAATTCTTCAGTTCCAAAACATTCATATTTCGCATATTTTGCCAAAACAAAATTATTTTATGTATTTTTACTTACTTCGTATACGAGTTCGGGCTTTTTAAGAAAATGTTGTGTCAATTTCAAGGTAACCATGGTGGCTTGAATTTTTTTGTAAGTTTTGTTGTGAGGATTATAGTAGAATTCGGAAAAAGTTCACAAGAATTCAACCTCACAAGAGCTTGTGCTCACAACTGCAGAATCGGGCTGTAAATATTTTTTTTACTCTTACGTTCGAATCGGAACTTTTTATGCCACCCGACATATTTTAATTGTCGAAGTAGACAGCACTAATGGTTATACTCTCGTAGTTTCACGGAAGGTGATACAGTGAAAAATATATATAATTAAATTTGTGTTGTTCCGATCGACCTTAACCACTAAACCCCTTCGACTTATTGTATTGTATTGCATTGTAAGTAATAGGCCCTGTACACTGCGACCAGAAGAGATCTATTGTGTTGGCCTTTATTATTTAACCCAGTGAGCTGTTGAGGCTCTTTCTAAACCTCAGTACCCTTCTTGGCTCCATGTTTCCTATATCTGCAGGACTTAAAAACGCCCCTTGCATGTGGAACATTCTGCTCTTTGCCACAGCAGGGCATTCGCAGAGTATGTGTTCCGTTGTCTCCTCCTCTTCTCCGCAGCGTCGACAGGAGTCGTCGTCGGATAGTCCCATTTTTTGGAGGTGGTATCTTAGTGGCCAGTGACCAGTAAGATAACCCGTTATCTTCGCTTAGCTCAAGTAACGTTTTTGTTTTACGAGCTGGGCTTATGAATCTTTTTGCCTGCCTCTGTCCTTTGGATTTTGTCCAGTGTTCGGCAAGGTGATCATATTCCCATTTCCTGAATTTTAAGTGTACATAACTCAAAGGTAACCCGAAATAGTGCTCAGGACCAGTGAGCAGGCGTGTTGAGCCTCTTCTCACTAGACAGTCCGCTCGTTCGTTTCCTTCGAATCCCTCATGGCCTGGTATCCACGCAACGGTGACTGTATTGTCCTTGGCCCCTTCGACTTAGTCAGTCGTGTATTAATTTTATAGCTTCACCATACAGAGCTTGACATTTGCTGACCGTTTCGATATAAAAAAAATATTCCCGAATTCTGAGGCTAGTTACTTATGCCCAACATTTTTGTAATAGAACTCTGTGGCAATGAGTTGAAGTAGCTTATGTCGACATAGGCCAAATTCGAGTTTTCTACATTACAAAATTTTCCATTGCCTATAAAATTTCTGGCATTATCAGATGCATTTTTTAGCAGGTCAATCCGTAATCGGCAGCACTTTACTTAATCAATTAAAACAAACTGCCCCGCTGTTGGAATATCAGTCAAGTGTTAACTATACCAATTAGTTGGAAAATCAATTTCTGTTTACCATGCAATTAAGAACTTACCAACGGATTAAACAGCACTTCAAAGCACCTACGTTTCCCTCGTTTAACTCTTTTGTCAACGAAAGAAGTCGCACTCGTGTAAATAGCCATATTTTCATTTAACTGATAGCCACGATTTGAATATCCGTGCATGTGGACAAGTTATTGGTAATGTATTACCGTAATTACTCACTAAATGATGACATTTGAATAGGTAATTGATTGCATTTCGTCAATATTTACCTTTCGCCAGAAACGAATCACGTTCGTTACAATTTCGTGGTTAATAAGTGTCACGGCGTTGCGCGTTCGTCATCGTCACCTGTCAACGACAAGTTTGTTCCTACAAGTTCCTCATCCTCCTCTGGAGGTCTTCATATGCGAAAAAAAAGTGAAGGTGATTCGATCGTTTACATCCATAACTATTGATAAATTGCTCGGCGACAGGTTGGACAATCCGTTGACGATAAAAACTCAAGATGTGATTGCTTATCACTCAAAGTGTCGTCTCTCGAGAGATAATGTATGTAATTGAAAAATAGAAGCCAGTTTTAATGGCACCTTCAAAACAAATACAAACTGCAAATCACAAAAACAAAATAATCGTATGTAAGAGTACTTACTTGCATAATCGGCGCGGGTATATAAATTTTCGCCGCATCAGGTGCACAGATTTTATTGCGACAGATAAAAACAGAAGTGGATATCTATTCGTCATTTTTGTATAACAAATTTTGTTGTGGTTTCTGAAATCTGACGCCTGGTATCAATATAAGTATCAATAAGTGCGCCCTATGATAAAGGTAGGTGGGTGAACTTTTGAATGATGACACTGACGTTTTGACGTTTTGTTATACATTGCTTATTATAAGTTTGGATCTAAGACGTATTTTCCTTGCGACAGTAGATCACTTCAGTTATACACTTCGCGTCAATAGAATAGGTTCACGTGTTTGCTTGTTGAATTGAAGGGCTTTTCCTATTACTATAGCTTTACAAAAAGCTTTTGTCTCCCTCTATACAAATAGTTATACTTATAAAAGAAAATAGAAACATTTTTTAGCTTTGTTTGCAAATGAATGTGCCTTTTAAAAAGAGGGTAATATTAAACCATTTTGGCACTGTAATCGAAAAAGCTGTTATTCTTAAGAAGATCATCGAGGGCTAGAAGGGTTGGTTTCGCAAAAACTTCCTAGTTAGCAGCCACAAGATGGTCACAGGGTCTCAAAGGCACTGTGGCCCACTTTAAACCGGAAAAAATCTGAAGAATTAATCAACCTCAGTAGAACAAAGCTATAAGATTAACGGTAGGAATACTCTCTGGACACTGCCTTCTAAGGAAGCATGCCATGAGACTAGGGCTAACTAATTCGGACACGTGCAGGTATTGTGAGGACCTACAAGTCATGGAAGACATCTCCCACATCCTATGCGAGTGTCAAGCAATCGCTCGGAGTAAAAGGAAGCACCTTTCCAGGTACTTCTTTAATCACTTAGAGGAGGTTGGTTCCCCTCCTGGAAATTGATTGTTTGGGCGATGTAGTTTAGGTATTTAACCGTAACGGTTCCTTGGGAATGGCGATGGGTCCACTATGGTGCCTGGTCTTTTGTGACGATCTCACAACCCCACTCAACCTAACCTAACCTAAGAAGATCATTTACCTGTCAAAAACATAACTATTCGACAAAAAGTTATCCTTTCGTTCGCAAGAACTCGTAGATGGTTTTATTTAGTTAGTGGCTCAAATAATGTTGTTGGGTATAATCATCTAAAAGGGGTGAAATTCACTTTTCGTGACAATGTACGTCAAATTTGAAAATTTATGGGTCTTGAGACAAAGCATTTAAAATTGAATGAGATTTGTCACGCCTTCAACTACTATCGGGCCAATACCGTACCGAGTAATGCCTGTAAATTTAAGCTCAATCGGTTCAGAGTGAAGGGTATAGGACTTTATTTTCTGCAGCGACATCTGGTGGCGTGTTACAACGAGTAACACGCATAAAATCATTTCCTATAAAACAAAAATATATACGAGTATAACGGATTAAAGATGGAGCTTTTATGACTGAGATATTTTTATTTAATTTGGTCCTTTACAATTTATATAGACTAGTTTTTGAATACAACATCAATCGAATGGCCGCCACTAATGCCCAAATGCCCCTTCCGCTGCGTTTTCCCTTTTTTGTTATGATACATATCTGCCACTTTTATGGTGATCGGTCAAAGAGTGTAATTTCGGTTTGTGTACAAAATAAAATAGACATTAAGAAAATGCTCAACAATATAACAAAATTAGAATTATTGAGTTTGAGAAATTATTTTGCGTGACACAGTTCATTCATGTAGATCTTAGAAAAAGGTCTGTGCTGATACTTTTGAAAAATGTCGATAGTTAGGTTAGGTTAGGTAAGGTTGAAGTGGCTGTCGGCAAGCCGACACACTTAGACCATTATAAGGTCCCTTGTGATACCACATGAATCTAAAATTCAATTCTGCCTACTCGTTGAACCAATTGGAGCTTCTGATGAAGCGAAGGAGATTACGAATGTCTATGTTTTTAAGATCGTTCAGATCGTTATAGTAGAAAGCTCCCAGATGGAGTTTTCGTCTTTGTGAAAGAGCCGGACAGGTGCAGAGGAGATGGAGTATGGTTTCTTCCTCCTCCTCGTCAAGACAACTTCTGCAGAAGTCGTTAGACAATACGCCAAGCCTTGTTGCATGCCTGCCTATGAGACAGTGCCCTGTGATGACACCTATTGTAGCAATGTCGATAGTTACAGTCAACTCAAATTTGTTTGTCAAACTTAGCAAATGATTGAATTTTGAGTAAAAGTTACTTTTTATTTATACGACACAAAGTATTCCTTGTTCTTGTTAAGTGACTTTTGATCTTTGCTGAACAAAATAATTATAATTTCATTATTGTCCGTAGATTTCACGTTCTGCATTTTCAGAGAGGATTTATAAACTTTGGTTATACGCTTTTTAAAAGAAGACTCCAATTATACTAGACTCATCTCGTCTGGATCAATGCTTATAAAAATGCTGTAAGAGGTTTATGTTTGTTGAGGGTTGATGTTGAAACTACTGTACCGTTCTCGATGAAACTTTTTTCAAATGTTTTTCAAAGCACGAAGAATAGGGATGCCAGATTAAAAAATACACGTGAGTTTTCTAGGGAGGACAGGTGTTAAAAAAGGGGGACAAATATTTCTTTTTTATTATTGATCACCAGAGTCAAAAAAATATGAAAATTAAAATAGCTTTGAAAGTTTTCTTGCACTTCAAATGGATGTTTTTTTTTTTTTTTTTTTTTTTACTTCATGTGAATTTGAATATTTCATTTTCATTTTCATTTATTTTTTACAGAATACAAATAATACTTAATGTCTTTTATAGTACATAAATTACAGAGTTAATATTAACAATTTTCAAGTATATATATATATAAGTAAAAGAAGTAGAAGAAATAGATGATGGAGAAGAAGTATATTATTTGAAATAAAGTGAGAAATACAGAAGAAAAAGAAAGGAAAGGAAAATGTAGTTGTTGCAGTTAGGAGAAGTGTTCTAATGCGGAACTTTTGAACTTGGTAGCTCCCATTATTTGCCTTGTCGATGCTGGAAGAGAGTTCCAAAGCCTGGTGACATGAATGAAGAAGAGACGAGAAGAGTTCAAGTAGTTAAAAGAAGGCATTATAAGGTTAATTGTTCTAGTCGATTGCGCAAATTGAAGCTTATCGAGTTTATGCATGAATTGGCAGCACCTTATTTTTAGATATTGCTGAAACGTACACCCCAGAACAAGTTTATGATATTGAGATATATGTTCGTAACGATGCAGCCCATACACATACCTAATCATATCATTGAAGGCAACAAGCAGCTTGTGTTCTGAGTGGGAGTCCAGCTTACAATAAACAGCTGTAGCATAATCAATAATGGGCACAAACAGGGTTTTAACCAGTGTGTTCAGAAAGAATCTTATTAAAAATATTAAAAGAAAGTATTTTAAAAATTTTCAATTGAATGTTTTCTTTTATTGAATTTTGACTTATTAAGGGGGACAGTAGTTTGTGTTAGGGGGACAAACAGCATTTTTGTATGAAAAGGGGGACGTATGGCATCCCTAACGAAGAAGGTATAAGTTACATTGGAACGCCTACTTTTTGAGGGCGTTTTGTGCCAAAATGTGCCGTTTTTTCCGACTTTACTGTCTTTAAATTGGCATTAGGTACTAAAGTAATTATAAATCAATTCAAAAATATACATCAAACTAAAGAAAATCAAGCCAACACGTCCAGCAAAAAGGTTGAGTCGTCAATCAGCTTCATACTTAATCAAGATGGACTCTAATTGATTTTGGGGAATCCAATTGCTCATCGACTACAAAAAGTATTAGCAGACCTTACAGTTTGCGAACGTCTACTCTAGGGGAATGGCATTCATCGCTGGGTCTCTCTGTTGGTTCTTTTGTTTTCCAATACTCCCACTTGGGACATTTGCCGCAGGCGCTCACTTTGACCATCAATGCGGTCCATTGGGCTCATGAAATACCTTTGTACAAACTAAATGAAATCAGCTTTTACTACTTGAACCACCTAGATGGAATGAACCTCATGAGTCCAAATATACTCCGCAGCTAGTTTCAAAAGTAACTTGAAGACCGTTTATCTATTAGAACCACCCAAGTTTGTTTAGGACTCCCCAGGAGTCCAATTTTATTCGGCCGTGTAAAGAACACCATTTAAAGCTCTGCCACAAATTTATTTCTAGCAAATCCTACTTACTATGCAATCGCTTCTAAATTAACAACTTCCTTCTTGCAGTTCACCTTTACACGATGAAATTCAACATTTTCGCAAAGACCACCACCAAAGATGGCATCGCAACGGATGAAAAATCCACCGACTACACCAAAACCGAAAAGAAACCTCTGCGTCGACAAGTGACCATTGAAGAGGATCCCAGCTCCCTGGACAGTGTGATAAGCAATCCGGACTCATATCCAATAACAATTGTACCCAGTCGACCGTCGAGCCTATACAGATGCTCACAGTATGGCAACGGCAAGGCCTTCAACCGTCAAAGCAGTTGCAGGTGAGTACGTCTCGAACTGATTATCTAAAAATATCAAAAATATTTCGCAAGTTATATCCAAGTCTAGCTTAGCAAATTTATGTCAACATTATAACAAACTGCCACTTAGCGAGGATAATTTGTACGCAAACATGTGGAAAATTGAAGCGAAAACATGTTTTTCCTACTGTATTCACAAGAACCAATAATTACATTATAAATTGACGTCCCATTTGAGATGTTTAGTTGAAAATCAAAGTTTTTATTCAATTAACACGTTGGAGTGTTAGGTGTAAGCCAGGGCTATGAATTAGTAGACGATTTGAGGAATTAAGTGGATCGCAGATCAGTTGCGATTTGGGGTCGTTCGGTTTTGGGTCTACTTTGTGGAACGGGGGATATCGAGTTTTTTTTTTTTTATTATAAGTCAAAGTGGAGAAGAAGAATTTGAGTAAAATGCAGGCTCTAACGGACGTGCAAGTGAATGGGGAACAGGAGAAGGAGGACACTGCCGTCCTGACGTCGCACTGGAGACGACAGTATATGCGAGGGATATCTGCGACTCCATCGCAGGCGGGCGATGTTTACTACGAGCCGTTGAAGGGTTCCAACATGTCGCTGGTTAAGAGGTGGATATTTTAAGTGCGAGTTTTAGTTCTATAAGTATAATTATGGTGGGAACCAGTGGCGTATGCAGGGGGGAAGTGGGATAAGGGGTTTGGCCCAAGCTTCTAGATCAAGAGCTCAGAGCGTTATAAATTCTTTGAACGGACATCATTGGCAAACATCTTATCACGAAATTATTTCCCTCGGATTGGTGCTTTCGTGTCGCTAGTAAATATTTATTACCAAGTCTTCATTAATCGTTTCTTTTAGATTTTATAAAAATTTATTAAGGGGAACAATTTTTCTCTTCACCATCAGAAGACTGGGTTTCCCATTATTTCTTCATAAAATTTGCAAAAATATAACTCCGTTGAATAAAATTTGTTTAGGTAAGGAGAAAAAGCGTGACCGGTGCAGAATTCTGAAAAGTCGCAACAAAAGGGGCCTTTCTGAAGCTTTTCTGCAAAATTTAAAGTTATTGAAGGCAACTTTTTACATTTTAAATATTTTTGAAGCGCATTCTCCAACTAAAAAAAACAGCAAAAATTTGCGGTGGGCTCTCGAAAAAAGTGCCAAATTGCAACTTTAGTCGCACAACGGTCACGCTGTGCCTAGGCTCTCGAAATTGTTGCCACGCATGGAGGAGAGAGGAGACCTACAATACCTTTGATATAGAGTCAGTTGCGAGTACAGCTCATAGACTTAAATCCGCGTCGGAGAATATAAGATAACTGGTCTGGCCATTCTGCAATCCTAGACCGTTTGACTTTTTTGACAGTAAACACTTGGGACACAGTGTTCTCTGCAAGGCTTGGTTCCCTACTTTCCGAAATCACAACCCGATAGAAGAGTCGATGCCTATGTCAATAGGAACATTGCTGGGAATTTCGATGCCGCAGAACTGGACAATCTTGTTGCATCCTCCAAGATTTTACCTACTACGGAATTGGCCGAAAAAATCTGTAAAGAGTATACGGTCCTTAAATCCGCTGAAATTGACAGTCCTAGAAAAATTAAGGCAAGCACAATCTGAAAGTCTATTTTTCCACTAGCTTTTGAAGCATCTTCGAACGGGTATCGTGGTCTTAAACCATGGCCAGATGTCGATCGCAGGTTTTCCGGCAAAAAGACCGCAAATCAGCTAACAGCTGTCAAAAAAGATGTCAGTGTGCTGTCAATTTAAAAATCAAACCTACAAAAAAGAACAGATTATGTTGGTTCTTAATTTCGATCAGTTTTTCGAGATTTTCATGCTCAGATGTGAATCTAAAGCGAACACAAATAAGCTACCAGAGTACCAGCTGTCAAAGTAGTTGTAACTGCAAAAAGTTTTGCCAACTTAAAAAGCTATGTCAGCTTCAGTTTTTCGACCAGATGGAGCTATATATCGTTATAGGTACCTATATTGCCCATCCTTATATGCTTTTCACACCAAGCCAAAAACCGGGTTTTCGCCAAAACACACGAACACTTCATCGAAAACAGAAGTTTTCTAATACATATTTCAGTTTTCAAAACGAGTCGTTTGCACTCGTTTTCCACGAAAACGACTTCCGATCGGTGGGTTGTTGGAACACATCTTTTGCAATGTTCAGCAAAATGGCTGACCGAACAAATGTCACAACGCGCAACTTAAAATCATTTTCCACAATTAATTGATGGGCTAATATTATTTTGAAATGCACTAAATTCATTTTGTTTTTCAATTAATTCGATCGAAATTTGTAACCACGAAAGTTTGCACCGAATTTTAAAGACTAGCGTCCCACAGCCGATTGAAACGTCAAACGAAAACTAGTTGGTGGTAGGTGTGAATGCATCGACGAGTTTTCGAGGAAAACAAGGTTTTGGGCTTGGTGTGAAAAGCATATTAGTCTACTCACTGGAAAACCTACATGAGAGAACAAATCAACTGTCAGCTGTCAACTCAAAGATACTGTCAATATTTTCTAAAGCAACTTGTAGGCACCTACGCCAAAAATAGAGATCACCTTTAGAACCCCATATGCAATATTCACAACAGCAAAGTGTATGTAATCGAGCTCATAACTAACCTGCTCACGTTGTGCTCTTACATCCAACTTTCCCATGTAAAACATTCTAAATCACCAGACGTATTCGAACGCGTGTCCATCACAGATGCGACTGATTTGACTTGCACTAAGCGCGGTATAAATATTCATGGATTAGCTAATCTGCGACTTGTGTAATGCCCGCTAAACAGGACGGTAACCATAAAATCTATACTACTACACTAATTTCCTAAGCGTTCGTGTAATTGCCAAGTTCCCTAACGCCTACTAACAGAACACTCGCATAGGTACTTGGTGGACAGAGTTGCATAAGCTAATTTAAATGACAATGCCAATGAGCAGTTTTATAGACGTGATTTTGTTATTTATGTTCAAAAATTTTACAATACCGCATTCGCCGGAGCATGTGACATATTCTTGTAGACACACATTCAAGTAGTTGTCAGTGGGTGATGGGAAATTGTTCAATCTCTTCTGCAGCAAATCGGAGTGCGATATTTTATACGCCACATGTGGTATCTGTGTGTAATTGAACGACTTTTGGGTGCTGATGCTGAATCTAATTAAATTTTTGACGGAAGTCTGTGCGGTGGAGTACTGCGTATATGATTTTGTGGGTAAATCTAATTTAGTTCAATCTTGAAGATGATCCACTGAGGGGTTGATAGATTCTGCGGCGAGTTTTAGCGAGTGAGTTTATTTTGACGTTTCGCGTGAATTACGAGTACAGGACTCGCAGATATAAAAAATACAACTGACTGAAAAGTTAAAATTGTTAAATTGACAATAATTGGGATTTCAGAATACAAATATGTTATGTAATTCTCCGAATAGAATAAAACAAAATAAAATTAAAAGAGCGTTGACCTCAATGTCGGCTATTTGTTGCACCGCAGTGGCTTTGGGGGCGCTGCGTCAGTATGTGGCGGGTACACTACTCGTGCGGGGGTTTGAATGACTTAGCTGCATTTTTATTAGAATGCCGGTGGTTTGCTGAGCGTCAAACTATAAGTCACATAATATTGGGTAGTGACCAAAACGAAAATAGACAAAAAAACATTTTAGTGTAGTTAGAAACTGGAACTCTTTTTCCTCACGAGGCGTTTAACGCACCACTCACTTCATCACGGCTTGTACTGAGACCAATATGTTTTCCAATAGTTTGTTAATGTTTGGAATGAAATCTGGTAACTAACACTGAATTTCAAATGGATCTGGTCCGAGAATGGACTCTACTCATCAGTCACCTTTTAGTTTCAAAAGAGATGATAAAAACAATGTCGTCTTTAGGACCTCTTGCTTGACTTTAGTCCCTTCTAGGAATTCAAAAAGGAACTCACCTTGATTATGAATATCGGTTCGCTCCTCCTCAGAGAATACCTAGTACACTTAAGGATCACAACCGCATCTAAAGTCATCACCCGCATATGGTCTTTGTCAAAATACGCCGAGTACATATTTGACGGTCATCGGAAAAAAACAGTCAACAACTTCAACTGTCAAATAAACTAGATTGGTCGGGACTATGAATCCGAACGCGTTGACTAAGAAACTTGCATTGTTTTTGTTTTGTCACGGTTAGCGTTACCTTTGATTGATTTTACCCTTTTTTATTTGGAAAAAGAAAAAAATTATTTTCAAATAAGTACCTACATTTAAAATGTCACACGGTTACCTATCACAACACTATTATAGCCTTATGCGAACTAATGGTTGTTAAATATCGGGCGAAAATTCTGAATTAGCAAAGTAGCCTTAGAAACGACACCTTTTTCTCTCACCGGCCCTTTCTTCGACTCTTCAGAATTCTGCAACGGCCACTCTGTTTATTTTAAATTTGACTCTTCGAAATGTCAACTGAGTATGCAGGCAGGATTTTCTTGACTAGATTTGTCGGCTTCCCCTCCGTAAACGTCAACTCCAAGAACTATACACGTGACCACTCTGGGCCAATAAAAACTGAAACACATCTATTCAGACAGATGTCAGACTACTTACTAAACTAGGAATCCGAACGTCCCCATTTTGGTTAAGAAAATAAAAAGCGCGAACACATCTTGATCAAGTTACACAACAAGTTTTGTTTCTTCTGAAGTTTTTATTTATTGGTAGCAACAAAAGAATTGGGGACATTCAAGTATCTAGTTAAGTAAGTCTGACAGCTGGCTGACTTCATGTGTCTGAGTTTTAACGTCTATTTTGGCCACATGAACAGCTTTATCAGTTGACGTTTATAGATGGGTAGCAGACAAATATTGTCAAGAAATTCGTGACTGGGTAATAAGTTGACACTTCGCATTATGTTACTGACGTAGGAAAACTGACGTTATCGACGAATCTAGTTTGTGCGGTCGTAGGTTACATTTAGTCCAGACCAATCTAGTCGACTAGATCTTTGAATGTGCCTTTTATCCTCTTTGATTTATTGGATCGTATGAATGAAACGTAGTAATTGCTTTTAGTTAAGAGAAATGTCAAAAACAATGTGAGTTAGTTCCAACTTTTGACGTGGTCGAAAAGCGGCGGCACTGTCCTTTTACTCAGATCGGTAAGAATAAAACTTATCAGGGAAAACAAATGCAAATTGTGAGTTTGCAATTTAGTTGACTCAGACCTTTTGCTAACTATTTTCTAATTGTCTAGAAGTGTGTTAAAAAATAACTATTTATCGGATTCAATTCCCGACACCTGAAGAAGAAATGAAGCATCAACAAGCTAAAAACTCTAACAGGTTAAAAACTCTGACAGGAACTGCAAGTAAATTCTATAATTTTTATTCATGCCATCCAAAGCAATTGCTAAGGGCTTTTACTTTGCTACAACCTTTTGGTCAAAGCAAATGCTAGTTTTTATATATACGGCCAATGAATTGCTAAAAAATTGCTTGAATCACAAAAAAAAATATTAGAAAATTCCACAAGACCTAGGCATTTATTTTGGGACACGGGGTTCTCAAAATGTTTCCTAGACTGTACACACGAAGGCGAACAATATTGCTTATCACAGTCACCTATATTTTTTGGGATTAAATCTGTCAGCTTCGTGCTATCTTCTGTGTGAACGTTTACAAAGTAATATATTAAATAGTTGACACTTCCATGTTCCAGGTTTACAAACAAAAATATACATGTGCGGATCTGAATAATAAGTAGGTAAAGTTCAAATTCCTCGAATACTATGAAATTTTCATTCAAAAAAGGGGGGAATGCTAGAAATAAATGTGTAAATAATTTCATCCTTAAAGTCGGCTTAAGTAGCTTTTGCACTTTTTGTTAGGAATATTATAAAGTTGAAATGCACTACTTACAATTGTCATCCCAATTTTGGGTGTTACAACTTATTTGTTTGAAATTATCGCCTTCAGCAAAGTCGACTTAGATTTTAGGTTTTTTATAATGGACTACCAATTGACGACACTGACGGTATTAATGACATAATTAACGACACTGGCGTCGTCTATTACGACATAAACGACGCAATATCGACGTCACAGTGCCGATTTGAAAATCACTCGGCGTTACGCAACATTGATAGTGGCCAAAAGCAACTAGTTTCCTAGACTTCGAGCGATTTTTCATTTCTCCACTGAGGAGAAAGCTCTTGTGCGACTTCTTGGATTAACTAACCAAAAGTCATCTGCTCATAATTTAGTAAAATGTCGTATTTTTCGATTTTTTAATATCTATCGTTCCCAGTCACCCTTCCGTGCGACTGTACTTCGGTCATTGAACTTTGAAAAAAATAGAGAGGTGGCCGTCGAAATTATTTACACTCCCAGTTTGTGCTGTTACATCAAAGTTGCCAACTATTACAAAGAAATTGATCGCGACTCACATGCAAAACTTGGAGCCCTTAATCGCTGCCAAATTTCCTCACACTCTTGAACAAAATCCAGTAAATTCTTCAAACCATTAACCAAATAAATCAAAACAGATTAACGTGCAGCTTATCCGAAAATCCCGCATCCAATCTGATACGAAAATTCAATCGAAATAGCCTCCAAAGCTCATCAACTTCCAAGCTATCTCTGGCAATATTTCGTTGAATTTATCTCTCAATCATAAATTAGTCACCTAAAGTGTCTGCCAAAAGCAAATAAGATCCGTGCACGGGCTTAATCTAATTACTTGCGCCACATGTGACAAACGAGATCATAAGACAAGTGCACGACTCGTATAAGACAAGACGAGCGTGTATAGCTGTAATTTATAAATTGCAAGCAAATATTAGCAATTTTCACCCTCGCGCACTTTCGAGATTATTCATTTGACCTTTGCATTGGAAAAGTTCAAGACTGTTGCCACAGTGTGGGATGGATGATCTTTGTTTTGGTCGTTATCATTTGAAATTGGTGCACCTGAAAGTAGGCAGTGCGTGGGCGATAATGAAGTTTGGTCAAGATCGTTGCATGCTCTTGGGCGGAACTCTATCACTTACGAGATGTGAATGGAATTACGATTTGCAACTGGAACTACAAGATAAATAATTTAAAAATTTTACAAATAAAAGCAGCTTCTTTTATCTGCCACCACTGTTACTTAGTCATAATCATACCCCTTCTTGTTATCTTCCCCAGAAGTCGCAACTTCCGCCCGGGGAGTATGCGAAAGATCCGTCGGCGAGCTGTCCTCAAGAACGGCGAATGCAATGTCCTTCAGAAGAATCTGGCCAAGAGAAGACTGCGTTTCCTGCAGGATATATTCACAACCCTCGTCGACAGCCAGTGGCGGTGGACCCTGCTCGCGTTCGCGCTAAGCTTCATCTTATCCTGGCTGCTGTTCGCCGTCATTTGGTGGCTCATCATGTTCACTCACGGTGACTTGGAGGAGCTACATTTACCTGATAACCAAGGTAGGTACGGCATGATATCCAAGACCTTTGATAAATTGACCCTTCTTTCAGGGGAGAGCGGCTGGCAGCCGTGCGTCTCAGCTATACACTCATTCACGTCGTGCTTCCTGTTTTCGATTGAAACCCAACACACCATTGGCTATGGCGTTCGGACCACGTCCGAGGAATGTCCCGAGGCCATATTCATGATGTGCTTCCAGTCCATTTACGGTGTAATGACGCAGGCCTTCATGGCTGGCATAGTCTTTGCCAAGATGACGCGTTCCAAACAGCGAACTCAGACACTACTCTTCTCGAAGAACGCAGTGATCTGTCAGAGGGACGGAGTACTCTCGCTGATGTTCCGAGTGGGAGATATGCGCAAGAGTCACATCATCGGCGCCAATGTACGGGCGCAGCTAATCCGCACACGGACCTCGAAGGAGGGCGAGGTGATGACACAACACTTCACCGAACTCGAAATTGGATCGGATGAATGCGGCTCGGATATATTCTTCATCTGGCCGATGGTGATCATCCACAAGATCACCGAGGACTCGCCGCTGTTCAACATGTCCGCCACAGACCTCATTCAGGACAAGTTCGAGATTGTTGTCATTCTCGAGGGAACCGTAGAGTCCACCGGTCAGACAACCCAAGCCCGATCTAGCTACGTGAATACCGAGATCCTCTGGGGCCATCGCTTCGATCCTGTCGTAGTGTACAACAAGGACCGTCAAGCGTACGAAATCGACTACCAACGTTTCAATGAGACTACGCAAGTAGATACACCTCTGTGCAGCTCACGCGAGCTGAGCGAATACTACAAGATCCAGGACGGGTTCAGGACTCCCGGTAAAGATTAACTAGACTTAGCTGCGTGTTAATTGTTTGTCTTTATTATTTCTTTTCGCCAGAGCAAACAACCTTCACGATGCGTCAGATGTCAGTGAATCCATCTGAACATGGTGCATCCGCTTGAAACTTGTTGCCTGTGTATAGTTAATTTTTGTTTTGTTGTTTAGTAAATTGTTTTGTTATGTCCCCTTGTTCCTGTCCACAGTCCAGTGAGTGTTTTGCTAAGTATGGCACAAGAGTGTTCAGTTGATGTGGGATTTTGTTTTGAAATCTCCTTCTTTTACTTGCAGAGAGTTGGAAGAAATTCATAATAAATAAGTACCAGACGTATCCGAGGCCGATGACACCCCACTCGGCCGATGAGGCGTTATTGAATCGGCGGCCATTTTTTTGGCGCACTAATGTTGCCACCCAGCACCAGAGGGACATGTATTTGAGTGGCTTTCGACCGAAATTGTAAAACTAGATTTTAAGTAGATAAACGGATTTGTTGTAAAATTGGTAAAGTTTTTTTTTGGCTTAAAAGTTACTGTTCATAAATTTCGAGGGCAAATAGTCAAGCTTGAACTTGAAATATGAACTAAAGGTTTTCAGGAGCAGGGTGTGTTCAGCGCTATATCGAACACATTAGTCTTAGCCCGGTGAGCTCTAGTGTGCACTTTAACTCCACCTAGAGAACTCGAGTCGATGATAATCTGTCAAGTGCCGTTTCTATTTTTCCAGTAGGGGTTGCACGAAAGAAAAAGTTGGTTAACATGTTTACCATCTGTTCAAATTAGCTAGCAGAAATGAGGCGCAGGATCATCGATGTCATTTACTTAATTGCACGCAGACAAATCCCTTGGGTAGTTTAAATCAACCAACGTTAGGTTAAAACCTAACACGCAATACTGTTATTATAGCTTCTACAGAGTTAGTGAACTAAAAATAGCCCAATCAACTTGTTCAAGGAAACTTGGCTAAAAATAACGGATTTATAAATCTCCAATCCAAATTTTCTCTGTAGTACCTAACTAACAAACTAGTTCTGTAGAATTTCACCAACTGATTAATATTTATTTAGAAACTTTGGTTGATAACAACTGTTAAAGTGTGTTTTTTCTAACAGTGTGCATTAAACATTTGTGTCTTCCTAGTTCTTAACAACAAATACTCGGTTCCTTTCAACAGAGACTTAACCGAATAAAAATCGCAATCGGTTAGAGCGTGTCAAAGACTAGCGTGCATCGGAGCCACTAGCGCGATGAGGTCGACTCCTACCGCCGGACTTGAGGCTATCCTAAATCTGCTTCCGCTAGATATCTTTGTACAATCAACGGCAGCAACAAGTGCCATTCGAATCAGCCAATCAACTGATTGGAAACACGGAGAAGGGGGTCACTCAATGATCCTACAGAAATACTTTGGCAATGTACCTACCACGGATTACATCACGCCGTTTTTAGATTTCACCACACCCTACTCGAGCGCCTATCCCAGCAGGGAAATATGTAATGATGGACCTACACCCAACCCGTTATCGATTCCTGTGTACACAGATGGATCAAAAACGGACAACGGGGTAGGATCAGGTATCTACTCTGAACCACTGGGTATCTCAACATCATTACGCCTTCCAGACCATTGCAGTGTATTCCAAGCGGAAGTCATGGCAGTGACAAGAGCTGTCCGTGAGACTGCGTTAAAGATAATACCCCCGGAAGGTATTACCTTCTTTATCGACAGCCAGGCAGCTATAAAAGCCTTAACTGCCCCAGAAATCAAATCGAAGCTTGTGAAGGGCTGTCGCGAAGAGCTAAAGGCTCTTGGTACACAGCACAAGATATTACTATGCTGGGTCCCAGGACACAAAGGCATCCAAGGCAACGAGAAAGCGGATGAACTAGCACAAGGTTCGGCTAACGCCCCAGATCAAGCATGCCCCTCTGTACACATCCCACTCTGCACACTCAAGCTAGAAGCAGGGAAAAAGGCCACAGATGAGGCGAACGCTAGATGGTTATCCATGGACTCTTGCGCTGTCACAAGAGCACTATGGCCATCCTTCTGCAAAACCAGAACAGAGAGAATCATGCAAAACAACCGGAAATATCTCTCTACACTCATAGGTATCCTAACGGGACATAACACCCTACGACACCATATGAAGAAAATGCGATTGACCCAAGAAGAACTTTGCATCAGAGGCTGCGGTGACGAGGGAGTCATAGAGGATACAACCCACTTCCTGTGTCACTGCCCAGGTCTCCAGCACTCCAGGAACAAACACCTTGGTAAATTCTTCTTCTATAATCTGAACGAGCTATCTAGCACATCTACGGATAGAATCATGAACTTCATCAAATCCTCAAAGTAGTTTGTATACAATGACACAGTAAGTAATTAGTAACTACTTAACAATAAAACGGACTGAATAGGTACTACGGATAAGGGAAAACCCCTTTCCCCCGAAGGGTATCACAATGGGTCAATCTTGACCTGAGTGCGGCGCGGAGTAATCCCCGCCAGCCCACAAACCTAAACCTAAACCTAGAGCGTGTCACCCTTTAAAGTTCACACCTTATTTCACTAAATAATTAAAAATTGGTTTGTTTTATTGAACACGATTGTCGAATGTAAAAAATAAACAGTTGACAGTGTAATTAACTTAATTTATTTCAACGATTCATGAAGATTTTACAACAGTCTTTTAATTTTTGAATTTTTACACACGGACAATAGTTATATTCTCCTTGTTTCTTCTCCAAAAAGTGACAGCTTCGCCTCCATCTTTCTTTTCTCGTAATCGTTCAGTGCGCCATCTGACCGTCGACCGCCCAGTCACCCAATGGACGCATACAGGCATATTTAAATGAAATAAGGTTTACAACAGTCACATATTTGTATTAAAGTGGTATAAACTGGTATACGTTTCCTCGTGTGACTAGTTTCCTCCCTTTGAAAGTGGATATCGCTTAGCAGCGTCATGAGCACACCTGCTGTCGAAACTTTCGTCTGGCTAAAGGTGGAAAATTAAGATCTTATTCGTGTTTGACCGGGGGATCGAACCAGAGGCCCATCACCCAGATGTGTACCACATAACAACTGTGCCAACTGCTTATTAGTTACATGTCAAAAATGTATATACATATATACCGTGGATCGATGTGTTCGAATTTTTTGACATTCAGGCAGCTATAAAGCAGATCCTTGGACTTAAACAAAATAAATGAAAGCAAGGGGAGCTCAGGGTTCCTTGACACAGTCCGCAATGGTCTGTATAGTCTCAGAGAACAAGTGGAGAAGAAAATTCATATGAAAGTCAACAAAGCGCAAAAAAATAACAACCTGTCAAGTAGCACGGAGGTTTCAGCCAAAATATGACAGATCATCGCTCTCGAAGTTGATAGAGACCGAGGTCCCATCACTTCCTAAACAACAATAAAATGAATTTTTATCTTGAGAATGACGCTATAATTTGGATAGACCTTATTTCCTCTGCCACTGCCCTATAGTCTCTATCACTTGAGTAACACAACACTTGAAGCTATTATATACTACCACGTTTGTTCGAGAAACGAGGTTATATCAACGCTAACACCAACAGCCGGTAAGGGTTGAAGGTCCACGAACATCTAAGTGTGGTGTGGTAGAGTTTACTCTGCTTTGCTTTTTGCGCCGTACAGGACTGAGGACTGGGACGATGAAAAAACTTTAAAAAGCCAAAGAAGCAGCCACAAGCAGGGGAAGGCAGGATTTTCTACGTTAACGTGAATGCTGCCTGTATGGTGCAGTTTATAAAGGGCCTACATTTTCGTTGATTTGGCAAATTATGAATACATTTTTTTATGCCCAAACATTGTCGGCCTTCACCGATTTGTCTGAAAATGCTTTGAAAAGATAGGTCGGTCAAGTTGGACTTTCGTGTTGCTCTGTACAGACCTTATTAGGCGTGGTAAAGGGAAGTGTGGCTAACATTTTGTCAATTGAGTCTCCTTTGTCATTCCGTATCGTCAACACCACTGTAACTATACATCTAACTTCGTTGCCAGTTTGGGGCTGGGGGCAATCTGAAAAGAGGAATTGTTCATCGTGAAATCTGATTTTTTTTTTTTTTTAATAATTCCATTTTATTTGCATTTCGTTATAATATTTTTTTTTTAAACCATAAAATTTGTGTTAAATAAATATAATTGATCGATTGAAAGATGTTTTCAAAATGCAACATGCTTTGTATTTATTTTTCGCACACTTTTGCATTCGCGTTTCAAATTCGAAATTCTTTTTTTCAAGTCGTAGGTACAAAAACATGTAAAAAAAATAATGACAAAAAGTTTGGGGGCTTTAAAAAAATTAGCCAAATCTGACGGTTTTTCGGATTTATCGGTTCGGAAATAATTTGACAGTCTTGCAACGCTGCAACAAAGTTTCATCCATTTGTACGGATCTCTGCTCGGGTATATTTTTACGTTCCTTTTACGCCGAAAATATTTCCTGGAGCACCAGCACCTTTCTATTCAATCAATCGCAGCCGTCAAGCCCTATATCAGCAAACAACTTATTCCCCTTCCGATCGAGTAAGTCACGTAATCTTAATCTCGGCCCAATTCAACAGAAATCCTTTACAGAAAGCTCCTGCCAATCTATCGAATTAATGTCTGTCATGCGTTATCAAAAGTTAAATGACAATGTTTTAAGCAAAGCAATTAATTGCGGTCCCTTTTGTGCGCCCGATCAGGAGGTTCCCCCTCGAGTTCATCAGCCCGACCTCAACCCTGCGCGCATACAACCAACTACAGTAATTAAGGTAATCCTCTCATCTTTGGTTGGCCCGCTCATATCTGCACTTTGTTATATTTGTCAAATCAATTTAAATGTCAACAGAGCGATGATAACATCCCTTTTGCCTTGTGCAACGATTGCAGTCGTCCATTAATTATTTTAATCGTTCACTTTGGCGCAACATGGTCTTTTTGATGTCAAATCTTTTGAGGTAGAGTTAACCCAATCTTGTCAAATTTGGCAGCTAAATGTCATCCATTTACCTGATACGTTTCAAATCGGACGAACAAAATTGCCCCATCTCGGCTGTCACCGATTGAGTTATCATAATGTTCGATGATTTTATGTACCCGTATGCATCGGTGTGTCCGCCCTCCGCCCATCAAAATTACAGATAGGGCGCTTCAGTCGTTTATCGTTGACGACGCATGAAAATGTACGTTCGAAATGAATTATGGCTCTGTCATGTTAAACCGGATGAGAGTTAAATATGCGACGACATGCATTCCCGAAGGGGCTTCTCTTTTTTTTTTTGTGTTTACTTTTCATTCAAAAACCGATCATGGCCTAAAATGAGAAGAAATCCCGATTCGAGCTACAAAATTTGCCGTCGTTTTAAGCATGAAATTATATAGCTGGTGGTAGCTGGTCATAATCATTGGTGTGGCTGGGAGTAAATATGTTTATAATGGGGTTAAATTGGAAAATGATTTCATTTAGCTAGACATGTTTGACGGGAGATTTGTTGAAGTTATTATTTAGCTGACCCAAATTTAGGGAAAGAAGATTTGGTGACTCGTATCAGTGTTTGACTCTCACCAATTAGTAGGTAGGTATTTGTTGAAATGCTAAATCAGAAGCTGTCTCCGACTCTGACTTAACAGAAGCTAATTTCAAAGCAAACAATCGGATGTGGCCTATTAGTTACTGGACACGAAGGCGATCAAAAGTTGTAGCAATCATGAGGGCAGAGGGAGGGCTGCTTCATGTTGGAATTTGCTTTTTAAGACAGTATATTAACACGAACTTTAAAATAACGTAGCTTGAAAAAGTAGCTTGATGAGTTCCTGAAGGTTGTTTAGTTAAAAGAATCTGTGACTGGTGAACTAAGGGAACTATAGCCAAAGGCACTCAACATAAGGCCTGTTTTCAGCAACAGTAATTTTTGGAGGAACGGAACGGAACGGAGAATGGCGTTTATTCAATATCTCTCAGCTTGATCTTTGGACTTAATCAGACGCTTTGCCTCCTCTCCTTTCAATTACTGATTGGACTTTATGTGAAGATTAGAGCCCATGAGACCATGAGTCCAATATCATCCGTTTTGTCAACATGACGTTGTTAATTGACAGATGTGTTTATTGGCGCAATTGCGACAGATGAGTTTACTGGCACCGCCTTTTGGAGTGCGATAAACAAGCAACTTATATTCGTGATGTGATGGTCAAAGCAATTTTTTCTTTTCACATGTAGGGTGTAGGCTCCAAAATGGCAACACCGCCCAATCAACACACCAACTGTGGCAATTGTTCATGAAGCCGACGACAGCGAGAGTCAGTCGAAGAACAGCCATCTCGAAGCAAGCACCCTAACCTCAACCTCAATTTCAATTAGGTACTCTAAATACTGAATAAATGAATTACCTACTTAATTAAACTATAGTTGCGTGTTTTCTTCTTTAATTCCCACACATATTTGCGTCCATTTGGTCCGTTGAAAGTTTGTACTAATAGAAAATAATGAACATCCCTCTGGTACAAATATTGATGACAGTTGAATGAAAAATTGGTCAAAGGATAGACATGTGCATTCAAGAGGATACAAGCATCCACAGGTTTTCTTCTAAACCAACCTCTGTCTATCAACTCCTACTCTCACCTCCCCGTGGTGAACACCGGGTGCCTAGTACCTCAACTGGAGATTGGGTCCCAACCCCTTTGGAAGGTTGTTGGGGGTAGCAGACGAGAGAGGGGGGGAGGAGTGTTTCCACTAAGGCACTTCTCCTTGCATCGGAGCGGCAGCGGAGGAATTCCCGAGATGGAATCAACGGTGGCGTCCACAGTTCCAGTCAGGTCGAGCTACTTAGTGAACACCTTATACGGGCTACTACGAAGTATTCGGAGCTCAGGTCTATAAGGAGCGGTATGTCCGACTCTCCATCCTTAGAGTCACAATAAGGATCTGGTCCTCCAGGTTGGGGGTTGTGCCGTCGGGGTAACTTCCCGGCCACGTAAAAAAATACTGTTACGAAGCAACAACAAGCCTCGGATACGGACGGATTTACTGATGACGAACCATGCAAACGAAACAAGGACAACGAGCTTCGGATCTGCACATGGAATGTTAGGTCCCTTAATAGACCACGTGCAGCCGAACAATTAGCGGAGGCCCTAAACCGCTGCAAGGCAGACATTACTGCCATCCACGAAACGCGGTGGGATGGGCCGGGCAAAAGGAGAATGAAAAACTGCGATATCTACTACGGAGACTGCTACCGACAACAAAAGCAGCGCCTATTTGGATGTGGGTTCGTCGTTGGAGGCAGACTTAGGCAAGAAGTCTTGAGTTTCAAATGTGTGAACGAGCGCCTCACGACGATTCGCATTAAGGCTAAATTCGCCAACATTAGCCTCATATGCGCGCATGCCCCCACAGAGGAGAAAGATGACGACACCAAAGATAAGTTCTACGAGCTCCTGGACAAAACTTATGAGCAGTGCCCTAGCTACGACATTAAGATTGTCCTAGGCGATTTTAATGCCAAGCTAGGAAGAGAGGGCATCTTTGGTGGCACAGTCGGAAAACACAGCCTGCACGACACCACCTCCGATAACGGATTCAGGCTGATCGACTTTGCTGCGGGGCGAAACGTTGTGGTAGCTAGTACACAGTTCCCACATCTCAACATCCACAAAGGGACATGGAGATCTCCCGATCAATCAACCGTCAATCAGATTGATCATATTGCGATCGACGCAAGACACTCATCCGGTATTATGGACGTCCGAACTTTCCGAGGGGCCAACATTGACTCGGATCACTACCTCGTTGTAGCCAAGGTACGGCTGCGGATATCCCGATCAACGCCAAGAGATGGAAATACTGTGAGGAAGTTTGACGTCGGACGGCTACAATCGCAAGAGATCGCCATGTCCTTTTCCAATCGAGTCTCCCAAAACCTCTTACGAAGTCCCTTGCCGCCAGCATCAAGTATCGAAAACCAGTGGCAACATTGCCAAAATGCCATTCGAGATGCCGCCTCTGATGTGCTGGGTTTCACACGGCCACCACAACGAAACCCCTGGTTTGATGACGAATGCCGGCAAGCGCATGCAGCTAAACAGGAAGCATACAAAGCGGCCCTGCACAGAAGGACTAGAGCTGCTCGCGAGCTCTACGAGCAGAAGAGGAGAGAGGAACACCGGCTTCTCAGAAGGAAAAAGAGAGAGCACCAGAAGCGCGCGATTGAAGAGATAGAGAGATGCTACAGCAGGAATGAGGTTCGAAAGTTTTACCAAAGGGTCAAAAGAACCTGCCAAGGGTACAAAGCTCGAGCCGAAGCCTGTAAAGACGACCAAGGGAACATCGTAGTAGAATCGCAGTCAATGCTGAGGATTTGGAAAAATCATTTCTGCAGACTGTATAACGGCGACGACGAAACAAATCCCGCTGTCAGGCAGAATGAACCATTCGATTTGGGCGAAGATGACCAACGATTCCGCCCACCCGACCTAGCTGAAGTGAAGGTAGCTGTGTCTAAGCTTAAGTGTAACAAAGCTGCCGGAGCGGACGGCTTAACTGCCGAACTTTTCAAAGCGGCTGGCGATGATTTGGTCAGGAGCATGCACCAACTCATTTGCAGGATATGGTCGGATGAAAGTATGCCCGATGAATGGAACCTCAGCATTGTTTGCCCGATCCTCAAGAAAGGAGACCCTCTGATCTGCGCCAACTACAGAGGCATCAGTCTCCTTAACATCGCATACAAGATCCTTTCTGCTGTATTGTGTGAGCGCCTAAAGCCGTTTGTCAACAACCTGATAGGTCCATATCAGTGTGGCTTTAGGCCAGGAAAGTCCACCATCGATCAAATATTCACACTGCGGCAGATCTTGGAAAAGACTCAGGAATTCCAAATCGATACCCACCACCTTTTCATCGATTTCAAGGCAGCGTATGACAGCATCTACAGAGACGAGCTGTATAGGGCAATGTCTAGTTTTGGTATCCCTGCCAAACTCGTCCGTTTGTGCAGGATGACGATGGAAAACTCACGCTGTTCCATCAAGGTCGGTAAAGACCTCACCGACCCCTTTGATGTCAAAAAAGGATTTAGACAAGGCGACGCGCTGTCATGCGACTTCTTTAACATCATTCTTGAAAGAATCGTGCAGAACTCCCACGCCAACACCAGAGGCACGATCTTTCAAAAGTCCGTACAATTACTCGCATACGCAGACGATATTGACATAATCGGGAGAACACAGCGTGATGTCAGTGAAGCCTTCGTGAGTATTGAGACGGAAGCGGCGAAAATGGGTCTAGCAGTCAATGAGGGCAAAACCAAGTATATGCTGTCATCAAGAAAAGACACTCAACACCGACGTCTTGGACAAAACATCACCATAGACAGCTATAACTTTGAGGTAGTTAAGGACTTTGTCTACCTAGGCTCCGCTATAAATTCAGACAACGACACCAGCGCTGAGATCAAACGAAGAATAACTCTTGCCAATCGCTGTTTCTTTGGGCTAAGAAGGCAATTGAGTAGCAAAGCCCTCTCTCGAGCAACTAAAGTGTCCATTTATAAGACCCTCATCATCCCAGTCCTGCTTTACGGTGCAGAAGCATGGACCTTGTCAAAGGCGGATGAGGACGCTTTAGGCCGCTTCGAGAGGAAAATCCTTCGGGTGATTTTTGGTCCCGTCTGCATAAATGGAGAGTGGAGGAGGAGGTATAACATCGAACTGTACGGGCTGTGCAGCGACACCGATCTAGCCAGAAGAGTCAGAATACAACGACTGCGATGGCTGGGTCATCTAGAGCGGATGGACACCAATGCTCCGGCCCGGAAAATCTCTGAATCCACCCCGCAGGGACGGCGCAGTAGAGGAGCACCGAGACTCAGGTGGCGCACGCAAGTGGAAGGGGACCTCAGCCAACTTCGCGTGCAAAACTGGAGACGGCTAGCTACGGACAGAGCTGGCTGGCGAAGCTTGTTGGTTGAGGCCCAGGTCCACCCCGGACTGTAGCGCCACCTAAAGTAAGTAAGTAAGTGAATGAAAAATTATTCTGCCTGTGGAACTACGTATTGTTCATAAAATATTCTGTGCAATAAATATACACGAAAAGATTGGAGTTTTCGTTCCTTTAAGTACTAAATGTGTTTATCTGATGCAAAGAACTCAATGGATTCTTTGGAATGGAGCCTTTAAGCCGCAAAAAAAAATAGAGACCTTTAAAGAAGATAGTTGGTCTTCGCTGATGTTTGAGGTCGTCTTTGAAATTGCCCAGAGTGGAATTCACCTTAGGTAGGTAAGCGTGAACAAAACTGACGTTAGTGTCAAGAACGCCTGTTTCAAGCTATATCTGTATGTAGGCAGAGTCCTATTTGTAAACCTGTGTAAATTTGTCAACTGGGTTGCGTATATGTTATCAGGAGCACTGAACTCTCAAAATTAAGTTATATCTTTAGTTCGATGTTTGTGCCAACTTTCAAGTAGGTTTGGGTGACCAGAAAACTAGTATCGGGCTATTGCTTCTCTTTCGGTGTCTAAATGTCAAATTTTCGAAAGAAGCTGCTCATGTAAAAGGTCCCAAAGACTCAATAATTTTGAAGCAGATTAGTTATTTAAAATTCGCGACTGACCGAACCAACCAAATGAATGAACAAATGCACCAAATTAATGAATGGCTGGTACATTTAGGCCCATTTTATTCACTCGAAGTTGAACACAACTCGGGGAGTTTTCCATATAAAAATCCCCAAGTTGTGTTCAACATCGAGTGAATAAAATGGGCCTTAATGTCTCCTTAAATTTGAAGCCAGATGACGGCGGTTTGTCCACTTTTGTACCAAATTCGTCTCACTAAACAGGCTATAATGAGATAATATGTTGATAACTGCCTACAACTTGGATAAGTAAAAGTTATAGTAATAGAACGGCCAGTACCAGCTTCATCCATATCCCTATCGGAGGTTGCGAAAAAAAGCTAGCCCTCAATCAATACACAGGAGACCGGACGGGAACCACACACACGCAAGTGATGTGTGGCAATTCCGTCAAGGATACCCAACAGACTTATCTCAATGCAGCCATGTATACACGCCATTATAATACCTGCGATAAGCTCTCTCACTATTTGGACACCCACCCAAATATGGATAATTAAAAACACAGATCATTACTGCTTCTGACCATTACCGGGCACACATCGGCCAGCTACCACCCATTCGGTCTGATAAGCAGCATACTACTGATTGTTTCGTGCACGACTTGGACGTATTTTTTTTTTTACTCCACTTGGCATATGACGAAAATGACTATTGGACCAAAACGGCATGACAGCATTTCCCAAACTCAATCTCCTACGTAGAGTGTGGTTATAGTTACACATGCGCCTCGGGCAAGTAGATTACCGCCGCCTACTAATCGAGTTATTCACCTCAATCGACATTAGTCCATATATTATGGCAATGAAAACCATATTTTTGGATTAAGAACACCATTATGCGGAAACTACGCCGACAATTTGTGAAATCGTTCCATACTGTGTTCTGTATACTGTGTTTCGCTGGTGTTTCTCAACTCCTCGAAAAGTACTAGATGCCTTATCACCTCACAGAATCGAAAGTATCCCAGCCAGCTAATTAATATGAGCACAATTTGTTGTTGTTGGTGGGACGAACAGAAAAAATAAAAAATGCTCTATCGAAACTCATTTCGTGCCAAGCAAAGGTGGAGTGCAATCAGTCGAAATGGTAATGGTAATGAGTGTCCCCTGCCACAGGCAGAGCTAGTGGACGACCGTACTGTGTCTAAGTATGATTTCAACATTTTGACAACCAAATTCGAGCATGCTCGGGTAAGCCCCACAGGTGTTTATTAAATTTAATTGAAAAATGGGTGGCACCGCGGAGAATAAATTTGAGACTTTTCATTGGATTGGCACGGTTGGTGGATAGTGTCTCGGAGTCGGGCTAACGAGTGAAATTCTCTCGATGGGGGTCCGCGGACAGTGGATTTGTCTTGAAAATCTTTTCTCAATGGGAATGGTGCCCATGGTCATCGAAGATCATCGGCATGATTGCTGCTGGCGTTTTAAATGCCATAACGTCACTCGATCGTTATTAAAGTGTTCCCTTTCGAGGGAGAGTTGAACAAATATGCAGGTGTCAGATTTGGACCTGGACATTGTCAGCTTCGGCTTGGGAAGAACTTGGTGCCATTACAATGGAAAGGGAACCTACTTGTATAGTTGTTGATGGGTGACGGTTTAGATTTGGGAAACATGCCTTTCGTTTCACATAAATTAAGCAGATCGAATGTCACTCATCGGAAAAAGAAGTCACTTCGCTGCTGGCAAAGGGTGCCCCCCCCAACAATTTTTTTAATAAGTAAGACAAACGCCAAAAACCGTTTTATAAGCAATTAACGTTTTTAACAGGTTTCTAAAGTTAAATTCCGAAAGGCAATCTAAATGATAAAATGTTACTCTTGCTCAAATGCATATAAACCAAACATAGGAAGAAGGTTAGTTTTGTATTAAGTTTGTTAACAAAACTAACTGTGGGCTTTGTTGGTTTGGTTTAAGGGACCCATGTTCGATATCTAACAGAAAAATCCAATCCAAAAAGTTCCATCTCAATTTTTTTTTTCACTGCGCCATCTTTCGCGAACATCTGACAAACAACAGAGAGTATAAATGTCTCGGCTCCAGGAAATAACCCCCCAACGAAATAACCCCCCAAATAGAAAAATGAAATAGCTCCCCAAAATTTGTAATTTATTTCATTGGGAATTTATTTCATGGATTTTTGGGGACTTATTATTATTATTTCATACTTCAATTGGGGGAGTTATTTCACAGTGAAATAACTCCCCAAATTGAAGTATGAAATTTAAAAATTCAACAAAAAATATAAGAAAAAACCTCGCACCCACCCCGTAATCCAACAGTAAACCCAAGCAGGGGGGTTGCAGGGGGGCAGCATGCCCGCCCATACACATTTCATAATTTGCGCAAATTGCCATTGTCTCAAAAATTAATATTAATTCGAGAGAAGGGCGCCCGTGTCGATTTCTTACTTATTTGGGAACTTATTCCATACCGTCTTGGGGACTTATTTCATACCATTTTGGGGACTAATTTCATGTTCGATTTGGGGTATAATTTCACAGTGAAATTAATCCCCAATTTTGGGGGGCTATTTCATTTTCTATTTGGGGGGTTATTTCCTGGAGCCAAATGTCTCAAGTCGGATTCGCCATAAAATTGTAGGTCGCTTCAATTCGCCCCCAAAAATTAAAACTCACACAAAACTAATATCTGTGAGAGCCTTATCTATACGGACTTGTTGCACAAAATATTTATTTTTTGTTTCAAATAAATATTTGACAGATGCGCACTAAAATGCAGAAAACCAAAGGTCTGGCAAAAATCAAAGATATTTTTTTCTGCTATTTTCTTCTTAAAAATAGAAACAAAGTTTTAAAAACAGCAAATAAACTACATATATACTTTAGGTTTATAAGTTTTCAATTTGGTTGGACAATTTTATTTGTCACACAAATTTAAGATCTCAGATTGGGGCGAGAGTCGGCAAATTTGTCGATTTTTTCTAACAAAAAGGGAAAAAAGGGGGAAGGGATTTTTTTCGGGGAAAACAATATAATTCCTATTATTTTTTTGTTTTGCTTAGTTCTACGATATTCGAATAAAACATAAAATGCTAAAATAAAACTTAAATAAGGTTTTTTGTTTTTGCGGAAAAAATATCGTTTTGGTGTTAAAAAAATGGGATTTTTGTTTTTTAACTCCCCAACCTCCGTCACTTTAAAGTTCGTGGTTATAAATTCGTTTGAAAATTTGTAGTTACTTTGCAAAACAATAATTGTTCCCCCTTTCACAATACACATTTTGTCGGTTTTACACGAAGCTGACCTTTCAACATGATTTAATGTGATAAAAATGAGGAAAAAATGAGGGAAAAATGTAGTGTCATACGGGCTTAAGGAAAATATATTCTAATTCATTCTTCTTTATAAATAAAACAAAGAAACGCCAAAAGGAAATGTAGTTATATTTTATAAATTCAAAATTCCGACATACCCCATGTTCTGCAGTATCTCAATTATTAGAAGTAAAAAATCTCTTCGTCACAGGTCCTCGTCAAGCCGCATTATATTTATATTCCATTGGTCAAGTCAATGATAGCCGGCGCATAGCAGGTGATTTGGAAGTCAAGACGAAGTTGTTTCAGAAAACTATTACATATGAGGAAAAAAACTTCGCCACTCACTTGAAGATGCTCCACTGTCAGTCTCTTAAAAAGCTGTGTCGTCTACCTTTATTGTGCCATCGTTCTAATATGTCCTCAAGGTTCCCTCAAAGAAGTCCTCGTTCTTCAAGTCCTCATTTTATTTAAGAAATAAAAAACCTTATATAAATTCTTTTCGATTCCTTTAGGTAAAAAACAACTAAATTTTCACCTCATTTAAATAATGGGTGTTTCAAAATGCAAAACGGATTTGAATTTGGCGCCATTTTCTGCTGTAAAGGGCTGCAATTGCAAAGAAAATAGGAAGGGTGATATCTGAGAGTTTGGGTTCAGTAAAATTGAGGTGCTATTTGAAATAAATAACGACTTAATATATCTGTGATATATTTGAAAAAAGGGGTTTTAGCGGATATATCTATGTTGCAATTTTTGTACTTAAGTAATGGCTCGATTGCTTTGCTATATTTTAAATAAATTGTCGAATTAGGGGTTTAGAAAATCCATAAGAGATTGTTGAAAACGAATTATTCTTTATTTTATTTTTTTTTTTAATAAGCTAATGGACATGAAACACAAGATCATGGTCTCTCGCTATTATTTTACAAAAAGCTCACTTGCTTGTGCATAAATTATAAGATATGTGCATATGGACGATACATGGACTTAAAAATACTATGCCGTCTGCTAAACATTTATAATTAGCCCCCCAAATAATGCGATATAATGTTATGTAGACGTTTTCGTTCAGGTTTCTCGCAAAGATTTTCACTTGAAGTTTCGTACCGCCCATATTTGCACATTACTATTTTTGTAGAAGCTATAAAATCCACGGTCCCAACAAAACCTCATGTTTTTGAGATCTGGTACAATAAATTTAAAATCACCTGCCTGGCAGTTTGGGCCCATTTTATCAACTGTATATGCGCACCAAACAGTCCTTTTCTTTGATAGGTATAAGGATACCTAATGAATACTGTCCGCTGTACTAATAATCATTTTTAGTGTCCAGACTAAATTTTTCGAGCTCACAATGGCGAAATTTTCCATACAAAACTGCATATTGTGATCTAGGAAATATTTAGTGTGAAGGTTAAAAAAGATTATTTGTAAGGCCCTGTAAGTTTAGCAAAATTTAGCGATGCGCAAAAACCACGACATCAAAGATTTTTGCTTTTTAGATCTTCTGCTCACTGCTCTGTCAAAGCGATTCATTTGGATCTTCGTGCATTCTAGTACAATTGCTCTGTGTCTAAACGACTGAGTATCATAAAAATTGCAAGAACGTCATCATATTGATCCTCTTGACTTGGAAATTAGTTTCCACGATTCAAAAATACCTTTCAATGTAGGTTTACCAAAATAGGTATATGTTGGAAAGCGAGAGGAATAGTACTAAACTATTGGAGTTTCTTTTTAACTTCCAACTCGTAACACGTAGACCAAGCAGATCTATTCTCCCTATATATTGTAGCCACTGCTGGAAAGGTTGTATAATCGAAAAAAAAACAATTTGAGGCTACATCAGGTTAGTGACAAAAACGGCTTTCAAGTCGACCCACATCTATCATCGTCCCCTATGATGGCTGGCATAATGAACATCTTTTAAAAAATCAAAGAACTTTCATGCAAATTTATCCCAGATGCGATAAACCACGTCCCCGATCAACTGCATCGATACCATCGCAATACACTGACTAAAGCTTGGCATAAAATACAAAAAAAGGGATCAGCAATGCGGTTGCACCCCTTTTCCATTATACACACATTCACGAAGCCATAACTGACATCAGTTAGTACAGGCAGATCTCACAGCCCATAAATAATGAAAAATGTGCTGTAAAAGCGTGCAACAAATCGCCTTGGGATAAGTAATTTTTTTTCGTCTGTTTTCGTTGCTCCCCGGTCGATCAACAACATGGTCAAGAACAAAACAACCTTTTATATCTCACTTTAGTGCGGTGAGCTCTTATCGCTGATGAAAAATTACCAAAAGCGCAAGCTAAACTGTAAATTCAGAACAAGAACAACATAACGCGGTGCAGCAGCAGGACAAGAAGAAGAAGAAGAATGCTGCCGCTAAATGGTATAGGCCAATACAAAGTGCCGCATAATGTAGGTAGGCAGAAGAAGAGGAAACCTTTTCTCGACTCATTTAAAAGGACGGCAGGTTTATATCGAGTTTCGACCACCAAGCCTGGCGAGAATACAATTTATTGCGTCGATGATTGATTGCAATAATTTATCGATAAATTTTATTATCGCTTACAATGTGGGGAAGAGGGTTGAGTATTGATTTTCATTTTGTTGACGAACTAATGAAGATCACGGTTTCGGCCAGAAAAGAAGGACGAAGATGGGTGTAGTTGTCCATAAGAAAAAGAAAATTATGAGAAAGACCTTTAAATCACTCGCCACCAATTCGTGTCCGGATAAGGCAACATTGACAGAAATTGTCGAAACGTTTTCAGATCAAAACGAAAGAGTGAGACGATATCTAACCCCTTCCGTCAAAAAGATGTTCCACTGCCAGCTACCTGGCAATTTAATCTGCCAACAAAAAAGTCCATAAAATCAATTTAATAGCCCAACCCGCTTGCTGCCGCTAAATACCGTTCGCACCGTGATGCCAGTTTGACTATTACCTGTATTAACTTTTAAATATAATAATTAAATCAACTACACATGAGTTAGTATTTATGCCATTCATCCTCGTACGGTTTTCCGGATTCATAGTCATACACAATCAGATAGTATGGCAACAGCACAGCGGCATCAGAAATTCGTAATTTGTATCCCATATAGTTGCTCAACATAGTTGCCGAACCAATCGATCGACCGACCGAAAGTGGCGCGCCAATTCCAAACAAGTTTAGAGACCGCACGAAGAGCGAGATGCGAATGAAATGATTATGACGACCACGACGACGACGATAGTACCACCACCAACAGCACGCTGACGATATGGTTATGATGAGGACCAGCATAGGCGCAGTGGCGGCGCATGCGACAACGCATTTAAATCAATTACCTAGAGCAATTTTCACTCTAGGACATCACACACTATACAGGCTGTATTGATGCATTGGGTCTAATAGCAGTCTGCGCGCACTGTACCGTTCACATGGCATGCGCGATGCGCACAGCGCACACTGGTGACTGCACACATGCAGCCGGCTTGTAATTGTATACCAGAATTAAAAATGTCGCCTTGGTGATGTGTTTCCCTACTGCAGCATACGGCACGGGTTGGTTCTTTATTGGTATTGATGTGGATTTGGTTTTTCTTTTTTGCTTTTGCCGGCCTAATCATTATAATTTAAATGATTTAGGATAGAGGAAATCACATTTTTCTATCTCCCTCTTTCGCTTTTTATCCCGGCTAAGTGAGGGTTTGTGAATTTATTTTGCGAGTGCAATAACCGGTACTATGCGAAACAATAAACATAATTTGATGGCGGGTTTTTATTTTTATTTTATTTTTATTTGTTGCACGCTTAATGGTTTTGACGGTAACGATCAGGCAGTTATGATAAGGTAATAGTGCGGACGGAGAATTATGCACTTGAAACTCGGGTATACTACACATACTGAGTCTTGTTTTATTTTATTTTTGACCAAGTTATGTTGATATGCTCGAGATCGTTTCAGATTTATGACCGACATGTTAGACTGAAATGTTAATGTAAGATTTTTTTTTGTTCTTTACTTAATGTCAAAATAATCAAATATTTTAAGGATCGCAAGCAGTTTATTCCTACAAGGCATCATTGTTTCTGCTAAAAAATCCCTTTCCGGGAATGTTAAATCAGAAAATATTAAAACAAAAATATAAAAATAAAATTACAACAACATTTTTGAAAAGCTTGTATTTTCCCTTTATTTTGTTCCCCATGTACATAGGCACTAGTCACGCAGTTGTTATTGCAATCAAAGTTACTGTTCAAAAACTTTAAAAGCTCGAACAGAGTAGCTGCTGGAAGATTTCAAAAAGTGCCAAAAAAATGCTTCCACATCAAATACCAATAAAATACTTATACAAAAAAAAAAAAACAGAGCAATGAAGCCATGATTTTTAACAAAAAAAAAAATGTAAAAATGTAGGTTTCATTGCGATTTTCATATTTTTGCATTATTTTTATTATTAAAATCTTACTTAAACTCAAATGGGGCTCTTTTGAAACGGTAACGCTTAGCTCAAGCATCTCGAAACTATGTAAATGTCAATTAAATTCTTCTTTATCTAGGGGCATTTAGTTCAGTTGCATTAGTTAAAATATTGTACCTAACTATTTTGTAAATTCACTCTGACCTCCATTATAATTAAGAATTAGCTTGATCTAGATCTAAGCACGCATTCATCTCCTGTGCCTTGACAATTGAATGGTCCAAACTATTTCATTAAATTTAAAAGCAATATTGATTTTACTTAAAATGTTAGCTATAATCTCCTACACGAAATAAAGATTAAATAATTTTATTTTGTAAATCTCTAAGTACCGTACCTACTCTCAGCGTTGGTTAAAATATTTCCAGCCAGATAACTCTGAAAAGCCCTCATCAGAAAAACTTTGTGTTATTATTATTTTAACATATTTTTGAACGACATTAAAGAAGGCATTTGAAACGCGAACATGTAAGTTTGGTTTCCCGAATGCAAAAGTGTGCGAAAGTTTCTTCGTCCAAAGCCATTGACAACATTTTTAAGGGTAGTGACGAAAAAGTAAACTGTTAGCACCACAGGGTCGATATAGGTACGCTGGGACTAACTTTTGACAAACGTTCATTTTTGTGTGAGTATTTATTTAGGAGAATTAGAAGCGACCCACAATTTTTGCTTATAATTATAATTAAACCGATTTGGTGGAATTATAAGCTTCTTGAGGGCAGTTTAACTTTTGGAAGTTTGTCCGGCGTTCACGGGAGGTAGCGCAATGAAAAAAATGTTGCAATATGTATTTTCTGCTTTCCGTTGATCGAACCTCGCTCAGTAGTCCAACACAATTAAAACTGAGGCAAAGTGCCCAATGACGAACAAAAACGATTACGAAGACTTGATCAAAAATTGTGCTGAAATAGTGGTCAGGAGTGTCGTTCAACATGCCAGTCTGCTATTCCTAGAGAGGCGTTCTATAAGCACGACGTAGGCACCATTCAATTGGGAAGTAAACTTCTACTAATTGGACAATGGGACGTCTAGGGCTACCTACCTGGAAGAAATACAATTTTATTAAGGTTACGATTAATATAACATAATTTTTGGCGCAACAGGTCCGTAGGGACCCTAGGCCTAGCTTCTCGCAACCATTCGTTTTGCGTGAGTTTTCATTTTTGGAACGAATGGAAGGGATCTACAATTTTATGCCGATTCCAAACGGCTAATTGAGAAGCTCTTTCATGACAGTAATACTCTCGGATGTTTGTCAGACGTTCGCGAGAGGTGGCGCATTGAAAAAACCCTGAGTTGGAAATTGTTTTTTTTTTTAAGGTAACGATTGCAGGCTATAAATGGAGGCACATCTTGAATTATAAGCTATGAAGTTTTAGCCTAAATTGCAAAGCAACAGTTTTGCAATAACACCAATTTAGTTTTTGTTTCATTTTAAAAATTCGATAACGCTGTGATGCTCGGAACAAGATTAAGTTGTTCAAATGCGGTCATCGAATGATAGACCCAATCAAAAGTTTTACATCCACAGCTAGAACTGGGAAATATCTGTGAACCTTTTAAAAGGTTCTTAATTTACTTACTTTCAGTTATTCAGATTTTCAAATTTGTTTCCCAGTTTTTGCAGTCAATTATTTAGAGCTATCAGAGTTCTAAAATAACGATCAGCTCTGTAACTCGGTAGGAACAAGCGATAGATCTTCAGGAAGTTTGGTAAGCATTCTGGCTCACTGTTTCCGCATCCGAACATTGGTCCCTCGAACCGCATATCAGTTTACTGCTCTTTCGAAGCTACTGCAAAGTTCCCCTAAGTCACATTATTTAATGCTGCAAAAACAAGATGAATATAATTTTCCATAAACTTTGGCTAGATAGTCTTGTACTTAAGTTTTTCAATTAAAAATCACAGAACTGCTATTACCAACATACCTACTGGAGTATTTCCCTCAAATTGCCCTCAACAATACTTTAACTACTTAAGAAACGCAATATATTTAAATTGAATTAAAATCAATTGAATCCCGGTATTATATGGACTGTATAGGGCGGAGGTGATTTCTTCCCTCTGATACAGAGCCGCCACAGAAGGAGATGTGCCCAATTGGCCGTCTTACGCATTGTTACCAATGCAAATGCACATAATAACTAACCTTTGGGATAAACACCAACACAAAAGCAACAGTCCCTATAGTAATCTCTAGAATTCGTACGTTTTATTGCCGCAAATTACAGTGCACAGGTGTAATTCTTATTTCGCTTTTAACACAATTTGGATGCTTCCTTTGTGTATCGCAATTGGCCGGTCTGAAAATTATTGAAATCGCTCAACAAAAGTGGGTCATCCACAAAAAACCCAATCGAAAAGAAAACGAAACGAATAAAGGATATGCCTCTACCGATGCCTTGGGTACCGTTTTGTCAATTTTACGGAGGCCGCCGCGCCGTCCGCTTCAAGATTGGAAAACAATTAAATTTCATTTCGCTTTTCATTCAAATCATTATGCCGGATCAGAGGCGCACCGAACTCTGCACCGGATTCATCCGGCAAAGGGATGCGTCTCGGAAATATTTCCATAATGTTGCAAATGAATTTTGAAAAAAAAAGAAGAATATTACCGATACGCATGGCGGACCAAATGCACGACTCAAAAGACGCATGGAATTATTAATTATGCAACCGAGTTGCATGCGGCAGGCAATACACACCATCAGACAGCAAGTACACACAGCAAGGCGTGGAGTAACATTTCGCACGCGTTAGTTGGTTCGCGAACGCAGGAAAATACTAAGACAAAAAATTCCACTTAATGTGTTTGAATGTGATTATTTAATTGGACGGACTGCGGCGAAATTTTCATGTTGCACGAAATCCTTGTTCGATTTAATTATTCCGACTGTTTGTGTGAGTTGAGTTCTTGTTGATTTATTTTCGCTTTTGGATAGAAATCAAGTTTGCACCTCAACTGTCCTAGAAGTGTATTAAACACATTTTTTTTGGCTTAACATTTGGTTGGACATGGTGTTTTATTTGTCTTGTTTTTTTGAGATAACATATTTTTTTTTCCTATAATTGGCAAAGCCATCGTTGAATGGGTGTGTTTTTAAAGTGGTTTCGATTTCAGATGCAAGCACAGACCTCAAGCAAAGGCGCATGCAAAGTTGTATGTTTTTTGATTTATAAATTTGCTATTATGCGGGGTAGCATTTTTTGCTATTTATCTGTGGAAAAGATAATCGACGTCCATCTGGGTAAAGATTGGTGGCGGAATTATTAAATCAGCCGATCGAGGAATGGTAGTTGTAGAGCAACAGCTGGTTTGTGATCGATTCATGTTTTTATGGGGAAAATTGCATTTATGGGGGACATTTTTGAGCGGAATATTATGATTTTAGTCAAATAACGGCGTTTAAGTAAATTGGGGTAGACGGGGTAGACCCTTTGCTCGATCGCAACCCATACTATTTCATGTCCGATACCAAAAATCACTGTGAATCACGAACTGAAATCGAACCGACTAAAGGTAATTCTTGGAAACTATTTTCCAACTTTATTTCTTCAACACAGATCCCTTTTGTACGGTGACCAATTTGTTTAATCACAAAGATATTTTTTGAAGTCAAAATTCAGTCTTTAATGGTTAAAGCAAATTATTCCTATCAAAATTAGATAGGTTTGATAAAAAAAATTGACTTGGTCTACGAAAATGGCTTATAAAAATATGCCCCGTGAAAAACGCATAAAAAATTAAAAAAATGTTCCAACATAATGCATGGTAAGCCACAATAAAAATGATAACGAAATTGTGTAGTATTTTCAATGTTTTGGAGGTCTTCTTGCATATTATTGGGAATTTCTTTTTTTCATTTTTTTTTGATGATTTTTCATTGAATATATTTAATTTACCGGCAAAAAAATAATATTGAACTTCTATATGTTATGAAACAAAAAATGATTTATAGAAAAAATAAATTTTTAAGTAGATACGAGTGCTGGTCCGGAAGGAAAATGTGAGTTGGCGACAAAACTATGTGCAGGACAACCACGAACACCTAGAGTTCGGTGTTCAAAAGGCTTCAAGTTCTTAATGGAGGAACCACGTGTAAGATGTAACGTGTATAAATGATAATAAGATATATTTTCTTAATTTTATTCCTTTCCGACATTTTGTTAACAGATACCAGGAGGATACTACGAACCTTATTTCTATAAAAATTAATAGGGCCTTCATCATCTCGTAAAAAGGAAATTGGTTGCTTCACCGATTTTGACTCCAATTGAAGTTATTGAAACTTTTCAATTGTAGTCCATTTGGAACAGTTTTATAGTGTTGCGAGACGAAGGTAATCAAAGTAAATTTTTTAGGGCATGTATCGCAAAGAAAAATTATGCATTTTGTATATTTTCTGCATTCAAAACGATTGACTTTATCAAAGAAAACATTTCCTGAAAGTCAGCACCGGATTTTAACGGATGCAACTCTTAAGATTGTTCCGAATGGATGTTTCACACAACTTCTCGTCATAAATGTCGAATATTTTGAAAGGGTACATCTTTTCCTTACGTTTTTCACGCGGAACGCCTGATGTGCTTTATTTCGTTACTGGAAATTCTTTAAAAAAAATTGTAAGCTTAAATTGAAAGTTATTTGAGAACCTGAACTGACTCTTAATTATAATTTCCTAAGTTTTAAGGTCAGCTCAGATTTTTAAACCCTTAGAAAATTAAAAAGAACAGCTCCACACGAACTACACAGCCCTCTGAGCTCTACAGAAAAGCCCGTCAGATTTCATTCAAACCTCTCTTTAAATTCAGCCGACATTTATAAGAACAAACGGGTAGAAATCGAGCGAGTTGTTTTAAAGCTTATAGGTAACACACTCATAGACAGAGACACTACCTTAGATTAAAACTAGTATCAAATTTTCTGAACTATAAAAATTGTCGTCAGTCTATTTGATCGTTTTTCGTACTGTAGGATATAGTCTTGTTTAGGGGCTCATGTCACCATGTCGCTGCCTGGATATGCAGAAGACCCCCTCGGTATTGCGGATTGATACACTCCCCATTCCCAGTCTAACGATCCTAATGACATTCAAAAGTCTCAACTAGGCAATATGTCAAAATACGGTTCCATACGGTGAGTTCCATTACAAGGTAACGTGCTGGAGCAACATCCACTTCAAGGAGACACGAAAAACGTAATTGGGATGACTGGTTATTGAAATGTAAATACATAGTTGGTCGGCAGATGTACCTTTTACCTCGCATTGCTGCTCACAAGTCACAACCATTCATTTAAGTGAGCCTTTTTTTTCCTGTTAGACTTATGGACCCTGAAATTCCAACGCCTTACTATAAGAAGATATTTCAAGACATTCTATGGTCACGGATGTTTGTCATACGTCCGCGACAGTTGGCGCTGTGAAAAAAAAGTTTATGCATGACTTCTATTTTCTTCGGGGATCGACCCTCACACCACTCATAGGTAAATTTAGCCGGGAATCGAAGGCTGGGATTACAAAGCTCAGCGAACTACTTGGCGAATACGTTTTCTTAAGTGAATGTTTCGAGAACGTCTTTGCATTTAATTTAAACAGAGTGAGATGCCATCTCATTCCGGTTGAGAATACCGTGTGAAATCAAAGAGGCGCAATCGCATAGACTTCCTCCATATGTTTACATTTAATTTTTCTATGAATCTCCGACGGTTCTTCCATCAACACACTGCCGACGTCCGACATTTCAAATGATTCATTTATCATCAGCAGTCAACAAAATCAAATTCAAGACAACCCAACGCGAAATAAATACGAATCGAGTGGTGGCATTTTTAGCGGGTTTTTATCGCCTACCTCTGTTAAAGGGCTTCATTAAACACATACGTCTCCTAAGGACAATTTTAAAGATCAAACTACTGGTCAGTACTCCTAACTGAATAGTTAAGCTGATAATGCATAGTTCATTCTCCTCAGTGATCTCTGTCATACTAACCATGCAAATTTGCATGAAACCCCTTCCACCCAAATCAACATACCACACAACAAGTGCAACAGATATTCTTCTAGATAGTGTCCACTGTCCAGTCTATCTATCCACTCATAATCTCAATTAGACACAAATTTACGCCAATAAATTAACAATTTATGAAAATCCGCAATCTCTCTCTACCAGTCCAAGCAAAATATCGCACGACTGATCTGATCGCCTTCCTTCACAGAAAAAAAAAAAAAATAAATAAAAAACCTAATCCTTATCACATCCACCGATGACATTTGTAATCTATGTACAGTTTTAAGTGCAACAATCATTTATCATAAATCCGATTCGAGCATAATGTCAGCCAATAATGATTTACTGCGCGATGGCCAACCGATCAAGGGTTTAAAAAGCTAAACACATAACCCAGCCAAGCGAGACCATAGGTATCTGCTACAGAAATATACTAACCAACAGTACATATAATCCACCGGCTGACAGTCAGTCCAGACATGAGGTCTACGATGTTGCGACCGGGTAGGACAGCCACCAGAGCGGTATCCACTATTGCAATAACAGATACAGATACAGATACAGATACAGAGAGACACCCATTAAATTCATTTCAAATCCGCGATCTGATTATTTATCCATTTATCCATCGCGGTGACGTTTCACACAAACGGCAAACACGGCTCAAACCTGTCGAATTCCACCAGGAATTGGCGGCGAGAAAAAACCACTGACAGCTTAGCCAAGCCACAGCTAAAATGACGAACAAAAAAGTAAAACACCGAATTCACCTTACCAACCATTTGGTGGTGCTCACTGCTCACTCTCGGGCTCGCGGCTCATTTGGTTAGAGAGATGCTGTAGTTGTTGTCCCACCGGCTCATATGGTGAGACATCGTTTTCCCTTTTATGATATGATCGGTCCCCATCCCCACCACTGGTCCCATCCACACTATTCGCTATCCAGTGTCGCAAATGCCCTGATGATGACAGCGTCTGATGCAGTCGAAGGCGCATGCGCGCACATGAATCGCCATTAATAACAAATTGTGACGAAATGTATTCACAAATGTGGACGGATGATATCGTTTTATGATTTATTAAATTCTTATTACCAGTTACGGGTCGTGACAGGCACAGAGTTTGGCTAGGACAACAGCATCGCGATCACCATATGGAGATCTAGTACAACTCTGTGCATATGGCGGCAATATAAATGTAGAAGTTGGTTTATGGAAACCGGCGCAAGGTCTTTGCAATGCGACACAGTCATGCGATCGGTCTGGGTTGGCATGGAGGGACAGATGAGAGTATGAATGTCCTTAGACACGAGTAGAGAATAATATGGATTTTTTTGTGGGGGGTGACACTTGGTGGGGCTTGGGACTTTGTGAATGTGGTATTGGCATAAAAATGCAATCGAAGAAGGGCATCAGCTGTTTGGGGGACAGTGTTCTAAAGATGGTTTCCTTTTTATATTCCATTTGAATTGTTTCTGTACCTGAAGGCGAACAAAAGACGAAAGTCCACTTCGCAAAAGACTTCATCACCAAAGACAGGATTGCTCATATAGCGAATACGATTTATGTAGCTCTTGACGATCCACGCTACTCTACTGCAGTTCAAGTGGAATGCATGTGGAACGTGTCGATAGAGAACGGATGCTGTCGAATAAATGACGAAGACATTGGAAGCCTACAAAGTTGTCATTACCAGTAAACCCAATGGTGCAATAGACTGAATTGAACTACTATAGCTGCCGGAGCAGAAGCAGTGTCTATTTGGGTCCGGGACTTGGAAGAGACATCCAGGTAACATGTCTTCAGCTTAAAACATGTAGTAGCATTCCGGATAAGGGCTAAAATTGGAAATATTAGCAGAATATGTGACCACTAGCTCAAGGTTAAGACTGGAAACTGCGAATGTTAAGGGAGGTTAAGCCAAAGAGCCAAGAAGTCGTTAGAACTGTCAGTATTCTGTTCCAAGCATGACTCCTAAAACTATTAGTACAGTACATGGCATATCAAGGAATCATCTACGGAAGAAACATATATTAAAAGACGAAGATTACGCCTTCAACACTATCTGCGGTACTAATAATCATTTCTATTGCCCAGGCTAAATTTTTCGAACTCAGAACTGCGAAGTTTTCCAAAGAAAATTGCATATTTTGACCTAAAAATTATTTAGTGTGAAGGTTAAAAATGGTTACTAGTAAGGCCCCATGTCTTGAAGACGGCGATATACAAGCTGCGCCATTGCCAAACACTTGCAAGCAGAGGAGTAGGTACATGAAGTAATTGACCTCGAAATGTCTATATTTTGAGGAAACTAACTAGATAAACCTCAAATAGAGGTTGGAGCTGAAGCGATAAATTATAGTAAGGAAGACCCATCGTCTTAATCTAACTGCTAAGATCAGAAAATATTTTTTTTAATTCTTTGTTAAACACTCACTGTAGTGAAGGTAACACGCAGCTTTGCATACCGCCTTAGTACTTAGAATTTTTGACAGCTCAAAATATCTGACAAGAAATTACATTACATTACATTACATTACAAATTACAAAGTAAACGAATGCCCAATAAAACAGTTCTCAGTCACATTTGACACAAAGACGTATCCTGGTATATTTTGTTGTGTGTCTCTTACTTTTCTTTCAACTTTCTCATAGTTTCCACTCACTGTAAATGTGCGGTTTTCCAGGATTTCATGAACACATCCCATAAACTGATGCCGACAGTCAGTGTCAAGTAATTTGTACTGGGGACAGCTATCCTTATCTTGTGTGGCTCCCGAAAGTTTTAAGTAAAGTGTAGTATGTAACAGTTGCGTGAAAGATTATGTGTTCATTCACTTTGCTGAACTAGATGTGCAGTTCAATAAAACACGGCTACTGTCCACATAAAAGGATTTCTCGTTTTGAAAGAGTTTTGCAGAGTGCGTTGCGCTCTTTTATCTACGCGAGCTTTAAGTAGTTTGTCGGTCATTTTGTATCCAATGTACCTTAGCGGTAACGATTCATAAGCCCATATAAACTTCCAACCTTTCCCGCACTAAGAATTGCCACATCCAATCACTATAGAGGACAAAACTGCCTTACCCATTTGGCAACAATAAACTACAGAGCCAGCGGGCATTGTAAATGTTTTCACACTCATGATCGATTGAATCGATTTTTGAAAAAAGAAATGACAACATAGCACCACCCTGCGGCACCCCATACAGCACCATCACCAACAGTGAATTATTAACCTACGATTTGACTGAGAAAGGTGCGACATTTTTGTTCGAATCTTTCCGCCAGGAGTGCACCCATCATCATTCTGCTGATGGACTACAAAATGTTTTACAGCCCATGATCATTCTGATGGAATTTATTCTTACCAAGTACGGCAAGACTTCCTTCCTTGATCTAGGGTTTTGCTCATTTTTGTATGAAATAAAGCTCGAGCAATAAAACCGAAGGTGAAACGTCAAATTACGAACAAACTATCACAACCGCCGTCCATCGCTCGATGGTTACTCAGCTTTCGGATTATACATGCTTATGTGTCTCCCTGTGAACGGGGTGCCCCGGGGAGATGTGCCTTGTCCGATTTAATGCGTTAGCTGTTGGGTAAAAAATGCATCTTTCCCGAAAAGATGCATCATAATCACGGTCGCCACTATATGCATACGAACGGTTTCAGTGTTTTCGGGATACGGATCGTATGGAAATAAAGAAATTAAAATTATAATGGCGTATAATGACAACTCCAGGAAGAGTGGCTGCGCGCTTGTCCAAGACACATAACTTGGCCACTGGCATTCCGTAGCGGTGCCGCATTTCTTGGGGCACACAGGGACCACCGATATGTCGGAGATTCGTGATGGGCTCATTTATTCTCATTTATACCTACACACATTTGCGACTTAAAATTTCTTTTGCGTTGCCTGGATTGTTTTTTTTTCTGCATTCGCGTGCAATTCATTTTCACTGCGCTTCGCTGTGATGTGATGTATTTCGGCTGCGATTTGGGAGGCAAATTGGTGGTATTAACGATGCACTAATGTGATGATGATTTCATTCGAGATTTTGTGGTCACGCTCTTGGTTCTTGGAAAAATTGTCTCCACGAGTTCATGGAAGAGTCTATTTTATTCACATGCAATCATCTTAATGGTCTGTCATGTGTGATGGCGGTGGTAGATTTTTTTAATGCAACCACCGTTTTGCAGTCATATTCAGCTAAAATTTTTAAAGGTAAAGTACCATGGGACAGATTTTTTAGTATATTGATTTTCTGTAGTAGACCAGCTAGGCAGGTTCTAAACCACTTGACCAAACTCGCAGTGCGACCAGATTATTCCGAAGGAAACTCAAAGTATATCACACACGGTTAGCAGCGGATCTTATAGCGCTCAAGAGAAACAGTGCAGTTGGTATAAATTACTCTTAACGAGCTCTCTTAAGCCAACAACAACTCAATTTTCAACTCGATTTGGCTAGGCGCAAGTATCATTTAAGATGAGTACAGATGTGTGAGCTCTTTGGTTTTCATCAATTTTAACCAAAGTAGATATTGTCCCGTTAAATTCAATTCGTCTTCAATGCATTCACAGAATTTGAAAAAAAAAATTGAAAAGACTTCAAAAAATTTAAGCAATGAAAAAGCATTGCAATCTTTTGACTGTAAGTACTTTGACTGCTTCAGGTGATTGCTTCACTTAAGACTTAAATATATGGGGATCTCAATTTCGAGCTTGAAATACTTTTGTGAAGAGTAATGACTTCAAAATGTTTTTTTTTTTTTACAAAATGACTGCAGTACTCAAAAGTTTCCATTTTTTTTAAAATCCGGCCACTATGTCTCGGTGCTTTATGTCCTACTTAAGCTGAGCTTTCACAAATTTTGGGCACTTCTTCATGGAGAGCAGTCTCCGTAGATGTACCCTTGCTTTACTCGTGCTTTGAATGACATAAAAGAGACCTTCCTATGCCTGCTCTTGTGTGAAGGTCAAGTATACGTTCTAAAGTCTTTAGTATGAACGACGTTATGTAAAATGGATCTGAAGTCGTTCGCGGATTAAAGACACCTAAGACACCATCACTCACAGCTCACATATCGCCACCCAGTTGTGTTTAAAACAAAAAAATCCTTGCAAGAAAAAATTTAAAATTAAATGCTACAGCATCCTTCACTTAATTCCTTCCACTTCCTGCTCTCAGAAGACACACATCTCCAGAGTCATTAATGTTCCCTTCAATCACACACACACACACACACACACACACACACAGTATTTCGCAAAACAAGTCTGCGAAATTCTTCGATAATCCGTCCGGATCTGCGCGTTCCTCTTTGCGGACTCATCCTGAAATGGACACATTTTTACAGGCCCTCTAGCCTCCTATAAGCATATACAACTCCAACTGCACAGTAATTATGTGCGTGATCACAGCAGACGAGCACAATGACTTCCATAAGAAGCATGAATGATTATGCAAACGATTGTGTGGGTTTGGGTTGTTCACATCCATCTCCATCTGTGGCGCAAGTCTCTCCCTATAGCTAGGAGGCCAACAGGTCACAGTGAAAACTATTCGAGTTGCAAATGTGCGTTGCCATAGTTGCTTTGGTAAATGAACCAAATTTTTCGCCCTAAATGGCAGCCGACCTATTCGGACCATTAAATCTCTTCGCTGTTTTTTCCGTTTTCTCCTGTGTTCCTGACCAAGCATAAGTATGCCTGCATCCAGCTCTGCAACGATCACCATTCCTCATCGGAATCGGACTGACCTTCTTCGCCTTGGCTTTGGCATACCTGTGGTTGTGGCCCAAATGCGTTCGTGTGTGTGCGCAATATAAACAGAAGCTGACCCGCTGCAACTTTGTCGGTCGCGACTGCGCAGCATCGCATACATCGAGACGAAAATGATGAGCTTTCGAGGGGTACACATAAGCGCCGAATTATTTATGAGACCAGCGATAGTTCACCTCGCCCCTACATTAATGACCGACTGCGCGTGCACTTGTATGTAATTAAATTTGAGCGTGTAACTTAGCACAGAGCACGGGCATATGGTGCAGCATCCCAGCATCCAATTCGGATCCAGAGATTCTGATGTTACCACCTAATTGGATCATTTAACTGAAATTTATTAGCTGATTCATGAACAGCGATATTGCCAGTTTTATGGGCAATTTGTGGCAGAGTTCTTGATGTATGTTCGCGGGGCAGTCGCTCGGCATTAGGTTGGCTGTTGTTGTTTGTTGTTTGTTGTTCGGCGGGATATTTATGAGTTTTACAATTCGACGGGACAATGCCGGGAGTAAATTGATGTGTTCGAATTGTGAAACGATTCGGTGGTGCACAGTTTTATTGCGACGGTTTTGGTAAAGGTTGTAGGAAGGTTGAGCAATTTGTTGACTGTTATGGTATGACATGATGTCCTCCTATTATAGACAGAGAGGACGATTTTTACTGCACAAATGGAGGAGCTCAATGATATGCGGGCTATAGAAAACAGTTCTCACGTGCATTGCATCAGCTCGAGCTGGTTTAGTTTCGCGGAGATTATATAATTAGTTTGAAAAGCAAAAATGCGAACGGACAACAATGGCTGCAGCGAAACACTCTGATAGAACACGACCTCAACCCAGTATTGGAAGTTGAAGACTGTTACCCAAACAGCGCTCATAATCTAAACCTCTTAGTAGGCAAAGGAAGCTTGATTATTTTTTTGCAGGGTAAACCATCTCACGACAGCTAAAACAGCCTTCAGAAGCGGATGCCTATGGACTGACAGGTTGAAGAACCCTTCTAGGAGCTGAGCTACCTTTTTTTTTGACTTGTCTACTCTGCTTGTGGGAGATTAAAAAATGTACATTTCACTAGTACAAGGCTGCTACAAAGTCAGTCTAAAATGAAACAGGTTCCACGCTTTGATGACATGTTTGTCCCGCAATCAGCTTCGACGATTGGGCGCCAGTTATAATCTAAGAAGTTAGCGATTCACCCAAGCGAATGGTTGTGAGAAGATATGCCAAGGAGACCTACCAATACGGCCCTGTTCCACCAACTATTTATTTATTTAAATTCCCAAATAAGGGTCTCATGGATGTCACTTATATTTTCGAGCTTGATGGACGAGAGATATTAGTTCTACTCTTTTGGCTTTTTGAAGAGCTTTACTTATTCTATGGTGGTCCAGTGAGTCTAACCGAAAGTCCTTATACTAGATTTGTATGCTGTATATAGTCTGATACATTAGCTATCTTCTTGTAGTCTTTCTGCTGTGGGCAGACTGTCATATATCTCAAAAGTCAAAACTTTTACATTGATCTTGGACTGACTTTAAGTTGTGTTTGTACCTTTGCTGGGTGTTACGCTATGAATTGTCTTTTTGCGCAAATTTTTCTTAACCTTTTTCCGAGGAGAGGACTTCAGGCATTAAGGTGCGAGCTTTTACCATCGGTCTTGTTTGAGGCATAAATGAAATTACTGATTTCTAGTTCCTTTACAAAGCTGCGAATAGAAGGTTCGCAAGTCCAGCTTAAAACGGTGCTATCATTCACTTTTGGGCTATTTAACCTTGACCTCGTGGTTTCTTTTTATGCTTCCGACTAGAGCCACTCATGTGTTTTAAGGTCCTTGCTAAAATTATGTGTACGGACAAACTTGTTGGGCAGTGAGCTCGTGTGCTACTTCTGTTTCAAGGTTCAAATTAGGGTGGTTATCACTTCCACCTGTCACCTAAGTTCTAAGGACCATATTTGTTTTGCTTTACACCGCACAAAACGCCCGGAAATTGCTCGTGACTAGTTTTTGGCTAGTTTTTCAACACGTTTTTGAAGCGTTTTCGACCCTTGATCGATTATTTTTAACTGCATGAATGAATTTTTGAATTTCAATGTATTTTTGACTAGTTTTTTTTTTTACTCACTATTGAGCGTTAGAACAGTTTTTTTGACGTTCTTTTGACTAGTGTCTTAGCAAAATTTTCCAAACTGTTTTTTGAAGCGTTATTGACTTGTTTACTGACGAATTCTTCGACCTTCATATTTTTCACACGACTAGTTTTTGACAATTTTTGGACTCATTTTCTTAAGGTGATTTATGGAGCATGGGAAGATGCCTTTAATGAGTTTTTGACTCGTTTTTTTATGCTTTTTGAAGTGTTTTTGAATAGATCCTTAACGAACTTCTTAGCGCGATAACTTTTCTTATCCTTAAACGCTTTTTTGTCGACTTTTTAGGTGCATTTCTTCTTTCTATATCCAGAAATCAGCAAAAGGGATATTATTTGTTTCAAACAACAACCATTTTGCCCCGCCCGGGAAGTCAGTTATTACCCAGTCGTGTAATCGAAACAATGTAAACATTTAAGTTAATTCTACCATATCCGCACCATCTGATGTAATAAAAGACAAATTATAACGACTCCCAAAAAATACAAAAAAAAAAAAAATCCAAAGCACACCGAACAACGCCAAGATCCTCCCAGCACATACTTCATTCACACCACTTGCACAGTTGATGGTTGGTTATATTGACGTAAATCCGCCATAACTGCTATACAACAGCAGCACCATCACCGGAGAAACCATGATAAATCTCGCATGATAGCAACTAAATTATGCCATAAAATTTTATATTTATTTTCAATTTTTTGTCCATTCTTTTGCGAGAAGTTGACTCCGTTTTCAACTGAAAATTCGTGTTGAGCGGGTATATCCTCTTGTCTGCCAAAAGAGTCAAAAATTAACGTTGGCCAACCAAAAAAAAAAGAAGAACACAAGAAAAAAAATTGCAGTACTAAAAATCAACGATCTTGTAATTTTGGACGCAGTGATGCGAGTCATTAAGGAGTACAGCATCAGCAATACAGGAGGAACAGTGTCGGCAAATACCCACGCCTCACCTGAGGCCAGGATTGTTTCCATTTTTACTCTTTTCCTTTTTAAGTTACGAGTATATGTACGTTTGGGCTTTCAACTGGTTTTCCCTTTTTATGTTAAATTCTTGTTTTTATTGTCTTTTGGATATATTTTTTATACGCAGCGGTCAGTTTGTATTGCGTACTGTATGTTGATATTGATTCCTCTTTTGTGCAAGCAGATACATCGATGGAAAAAAAATTATGGTACGCTGTTTGCCTTCTAGAACAAAGGTCAGGGAGCATTGTGTATCGCATGGCGTTTACGTGTGTTTGTTGCTTTTATTTTGAAGTGAAATTCAAAAGCGATGAAGTGCACTGCGCGGCTGAATTGGGGCGAATTATCCTTTTCGACTTGTTATCTACTCGAATTGAGAGTCTGAGTCGTGGGCGCTTGCTAATTCTGTATAATAGGTGCCATCATGTACATGTACATTGTACATCAAAAGTCCTTTCTGAGTCTTGTGATACAAGCGACAGCTTTCAAATCAATCAAACTTGGAAAGGACTTCAAATGTTTTGTGACCAGAGTTGGATCAGAAAAAAATTTGAAAATTTAATAAAACTAAGCAGATCATGTTTAATTTTAGATCTCCAACTTGGATCCACAAGGGCTTTATTATTTAGCTAGTCCTGCAAAACGAAAATTGCTATCAACTATTGAAGCAGCAATATTAACAGGATGGACTCGAGAAGAAGTCGTTTTCCTTCAACAAGCTTGTCTTGGATTTCAATTTTCAATGCAACTTTATAGGTCTCACTTGCGATTGATGGTTGATTGACCCCAAAAAGATCAGCTATGAGAACATTACCTAGCTACTTATTTAATTTGCTTCGTGTTAATTTTCGTTGTCGGCAAAACAGTAGGTATAGGTACATGTGGAAATAGACCTACGGAAATTCACTTTTTTAATTGGTACATATTTAATAAGAATTTCCATTTTTTTCTGACTATGTACGCTCCAAAAAATTACCGAAGTTGCCAAGACTTTCAAGATTATCGTACCACAATTTTGATTACTCTGAATTTAATTTAATTAAAAAAAAAACAAGAAGCATCCTTAGGCTCCTGCTTGTGTTAATTTGACGTAAACTCAAACCGCTTTCTAGACCGAACCAATGCAGCAGCAACTAGTGAAATCTCTTCAGAAAAAAAAAATCGCCCAAACGTGATTCTTTTGAAGGAAGCGAATTTCTTCAGACAGTTCCGAACAAGAAATGCCAAAATGACACTCTGATTGTGCGTATTTGAAATGCGTTCACCCTTTTTTTGCCACGCATGTCAATCATACGATGGTGAATCTCTTCTGATTAAGAAAACCCACGGGGGAATTCCTTCGAAAATAAATAAAAAAAAATAAAAAAATTGGACGTCTGACAGTGGCCGAGATTCGGGTTCAGTTACCACCCCATATCCGATGGGAAAAGAAATTCTTAATTAAAGACTGAGACCGCCAATTCAATGGAGGTGTCAGTTAGTTTCAGTTTCTGGGTTTCCATATCACATGTAACATGGATTACGCTTTCGACGGAAACTTCCATTAAATGGAAAATTCGATACAAATTCACCTTCGACGTTATTCCAACTGAAAGTGATTTTTATTCGTGAATAGACAAGCAACACCAGGTGGCTAATAAGTTGACAACTTTTCTGGCAAAAAAAAAAAAAAATATTAAAAAAAATGCTAAATTGTATCTAAGTCAGCCGATGAAGGCCTGTTGCGCAATTACTTTTTGTTAGCACTAGCTATTCAAAAAGCGTTCATCCGAACTTGTTCATGAGCCCAACTTAACAGAGACAAAACTAACACATCAACCTGATTGGCAGGTAGGATACTTGCACATCAACATTTATTGAAATCTCAATCTGAGGACGCATCGTGTAGCTGCTACATAAATTACAATTCAACCAATCAAACTGGTGGAGGATACCTGCATGAGTAAGAAAAACATTTTTTTTATTGTTAACAATGTAAAAAAATATTTGTCTTGGGCTCATTTCCATCCAAGGTTCACGGAAGGGATTGGTGTAGATGCATGCACATGATGACAGTCGAAACACGTATTGCAATTTCAAAATCTCCAATTACCGATAATTTTGCGTGAACTTAACATGTTGTGTGACATGCGGTTTATTTGGTTAATGTATATAAAAAATTAAATGTCGAGGAATCAATATCGGTTGCGAGTATGTGCGCGTGCGAGTATGTGCGCGCTCTCGACATATGGGTATTGATTCATTTCAGTATCGAATAGTGTTACCTACACTTTACTATTGTATAGGTAGTGGCAAAATGTGTCAGTAAAAGCGGACAGAAAGATCCTCGTTCAGATGGTATACGTAGTGGAATTTTGTTAATTCAACAATAGAAGCAGAATCACGATGGTAGAGTGAAATAATAACTGTTACTGCCAATCTCTAATTCGAATTGATGTGAATTAAAATGAAATAATTACCCTTGTTTACGAGGACTTTCAGATAGGAGATAGGCAACCAACGTTCATTATAACTGTTCACCTCAAATTCAATCGACTCAAAAAAAAAAGCGAATTTTTAATGGAGTTCGTAAAGTTTAATGTGGTCCTGGACCGTAATAGTTAGATAGTATATATCGCCTTTTATTAATTGCGATAGAAGTATAAATTGGTATATCGTATATATATCAAATCCACCAGTTAAATTTAATTGAGCATTTTTTGAGAAACCATTTCATGTGGGATTAATATACATATCTACCCCTTAAGGGGGGTCAGTTCTCATTTTTCCTCATAAAAATTTATTTGTCAGCGGAAACGTTTTTTTTTTTTCTATTCTCTTCTTATTCGGCCCTAGCGAGGTATCCGTCGGAACGGAAAATTCTCCGATTTTATACGATTCGGAGGATTTTTGCAGTGAGATATTCTTCGGAACAACTGTTCGGAGAATTGTTCCGACATTTTGCAACGCCTATCGGCGAATTACGTTGAAGTGCGATGAAGTGCATTTTCTTGTTAAATTTTTAACAGCTAGGCTCCGATATCCTCCGAGAGAAATCGGTTGCGGAATTCGTTTACGATATCCTCCGAGTACAATGAGTCGCGGAATTTATTCGCGATTTGCAGTAAAGTTTTAAATAAATTAATGCTAAACAATATAGCAACGCATTTGTTTGTATTTATTGCCTAAATTTGTGTTTCCAGTGGAAAATCTAGCGAAAAACCAAGCACCAAACAAACGAGGATGTGAAATCAATGCGTCATCGCATTTCAATTATTTTTTCCGAGAACGGATACCTCGAATGCAATTTGCTGTTCCGACAGAGTATGCGCTGCGGAAAATTTTCCGTTCCGACGGATACCTCGCTAGGGCCGATTATTTAAATCTTAGAATAAACTTTTCTTGCCTTAGTTCCTTTTGTTAAGTGTTTGCCTTGAATAGATTTATAAACTGCTGTCAGAAATTGGCTCCGGTTTTACATTTGCATTGCAAATTTCTGTAGTTTAGGTTATAGTTTTTTTTAATTATAAACTATATCGAATTAAAAGTGCTGAAAAGTGATGAAAAAACATTTTTAAAAACTTAATCTGTTCAAAAGATAATAGGAAATTGAATTTTATAAGTGTTTGCAGCTAGAAATGTGTTAAAGTCACAGTTTCATGAGGAGTAGTAGTTTATATACACAGCGTGATAATGAAGTGAAGTACAGAATTTTAAATTACATTATTATTTGATGCATATCAATTCCGTTTGGAAAATATGAGGTCTCTGTTTTATTCCATTAAATATGTTTTTAAATATACATACACATTTATTTTTTTAAATTTGTTTATTTTCTCTAATCATAAAGTGTTTTTTTTTTTTATTGAATATCTACAAATATTTATAAATATAAACAACAATAATTTGTATACCATTTTTTTTTTAAATATTTACGAATATTTTTATTCACAAAAAAGTTTTCGGCCAATTGATTTAAAAAGATGAACAATTTTGTAAAAAAAAAGCAATATTGATAAAACATTCATAAATACAAATCACTCTCAAAACCGTTTTAATGACACCGTCCTCTTGATTAATTTGATTAATTGGACTTTAAGTGTTGTCCATCCACAGCTTTTGGAACTTTAGATTTTCCCAACTCTTTTACTATCTAAATTTTCCATATGTCAAACTTTCTCTGAAATACAACGATTTCGTCAATATTTGCATAAGCTTTTAATAAAAACATTGAAGATAGTTGCCATCTGTTGCTAGAACTATTTTTTCTCAATTTATAGTTTGCAAAAGAACGAACAAACTGTCGATATGTCAGCTTGTTCAACAATTGAACGCATGATCAATTTATTTGTACCAAATAAGAGCCCATTGCAGTCAAGGTCCCAGCTCATAGATATAATCCGTTGCTTCCGTACCCTCGTCGACGTCCAAATCGTTGTAACAAATTGTCCAAATTCACACCCATAAACTAAGCTTAGTCTTTCAAATTATTTATGCCACCCAAACACAATGGTCGTAGACCTTTAGTCGTCAAGTCTAACCTAAAAATCCCAAATGGTCGTTTTACGCAGCCTATTTAGCTTATTTCGCATGATTTAAAATTCTTTGAAATGCTTTGAAAATACCAAAATATGGTCGTTTTTGAATGTAGAATAAACGTAAATTGAGAGCGAGATTGTATCCACTCTATAAGCCTGGAATAGCCTCCACCTTTTTAGAAGGTAAAAACGAGCACAATCCGTCCTAGAATTTTCTTCCTGCTTCTTGACGGTGATATCGTACCTTAACTTAGCTTTTGCTCGAATTTTCGTTAGCCTAATGATTATAAAACAAGCCTTAGCTCTTCTTGTAACCTACAGAAAATTACGATCGAAAGGACACAGCACGTTTAAGGCGGTGGCTATTTTCAAATTCTGTCTAACAATCCACTTTTCTTTTACGGGTTCCCTTCTACGATTCTAGGGATATGCGAAATGCGACAATGCCAACACCAGACCAACTGGCCCTAAAAAACAAACCACCTAAGTCAGCAACCACTGGCTCCATCTTCCAACAATGGACCTATGTAAATACAAATATTTGGCCGACATCCAAGCTGTAGATGCCCAAATTGCCCTGATCTCATTATTTGCCAAAGGAACTCTTGCCCCAATGAAATTAGCCACGAAATTTACAATTCAAATGGAAACTTTCATATTTTACTGCACCGAAGATGGATAGGTCAGCTATAGTGGTCGTTTCAGCCACCTTCCTTCCCAGCCTACAGTGCACAAGCACAATAAACAATATTCGCTCTAGGTATGCATAATTTATTCATGGAAAAAAAACTAGGCTATCTAGTAAAACCAGACCCAACACACCGGCGCAGTCATAAATAATGCAAAAGGACACTTTATGTCACATTAGCTTGCACCACACTATAAAAACGGCCAACAAAAATAAGAGTATATCTATGGCTCGCGCGCTCTCGCACACAGAAAAACAAAGAGTTCCATCCGTGCCCCAGCCAGCGTAACAATATAACAACACTCGCAACACCAGCAGCAGTCATCGCTTTGGTGGTGCGGTACAACCTGCGATCGTTTGCGACTTGAATTTCATATTCTGCAGCGCCCCCTTCCCACCCAAGCATGGTCACCTATATATGGGCGACGACACCGTGAAATGGTGGCAACACAAAACACCCAGTTGCCAGTTGTCGTTAGGGATTGTAATTTATGACAATTTCATTAATAGGAATATCGTCCATGTGGGTTGGGTATCTCCCTCCATCTCTCTGTTTGTCCTGCATCCTTTGGCAAGTGGAACAAAAACGTACCTACTGGAAGGTATACGATACCCTGTTAGAAAGAAGAGGCGACTTTGCCATACAAGTGTCATTTGACAATGCGGCGAAATTTTTAATATGACATTTCGACAATGCGCCCAGTGGAATCAGAATCAGGTGGTTATTAAGCGGGTATCTGGTGCAGCAAGATTTATGGGATGCTCACTGGGCGTGGTGGTGCCCGTATGAAGTTGTTTTTTTTTTGTTTTTTCTTTTCTAATGGGTTCGACGGCATGAAACGAAAAATACGGATTTCTTCCTGCTCAATGAGTTTAAGGTCCCTCCAACCGTCAGCAATAATCCGCAGCAAGACAAGGAGAAATAATTAATCAAGCGTGCTGCTATCAAAGTTTCGCATTATCCAAACCAACAGCATACTTACAACTCGCCCCAGAGAACCTTTGATCGCAAGGGGCCCAAATTTAGTATTATTAATGTCTGCTGTCACGTGCGCACTGATACCGAAACTGTCGCGCGTAACAGAACCAAAAATGGGTTCCTCTCAGCAAAAAAAAAGAATAAAAAAATAAAGTCCACTTCGATGGACTGCTAAAGGACATTTTTCTTCAGCCACTCAGACGCACTTAGATAGCGCAGCTTGCACTTACAAAATTAAATCCGATTAATTATTTAATTCTTATTTTTTACTTTTTTTTTTTTTTAATTTTCGTCGACCGAAGTTTTGGCATATCGTTGGAGCAAATCAGTTCGTTACATTTTACCTTATCGACTTCATAAATTCTACAAGAGTATGCCTCGAGGAGGAGTTGCCAGCTTATGGGCAGTGGGGACAGCGAGTGTCAGCGAGACGAATTGCCCAACTTAAGGCATACAGGTTGACTTAAATTAATTCAATTTATAATATGCTATCTTCGTCGGTAACATAATTATAATACAGCACTGCAAGGGAGCCGGACAATGAACAAGAAACTTAAATCATGATCCAAAGGGCATATTATATACAGATCTGTTGTTGAGGTAATGAACGAGATTTTGTTTTGTGTGACGATAAATGCTCATTTGGGAACCTGCTGCGAAATAAATCAACCGGAGACGAAATTGCACGAACAAGATAAGAGCGGTTGTTGATTGGCCATGTCAAATTATCAAGGATTTCTGGTCAAGAATTAAGGTATCGAATGAAAATTATTTTTTTTTAATCAGAGGCAAACGAGCTTTAGAGATAGGGCGAATATAGTTTAGGTTCCGAGGCATAATTGCCTCATTTGGGTGGGTTTTTCGATAAGACTATGGGTTCACAGGCTTGCGGGAATTTTTTTATCTTGAATTTTTCTTATTTCCAAATTAAAAGCAGTCGTTTAGATAACCTTTAGTGTAAGGGCATTTGTATGGTAGCGTCGTATATGGCGGTGTCAATAAACGGAAAACATGGACCTTCGGAGAGCCTGGTGAATTTTGCCCAGTTGGCAAATATCAACTTATTGTTAACTGACTTTTATAGCGTCACGTAAGGGAGGTGTCGATTTCAAGATCGCAGATGTAGTGTGAGTTCATAATTGTAAATACTGCTGCCCAAACTACTGCCCATGAATACATTTATATATTATAGTTGGCGCAACAGGTCCGTAGGGACCATAGGCCTAGCTTCTTGTGAGATTTTATTTTTTGGAACGAATAAAAGGGATCTACAATTTTATGCCGATTTCAAACGGCCGAATGAGAAGCTTTTTCAAGACATTTGTACTCTCGGATGTTTGTCAGACGTTCGCCAGAAGTGGCACAGTGAAAAAAACCCGAGTTGGAATTTGGGTTTTTGCGGGATTCGAACCTGGGACCCCTCGCTTAGTAGCCCAACACACTAACCACTGCGCCGACATTTATGAACGCAAAATACAGGACCCTGAATGCGGCTACCATGTATTGACTAAAATAAGTTCATAATTGAATGTATAAATTAAAGTCAAAAATGACAGATAGAAATACAGTTCAGTGACATATGTGTTAGAGTGTGGGTAAAATGGTTTTATCCCTTGTTCTCGTTTTGCATACTTGGTGCAATGCCGAAAGTGTTTTTTATGTCGGAGTGTGGGTGTGTTTCACTCCTTTGGTAATGAACACGAGTACGATCTACTTATGTGAGACTATAAGTAGGTATATTTTTCCTTTTATTCTGTGAAGAAAAAGGATTACCACAGACAGATCTGCGAGTGTTTCGACGATCAGTAAGGATCTAGAAGCCAGACGCTTAGGAAGTGCGCCGCAGAATTGTCCTTCTGACTGAGAAATATTATATGCGAGTGCTTAATATTTTATAATAAGTTTAAGATAAGTCATCGCTCCATATGGCTGATACAAAAATGATATTGATACCATGTTCCCACCAAACTGATATCGCGAGGTTTCCATGAACTTTTACCGAAACCTTGTAAGTCGTTCCCACCGAGTTAAAGTGAGTTCAAAAGTCATAAACTCACAGAGCGAAAACGACCACATAAAATAGAAGAAAAACTATAAGATTTCTCTATGGTTTTCATCCAAGAAGAAAGTCATATTAAAACAATAGAGAAAATCTTATTAAAATGATGGTGAATTTTCTATAAGAAAGCCACATTCTTTTAAAAAGATATCTTATTAAATGTTGATATGACGGCACCTTGAAACAATACGAAAACTTATTGAAAAGCATGTGAAAACCTCTTAGCAGCAATAGGGACAACTTATCGAAAATATATGAAAAACTATTTAAAAATATATGGAAAACTTATTAAAACTTTATTTGCGAAACTTATATGTACATGTTCATCTTAAAATTACCTATCTTAAAATTATAAAAATGTTGTATTTAGAATTTCTTGAATTTCTGGTCTCAAAACGACAATTCTTTACCACAGATTTTCCTTCCTTTCAAAGAATGGCAGCCTTATTCGTTCCTTGTATCCTTTCTAGAAGCGAATAAGTTGAAGCAATAAATGCACCAGGAGAAACGTGATGTAGTCTTAAATCTAAGAAAATATTAAATTTTGTAATGGTTTAATGTTCCGATTTATTTTTATACAAAAGATTACCTGTTAAATCTACATCTTTCTTCACACATTTTAGCAGTTCCTTGTTCCTTTTATCTTTAATTTTCTCTTCGAATTACAACATCATTTGGGGAAACATTTGTCGTATTTAGTGAAAAGTAACATTTTTGTCTCGGGATGAAGGGTTTCGAAATCTAAGATTTAAAATTGTTATACTTTATATATTTTCGTTAAATGCATTAATTACTTACATCTTCATATCCATTATCTAATTAATTCGCTGGAAATGTTATTTGTTTGGTTAAATAGATCTACTAATGATTACATTTATATTACTTTCACTTAGCGACACGTGGGCTCAGCACTTTTATAAAATATTTTATTTCTAAGAGGGAATTCTTATTGATCAAAGAATATTAACGTTTAGACAAGCACTTTTAATAAGTTTGTCTTCTCAGAAGCGAGTATTAATAAGGTTTTCATATTATTATATCATGCAATGTGAAAATGCCACTTATAATTAATGAGATATCTCTTTAAAATTTTAAAGAGAAATCTTATAGATTTGAGAAGATTTCCTTTGTGGCGTTTTTTTAATAAGTTTGACTTCTTAAAGCCAAATATTAATAATGTTTTCCGATTATTAGGACTAGTTAATATGATTTTGCATGTAAAAACTATACGAAAAACTGTAAAAAAAAATTAATAAGATTTTCTTCATTAAATCATTAAGAATTCTCTATGGAAATATCACATTATTTATTAGTTTTAATCCGATTTCATAGTAAAGTAGTCCAATAAGGCAATCTTATTGATTTTATGTAGTCATTTTTCGCTCTGTGTGTCAAATTTAATGTGGCTGTTTGTTGACGCAAAATAATAATACCAAAAATGAGTCCTGAACAAATTAAGGAAATAATTGCAGCATTTATAGGCGATTTCGCAGTACAAAGAAATCAATTCATTACAATGCTAAATGTACAAGTTCTTAAACTCTTACATCTAATAAGGAAAAAAGCTCAAAATCTAAAGAAATCTCGAAATTTTGTTTGATTGCTTTGGCGTTTAATATTTTGAAATCTACAAATGAACACAAAATAGACCAAAGTTCACTGTAAACGCTCATTCGGTTTGATAACCTCTCACGGATGGATGAACTCAGAGGGGCTTCAAATAGGTTTAGCTGAAAACCCGAAGTTTCGACACTTTAAAAATGTATGGCAAAACCTCAGAGGTTTGGAAAAATTTTACGAAACCTCGGGTTTTCGTTTGGTGGGAACATGGTATAGTCCTCATTATAAACCTGTTGGATGGCAAAAACTTGGAAAGCATAAAGAAAAGCTTTGTTTGTCTACAAAGAAATGGGGAATGATGGCCAAATTTGTTACACTAGATCCGCCGGACACAGCTTTTTTTAAACGTTTTCTTTGATTTCAAATTTGCCTTCGACAGTGTTTTTAGAAAAAAGGAAACTTGTGTTTTTTTTTTTAATTCATTTATTAATTTCCTTGACTTATGGCTTGTTGGTTTGGTGGTTGGTAAACAAATTAAATATGTTGTAATAAATGCTAGGAAATACGAAAAACGAAGCAAGCATCTTAAACAAATACTACTGTATTATCACAAATATACTAAATGCTGTCTAAAGTGTAGTTAACTTACTTAATGTTATAGCATGACTTGGGTACCTATTTCAGTTAAACAGTTTGCATGAGAAGTCATCAAGACATCCACTCCCCCATTTAATTCAATGCGGGAGTTAAAATGCGCTCAAGAAAATTCCCCGCGTTTCCTAGGTGAGAATTCATAAAAAGTCAGAATTACAAAATAGAAGTCAACAAGAAGTGCGGTTTTTCATTGGACCCACTAACTTGTTCTCGTCAACTAGCGGTCAATATAACGCTGCCAAGTCAATAAATAACATAAAACAATGAACGTCAATAATGACAAAATCAGTGAATCAAAGTCAGCAAAGTCAAATTGACAAAGTCCAACGTCCGCAGATTGAAATACGAGTCAAAGCATCTAAAAATTTCTCTAAGAAATAAATCACTCCACAAGGACGATCGATGTGGCGTTGGTATACCACGAACCCTAAGATTCTTAAAGTTAATATGGAAGCTAGTTAAATAAAACCTGCGGCAGGTCAGATAGAAACAGAAGGCCGTCTCCTTCGTAATTGGCTAAGATGTGTCTTATGCATGATGGGTAAAGTCATTTGAGTATAGTATTTGAACCAGTTTCTAGGAAGAGTTGAAACGTTGACCAGGCTGGTCAAGATTGAACATACCAGTAGTAGAGTAGATACACAGCTCTAAAAAAACGTGATTCTGATATTTGCATTTGCTTTTATTGAACTTTTCTGAATATACAATTTGACTGAACAAGATAACAAATGGTGGTGAATAATTAATATTTAAGTAGCGGCTTATCAACGGGGGTCCCAACTGTAAACAATGTTTGTTTTCTTAAATCTCCTTTACATAAATTCTAGCTTTCTTCTCAGATTCATACACTCCACCCGGTGTTCAAGTCCGGGTGGAGTGTGATCCTGACTCAAGAGATAGCAATGTCATTAATGGACTTTTGAAAACGCATGGTGAATTGTATGATGGAATGAAAAGTTTTAAGATTTCGAAGCAGTTGTTGAACTGAAACAGTCGAGAGTATAGTTGTCTTGAAAGAGCACAATTACCCGTTTGAACTCGGCATAAAATAGTAGATCCGTTCCAATTCGTTCGAAAAATTAAAAACTCTCATAAAACGAATGGTTGGAAAAATCTAGAACTATAAAGAGTCCTTATACGGGTCTGTCGCGCCACCAATTTATTTTTTTTATTTTATGCCGTGATTGCGGACTCATTGGCTTTTAGGTTGGCAGCAACAGCATGCCAATGTTGAGCAGTAGATCTATTGCATTTTATGTAATGTAAAATGGAACTGTCCAAAATACAGAGAGTATTTGATCTCAGCTTTTATAAACAGGGTTAATGGACAGGTAAGATACAACTTTCTTTTTTCCCGATGGGCACCACAATTTGCCAGTCTAGACCTGACTGTGGCATTAGGCCAGCCCGCTTACCAAATTTAACCTCACCTAAACCTGGAATACAAGCCTACTGTTTTAGTAGCGTTGTGGTATAGCTACGGTGGCCATATTTCAGAAATCCAAATAATGAGCAATAGAAAAAGGAATTAATTTCAAAACAATTCAATTATTTATAGGTAATTTTTAAAGAAAAACTTAAGAAAAAAATCAAATAAGACGCATTTTTAAGTACTAGATTACTTGTTTTCTTTTTCAGCAAGTTAGGGGCACATATAAGCATTACCATTTTGTTCATTGAATTTTGGTTTTCTTATTGTTTACGTTATTGCTTTTAATTATTTAAATAAAATACAGAACGAATTTATGTAAACAAAATAATTTATAATGAAACGTCGTCTAAAACCCAGAACTGTTAATTTTCATAACGAATAGATGGTCACCGTAGGCATAGCCCAATATCCTGTGGCTAGCTGAGACAGCGAAGGAAATGGACATTATTTGTTTCCATTGAAGTTTCCAACAATATGGCTGTTGTTTGATTGAAGAAACTAAACGCATTCATAATGTCGTCACAATATCTTCAATCTTCTCCTTGAAATAAAGTCCGCATGAGCTATCTGGGCCTCCATATCTAACCACCTAACTCGTTCCGAGAATAAAAATAAAACACTTCGAACCACTTAGAAAGTGAATACCCATAAATTTGCCATCTCTCACAATATGTTCCAACTGCAAAATTTACTGGCCAACTCTAAGAGTGCACCATAATCTAAACACCTATTACCACAGAATAATTGGCCGTTATTTATAAATTAACTGCCTCGCCTGTCATCGCAACATTCAATGTTGACAATTTGCAAAAATTAGAAGAAGAAAAAAAAAAAAATCGGTCCCCATACGATGACACAATTATCCCTGCGGCGAAACTCAATCGCCAAAACGACAACATCTCAGCATTAAGAACAGATTTGCACTTGCGTCGGGGAACGTAAGCAAAAAATCGGATACACCGCTCTAATGGTTATTTAAAATCGATTAGGTATATGCCATAGCTTGGCATTTGGAAGACGCTCGAATTACGACAGAGTTGCGAACAAACGTGTACGGTGTACGGTGTACGCTGTACGCACTTGCGCAGCATGCGTCAAATAATTCTCGCTCGACCGCTAAAAAGTCAATTTAATGCAAATTGGTGGCAATGTTTACATCTCGCCGGTAGCCAATTGAGGCTTCCGAACTGGTTAAACTTTTTCTCTTTTTCTCGCTGCACGATTCAAATTAAAGACTGGTGGAAGGTTTTGAGTTTCAATTAAAGTTAAAACTCATTTCTAGCCGATCGATTACCCTGATCGGTCTTTGGCCAGAACAGTAACTCATTGGAAATAGTGGTTGCGGGATTGGGTGTGCTTTGTTGTGGGTCAAACGCTTAAGAAATTAAGTCCCGGACAGAGGCCAGAATGTAGAAAATATAAAACGTAAACGACCGCATCTTTGAGGGCTAGGCACCGCACTGCGGAGCAATTGATCGATATTTGATTTCTGTGCAGAAATGCATACTGGTCGAAGGCCACTCCCAAAGCGAATTTCTAATTCATCGCAGCTATACAGCCTCGAGGGGTTTAAAGTCGGTCCAGAAGGAAACGGAACAGGGGGGAGTTTTTCGACTAGTTCATTGATGGAACATAGAAATTTTTTCATCGAATAGCCCATGGTAGTTGAACTGGTACTAAAAAAACCAAAGCTTAAATGTAGTACCTGATATAAATTCGCCGACTAGCTGAAACCTAAAAGTGAATAAAAGGTAGGGCTTGGTAGCTTACGAAAAACTGGATTCTACTCCGGCATCGCGGATTATAATTTTTGGGAAAACAAGGGACCTCACAAATTGAAGACATTTTTTCTTATACACGATAGTCCGACAAATTTCCCTAAACGTAACCAACCAGAAAAAGCTTCTTAGTTCAAAAGTTTGGATTCGGGGTGAATTGAAGGTCCCTTCCACACATCCTAAATAAATAAAAATTACACACACCAATGGCTTCACAACCAAAATCTGGGCCAAGAACCTCTTTGCGGGAATTATTTTTATCGAGGCAGCTCTGGTTGTACGCCCCACAAACAAGATCGAGGCTTATAAGTCAAGCTTCTTCCAACACAGCACAAGGTATTGCTCTCAAAGTGCGGTTAAGGGTATGAGGTCGTTCCACGCCATCAGAAAGTGGAAGAATTAGCGGGACCAGGATTCGAAGCTGTTTCAAACAAAGCTGATCCTTCTATGATTACCTATGCTCTCATGCTCAAGCCTGAAGCAGGAAAGAAGCAACAGGAAATGGACGATGGGCGAATACTCGTTTTATCACAAAAAAAAACTATGGCCGTCCTTCAAAGATGCAAGCTCATATGGAAATGTCGGATGTTTCTTTCCATTCTCGAATCAGGAATTGTAATCTATAACCTCACAAGACGAAAGAAAAACTCTGCAGAGGCTGCGGTTGTCTCGTCATTGAGGATACAAGCTTTAGTTTCAGTTCTTTAATCACACCCTAAGAACAGAATGCTTAAAGCCTAATTTTTGCTAGAACACAAAAACGTTCACTCTTATCAGAGGAGTTTTTTTAAGAGGTTTCTTTTTCGAATAGGCAACACTTTTTCTAGTGACAATCAATTTGACAGATAAGAGGCGAATTGTGCTAACCTTGGTTTTTCCATTTTCAGATTGGTAGACTTACTATTTTCATTTTACGAAAACTGGTCCTTAGGCCTTCAGATTGTATTTAAGTAGACCAAGCCTGACCAAGTCTGAATACCCGGTATACTATCTGAACTGGAATAAATAACAAACGACAAAAAATTACCAACAAGATGGACATAAGCGTGACATGTTGCATTAAAGTCCTTACAGCAAAACGCCTTATATATACTTATGGGCTCAACTATAGGCTCATCTATCTGATAGATTTCCAGTATCCAGTCCGAACCCTCCGAGCCATACTGTATGTGGAACGGCCTCTCAGTGGAGCACTGGTGCACGCCAATGACCATTGATCATCATCCCATGGGGCAATGGGTGCGCGCGCGTGCGCATTACTCTGCAATCGATCGATCGACCTCACTTCACATTTCGCTGCAATCAATTAATCTTCCTCTTCATGTTGTGATCTGCTCCCTGAGCCCAAGAGTCGCACAGTTTTACAAAAAAAAAAAAAAAAATAGGACCAAAGGAGCCAAGACCGAAATGATGCCAAAAGCACAGGTTCACGAAGTTCATTATCAAATTGGAAATTAAAGAAATCCAAGTGAATCCACATCGAATTGGTAATAGACCAAATAAGATCAGCGCAGCAACGCAGCAGCGTTGACTAGAGCAATCCGGCCATGGTGTGCATTGTGTATCAAGGGCACGAGATGAGTCGGTAGTCGGTATCGGTAGTCCACTTGGGCACTTGCTACAGACGATGGCCATTAAAATGAAAGAAAACCAGCCACAGATCGCATATACGAAATGAAGAAACAGTTTAATGCAATTGGTTAATTAAAGCGCTTAATTAATTTGATTTAATCGCATAGCGAACGGGGTGCAGTGCTGTTACGGTTATGTCTCGAGTTCGATTCCTGTAAATTGCAAACGAGAATTGAATTGCACGAAATTGAATAGATCTCTTGGGCTTGGAAGCGCAACACAGGTACACCGTTGTTGTTCTTCTTTGGTTTCGGATTTATTGATAAACGATGACATTGTTGTGGGTGTGTCCGAACGCAATTTGAGCCTCTATTGAACGAGATAATGTCGCAGTCAGCAAATGTAACAGTGGTTGGTGGTTTTTTTTTGCCTTCGAATGTAGGACGGAGATGTTGTTGGTTGCCTTTTGATTTGTTTTGAAAGGAACTAGCATAGAGGTGGAAGATAATTGATTGTGCAATGATCAGGGCGTATGATCCGAGGGTCATTGCAGTCATGCTTTGTATGTCCTGCGTGGAGTAGGGATTGTGTCCGCAGGAAGGCGAAGCTTTTACTTGGACTAGATTGCAAGAGTTTACAAAGTTATATCAGCGGCAGAAATTTAACGGAACGCTAGGGAAAAGTGAAACTGCTTTTCTTTTACGAAGATATTTGACTAGGACGTAGTAAATGTTGACATCTTTCCATTTGACACAACATAGAGTGAATGAATGTGTGTCACGTGAAGCAACTTATAAACAACTCAGGTATTAAAGACGCAAGCATCCATATATTCCCATTGTAAGTGTTAGATCTCTCTCTCCTACGTCTTCGGTCGTTACACTTTTGTGGCCCCGCTGTATACACTTTGCATGGCTACATGTCGCTACAGAGCACAGGCAGTCGCACACATACCACTGGCTGCTATTGTACATTTGGCGTTAAGTCCGCAGTCGAGCACTCTTTGCTATCCTGCTTCTGGTCCGGCTTTCTATTCCTCCTTTCCCCGGAAACCACGCTTTCGTTCTCGGGCCTCTTTCAAAACCATGCCTGTCGTTCGGACTTGTACAGAACCATAGTTGTCGTTGGGACTCTTATGGAACCAGGCTTGTCGTTATCTATATGTAGTAAGAACATAGAATTCCAACGAAAATTTGAGCATCTATTAAACCATAGATAAACATAGTTATCTTACTTACTTACATAAGGTGGCGCTACATTTCGGGGTGGACCTGGGCCTCAACCAACAAGCGTCTCCAGCCAACACGATCATTGGCCAGCTGTCTCCAGTTTCGCACGCTAAGTTGGTTAAAGTCCCTTTCCACTTGCGTGCGCCACCTGAGTCGCGGTCTTAATCTACTGCGCCGTCCCTCGGGTGTGGATTCGAAGATCTTCCGGACCGGAGCATTCACGTCCATTCGCTTTACATGACCCAGCCACCGCAGTAGTACAGTTCGTCGTTGTATCTCCTCCTCCATTCACCGTCTATGCAGACGGGACCGAAAATTACTCGATGAATTTTCCTCTCGAAGCAACCAAGAGTAACCTCATCCGCTTTTGAGTCCATGTCTCTGCACCATAAAGGAGGACTCGGATGATTAAAGTCTTATAGAGGGTCACTTTATAGTTGTTCGAAAGAGGGCTTTGCTATCCAATTGCTTTTTTAGCCCAAAGAAACAGCGATTGGCAAGAGTTATTCTTCGTTTAATCTCAGCGCTGGTGTCATTGTCTGAGTTCATAGCGGAGCCTAGGTAGACAAAGTCCTTTACCACCTCAAAGTTATATCTGTCTATTGAGATATTCTGACCAAGTCGTCGGTGTTGGATGTCCTTTCTTGATGACAGCATATACTTTGTCTTGCCCTCATTGACCGCCAAACCCATTTTCGCCGCTTCCGTCTCAATACTTACGAACGCGCCAGTGACATCACGCTGCGTTCTGCCGATTGTCCACGTACATAGTTATCTAAACATTGTTAATTTATTACTTAAATGAAGATTGCATCCTAACCAGGGGTGGGATTCTGTAAAAAACGAAACGAAAGCCACATTCGCGTTTCAAAAAATGAAATAAATCTCGCGAAAGCGAAAATCTGCTTCATGTAACTTCTAACGTTTTTTTGTTCACATTCGTTTAGGTTTGAGAAACTGTGTGGAAACAAAATTATAGTTTGGAAGTTTCAGTATGAGCTTTATTTTCGTTAAGTTGTTTTGACGTTGAAGAATGTTTTAAAATAGGACACACGTATGTATTTCGTGTACCTGTATGCAAAGGAATGTTGTCCAGCACATACTTAAAGGCAGCTTTGTTTAAGCTAAAACGTTGAACAAAACTAAAAGAGAAAAATAACTAACTAAGAACCAAATTTAAATTAACCAACCTTTAGTCAGGTAAAGCGAGAGGATTTGAACAGTCCCGCAGATTTTTTCTAATTTTTCCTAAGTTTTGGTGTTCATTTTCCACTTCACTTTCGTCGCTTTCGCTGGTCAACAAAAATTGTTTGTTAGCATTTCTGGTAAAATATTCAGCACAATCTTAACAACACCAAATTCAAAGAGAATAAATAGGAAAATGATAAACGTCAAGAAAATAGCGGTCGTTTGTTTTCTTTCGTGGAGACGATAAAATCTGTTCGTTTTTAAGGTTACATGAAGAAAGAAAAGAGAAAACGTCAAAGAAAATGTGTTCGTTCGATTTATTTTCGCGTCCACGAGAATTTCTTTCGTTTTTGATGTATCATGAAGCTAGTTGTTCGTGTGCACGAAAACGTTTAAACGTTTTCGCCTTACAGAATGCCGGCCCAGAGTTTATTATTCGTAATATGAATTTCCAAGTCGATCTGCAGGTTTTATTCATATTCTGGCTATACCGTAAACAAGCAAGTTACGTGCGAATCAGTAGTGCACACTTTTCTTTTTTGAAAGCTTGCATGCGCAACTCTGCGCTAATAAAATTGCAGCAATTCTTATCGATCTACAGACGAGCCCACCAATATCGTCTTAAACATAATTATAATCCCAACTAGAACACAAAGCCATCGTCCCATCAAACTTCTTTGGAATTGTGGTGTGTCATCTTTTCGACATCATCCGTAACCAAAGAGTGTTCGGTAACTGCTGTCAGACATATTACGGTTCGCACCCATTACGAGCTTGTTTACTGTATTGTTCACCTGTTTTGCTGGCCATTTATGCTTTCATTATCTCATTCCCATTGGCACACCATCAACAACACAACTATAACATAAATTGTTGGACATTTATTAGTCCTTGTGCGTGCATGTCCTCCTGCATGTTGTCTGCCACCGAGTGAAAACAAAATAACTCGTCGCAAAATGTATTCTGTCCATAAAAATGGACACCTTCCGTTCCTCGGCTACAGATTCTATACCGGCAATAAAATTTCAATCATTTGGCCAGCTAATGAACTCGTGATTTCAACACGTATCGGCAGCGGCACTGTCTTGACCATACAGTACAAGAAAAAAAAAAAGAAAACCCCAAACAAAAAACCGCCACAACAAAATTGAGCTAAAAATATGGGAAAAAAAAAAGAAGAAACGATCCGAAAAAAAGTGAATCCGATAAGGACGACTACGACAACTCACGCAAAATGTGACAAAAAAAAAAAAACGTCGAAGCCAGTCGGTATAAAGAAGATCTTCAGCGACATCGATTTCAGGGCCGACACAAAGATGCAAAAACAAAAACCAAAAGTCCCAACGGCCAACAGCAATTTTATAAATTTCACTTAAAACCAAAATTATCTGACCAAAGGAATCAGAAAATTCTCTGCCCAAGAAACTAGGTCAACATGGTATTCGGTTGTGTTGTGTTTCGGTGGTGTCATGTTAACGTGAGGAATGAAATCCAACACGTGCGGGAAGTCTTTCTGTGTGTGCTGTTTTATTTTTTTATCACTGCTTGCAATGGAATATTCCAGGACTCCTCTTCTGGCATTGGCCTTGCTGCATCAATGCATCATTGGGTCGTACATAACGTGGTCGTGAATGCGGTTGCAAAAAAAAATAAGTTTATTTAAAAACCGAAAACCACAATGATTCCCCACAGAAACAATGAAGGGACAAAGACAAAGAACGAATTACTGTCGGCCCTTAATGGGGAGCGAGAGAAACGGTATTACGTGTACTTAGAGAGATTCCAAAGGAGAAGACAGAAATCTGGCAATTTGGTGCGAAAAATAAAAATAAAAGGATATTTTTTTAAGATTCCACTGAAGGGTTTAAAGTTGGCTGGACTTTTAACGCACGCAATGATGTGCTGATTTGGGCAAAGGGCCATTATGTAACCAAGAATCGATGGAATTTATCGGCCGTATTTGTGGATGCTGGAAATTCGGTGAACGACTTAAGCAGTATATGAATATATTTCATGATGCCAACAACACAGCGCACTTTCCGTAATTGCTTCGATGTAGCCCTCCGCGGTGTTCTGCAGTTTTTTTTTTTACACGTCTTGAAGATGGAATGGACTTTGGGGACTTTATTTTGGTTCCAGCATGTCGGAGTAGTTAATGGCACTTCAAGGGAATCGACGGCCACCGAAAATTGCACAACATCCCCACTAAGGTTGAGGCTGACACTTTTGTAAATTCGCTAGAGAATTCTAACCAAGCAATACAACTTAACGCTTGTGGAGGGGTATTCCCTTGACTTTGCATTTGCAATACGGATCAGGTGTCAGATGTTCGGTGCTTAAGTATTGTGTGCTGATTTTAAGGACACTCATCATGGAAGTGCATTCTCGGCTTTTTAAGTCGACAAAATTCCAGCAGAGTACGTAATAATGCATCTGTTTCCTGGTGCATAAGCAACGTCACGATTTATTTAATAAAGAAATGTTGTCTTTCTGTTTTTATTTATGTAATTTTGTAATTTTTTTCAAAATCAATATCTTAAAATTTAGATTATAGGTTGTTTGGAAATGTTTTGAAGATTATGTCTTTCAAATGGTGTCCATTGATTAGAATTATAAGTCGCAGGACCCCAATTTCTTAGCGCAAATTGGCCTGCATTTTTTGAATAGTTTTTGCCCTATTGGCATACTCCATAGTTGGACTAGCTGTCTTGTCGGAACCAGAATTCTGTATTGTTCACATGTCACTCAAAAACTACAGTATGTAGTTGGAAAATAATGATTCAAAAATAGCTACGGACTTGTTAAAATGCATTTAAAAACATAATGTGACGGTATGATAAGTTAATATTTAAATAAAATTAAACAAAATATATAAATCCATTATTTTAAGAAAGTAATAAAATAACTGAATTATAATACATTTAACAATTTAGTTTTTGTATTTATCAACTACATTTAAAACTTGAAAGGAGCATAGCTAAACCAAATTCATTGCAATTTTAATATTTTCATTAAAAAAAATGTTATTGAAGAATTAAGCATTAGCATTTAAAAAAATCCGAAAGAAATAAATGTCGTTTATACCTACTATAGCTGTTGGCATCGTCAAAAGTACAGTTACTTGCAGGGCGAATAACTGCGGTTCTATATGAAGATGTTATTTACACCCAATGTCAATACAGTCCACGACGGATATAAGAAACCTCTAAAATACCAAAAAATTGTTTCCTATATGCGAGGTGCTCTTATATGCGGAGACTTATACAAGAAGCAAACTCTAAAAGGTGTTACCACATGCGTTTCTTAAAAGCTTAGTTTTCTTTTCGAATCCTGAAAAAACACAAATACCAGCTTATGGTTTTTTTTTCCACTGCGCCGACTTTGACAAACATCCGATCGTATAACTTTTTTTTAAAGAGCTTCTCAACTAGCCGTTTGCACGCGGCATAAAATTCGAACGAATCCCTTGCATGCGTTCCAAAAATGAAAAACGAATGGTTGTGAGAACTATTGATTTTTTTATTTAGATTATTGTAATATTTAAAGTTAAATTAATAACATTTTATATATTGCGATTTGAAATAGCCTAGATTTTTTGTAACATATTTTGAGAATTAAAAAAAATTGTACTAGCAAAATAGGAAGTCCTTATTAAAATTGACACAATTTTACACTAAAAAAGTCAATGCTAGTAGCTTAATATATTTTTATTTAGAAGTGTCTACTGAAGAGAGTTTTTTATATAAGAAAAACGGGAAAATATTCAGAATTTATTATAGGTACATAAATTAAAAGGAAGAAAAAGTCTTTTCGAAAGGAGTAGCGCTATTGAACAGAGAGGTGCGAACTTCTGTATCCAGAAAAAGGGTGCCAACTACGGATTTTTTAAAAACCTAATACCTACCTAAACCCGCCATCGTTGTTTTTTTCGTACTATGTCTGGTTTCTTTTGGGCAAGGGTTCCTGTACTATTTACAATTTTCGGAACTGAATTACTGCTTGACTGAACTTGTGTTGCTTTGCATGTAAAATTAAGAAAGGTCAGTGACTTTTTGCTCGCTCACGGATGCGGAAATTCGACCACTGGGCTCATCTCTACGAAACTCACAAGTATTGATTGTCAACATCGACGAATGAAATCCGAACACTGCTACCAATAAGTCCCAACACCTATTTGTGCCCCAAACTGAGTCAGATACCAACCTTTGACCGACAGCCCAACTGCAACATCAAAGTCCTTCTCCCGGCCACCTCTAGCTACTCATTAAAACGTGTCATACCAGTAGTTTAACTACTGTCATTACTTACTCAGCCGCTTCGCTTATATAAATCTCTTCCAAGACCCATAAACCCAAACAGAGACAAAACTGAGCAGAACAAAAAAATAAAAAATAAATATAGCACTAATCTTGACTAATCTTTCTCATTAAATTACACTCATTGATGGCATATTTTGGCCGCAACTAGTTCCCTCTGTAATTAGCCTTAAATTACTTTTTTAATTTATCTTCCACCGCACCGCAAAGAAAACAATGGCCAATGTGACGAACAAGCGACAATGCTCTTCTGGTGACGACTATACAAACATCGAGCGCACATCAGCAGTCGATAGTCGACATCGACACTCAAGGACTCGGCGATTCTCTCGCCGATCTGAGATGCGAACAACTTATCAACAATTATCTCTGCCTGTGGTTTTCTGTTTTCTCGGCAATTATCTGATTGAACTCGTAATTTATTAAATATCCGGCGAACGTGTCGCGCAAATGAAAAGTTGTTCATCCTCCTCAATCCGTGGGTACCTTACTATATACGCCACGCAATGACCAACCGTCAAGCAGCATAACTATTCGAAAGTGATTGATCGTCTTGGGTTGCGGCGTTTTTTGTTTTTGTTTTTTTCCCCTGGCTTTTATGAAAAATGATGAGTTCTCGCGGTGCAATTGATTGATAATAGTTTAAAAAATCAGTCCGCCCAAATGGTGGTAAGACACCTAAAAACATCCATCAATTGCAAGTAAGTTTCACCCCACAGTGGTGTGGCGCAAAAGCAAAGCCACAAAATTCACGCCACCACTGTATACAAGGTAGACATTTGGTTTTTGCACTAAAGAAAAAGACCACAAAGCACACAGCAGCAGCTCTGGGACGCTGGCACCACATTAATTATCCACCTGATCATTTGCGGGCCCCTACTCTTTGGCATATACACGAATGGCTATGGCTACCACGAATAGATGCTGGAGTGATCTGTGGATGATGCAGCAGTGGGTAAGATAACGCAAGCCAACGCATGACATGCCGTGCTAGGGGAAAGAAAATAGAAAAAGAAAACAAACAAACACACTCAAGAACTGAAAGAGAATCAACGAAAAAGGAAAATAACACAAAAACAATGGAAGCTGCTTTAGATGTCGGTCATGGGTACCTATGTGTGGTTTTCACCCGAGAGTAACGGCTTTCGTAGTAAAACGCAATCAACTGAACTGAGTTGTATACGAGAATTTCCTATTTTGCTTTGATAGGGGCTGCGCTCTTCTGCACTGCACTGATCCCCGGTGATAGACTCGGAAGAGCTTAAGAGTGACGGCACTGGAAGCGATTAGTGTAGAGGGGACTGAGTTTTTTTTAGTGCTGAGGCTCACAGGTGTATGTGTCAGAAGAGAGTTTTTTGCGTGGTAAAGAGATCTTTATGGGAAATACGAAAGAGTTGGTGCGCGAACTTGCTATAAAATTGTTGTCAGCACGAAGTGATGTTTGGTCTGCGTGTGTGGATTTATTTTCAGTATTGTGGTAGCAACAGAGAGCTGCAGAAAATTGGCGTTGAGTCGACATATGGCTTCTGCATTCGTCCAGGGTGAACCACTGCCTCAATCAAGAAGAACTTCAGGCTAGAGTGGTCACTAGCTGCATCCTCCAGTTACGCACGTCAAGTTCGGTGAGGTTGTTGGGACGACATGAGAGGTGGGGTCTTCCTCTGCTTCGTTGTTCCACAAAATCGCTCCATATGACCTAGCTACCCCTGCCATTTTATTGAAATACTTTGGATCAGGTTAACGTTGTAATAGCCCGTAAAGACTGCCGTTGAAAATTGTCAACATTTTCTGCATTGGGAGGCCTTCTTCTGGATATAGGCGATAGAGGATGAGTCCATTAAATACACTTTTATGGGACTGGGTGCCTAAAATATAGAACCGAATTTCTATACATCCTGAATTCGAGTTATCAAAAAGCTTAGAACTACCGTCTGAACTAAGCAAGATAAAATGGGAATGCAATCAGACATGAGGTACACATAAGCGTCGGGTTATATTGCAATCCCTGGTCTACAAGTACCGATTCAGATCTCTTCTGCACCCACTAAAGACCGTGTTCTTCGGGAATCTGATGGACGGGCTCAAAAGATCTCTAAGAGGGATTATAAAATATAAACGCTTGGATCGGCAATGTGGAATGGGCTGGTATTTGAAAACGATTGCAATATACCCGTCCAATGAGAAGAAGCAGCATTTCTGAAGGGTCGGATTTAGACGTGGGTTATCAGAGCTTTTTTTTTAGAGGAGGTTTTTCTTTACGAATTAATGGTCAGCTAGCTCAAAACGAAATAAGCTTTTCCCAAGTGGGTACATACACCTAACACCATCGCAAAAGACGTCTATATAGTGTATAGGTTCAATTAAGTATCATTCTCCTCAGTGGATTTTGCTTAAAACTTGAAAGAGCTTAGTACAGCTCTACGGGTCCAAACCATTGACTCTTGCAAAAATGGACAAATATTTTTGTTGGCTTTGAGAGAGAATTGTTTCAGTAAGATATTCTATTTCGGTTGCATCTTAGAGCAAAAGATTTAATGACAAACCAAACAGTATCACATCTACCTAATTAAACAACTTCTGGCCAGCTCTTCGACTCTTTCCTTGAGGGATGTCGACGCAGTAGAGAAAGGCCTCGCCTATTGTGAAGTGCAAAAGTGGTAAAGAATCTCAACAAACATTGAGTTTGCAAATGAAGTCAGCTTTTTAATTGCATAGAGTTGTTATTATTATTATTGTTTTATTTCAGTACTTTTAATTCAGCAGTAGAAACATACTTATTCAAACAAAATAATATTATTAATGGTTGTGACTGAGGTCCCTTTTCTTCCCGAAGTGTAGAGCTTAATAAGTAAGTAAGTAATCTTTCAAAACATTTTTAACATCTAATGGCAATTCATTTAAACTCTGTATTAATACAATATTATCTTCAACCAAATCTAGTGTCCTTAGGTAAGGAATTGGAAAAAACATGGTCTAGTTGTCTGAAAATTGTCCACACATTAAAATTCAGTTTTCTTCCTTCTACAGCTTGTGTATAAAACATCAAGTTGTGCATGCTTAAACTTCTTCTGCTGTTTCAGACTTCATTCAGTGTGAATTGAACATGCTTGATGTAGATAACTATTTCTTCGCAGTATAGTTGTTTAGAGTGACCTTTCCCAGCATCAATACAGATGGCTACAAGCCTATCGAACTCGCACCAACGACAAGGCGGACCTAAGGATGGCCAATTCGTCAGCAAAGAACAATTAACTTATAGGTACCTTTGGTTAGATCCAACAATTCGAAACGTTCTTCACTAAGGCTGTGTTTGTGCATCCGATTCATATAAGTTCTAAAACGAAGAGAAGACCAAATGTACCTTCGACGAGATCCAACGCGTACGTTAGAAAATATAGATTTAGTACACTTGAGAGCTAACCTCAAGGGACTCGGTCGCATGTCTTCTAAAAATCTTTAAAGCGTGTATACAAATTTATAGTGTACCAGTCAATGATTGATTTAAAATGGTTAACACTATATCAAGGGACAAAAAATTTATATTTAAAATTAAGAAAAATTTGCTACCTAATTATTTAAATATTCATATTCAACCATACAACTTAAGAAATAGATATGATTTCCGACCTCGATCTATTCCTAAAAATAGATCCCAAATTGTATTAATATTTGTTCAACCGTCTTCGTAATGCATTAAAAAAATTTAAATATCTTAAAAACATTTAAAAATGGATGTGTTAATTGATTGTTTAGAATTGAGCTGTACCTAAAACGCATTTTCAACTGGCAACATTCGATACCTTTGACATTTTTTAAATTTTACAGGAGACAAATAAAACTTACTGTGAAGGTAATTATTTGCGTATTTTGTAGTAATAATCATATTTCAATTGGGAATTGCACCAGAAATTTTAAATTATTCAATGAACGAAATGTTAACTAGATAACAAGTTTTTGTTGCTTGATACATAGGTTTTTGTCGCTTAGAATATTTTTGTGGTCTAAAGATTGTCTCTTTATACAAAAGTAAATGGCGCTTAAATCATTGACATGGTAGGATTTAATACAAGATGCCACAAAAAATTGTCGTTTAATTCATTTTAATTTATGCAGTTTTTACTTTAAACAAAGTTAAAATTTATTTTTTTTAAAAAAGTAATTGAGAAAATCTTTGCCGATAAGTTGTCTTCTTCGTCAGTCTCTGGTAAAATATCTTCCTTCTCGCCAGCAATAGTTTTACTCCCTGCGTTAGAAAATATTTTAAAGATTCTTTTTTCCCAGTCACGAAAATCATCTTTTGTTAATTTTATTTCCAAATAACGGTAATAATGTCTAGGCAAAAATGTTTCAAGGGACTGCAAATGGAGCAACTTTTTTAAGCGACAATATCAGTTAAACTAAACGCCATGTGCAAAATTTTTTTCTCGTGGGATGTGTCGCATAGTACCTACAATTATTTTTTATATAATGGCGCTTAGCATACAAATTTTGGTGGTTACAACAAACAACAAGGTATAACAACTATCTACCCAGCAAATATGTCGGATACTACAATTTTAATTTCTCTCTTGTGTCGTTTGTATCAATGGTAAAAACGTCAAACCAAGATCAAAACGTGGCGCTTGGCACAATTTGTAAGGAATGCCAAAAAGTCATTTTCTGAAAAATTGTCGCTTAATACATTCTTCCGGGAAGGTATCGATATAATATATCGATAGTATATATTTAGTAAAAACAATTTAAACTAACAACTTTCTCAAGGACCTTTCTGAGTGTGAATGAACCAAAGCTCTGCAGCCCATTTTCAACCAAAGGCTTTGGGAAAACTTTGAAGTTTGAAGTGATTTACGGCGGTATTTGGAGCAATCTCTTATTGAAAAAAAAAAAAAAACACAGCCACTATATTTTGCCAATCGTCGGGTGTTTCGACCCATTCGCAATTCGCATAGGCGACTACAGAGAGCAGAGAGCGATGAGAGAGCTACATAGAACTCCTTCTTTATCTAGGACCCTCAGCACTTTTGACTAATTATTATGGATTCCGGGAGATTTGCCAGCTTTGCGCCTTTTTTCTACAGTGGGAATACTTTCTAGCATGCTTACAATGATTGTATCTGTCATACTAAATGTGCTGATCTTGATTGGGCAACTCTTAAAAGAACTCACTCCATAACATCCTATATTTTTCAATTCAACTCTTCCAGTGTTATTCCATTTACTTTCTCTAGGACCAATAACAATCTTCCTGAGAGGAGGTCTATCATCATGGTCTAACTTTTAGCCGAACTCCATCTTATTTTTTTCTTTTGCACCCTTACCAGTAAAATTACAAGTTCTGAGCACCTCCGCATACCAGCTGGTATCCAGGTTCTCTAAGTGAATCCACACCTTAGGTTTTTTTCTTTCCGGCGGTTTCTTGAAATCCGGGCGTTTTAAGCGTTTTTTTTTAAGATTATGATCTTGATATGTTCAGAGACCTCTACTTTTATCCTATACGTGTAAGCTTTTACATATAAATGGACACATTTGCGTGGAATAGAAGTGGTCAAAATGGACATGTCATCAGCATAAAAAAGTCCAAATCTTTTCAACGTGACCATCGCGCTTTGAATAAGTAATACCCGCTCTGTTCATCAACCTTTGACTGATATTTCCGGAGTAAAAATGTGCTCGGTACTGGTTGGTTTCTATACCAAAAATCCATTTCCAATCTGCGCAAAAAATTCCGTCGCACTCACCAGAAAACCACGAACTATAAGCATTTCCCCTAACTGCAAAACAAAAGAGTTCATGCACGAACTGGGTTTATGCTCCTCTCAGGTGAACATGGGCGATCTTTGCTCTCTCAATGATCACCACCGGGGGATGACCGAATAGAAGAGAAAAACGGTTCTATTTGTAAAATCTAAAAAAAAAGAACACAATCAAACGCTCATTCTCTTACCGGTCATTCCAGCAGCCAGTACCATCATCACACACTTACCACAACAATCTTCCAGTGACAGCTTTTTCTGTTGGCGGTCAGGTTGTCTTTTTATTGGTTGAACGCCAAAGCCACTGCCTTTAGTCGATGCTGGTTTTTCTCATTGGAAGAGAACCGCAAAATCCAATACCAGCGCACCAAAGAAAACTACGAGACGCACTCCAAGAGTACACCAACCTTTCAGCACAGAGTCGTCGAATGCAGGAGTACTTGTCTTGTACCCGCACTCGTACTCGTGCTCGTACTCAATATACTGTATTCTTAGGATGTGTTGTTGTGGTTTGGGTTCGCCGTCGTCGTTGTCGTTGCAAAAATGCTGATGATGATCACGATGTCAAGAGCCAAAGCAGCTCTACAGCTACACCAGAGCAACAGCACCAGCACCAGCACCACCAACTAACAGCTCACAACCAGTACTGTATTACTCGGTCAGTCGGTCTTCTAGAGGTTGGTGCCTTAGCATAAGCTCACCTGGCATATCCTCTCGCAGTCTATGTACGTCTTTCTTACCGGATTGATTGTGCGCTGTGGGTTGTGTTAACCGTTTTTTGTTTTTTTTGTTTGCATTTGGTTTCTCTGCTCCGAGCCGTGTTTTCTCGTTCGTATATTGGGTCTGTCTTTTTTTTTTGGTGTGGTGCGGTTTTTGACACCCTCTCGAGGTGCATACTCTCGCTTGATTGATGCTGTAATTTCGATACGATTTTCGAAGAATTACTCAAATTACACCAGCGCGAAAGAAAAGTGTTACTGTTTGTCTTCGCGGTGTAGGTATATGCGGCCTGATTTGCAACGCACATTTCCCGGAAGAAATCACTCCTTGAAGGCGCATAGTGTAATTGCCGCTCAGAGTTATACACCACAGCGAGACATTTTGCTGTCAGTTAAACAGAATATGAAAATCAACTTATAACACTGTTGCACAAAGACAAGTTGTCTTGTCACATTTTAATTTGTATATTCAATTCCCGCCCGGCCCGCGATTCAATGTTAATTTATTCAAACGGCCTTAATTCAAAAAAATAAAAATTTAGAGTAAACGTAAACGTATAGAGTGTTGCTGCACCAGATTGTATATATGCATCTAATGCGTGTGTGTTGTTGTCTCGAAACAAGTGTTTTCGAGTGTGTTTTTCGCCGAAGAAGTGTATCGTTCTGTTGAAAAAATAAAAATATACACGAAAATAAAAAGTGTGACCTGTGCATGTGCTCGGTAGTGGTGGTTTTTTTTTATATTCTACTCTTAACAAAATCCTGTTTGTTGCCTTCTAGTTTTGTTATACCTAGAGTGTGTGTGTTATTTTTTATTTTATTTTAAGTAGTAACTGCTTAATTTGCATATTAATGGATTAAAAACATCAGCGTTGCTATTAATCACGCACGTAGTTTTCTCTGAAGAAGCAAATAAAAACACAGCAGTAAACGTGTACCCACCACAAATGGAATAAGAAAAAAAATTGAAAATAAGAAGAGAGGAATGTTGTGCAAATATACTATACACTCATTAATTAATCTATCGATTTTATTTTTTTTCGTCTCAAATTGAAGTCGAATCAGAATTGAAAGAGAAGCAACAAAATATAAATCAAAAGAAGAAAAAAATTCATTTCGCGAGTGATTATTATTAGTTTGTGGTGTGTGTGATTTTTTTTAGAACGAGGAATGCTGCTGCAAATGGTCTCCTTACGTTGATTTGGGTAAGTAGAATTTTTTTTTTTAATTTACCTTTTAATGACGGTGGTGGCTTACAGTATGCCGCGCTAGATTAATGCAGACTTTAATGAATGTTGACAAACGCAATCCTTTTGAAAGGTGCTCGTAAATTGTCATGGTTAATAAATGTGGCGATCATAAATAACGTTCGGGAGCGTTTAGTGTTGGACATCTTTTCAAGATCGATTGGCAAGCAGCTGCAATCTATTGCGAATTAGGTGCGCAATAGCGAAATCATTTTTCAGGATAGTGAGGATTTTATAATGTCGATTGCTTGTTTCTTGTCAGTTGGAATGGGTTTGAGATTTATTTCCATGCTGGGCAGAGTGCAAGTTGTAAACAGTTTGGAGTCTATCGAACTGGTGGATATTCTGCTTTTTAAATTCAAAAACGTTCTTAAGAGATGAGTGTGTTTAAACATTTTTTTTTTTTCTGACAAACTGGAATGAAACTTAATATTTTTGTAAGTTGTTGGGTGTACCAACTCGGTGGCATTTGGTAGGCATTTAGTAGGACATTTATAAAATTAGGTGTCGCCCGTGCAATTTTTAGTTTTCACCGTCTTAAAGTTGAGCAGACTTTTGCTAAATTTTGAATTTCACGAAATGGATAAATATTCAAAAGGCTGTGAGGCTCCTCGCTCTAATCGGTTTGAAAAACCTCCCAAAGACTGTTTGAAGTCCTTCTTAAGTAAAGGAAAATGCAGGAAGCTACATAATCGGAACTACAAAATTTGTATGTACTTCTTGAGCTGTTTAAAAACTCGACTGGATGACTTACAGACTTATCTTGAATGCACGTAGTTAGCATTAACGGACAGTCGCAATTTGTATCATCAGGGATTTTTGCTCTAATGTGCTATAATGAGATTATGCTACTTGTCCATTTGCGGATGCTTAAGGTAGACCTTTAAGGTTTGCCTATTTATTTCAAAATTATGACTGCATGTCCTCATTAACCTGGTATTCAATTTATTGAAAAGCCCTAGTACTTTTTAACGCAAGGCCGGACATAGAAAAAAAAATAACAGAACAGACTATTTTCTAGGATTTTTTTCTTTTTAAAATAAGCAGTCAATTTCAATGTTGTTCGGTTTTCCAGTCAAAAAGAAGATCTTTGCCTATGTGCCTATCACATAAAAGTGGAATTATTCACATATAATTTTTTGGCACTACCTATACCATGTTTAATATAAATTGTAGCTGCCACAAAAAAAAAAAAAATGCATCTCAAGGAGCTATAGGTAATAAAAAGTCAAGTGAGCTACTTTTTTGACACTTTCTTTGGTTTGTGATTTGTGATAAGAGTTTCAATGAGAAAATAAAACAAAGAATTTCATTTGATTTAAACCGTGGAATTAGATAGCTCAATGTTTTAAAATATAAAGAAATAGAATAACGTCAGACTAGGGAAGGAAAGAGAGATGCATCTTCAGATACAAAAAGCTTTTGTTTTCCGGAAAACCGAAAAAAGAATGGTGCCAAATTTTCTTTTGGGAGATTTTAATAATCTGTCCAATGGAATAAAAATGAATCAAATTAAAATAAAAATGACGTAGAACATTATATTATATTAAGAGTACCTACTAGTAGAAATTTAAAAAGAAATATCCTCGAATTTTATTCGATGTTTCACAAACCATACTAAGAAAAGTACGGGGACAGAGTAAATAGAGAGAGTGTTCTTATTTTTACAGTTGTGATTTTGTTTTTATTCAATTAAATCAGTTGAGGAAGACACGCGAAGATTAGAGGAAACGTTGTATAAGTGACAGACAGGAGGTAGCTTGCTGAGTTTTTTCATTGGGAAATCATTTCGCATGGACACGGTTGTAAATAAGAAGAACTGCTTTAAAAAGAAGGCTTAAAATTTATTAGAAAATTTAAAATGAATACAAAGCCGAAAAATTATTGAGAAATAAAGAAAAAATGGAAGGTCTAAAATGATTCCCTTGAGGAACACCTGAATAATTTTAAATTACATTCGAAAACGGGGAATTTGTTTCAGCAAACATTGTTGGCGATTAGCCAAGTAACTGGCCAGTCGATTTTAAAATATACAAAACAATATGCACACAATCTTCTCCAAGCATATTTTCATCAGTTTTAGTGAGAATAATTAGGTTTTCTGTAGAAATAGATACACCAAACACCACTTAAAAAAACGTGCTGAAGTTGGGAAAGAATCTTAAGATAACGGAAATTGCGGTTTTCCTAAAATCTCATCATTTTCAATATTTCTTTCAAGTTCTGATTTGAAAATGTACATTTGAAAATATTGCCACAACAACAGTTATTGAACTATGTACGCTTCCTTTACCTACCTATTCATGATATCATAGTCTCTCAATTTTGGTATTATTCCAAAACACGTGATGATGGGAACAATCGGCTCTTCTTTTTTTTTTGTAACTTTGAACAGCACTTTCATAAAAGACCTACAGAAGTAAGTAAAGCATGCTTTCGAAAAATGTTTACAGCTGTATTTATCGACATTTGAGTCTCAAAAAAAAAAATAATCTATTTAGAAATAACCCATCACCAATACTCACTAAATCTTGATAAATGTTTGCACTTTTATTTGAATTTATGTGGTCCTTGTAACCGCAAAATAAAATCTCTACCCCGTTTCTTAAGATCATCAACAGAAGTAAAATAAATAAGGTTTTCTTCTACGCAAGACTCATTTAATTTTCAATGATCATATCGCACTGAATAAAGTTCTCTTATACGATCTTAGAATAAACAAACAAAGTCAAACAACAATAGATCGGTCTGCAACAGAAACAATACACCAATTTGTTAGAACACGAACATTGCCCATGCCAATATTAGCAAGCTTCAACAACAAATTAACGTGTCGTTGAAGCGGAACATTTGAATAATGGTCATAATCAATTTTCCCATCGGACTAGCAGTGGCGTTCTTATTTGTGTGACTGTGACATTTTCATTTCTCATATAGAAACGTGTTTGTTAATGCTGTTTCTATAGTTATGCATACGTCTATGGTAGGGAAGGGTAAAGAATATAATCTGAATATTATTATAATTAAAAATGGCTTCTACCGCATTTGGACTAGAATTGTTATTTGCAAAATTTTCAAAGCATAAAAGGCCTTAAAGGACCACTATTGTAGTGTGCTGTGTGAATTGTTTAAAAGGTTGGCCATTAGCCTCTGTCTAGTTGGCATATGGTAGAAGATCTTCCTTCGGTGTTTACCATGGGAATAATTAATATATCTTGTATCGATTCTCACGAGGTAAGCAACTGTGTAGAGACTTATGTACCCACATTGACACTCTACACTACAGGTACGATGAACTTTTGTTGATGGACGATTCTCATTCTCAAATGAAAATGGCTGATTGCTTATTGCGGCCTGCTCAAGCATCAAAATAGCATCTTACGGTTCTGTTATTTACATTTAAACAATAGACCGTCGGGAGAAATAAATCAAAATCAATAGATAATTTCGACACGCATCCGCATTATGAAATTCCATTATATTTTTGACGTCATGCCGTCAACTACAAATAGAAAAATTAAAATATATATTCAAAAATCTATTATTCAACTAATAGACTTTGGGACATTTTTTTAAATACATGTTTTGCAAAAATCTAAGTAATTAGTCAAGTAAGCCACGCGCTGCTTCCAAATCCAATGTGAATCTTCCGACAAAATTTACTTTCATTTAATTTTGCGTATATAGCTTCTGATTTTTTCTACTTCTTACAGCTTTTAGTCATTTATTTAAAATTATTTTTATAGCAAGTTATTTATCAAAATCATTTAAATATATTTCGGAGATACCTATACCAATAAAAATAAATAAATATTGTGTAAGCTGGTAGGAGTCTGGCTTTCGGTTCCGCGTTTTTTGAAAATATTCTACAGATTAGAGTGCTCTATTTGACTCTAAGTTCAGTACGCATTTTATTAGTAGCAGGCTAGAAAATTTGCAAACTTAAACAAAGTCATACAAAAATGTAAAAACCTTTGAAATGCTTTATAAATTGGGTAACTAGTCATTTTGTGTGACCTAAGTAAGACTAATAATTGCTGTGCTTAAATTCGTAAAAAGCCGTTATTTGTTTGAAACATTCCGAATGTTGAACTTAATTTTTTTATACCGATCCATGATAAATTCTTAGCAAATCCTAAATTTTGCGTGCCCATGAAGGGCCCAAGTCTAGATTTTTAACTGATTTAACAATATCTAAAGTGAGTTCTGAAACGTACCCTTAAAATTTTCATACACTGTATATTTAAACCGGGCACGGCAGATCTAAACAAAATTAAAAAAAAAAAAAAAAATTATGTTCGATTTTTCGTTATGCATATTTGGAAAATTATCATGAAACCTAATTTGAGCGCTAAGCCTTCGTAAACTAAATCGCACTTATGAATATGATGTGGACAATGAAATAACAAACACCAGTAAATTGTTATCTTTAATGGAAAAATATGAAGAATGAGAATATCCGACGAGAATCGTTTTTAGAGGCTCGATTTTAAGCAAAAATATTCCCTCTAAATTATTTCTGTAGTTTCTGTAGTGTGTTTTACCGTTAAGAACATGTATGCAACGTTCGTTACAAATGTAATTCGCTAAAATAAAATATGGGATAATATATCAACTGATGCGGCATTCATAAACGAACTAGCAATAGTTTATAATTTCCTTTGTTAAAAATAGTCAATTAGTCTTTCTGTCATATTCGATACAGCTCCCTCTTAGTGCACATTTCGACTCCAACAGATGTCGCTCTTAAACTCTCCCATTCATCAAGTACCTACTACGTTCAGATTAATCAGCGTCAAATAACATTGTTGACATCTTCTTAACATTTCCTTCATCGGTGGACATCAGTCACCAATCAACTGCAACCTGTCGACCTAAAGTGCGCTAATTAATATCACAGCTTTGGGTGGATAATTGCATTTTTATGACAGCGTGTTTATTTATTTATTTACATTAACATAATTCCTATGCGTTTTTATTAATTCTTTACAATTTTGAGAAATACATACCCTCGGGGCAGGTTTCTCTGTACTAATTCGCTTTGAATACTAATATTGCCGGATATGGGCTAGGCTAGACAGATCTGCATCAGACCGTTCTACTGTCAACTTGATCAATCAGCTACACAAATCTATTTAATAAATTAATTAGCCAAGTGACTGGACTGATACGAGTATAATGAATAATACTACCCAGAGCTGTGTGTCTTACTCTCTCTCTCTCTCCGTAGATTTTTGTGTGTCCCATGCAGCCATTAAATGACAAATCAACCATAGCTAATTTGTCCAAATGAAACATCAACATCTTAATCATTGTTTCATATTTTAATTAGGTACCGCAATTATATTTTCTAGAACTGAAACTCTTAATGAATTATATTCATAAATTCCGCATGCAAAATTACAAAAAAAAAACAGCAAATTTCACAGTGGTTCCTATTATCATGTCTGGAAAATAACAACCAGTTGAATTATAAATTATACTAGTTATTTATGGGTTTTCTATTTTAAATACAACAATAGGCATAATCTGCCTAAATATACATAAATTGGATCCCCTACGTCAGAGGCAGAGTGGCTTGCTTATAAATACCATTTGAATATCGAAGAGGGCGAAGGTGTTGCAGGTAATGTCGGCAGCAATCTGTGAATTTTGCTAAAAAAAAGTTTGGCTCTGTTACATAGATGCGCAAAACTAAATCAATGGCAACACGAGCAAAACAAAAGAGTTGGCTACCGAACTGGGTTCATACAGGAGGCATAAGGCCAACCACCGGAATGGATGAAACAAAAAGAGAGAACTAGCCGCTGGAACACTTAGGCCCATTTTATTCACTCGAAGTTGAACACAACTTGGGAAGTTTCCCATAGAAGTTGAACACAACTTGGGAAGTTTCCCATAGAAGTTGTGTTCAACTTCGAGTGAATAAAATGGGCCTAAGTGTTCCAGCGGCTAGTTCTCTCTTTTTGTTTCATCCATTCCGGTGGTTGGCAAATATTCGCCGACATAATTGCGAGTGCGTTTAATTTTTTCTGCGCCTGTAAGCGGCTTCTCACAGAGCCGCCTTAAAGTGCGAGCAAATTGCCAGGAATTTATAATCAATTTTGTGGAATTTTAATGCTTTAATGCGCAGGCTTTGAGGAGGCTATCTCACAAGATGTCAGCGAGCGGCATATGTGTGAGCGGAAAGAACAGACAAAAGTGATTCATTTTCTAATTAATGCGCATTAATTGAACAATTGCAAAACCACCGACCGCTTGGGACGACTTTTGGCCGATCGGAAACAGCTTTACATTGTTGGCCTAGGATCACACTCCATGTTTGGCAAAGTCAAAACTCAAATCAAGCCATTCGCATTTTCGCTTGGAAAATAAATATTTTTAGCAATCTTTTATGATAAGTGGAATATTGTCTGTGGAAAAATACACAACATGCGGGTTATAAATATTGAACGGAATTAATTGAATCCACATTTGTACGGAAACTGGATTCATGCATTTGCTTATGAGAGGAGACTGATGTTGATCTTATCAAATGGGATTAATTAAAATGCACGCTCATAGACGGGACATTTGCATGGACGGAATTCATCAAGAGAAACAGCTGGATACATCATCGGGCGTTAAGAAAATGCAGTCGTCAACATGGCTGTAGATTGGATCTGTGAATTTATTAACGACCACCAGAATGGAGAAATAGAACTGAGTGCGTATTTTTCGTTGCATATTTGATTCAGTTGACTCTAGACTTAATTGACCACAAAACAATTACCTACCACCGTTTGCCCTTATAGCTATTGCGGTGCGGTCTTTAAGTCGTCTCGAAAATCCAGTCCACACTGATGACATCGACATAATGAGTGGGGAAAACCAAGCCACTACCAGTAGCAGGTTAGGTTTACACTCGAAGTTGTGACTACATTGGCGGCTGGTTTTGACTTCATTGGAACAGAAGTATGAAGAGAACATATAGTTTCATCCAACTGCTAGCTTGATCTTTACCTGTCTGCCTTCAGTAGGTTCACCAATAATAATTAGCCTATGAGTTGGTAATTAAATTGTCAGCCCAGAAGGACTTTTCCAGCTATTTTGGTCTGCTACCGTTTTTGCCTTTATTAAAATGTAGATAAGGAGACATTAATTATGGCTCTTGAAGAACATTCCAAAATTCAGTGAGATTGCTAGATACAAAAGCAAAATATGGACCGATGCATATTATCGCCTCACCGGGTCAAGCAACATGTCCAGTGATACCAGATTGTTTTCCTCATTTCATATCCGTTTCTTCCCCATTTCATTTCATTGAAGTAAAGACGCATTTTTAATATAATAAAAATTAGTTTTCTTTTATTAGGCCATCTTTTTTTTAAGAAGGTAATACAAAAATAATGAACAAAAAGTTGCAGTTTCGAGCTAAATCGCTTAGATTCTATAAACGCGGTGATGTTTCTGTGTTCGGGAGATATTTGAAAGGTAACTACACGAGCTATATTTTTTAGTTATGCAAAATTAATAAACATTGAGTGAAAAATTCCCCAAAATGGGGAAAAATCCTCACATCTGGTATCGCTGATGTCACATAAAGTGAGCTCAATTTGGAAATTACGTTCATTATGTAGCTGCCGAAAGAGAAGTGGACCTTATTGGTAAAGAAGTTTAGGTCGACAATTTCTAAAGTTTCTTAGATCCAACCCTTTCATCAATATCCACCTTATTTTTATTTTTAGATGAAGTACAATTAAAAATAAACTGCGAATATTGGGCTTTATGTCTTAAGCGCCAATTTCTTTACTATCTTCAATCTGTACAAATTTTTGAGTAGAATGCTGAACTATTTGGCAAAAATAAGAAATATTTACCCTGCTCTATTTGGGTTAAGGGAAAGGCTCCCTACAGAAGTTGCCCTTTTGGAGTTTTGTTCATTTATAAATAAATCACTATACAGCAAGAAATGTAGCGCTGATCTCTTCGTGGATATCAGTTGTCCTCCATAAATTATATTGTGCAGGAATTCGAGACTTAATGCATAATTGGTTTGAGTCTTATTTGAATGACAAAATGAAAAAAGTTAAAATAGGAAATTTTTTTGAGCATTTCGAGAAACCAAGATGTGCCACAGGGTTCTGTTCACGGTCCAACACTGTTCTTAATCTATATAAATTCCGTAATAAGTCAACAGTTTATAGGGAAAGTAACAGACTTTGCAGACGATCTTGGCATTGCATATCAGTCAGAAAACTTTTTAAATTTAGGGCCCATATAAATCAGGATGTTCACTCTGAGAATATTGTTTACGGTGCACAGGCTAGTTGTCAGTAACAAAATTAAATTAATGAACTTAAGCTCTAAAATCATATCGCCAAGATATGTAAGAGTTCCCTGACATGAAAACTTTTATCACGAACTACATTTTTAAAAGATCACTCATGTCTAGTTGTGCTTGTAATGTGGTACCTGTAACGACGTTGTCTAATGACCAAAAAATCTGTTGGACAAAGCGTTTTAAAATTGAACAGGTAAAACAGTTTAAATATTTGTTTGTTTACTGTTGGGCAAAATATGAGTTTGTCTGAATATTCAAATTTGTAGCAATGTTTTCGCTCAATACTGCCCGTAGCTTTTATCGTCTTACATTATACTGTAGAGCAATAAAAACAGATTATTTTGGAATACTCCAACCAAAATTGTAGTAGGTATGTAAATTTTCAAGCACAATTTGGGTAACTAAACCTTTTACTACGGTTGGCGGTATTCTGCTAACAAAAGTCCACTCAAAGTCTCTCTTTTTGCCACTGCAAATTCCCACCATCCACCATACCACCATTGACAATAACGAATTTCAGATCAAAGGTCCAAGCCCAGAGCAAAAATCGAAAAAAAAGAATCGCTTTCCCTACCACCACAAACCGACTGCAGAAGTCTCTTTACTACATAAATCACCCAACAGAAGTATCGCAATCGATAAATATTCCAACTCCACCCAAACGGGTGATCAGATTTCAAAATGACACATAAATTACGATCCGTGCGACATTGTCTGATGTTTTCGCGCCATAAATCCGCTGTGATAAACGTTTATCTTGATGAGGGCAATGGTGGCAGCTGCCACCAAATGCGTGAAGGAATTCCACTCAATGTACAAAGTAGTTCTTCAAAAACGGCCGGTAGCAAGCTAAATGCCGAAGAGATTTCTTCGCTTACAAATTTAATTAAGAAGTCACAGCTTCGTCACTGGCGTTGCGTAGGTAGGTATATATCAAAGTGCGGCGATTCTGTCCTTTTACCCAAAGTAAACTCAATTTAAAATAAAATAAAAATAACCGTTCAACTAATTACCTATTGGTGAGTACATAATCCAATGCGTAGTCTGTAATTAAGCGCGTTTGTTTTTAACACACAAAAAGAGCCGCTCAAGCTCAACAACCACAAGGGGGAAGATCCGCTCCGCGCTCAAGTGATTTTTACTTTATATTGATTGATGAAAAACGCTATCGGGGTTATTTCTTATTCCCTACTAGATGCGCAATCGTTTCTTTATACACAGCGGCGCGGCGGCGGCGTGCAGCATTTAGCGAAGAATTACAGGCGAAGATACACAAAATTGATTTGTGTCTTCAGTTAGAAACAAAACCAAAAAAAAAAAAACAGACACGATGATGAAACCAAGAAACTACTCCCTTTGGCATCAAATCAATCGACATTTGATTAGAGTGTAATTAAAACGAAACGCAGATATGGTGGCTGGGTATACACATTCGTATACAATGTCATGTTATTCTCATCAGCTTTTGCTGTTGTGTGTGTACGTGTGCTGATTTGACGAAGAGTAATGACGCCACTTTGACTTGCGGGTAAATTTGCTGATTATATTGAAGTGTTAAAGTCAAAATTAAATGTTTATCGAGTGGATTATCGAGAAGGTGGGTTATTATGGCGTATTTTCTTGATCGATTTAATTGGGTTAATCGTTGGGCTAAAAATGGGTATTCGCGCAGCTAGCACTTAGTTTTAGTGAGCCAGCGACTTGGACTTGTTATTATCTATATCCGTATTTCGTATTTGGCAAAAAACAAACTTTTATCTAAGAAGCATCGAACCTTTAGTGATGAGTCCAATGAACTGGCAAATTATCTGAGTTCGTTTTCAACAGAAAGCTATCACAATATTTCAATCTTCATAATTTGGCACAATTTGGAATTTTTTTCCTATGCCTGAAAATGGGTGAAATTTTTAAGTAAATAAGCACTTAAGGAGAAAGCTCTTTGTTGGAACTTAAATTATTGCCAAAATTACAAATTCCACTCCAAAGTCGAACAGTAGCAGATTTCTGTAGCCAGGCTTGACAGGTGAATGGGCTGGGGTGGCTTCGACTTTAATGGGTCTTTTGTTGAAAGCGAAACAATGTATACAATATATAGATAACGAAACTGTAGGGGATACTGTGTTTGTTTCAGGTTGACCACTAGACTGATTTTGATGAAACAAATTTTGTGATGTTTCCCAGGACTCAAAGGAAGATGCAGGCTATGAACAAAATTTTTATTTTTGTTGACGTTGATGCAAAATAAATAAATTGCAAACCTAAATGCAACAGGTTCGTATGAACCCTATTGATCCACAATTTTATACCGAGTCCAAACAGCTGATTGAGAAGCTCTTTCATGATAGTTATACTTTCGAATGTTTGTCAGGCGTTCGCGAGATGTGGCGCTATGGAACATTTGTGGTTTGTTTGGTAGTCGAACCTCGGGCTCCTCGCTTAGTAGTCCAACAAACTATCCGGTGAGGTACAGCGTATACCTGACTTTAATTACTTTCACTTGGAAGCAATTCATCATCGAAAAAAAAAGTTATTTGATGAAGGCAACGATTATTCTTCCTTCCTAGACCAAAATCGAAAAAGATCAAATCAAAATTAAGCCCCAAAAATGTTAGCAAAGATTGCTTTTGATCGTGGTTGGTTCTGCTTTGGAGTGGTGGGTGCACATCGAGAGCGCTATGTGTTGTTCGCACGGGGGTAACGTTCTTTCTTGGGAAAAGCGCAGATGGCTCTTTGGATCTATGGACTGGACGTGACCTTAGCTCTCCTTGGTAAACTATAAAAGTCTGGCGTATTCACTGTAGGACATGACGACGACGTAGATTCAATGGCAAGAGACAAATTCATAGACATCACAGCTAATATCATGAAAAAATTCACTTCAAGTATTTGGAACGGCGGGTTTTCATTACGAGAAAAGAGATTCGAAAGGAATTTTAATTTGACCACGACCAAGAAAGCTAAACTTCTCGGAGTGTATCCAGACACGGGACAAACTAAAATGTAGCGCACGTCAGTGCAGTCGTGTATGTGGGCAATGTTTGTTACCCCTTCTACACACAAACAACAAGGAAACAAGAGTCCATCATTCATATAAGAGTTACATCAGGGGCAATGGCTACTAGTATATAACTTCGAAATGATTTAGGTGATCTTGCCGGCAGACTTTCTGGGTCTTACCAATAAGCATCATTTTAGTTTTGACTTCAAATTTGAGTAGTTCACACTTTCTATATTTTTTCCTATAAATTTCGCAATTGTGAGTTTCCACAGATTTAAAGTCGACTCTAACATTTTTTATTAGTTTGGCACATTCAATTATGTTTATAGGAATTTATAAAAATAAAAACTTTAACTGAAACGCAAACACCGGGCGGCCTTCGACTATACCGAGACTCGAAATGATAGAGTTGTGGTGCCATCTATCGATTGGAAAGACTCGAGACTTTTCAAAACTGAAATTGTCTGCCGATGGGTCAAAAAAGTGCGTTACTTTCTGTTCAGAAGCCTTGTTAAATAAGGATTTTTTTCAGATGGATCCATGGTGGATGACAAAGCAGGTGTCTTCTCAAAATAGCGTGTTCGTAAATGATGGCTCTTCTGCATCTGTTTGGAGGGAAGAAATATTCGTATGCCCAAAACACATGTGCAGAAATTTTGTACAGAGTTTGAGGTAATTTTTTGGTCGAATAAAAGGGATCTACAACTTTATTTTGTATACAGAAACTCGTCTAAAAATGAAGTAGGTACGCACACAAGAGAGATCGTGGGTGGGACGTGAAAGAGGGTTAACTATAAAAATTCTGCAACCAAAACCAATCTCTGAAATTGGTCGATGAATGTTAGAACAAATTATCGATGGATCACAGAAAAATACCTGACTGGGTGGTAGCGAAAGAATTTAAACAGACTAAGGTGGAAATATTGTGGTAGACTTAAAAAAATTTGTGCCTGAACATAAGTCGAGGAATCATATGAAATGGGCGGCGGCGTTGTCTATGCGAAATGCTTAAATTTAGTTACAAAAGATTACTGTCATGCTCGCGCTAAAATTTTACCGTCCCTTGTCTCCACTTCGTTTTTCCACACCAAAAGATAAATGGTCGCTAAAACATGTTATAGATGCGACAAAAACCATGCAAAGTACCTAAACGCAACACAAACACCTTCCTCCGATTTCTATGTGAAAATCTATCCTCCATTTAATGTACGGGACATTTATTTCGAGAGCTAAATGAGTGGGGTCGTGTTATCGGTCCATCTTTAGTAAGTTAAGGCGTAAGCGTGTGAAGAGGATACTGGTTTGGTAAACTGCCTCGCTAAACTCTGTCTTTGTAGAAACTAGGCTTGAAGGAAGATGGACCTTGTAGATGATTAAAGCTATAAACCGTTCTCAGAGCAAGCTAAAAAAGCGTCACAAATAATCTGTCAATAGGCGGTACTAACTGGCAAGAGAATGAAGATCTTGGGACTTCACTAGATCGATGCAGTTCTCCTATAGGTATCTAAACCAGAGAAGAACTGTGGAGACATTTAGCAAGTCCCGCAGGATAATTGATCGACAATTAAGACGGTTCCTTTGTGAAAGTCTGAAAATATTCCATTGCCCAGGTTTTGTGGAAGAAAAATTCAATCTCCTTGGCAACTTGTAAGGTGCTTCCAAGTAGTTTAACGACTCACTTTAAGTTCGTGTCAGGCGATCTCCTAAAACTCCGTCGCAAAACAATAAAAATTACACTAACACTACCTTGATTCATGCGTCTCGTTCAGGACCTTCAAACGCCATGGCATTCCATTAAATATAAGTCCACTTGACTCTACCACAAGACCATATCCATTATACCTACACCCAAACAGACGTTAACGTCCATTGAAAACTGCCATCGCAGAAGTGATTTACCGATAGAGGCTCTCCCGCTCGTATTTACCGCACTTGCATCCATTTTGCACATCGCCCTCTGTACATTAGCGTTAATTCATCGCAATAATTGGTGTTAATAACCTTCGGTATACAGTCGCCGGCATGGCTACAAACGATGCCGTCAATCAAACATGAGAATTACTTGTCATCCATATATCAAACGTATAGGACCCCGGTGAACCCAAACAGTTAGCACCCTATTGTGAAAATAATGTCCATAATGGGCGTTAAATACCACGAGGTGCTAAACCTTCAGACAACCTATGACACTTTGGCTATGCAAATGCACTTACGAGCACAATTAGTGGATTTGATGGTTGCGCCGCATCAAACGGCCATCTAAATGAGTTGCACTGCAATGAATGACACCTATTCCTGGGACCCGGATACACAGATACCTGCAATATATCGGGAGTGATTAGCAGGGAGTTTCACACCGCGCTGGCAGTGTTACTTTTAATTTTTCTCCAATACCATCGATTACGGCCAGGAAAATGCATGCCAAAGCATAAGAAATGCCCACCATTTGACTTCTGTCCGATTTGGAAAACGAAACCCTGCGGCCTAGATGCAAAACTGACCAAAGGAACACCGAACACGACACCACCAAGTACACACACAGACCCAGCGACAACCGCACGAGAGAAGAAACCTCCGCAGTTAATTTTCTTGTCAAACTGTGACAACTCAAGACGCAGTATAGGTAGGTATGCGAATTCGAATGCGAATGCGGACGCATGCAAAACAGGCGTTTCGCATCCAACACCTGGACTGGATCTGGGAAGACGACGACTACAACGACGACGATTACGTGCACAACAAAAGAATTTCATCGAAACTTTTGTGTTTGTTAAGCCAATCTTTTTGGTTGTTGCTGTTGGTAAACAAACTGTATCTTGGCCGTAATCTTGTTGCGGTCACATAAACAACTGCACGGGATATCGAATTTGATTTTTATTTTTTTTAGTTTTTTTTTGTTTTCGGTTCGCCGCACCCCCTCGTCTGTAAAACGGAATGGACATGCAAGAACCCCACAGCGTGCAGTAGCAACTTTGAACTGATTTTTGAACGTTGTTAATTTTTTTCTTTTCTTTTTCAAACCACTTTTATTAATTATTTTGTTTGGAGAGGCAAATTCTTATCCCCAATCATTCTTGTTGCGTACTTGTTAAACAAATTACACTCGGCGAATGTAATTGGTGGCTTTATGGTGTGTTAAAGGTGGTGTGGTTTGCATATACCCCCCATGGGGGACATTTATAAATATTTTTCTTCTTTTCGGGATATTTTGTTTCCTCTTTGGCAACCGCACCATGCCACCGACAACGACATATTTACGTTACGCTTAGAGTGATGAAGAGTGTGTGCGCAACGACGATGTTCAGAGATTGTTATGCAATCTTACGGCAAGAAACGTGAAAAGATATGTTTGCCTGCGTGAAGTTTTAAATTACGTTCGAACGGGGCGAAATGTGTAATTATTATTGTTGGCAATTTATCACAAGAAATGTGAGACTGAGAGAGAGAGAGAGAGATGGAGCCTGATGTGGCCAGTAATGGGGAGAATTTCGTTTCTCTCAGTTAAGTGGATAATTGGTAATTTATGAAATTTTGTTTTCAATTTTCTGTGGGGGGAAAGAAACAGCGATTGGTGGACGTGACATGACCATTGCTCATGGGTAGGTATAGGTAGTATCCTTGCTAATAAGGAGGTATGTTCAATTTGTTAACATGTGACATTCAATATTGAACATGACTCTTTAATTGGTTTTGTTCTCATGTACTTGAAGAATTTAAAAAGTTTTCTGCGCACTGAAGTTGGTTAAAAACAAAAGAGTCCGACAGCGAACTTGATATTTTAGTGGTGCTCATGGAAAAGTTGCCAACGGTGTCGGGGCGGAAGTGTGAGGGGGGAGTCATAATTTTAGAGCGAACATTTACGAAGAATTTTTGAATGGTGAGTGTGGTGGAAAAAAAAAACAATTTAAACCAATTTGAGTTTAGAACCTTTAACTTTCTGACAGCAATTCGGAGCTTTTTGGAGCGCAATGGGACCGCCTTTCCCGAGAGAAATATGGATAACCCATTGATATCGGGGAATTGCGAAGTAGATATCAAGGATATTAAAATTACCTCCCTCTAAACAGTTCACATCTGAATATCTATCTAATCTTAACGCTTCTTAATTTGTTTTGCTTCAATGAAAACTACGCGTAAGTGAATAAAGAAATAAGAAAATAAAAAAAGTAAATAGTGGGCAGGTACGTACAGAAACCTAGACCCTGTACATGTACAATCTCGTAGTCATACAACTTGCGGGAGGTATCATTTTAGGACAAATGAAGGCGCCTCCAATTTTATACCACATCCTAAAATCTGTCTTACGAAGCTCTTTCATGTCAATTATACTCGCTGATGTTTGTCCAAAGCTGGGATGGGAACACCATTAAGATGGTGCGTTTAGGCTATTCCGCGGATCGAACTTGGGACTCCTTGGTCAGTAGTCTACCACAATAACCACTTAAAACTGCACAGGTGAATTTGGTTTCTAGTTTCTCTCCAACCCTTCGGCAATTATCGAGACAATGATTATCACTTTATCAGTTACAAATTCAGCTGCAGTGCATTAGTAAATCTGTTGACTAGCTTTAAATAGAACTTGGAGTAACTGGCTCCTTTGTATTGTCTGTTTAGCTATAGAGCTTTTGAGTCTTTTGAAGGTAATTGTTTTGGGAAAGAAATTCGTTTCAAGCGATGACACAAAATTCGTTGCAGCGTATATATGGACGCAATTTCCTGCAGATAACAAGCCGGCATGCACAATAAAACTAAAAAACTAGACTAAACAATTTAAATCGTCCTTGTCTATTCTCGATGACCATGAGAAAACAAAAAATGATTAAGAGAAATGGTCAATATTTGACTAGAGGTTCATCTTCTTTCAGTGGACATGCAACTCGTTGTGAACTCAATCGTAGTGCTACTTACGACAAAACGATTGACTTTAAACAGTAACCAATGTATTCTTCGTGTTGGCATTCCAGATTGCCTTACTCATGTTTCCCAAAAATTCCTTTATTATTTTATAGAAATACGACCTGTGTATTAATCCAGCAGTGTTTATTTTACTGCACCGACTATATCACTATTTGATGTTCGATTCAAATGCAAAAGGTCATGTTGAGCCATCAAAGTGCAAACTTTTAACCTCAATGCCACCCTTCAAAGACGAGCAAGCAAGCAAAACGACGCCCAATAATAATAGGAAAAAAAAAAAAACAAATATGTAGGTAGGTACCAAAAATTTTTTAACGTGTTGGAGTCGATATTCTTATTTCAAAATTCTGCTTTCAAAACTCTATTTCACAAAATTCTGCTTTCAAAATTCTGCTTTTCAAAATTCTGCTTTACAAGATTATATGCAAATAAAAAAAAGATTTTATTTTGTACTAGCTGACCCGTGCTCGCCTTGCTTCGCCAGAGTTCCACTTCTCAAATTTAAAACAAAATAAAAAGAGCTATACAAACCCACTCCGGTGCTGTAAGTGACGTGTAGCAAGAAACAAAGGAAACAATGACTTAGTTTTATAATATAGTAGGGATTTTTGAATTATGTAGTTTTTGTAAATAAAACATAGACTTCAGTGGAATCCAACCACTCTTACCCAAAAAAGAGAAGAAAAACTGTCAGTAAAACAACCCAAACAAATAGTTAGCCTCTTCTATTATTCCCTCACAATCTCATTTATGTAGTAGGTATTCGATTCGGCTTCTTCAGATTTGCTCTCAGATTTCCAATTTCGTGTGCCTAGTCGAACATAAAAACGTCATCTGCTCTTTTTTTGTGTTGATACGTATTCGTGCGATTTGAATATGTACAGTCTTCGCCACTTTTCTAAGCGATATCCATTCACTGGTTAAATTTTGTATTAAAACATTAGAAACATCCGTCCCGATTGATTATTTATTGTTTATACATAAATAATTTACAAAAATTGATTCACTCAATTGCATATGCATGCATACGACATCAAATTATATTATATTCACCTTCAGGATAACGTACGAAGATGATTTAAAAAAATAGATAAAAAAAAAACAATACCGAGCACAAACGGGATTCGTTCGTGGCATGCATGCACATGAATCACTATAGATAGCAAATTTTAAATCACAATTGAGTGTGACCTGTGTGTGACTGTGACTCCTTCCCAATCTCAATTACATTACATACCTGACCTGATCTATCTCCCTCCCACCCATACACCACATTAATACTCCTACTCCACCGCCACCCACAACTCTCTCCACAATTTCAATTTAAAAGAAGTAAGCAAAAAAAAAAAAAAAACAACACAAAGCACAAAAGGTGTATAAAAAAAAAGAGAAAAAAAAAGCAAACAGCAGAAAAAGCCAGAGAGAGAGAGAGAAACAGGTTTTGCCGCACACACACACAAAATTTCCTCCACTGAATGCTGGTCAAATCCAACGATCTAGGTTCAATCGAACATTTTACTTTTTTGAATTGTGTAAAATTTATAGTTTAATGCTTATTGTTCAGCTTCAGGACTACGTACAAAAATGATTTATATCTTAAAATCTTTGTACATAATTGAACTTTACATTAAAAAAAATCCTATTTCATTCGGAAGAGTCATTCCAAAGATAGGAGCTAGAAGGCATTCGAGAATTACAACTTTTGTTAGATATCCGCTTAAATCTCCGCTTCCGGACAACGGATAATGATTAAACATATCCTAAAATCTAATATCGACAATTTCCAATGCAATTGTGAAAACCGGAAGCAATTTCGTGCAGTACTTCTTGTGCCTTGAGCACACAAACTATTTAAAGCCGGAAAAAAGTTACAGTTTTATTGTTAGTAAGGATAAGGATAAGGATAAGGATAAGGATAAGGATAAGGATAAGGATAAGGATAAGGATAAGGATGTAAAACATTCTACCTACCTACTCACTTGTCATAGAAGAAGAGGTAAAAGGAGTTTTGTTATTGGTTTTAAGTTTGCTCTCTTGGCTTAGACAAATATTTTGTTTGTTAGTGTGTGAAAATAATAATATACTTATCTGTAATAAAATCCAATAAAGGGAAATATAAGGTCATTTTTGTTTTTTTTTGTGTGTTCCTGGTACCTACCTATGAACATTCTTTATATGAAATATATTATAATATGTTGACAAAGTTGAAAAATATTTATTTCCTTTAAATTCGTAAATTGGAAAAAAACAGAATTAGCAGAATTTATTTGTTTAAAATATTGCCTGTCAGAATTTTAAAAAGCAGAATTTTGAAAATCAGAATTTTGTTAGACAGAACAGAAAAAAACGGAATTTTGAAAGCAGAATTTCGACCCGCTCCCTTTTTTAGCGTCTTTTACCTTAGCTTCAACCGCTAGAAATTTGTTTGTTTCGTTTTCCAAATATGCGCGCCGCCACGAAGCAACATTTTGAAATAACAAATTGACTAAGCACAAGTCCAAAAAATTACTATTTGGCTAGGTTGAAGTGGCGGTCCAACTTTGAACCCAAGTAGCACTTGATGGATTGCGTAAGACTTCATTTAAAAAATGTTCACGTAGTAAAAGGAGCGTGTGTCAGAAGCATCGCACTTTCCACTATCCGGTCCCAGATTCTAAAATTCTGCAAAAATCGTTGGACAACAATTGTTTATTCAAATAGCACTCGCTACATTCGACCATCCAATAAGGTCTCACCATGACAAGGTAGACTGCAAAGAAAGTGAAACTAAGCGAAAAATCCAATATCCAAAAACATGTTTTCCAAATCCAAATACCAGAACAAAGCAAAACCCAAAAAAAAAACATTTCGAAACAGCGAGCACATTGCTGCACCGGCCTCCGAGCGATGTACAACTACAAGCAGCCCAAAACCATCGCGAGCAGTTGGTTAATTTTCATTTCATGCAATAAATGAAAATGTAAATAACAATAACAACAATACATTCTTCTTTCATTCATTCGCCAAACGGACAGATAAAAACACAGAAAAAGAAGATGAAACACACGCCGACTGTGGAGCATTTTTTGTCCATTCATACTCTTGTGAATGAGAATCCTCTTTCTGGTGCGTCTCATTATCGCCTTCCATCTCTGCGAACAGCATGCGCTGAAATTAAATTTATTATCATTATCTATCGGTGGTGGGGTAAAATTAATAATTGTAGCACTTTAGTCTGCGAGATGGGTGATACAATCAAATTGATTGGTAACGTTGTGCCCTATAAAACCCAGCGAGGGAGCAGCGCACACACAGGAATGATTCTGCCTGATAATGGTTTAACACCTGGAGGGGGTCTTCGGCACAGCACTACAACACTTCTAGTGAAACGATGAGATATAGAGTTGACCTCGAGTGCACCACTATCCGAATGGATTGACACAAATGACATGCTTAAGATACCTATGATCGAGGAGAACCTACCGAAGTGACATTTGAAATTGGGTTAAAAGCGGGATTTTCAGACGTCGTCGTCTGAAGAGCGGCATGATCTGTGTGTGCCCATGTGCTCGGGAATGTGCGGTATCTTGGTCAATGTTCGGCAAATATTTACAGAGCTACGAAAATATGTTGGTTCAATGACTGCGTCAATTTTGGGTGATAATTGCAAAAGGAGTTGTTGTGCTGCAGCAGCGATGGGAGAATTTATTCCGCACATCAAAATCAGGTCAAACCGGGGTGCATGATTGAAATGAAATTGTGTAATTGGTGTTAAATTAGACGACCGACGATAGGATTGCAGCCGGCGCAGCGGCATTCGATGCTTTGATCTTCGAGTACCAGCAGCAACGGCAGCACTCGTTGGAGCCGTTTAGTCGATGAGCTTGTTTGATTCATTTGGAATTACGTAAACGTACGTATAAACTGTGCACTTGAATGTGCACGGAGTTAATTGAAAAAAAATTAGGTTTTACGAAATAATCGACACCTCTGAGAGAGAGATAGGTTCTTTGGCGGTTGCTATGGGAGACAACGGACAAAGCATATGAGGCAGGGAGCTGTACATTTTATGCTTTGATTGCCCCAGCATGATGGCTGCGTCTTTGTGATGTTGCGAATTATTTGGTTCTGTTGTGGATTGATAAGTCGACCTGACTTGAATAGAGCTATTGAGTGGCTCAAGAGGTCGAATGGGAGGTATCTATGAGAAATTCAGTGGGCAGGTTTGTTATTGTTTACAAATATCACTTACTTATATTCCTTAACATATTCAAAAAGGCATTCGCTAATTAGGTCACCCAAATCGTCAATTCGCAGGTCTCTGCTGACTTTTTTTTTACGTGAGATGAAGCAACGCCTTCAGTATCTCTAGTATTTCTTTTAATGTGCAGAACGTCACACGATCTGTTGCAACTGAATGTCACTCCAAACCATCAAATTGGGGGCCCATTGTCGGTCCTAGAGAGCTTGAGAACAACGTCAAATTGATAAATATGGGGGGTCTTGTCCTCACTCTATTTTTAGTCTACCGTGAGTTTTTTGACGTCTTGTCGATTCTAAATTTCAGCAGCCATAACAGGATGTTTTTTGAATGACTTCATTTCGATTATTATCGGTAGCTTGCGGCCGGTAATACAAGGTTTAAGGAGACTGAATATTATGCTGCTTCCAAAATTTGTAACCTCAGCGCAATACTTGTTTGGAAGGTTTATCGTATTGGCAAAATATACATTACATAGGTATCTTTTATTAGGCTGCAGTGGACCTTACGTCTGTTACAGGTTGACGTAATGACCACTAAACATATTTCGATGAAACTTTCTCTTAAATGTCCCTAAGGACTCGGAGAATGCTATAGGCTTTGATGATGACAACCACACCAACTTGTTGGAAGCTCTATTGACCAAAACGCAAGATTTTCTGACTTTACTTAAATAATTCATCATCATAGCAAATAATAGTTTATAGCTGATGGAATCAACACTTTATTTGAATATTTAAAGGCATTGATCAGCTGACTTCTAGACTACTGACTGTCTTCAAACCGAAATATAACATGGTCAGATTCTAAAATTTGGCCGAATTGAGGTGATAAGTTATAGGTAGTTTTTATCGAGGTATCTGGACTAGGTTCAGCTGAAGGAAGCAAATTTCAAAAGTCATAGTATTACTTGAGGTAGCTTCGGAAATTGGGAATTGTGAAGAAAAGTACCATGAATAATTTCTTAGCATGTTCAAGGTTTTTCGGGTTCTTAAAAATCACCATAATCTAAGAATATTTTTAGAAACACGTACTGTGAACAGTATTTACCACCTATATGGTTGATCTCTTACATTTTATGGCCGAACATTGTCAACCTATCTGCACTAGAATTAATTAATTCCACAATATAACCGCTTCTGATGATAGAAACTATAACATTTCCTTCGTTAGTTTATTACATAAATTATTAACACTCAGCCCCATTTTTAAAACTGAAATTCGCCGTTTTAAAACACTTAAAAGCCGCAAAAATTAAGCCGATTCAAATTAAATATTTAAATCCGAATCTTGCACTTCCTAAATCGTTACAGAAACTTTTATTGTGCTTCTTATATTCAAAATAATAATTTCCTATCCCAACAGCGCGTGCCAAAATTTGTATTTTGCATAAATCACTTTGCACTTGTCAAAGGAAATAAAATATTCAACTGTCTTATAATAATTATCGGGTTATTAAAATAGCACAACGCGCGCCGGCCGGCCGGTTTGCTTCCATTTAAAAATCGGCTTTCCAAACGACACACACACACACATCATTTCTATTTACAAGAAGAAACAAATCTTCTCATTGGTAGACAAATGAGCCCTTTTAGTAAAACAGCTCCGAATCTGAAAACAAGATTCAAATAAAATGTACAACCGTCTTTATTAAGATTTACGTGGAAATGCTAATACAGAAAACGGTGAACTGAAACTCCGACTAATTCCATATACATCTTATTGGAATTCCATTCATTGATGAATATCATCTAAACAAATTTGTGCGTCTTCATTTTCGAATGAATACGAGCATAATAACAGAAATATAACGTTACACGTTAAACTTTCATATTCATGGATTCGAAATTAAGTAAAACATTAGAAACCTTAAAGCGGAGTAAGTTTCTTTTCTTTTACCTGACTTGGTAAAATGTTATTGATCTCGATATATGATGATCTTTTTTATTTCGGTTGCAAGAAACAACCGCTGTCACTTTCTTTTGACAGTTTGTTGAGTGAACCGCTTTTGGTTGATTTGGTGCGTGCTTTTGATCGCTGAAACTTTGATGGGTCAATTCAGTTTGTCAATTGGTGAGATAATGATCTGTTGTCGTTGTCGGTTGTAGTTTGTCGACTGAGTGAGGAAGGTCGGAGAGGCTTCCGTCTTGGTTTTAATGGGATGCATTTTGTTTGTTTTATCAGTATTATTGTTATAAATTTTGAGAGTACACACCAGAGAAGCTTCTTTTCCAACAATAACCATTCAGTTTAAAGAACTGCTAATTTATTTAAATTACATCTAAAGGTTTCTCTTCCGACCGCCTGACAAACATCCGAGAGTATAGCCTATAGCTACTCTAAAAAAGTTTGTCAATTAGCAGTTTGGACTCGGTATATAAAACAGTAGAATGTAGATTCTTTCCATTCGTCCTATAAATGAAAACCTCACACAAAACGAATGGCTCTGAGAAACAAGGCCATGAATTGCTCTGTGGCCAGCTATAAGTATTAGGCTTGTCTTGCAAAAATACCTTCTATCAGATTCTACAAATCAATCAAATGAAAAAATTTGGTTATGAACTAATGCTATGTTCTGTTCGTGTTTGATTTATTTATGATTAACACTTTCGGTACTTATTTTTAGCTGGAAGGTTAAAATCTAAATATTTCTTTTCTCTTTATTGTTACTGGAAATTTTGAAACTTTTTTATTGTCAAGTATTTGTTCTAAATTGGTTTTTGGGCAGCAATTGTGTCAAATGGTAACAAACAAATGACAAAATTTATATTATTTCTTAATTATGTAGTTTTATTTATTCCGAAATGACAATGAAGAAAAATATTAAATTTGCTTATTGCAAATATAAAATAAAAAAATAAGTACCTTAAAAATATAGAAAAAAAATTTCTTTCATACATGTAGAAAAATTAAAATCGTGACAAATCGAATAGACGAAACTTCTATAATCAAATATTATTCATTTTTTTTATTTGACTGTCTGTTATTTATCTTGAGAACAATATCGAAGTTAATGATGTATTTTTATGGTATGTTTATAGATTATTTTATAGATTATAAAAATATTCGATGAAAAAATTCGAGTTCATCTGCGCAAAAAGCAGAAAGACGCCACCCATCAACCAGTACAGATACTTTTGGAGGATAATTAGCAAAAAAAAAATTAAGGAAATATACTCGGAGACAGAGAATGGCCGATATAAATAATCGTGTTGCAATTTTACATCAAAATACGAAAAGGGGTTTAAAATTTAAACGGTTCGAGCAAAGAAGGTCTGCACTTGTATAATTGTCAAAATAATGCATTCAATCGATTCATTAATGACAGGGATTATTCATTTCATTGCTATCTTTCTGGGTTGACTCACGGACAATTATACCAATGCCATTGATTGGTGGTATTCCTATTTATAGTGTTTAGCTGTTAAGTAGGTAAAATATTGTAATTCAGAACTCTAATCTTTTCTCCAGTCTTCAATCTTATCTCGGTTGGCTATAATGTTGACTCTTTTTCTATTATTCCATTACTTGCAAGTATTTTTCTGCCTTTTCCTTCGTTTTCGTTTTCTTCGTTATTAAATCGCTAAAAGTGGCGCTCAGTGTTGGACCACACATTTTTTTTTACCACAGCCATTATATTATAAAAACAATATAAATTCAGTAATAAGCAATATTTGATAGCGGCCCAAAGTCATTATTTAATTTAATCTTAGGTACCTAACGTTTTTTCTGCCTCCTTCCACTTCCTTGTTGGATTTTCTTCTCCGACACCTGTTGTACATTACTCTGGTACAATTGCCTCCACATTATTGTAAAATTATGCACAACATAATATTTGCATATTTGATTAGTTTAATTTTGCATAAGTGAAAAGTAAATTAAAATATTTTACACTCAACGAGCTGCACTTGCGTAACTATACGTAGAAGTACCTCCACTACAACAAAATTTAATATTTTCTAAATATTGTCTGCGTTTCTGATTGTGGAATTGGAAATATCATGGTAGTCCCGTAAATGCTTTAGCGCAAGCTGCAGTTAAGTTTAAGTGGTGAAGTAAAATAAAAAGTTGTCCATTTGAAATCTTTTATCATTATGAGTGAAACCAATAGCCATCCTTTTTAACATGAAAATAAAAGTGCATCAGCAATAGCTTTTTTTTTATTTTTTATTATTAATACATTTATAGTGTTGACAAAGGTTAGGAATAGAATAAGAGGGTAACATTCTGTAGCCTTATAACGACTAAAGGTAAATGGCCTATTAGATGATACACCATTGATGCGGATTTTTTTTTTCAGTTTACTTTAAAACCATAAGAACCGTAGCTCAGTGAGTAAATAGCTAGATTGCTGAGGTATCAGGCATTCAACAAACATCCGAAATAAGAAATGACCTGAGAAAGCTACTCGTACCTAAGGTAGATATTTGAATTTTGCATCAAGTTAGCGGTCTAATCCCTCTATGCCAAAATGAAACGCCTAAAAATGGTTTTAATGAACTAGATTAAGGTGTTCCGCCACCTACTTTCTCTTTTAACTTTAAATAAATATATTCGTAAAGAACCTCGAAATTTTCGCGTCTTCTCCGTACTGACAACATTTAACCTTTAGAAACCGAGTAAATTTTGAGACCTAAGAGACGGAGGTCCCCTGATTAAAGTTAGATTTAAACTTTATTCAAGTTTATTTGACGGACCCTAAGTCCCCAATCGGCACTCTAAAGGGTAATGACATTTTTGTCATAAACAGGACGATAGTTAATTAATGGTTAAGAGAATAAGTAAGTTGATTCGTAGCCCGTAATATTATCTGAATATAAGTTTCGCAAGTGCAATTTTGCAGTGTACTGAAAAAGAACGCTTAACAAATTAGTTAAAAAACAAAAAAAAATCTACGAAGGGTCCTTTGATAATTTTGAAATATTTTCTTCTGCTTGGTTATGATTATGATTTCAGTGCCCAACTGAATTTTCAGCTCATGTTTTATATTAAAATAAAATACCCAGAACATAGAACCACATATCGATTATATTTTGGTTATTTTGTTGCAGCGCCTTTCTGATTTCGTCAGCGTTCTTTTTTAACGCACCCGCAGCATCGAAGCTGAGGTACCCGTCGAATGGTTGCTTCAAACTAACACTTTGTTTGGAATGTTTGGAACCTTTTTTTGTCGAGATATTTGCTGGCACTGCAGTGAATTCTGCTAAATCCGTTTATTTTTTCTCTGTAACCAACCGCAATCGCCAAATGTTCTCAAACTTAAAACGATTCCAGTTTATTAATAATTGAATTTCTGACAGTGATGGTTCCTGGTTTGTATTGCATTATAAAGATCATTTCGCGCATAGAAAAGTTCCAATTACCAATCAATTGAAAAATATGTCTTCCGTTGATTCCAATACCCCGACCAGTTCAATAATTTGACCAGATGACTTCCAAGTTGTTCTATTAAAATATATCGCGAAATACAATTGTGAATCTTTAGCGTATATTAGCATCTTCCACCATCGTCACGTTTCTCGGAGTGCGCCGTGTCACGCCAGAGGTCAACAAACAAATTGAATCAAATTCTGGACCTATTCACGCCTAAATTACAGATTATAAAACGAAGACGTTTAAACAATTTATGGCTCAACATTTGCATGCTAATTTTATTTCCAATAGCCTTTTTCATGCATGCAAATGTCGAGCACTACATTTTTTAAACGGTTTTAGCTGACGCTTCACTGAATGGTTCCAATCTTACAAGTTCAGCCGGTTTTCACTCATCTGTATAATCTACTGCCATATATACCCATGACAACACTTATACCGAAAGTCCCACAATCATTTTTCAAACAACCCCAATTCACGCAGCAGACCATTGACAACCGTTTCGATGTAAATAAAGCTGACAGTCGATTTATATCCCCTGTACAACCGATAAATAATTTATTAATCAAGAAACGATAGAATTAATTATGCAAGATATGAGATGCCTAAAACAAATATCTTACCCAATGATTTATGATGGTTCGGCGTAAATTTAGTCACATTAGCGGATGGCAGCGCACCCCCTCTCTGAATGGTTTACCTCTAGGAGCGCCAAACTATATGGGGTTCATTGATCTCTTCCTCTGCCGATTAAATTTGAAGACGGACGTAAAATCAGCGAAGAACAGCAATTTGTGCATTAGCCTCATTCGGATATAAAAAAAAAAAAAACACACACTCGCGCGGAATGAGCGTAAATTAATCATTCACATGTGAGCAAAGCGTGTACACGGCTCGTTAGAGAAGTCAGTTTAATTCACACAGTCACTCGTTCACTTGGGGTTTCTTGTCGCGTAATGAGTCACTTTTCGGATTTATTCCTCTCTCCTCCTATACAGATAGATACTGTATCTGACTGATCTGACAATATGCGTGTCCGGTTGTGCTATTTAGCATTATCCTTGTCTAGGTGTCGCTGAGCCGGCAATTCTTAATCACTTACTCAGCCGACTCATGACACTCTTTAGAGCGGGTAATCTGCAAGCCAACAAAGTAGCGTGCGGCAACATTAAAAGATGTAAAACGAATTACGGCTGCAGGGATACACGGTAGCCCTTTGGCAGCGGCGTTTCATCTATGATTGATTTTATTTCCCAGTTGTAGCCGTGTTCCATCATTACTGTCCATCCTGGTGTACGACAACGACAACTCATAAATAGAAACATCAATCCCAGATCTGTGGAACTCTTTTTGCGCTGCTGTTGTGTGGTGTTGTCGTCGGCCAGTTCAAGTGTATTTACGTATCCATTGCGAAAGTGTGTCTCTTGGTTTGGTATTTGTGGTCATTAAAATCGCTGGAATTCCTTAGGGGCATCTCGCTGCCTCACCGGTGCGCACCACAAACTAAAGTCGCTCTCTCTTAGCCTCCCCACCAGGTCCGGCTATATGCTGGGGATGGATGGCTGGTTGTTATGTTAGTTATAGCGGAACACTACCATCATCATTAATACTAGAGTACAGGTATATAGGGGGGTAGAGGGCAGTCAGTGAGTGAAAAAAAAAATCTTTTCAATTGCACGCCGCGTTGATTGTAATCGATCGATAGTTAGTTGGTTGTTAAGATATTTTTTGTTGTCATCTCAGGCTCAGCATTAAACTGTTATACACTTGATCATTATGAACAGAAATATTTTTTAGTCGATATAATTTAAGACGGCGCTGCTAGGAGGGGTTCATTCATTGGAATGAATTGGCGCCAAAGAACTTGTGTTGCGACATAAGTCGATGTGAAGATTATCGGATTTATCTGGTCGTTGATTTTTTTTTGTTGTTCTAGTGCGTGTTTCACAAGCCTGACAGGCATTGTAAATCAGCAGATGGTGGAAATGAGGCAGGAAGCTGTTCGCATGGCAACAATAGTGTTGATACTTACAACTCCAGAAAAACGAGTAATCGAAGTCATAATTGATGTTTGTGTTTGGAAAGAGGTTAGGCCACGTTTTTAATGCATGTCATTTGCGGAAAGGTAGAGGGTGTTCTGTAAAAGTAACATAAAATTATGAATCCTTGAGAAGGAGACAGGCAATGGTGAGTTTCTTTGCAGCAGTAAAGATTTATGACAATTATCGAAGCATAATGTTACATAAAATCGGCGACGAACTTACTGAGGCACGTTCAGCTATGTGTAAAATTGAAAATCCGATTGAGAGGCTTTTCCGCAGAATTAACGATATTTCAACGGAAGCTGTTCGAATGTTGTTTTCTTAATTCAGCTTTCCAAATTTGAAGCAATGCAATTCTGCTTATTCTGTTTCCATTTTATAAATAACCAATATAAACCAAAAAAAAATATAAACAAAATTTTAAGTTTATAAAAAAACTTTAAATAATAATTTGCAATAAGAAGAAACAATAAAAATTAAATTAAATACTAAAACAAAAAAAAAAAAAAGCAATAGGATCTGGATTGAAAAAAAAAAAAACTAAAAACTGCGATAGGTATTTAATTAAAAAGAAACTCAATTTAAGAAAATTAAAAAGAAAACATTTTCTGCATAAGTATCTGCTTCACAAAATTCAAAATTCTGCAATACAATAAGAAAAGCGCGCTTTTATAAAATTTTCCAAACCTTTTTTATTCTTTGCAGAGTTTTGAAAAACGAAATTGTGACCACAGAAATCTTTAAAAAGAATGTTGGCCCTTCCAACGTTTTGACCCCAAACTTATTTCACTTCTCTGGACCACACGTAACCCGCAGTATAACGCGTCTATTTTTGCCGATTTATTGAAAAGTCAATCTTACCCGCACAAAATAGTCTCTTGCCGACATGGGTCAAACCAATAATTTTTGTACATCCCCTACATTTCAGTGGATCTAATTTAAAAGCCAAGAGTCAACACTTTCCCACTCAAGCTTATCGAGGATTCTAAATTTTCATACACACCTACCGAATGAAGGCGCGTGTGAACTGAATTTAGTACAGGGCGCCACTGGGTAAGCCTCCCACCTTATCAATAAGATTTTTCTTTGATTACGCAGTTTTTTATAAACAAATTTTGTATTGCAAAATTGTTCTTTCATGTCAATACAAAACGCTACCGAAACTTGAAACTCAACTTTCCAACGTTAATTCCAAAGCTCTGGAATCATACTTGGTAAGATGCCGATTTGTAGATTGACCAAGCCCAAAAAAAAAATTAACTAAAAACAATGCAAGACCTATTTTTAATTCCTAAACTGGTAGCTCAAGACAAACGTTCCATTCTATTGCTAACAAGAATCCTACTTGTACTTCTTCTTCTTCGGCAAAATCAGGGTTTTCCAAAGTTAGGCCTGTGAGGTCATTAAAATATTAGGACAAGTGTGCCTCCAGCGGGTAGCCTCTATCAAACGTGGTACAGTTCTAAGAGAGAAAGCAATAATTTCATTGCTAAGCACAACATCAAAAATAGAAAAAAAGTATGTGACCGTAAGCCTGGCTTCTCGTAACTAGCTCAACATGTTATTATTATAGGCATGTACAGTTTCTAAAACGGTTCCAGTGATTGCAAAATCAAATTCGAGAATTTGATCCTGTGTTGCGTAGAGTTAGGGAATATGGTGCTACTACAAGAAAAACTCTGCTGTGCTACGAAACACAAAGTTTTTGTACTTTAAGCTAGAAAGAGCGATTTATTTCCGAGTTTGAAACACTTTTTCGAGCTATATCCGATTTGACAGCTTACGTACTTTGTGCTCGTCTTAATTTGAATTTTTGTCATAAGAAGGAAGACTTACGTTTGTCATTTTACCATAGTTCTTGTGGACTTCCTGATAAACGTCCCTTGCAGCTTGAAAAATTAGTCGAAAGCTCGACTTCTTTACTGCGTGTTTTTACTCGGCCTGTATGATTATATTACCTAAGTCATACTTTAAATCTAGTGGCATAAAAGTGTCTTTCTAAAAAAGTCAATGCCTACTACCGGCGTTATGTTGTTATAAGTTTTATTTCATTTTAAGACAGGATAAAAGTCCTATACAACAAAGGAACTTTCTGATGGCATCATCCAGAGGCTCAGTTGTCTTACATTTTGTACGAGAAAAATCGTTCTTCTGACATTAATTACGTATTTTGAGGCGAGGGAGATTTTCCGACGACTTTTTTTAGTATTTCAATTCGTATATCACGAATAGCTTGATTAACCTATAGTAAAGACTTGCAATGCGAATATTACAAAATGTTTTGGAAGCCACTAGTTCGCATCGTAAAAGAAATTTTTGGCTGCAAGCCTCTTAGTATGTACTCTGGTTCAAAAATATTTTAGAATATTCACAAATTAATTTAATTGGAACCCAGAAAACAACCTCATTTAGGCTTTCTTTTGGCCACTTTGTTGAAGTCCCTTTCCCCACCATACCGTAAGTAGATCCGAATAAATTTGCCTCTGGAATATTTTTGTTAATTTTTCAAAGCACCTGCAGAACAATTATAGGTAAATTATAACTTTCGTGTGTGTACACAGATAAATTAGAAATTACAAATTAATTGGACTATCGATTTGCCCTATTGCTATCCACTTTGTTAGCCCATCGGCATTGGCCTAGAAGTCGCGCACGCGGTATATTAATTGCAAAAGCACAGCACAAACGATACTAATTAATAGGCGCGCCCATACCGCGCAGCAAAATCATCGTAAACGTATAAGATACGCATAAATCTATCAACCAGCAGCGGCACGCAGCTACCGCACAGTTGACAGTCCGTGGCCAAACTAGAACGATTCATAATTTTGTAATTGCATATCTGAGGCGCTGCAAGAGGATAACGCCTTCACACGCATTTTCCATCAAAACTACAACCAAAAATCTACGTACATGAGGCAGAGAGGGCGAAAAAAATAGACACCGACCAACGCCAAGTACTTAAGAGATCACCGGCGAAAGATAAAAACTAATTTGACTACAAAATTACCATGCGTGCTTGGAATCATAACTGAAAATCTCCTCCGCCAGCGAAAAGCCACTGAAAACTTGAAACACTTGAGCAACGCCAACAGCGACACTATACACACTAGTACAGAGTATATATATCGTCCGGCTGACTGAAAGATCTAGAGCTTCGATATAAATTTCAACTTTTGAAGTTGTACCACAGCTAACCGCACGAGATGGAGGAGGACGACAGCAAACCATTACAATAAAAAAAAAACAATGTGCGGTACAACCACCCCCTCATCGCTGTTCGATAATATTTTACGAAGCTTGTCGCGACCGAAGTGGAAACCCCCACCACCATGTACACGACACGGCGATGATCTATTGATACACGACATCGCGCAGCAGGTGAGATCGCCGAATTAGATTAGTAACGAATTTTATTGTAATTAAAAGCAATTCGATTACCGAAAAGGAGCACACAGCTGAAAGAGAAAAGTCAAAGATCTCTGCAGATACTCACGCACTCTCCGCTGAGGCAATAAGTCATTGTCCATTTTTCATTTCGTGTTCTCTATATCTTCTCCATCGTTCGGGTCTATTTGCATCCAATTCGTCTGTTTTATTACCAATTCGCCTACCAAATAAACTGATTTTTTTTTCTTTGAAAGCAAAACCAAGCGCACCGAGGTGAAGTGCTTAAGCGTTTTCGGATTTCAATAGAAATTAAATGGAGCAACGCGACTCGTAGCCACAGGGTGGACGATTACGATTGAGGTGACACGGCCGTATATGTGAGAGGAATTTGGGATTGTGATCATGATCAGTACTTTGAATCGAAATGACAAATAGACTAAGAAAACGATGAGAGGAAAACATTTTAAAAATTCATTGACTTTTCAAGTGTTCTCTACATACTCACTAATCACACTTGTGGATGTTTGTAGAGATTTGGGTATACTACAAGAGCACTTGGGGCATTGAGCAAGTGGAAGCACACATTGTTGGGATTGGGATTGGTCATTGCCCCAATTCGATCTTGTTTTAGTTTTGTATAATCTGGTCGCATATGGTTCGGCCAGTTCGGTGGTGGACTCTTTTGTTTTTTCTCTGTAAGTGGTTTTTATTTTTGATACAGAAAGTAATTCAGAAAATTGACGAGTGATGATTTTTTCAATATTTCTCTGTTTATTTTCATAGTGTAGGGACATTGGTTTGATGGAGGGTAATGTCTATAGTTAACGATGTTTGAGGTTTGCTGTTGGCTGATGACGAAAATTCTGGACTTTAAATTCCGCGGAAATATTTTTCAAGTGCACCCTAAACTAAGGAGTATTGGCCAACACTCGGACAGTTTTAGAGTGAATTTTGCGACACATTTAAATTGATGTTAGACATTTTCTCAGGCGATTCTAGGACGGCTTTCAACGCTCACGTCAGTTGTACTCGAATTTGGAGCCATTCTGAATGCTGAAGAGTTGCGACTTTTAGAACGTTATGACTAAGATTTCGTAACTACGTTTTTTTTTAGATATTATGAGAGCTGACGTTTTTTTTTATTCATAATTTTATTGCTATTTTGGGTTTAACTTTTAATTGAAATTTGACTGATTTTGGATTAGGTTATCCGTTCCACCTTTTAGTTCGATTTTGATGGCGAATTTGGAGCTGTTTTTGAGCCATTTGTTGTCTGATATTTATAGAGTATTATACAATGCAGAAACGTCTTTTAAAAAAATATTGGTATATATTGTATACTTTGAGCTAATTTTAAGATTATGTGTTTTCATAAATGTAAGTAAGTTTAGTCGGTAGATATTTATAACAATTTTTTTAAATTATTATTTTATTCAAAATAAACCAATTTCGTGCTTGAAACACAATCTCAAAAATTTTGTAATACAGAGTTTGAATAGTTTTCGACACTAGCAATCCTTAAAAAAAGGTGATGTGATAAGTTAAAGATTATAAAAAATCCCTGAGACGCAATCTGCTTTCCCGGTCATTTCTGTTGCTCAAGGGTTAATAAAAATTGTTTCTTTTGTTTTTTTCGTTTGATTCTTAATGATAACGGTGGTTTTATGTGTCTGCCCAACGTTTGTGCAAATAAAAACACATTTGAATATCATTTAGCTAATTTATGTTCAATAGACTGCACGTGCGTCGTCGAAAATACTTTAGTGAAATTTGGAAGAGGTATCAAAGTCAGTGACTAATTTTAATGTAGAAAAAAAACTAAAATTCTGTAAATGAAATAGTTTTCAGCAAAGATCAAACTGAACGGTGTAAAAGTTGAATTTTATTAGTTTTGAATAGTTATCAAGTGAGTGATTTTTAAAATAGTAATGTTGCTTGTGGGCAACCTTGGGCAATTGTGGTGATCAATATAGTTATTTGCGCTTAGATATGAGACCGCAAGAGCAAGGTCTGTCAAAGGGGTCGATTGGGATCGATAATATGTCCAAATGCCTTAAGTGTAAGGTCCATCTTTGCTGTAATACCAATAAAAACTGTTTTTTTGTCCTATCATACTTAAAATTTCAAAATAAATTAACAAAATTGTAACGGTTTTCACAGAAAAAAAAAAATTGTTTTATATACTACCATTGCCCAACGTTACTCACAAGCAACTTTCGGTAGCGCCGCAACCGATGGACGTGGCAACTTAAAATTTTAATAATAAACTTCGTAAATTATTACGATAAGACTAAACGTAAAAAAAATGTTCAAGCTACAGGAAAAAAGTTGGGGTCGAAAGGGTTAAATAATAAATAAAACTTAAAAATAGTCAAAAGCTAACCTCGACATATCTCCAGTCATTTAGGAGTCCAATGATATTATAGAAAATAAAGAAATCATATTTTTAAACATACTTCTAAAATATAAAAATATTAATCGCATTTTTTTCTTCAAATTCTTGCAGATCGAAATTGGATACACACCTTTTTATGAATAAGGTAAATAATGTTTTTTTTTTTAAATAAATTTTAAACAATAAAAGAAATGCTGTAAGCTTACTATTTCCCTAAGAATGTAATAAGTTTTGTAGTACAACAAATCTCGTTGGTATCCTGTATTTTTTTGAGTTATTAACGAGTTTTTTTATACCGTTGTTATGCGGGCAGTGTTTTTAGACAAGTTTTTCTCGCAAACGACTGAATTTCTTTGAATTTCTCTCCAATTTTGAAGATATCGCAAATATTCATAATTAAATTAAATCTAAGAAGAAATAGTGAATATCCTTTACCACACAAAAAAATCACAAGAGCAATGATACGCTTTCAATCATCCAAAAGGTGATTTTGTACAAATAAGCAAATAGGGAAATTGTTAGAAAGTAAATAAAGTTGTCCAGTCGTTGAACGTATATTAACTAGATGCAAATTTTTAAATGCAAGTAAACATATTTACTCAAACGCAACTGAGTGCACAAATTCAAAGTTGAAGGTGAACAACAAAAGAGAAAACCAGTGCTTACAACTAGTAGTTGAAGATACTTTTTACTGGTGTATTTTTATACGTGTCCTGGATGTAGCCTAGTCAATGTAGTCTTTATTTTTTTGGCTTCTTAGACTACCTTCACATTTTTATATACCTTGTTGATTTCTTCTCCATTCGACCATTTCGTACAGAGAACTGAATAGAATATCCTTTGAAGTAATCTTCTAAACTGTCACACGAAGGAGACCTTCGAGGATAATAATTCTGCAGAGCGGACAATTCGTCTTTCGAATAAGACATTTTGAAAGTTGAATCAAAGTATCATCGGGTTTTAAGGATTTGTCTTTGATAAAGAAAGAGTAATCTACTCAACGCGACATCTATATTCAGAAAAAAAACTGAATGCCAACGAACGGGCATGCGCAAAAACGTGTTCTTAAATATTAAAAAAAAACTCAAGCGCTTACCTCCCCATATGACAAGAAGCAACCCATTTCCAAAGCCAACCAACGACCTTCCCAATTTCCTTCGATACCATTCCACGGGCCACAGGCTCAAATCAATTGAAACAGTTCCGGCACCATATATCTCTCGCACAATCGCTGAAAGCTCTAGATCCATTCTAATGCCGTTTACTGTTTTGCATTTACACTGTCATCATTAAGCCCACTAACAGCGAATACAAAACAACCACAAAACTAATAAATCCGTACTATTTACAGTTCGATCAGCTTAACAATGCCGTAACGAAGCGATTTGCATTTCAAATAAAATTCCGATGACACTCCGTGTTCACACCGAGTGCCTCATAAAAAGCTACAGAAAAAAAAAGAGCAAGATACACCACCAGATACAGTATAGTGTATCACTTTGTAATGTGAAACTGAGTCGACTCGGAAATGGCAGCTCTAGATAACATCCTTATCATTCCATTTGAGACTAGGGTACGTAAGAATATGTTCGTCACCATCCTGTTTTTAGCGAAGCCAATTGAACCCGATCTCGGATCTAATTTCGATTAGACCTGTTCAGCTTTCAATCCAGCAATTAAATAGCTGTAGAGAGCGGAGGGGCGACGAAAACTCGCATCTGACGCACGTACTTTGAATCTCGTTAACCTCACATTTGGTGGCTGAAACCGCACGATGAAAAAAAAAATAAATAAAAAATAAACCCCAATGAAACATGTTAACATGTTCAACACAGTAGTCGCAACAGTGGGCATCCGTTTATGGTGTTGGTGATTTATGTTTATCAACGAATTGGTGTGGTGGGCGTGGGCGCGGAACAAAAGACAGGTACCCAACATGCTCCCACAACAATAGATCTGGCGGGCCGCGTCTTCAGCGTGTTTTTGTGAGATATGCACGCGTGCGCATAGCCAAAACAAATGAAGCAACTCATCGGGTAACAAATTGCTGAAAATTAAATCATTGAACTTATCGCTGGGCATCATCTGAAATCAATTAGCAAATTGTCCCCATTAGGAGCGTAAATAATGGCGTATTAACTGGTACCTAATGTGTGCTATGTGTCAGCGCAAGCTCCGCGTCTGTCCGGTGCGTGGGCGGCGTTGTTTTGTTTGTAACTTGAATGCTAATGCGGTTTTTTTTTTGCCGCTTGCTGCTATTATATTAAACATTTTTGCTCATTAGTTAAGTATGACTAGGTGATTCATTTCAATGGTGTGGATGCGGGCATTTTTCTTTTTTTTTTGGATGGTTGATTGAGGAATTCATTGCAGAAATATGTACTTTCTTTAATGAAGCAATTTTTACGAAGAGATTTAATTGAAATTTTCAAGTACTTAAGCGGTTTGAGTTATTTAATCATCCATTACTGAGATGATTGGCCCGATTTATGGAGATGAGATTAAGCTGGGGTATTTTCAAATTAGACGGGATGCACCGTTAAAATGCTATGATCATTGATCGTGTGAGGGCAGAGTTGATTCGGTGAAATGTTTCCATAAACAAACATGTAGAAATTAGGTGGCAGACGAAAATTTACTTGCAAGTGTTACTGAGACAGTGGCAGTTGTAAGTTCAGAACGATTATTTTTTTTTTCAGACTTGCAGTACATTTGCATCAAAAGTTAATACAACTTTTAATTAACTAAGCTTGAATTATTTTAAACAATTGGAGATAGGCAAAATAGTGATCATATTCAATTGAAGCGATGAAAAATCGACTTAATTTCAGTATTAACAATTTGTGAGCGGGGAGAAGCAAAAATAAATAAATTAACAAATAATATTAGTCCTTGCGAAAAAATGTCGGTGCCTATATGTGGGATTATTCCATTAAAATTGGATTGTTATATAAGGTAGGTGACCCAAATAAGGTCCACCTTATAGTTTTACTTTAATAACTTTCAGGCTGATAAAAGTCTTTGTAAGAACAATCTCTTTATTTGCTTAACATTCAAACACATTTTTTTTTGTGATTTTGAAAACCCCAAGTTGGGTTTTTTTGCTTAATTACTTTACTTTAGTTTTCCTGCTAAAATAGAAAAAAAAAAAAAAAAAAAAAATTCAAAGTGATTACCGACAATGGGCCTTGCCAATAAACATTTTCAGTTTCGACTTTAAATTTAATTAAATTTATGTTTTCCATACAAAATTTCGCAATTGTGAGCATCCGTAAATGTAAAGTCGAGACTAAAATTGGTTATTAGTACGGCGCAATGTGTTTGTTAATCTTTTGGGCACTTACTGGATTTATCATTTCCGAATTTCCAAAATAGGGATTACTGGGTGTCTCTTTAAAAACAAACATACATGAGTTGACTAAATTTCCTGTAATACGCTGTTGACGCGTAAAATGCAGAGGCTTGGAATCGCAATGTTTTTGTTCAGATGCATAAAGACTTGAGTGAGCCTATCGATCTTTATGGACAGATCTTCTTCTTGTACGGGTGTAAACATGAACTGGTTCTTCAAGGCTCATTTTAAAATATAATGGCGCCTTGAAGTTCAAGCGATATTATAACGAGGCCTAAGAGTTTGTAGATTCAACAGATTTAGGGTGTTCTCGTAGGGAGGTGAACCGTGGGTCACCCCAATTAAGGCCACGTAATTCAAAACGAATAAATCTACGGTGGACAGGTTCGATTTTCAGTCTGGTCAGGTCACCTGGCATATTCAAGAAGTGTTCTTTCAGACGTCATATAAAAAGACTTAGTGACGCAGGGGTTATAGAAAACCGTCGACCAACATTTAACAAGGCCGAGTGCAGAGTTAGTCCTACTAATAATGTTTTGAATAAAAGTTAAATTGAGCATCGCAGATAATGCCCAGATCGCGAATTGATAAAACAGTTCAGACAGACTCCCTGCAACAAGATCTTTGAGGAGGCAAATAACGCTTGCGAGAGAAAGTAAAACTAGACAATTTTTTTCACATCAAGCTTTAAACGATTCTGTTGACACCAGGTGTAGAAGTGGTTGAGTTCAGTTTGTAGTGAGATATCTAACACTGCTGACTAGTGTTAGATATTTGTATTCAGAATCTTATATCACCTGCGTAAGTCTACAGCTCAGAAAATAAAAAGACAAGAACAACATAATTTATTGTCAAATTAAAGATCAAAGGTCCTAGAAAGTTGGTTAGAAGTGAACGAAGTTTGACTAATGTATTCGAATGTATTCGAAAGCGTTTTTTTGGTTTTCGATTCGTTGGAGATGTACATCGGCAGCTTCGTTTCCTCTTGTCTAAGCAGGCCAAGAGTCCTTGCGGACCTGTTGGGACAAATACTTATTTTTAGACTGGGACTTTGTTGCTTTAAAAAGTCAGTGGAAGGACGTCTTTTTTTTTGAAACGCTTAAGACTTCTTTAAAGTGACCCTACAACTAAACAAGAAACTAAAATGTCGCGCTGTCAAGCCATGAACCCTGTCCCTCTTAGTCGATTAAATAAAAAAGCTGGCAACAAATAGTAGACCTTTCCGCATCCGGTAAATTAGATGCCTGCCTAGGGGAACGTAAAACGTATGTGAAGAAATCAGATCTTGGCTATTTCCCTCTGTTCCTACAAGGGAGCTCTCCGCTCAAATTTTCCCTTACATTTTTCTTAAATACAAAAACCAACTCGCATCCCAAACGCAGCTAACGAAAGACCCTCAATCGGAAAGAATTAATTCACGGAACTAGCTACCCACTCATCATTACCATGTCAACGAACCAATAATTATAGAAGATTCGCGAAGCCAATCAGCTACTTATGTCGACACCTCAAGACAATAGACTCGGCCCGACTTTGAGACGGTCATTTCAGGTTAGCGAGCATTTGAAAAATTACCGCTGATATATTCCACCTACGTTGACGAAATAGCCGGGAAGACTAAGAAGACTAAAATGAGCTATAAAAAAAAAAACACGCGACTAAACAATTTTGTGGTCAAAATTGATTGCCATCAGCGCCGCATAACTATTGACTTCCGCCTGCCGGCCGTGAGCGTTAATCTTCTTAGAAAACACCCAAATTAATATTTAAATTCAGCCAATTTGTCATAAGTGCAGAGAAATGAGTTCGATTCCTTCGCCCACATCCACAGTGTGACCTTTTACGGCAGGCAAATCTCCATACATTGGTGTGCGGCGGATAACAAATGCGCGTCCACTTAGAGAGTCACACATCGCACCCTTTGCGTCTTGCAGAGGAACTCTAACAACACCTCGATGGAATTTCGCTACCAACTAGTTCAACTGGTTGTTACGTTCATATGCGGTGTAGTATAGTAAACTGGAACACAACGCTCGCGCACAGTAGTACGTATAGTACGACATGCGACATGCGAGTGTGGTGTAAAACTGTTGAAAGAACAGTCCATTTACAATTGTGACGATTCAAATAAAATCGAACTTAATACCTTTCAACCTGTTTGCGATGCTGCCTTGGTGCGAGTGTGTGGAGTGTGGAGTGTGGTGTCCCTGGCCACGATCACTACATCCTCTGCGCGAAGAAGGAACTCTAGTTTTGCTCCGATGATGGTGGCGACAACCTACATTGGCCCATTGACATAGATTTCTTCTTCATGTGGATGTGAGCGAGCACTCGTTCCTATGTAAGCGTCTTTATTCATTTTCGTTGCCGTTGTTGTTTCATTTCCTTTGCCTGGATGATCGCCACTCGTGGTCTATTTTTATCATATCCCCAGTGGTGCGGTAGCAAATTGGCGTTCGTCTCATCTCGCCAGCAGCCAGCAGCGGTTCATACAAATTACGGCTTAATGGAATTCGTAAGTAATTCCTGTGACAATGAAATGCAATCTGCTACAGTACCGGTATACCAGTTGTGCTATAGGTCGGCACGGCGCGGCACGGCATCGGCACAACCGGCACGGCGCAACGGGAAATCATCGCTATACTGTATATATTGATGATAAAGTGTCGTGTATAGATATAGTAATGTCAAAAGAAATAGCTTATCTTTGTCGCTGCGCGAAGGAGTTTTCCTGGGCGACTTCATTTCTGCCCGGAGATCCAGTTGGGGGATGTGCTGGTTTCGGAATCATTTCTAGATAATGACTTAACGATGTTATGTATGGTCGGACGGAGCACGGAGATACTTTCAATTTTTTATTGGCTCAAGTATCTTTGGTTTTGTATTTTTAGTTTTGGGCTGGTTGCAGAAGGAATTCCACGGGCGAAAGTCTTTCCCGGCTAAGTGACTGAGAGACTGATCAGAATGATTGATTACCGTGTCGCAATCGAAATGGAACATTCTTGGACTAAAATCCAAATTGCTTCCTTATAGTGGTCGTTTGTATATGACAACGACACGGAATATCAAATGCGACTTGTAATTGAATTTCTTTTGCAGCTGGTAATGACACAACGGGCATCTTGATGGGTGAGACTTGGGACATGCCTCAAGCGCTTGAATGTTGGGAATGCGTGGCTGATACAAGGCTGACCGTTGGCTTGATGAGAGGATGCTTAATGGGCATTCTTTTTCCTAATGCGGCACATATACAATGTAAGAGGAAGTTCATTTCCAGTTTGAAACAAAAACTTTATACCTACTGAGCGGTGGTGCAAGTGCCATCTTCTGCGCGTAGGACTTGGGTGTTGGTCCTCCATTAACAGCAGATTAATTTTGTTGTATTTCAAATATTAATGCTGGATGCGTGCACCTGGAGAGACCCAGCTTGCTATGTAAATCGTAAGTCTTGCAACATTAGTGCGAAGGACCATTTATGAATTCCTTTTATGCCTGGTTTAGTAAGCCCATGTTGCCTCACGTCGATGTATTCAAATATCAGTTCAAAAGAGGGGATGCTTCTAAAATAGTGACGGACTTTAACACATCTAGAAAATCTCCTTCATCCCGAATGGGATTGCACGTAGTCATTCAACTAATCGGTTTTTTTTTTATTATTTGGAAAAATTAATGGGACCAAGGAATTTGACGGTTCGGTTACTTCCAAGCAAACGTGGTTGAGAAGCATACTTTTGTGCATTTCAGCAGCTTGTTTAACTTCATCTTCACCCAATTTAAATCAGCGTTGCGTATGCGTATGTACAAAGGGGCATTGGCCAAGGCCGTCTTAGGTTAACCGGGAGGCCTTTGAGCACACAAGAATTTGGGGCCCTTTCTGAAAAATAAAAAAAAACGAGATTGATAAAAACGTTCTTGGCAGACTGTTAAATGTCTTGTTTAAAATTTCTTTCAAGCACTAATTTTGTTTCATCTAGCTATTAGTAATTGGATAGCCGGAAATATCTTAAATAATTTTAAAAAAAAACACAAAATTTTCTATTAAATTTAAACATTAGTTTTAAGAATCAAAAAGAACGGGCACATTAAAGAACATAGTTATCTGAAGTCGACTAGAATGGTCTTGATCTGGATAAGATGTAACCTGAACGCAAAAATTAGATTGGTCGGGAACGCCACTTTTCCTACCTACCCATGCGAATTGTCAACTTATTACTCAGTCACGAATTTCTTGACTAGATTCGTCGGCTATTCCTCCGTAAACGTCAACCGAAACAGTTGCTAATATGACCGATTTCAACCAATCAAAATCGACTTACATCTAGTCCGACAGCTGTCAGACTTACTAAACTAGATACTTGAATGTCCCCAATTTCTGGTTGTTTACGAAAAAACATCAAAGAAATCAGTGTTCATTGGCTTAAAAATATTTTTTTAAATTTTAGCTCGTTTACTTAGTTTTATATACTACATGTTATTGTTCAATGTAAAGAAAAAAAAAAAAACAGGTGAATTAATGGAGGAATGTTGACTTTAACTTTTAATACGTCCCGACCAAAAAGTTCAGACAGTAGCGGCTATATATTTCCTACCTGACAGTGCCACAAATTGTTCTGTGAAATCGGCATCGGCAATGTCATTAGCTTGTCACTACTGCCGAAAAGTTTTTTTTTTTTGTATCAAGCCTATAGCAACTGCAAACAAAAAATAGTGTATAAATGACTATTCACATGCATGAGAGCGAATTGCGAAAAAAATCAATTCAACAGAAGTTATTTAATTGATCTAATTAAAACAAACGTCTCAATTTATTTAAATAGCGAACATGCAATTACAGCAATTTTCTAGCGAATTGAAAAATCTTGTCGCCGAATATCACACTTTATTCACAATCCAATCCACATAACAGTCGCGATCTGCGATCTGCACAAATCGTTCGTTAATGTAGGTATAGGTACTTATGGTAAAGACGGTACTCGCATTTACCTGATTTTTTTTGTAAATTTGCCCGTTCCGTTGGTCCATGCTGATTTCAGAAATTGCCTGTACCTATAGAAATAACTTCTTGTAGCTGGACAGGCATAAATATCTCCCAAAAATTCGATACATTTTCTAATAAATCGCATAACTCATATTTTCTAATTTAACATGCGGTTTCAAACCCGGCTTAGCGTGTGTAGTCATGCCTAAGTATTTTGCTGTATTCGAGTATTCCACTTAATTGTTGTTTATAATTATATTTGAATTTGTGATAAATTTTTCAATATTTGTCAACTTTAGGTCATTTAATGTAGTCTGCCATATGAAAGTCCATTCTGAGATAATTCTTATTGTCGTTTGAAGCTTTTTGTCGAACACTGCAAGTATATGAGTGTCATCTGCAAAAGTTTTTATAGTTTTTCTCCACTCAGGCAGATCGCTAGTGAAAGAGAGACCAAACCTGGACCTAGAACACTGCCTTGGGGTAGGTACACCAGCTTTAATTTATTTTAATGTTTAGACGGTTGTCGGTTGTTTTATTCTAAAAAAATCTATCGAATATTTACAGTACCTAATCCCCGGATAAGCACTTGCGCATGGGTATAAGATTATAGTGATTAAAGCCGGGTTTCCAATTAAATTCTATTAAGCGGGACCTTTGTAATGCATAGGATGGCGTTTTTGAATCCCAACACTGACTAATCAAAGAAATACTCCAAAATTGGTAGTTTCAATTCATTTCATTATGAAATAGGGCCCCGATTGAAAAAAAAAAAAAAACAAATAACAAAGCCAAAAATTCAGACAATTTTTGTTTGTAAGAGTAATTTTGTGATTTTATTAAATTTTTACTTTGGGGTCTATTTCCTGGGGATTCACCTCACCTCATCACTGAAAAGCAGTTTTGTTCCAAACATCGACAAACGAAAGATGCGACCTGTTAAATGCCCTAAGACGGTTGAAGATGCCCCAAGAGCTCCTAGAGCAATTTACATTGCGAAACGGCAAGGCCTGGGCCTACATAACTAAACCACCTTAACCAATGCCCTATGCCCATCCATCCTTCCAAAACTTGCGTCACTACCTTCTCAGATCGTTCAACACACAATTATGTTATGTCCCACATCCATCACCATCACCACCGCTCCGGCAAGCCCAAAAGGGTGCAAATGGAAACACACACACTGTATACGTATACAGTATAATGGCTCAGGATTAATTCATCATTTCTATAATGGCTAATGAGATGATTTAGCCATTCGAATAGCTTGTCGTTCGTGGTGAATTCCTCTCCACAGCAATAGAAATCAATACCAGCCATTACTGCAACAGCTTGTCACTTAATTAAGTGCCCTGCCCATTTTCTGCATCCAATTGATCAACGCCATCGCCATAACTGTTGAAACATTCTTTTTGCCGCTTGCATCATTGCGCATAGAAACATAGCAATATTGCACAAATATGGCAAAAAGTTATTAGACGCAGAGCGTCTGCGCGCGCACATGAAACATGATGTGTCTATGACCTGCTCTCGCACATATGCAGCCTGTAGTCTGTAGTCTGTATTGATGAGGAATGTCAAAGCGCGATTGATGTATAAGTGTAGCCCCCCCTTTAAATGACACAGCAATCACAACAAAATCTGCAAAACAATCGCAATTTGCTGACGGTATGCAGTGTGTGCTCCCATAAAGTTAATTATTGTTAAAGTCAGTGCACCTCACCCCCAATCGCTCTGAGACTGCAGATGCAGACCGCGAGGAGTTTCGCTTGTCTTCACCTTTCGTGTAGCGGTTGTTGTGTGTTTTTTTTTTTCTGCGCTCAGACAACAGCGAAAATGATTATTATAACATTCCGCTAAAGTAAAATGCAATAAATTAGCAATTATAGCATCAGATGAATCTGCGCGCAAAGTAAAAAGACGGCATATCTGCATTTCTTCGTCGCTCATGCGCTCTGCGTCTGCGCCATATCAAGTGAATAGTGTGTTCGATGCAGTTAACAGTTAAATTAATGTTTATTGTTTAACTATTTGCCAGTGTCGGCTTCCAGTTTTTTTGTTTTTTTTTTGCCCAAGTTGCCATATTGGCTTTGCTTTGCTTGTCTTCCGTTCCGTGGCATGCCATATATACCAAAGACTACTGCACTCGAATTGTTTGTCTAAATAGGTGGAGGGTGGGGGGGATGAGGGGTGGAATTATGTTTTTGTGTGCGCGCCTGGCTTTCGTGCAGCAATAATTACCTTTTGTCATCCTGCTGGTGCGGTGAGCGAAAATAATTTCTCTGTAAAATTCATTTGCATGCTTGCAGTTGCAGCTTTCGTGGCGGTAGGTGTGTGTGGTGTCTGGTGTGAGGGTTTTTGATTGCTCTCCGTTCAGCGGAGTTTCTTTTGTTGCATGATGGCGCACACTAAAGGAGGAGATAATTGCTGCTTTGATTTTAATTTACGATAAAGTAATTAGAAAAGTTTATTTGCGCTCTGTCAGAGCAGGAGGACCGAGAAGGAGGATGTCGAAATGGCATGTTATGATAGTTACTTTTGACAGATTGGCATGTTGTTCGCCTGGTGGTGGTATCGTTCAGTTGATTTGTTACCTTGCATGGATGGATGTTTGTCCTAGCCGAGCAACCGTTGGACCAACAGTATTTGGCTCTGTCCGTCGACTTAATGAAACCATACAGCAGCAGCGGGTCCATTTGTCATTCTTTGATATCATCGCCAGGGTTCCTCTGTTCATCTGTTTCTATGACGCCAGCGGGTAATTTGGGATAACAAATTATTTAATTTGTTAAACTTGCCATAGCCAAGACAAAAGAGTTGACGCGCAACCAACTTAATCAATGTCTCTGTCCCTAAATGTGTAATCTGTTCGCTCAGTAGCCGACGGACTGTGTAATGGTTTTCATTTTTTTTTGTCTATTAATAATTTACTGATGTTTGCATAACAAAACACAAGTTTCTAAGTTGATGCGGGAAAACAGCAGGGGTTCGAAATGTTTGTAAATTTGAATATCAAAATGCTTGTAGCATTGTCTGGCTTTGTTTTGGAAATCGGTCAAACTTCCTCGCGCTGGTAGATTTTGATTAATATTAAGTGTCTCGAAAAGTGAAATGTTTTTTATTGGCTGGCAAATGGGTTTTGGTGGTAATCTCTTGATGTTATTTGTTATCCTTTGTTGTTGGGTATTTCTAGATGATCGCACCATTAGGGGTTAAGTTTGTACTTTGATCAGAAGTTATTTTTGTAGTGGCAGTCTTTGCTAAGGTTAGAGGTGATTAATGGAGTTGGAGGTGACGTGAGAGTTCGACATTTTGAACGTATATATACGCTCTTGTGAGATGGTTAACACGTATTGGTGATGTGCTCACTGGTCTCTGTGATTTATGCCTATATTTGGAAGATATTTTGACAGAGGAGAACGACCTCTAACAGCGTCAGCGGATTATAGATGCCTGGCGGAAGACATTACAAGAAATGCCGTGAGAAATAAAGTTTGGTTGCTAAGGTAGCTGAATCGATTCATAAGAAAGGCCATGAACTAAACACCAAACACGCCTTGAGTTTGAAAGGAGAACCACAGATGGACAACTTTCTGTCAAAAGACATAAGACCGAGAGGCATACATGGCTTGGTGAGGTGAAATTAAGCCAAATTCGGAATTTGAGGGCGAAATAATGCCAAATTTTGAACTTTGCCATCTAGTAGAGAAAATAAAGTGCACGACTGGGTCGAACTAAACTTTCTCGTGCATCAAAAGTTTGGTTGGATGTTTTCGTGTTTTATTTTATGAATATAGGTACAAATCTGAGAAGCGATGCTAGATAAAAGAAACGGTTCATGAAATGTGCAGTGTTGAACAAAATTCACTTTTTTCAATTTATGCAGACAAAACAGTAACAAATATTGGAATGTTTGAGTTTGAGAAATACTATTTATTAACTATTTACCTAAAGACTGGGTGTTGGGTAGATATTGTTCGGGATGTTAGAATTACTTGGTTTTTAACGTTTTTTCAAAATAGAAATTTTGGTTTTCGAGGTATGAGCAGTTTTTAAAATTAACGTTTTTGGTGATTCGAATTGATAATTAAGAACGCGATAACTTTGAAAATATCAATTTTACTCCAAGTCAATTATCAATTTTACTCAATTTTACACATGTAGAAAACAAGTGAACAAGGAATGGAGCAATACACTCTCCAAGAACGCGGAATAATCGTGTCTACTTTTTGCCAAAATCGCTATTGCCGTTTTCAGGTAAACTAATAAAGAAGACAACATTTTTGAAAAATGCCTTTTTTTTAAATTCATAGTACGATAATACGAGGGAGAAACTGAGTTTAGAATTAAGTCCGAAATGACTACTACCTTAGAAATGAGTTTTTGTTACAATCGTATCGACGGTTTTTGAGATATAGGAACATAAATGTCCAAATTTCAAAAGGAATGTTATTCGATGTTTCACCGAAAACTGAGTATACAGCTATGTAAACTCCACCTACATAAGGTCGAATATCAATTATTAAAGTTTAAATCGTTGGAGCCGTTTTCAAAAAAACTCAAACTTGTTTAGAACTGGTATATGAGAAGTACCTACCGTTAATAATGGAGAGGTGTACAAAAAAAATTCACTATGAACTGGATGCCCACAAACTCATAATTCGAAGTTTGAAACGTATCTATAAAGCCGTTTAGGTTGTAGCACTCAGGAGCTGATGGACAAAATTGCGAGACATACTTCTTTGAGTTGCTCTATCATATTTTTATCAGAATTGATTAACACCTCGAGTTGAAATTTTTTACGAAAACAATATCTTTCCCTAACTATGTTGGTATATTCGAGAAAGTTAAAGACAAAGTTAAAGAGAGCTAGACCTTAGACCTAACTTAGCACAAGCGTTCGTCTTGTGTGAGTTTTTCATTTTTGGTTAGATTGGAATGGATCTACAATTTTATGCCGAGTCAGCTGAACAGCTGAATTCTAAACCTTTTCCATGTTTGCTCTAGGTACTTGAATCTACGAAAAAGACGGGCCAAAAGAGATCACCCTATTGGAAGATGCTTTTATTTTTGCAAATGGCCGCCAATGTCAAATCTGTTTTGTCATTTGTGGACTAGACAGATGTAGAAAACAAGTGAACAAGTTATGGAGCGATACACTCTCCAAGAACGCGGAATAATCGTGTCTACTTTTTGGCGTAACAATTCGTCTTAAGTGTTGGCGCAGCGCGAATTCCGTCGCCGATTCCACGGCCCTCTTTAAAGAGTATGGGACGACACGAGACGTTGCCAAGAGTGGTCGGTCCCGGAGCGCCCGTTGTGCCGATAATATCGCCGCTGTTGACGAAGATGTCGAGCTGTCGTCGGAAACATCGACCTGACGCCGTGCCTTCACTGCCTGCCTTTTTGTTCACGCTGGAGGAGTCATCGGGACATTTTTTTTCGAGAACGCCGTTGGCCAAACGACAACAGTGACGGTGCGCGATATGTTAACAAAAATTTTTCTGCCGCAGTTAAACGAATTAGGACTGGAGTACATGTGGTTCCAACAGGACAGAGCTATGGCACACACTGCGCGAGCCACAAGCGATATACTGAAGGCGGCGTTCCCGGGTGCATCATCTCTCGTTTTGGCGATTTGTACTGTCCCGCAAGATCGCCCGATTTAACCTTTCCAGACTCTTTTTTGTGGGGTTTTTTGATGTCCCGTGTTTACGTGAACAAGCCCGAGACCCTAAAAGCCCTCAAGACAACATTCGACACGAGTGCGAGAATCTGTCGTCCGAAGTTCTCGCCGAAGTGATGAAAAATGCCATAAAACGTGCCCGTATGGCAATCAATTGTGACCGCGCCCATTTGGGCGATAGCGTCTTCTCGACTTGACCAATAAAATTCTAAAGGTTCAAATAAACAGAATCAAAGTTTTTCATTTAGAAAAAAATGAGAGCCGATCAACATCGGATGACTTGTTTTGGCCCACCTTGTACAACTTGTGTGTGCTTTTTTGTTTTGGAAAAGTGCAGAAGGTTGTTTTCCATTCGACACATAAGTCATACATTTCTTTGAATTTGTAGTTGTCTGAAATACTTTATTAGTAATCTAGCGCATAATTGATTTTTAAAGAAAATTCTTTGCACTGCACAAGACCTTTAGCCTTTCGACGACTTTTTTCTTTTCAGATATACTACTCGTACTTGACCCTTTTTTTTTTGATGCTATGCTTGAAGCAATATTATATTCTGATTCACCTTACGATCTAAAGAAAATTCTAATCAGCTTTGCACCTCAAACGATTCTTAGACTTTCGGCCCAAACCCCAACACTGCTACCACGGCAAAGGTGCCACACAATCCAAGTCCAACCTATATTCCCATATCACTTATGGCAAGACTTTAAATTATGCTGAAACACTATCAAGTCGTGTTCTCCCAACCCGCACCCACTCCATCCTCTCAAACGAATATGCCGGTCAATTCAAATCAAAACTGGTTCAACTAGTTCGTTATATGAAATTCGCCAGAAGCAGCACGCTACAGTATCTTACTCGAGTTATCCTCCCAGCCACCATGGCATCAACATAGGCGGTCGCTTATATGCGTCGTTAGTCGCTCTCGATCGCAGTTATAGTGAGTTATGTATTGAAATCGAAGTACCCTCACACACCCTATCCACTTTCCATCCTTGGCGCGCAAAGCAAACGAAAAAAAGAGAAAAAAAAAACAAGCCCAAAACACGAAGAAAATCCCCAAGAATAAATAAATTCAACGAAATGGAATCACAGAAGGTGGATCGATCTAATCCTCTCCTGTTACATTCTACATGAGTGTGTGTGTGAGTTTTTGACTGCTGGCAAAACTGTCGGTAACAACATATACAAGAGATACAACAATTTAAAATGTGTGGTGGCGGCAGAAATGGCGAGATGGCCATTTCCTCTTGCTTCTGGCTAGTGAGCTATTAATTTTCGTTTCTGTTCACCTTTTTTTGTACTGTTTGCTGCAAACACGGAAGTGGACCTCTTGGTAGTTCCAAATACCACGGCATGGCGACTGCATTTCTAGAAATCGTTCTAGATCTTGAGCATGTGGGATTGATGTCGTGTCGCAACAGTCGTTGTCGTCGTCTTCATTGACTGTGCGGCTTTCGGTAGGTATATAGTATGGTATAGGAAGTGGCTGAATTACACAGTGGGGGACATATTTTTTCCATTGGCAGGGAAATTGTGTTTTTGCAGAAAATGCTTAAGGACAGTCGTCAGGTTTTTACAAAACTATAAGTCACAAATTTGGTCCTTGGTCAGAAGTTTCGAGTAAAAGAAATATTCGCAAAATATTCCTGCTGATTTAATGAGGAACCGAATAAGAGTTTCCGCCCAAAATGTTCCCATTTCCATTGAAGCGTCTAAACGCGGTAAAGGACGATCTGGACTAAGTTGGCCCTGAAACGTGTATAGTAAACGACCCCAACGAACTTAGAGTCCAATACTTTCTGCAGTTTGCTAGTCGGGTAATGCACGCAGGTTCATCTCGACTTGTAGTGCCACTTACTGAATTCTAAGTGGAAGAAGAAGGATTTTTTTCAAAAGCCAAATTTATACTTTATAGTGTCCTTTATTATTTTACTTTTAAACCTATTAAAGAAGAACTTCAAATAAAACGTCCTTAAGATCCCAAATTTCAACACATTTAATTTTCTTTCTTTTGTAAATTGCGACAGCAATTTCCCACCGACCACCCCACTGTATAAAAAGTAATCGTCGGCATTGGACTTGTCACAAAGTCGATGTTCTCGAATTTCCTTTTGGATTTTCACTTCAGTATTTTAGATGCGTGGCGGAAATTTTATTATTTTTCGGCTTAAATTACACGCCGACACACGGTGGGGTTGATGATCGCTCAGTGGTGGCAAAGCCAGAGCTATGGCGCGTACAATTTATCGAGAATGGGAAGTATGTTGGAACATTTTAATGACTGTGCTAAAATGTTGTGCGGTCGTTGTAATGGGATGTTATACGAGTAAACGGGATCGTATTTGGTTGACGATTTATTAGCAGATACACTAGATGGGAATAAATTTCCGTCTTCTCTCCCAGCGAAATGATTTAAATTGTTTTGGGATTTGCCATGGCGAATTGTTTACGAAGCCGGATTACGGTTGGGAGAAGGTTGTTGAATATTATATATCTCTTGTTTAGAAAGGGGGATGTTTTTAGGATGTTAACTTGTCGTCCAATGCGGATATTGTTGTCCGATAAGAAATGTTAGTCAGAGTCCATTTGGGTTTATGATTTTTTTTAAACGTCCGTTGTCAAGCTGAGGGGTGAAGTTCATAACAGAGATATACTTACAAAGGACTAGCTGTTATGTTGTACTCAGAAGTTGATCAAATTTTTGACAGGACACGAGATATATCAGATGAAGGTCCACTGAGATTGTCTTACATTAATTGCGAGAAATACACCGATTCAATTGGTATTGTGTTTTGTGTCTTCTTGAACACTGAAGGGGTGTTTGACACTCTACATAAAGCTGTTTGGCAAAGCTCAAACATAAGGCACATGGACATGGATATTCATGATTTTGACTCCCGACCCAAAAAGTAAGAATTGAAGGAAAAACTGACTTAAGTATCGTTAGCTTTGCCACCGAATTCCAGTCACCTTCTGATAAAAACTGACTTCAAAACCCATTAAACAAAACTACCAGTTTGCTTTTGAACTCTTTTGTTTTCAAAAATTAATATATATACTCCCCATTCACGACACCGCTGAGCTTTCATGAACTTTCCACCAACAGACCAACAGCATTACCCTATCAAACTCCCGTCACCGTCACACTTTCTCAATCAGCGGGCAGTTTCTCACACTGTAAATGCAGGGGTATACCCCCATTCCCCGTCGAAATAAATGCATTTCCCACTAATTATTACCAATTCTTCATCGGCGCAATGCCTGAAAGAAGAAATCATTAAAAACCTACCAATGATTGATAAATGGACACTTGGCCCCATAGATCGACCACCTTTGGTCGATGGCTAGTCAAACGCTTGTCAAACATCCCTAGATGGTGGTGCGCGGTATTCCATCACTGTTCGTGTTGTCAAATATCGTTTGGAAAACGTTTTCGCAGTCTTGTCTGCGTACTGCTCGTCTATATGGCTTATGGGTTCATGAGTGTTGTCACACAATCATGTAAACTCTTCAACTCCGTACGAGGGATGATTAATGATCAATGGGTTATGAAACGTTCATTAGTGTCAATTCACCGAAATGTGTTTTGGCTGATTGCGGTTGGGATTTGTCATGTCAACGTGTGGTTCGGTGGAGGTGGTTTGATGTTGATTTGATAGAGAAAACAAATAAACTGGATCGGCTGTCTATCGAGTCCATCAGATTAAGTAATTGACGTTAATTCTGCAAGGATTAATGGGTAAGGTCTGCCATTGAGTGGGCATATCTTGGAAGGATGGTGATGGATTGGCAGAGATTGTTGTGCGGTTTCTTTGGTGACATGGGTAGAAGGAATAAGTCGGCTATATTTGGATTTACCTCTGTCAGTTGACCTAAAACTTAACGCTTAAATCGTTAGTTCGTTTATGTGACTTTTTTGTCTGTTTGAATGTGACTCCTTTGTGCCTTAAACTTAGCCCATGTCCAGGCGACTTAGCAGTAGATTCCGGCGCAATTACCTGCCACCTTACACCTTGCAGTGAACAGTGAACAACCGACCTATGCAACGTGACAAAACAAAGACATTGCAAGCAAGCCCACTCGATTAAGTGACCGTGCGGCCATCTCAGGAAGTAATCGATCTGTCAGTCTTGACCTTTGGCGAAATTCCCCACCGACTTATTTCCACACAATAAACAAAGAAAATGTCGTCAGCTGCCTGTGTAAAATAAACCAGAACCGTTGATGTCATGCGCACGCATAATCTATCCGCAGTTCGTCATCCCACAATTAATCTTTAATCTCTTTGACATTCCTATGCGATGTAGCCTACAAAGTGCGCACAAACTTTTCAATTACCGAGAAAAAAAAAAAAAAAAAAAAATAGACAAGCAAACCGAGTGACAAACATTTAGAGAATATTACTCGTTCTTATATTGCCGCGCAGCACCTGACGATGACATGTGATGATGTAATACGCAACCTGTTGCAAGTCCACTTGTACTCTCCGGCTGAGACTCATTTTTATATATTGAATGCGTTCGTTATATTCACCTTGATCTAGAATTCTTCTTAATGACGCGCGGCGACGCACTACATCTGGTGGCATTTTCATTTTCAAGCTGAAAACACGAATCTGGATCCATTATGTGGGCATCGTAAGTGCGTGCCTGCACGGCACATGCTCCAAGTCATGGTTAATTTTCCTCAGAAGTGCCACTTTAAGGTGCGCAGTATCTGTTATATTTATTCTTTTTTTCTTTGCGCAATGCAGTCGTGAGATTTATTGATAAGTTCAATGCATATTGCAGCAAGTGTAGGTATAACTTTCTGTTGTGGAAAACTCTCGTCTCGCGGTGCGTGTACACTGTACAACTTGTTCACCGCATCGCGGTACTCGGTTTCTTGTTTATTAGTTGTGACATTATCAATTACCCGCCGAAGTTTGCGTGCCGTTTTGTAGGTTTAGCTAATAAGATGAATTAAAAGCTCGAGACTAGTAGGAATGGCAAAAATGAGGAAAAACGGCAAAGGAACACGACCATCAGACCATCAGACAAACCCATACCAACCAGTATATTGGTTTTAATGACGATCACCGCTTTTATTGTCGCTGCTTGCAAACAATGATACACACACACCTTGTGTGTTGGCAGCCTAATCGCATCCGCGTGTACCACCAGCCACAGTCGGCAGATGATTGCGTGATTTTTTAACCACAACGGCTACGGCACCGCACCGCTAGCACACACAGCACAAAGCCATAACGCACACATCACACAAACCGAAGATCTGTAATGAGATGTTATATGTGCGTGAAATTTGTTAGCTGCGGTACCTCAGCCCGATGGTGCGCTGTAGGCTGATGCGGATTGTGCGCAGATGCAAAAGAATGTGTTTAATTAAAATTATTATTATTTCTCTTTTATGTGACTATTATTATCTTTTTTTTATTCGGCTTTTTATTTGGGGCCTTTCTGTCTGAATGTTGTAGCTATACGTTTAGTGTTATGGGTACGGGTGCGCATCTTGTTAGCTGTTTTACTTTACAAGATGAGTATCGGCGCGTATACACTCTTGGGGAAAAAGTGAACATAAATTATTTGTGTGTATACAATTAATAATTGATGTGTAATATAGGAGGTGAATGGTAAGATTAGGAATCTTGTGAAGTGTGCTTTGGACATTTATTGTATGGGCGCAAGAAATTGTGAAAAATAAAAGAAATGAAAGAAAATTTATTAAGGATTGGAAAGGGGATTAAAAGGAAGTCAAATCGTTTGCTGGCTGCGTTGTGTACTTTCTTATTTTCTTTGGGTCGACAAGAGATATGGGGTTTGATTTTGGTAAGCTGATATGTGGCGAATTGGTTACGGTAATTTGAGGTGCATGCTACTGGTAGTTAGGAAAGTTCTATTGAAATAGGTAGGCATTTGGAGGGAAATCGCTGTTTGTAAGCAATCGCAATCTTTCCCAAAGATATAGACTTTGTGCACTTGTAGCACACATTATTAAAGAAGGAAGTCTTAAACCTCGCAATAAATTTAATAAAATCAATTTTAAATATTATTTTATTTTCTGCAATAATATTGAGCTTTTAAAATAACTTAAGTGTCCTCATTACTTACAAACTTGTTCTTAACAAAAATGCCATAATCATCGAGTACCTATATGGAACAGTTTCCGTGATTGAGAAAACCAACCGAACCCCATCATATGACAGAAGATATCCAGTTCGCTGTTGGACTCTTTTGTTTTGTTCTGAAAAATTCATATATTTCATTTTCGAATGACTTTTCACTTTTTGACGGTAGGTTGAGAGGTACTTACATTTAGTTTGATCGATAGCTATAGATGGAGCCTCTATCTATGTGATGGTTAAGGTTCCAGTGGACGTTGTGGGTCAGTGGTAACGGTAAGTGTGTGGAAAATGTTCCACTCGCCTTCGTTGTTAGTCACAAATTTCACCGTCCACATTTTGCATCCGTTTGACAATTAGTCAAGCTAGATCTACTGAGCCCTTGCTTGAAGCTCAAGTCGTGGTCGGTCCGCGGGTGAAATAATCGAGCTTTCATGTTCACCTCTCAAGAATGTCATACAGAAAAAAAAAAAAAACTAGTAGAAGCGGCTTCCAACTGCTGTTTTTCGACAAACCATCACTTGGATGACATGGATGACTTGGATGATGGAAGTGATGAATGGACTTTTGCCATAATTTGCTTAATTGTGACAGATTGAGCTTTGTGGCATCACAGGGACCTTATATTGGTCTAAGTGTGTCGGCTTGCCGACAGCCACTTCAACCTAACCTGACAGATTGAGCTGCGTTCGATTTGCCGGCCTAAGAACCACATTGCTAGGTTTTGTATTTTTTTCCTGTAAGCACATTATGTACTGAAGATTTTTCTATCGAACATAAGGTACTGGCCACCAAAATTGCTTGAAATGTTCAAAAGTAACAGTTTGTTTCCGAGGGATTATTGGCCTCTAGTTTTTCAGGCAGAAAATGACAGCAACTTTTAATGAGTATTTTGCCGAGTGAATGAATAGTTCTTGAAACCGCTTCTGCAGCTGTCTTCAATGAACGTGCCGTTAGAAGCGTTCTACACAATGTGGCAGTAACTAAAAGAGGGCGTTGCATCCCCCATTTCCCATACGAAAAAAACAAAATTTCAAATGTTATTCCTCGGAGCTAAGGTTACAAAAGTAAAATTATTAACGAGGGTTAAATGCGAAGTATAAGCCACGGACAAAGCCGTGCGAGTGCACCTAGTTTTGTTTAAATAAAATACTTATAAGAATAGCTCCGCAGTTAATTGAAAAAATTCCACTGAATTCCAGGTTTCAATGAAATAACACTTGTACCAACTTTCGCAATTTAAATTGCAATCTGCAACAATAGAAAAGACAGCGAAACTATGTTTTATGCCTCTCCAATCAATTGCATGTTACTCATTCTTACAAATACCGTTTGCTTTTACACAAATTACTTCGAAAACGCGTTAAACGTTGTGCGGAACGGATCTGTACTCAATCGGAAAATCATCCGATAACCATAAATCACTTTAAATATACACCACCAAACCGACACCAACTTACATTAGTTATTCCCATACCGACATCGCGCACACCTACTTAAGCATTGACACTAAAATGACATAATTATGTACCACTAAAAGTTTCTGTGCCATCAATTAAATATTAATACAGCTTATTGATTATGTTCCCGAAATGCATCTATTATATACCAGCAAAATCAACATACAACTAGTTTGAACAAAAAAGGAACACCATCAATCTATATAAAAAAAAATCGAATTTGGGCTAGTTTGACATAAAACAGAAAACACAATAAAATTCAGTGTTAACAGCTGACACTACCACCAAAATTAAGAGTAGAAAACTCGTCCGCAACACGAAAACCCCATATACCTATAACCCAATCGTATATTTTAGGCTTAGTGTTGAACTTGCTTGATTAATTCGTTTCACCGTTAAGAGACAAGAATTCATTATGTCACCCGAAACAGAAACATAAATGGAATTCGTCCAAATTGGTGCATACATTCATCAGATATACGAAATTTATTGCCGCACTTAACTGCAGGATAACATGTGAAATAAATTATTACTACAAGCCATAAACACTTGCTGCGGAATGTTGGGGTGCACCTGAACATCACCTTGAAGTGCTTCTGGGTTCTGTTGTTGATCTTGTAAGTTTTGAGTCAGCGTCTGCATGGGCCCCTAATCGGCTTACAGGGTTAACAAATAAATCTACTTTCGTCTATCGAGGAGACGAAATGCTGAGCAACCGTCGTTGTCGTCGCTGTTATTGTCGTCTCACGCCCATTGTATCGATTAATGACCGGCGCGCAATTGAAAGCGAAAAACTAGAGCAAGACATTTAAGAGTAATTTTCGTAGCTAAAGGCTGGATTTATATACCAAGAAGGCTTTTAGCTTAATGGCGTGACACTGACAATAATCTGTGGCGCGAAAAAAAGGGGGAAACCCAAAGAAATAAACAAACAATGAAAGAGGCGAATTATTATTTGCGCGCGTTGTAATTTGGGTCACTTTCCTTATTTGTTTAGCTGCGGAAGTTTGTTTAGTTTTTTTTTCGACAGAGAATTATTTGTAGAGTGTGTTTTCGGAGTGAGAATCTGCAAGTTGCAGAGATTACAATCGACGTCAGTTGAGTTGGTAAGCTTTGGTTTTTTTCTCACCCAAATTTTGGAGCTCCAACCAGTTTTCTATCTTAGTTGGTGATCTCCAGAAATGATTGGTTAAACGACGAACGTGTAAAGAGGACAATAAATGCTTTGGCACACATGGAGTTTATGGCACAGGAGTATAACAAATTACTTCTTGTATAGCCCTAGGCAAGAACTGGTCTTCCTGCTAGCTATTAGATTAACCAAGTAGGGTATTCGATTTAACACAGTTACCCTACATTTGTTTAAATTATAGGCTTAAGCGAATAAATGGCATAAGCTATCAAGGCCAGCCTCCTGCGGTGTACTCCCGAGATTTTCTTTTTAGGAGATTGACTTGTATATACCTTCTCCAAATATTGAAAACATTTTTCAATATTTGGAGAATCCCGCAAAAACCCAAATTCCAACTCAGGGTTTTTTTCACTGCGCCACCTCTCGCGAACGTCTGACAAACATCCGAGAGTATAACTGTCATGAAAGAGCTTCTCAATCGGCCCGTTTGGAATCGGCATAAAATTGTAGATCCCTTCCATTCGTTCAATTACACAAAACGAATGGTTGCGAGAAGCTAGGCCCTGGGTCCTAAAGACCTGTTGCGCCAACTATTATTATTATTATTATTATTAATAATAATAATAATAAGCTCGGCGAATATATTTGCGAAGTTATTCGAATGAATATAGCAGTTTCGAGAAGCTTAATCTTCAAAATGAAACTACCCTCAAAGACGTTTTGTTGATTTATAAACCTCCAGAGAACTTTGCAGCTATTATCTGACTTTCCCGTGAGCGAAAAAAAGTTTCAAGCCCCCTTTTCAAGTAGTGGGCCCGACTGGGTTCAATTCATCGGACCGAACAACCATTTTTTCTCAGAATCGAATGATAAAAAAATTGGTAATATTCATAATAGCAACCAATTTGTGCAAAAAATGTGTAAGAAAAATTAGATCGTACCTTCTATGGAGCTTTACCTTTCATTTTGTTCAAGTTACGTACTTACGACAATAACATATTTTTTTTTATATATAAAACTGAGTGGAAATAATGTATGTCCGCAAAAATCTTTCAAACGAATGCAACAACTTACAAATTTCTACTTTTAAAAATTTATATTGGAAGGTTTTAGTTAAAATACTTTTATTTATATAAAACATTTTGCATTTAAAAAAAATTAGATTTCTGCGCATATAAGAATTAATTTGTTATCCGTCAAATGATTAAAATTGAGAATAGAAAAAAAAATATAAGGCAACAATTTGTTTTTGCAACTCTGCTTTATTAGGGTGAATTCTATAAGCTTAGTCCTGACTGGCAAGACCGCAAGACTTGGAAGAGTCATTACTTTCTAATAAAAATTTATCAATTGATCAGGAAGATGTGCTTTGTTTTACACAGACTGTGTATTTCTAAATTTAAATTTTAAATATTAACAAAGCAGGCGGATGTACCCGCTGTCCGCAGTCAGCGATTAATCTTTTAATATCGGGATAAAATATTCGGTTTTTGCTTTTGTGACTTACCGATCCAGAAAAATACCCATCTTTTGAAAACTTGCGCGTGCTTGGTGGGTGGTTGGTCTTAGAAATGTTTTTTTTCCTACGAAACGACTGAATTGCGGTCCAAGCCATCCTCATGACATGTTATAGCTACCGGCGTTTTCATTGCCCGCATTCAAGGTAAATGTTCTCAGCTCCAGTAATTTTATTTCTGAGAGCACCAAACGCAAAAAGGGTCCAACTTTTTATTCGCATGCCTCCGCAAGGTAAATTCTTAGTTTTTAAACATGAACTGTATAAATTTTCTTTTGTTCTTCTTATTCGCTTCTATTTCTACACCTAAATAATAACAGACCCCCAGGCAACGATAACATACCCCCATTCTCAGATTTCTGCAAAAGAGCTTTAATTCCAAAACAAACTAGTTCAACAACAAGCTGTGCATAGGAGCATCAAAACAACCGATCATAAAAATGCCCCAATAACATCGGTCGACCCAGTCAAATATGCGAAGCACTCATATCAAGCGGTGCAACCATACACAACTACTGCAAAGAAACACACACACTAACACCACGTATCCAATCCGCCAACATACAGTAATAACTCAATAACTTATAAGGCCAGATATGTGTGGAAAAATGTTAAAGTCGTGACTGGCTTGGACTTTTCTAGCTGATACCAGCAATATGTTATTAATGCTGTTATAACAGCAACATAAACGAAAACATTGACTCTAGATACACATAACAATCAAACAAAGCAGTGATATACATTTACCTGGCTAGTTTAGGCGGTTGTAAGAACTGTTGACTGCCGAGTTTGAGGGAGTTGCAATAGCAACGACGGATCCTCTGATCGAGTTGGAAAAAAAAACCGCGGATTATAGCTGGTTGCAGAAATAAATAAAAAAACGATTCTATATTTTTCAAACACACCTTCTTGTGTAACCGCTTGTCTTGGCGCATAGATGCCGCCCGCATACCACCCGGCATGGCAGTTCGATTTCGATGTAAGTGACGTTTCTTCTTACTAGGTGATTTTTTTTCTCAATTTATTTCAATTCACCAATGTGTCGGATTCTGGTTTTGTTGTGCGGTTTGGAGATTCAGTTTAGCCCGCCAAAATGAGTCCATATTTGCGGAGGAACGGGTTGCCAGCAATAAAATTGATTATAGTTTCGGCGATTTCGGTTGCGGTTATTAACAATGTCGTTAGTTCTGAGCCATTAATTGTGTGCGGTGGCGATTTGTTAATTACCTAATTACCTAGGAGTATGTGTATGACCATAGTTGGGATGTAATTAAATGTGTTGCCAATGGAGTGTGCGCAGTGCAACCGCCGTACTGCGGCGTGTTTCGATATCAATTAAGTGCGATTTGTTTGCAAACGTTTTGCTTGTTTGATTCCCTATTTGGTAGGTGCAGTTTTTGTGGGTTTTATATCCGCGACTCTGTTATGAATATGTGAGTTCAACTTGTGAGCTGGTGGGGGTCTTTTTGTTCGTGGTGGCGTTAATAATGCGTCGTATTAATCCTCTTACAGGTGTACTTAGATGATGAAATAAACATAAAGAGGTAGTGAACCTAGGAATAGCTTCTACGAAACTTTCCACTTATTGGTGTGCTTTATTCTTGGGCCGATTTTAGCTTAACATTTTTTTCGAGTTCTTAGATCGCATTGATAATTTTATTGCAGAGAAGAATTTAAAGATCAACTTTAACCAATTCTGTTGAAGAAAAAAACAAACATTTTAACGCTTCAACACATAATCACTGAGCTTGAATAGTTTAACGACCGATTTATCGGCCATCTAACAATAAATTTCTATAATCGTGAAATATAGATATATAGCTCCCAGTATATAGCATTCCAAACTGTTAACGAAGTCGAACTCATCGCGAGACAAAGAGGCTAATTTATTTTTATTATCCGTAATGAGCATTTAAATAGGACCAGTTTGTTTTGATATCTTCTTGTGGATCTGCTTCACGCATCTTTACATTTTCGTTTAGATAAATGTAGCAATTTAGGGTTTATGCAAACAGCTAGACTTTAGCATAAACGCGGGGTATTTGGGAGACTTTCCAAATTCGCCTTCGGTTATTTATCGCGCCATAAGCATGTTAATGTAAGCGAGTTCTTGTGTTATCGTCGGATTGTTTTTATAAACATTTTTCTTAAGCACGCGAGCTTAATAACTATATCAAATTTTTTAGTGTAGTTGGTGGAGTCATAAATGGGTTAAGAAGTTTGCTTTTTTCCAAGAATTGTAAGAACATTATGGTGGAAGAGGTTTTAGGATAATTTGGGGTGGATATCAGTGATCCTCGTTAAAGATCAAGTTCTCAGTTGATCACTCAACTCTGGAGGTGATAGGTTGTGTTAAAACTAATCCTAAATTTTAATTAATATACATTTTAACAAAAACATGTACATGTATAAAAGTGCTTAATAAATGCTTAAACAAAACTACAATCATGTTGTATATTGAAAGCTTCAAAACCTGTTAAGCTTTTAAAACGAATACAAAAGCCAACTTTTTCTTTTTTTGCTCACATCTTTGAAGGTGTAAAAAAAAAAAAAGCTGGAATACTGTACGGCTATTAGATCCTGGCATAAACTTTAGCAACGCAACCTTTTCAAAAGTCCTATTTATCTAGAACGACCCATTCAGAAAGAATTTTGTTTTCACCCGGGCAATATTTAGTCAAGTTGTACCATCTATATGACTATGAGGCCCAGTTCCTTCCCGAAATTAGTTGGGCACAGATTAGTCAGTTAGAGGTTAAATGAAAAAAAAAAAAAAAAAAAAAAAAAAAAAAAAAAAAACGTTCAAAGTCTACTATTCAAAGCCTGATCTATACCAGGTTCGACCATAGATGCAAAACTATTTTAGAAACATTGTGCGGGTGCTTTATGGTAGACCCTGGGATAAGCGCTGCGTGCTCGAATTTTCCTCGTGAACGAATAAGTATGAAAAACAAAGAGTGATTGAGAATTCTAGTTTCCTTACTATGGAGATAGATGGCTTACCCGGTGAATGCTGATATACAACATAGAGAAAGTTTTGGTTAGTTGAAGAAAACGGAAATGAGTAGGTTCACGTTTTGAACGACAACGAACAACTAGCGACCTCTTACATTAAATGTTAATACTATTTTTAACTTTTCAGTGAAATCTAGGGGATGTCAGAAAGAGCACGTTCCATACTACCAGAATAGAGTAAAATTCGACCTTTAGTTTCGTGACCTTTCTGCGGGTTTTGTCGACATAGGTGTATATAGGTTTTGTTAGGCAAGGTATGATGAACATCAATAAGAGATATATCTTACGCCTCAAAGCCAGCGCCACAAGTTAGTTTCTTTAAATGCATCTAATCCTTTGGATTTTATAGTTTTATCGCTTCCTTGTAGTGCTAAGAGTAATGCATTGATAAAAGTGCTTCCTCCACGCTTTCGTCATCTTCCTTTTAAGGACTGTAGGTAGAAACATTTTCCTCAATGGCGGCTTTTTCTTATAATAAATATTAAAGTTGAGTCTTGAGAGTAACCAGAATTTAAATTGTTAAGATTTCAGATATCACCCCTTTTCAAATTTAGAGATTTGTTCAAAACTTAATAATTCCATAGCTCTGCCAGCATTCAATGACTTTAAAATGACGAGGCACACTTTTTTAACAACTTTTAATTATTCATGGTCTAGGTTTAGTTTGGGACATGAAGTTTAGCTTGAAAGACGCTTTGGATTTCCCCATACGCACTGAAACATTTAGTTGGATCTTTCATTCATACGCATACGACTTGACCCTTTTTAGGCTTATTGTGTAATTTTTAAAAACCTCTGCCGTGAAAACAAAAAACGGTCCTTCACAAAATCCCACTCAAAAAAGCTTTAAAATCACAATCGCCCAAGCGTGACATCACTATACAACCTTTCCGTACAAATACCGACGGATCAATGAAATACCTGTTAAAACTTCCTTCAGCACCGCCAATAGTGTTAAGATAAATAATTGCGTGTTCCTCTGCGGTTTTATTTTCATATTCAATTTCCCACCGTAAAGGTTAAACTGAGGTAGCCAACAAAAACATAAATAAAAATCATTCTATCGTTCATTACCATCAACACATTTTTTGTTCTTAATTGTAATAGCTTGTCCGAGTATAAGGCATAGAAAAAAAAAAAAGAGTCAGAATAACACTTAGGGTAGTAATTAAAAACATAAAAAAAAAAAAAATCCTGTGGTAACTATGCGAGTAAAATATTATTTCAATCAAAGGCCTGCACCTATATAGCTACTCGCACATAGGTATCTCACAGTGCAACGGCAAAACGCAATTAAATGGGTGCGCCATGAACTTAACAGCAAACCGAATACGGATACCAATTGCAAATGATAATGTACGCCGGAGAACCTTGGGTATGGCATGAGTGTACCCGGGCCGCCTTTAAAATATCACCCGCAGCAATTTACAAACAGCCGACCAAAGACGGTAGTGGTTGCAACTGTAACAACTCCCAAACAAAAAAAAAAAAAAAACACAAGCCGATGGTGGTAGTTAATAGAACGCCTGCCACAATAATAGATAATAATTGTTAACAATTTGCAATTAGTAATTTGCTGGTTCTGTTCTGATAGATTATTATTTCTTTTCCTCCCGTGCGTCGCATGCTCTCTCACTCTCTGTGTATACATACAAAAAATAAAAAAATTGGCCGCCAATTTGTTAGGGTGGTGAAATAGTTTTCCAATTTGCCGACAATTGAGCAAAATTTCGTGGGAACTACAAATTTTCGTTGCCTTATATATTATTACGATGGCCTAGATCAGTTTCTTTTCTTCATGATAGGTTATCATTGTTAGACTTTAGACTGGCTAGAGAGCTTAAGTATAGGTAACCTGTACCTGTACCTATGTCTATCATTGTTAAAGACGTTAGGCGTGGTCTGATTAGAGACGGAGCGTTATGGTTTCGAAATTGTGTAATTATGCTGCTTTTAAATGTCACCGCTCTATTTCTGATGGTGCGCAATTAAGGATTGGTGCGGTTGTGGCATGTGGGGGTTGTGTATAAGCCACCTCGAACTTGTCACCTTTTATTAACATTTTTTTTAGCGAGGTTATTATATAGGGTCATAAATTGAACAGTTTCTTTTTGAATACGAAACGTTGTTGATAGAATGGTGATCGACGGTTGTCTTCGTCGAGAACCTCCTTGATGGCATATGGAAGGTACCTAATTTTGGCAATTAGTTCATGCTTCTTAACTACAATTTTGTTTAAAAAAATTTAAAAATTGTGGATGCAGCAGAAAAACAAATGACCATAAGTCAATCTTCCCACAGTCAGGAGTGTGTGCAAGTTAAATTGGTGACAAGAATCGATTGGACTAAGAATTCGCAGACGAATGCATTCAGCTGAATAACACAGCAGTCATACACACGTATGGTTATCGGCTGTTTGCAAGAGGCCGGTCACTGGAACAGTCTTTAAAGACTTAAGGATGATCAACCGTTTTGCAAACCTCAACCTCGTTAAATGAGAAATTCAAAAGCTGTATTGATAATTGAAGACTTGCTGTCATAAAATTCAAAATCTCATCATATACCTAAACAAGATGAATTTTTGCAGAAGCTAACGTAGGAGCAGCTTATAAATTTGTTTGTTGAACAAAGTTGATTCGATACGATATGCAGGCAGCGAACGGAACCTAGCCACCGAAGAATAGGCAATCGTAAATGAAACATTTCCTTCTTAATGTAAACTAGGTAGAGAGAGAGTTAAGGAGAGAGAGACGGATACGGCAATAATATAGGATAAGCCTTTTTATCACACAGTGTAATAGATGAGCCAGGCTTAGCTTATGATAAGCATATCCCCCGAGTTTCCAGCTCCTTATATGGCCAGTTTTTGTTTTGGTATGGCAGATGCATCAAGTCATCAACCAAGTTTGGGTGGAAAAAAGTATGTAAGAGCAAAGTTAAAATATTTCATCTAGTTCACGTCACGGGACAATTGAAAACTGCCGGTGCAATATGTAATCTAGAGGTAGCTCTTCCAATATGGTTCTAAATTAAGTGCAACGAATTTCCACAGGCAGATGTGCTATAATACGTAGGTGAGAAAGGGGCAAGACGGGCGCTTTATAAATTCACAATTTACTTAACATTTAGGATCAAAAAAGTTCAAGAAAGGTGGATTTAGTTACAACCGAAAATACAAAACAACACATAAAATCCGTTTCACCCCACCTGCGGGGCACTGTCCCATTTTGTCTGACTTTCCGTTCCAATTTGTACCGCAAGGGATTTTTATTGAAAAAAAAAAAATATAAAAAATGTTTGTGCAAATAAGGTTGCTTAACCTTTTTTTTCTCTATAAACCCAATAAAAATAAATAAAAGTAATTCATATGGTAAGAAATAATTTCTCACAGTTATTAAGACCGATGCCAGAATGTTCTTATTTTTTTTAGGAAACTGACTGTTTTCATGATTTCACAATTTAAACTGAAACCAACCTCCCTCGGTCTATGAAACCAAGGTAAGCGTTGGCAAGTTACTTGAGAGTATTGAAAATGAGATACAGGTAAGAAGTTAGGCAGAAATTGGTCTGGTCCTTATTTCCCCGTGCTCCTATATCCTCTAAATGGCTTCTTCAATCTTGCTCTTGGTAGTAGCAAATATGCTAACTAAGCAAGCTGTGCTGTACCTACCTACTGAAGATTATAAGGCGGTTCATGGAATTGTTACAATTTGGACAATTTAGTCACCACCAAAATAAGACTCAGATATATCAGTGGTTACTTCTGCGTCGCGTTGCCTAGTTCATCAACTGAGTCAACTTAGAGCTAAATTGTCATGTAAGGCAGCCCAAAGAATAATTTATTGAAAGTGACCTGCTGAACATGGAGTCCTATAGTTTGCCCAACAAATAAGTTCCATACAAATAAAATCCAGTTCTGGCAACTCTTTTGTTTTATAGATTGTAGAAGCAAACCCCAGCACCAGTCCCATTGCTCCAATTACAGCCAATTTGATGAAAACTGTATCGCCATTAATTTCACCTCTCAAGAAACTGTCATTTTTCGTCGAAAAATCACCCAACTCAACGTCATCCGCCCCACAAAAAAAAAAAAAAAAAAAAAAAAAACAATAAAAAAACACGCACTGTCATAACACCGCCGTACAATTCATCAATCAACTTCAACGGAATTTTATGTGGCGCGCTTTAAAGCGACTACTGTTTTAACGCCTACGCACACATAAGATCGCGATGTCGGCGCTCAACATCTCAAAGAATAAACAAAATTTATCACCATCCAGCAGCACAAGAAAGACGTCGCGTCGTAAAGCCGAGAAACAAAATTTCTATCAACTGTATTTTACGGTCTCGACATTTCAGCGTAAAAAGGGTTTGGGCTGTGTCCATGTCCACTCTTTGAACGAGCATCTATAACTTACAATGTTGTCATTGATTTACCTGTTCGATTGGGTAAATTGTTTTTTCTCTGCTTTGATATGCATATGCATTTATGGCTTAGACGTAATGGAGACAAACCAGGTGTGTTACGCATTAGAGTGCATGTTTATTGGTAACAGTTTTTGAGGCGTGAAGTGATACGTATTTCTTTTTTCTAAATTTTTTATACAGGTTTGTAGACATAAGTACTATACAATTTATTTGCAAAATGTAAATTCAACACAAAGTGGTAAATTGGAAATATTTGCATAGGTTTCTGTGTACGAACACGAGTATAATGCAAAAATATCGGATTGGGTTGTGGTCAGTAAGTGGACAGATATGTGGAACAGTTCTCGGCTTGGAATTCCGAATGAATTTCCTGGCAATAGACCAACCATTGAGCGACTTCACTGCATTCTTCGAGAGTGATTTTTGCATTTGTCCATTGGAGGGAAGTGCTAACACACCCGACGAATTTATAGAAGCAATTGAGTGTGGCAAAGATAATGGTTACTGGCAAGTACATCTCTACATCTTGGACTTTCCCTTTCAAAAACCTTAGCAGAACCGCACATTAAAATGTCAAAATGGTGCACAGTTGAATTTAGTTCGACATAAGCTCCGCTATTGCGAAATCTCCACCGTCAATTACAGTTTAATGGGACAATTATGTCTCCTTAGTTATGTGGTCATAATTCATGGCATTACCAAAGTACACACAGAACCATAAATACATAGAACTTCCTCTCTCTCTCCCACACGGAAATATGTCCAGCGGATTAGAGAACACAACAAAATTTCATTCTTGATGCGGACACTTGTAATTTATTCCACCTGCAAATTGTAGACATTCGCGGGCATACTAAAAATCGCACAAGGAAAAACTTGTATAATTCATATAATTTCCCCCACCCCTAATTACCGGCTAAAACTCCACTTAAGGCCACTTTTGCCCAACATAACTAAACAATATCGACACTTATTGTCCAATTCGCTGTGCAATCGAATTACAATACAAACTAAGCTCATGATCGCGTCTTTGGATTGTGTATAAAGTCTCGGGGCTCGTGTGTTGGATGCAATTTGAAGCAGGCCACACACTCACACCAACTGCGGGTTTCTATTTGAAATTTCTACAACATATGATACGTTTGCATAAAATTTGATTCCAATAGATACACCCATTGTGTGGTGTGTGCACATGGTGGTTAAGAGGCCACCACCAAGATCCGGCTCCGGTATGATGTACTCATGCACAAGTGCAACAGTGCAACAGTGCAGCGGTGTAGCGGTGTAGCAGTGCTTTGTGGGGCTCGTTGTCTTGTTGTAGATCACTGACGGGTATGAACGACTGTACCGATTTGAACAAAGCTTCGGAGAAGAGACTTGTTTGGTAAAAAGGCGTTTGGAGAAATTCTCAGTTGAAATTGTGTGTGTTTTTTTTATTGAGTGGTAATTAAAATGTTTTTCATTTTAATCGCTATTCAGTGGTTGGCCTGAGTAAGTTTGTTAATGAGTAGGAAACAAGTTTAGTATTTGACGCATTTACATACAAATTGATATTACAGCTCCCGACGGAAATTGTCAATAAAACCAAACTTAGAAGTTGGGTCAACACAGATCTTGCATTTGCATTTAAAATAGTGGTGTAGGAAATGGACGTTCGATCGAATTGCAGAGGAGGAGTATGTCCAATGTCCATATTGCATTTTCGATTTCGGTAGACCGATGCATATGCTCTGAAGTTTCTCATAATAAAAAGAAGAGAGTAAACCTGAAGCATTTATCTTACACGTTTCTGTATGAGAAAGGGAAAGAGGTTGGCAAAATAGATTCACCTCAGACCCATGCCAAGGTTTGATGAGATTTGTCTGTCATTTTAGTCCATATCATCGGTAAACAACTGTGAGTATTTCGGCTTAGAAAGTCTCGATAAGGGATGTACAGCAATATTTGAGTGTGCCTCATCTTCCCAAGCTCAAGAAATGTTTCTTCTCACATAAATTGACATCAAACTCTCGAAACCCGACTGAACAGAATGACCGCATCCACATTCTTTAAGCCTGCATCCCCGAGTGGGTCCGAAATCTTTAAATTTTCAATGCATCCAATCTGTGTATAGAAAACAAACGAAACCTTTGGCGTTGAGCGCTCTCTTTAAGAATAGAGCTCGTCGTTGGGCCGCTTTCTGAGCCTTCTTAGATAGGAAACACTCTTTGCCTTTGGACCTTCCATCTAGGAATAACTTTCGTCGTTGGACCGCATATTGACACCACTCTCCTTTTCAGAAAGCATTGGGCAGTTTTTCTACGATCAACGTTCATCGATTGGGTCTTTTCTGATACCACTGAATTACGAATCACACTCTGCCGTTGATCCGTCTTGAAATATGCTCCGTCTTGGGCAGCTTTCTATTAATCTTCTGACCAAAGAACTGCGCTGTGTCGTTACGACATTTAGGGAAAATGTTCTCCATAAAGAACAGAGTTTCCAGATACGTTAAGGAAGTCAAAGTAACTAGAACGGTCTCAAAGCTATAGCTGTCTTTTGTGACGTTGTCTGCTCTTAGTTCTTGACTTTACCTATTTCCCAATTTTCAACTCAACCTATTTTTTTGTCAAGCCCACCGGACGGACAACAACTCCTTACAGTTTGTGCAAATGTTGTCAAAATGGATCAACTTTTGCAAGTATAGATACACATTTTTGTGGATAATTCGGCTTCAGTCTCTGTATGTCCGAACTTTCTCCTAAATTGAAAAATATTGAGGACCAGATGTCTTCAAACAAATTGTTTTTGGATTTAATTTTTTTTAAACTATTTAAATAAATAAATATTCCAAGCGGCCACCCCTTTTTGTCACTCTTGGTCGAGTAGAGGAGAAGCTCAAAAAATGATCTTCTCTTTATAGCCGGTGGTGCAATATTGATGTATCCCGCCAGAGGAACCTTCGCAATATATTCTTAGCAACATTGAACGTTCTCCATCGTCATTCTGACTGGAATTTCAAGTTTGTCAGGTATGCCAAATCTTTGAGGCTCTACATAGCTTGACTCTAAAAATGCTGTATCAGGTGAACCTATAGCATGTCATTAAAAAATGTCGCCGCCACTACCTTAAATAGTTCGATCGACAAGCCGTCTGTAACCATAAAATTTGTTTCAGTCGAGTTTTGGTATCGCTATATGGATGTCCTCACTTCGGTTGTGGTTAAATGGGCGGAGGTCTTGGCTCTTGACTTCCACCGACCGCGTTAGATTATTCTCTCTATCTAACAGCGGAATTTGGGCCGTCTTCGTCTGTTAACAGTCCTTAGTAGTGGTTATTTCAAATACTCTAAATCAAGGGTCGAATCGATACTTCCGTGAACGAGCTATACGTTCACGGAATTTAGCTGATTTTACATGTAAAACAGAAACAAATTCGGTCACGTAATGCTCGATCACGGACGACGCGATTCGATCCCAGAAGACTTTCCGTCTCTTGTTCATGTTGGTACCTTCATACATTTTCCTTAAAATTCAAAAAAATTCTATTTCAGTATGTCATCTCTGTATTTCCTCAACACCTCGTTTTTCATATTATAGCACTTTCATTCTTCCTCCAGTAGGGCTGATATTCTTCTTTGCTCGGTAGATCTTATGAGCCTTTAACTCTATGTGCTTCATAGTACTCTTCATATAACTACAGGTTTCGTAAGGTCCTCGGGTACCTTATGGCTTATTGACAAAGATACCACTCGTCTTCAAAAGTATAGTTATGCGGTGTCAATTCTTTTCAGTTTCCAAGAATCTTGTGGATAGAGTTTTTTTTTTGTAGGGCCGTGGCTCGTGAGCTTACAAAATCTCAAACGCTTAAAAAAACGCACGCCTCTTCTATGCTCTGTAACCATTACCTTATAGTTGCTGTAGAAATGTCTGCAGATGATGCTAAAATGGTTTGTGATGGCTTACATTTGTGGGACACATTTTGGCATCGAGCTGATTTTTATATCTTCATTAACATTAACTCCCGAATATCGGACTAATTAAACTTGAAACATGTTCCATAAGACTAATCGATTCCAAAAGACACAATACCTAGCCTCCACATTTTGCAGAAGACGTCCCTTACGCAATACAATACAAAAAAAGCTCTTTTTGAAGTCATTGATGGCAAAGAGAACTGAATTCTGAAAACTATTTGGAGTCGACATTCGCCGAATAACATTAGCCTTGGTTTTGTTTCTTGATTGGCTTAAGATGATATTCTCTGAGATGCCTTCAGCGACCGAACCGAAATATGTCCATAAAGGACAGTGCTACAAGTTCGACCTCGCTTTAGCTTTTGCCGTTCCAAATAGACAAAGTGCAGCAAATCGTTACATTGAACAATTGCATTTGCAATTGCAACTCTCACCTCCACCGGCCTATTAGCGAAGCATAAAACATCCCGCCATCAAGGACCGTTAAAAAGTCCCTCCTAATTGAGATAATTGCCCACCGCACGGATAGTAGGTACTTAGCCCAAATTATACCCCAGTGACTCCAATTCTCATATGCGATATAAAACGATTTCACATTCCATTTAAGTGGAACTATTAAGCCTCTTCAAAGTTCTATTAAAAATCCATAAAACCTCAGCTCGTTCTGTCCAAACGTGCAGTTTAGCCATTCAATTTCATCCATCCGTTCCGATCCATCTCTCGCAGATCTCTCACATCTTTCATAAAGCCAAATTCAGCATAATTGTGTCGTTAACCTTCATGCTGTGAATTTAACATCCACTTGAGAGATTTACGCTAATTACGAAACTTGTATACGAGTATGATGTGAATTTTTCTCCATTTATTTGAGTTTTTTTGTTTTATTTTTATTTTCGTTTTTGTTCCCCCGAAAACCATTTCCAGGGTAAATAAAAGGAATTTGCAAAAATTCAGTCGAAATTTTTCAGTCTTTCTGCGACCATAAAACAAGGCAACATAAAAGCTATATATTCTCAGGTGTAACTCTATCCCAGGTGGTCAGCTCTTGCATTCTTATGTTCGTCAGAAGATCCCATCATACAAATATATGAAAGCCTGCATAATTTCCTCGTTGATCGTAATGAATGTGTGGCGTATATCCTCGGCGTGTGTGTCCAATCGGGCAACATGAATATGACATCGCATTAAATTGGAAAATTTCTTTCATTTCTCGTTGTTGAATGCGTGCATCTGCATGGCGGGCCATAATATATAAAAATCGCTGTCCGGCGAAGGAGGCGAGTAACAAAAGTGAAATCTGATGCAGGCGGGACACGAAGTAGCTATATTCTTATACATATCTCCGTCGATGTTTTTTGAGTCTTTTACGAAACTGTATAATATGACTTCTGGGAAATGCGTAAATTTTATAGCCGAAAACGTTCCGACCTTTTAGCACTGGACCGCTATTTAGGGTCAGTTACAGTTGGGCGATAAGTATTTACAACACTCAGTCTCCAATCCTTCGCTTTAATAACAAAAAGATGTGAGTGTTTCAAGGAAGTTGATTTTGTATTGAAACTAAGATCAACATGTTAAAAAAGGTGAACGTCAGCTATTGAGTACATGTCAACAACAGGAAGCTGTTTGTTGAGTATCAAAAACAAAATGCACAAAATGTGTAATGTGTAAATGGAATGATAGTTTCCTCTTAAATTTTTCTTTCATCCATTGTGTTGGAGACATCCAAAGATTGAAATTAAAATTATTTTTTCTGATATCTGTCATGAACATTTATGGTTTTTGTTAAATCTATATGATGTTTTATAATCTAGCGAACAGTGACTAGGCTTAAACATTATTTTTTTAACTTAAATGTTCCTCAGCTAGAAAGAACTTTCATGGCATATTTCGAAACCATTAAATAAAGAAAATAATACTTGCCGCAACAGGTCCGTAGGTACCCTTATCCTAGCTTCAGAGTTTTTTTTTTTTTTTTCATTTTTGGAACGAGACTCTCAACAGAAGCCATTGCTATAAAAGAAAAGTCTCTCGCTACCATAATCCTATCTTCCCCGAACCCCAAACCATGCGTTTTATGTTAGTCGGGTAAAAATTAGAGAACGGATCAACCGATTTGAATGATTTTTAGTTTGTTTTGTTCGTCTTGAATCATAAATGGTTTAGAGAAAAAGAAAAATCGGAAAATTCTCAACATTACGCGTTAAAGGCACACATTTCGTTTACTATTTTCATTACATTAACGAATTTGGGCGGAAAGAAGTTCGCCGTTTTTTTTTATAAAAAACAAGCTGGCCCGGCGAACTTCTTTCCGCCCAAATTTGTTAATGTAATGAAATTAATAATTTCAAGCATGCCCTATGCACATGCTATTTTATGTAGATGCTTAAATACCAATGGCAAGCCGTTCTGAATAAGCGGAATCCGCAGAGGTTTGCAAAGTGCTTTATTTGGACAATGTCCATTATAATTTTAATTATGTAACTTAAGAAATAGCGCTTGATTTTATTTTTGAATGGGAGGTGCCACAAATCGTTTTCCTATACCACTTATGTTTTGCAAAGTACCACCTATAGTGTGGTATCCTATCCTTCAGCGCCACCTATCGGGTCCAGAACCCAAGTAAAAGTTGATGGTTATAGTGTCCTACATTTCAGACATATTTCCGTAACAGTATAACAGTCCGTGGTACTAATAATATTTTTAACGTCCAGACTACATTTTTCCAGCTCTCAATGGAAAAATTTCCAATCCATACAAAATTGTATATTGTGACCTAGGAAATATTTAGTGTGAAGTTTAAAAATGATTATTAGTAAGTCCCAGTATGTAATGTATTTGGGAATGACTTGTGACTGTTAAATTGGTTTTCATGTGTTTGTAAGTTGGTTCGCACGAAACAGAAAATGTGAAATAAAAATACTGATACCATTTTCAAATCTTCCCATGAATCATGTTTGTAATTATGACATCATAGGGGTCTACATCGGTTTCGGGATCTGGAACCTCGGCACATATGATGTCATCATCTTGGTCTGGTTGCATTCTTTCGACTAACCAAATGAGAATGTAAGCATGAGGCAAGTCTCTTTTTTGCCATTCAATCGAATGCATCCAACATCGAGTATAACCAAAGACACGATGCTTAACAATATAGTTCATCAGTGACCGACGAAATATTTGTAACTTTAACAGAAATGAAGAAAACTAACCGCACTTATCAACTTGGTTGGTAAATTGTAAGCCTTTTCCCTTCTCTCTCTACACCGGTACCGAAGGTGTTATGGTGCCTTTGAGTTGCGTTCCCCATAACCCTATTCACTAATCAGCAGAATACCACAATTGTTACACGCTCATTTTTCGTAACAACCCCTAAGTGCAAACTCAAAACGCTAAACAACTCCTGTTGCCTGTCATCATTGTCCACGTCATCTCAATTACCCCTACATTTCAACTTACCCACACATACTTATGCAAGGATCCTCAAAATACATGCCAAACAAAAATGATGGATTCAAAAACCATGAAATAAAAAAGTATCTACTCCATTTCAAAAAGTTACTTAATGTAACATAGTAAACATAAACAAACTTATATCTACTATATAAAAATAAGTCGGGTTTTCCTTCCTGACGATATAACTCCAGAACGGCTTAACCGATTTGAATGATTTTTATTTTGTTTTGTTAGTCTTAGATCAGGGATGGTTTATGAGAAAAGAAAAGTCGAGAAATTCTCAACAGTTGGCGTTGTAGGCACATATTTCGTTTTTCATGGGGAAATGCACTTTGAAAAAAATATAAACTGGATAGAAATCAAGTTGTTTCAAATACAAAAAAAAATATTTTAAATTTTAAAAGCAATATTGTTGTTGTCAATTATTTTAATGATTTTCCAAGCAAATTGTTGTTGTCAAAAATTTTGAACTTTATTTTTTAATATACGATATAGCTATCTACCTAATAAGTTTGTTTATGTTTACTATGTTACATTAAGTAACTTTTTGAAATGAAGTAGATACTTTGATTTGTTTGTATCCATCATTTTTGTTTGGGAAGTACCTATTTTCAATATCCTTGCATTTGAATAGGTGGGTAAGTTCAAATGGAGGGGTGATTGAGATGACGAGGACAATGATGACAGGCAACAGGAGTTTCTGAGCGTTTTGAGTGTTCACGAAGGGGTTGTTACGAAAAATGAATGAGTAACAATCATGGTACTATGCTCATTCGTGAGTAGGGTTATGGGGAGGGCAGCTCAAAGCTACCATAACACCTTCGGTACCGGTGTGGAGAGTGAAGGGAGAAGGCTTACCAACCAAGTTGATAGGTGTGGTTAGTTTTCTTCTAGGCTGTTAAAGTTACAAATATTTCTTTTAGAGTTAGTGTTTATTGATGGCGAATAAAGTGCGCAGTTGGGCATGATATCACCTAATCGTCCAATACACGATGCATTCAACCACGAATTGCAAAGAGAACAACAAAACAATACGATACTGCAGCAATAGCCGAAGCAGTTCGTAAAAATGTTCTGCAATTGAATCGACAACAAATGATTGCGTATGACTCTTTGATGGAAGCTGTGAACAAAAGAACTGGTAGCATTTACTTTCTGGGTGCTCCCGGAGGTACTGCCAAAACGTTCTTAATTTCATTGCTTTTGGCACGGATTTGATCGCAGCATGAGTTGCCCTGGCATTGGCTTCATGTGGAATAACAGCAACTTTGTTAGAAGGCTACCGAACTGCACATTCAGCATTGATATTGCCACTGAACATGCAAATCAACCAGACACATTCTTGAAAAATCGAAGAAAAAATGCGAAGATTTTACAATGATGCAAATTGATCGATTGGGTCGAATGTACGATGGCCCCACAAAAGGTCAATGGTGGCGGTGGACAGGACGTTGAAAGATCTTCGTGTCAATCAAAAAATTTTTTGAATAGCCATGGTTGTATTATCCGGTGATTTTCGGGAGACTCTTCCAGTTATTCCCACGATCAATTGCAGCTGACGAACTAAATGCGTGCTTGAAAGCATCAAATTTGTGGCTTCATGTCAAGACACTCCGATTGACGAGATCAAACTGCAGATGTTTTTTCGAAGCAATTGTTGGACATTGGGAATGAAAAGATTGCAGTTGATATCTCGACCGGACTTATCACTTTGCCCACTGATTTCTGCCACATGACCGATTCTAAGGAAGAGCTCATTCGAAGTGTTTTTCCGGGCATACCGCAGAATATAGAGGAGAAGATGTGTTGATTCCACGCATCCCGATGATTCCAACGGACTTACCATTCGAATTCAAACGACTGCAATTTTTTACTACAAATCTTTGCATTGAATGTTAATATCATCTATTTTACAGGAAAATAAAAAGCATTGAATTAATTTGAATTACTAACAAAATTTATTTAATCACCAAACTAAGTTTAAATCGAAAAAAAAGCTTCAAATAGATAAAAATTAGGTGGTACGAAGTTCACCAGGTCAGCCAACACCAGATGAACCGCATCAATTTCTGCAAATATATTTCATTTCGTCGATGGTGGATCAGCTGAATGTGCGGTGCAATATACAGGGAACACAACAGTTAAAGAGATGAATTATTGAACAGTTGCAAGCAATTTTTCATTTAGAAAATCATTGTTTTTCACATGGGCAGCTATACGTTGCGTATTCACGAGTTGGGAAACCATCCGCTTTATTTGTGTTAACGTCAGACCAAAAAACAAAAAATGTGGTTTACCAAAGAGCACTTCAATGAAACGGATAATTTGCGGACACGTATAACGCTTCGATTCAGTATTTACTTTGGATTCACTTTCATTTTTTACTTAGAGAAGTTCAACTAAATTACACTTCATTTTTGTAATCGTGAGGTGTAATGAAATAAATACAAGAAAAAAATAATAATTTTTCTTCATCTTTTAATCCTCAAACGAAATGTTACAAAAAACGAAGCCATCTGGTGGCGAAACGGAGTTCGTCGGGTTTGCTAGTTGGTTATATATTTAAAAAAAAATGTCAAAATTGTTGACAACAACAATTTGCTTGGAAAATAATTAAAATAATTGACAACAACAATTGCTTTGAAAATATTTTATATTTGAAGTGTCACTAATCGATTTCTATCCAGTTTATTTTTTTTCAAAGTGCTTTTCCCCATGAAAAACGAAATGTGTGCCTTCAACGCCACCTGTTGCGAATTTTTCAATTTTTCTTTTTTCCTAAACCTTCGCGGAGCAATTACGAACAAATCCGCAGAAGGAAGTATCCAATTTGGTCCAGTCGTTTTCGAGTTTTAAGCATCCGAACAAACCAAGATCCATTTTTATATAGACTGCAAAATATTAAAATTATATTTTCAAAGCAAATCAAAAGTGTGCTAACTTCTAACTGAACGGCGGTGTCGTTGTTGATGTATTTATTATATGGAGTTAAATATTTAAATTACCCTATATTTAACTATAACAAGTTTCCGTTTAATTTGCAATCATTGATATCAATTTTTCATTTTATTTCCAGGTCAGTCTGCCACAGTTTTCCATCAAACATAAATGTTGTAAGTTAGTGCTTTACTATAGAAAACTGTATATTTATTCATATATTGCAGTACTTTATATCGTCGTCGTTCTATGAAAACTCCCTAAATCCATTTTATTGGTTCTGAGATATTTGCATTTGAAGTTGATAATCAATATTAAAAATCCGAAAATGTTCGTAAGTGTTCGGTCTTGGGCTTAGCATATAAAAGGAACTTTGGCTAACCAATAACAAATAAAATATTTTGGAACTGGTTACCGCGGAAAGGATAAAATAGGAAAAATTGACTTAGGGAGTTTTCTCTGAAAGAAAACTCGTACACTATTGTATACATTTTAACATTTTTATATGGTAGATAATGTATTTAGGTAAGTCATTACAATGACAAAAAAATAACAACATAGTATATTAGATATTGTTAACAACAATTATTAAATATTTTTCCATAACAAATATCACACAAATTCCGTCTCGAAAAAGTTTAAGGAAGTAGTATAAGAAATTCAAAAGTAATTAAAGTTCTCAAGATTAAAAATCAAATTAAAATAAGTAGATAAACGTTTTAGAAAAAGTCTTATAATTCCTCTTTATCGTTGCTGCTCTCAACTGCAGCATCAGGAATCCGATCTACTAATGGAAGTGTGGATACTGGAAGGGATTTGTACCATCCATGAAATTCTTCTGGAATAACTCCGCTCATCTCATAGGAATTGACATTTACATTCTTATTATTACAACTATCTGTTATCTACATAATAACAAAACTTTATATTAGTAGGTACTTTTCATCTTTGTATTCTTTTTCTATTCGCAGTGGTCGCAGTGGCTTAGTGGTTAGTGTGATGGACTACTAAGCAAGGGGTTCAGGTTCGAATCTCGCAAAAAACCAAATTTCCAACTCAGGGTTTTTTCACTGCGCCACCTCTCGCGAACGTCTGACAAACATCCGAGAGTATAATTGTCTTGAAAGAGCTTCTCAATTAGCCGTTTGGAATCGGCATAAAATTGTAGATCCCTTCCATTCGTTCCAAAAATGAAAACTCACACAAAACGAATGGTTGCGAGAAGCTAGGCCTATGGTCCCTACGGACCTGTTGCGCCAAAAATTATTATATTATTATTCTTTTTCTATTCATACCTGTACTTCTGCTTTGCCTGTATTTTGTAAAGCTAAGTTTACCATTCTTTTTCCCCTGCTTTCCATTGTTAAAATTCACTGCACTAAAAACTTAACAACGAAATTAAATAAAACTATACAGCTTTCCTTTGATACCTATCCACAACATAGATTCAACCGACAATTCTTTTTATTATGACGTTTCACAATCGATTATAGTAGGCTTAGTGAGTTTCAACTTACAAAAAACTGCAAAACGTTTGCAAGTCAAAACGCCCTAAGTCCATTTAGGGAGTTTTCATTGACAAGAAATTCAAAGTGTTTTGTTTTAGGGAGTTTTCATTTTGTATAATTTATTAATAGAGATACTTAGGACTTAGGGAGTTTTCACAGAACACAGATATCGTTATTTGATTATAGATGGTGTATTTATCTCAGTTTTGAGAAAAATGGACTTAGGGAGTTTTCATAGAACGACGACGATATAGAGTGTCGAAAATAGTACATATATTATCTATGTACTAGGCCAATATTTTACCACCATGAATGAAGAGATAAACATGGTCATATAAACTGCAAGGGTTTGAAAATAAATTTTAAAGTTTAACACATTTTTTTTCTATTCAATATTCACTTCTGAAAATCCACATTTTAAGTGGTCCATATTTCATAAAATTTGGTTTTATAATGACCTCGCAATCGGTACGACAAATAAGACTGTTATTTTATAAAACTATTTTTAATGCATGGTAAATAGATAGGGTAGTTTAAGCTATGAAAAAAAAACCATCCGTAACTCACCAGTTTGGAAATGATTTAATTCTATTAATACAAATTGAACAATAGAGGATATATAGTCGTTGCTCTTGTATATTGGCTCATTGGGAAAGGAGATGAGTTCTTCGCCTTTATCTTTGCAGCTTCTGCGGAAATCAGTAGACTATATTCTACAAATCGAAATAGCATGAATGCAACCGCACACTGTCCTGTGAATATACCATTTATGAAGGAGTTTCAGGATTCGAAATACGCCACCTCTTAATTGCTTCCTAAAACTCAAAAGTACTTTCTTTTCTTTCTTTCTTTCTTTCGGATATGCCGAAGTCTTATTCATTACTATCATGAGTGTATGTTGACGAAAAACATTGACATTGTTTATTCTCTATTGGTAGGCAATGTAAATATACAGCCATGATCTTTCCGCATTTCTGACAATCTCTGGATCGTCGCCTAATCTGAAAAATCTATCCTCACAGGTAGGCTTGAGTGTACAGATCAGTGTGGTGGATTACTAACTAAAGGGGTCTCTGTTTCGGCCCCCAAAAAATACAAATTATAATTTCAAACAGTTTTTTACTGCTATATGACGCAGAAACATGTGTCAACCTTTTTGACAGTATAAAATTCATATGACGAGCCTCAAATCAGGCTCAGCCTTCAAGATATTGAAGGTCCCTTCCATTAATAATAAAAGTGAAATGATATTTAAACTGGCCACTACTAATAGTTGAGAGCAGCTGCAAAGCAATCGAAGGCAGGTATACCTACCCATCGTTGCAGGTATATCAAGGACGACGCTCTAACTTTATATACCTACTCAATTTGATTTCCTCTAAAGCCTAGTTCAACCTCAGGGCACAACGAACACCACATTCCTACTGCATGCCTACTTTCAACGAATAAATTTACCAATTCGAAAGCGATTTCTCTGCGTCCGATCTTCGGCCCGTAAAAATCTACAAACATCAGCTGTATGTCTTTTCGGAAATCCAAAACAAGCGCTATTATTTACAAAACTGCTCAGCCCCCAAGGCTATATTACATTGCAAAAGAAAGTTCCTTCGCTTCGGCTGCTTATTATTAGTTTCTAATCTAATCTCGCGTTATGCCAAACACATACACTGTACAGCCCACGCATGTTGTCATTTCGCCCAACACCAACAATCAAATTTGACAAAATCTGTTCCACATTTCCCATCTAACCACTGCAACCACTCAGGACTGTCACAAGCGTCGTCTTCACTCTTACAACAACATTTCGGCTACATCCCACCCATGTGTACAACTCGAATGATCTCCAATTAACGACAAAAATATCGTGTCTCACGTTTCATCAATTTCCGCCACCCCCAAAACAATAACAAATACACACTGGCTCGCTGTGAGTCTGAGTATCAATGAAAATGGCTTTTGTTGTTCCTCCTCGCATGCAAACAAAAGCATACCGTTTCGACATCTCCATCTCTATCTCCATCACCATCACGCAGAGCCACACGAAAAGAAAAAAATGTCCGACAAAGCAAACACTTTTCATACCTCTAATTGACTTGTTAAGACTTAAGCCGTTTGTTAAGCTAAGGATTATCATCTTAAGACTCAGGCCACTCGCCATCAGCTCGTGTGTGTGTGTGTGTTTGCATGCCTCCGCACAGTGCGTAGGCTGTAAGCGTGTGCGCTACTCGTGCCAAAAAAAAACCTCCGAAGCCGAAACGACTTTCGTAGGATATTCAAATTTAAATCAATCAGCCTGATGGTGATGTGGAAATGACAAAAAAATTTAGAGTACGGTTCGACAAAATAAACAAATCCAAACTCAAATATCGACATCGGTTTTTCTCCGACCATAGTTTCAAACAAAAACAACCCACGAACCGTGAGCAGACAGCCACGGAAATTTCTCTGCGAGCGACGTCGATTTTTGTGAGAAATTTGTGTCAATCATTTGAATGCCTTTTAATGTCAGTCCATGTTGATGTAAACAAAATGTCAAGTGATCGTTTAGCGTTTATATCGCCAACATCAAAATCATGTGAGGCTTGATAGCGTCTACCTGTGAGGAAGGAGAGGCTTAATGGGAAAATAATTGAAGCATTTAAAAGTGCTCGAGATAAGAACGCCAAAGCGGTACCTAGTAGGCCATAAAAAGAGCTGTATAGTGTATAGGGCTTGGTGGGTTCTATTGGCGGGCAAAGGTTGGGATTACATTTTTGTTATGTGAAGCGGTTGCTTGGGACTTGAATAAAGGCATTGGAAGGCGCACTTTGTATTGGATGATAACTTCAATGGAAGTTTATGCGCTCACAATTTCGGGAAAGATGCTGCTTTAGAGAGGGGCACAGGATAACGGTGATCCGGGTTTGAATGCAGTCAACTATTTAAGGAAGTATTTAATTAAACACCTTATCGTGCGTCCTTAGGGGTGATAGAACCTACTGTTCTCATATGGGAGATATTATACGTGTAGCAAGGAAAACCTGTATAGCGACAAGGTATCTGACGAAATTTTTCTTTCAAACAATTCAAGAGTTAAATTGACTCCTAGAACAATTTGTGGGATTGTGGTTGAGCATAGCTTCAATTTCAACTTAAATTTCCATTTCAATTTCAGTTTCAATGTCAATTTAAATTTTAATTTCAATTTCAATATTAGTTTCAATGAATAACCTTATTGAAAGTCTACACTATAGATGCCACGAATAGTTATTTTGCGGAATTTTGGCAAAGCTTAGGCATATATCACAATTTAAATGCGTCCTTAAGTTAAGTTATGTTAGGTTAAAGTAGCCGTCCATACATAGACTAAGACCATCTTATATGTTCCAATATACTTCGTCTGTGTTTATTAGATCTTTTAGAACGTTGTAGTTGAATTCTATCAGAAAAGTAGTCTTTTGGGTAGAAGAAAGAAAGCAGCTTCCACAAAATTCGTTACAAAATATGCCAAACCTTGTCTCATGCAGTAGCCAATGACAGCATCTACCTATTGTTTGTGGCGTCAATATTCTGTCATTGGAACGAGATCAAACAGTTTGAAATGTGCAGATCCAACTTTGGCTAAAGTCAATATACGACGCTCCGTCCAGAAAAGGTGAATATTGAACTGATTATCCTCCCTTAGAGATTTTCGACAAGCTAGGGCTACTATAAAGCTTATAGGGATCGTTTCCAAACACATGACGATAATTTGGCTATCGGATCGAATTATCTTTACCAAGAATTTCTCCAACCACCATGAGACTTTTTTTTATCGAGAGTATTCCCGCCAACCTCAACCCCTTTGAAAACCCTATATATCTTGTTTCACTATCCAGAAACTTGCATATCGAGTTGGACTGTTTCGAACTTCTGATCAGTTCTTTTTATACATACAGGGCTGAAATTTGTCCACCATATACGATTTAAAGTTGAGTGGAACTCTTTTGCCTGCCTGACTTGTTGCCCTTTCCATTGAATTCAACCCTTCTGTCTGCCTGACTTTTTGTCTTTTATAGGTATAGCTATGCATTGTCTTTAGGTAATTTTATACCCATGGACCGTAGTACATTTGACTGACTTTTAGGGCTGTTTCCATGGGAAGTGTTGACCACAATTGGCCACTTGTAGCTGTGCGATCTTTCTTCCCTAAATCGTCAATTTGAAACGGGTAATGCATTTAGTTTTTGAACCATCATTCGTCAACGCATTCATATTTGAGGATGCTATTTTTTCTGGCAGACTGGTCTTGGTCTTTGCAGATCCTATTTTCCCATACTTGAGCTCACCACAACAATTGTGTGCACACAGCTTAAATTTTCTTCAGCAGCTTAACCTCATCCCCGTCTGTTTAACAAGGGTATCGACACAAATACTTAAACGTTAGATACAAATTTACACTCCATAGTTCATAAATCAAAACATAGGCTCACAAATGTCAACATTTGTATCCACTTTCATCAATATCCCCAACACTCTTCGTATACAACTTAACATCCCATATAAGTGGGCAACTCATTTGACAGAAGAAATCCCTCATTTCAATAAAGTTCACAACTTTACACACTCGTACAAGTGACTTTATGAGACTTTTTTTTATTACATACACCGGCGCGCACTCACTCGTCTTAATATCCCTTGCATTGGCGCATTCATTTTGTTTTGGTCGATCATAAAATCATAGAAAACATCTTCAGTCATTATTAGTTTGTCGGAATATTCCTTTTATGGCATTTGTTTCTTGCAACAAAGTGTGTGCAACTCGCAAGTGCAACAAATGACAACAAATCGTTAGATATACAATTTTATCATGGAATCTTGACTTCTGACACATGCCTCGTACCTCTTTGGATTTATATAAAAAAAAACCCGTCTATTTGTATACAGCATTTCGACTTTATCAAGTCCCGTATGAGTATGTGGTAATTTTATTCCATAAACTAGACTTACTGCCTAGCATCGAGATAGTTCATAAATTTTGCGTATTTATCGCCTTGTGCGAATCTTTTTTAGCGCGGAATATCTATGACCATAGATACACATCTCGACTACCTTGCGTTCTTCACCGGGTGAATTTTGCATATCTTTATCTTAATGGAGTATGTGTATGGAGTTTGTTTGTTAGAGGTTTATTTATTTATTTTCTAATCCCAATACTCACTTGTGGGTACGTGTGCGGATTTAATGCAGTCTTATGCGTAAGATGGTAACAGCGTGGGAATCGGAGAAGATGGAGCTTAAGTGGAGGAAGTTGTTTGCAAATGTTACCGATTTTGGGGGCAGCTTAGAAGGGGCGGAGCTTTGAAAAGGGGGCAGCTTTAAAAGGGGGTCGTTTCAGAAAAAAAACTGAGAGTAGGTAGGTGGAAAAATAATAATTCTATCTACCTCAAGGACTGTTAAGACATTAGCCCGCCAAAAGTACCACTTAAATAAAGGGCTTATTCGAAGGAGCCAGACTGCCATAGTTAGATGTGTTGTCTAGAAGTTGGAAATATGATTCTAAGAAAAAACTCTTGGATTCGCTTTAATACCGCCAAACTTGATGGCAGCATTGCCGTTGAAAAAAATTAAAGAAATGGTCTAAAAAAGGCCCCATCATAAAAACGGGGCCTCCATATAAAATACTAATGTAGGAAAAACAGAACAGCAAAGAAATTTATTAATAGCAAAAAAAAAAAAAAAATAGAAACAAATAAAGAAAAAAATTCAACTCAAACTGGAGAAGGGGTCATTTTGATAATTTTTTTGAAAGCAAGAGCCAAGTATCTTCAGCCTCAAAAAAGGGTTGCCGTTTGCCCTGCTTGATGTTGAGGCTGCTCGATGGTATTTCGGGCCGTCTAAGTATACCTCTGGGCATCATACATCATTTTCGAAAAAGGCTCTGCAGGCTATACAGCTCTAGCTCTCCACATTGAAAGTGTTCTACGGGTTGAGAGTGTAAGCTAAAAAAAAAAAAATTGTTGGCACAACAGGTTCAGGGATCCTAAGCCTAGCTTCTCACAACCATTCGTTTTATGCGAATTTTTAGTTTTCGGGCGAATGGAAGGGATCTTCAATTTTAAGCCGGGTCCAAAATAGCTGGAGATATTATTTACAAATACTTTTGATCACTTTTCAGCTTAACATTACTAACTTCCGTTCTACGCTGACTTTTGCTGCGGAACCTACGCCTAATGCGCATGCAAGCTTTTGTGGCAGCTCTTTTTCCTCTCATAATGACAGACCTGATTCGACCAAGAAAAATAACCTAACAAAACATGTTGCTAAATTTTAGGGAAAACCTCAATAAATTCCGTTGAAATATGCGGTCCTTATTCACCTTACCCCAAACCTGACACGACCCAACATCACAAATCATTTTCCTGTCAAATGCCTGCCCGAATTCAAATTCTATCCACCTTTTAAGGCAACAATCTTAATCGCTGTCCGAGAACTGTCTTAAATTTGTCCAACCACCACTCGGCTACACAATAAGAGTGTATATACCTGTCGGTGTGAGCCACGCTAGAACCCAGCTTAGACACAACCGCAACCAAAAGGCAGCCAAACTGTTAATAGTGTCAAACAAAGGCTAACCCTCACATTTATCAATCAACCGAATGAAAGGTGGTAGTAAATTCAAAGCAATTACCATGTGCGTCCCTCCTAATGGCATTTTGCAGGCACTCCCGTGCACAGGGGTAACTCCAAGCCGAGAATGACTCACTAACAAAGTGCACATGCGCGCGAGCGCGCACTGACCAACTTGCAATCTGGCCACTGACTCCATTGAACTCGGGTAGAGGAGCAGTTTTTTTTTCTGTTCTGTTGGTATGCCCAATTTAAATTCAGTGCAATATCGATCAATATTCCCTGGGCTGTTCTGTTGGCCGCCTTTGCCAACGCTTTCGACTGGGATATCCGAATTGAATCTGTGCGCAAAATACCAACCAACATACCGGTGGACTTTTTTGGTTGCGGCGCAGACATTTGCATTGCCGAGGGAGGACCATGACCATTAGAGATTGCCGTATAGCTATATGTGGACGTGATCCACTTTTGGGCCAAATTGATAAATTGATAGTCGGGGATATCTGTTGAATGTACGACTGGTCCTAAGTAGTTCAACTGCAGCCCGAAATGAGAAATATTCCGGTACAAACGCTCTTTATTCAAATCTACACTCGGTTCTATTGTTAATTGGGCATTCAAGTGTCAAGTTCAGTGCAGCCACATTAGCGTTGGCTATAAAAGGATTCGGCGGCAAATGAGATTTATTGCGCGCATTGCTGCGCAAGCCGCAAAAGAGCAACGACGACGTCTCTAGGCAATGAGACATTTTTGGATTTACTCCAATTTGTTTTTTTTTTTTGTTTTCTTTTTTAGTTTTCTTGGAGGGGACAATGACCACAGGTACCTATATATCGAAGGACAGGGTCAAGCCAATTCGGAGTAGACGCCTATTTCGGATATTGATGATACGGGTGGCACGGAAGCTGCAAGAGCCATGTGCTGTCTCATTACGGTAATTGAGGTTCACTTGTGGCGGGCTTTTTGCCGCAGATGTCCGGCTGTGGAGAATGGTTTTTAAGTATGACTGTAGACCGAACACGTGCCGTTTTTTTTTTCTAAATATAAGTCTAAGTCAGTTTTGTTAACTAACATCACCTTCATTGAAATCTCTCCCTCTCTCTATTAAGGTGTATGGCTTCCTGCAAAATCCTGACATTTTTTGCTAGCTATTTGGGTAGGGGTATGGTAGGCGCAGTCGCTTAGTGGTTAGTGTGTCGGACTACTAAGCGAGGGGTCCCAGGTTCGAGTCCCGCAAAAACCCAAATTCCAACTCCGAGTTTTTTCACTGCGCCACCTCTCGCGAACGCCTGACAAACATCCGAGAGTATAACTGTCTTGAAAGAGCTTCTCAATTAGCCGTTTGGAATCGGCATACAATTGTAGATCCCTTCCATTCGTTCCAAAAATTAGAAACTCACACATAACGAATGGTTGCGAGAAGCTAGTCCCAGGGTCCCTACAAACCTGTTGCGCCAACTGTTATTATTATTATAGACATGCCAACTGCCAGACAGTCCTCCGTTTATAGCTCGTCCATAATGTCGCAGTTTGTTAGAAAGAAAGCTAACTCTTTGGGTGATCTGGCAACTATGTCGGCTGCCTCGAGCTAAAATCTACCAAGGTAACGTCGACGTGTTTTTTTAACACATTAACTTAAAGTTACAAATAAATTCTGAAACTTGCGTCTCATCATCGTTGGGGTGGTTAGTATCAACCTGGAAACTCATCACCACAAGCCCCTGAGCTCCGAGAATTCATTTGCAGCAGCAACCTACGCCAGATTATTAAAGAGAATATTCTAAAGAACGACGCGTTTTTATTTCAATTCGTTGTTATCATCATTCAACTTCATGCATAAAAAGAAACATTTAAAGTGCGACCAAGTGTTAGTACTTCCAAAATATAAACGGTTCTTCGAGCCGGATAAGGCCTCTTCCAACAAACTCTGACCTAACTCCAACCAAAAAATTCGTTAAGATCGAGACTCGGACCATCTGCCAGTAGCACAAATTGGCGTTGCGGAAGAAGTCTCTATTTATAACAAGTTCATTCCTCAAATGAAAGAAACTGACGTAAAACTCTGCTGAAATTTAATATTGTCAAGGGAGTCCCCGCCATTTGACCCAGACCAGCGACCTATGCCTTCCTCGTATATTGCGAAATAAATTTCAGCCTCCAATCAAATCGAAATTAATCTAATCTCGAACATGCTCACCTATTGTGAAAGTGTTTGTTCGCGTCGCCACCTTTTTGTGAGGTACCTACAAGATCGACATTCAGATTAAATGTCCAATGGCTTTCACATTCACATGATCGATCATCTCGTGCTGTAATCTGCTATTAACAGCATTTAAGTGCGGCATCCCGGGCCAATCAAACGTTTAACGATTTTCATTAAGCTTGTGTGCGTCCGTCGCCATTCAACGATCCTCCCGATCAACGTCTTTGTAAACATAGCCAACATCTTTATTAGCTCATCCTACGACCATAAAACCTCAATCTTCTTCCAATCATTTCGGTCTCTTTTTTTATTATTTGCAGCTTCCTGTTTCCAAATAGAAAACAAACACAAAACCCACCAACGGAAAATTAAAATTGAAACAAAATTAGTCTCTGGCAACAAGTCCACGGCGAAATTTATTCCTCTCCCATCATCGCGATCGTCATCATCAACAACGGCGAGGGTAATTATCATTGTCATGGTCTTTCGGATAGGGGTTTCCATTTTTCCAACCTTGTGAATGGCACAAGAGGAAAAGCTCAATTTTCCAAACGGCTGGAATAGTCTTTCCGTTTGCAACGCGCTACCTGCGAGTTTGTTACTGTTATCGGTCTTCAGGTGGATTTCTTAATTTGATATCTTCGCACAGGTTTTCCATTAAAAGTAAATAAAAACAAAAAACAGACAGCTTCAGACCCGAAAGAAAACACATTAAAAGACAGACACACAGCGAAAATAGAAAAGCACTTCTGAAAATACCGGAAACGACCTTCTAAGAAGGTGAAAATTATGAGGGAACTAGAAGAGGCCCTCTCTTTCTCGCCTGTGCCATTCGATGGGACAATTGTATTCTTGACGACTACATCTGTGTCGGGGCGATGAAATTGGATTTTTGTTGATGTTTCGGTTGGCGACCGTAAAAGAGAGCTCAGTAATGAACTTCCCGCTCGAGTCTTGTCTTAGAGTGGATGGTAAATTGAAATGGGAGTGGATGGGGAATGAAAATTAGCCCCACGACTGTTTGGATGGATGTGTGACGAGCTGAGAAGACAATTCCATTGAATTGTATTTAATGCTATCCGTTGATCTGTTGGGAAGTGGAAGGAGTTATTTGGGAATACCTACCGAGTGGGTGGCTTATCGGGGCGAAGCGGAAATATCTGTTCGATGTATCGACTGCTTCTGTATAATACACTGGGGACTTCCTGCTGTATAGAGAAGTTATCTTGCAGTTGAAAGGAGTTGTTAACCTACCCATTCAGCGCAACCTGAAACCTTTGCCATGGGAGGTGTGTCCAAAATGAACTTGAAGGAACTAAAGTCAACTGTCATGTAGCTAAGTTGCTATTAATGCACTTGATTTCTATATGCTACCCTACGCCTACATAGACGGCTCTAAAGTACATTCTGAATTGAGGCCTCAACTATAGCAAACTCCTCCATTTAGCCCAGTCTCCGGCCTCGTCTCGCTTTCCAAGTAAGTTGAAGACCGTTTACATTTGCAAGTGCTCCACTTAGGCGGAATATTAGTATGCGTCCCTCCGGCGTGCTAGATCGAAAACTATAAAGCTCCTTCGCTTTATAGGGAGCTAGCCATTTTAGACGACTGCTGCTTTAACAAGGTCGAAGTCGCTATACAGCTCGTATAAGTCCTCGTCGAACTGAAAAGCTCGTCAACGCAAACTGAAAAGCTCGTCAACGCAAACCGAACTTACCAACTTTATGAACAATCTTCCTCTCAAAGCGACCGAGGATATATTCGTCTGCTTTAGACAAAGTCGAAGCCATAAAGAAGGACTGGGATTAGGGTCTTAAACATAACTTTTTTAACTCTTCGAGAAAGGGTTCTGATACTTAATTGCCTTCTGAGCCCAAAGAAACATCGATTGTCAAGAGTTTTTCTTAGTTTAGTTCTGGCCGAGATATTGTCAGAGTTTGACGAGCAATATGATGTCGATTACAATGCAAGTAATTAAAGAGACTTTAGAAAGATCATGATTTCAATGATGATCTGCAGGTTTCACACAATTCTTTCGAGTACGCTGTTAAAAAGTCGCATGATTCTCCATTGACTAAATACTTTTTAAATGTGAAGGGTTTCTTGAACCGACCTTGATGCGGTGACTTTCTTCCATTGTCGTCCTACTTCCTGATGTTCTATTCATCAGGCATTCATTCATCTTACCAGATCTCTGAAGGTAACTGTACGGAATTTGCTACACTGGCATATTATTTTTACATCATGGGAAGACTTCCCTAGATTTCTTCTGTCAGGCCTCAATTTATTCCGACGCCCCGCTTCTCCTGTTCTTTCTTTTTCGTTCTATGGGATACGGAGCCGATTTCAATACTTTTCGTCATGATTGTTCATAAAGCTCTCGATCAGCTCTAGTCCTCTTTCGCAGCGCCGCTTTGTAAGCCTCTTGGTTTACTGCATTTGCTCTCCTTTTTGGTAGAAACTTAACTTAAGCGTCGTTAATTTTTAGAGTTACCTATACATAATATGGAAAAAAAAAATTAAAACATTTTCGATTTGTTGCTTTTTCGCAGCCGAAATATTTTTTCGTTTTAAAAGTTTGGTGAAAAAAATAGTTAGTACCAGAAACATCGTCGAACGGTTTCACCAGTGTCCAGTGGTGAAGAAAGGGCGCTAAAAATTCATAATATAGGACTAGAAACTTTTAAACGTGCGCTTACTCACTAAAGCGCTTACAAGAAACTGTGGGCTAAGGTAAAATATGAAGCTGGCTATGGGTGGTTTAGGCTGGTTAAACAAAAAGTACCAATGTTGAAGAAATAAAAAAAAACTGTCGCCTACTGCACACAAAAATAGTAAATTAATGGTCCTTGGTCAACTTCTTTAAGAGGTGTTCCCTTGTGTTGTGATCTTTCGATTTTTGATTTTTTCTATGCTGAAAGTACACGAACGAACCTATTGTAATGGTAATGATCCAATTTATATGTGCTAAAAAAAATTGCCCATTAAACCTCTAATTTCTTTATGTTGTCAACTATAAGCAGTCAAATTGAAATGTCAAGAAATTGGCTAGTGTAAAAAAGTAAATCAGTACAATTTTGCAATCCGCTCATCAAATAAATCGGTTCAACTTTATAACTTTTTGAAAAAGTCTTGACTTTTATGTCAACAATTAAAGCCTATGTATATATTTTAAATGGACTCGATCGACAAAATATTAAGACCTTAGAACAACCACTGGCTCACACATTTACCTATCTTTCTATACTATGATCATTATTGGCATTTAAATCTGTCAAAGCGAAGCTTAATCGGTTAATGATCGCACTGCTATAAGTACATTTCGGGCAATTTTTCAATTATTGACACTTTTTGGCCGGTTTTCGTAATCGCCAATAAGGTTACAAGCAGACTTCTCATTCCAAAACTCAGACCCGTTTTCATTCGAAGATTCCCAACTCAATCTCAACACAATATTTAAAAATCCAACAAATTGATCCACAAATTGTCCAGATCATTGACTCGTCGCTATGCCGCATGTCACCATTCGTTCAACTATATACAGCTCTATCTTTATCGCCAAGTCCGCAACCACATAGTCCAGATACAAATCTGAATCTAAATTTCGCTGATAAATCTCACCGATAATGACAAAGGTAAAACAAACTAAAAATAAGCCGTAAATTAAAAATCGAAACTCCGAACCAGACAAGAGAAATTAAAATTTTTAATTAAAACTACAACCACAACAAAACAACATCTAGATTAGCCGATTTGGGTTTTTTTTTGTAAAGTGTGCCGAAGAACCATTTTGTTCTTTTGTTCGTTACGGTCACCACGAATTCATTTATTAATGACCAAAAATGTTAATAGTTTATTTTCGTGGCGATAGACAAGTTAGTATTTTTCCATCTAGATCGATTAATTTTTGAAAATGCGGTTTTCCAATGGAAAAGTTACACTTCCTGCGGTGACTTTACCAATTTTAGGCCGGCAAGGAGTGGTGTTAATAAATTAGAAACATTATAGTTAGAGGATCTGGATTTCTATAAATAAATTATCTCACATAAACAGATATACTATCTGTGGATGGATTTTGGTTGTTTTGCTTTTAATTGTCTAGATATCAATATTCAAATTTGTTCCCAAGATGGATATTTATGAAACCCGATTGGGCCGAGATAGTGAATGAAATCGCCAGAGTATCAGGTTACACTATAAGGTCATGGGGTTATTATTTCCGATTTTTGTTAAATCTTAATTTGGGCCCGATGTGAGGATGGAGAGTTTGTATTGGTGGATTATTGATGAATTGCTAATAATAGCTGGAGACTGTCATTGGAGTGAGTTTGTAAGATCGACAAGTGATTGGTTATAATCGATTAGGTTCGCTTTATCGACTTTACCGGAAACACTTTTATGCAACTGAGTAATTTTAGGTGAACGTCATTCTGTGTTATGTTTGGAATTTTGAGTGAGCTTACCTTGGGAATTTAGTTTGAAGGTAGTTGTAGTGCTTCGTGGGATCGGCGGACTTGTGTTTTTGATACTATTGGCTTTGAAGACAGCGGGCTATCGTATTTATATGGAAGTTGGAGTCGAACTACTAACTGGTCGTGGTAGATAGACGGCACTTGTTTACTTGTAGGTGATAATTCAACAAAAACCCACTAAAAGAAAAAAACCTGAAAGCATTATACCTTGAGGCCTTTTTGAGTCATATTTGCAGAGCTTGGGATTGAGACACATAAATGTACATTGTACAAATGTAGGCGGGATTTGACTACGGGACGTGGTGCCTCCCCTACAACCAAGCCATTTTAAACACTTTCCGCCGTACTAATGTAGAATTTTAGTCTCGATTTTAAATTTACGGGAAGCTCACAATTGCGAAATTTGTATGGAAAATATAGCCACGTCAAAATTCTAAAATTTAGAATCAACACTTAAAATATTATCAATAAACAAGCCCTTTATCTGGGCAGGCAATATTTGCAGTGACAGCTTTAAAACTTAGTATATGGATTGCAGTGCAATTTCGACCACGTTTCTTTACTAGATTCGAAAACGAGAAAAGGGGGACTTTGCAAATTTTTCGGAAGGACAATTTTTAAGTTGTGGTGTCAAATACTTAAAAATGTTCTTAGTTTTCAGTTTCAAATTAAAATAAATAAAAGTAACAAAATATTTTCAAAAATTTTCAAATATTTTGTTTAATAAAGTTTGTATAACGCTTCGTATTCATGTGTTCACTGTAGCTTCGCAGATCCAGACATTGAAGGAGAGGAATAGGAAGCTGTTTTTTGTAAAGTAAAAAGTTGTATCAAAAAAATGAGTCTTTGAGCTCCTTCTGTATTTTAAAATTCGACTGACAAAGAAATTTTTAAGACGAAAAAGGGTCGAGCAATAGTTGCATAATAATTGCTTCTAACAGCTATTGTTGCTAAATTTAATTGATCGATACTGAATACAAAATGTGTCTTAAAACAACTTCCAAAATGTGTAGGGAGTTTCCGACATTCACCGAATCTTCTGAACAGTGAACGAGGAATGCTAGTAAAATTTGATTTCGTGTAGTTTGAAAAATAGTTAGCTCCTTAACGAATGCGGGGATTCAAATTCTGGTTGTCTTCAAGAAGCTTGGAGGAGCTTAGGACTTCAGGTCCTATGTGGGCATGTGAAGTCACTGATTTCTTTTAAACGGCTTTAACCAGAACGAGGATAACTGTCTAAGCAAATTTTATGTGTCTAAAAAATTGAGCTTGATAGATTTTTTCGATGTGTGCACTGGCATGTTACATCAAAATGATTTTTCCACTGCGCTACCTCGAGCGAAAGTTCTAAAAACAAATACACTAAAATAATTCTTTGGCAAAAAGGAAAAACAGCATACCTAAGTCATTTTTAGCCACTTTTCAGGAGCGCAGGATAAAGGTTTGCCTACAGATGTGGGCAGACAACTTATGAGTTTTTTTTTAATACAAGTTGCCAGCTCCGATACCACATAAAAATATCTAAGGTCTCCAACGTTAGAAGTTCTAGACTCAGATTGGTTCTCTTTTTGTACGTAACGTGCCTCGAGAGACTACTCAATACCTACTTGGTGTCTCAAAATTTCATGGCAGATGGATTCCCAATGACAGTCGTGATGGCTCACTTAGTCCAATTCTTCAAACAAGCCTCTACAATAAAATAGACAAGTAAAACCGTCAAGGAGTGGATTTGAAGCTTGAAATTGAAGTTCTTATTGACCAAACTATTCCGAATTGACAAATAGCCCATAAAATGGAAAGAAACTTCGAAACCATTCACTCCACCTCCAGCTGCAAAACAAAAGAGTTGCACTGCGAACTGGACTTTGGTAGCTCCTCTTATTTCGCCACACCCAATTCAATTTGCCCACCCCCGCAAGTATGATTTGTAGGACCCGTTTGGTCAGCTGTGAATAAACGTGAACAAAAAAAAAAAATTACCATCCAGCTAAACTTACAGTCGGCAACACTTCCTGCTATCAGTTGGAAATATCAAGCTAATACCTCCTAAATGACATTTTAACATGTCAACAAATACCGACAATTTATCTTTATTTATGGTACATGTCGCAGAGTTACCATGCTCCATTAGATTCGAATCAAAAACGCTTTTTGTTAAAAAACGATGACATAAATCACCCATCAAGCAAACCCTGTTCGAATTGCTCAATCCCCATTTGGGTGTTGGGGTGAAGAAAACGCTGCACACAAAAACGGTGTACACTCTCACATTCCAATTTGAGCGAGCGCAACTGCCCCCTGCTTGTGTCGGCCGGTCACCAGAACAGCCCACCCTCAATAAATTACAACAACTCACCAATAAGCACGGGACTCGCATAGAATTCCGTTTTTTTTTTTTTTTTCTTACAGCTAATAAATACGACGGTTAACAACTGAAAATCTAATAATTTATACACCGATATGAATGGAGCAGCGAGCTCGACTTGCTGTGGCTTAAACTGATTTTTGTTGCCATTTTGCCACTTGGGCTGGTCCAAAGCTATAAATTGTTGTAATCATTTTTCAGCGAGTATCTTTTAGCTCGATCTGACTCTCTTGTATTCGAGTACGAGTTACGGCAGAGCTGGCTCTGCCTCTGACTGCGTCTGAACTGAAATCCATTTTCATTCATTGCGCAGCCCCATTTGATTCGTTTTCTATGTGTGCTATGTATGTATGGATATTCTTGTGATTAGATGCATGCACTGCGAGGAATTTATCCGCCTTTAGATGTATAATTACAATGGTATACTAGCGGTGGTGTTGCCAGCGATTTTTGTGTATCGCTTCGGACGTGACTTGCGATTAATTTGCTAGACAAAATGCACTCGTATGCGGTTTGTGGCTTAATATTTTGATAAAGGTCGGACGGGGAAATATTTGTCACATAAATAAATTTATATCTCAAAGTAATTGATTGGTCCGTTAGGTTTTGTTGTCCGGCACAACAAAACGTGTGCAGAATTTTTTTTCTAAGGAATTTATTTATTTGAGGGTCGTGGCAATTAACTTGATGCCGTTTGTTAATGTTGACAAACACTATGGTATTGGATTTGGAGCCCGCGGTTTCGAGTTACGGGGGAGGAAGTAAGTCATGCGATTCTGGCAGAGAACATTCGTCAGCACTGACCCTTAATGGTGCAGATAAAATCGGTCGACCGGGTGGCAATATTTTCTAGTTTTTTCAACAGTCCAGATAACAAAAAAAAAATCAATTGTTTTGTGTAAAAAGGTTTGGTTTACGACTTATCGGTCTTTTAAGCCCGAGGGTTGTCTCTGCCACATACAATTATGTCCGCTGTTCATAAGTCGCATCGTGAGGCAAGCTTTACTTGGCAATTTTAAGTTGTAGGGAAATGTAAATTACATCGGCAAAATTAGTTTCTTTTCCATCCAGCCTTGTGTGACAAGAAATTCTGAGTCGCCTCTTTGGTTTCCTCAAAAATTTGCGAGAATACAGTTCACTAAAGCAAATTGGAAACGCAAAAGTGATAGAATGAAGCTAATTTTCATGCATTTTTATTTTTCAGTGTACAAATTGAACTAGCTCTCCGCCCTCTTTTTATCGACAGAGCTTCTTTCTTTGTCAGTACAATGACTTCAGTTCGTTGCCGATTTCTAAGCCACGCCAACACAGCTCATGGGCCATGAATAAGCACATAAGTGCTACTGCTTATAGGTGGACCGGAGATTTAATTCGAACATGAAGCCAACTTTACTTAACGCTTGAGATGGGTTGGTGGTAAATAAAGGCGATCAAGTTCAGTATACGAAATCGTGAAATGTGTCTTTTGACTAAATTAATTTTTTGACCAAAGTAAAAATTCTGTTTCTTAATTATTTTATTCAGCAGCCAAAAAGCGGAGACCCTAGTGCACTAACTGAGGCATGACAGCAGCATTGTTTAGAAGACCTACAATTCCAAAGTTAAAAACTTGTGCTGGCTGTTAGACAAAGTTTTCCAATTTAACGCTCGGTTCTTCAATGCCAAATCGATCTTCCTATGCCACCCCAGAAAAACATCTAACGAACAAAAAGGTCAGCTGCATTTATGGCAGATAGATTATTGATACCTATAATTTAAGTTTTATCATGAAAACTAGTTTAAATCGAAAGCATGCCATGAGGTCTACTCTGTTTTACCAACGACAACTAAGAGAGTTTCTTAATTTTATCTTTAAGTAGGTATTTTTGCAAATTGTGGTGGTTTGAAAATGTTACAAGTTCGAAGCTCTTTTCACTTAAATCCCGTAACTTGATTGTTAAAATAATCGGTCATTTACGTTCTGTCTAATGTTGTGGTTCAAGTAGTAGGTAGCAGGAGGCAAATAAACACTGACTTCGGTTGGAGTTTTTTTTTTTTAATAAGCCCTCTAAGTAACTTCCATTTATCGTTATACTTAAGGTAAGGTTTTGTTTATTTGTTTATTTATTTAAGTCTACCATTTTACAATTTACAGACTATATAATTACATAATTAAAAAAAAAAAAACTCTTAAAATAAGACAAAAAAAAAATGTAATAAAAGAAAAACAAATTTAATAAATAAAAAAAAATAAAAAAAAATATGCAATATACCTAAATAATATTAAAAATAAAAATAAAACTCTTCAAGTCAAGAGAAAAAAATTAATTTTAAAAATTTATCGAAAAGAAATAAAAAAAACTTGCACCTAGTGTGCAAGAAAAAAATGCAATCAATTACCTTAAGGGAAAAACTTGTGCTTTTAATACTTGCATTCGGAAAATTCTAAGCAAAAGTAAATAAACTCTATGAGCAATTATAACAATTCATTTAATATTTTTTTAAATGCGATTCATAACTGGGCATTTCTACTGACCCATTAAAATGACGAAGGCAATATCTTGAAAAATACTTTTGTATACGTTCAATCCGATTTATATGCACCTGATATGCTGGTGACCAAATTATAGAACAGTGTTCTGAAACAGATCTTACTAAAGAACCATGCAAAGTTTTAAGAGTTTGTATGTCTGAAAAATCCTTGCTGTTCCTTTTAATAAATCCAAGAAGGGAGTTTGCTCTGGATATTGTTCTGTCTATGTAACGCCCAAGTCTTTAATTTCCTCGGATCTAGTTATTAAGTGCCCAGCTATGTAGTAAAATGACGAAACCTTACATTTCCCTAAGTTCAGTTGCAAATTATTACAATTACACCCATCCGTAATTGCGTCTACGTCAACCTGAAGCTTATGGCAATTGGCTACAGAATTGACTCTACACAAAAACTTCCAGTCATCAGCAAATGCCAGACACTTACAGAAAGATACCCTTGAATCTATATCGTTCACAACAAAGGTCCTAAGTGACTTCCCTGTGGGACACCAGACTTTGCTTCAAACTGCCTCGAAAAAGTAAAAAGTTTTGTAATGCTATATAGCAAGGTGTGCCCCAGTAAGGCCATACGTCAAAGTCTGGGCTTCGGCCAGCGCCCCAAGGACAAGTGCGGCTCCCATCGTTTTTTATGGGTGTATGCATTTTAATTTGTCCCAAATAGTCGGCGAGACTCCGGAAAGTGAACCACGAAACGACACAGAAACATTAAAACCTCGACCATCTATTGGCTCTTCCATTTTCCAGTAGGTGATTAGCAAGAGGGACCTATACAGTACAAATAAATATGTTCCAAGTACACACTGGCAAGATTGAACAAAAAGATTTAACAATATCTTGTGGCATGGTTGCCAGTTCTCTTCATCAGTTGCACCTGATAAAACAAGGTTTGGAGCGACATCTTAGCATTTTCGAGAGTCTTTACAAAAATCAATCAGAGATTTAAAGTGTATTCATTTCTACTGGTCATTTGGCTGCAGATCTCTTTTTGGCCACCATCTCCCTCAGCTTTAAATCGACAAACAACCAAAAAACAACTTGTTAACATAACCAACACAAACCAATTGGGTGAAACGCAAAAGAAACCCAATCAAAAGTTGAGTGTAAATACTTTTATTCATTATCACTTGTAATTGCAATCAATTTGCCATTAGAGTCACTAAATCATTATTTATTTGAAATGCCGTTGAGTGGTGGACCCAACCATTTGCATGCCCCGAGCGTTGCTTTTATCTCCCTTTTCCACTGATTGCCACCAAAATGACCGAAAACCTCTGACAGACACTCTGTAACGCCGGACAGTGAAATTAAAATCATAAATCCGAACAGGGCTGCCGTGCACACTATCAATGGCTCTTAAACGATACGCTATTAAGTATACGAGTCGTGTTAACAAGTTGGTGCACACAAAACCGTGAGCGCACAACTAAAACCCAAATCAATCGATATTCTGGGCAAACGCCCACAGCTGATTGCGCGTTTCAATTCCTCTTAATTACCACAAAAGTGTCCAACCGGGGATATTGCTGGCAATTTACATCCCTCAAGGAGTGTGTATGCGGATTAATGTGCGCGCTCGCCTATCCCGCCGAATGTGTCAAGATGTGGATCAAGCTTGAAGCACTCGTGCTCGTAGCAACATGTCGACGACATCTAGATATCTTAACCCACATGTAATTACGTTGGCAAAACAGATGAAAAGCCGTTTATACAAACCGGGGGGAGGCGGGGAGGCTTACCAACTACATATATAATATAATTTCCATTTTGGCGTTCATAAATCCAGTAATAAATCAGTCAAAGTGGCCAATTAAAATTTCGCTTAAAGTCGGATAGTCTTTGCCAACAACTAATACACGGACACCATCACCATCAGCCAATGGGAATGCTGTGAACGTTCCGTTTGTCATTAATTATACATGTGCGCATAACTACTACATTGGCGGATATTTGCTATTTGTATCATGTTGGCAACAGGATTTGGGTAAATTTATTCCATGCCAATCGAACTCGAAGCTCTAACTAAGATGTTAAGTTGTAGATTATTGAGAATGGACACAGTCTTGTACGGATAGACATGCGTATCGGGTATCGCGTATTGATATAACATTTTTTTTCTTGGCTTGATATATACGGCACCGGGAATTGTTAAGTAGTTGTAAGGGGCTTGAGGAAACCCATAAATAACTCGGGTCAAATGCGAGGGTTAGGTCACACGAAAATTTGTTTAATGTAGGCTGCGATCATGTCTTAGATTTGAGGCATGGCAAACAAATTGGGGGCATATGGGTTTAGGTGGGTTTTGAGTGAACGCTTTTCGATCAATTAAGTTCAAAGTGTCCAACGTGAAATCGGATTATACTGCATGCTGGGGGGAAATGATTTTTCTATTTGCATATGTGACATGTATCATGGTTGTGCGTTGTCCGAATGTTACACTTGGGTTATTATTTTTCGATCTGATAGGCAACATGGAACTGAAAAGCAATGGGCCTCAGAAATGCTTAAGTTGTTCAATTTTTGTGGAAGGAACAACTAACATCAACAGACATTTTGGTCCGGAAAGCATCGGTAGCTTTCTTTATTATTTTCAAAGTCAGAGAAGTATCCTGAGAGAAACTATTCATGTGTTCTTGTGGGTTGCAGTTCCATTTATCTGAATTTGTCCATATAAATAGTGGCTTAAAAAGGCTGGATTGACTTTATCTTCCTAACATTTTTTTCAAAGAAAACTAATTTCCTCTCTCAGGTCACAAGGGAGCAGCGTTGAATATGAAAATATTCAAAAAGGGGAATGAAAAGGGGCCCCCATTTATTTATACCACAAAAAAAAAATGTTTCTATTACAAAAAAAAATCTTTTTTAGAATTTAATTTTTTTCTTAATCTATATATATAAAAATGAAATACGTTTTCCGTTGTCACGACATAACATGAAAACGGCTCAACCGATTTCAATGATTTTGGTTGTGTTTTATTCGTCTTCAATCAGGGATGGTTTATGAAAAAAGAAAAGTCAGAAAATTCTTAACAGGTGGCGTTGTAGGCACACATTTCGTTTTTCATGGGGAAATGCACTTTGAAAAAAATATAAACTGGATAGAAATCGAGTAGTTTCAAATACAAACAAAAAAAATGTTTAGCAAATTGGTGTACGCGTTCGTGAGCTATGACTTTTCATGTCAACATGATTGTGATTTTGTCCATATAAAAAAAACAAACAAAACGTAGGCGCAAATGATCGTGTGCGGTATGTATACTGTAAATAAACTTTGTAAATAGCTCATACACGCATACACATTGACAGCTCTAAGTGAGTGAACATTATAGGGATATTTTTCATCGAACTCGCATTGTGGACAGACGTAATCAGTAGGTAAGAGTCGCATTTGATTTTTTTTTGTTTTTTTTCATATTTTCAGCCATACTCCATACATCATCATTTGTTTTTGTTTAATCGTTTGAATACAAACAGACAGCAGTGTATATACACTTTCCATTTGCATTTGCTGGTTGAATTGCTATAGGATTTCATGTTATTTATGTACGTGTTAGTGTCACTTTATAATAAGTTCCTTTTCCTCATTTTTATTTTATTTAAACTCTTGAAATTAAGTTAAATGATTACACTTTTTATACATAGAACATACATGGAACCACCCGGTATGCCACCGCATCTTTTGAATCTGAAAATTGGTTCGTCGATCATACTTCTTCGAAATCTCAATTCACCAACACTTTGCAATGGAACGAGACTTTCCGTGAAAAAATGAATGCCCAATTTGATCGAAGCAACAATTCTCACTGAGAAGTTGTACTGATACCAAGGATCCCGTTAATATTAACAGACATGCCATTTCAATTCAATTTCCCGTGCGTTTATCCTTTGCTATAACCGTTAATAAAGCTCAAGGACAAACGCTTCAAGTGTGTGGCTTGAATTTTGAGGAACCGTGTTTTTCTCACGGACAATTATACGTCGCATGTTCCAGAGTGGGAGCACCAACAAATTTATTTATTCATGCACCACATAATCAAACAAAAAATATTGTGTACACTATTGTATTAAATTGATTTACTTTTTTTCATTATTTCCAAAAGAATATTCATGCGTAGCGAAGCACGCCGGGATCCGCTAGTAAAGAATAAAATCTGAAAAAGGGCGGTAATTTTTATAAAAAGTGAGGTCCAAGGATCTTGATGTTAAAAAAAGGAGCAAAGCCAGCCACGAGTATGATAAAGTCATACTCACTGAGTGGATTTTTAATAATGCTATCGTCTGCTAAACTTTAAAAGTAAAGGATTTTCCATTAAGAGGTGTTATTTTGGTATTCAAAGAAAAATCTCATTTTTTGAGATTAATGATCGGATGTTTATTTCATAATAAAGAAGAAGGTATGCCGCTAATAATGAAAAACAACATCAACCAAATGGCCACCACGAGCACGCATACAGGACCATATCCTTTTCATGAAATTTTCCGTAACCAAATCGCAAACCATTGCCCTATGTCCTCGATAGCCTCACGATTTTTACCTTTTAGGTCTTGAATCGACGCTAGCGCTGGGCTGTTGGCATAGACCTTATCTTTCACCTGCCCCAAAGGAAGAAGTCGCAAGGTGTTAAATCTCAAGATCTCGGTGGCCAATTGTGATCACCTCTTCTAGAGATAACACGGTCCGGATACTTTTCCCGTAAACGATCAATGGTTTCGTTGCTTTTGTGGCACGTAGCATCGTCTTGTTGAAAGAAAACGTGAGAGAGAGAGAGGCGTGTTTTCGGTTTGAGTGATTGAAGAAGAAGAAGGCCTTTTTCGTCCTGTCATCAGAAAAACGGATTAAGACGATTACTTATTTACTGCAACAGGGTTGGCCTAAGGCCGTATAAACATGAAGGTGATCTTAAGGTTACCTTTTCAACGCAATGAAGTTATTTAAATTGATGTCTATCCAGGTTTAAAAAATGTTTCAGCTGAATTTGCAATTAACGCGAATCTTTTAAAACAGTCATACATATTGAAATCAAAGACTTTTAATACTGCAAAAAATGTATTTCAACCGTTAAAGTAAAAAAACAACGATTCTCGATAAGCGGGACCGAGTCTAAAAATACTCGTCTCAACAACAATTAACAAATCTCCATTAGTCCACTTTCCATATAGTAATTTCTCAAAATACAACTTTCATGATGTAAGACGAGTGATGAAATGTACGCGATTAGTTAGAAAATCCCACAATAATAATACACAGTTAGTTGCATCCACGGTCTCTCGCACCGAAAAAGTCAATCCCGACTCGTGCCACTGCGGTCTACATGCTCACCGCTCATCATGAACCATTCACAACAGAAAATGATAATTTCCACTTTGATGCTCTTCCTTCGCCACCTGCAATTAATTGGAAATACCACCCCAATTTATAGAAACGAAAAACGGAGGAAAAAAAAACAACCAACACAACTACTTATTTTCCAATCAAAAGCAATTTTCACCCATAACCAGGCTACCTAAAGAGCTTATCCCCATGAAAAAGTACATGTCTCGCCTTCAAAATGAAAATATCTTCTGCTTCCTGTAGAGATATACACCAAACGATGAAAACCCAGCTAAACCTTCACGGATATAATTCAGAGTTTAAGATACACTCTCCCATAGACGGATCGTCGTCGCCTGTCGTCGCTGCCTAGTTATCTCGTCTACTACCTCTAATACTCTCTGGCTTCACGTCCACACACAATTGCGCTTATCGTTCATGAATTTGAATTATTTCAGAAGCCCGTAGGCCACTTAACCTAGAAATTATACGAAACTTATTATTCTCCTCCTCTAATATATAATATATACATTTTCGACTTCACCATGCCCGCAGAAGTGAAGACCGAAGATTCAGCCGAAGAGAGTCTTCTGTTTCGTTTGCTACTTAAATTTAATGGACCACACCATGGTCATGAAAAACAGCAACAAGTACAAGTATATATAGACAAGTTTCGACATTTCGAGTGTCTGTATAGAGAGTTCTTGTCGTAGGCCCGCTCCAGTGGCCATCACCGTCATCATCATCATCATCACGAAAGAACCGTGTTACTGACTTACTCATATTTTTTCTCCTTGAGAAGTTTGTTTCTACTGTTGTTTCTTTTTGTTTTTGGTTTTATATAATTTTTGTGGGAATTTCGCTATCAAGTTTAAGTTCGGGTGTCTCAACTGCGAGGCTGTATACATTTGAAGAAGGCTGTGAATCTAAATATTGTCGGTTTCTAATGAGAATTTCATTAGCGTTGCGTTGCGTTGGCCTGTTTTTGAGTAGCATACTCATAGTTTTTCTATTTTGTTATTGTCGTCACGGTGCCGGTCGGTGGTGGTATGACTGACTGTCGTCGGTACTGGCGGGTCGTCTCTGAGTTATAGAACTATTTTTAGATTTGTGGGTTTTTTTTTTGGGTTGACGATGGTGAGAGAAATGATGGTCCTAGCGATGTTCTATCGGGGGGCGGTGTGGTTGTTTAATTAAAAAATTTCTGTAAATGGGAAAAATGATTTAGAACCGATTGGATGGGTTTTTGGGCGGTGTAATTGTACTTTGAAATTCTCTGGATGGTTTCGGTTTAATTGAAGGTTTGGAGGTGGCTGCAAGGTAATTGAACTATGACCCCGGTGGAAGGGGAGTATTTTACCAGTTGTGGGTCAGAGGAATTTAAAGTCATAATATTGAGGTACCTAAATAAATCATCCTTAAATTTGAAAACACTTTTCAGTAGTTGGAGGGTGTTTTAGGAAGTCTTTTGCGATATGGATTTTGCATAAGGTCTTAAGTTAAAGCCGTCTATATTTTGCTTTTGACCTTCAGCTCCTGGTTTGGAGTAATGGCACTTATGGAACCTAAGGTCGTTTGCCAATGTTTTATGCCCAGGACCGAGCAATGGAAAAGTGAACCTTCCTCACGACATTTATACAGTCTGATGTTTGTCGGATGTTTTCAAGAAGGTGCGTATTGAAAAAAGCCTCGAGATATGACCCCCGTCCACCACACTAACCACGGGGTCAATTTGCTCATCCAAAACGTACTCAGCACATAAAATGTAATACATTCTTAGGGAGGTTGCTGATAACTCGCCATTACTTGTTCAAATTTTGGTTTTTAACCAGTTTTCAATGCGTTGGGGTATATTTCCTTCGAAGGTTTTTATTGGGAGTTCTGCAAAATATTTAAAAATTCAACTAGAACTCTGAAGACCGGTCAAATAAAATGAAAACCATCATGGATTGAGTTAAATAATGCGCTGCCTACAAATGTTTGTTGGTTAAAGTTTCGCTCCCTCTGGACTGTGACCTACACGCAATCCTATCATTTGTTTATACCTTAGCACCCTGACGGTGCAGCTAAGGTCGTCTTTGTCGGTGGGAGTCTCCTGACAGGCTGACAATTTGATTTTGTATCTCGTTCTTAATCGACATTTAGGAGACTTTCTTCTGTTCAAATGATTAACAACCGAATATTTAGTCCTCTGTCATTACGACCGCCCGTCTAGTGGTTTGTCATCGATTTGTAACTATTCGGTAGCACTCCTAAATCTTCGGGGAGGCGGGAGGATGGGGGCCGCGGATGCCCGTCTTTTAGGCTTTTTTTTAATAGATAAGATACCAAGTGCAAAAACGTGCTATTAGATCTATGTCACGGCCCTTATTTCTCCGTGAACCTGGACAATGATAGAAATTGCCTCAGTCAAGCTTAAGGCCAATCAGGAATGATTCCTTTTGAAGAAGGATTCGGTGACAAACTGCCGCCCTTCGCAGAAAGAAGCACTTCGAATTATAGAAGGGTAGTCAGGAGCTATTGGAGTGAAAACATCCAACTTGACGTCGCAAAGATAAGACAGACTCAGGATCACCTAAATACCGACACCGAATTTTTAAGAGACTCCATTCAACAAGTGGACAAATATTCAGTTCGCAACCGGACTCTTTTGTTTTTATATTCACAGAAAGTTGGCAATAGTCCTCCCTTGTCGAACTCTGACAAAAACCCCGCTTATCAAACATCGATTTTTTGACGCGCAATATTTAAAGTCATCACTAGAAGTGCTTACACCCCGTTATATAGATCGATCAACACTTTTACCTATACAACTCCTTCGCTGATTACCATAGTACCATGATGAATGTGCTCAAATAACTCGAGCTCCACTAACCAAATCGAACCACTCAAACGTAATAGCATCAAATTAAATAAGATCGCTTCTCATCACCACGAATTTGTATCTCAACACCCCCCAAAAGGAAAGTCACAGTTAAGCCAAAGATTTACGAGCCGTTCTCGTGATGAACTAAAATTAAAATCGATATTCTCTGTGCGGTTTATCGCTTTCAAAACAACCCAATTACAAAGTATGCCTTTGAGATGATTGTTTTCCCTCCTTCGGGCATCATGGAGTCCGAATCTCCGTTTCAAACGCACCGCATAACAATGACATTTAGTGCTGCTCCCGCATAGTAATCCATCTTCGACTCATTGCGCGTGAACGCCAAAGCGAATTCAAGTGCAAATGGGTACTCATAAGTCTGTTGCCTATAGGCTCTCACCGCACTGTGTGTGCGAGGTATGTGCCGTGACGGTGCTCTATAAATCAACTTGATGAGCTTCATCAAGTGAGTAATTTATTTCAACAAGCTATGGCATATGTGCTCGAATTTTCACATTCAATTTGGAGGGAGAGTACCTTACGATAGGTGGGAAAGGGAGAGATATGGTGGACATCAAGGAAAAGTCACTAAACCTAGAGGGATAAAAAAATTTGAATAAAAACATCCTCTCCAAAACGAATATATGAACAGCATCGTAAATCCCGCACAATTCACATTCCGGTCAATTAATTCTCAGTCGATATCCCATTTATCAAACGCAGCCGCATGCACATGCACACCCAAGTCACAAAAAAAAACATCACCATGTGACAACTTGAACAGAAAAATAATGGAGACACGGAAGGTAATGTCGCCGAGGTAATTTTTTGTGTAAAAGCGGAAAATCAATTAGTTCGTTGTTGTTAATCCGACGTAATCTTCAACTCTATTGGGGCAGGCGGCTATACCGCTTCCCTATGGATGTATTGCGCATGGGAATAAAAATTATAATTGAGACTGAGCAACGGTGTTTTGAAAGCATCGTCGTAAACATTGTTTTGTTAAAAATGCATAATTTGTTTCGATAATTACCCAATCCACAGCTAGACGCACACTCAGCGGCTCTCTTAACCCGATTAAGGAAAGAAGACGGCTTCCCAATGTCAATGACAATCGAAAAAGGAAAATTCTCGGACTCACTCTCGCACCACAGGTTAGGGGGATAGACGGTGACAAATGGGCCATTCGTTTGTAAATGTGCAATTGCTATTCGACACCAGTCGAAAATAAATTTATCCACTAACGCAACCAGTTGCAGGGGGCTGCGGGTTAGAGCTTATCTTAGAGTGTGGGAAATGGCTTAAAGTTTTCCAATACTGTTAAGAGATGAGCACAGATTTCATTCTCAGAGTTAGATTATGTTATACTTGTGGTAAGACCCAAATTATGTATTCCCAGTCCCAGGCCCAATATGTTCTGTAATTATCACATTGACATATTTATTACTTAAACGATATAAGTGAGTTGCAGAACATAGGTCATGCTTAAGGAAATGTTAGAATCTTGTGGTCGAAAAAACAAGCGGATGTGTTTTTGGCTTCAGGCCTCGAACACAGGCTCTTCGAAACAGCTATGGAAACGTAGTCACCGAAGCACAGGAAACTGTAGATGTATTTAGGCAGCATTTTTACCACCTGCTAAATGGTCATCATGTAGAGAGAGTCCATTCAAGAACCAGTTCCAACACCCAGTATAGAGGAAGTTGGATTAGCTATGAAAAAGGTTAAGAGCAACAAGGTCGCAGGTTCTGATGGTTTATCAGCGGAACTCTTCAAATACGGTGGCGATGTTTTGGTATGTCGCATGCACCAAGTCATCAGCCAAGTGGAAGAAAGAATGCCGATGACTTGAATGTCAGCTCTCTATGAAACGTATCCTGCAAAAGACCAACGAATTTCAAGTCGAGACTCAGCATCTTTTCATCGACCATTCATCGTCAGGAGCTCTCTAATCACCGGCTAGGACAAAATGTCACTATTAAGAACAACAATTTCGAGGTAGTTAACAACTGACAACTAGTGCAGATCTGGCGAAGAATTACCCTAGGAAACCGTTGTTACTTCAGTTTGGCAAAACAATTGAGTTCAAGACTCCGAACTTAAAGGACGAAATATTTTCTGTTTTGTGACGATGAGTGTGGACGATAATCAAGTAAGGAGAGCAAATACTGGGCTTCTTTGAAAGAAAATTTCCGTAACAAATTTTTGGTATTGTGTGCGAGGAGATTGGAGGAGAAGATACAACCGCGAACTCTAGGAGCTGTCGACTATATATTGGCTCCGTCACATCGAGCGAATGGACAATGGTTGTCCAGCTAGAAGGATCTTCGAATGCAACCCCCCTAGTTCGGTACGACAAGGAAGATCGAAACTCCGTTTTAAGCAGCATGCCCGGCATTACAAAGGATGGAAGTCTGCAGTGTCTCAGGCAGAGACTCTTCACTAGTCGTGAGTTAAGTGAGTGTCCTGAATTTTTGACAGCTTTTTAGAAGCTCATTTACTTTGGGTGAAGTAGAAAGCGAAAGTACCATTCCGTACCTAATTGGGGCAACTTTGTAAAATTGTCGTAGATCGTTGCCTACATACTTTGAGGCAGTGACGACTTTAGAAACGGAGCACGAAAGTCAGAGGGTCAGATTTATGACGACAAATGATCGCCCCAAGTATGATGCCGTTGGTTTTGTATCGGTTATCACAGCTAACGATGATGAGGTTATTTCGGACTAAGCCCTAGCTCGTGGAGAAACAATATCCTGACTTCAAAGTTATATTAGTTGATACCCTTGTTTCTCCCTCAAAACTAATTCAGTCAAGATAACAGGGGTCGAATTATCGCGACCAAAGCGTCACTGGATTTTGTGAATTTAACAAGCTGTAATTCAACCGTAGATGTACCTACCTCTATTGCGCATGGTCCTTCGAGAGACAACATTCCTCTTCCTTCCTTATAAATGTATGCAGGAGCCAAGCTTTTACTAAATTTGGTCAAAGAAACGGTCCATGGTTTTGATGAAAGATTCGAATACGTAAAGTAGAAGAAGTTCCACCATTGGGTAAAAGACATGCCAACAACCTTTTTATTGCAAGCGTAGTTTTAAGTCTTGGAAATAAGAACAACCTCTCTATAAGTACCGCATCGAATCCAGATCAATTGATATCAGAAAAAAAAAAAGACAACTCCACGTCAGACATGTCCAGCATTTACAAGCCCATTTCCCACCCTACATTAGAGCCACACCCGCATTAGTTTCATTTAAATAGTTTTCTGCTGTTCAACAATCCAAACACTCTTGTGTATGTTTGCACTGTACCCGCAAATGTGTATCGAATCTATTTGAAAACCTCTTGCGTCATGTTAGCGAAACTAATTCAAGCCAACCTCGAATACGTGCCAACAACAACAACAACGCCCAGCACCAAATGGATCTCAAAAGACAACTCGCACAATTCCGTCCCGACACAAAATGAAGACATTAAAAATTTGTACACTCCATTCGTATGCTGTTTGTGTGCTCCATCTTGACGACGACAACAACAACGACGACGGACGCGACGGTCCTTGGTATAAGACAGGAGACCTAGGCAAAACTAGGCGCCGCCACTGCCACATTTGCCCAGGAACATATACAAGACGCAACCATAAAAAAACGACTTAACACTAACTAACAATTGCGTTAACACGCATTTGCATACCATGGCACTCGCGGAATACTCGTCCGCATCCACACCCCGCTCGGCATATTGTCCCGCGCAACTGTTGGCTGGCCAGCCAACTGTGCCCAGTGCAATAAATGTCCAATTTGAGGCAATTCCCTGTCCATTCGGTGAGTTTATGTCGCTCTGGATATATCTGTTCACATGGTGTTTCACGTTTCTTCTGGAATGGGCTACCATTCTAAGTTTGTTCTTCCAGCGGCGAAATCAGTTTTTAAATGCCAAATGGATGCGAGTGCTTGTACCTATATATATATCCCTGAATAGTTGAGGGGATGCCAAAAGGCGCACAATTTGAAATAGTTGACAGAAACATAGAGAGAGAGAGGGAGGCAAGTTCTGCTAGCCAGCCGGCAGGCGGTGTGTCTTTGCTGCAATGTGTGTCTTATGTCTTAATTTGTTGATCTTCCGGCTTGGGAAGGTGTGCCTCGGGCTAACTAATGGGGATTGTTGTGTGGAAAATTATTGGCTTCGATGCATAATATTTAATCAAAGGATATGCTTTGGGGAGGATAGGGGGCGCCATTTATAAGAACCCACGCAAAGAGGGATTCGACGCGATGCCACGTGATGCTGGAAGTAATGGCTTCATTTGGAGGAGCCTTCGGTAAATCGTTGTGTTAGGGGCTTTGTTTACTGCCCGAAATTATAGTGATTCTGAGATGGAGGAGAACTTTCAGCACAAATTCAAAGAACCGTCGAGGTTGGTTCGCATCAGTCAAGATGGAGTGAGTAGAGGAACTGACTTTAGATAGAGTTAGGTCATAGTAGGATTAATCGCAATAGAAGATGAGTTGAAGGTAGAACGCTCTTTCTAGTTTCCTGTACATAACATTTTCTTTTTTCAGAATTTGGTTGCAGAAGACCTTGTTTGATGTTCCTGTTTGACTTGAACTTGAAATTCACTAGCGTGTTGCTTTTCTGAGGTCTGAGGCTATAACATGAAGTGCCATCTCAATTTGTTTTCATCTACTTGAATCGATGAAAAAACACGTAGGTTCGATTGCCGTTTTGTACAATCCGTCAATTCAAAACTTTATTTACTTACTGGTCATCACAAATTTTATGAACTGGTAGAAGAACTTTAAGCCCTGGAGGTCTGATGAAGCGTGCAGCTTAAATTTGCTGCATTAAAGAAATCCAAGAATGTGAGCTTCTGAAGGTTTCATAACTGAGAATGAGAATGAGTTAAGTCAGTTCTACTCTACGGTTGCCTATTAAGCTTCCAGAACAGTGCCAACAGCCTAGGCTGATCTTATAGAAGCTATTTATAGCAAAAATGTTAAACTGAAGTGATTTATTATATTTTGTACACCTTTCATACATTTTTAGGCATAAAAGTGGGATCTGTTTCAAAAGTTGTGAAATCTTGAAAGTTTTTGCAGCAACTTGGCCGTTTATCTAATTCTTGTCTCAGTAATATGTCAAACCAAGTAATAAGCTATAGGCCGCCGAATGGCTTGCCGAAAAAAAAGTACTTCCAATTTGAAAAGACAGGAAAAAAATTAGGTCTCAAATTTTCGATCATATTTCGAGAAGCTGAGATCTTACGCCTGCTTATGGTAAATGGACAAACCAATATAAAGACAAATGAGAAATGAGCTATGTTGATGAACATTTATACGAGTGGATTTTCTAGGGAAAAGGTGCTGCCAATTGTCTTCGGACGTATAAAAGTCTTGGTTAGATGGAACGCCTAGGGATCCCTACAGACCTGTTGCACCAACTATTTATTTTCAGAAGGAAGATTGCTGACTTTATCAAAACCTAATTGAAAATAAATTTATCCCATATTTAGAGATGAGGGGGGGGGCAAAAAACCACCTTCACTAAAGCATTATTGATGGGTGGTTAAGCGGCAGCCTTCTTAAGAGATTTAAGCCTGATGTCATCTGAATCCACGTAAAAAAGCAGACCATGCCTAAATGAAAAGCACTTCTGCATACGCTAAACAGAGGAACCAGAGAAACCCTTACACAATACACGCGGTTAAAAAAATATCTGTGATCAATAGTTTTTAGCTGTTTTAACTGTCACATGGGTCTCAATGGCTTCTGGGAGAAATTGCATATAATGCGAAATGACGGGTTATCATAACCCAACCTAACTATCTGACTGAATGTTTGTGAAGGCCAATAGCGATATATCTACTGAAACAGGCGCCCATATACAGATGGAAGAAGGTATAGCAAGTTGTTTCAGAAGATGCGAAACATTGTCTACCTCTTTTTACCAAAATTTTTGAAGCATTTTTTTTTTTATTTTCATTGAGTTTTGAAATCTTTAGTCTGTCCAAGAATTTGGCGCAGGGACATAAGTCCACGAGACATAAGTTCATAATGGACTTAGGTCCCACTTCATAATACAATGGTAGCAACTCGCGTGCACCTAATTTGAAGTATTCGATGCCTATTGGAGATCCACGACGTTTTGCTATATTATCTATGGTAAAATTTGGGACTAATGTCCCATCTTCGACAAAACAATTTCGGAACTTATGTCCCGCTTCGATGAGACATAAGTCCATAATTAAAAAGTGGACTTATGTCCCACCGATACCTGTTGGTAGTACAAAACGGTCTTCGATTTATCGGAGAGAAATTTTTGTATTTATACTCGAAGTTTTACGTAACCTCTGCGCTAAATAAGTTCGCCGCTCAATTGCCGACTATTACAATGTATGTCGCGCCTTATTTAAGAACCCAACGATAGTTTACGCACAATAGATTTCCGAAAACCTTTGGGTCCTTTTCTTAGGTTTTCTTCTGTCAAATCCTTTCTCGACTTTTTCAAAAAGTTTTTCAAAGCAGTGTTCTTGGTCGATGTTTTCGAGGAAGTTCTTGGGAGTTTTGTTTTTTTTCGTATATTTAGCATTTCGCTGCAGCTGGTCTCTTATTAGCATCTGTCGCCGTCAATGTAGTCAATGAGTTCATCAGTGTTCAGCACTTTCAAACACCAGAAACACAATTTTTTAAAGACTCTTAAAGAACAATTTAGAATTTTGCTACCACGTCTGTAAACGACATGTACAAGTTCGTACTTGTCAAGGAGTTGGGTTCAATTCAACCTGTTATCACACAGAAAAATCACCTATTTAAAATCAACCAACTACCAAGCAATACAGTTAATAAAAATATAAAGATCTACATCGATCTAAGTTTAAGAAGTGCAAGATTCTCTTCTTCTAGTTAGCCTAACCTAACAAATGGAAACATAGTGTAGAACACACCAATTTGGCTCCGTATTTGGTATGTCGCCATTTTGAATCTATTCATCTAAGAAGGCCTTAACACTTTTCGTCGTTTTTGAACAAATACGCCTTCCTCTCTGATCCAGATGACCCTTAACTTCTTTATGGGGCTTTCCACTTTCTTTCCATTTTTTTTTTTTGCAACATAACCAAACACCAGCCGAGCCACTTCCACTTGACAAAATAGAGCGCATTATATAGAGCACGTACAATTTGCTCCCCGCTCTGACCTCTGGCCATCACAAAAATTCATTAAAAACTTAGAATCGAGTTGGCCATGTCCGAAAGTAAGCGCACATAAATCTCAATCAACTGGTTTATCTTGAACATACCCCCCTCCTAGCTAGGAATGGCCAAATATTTGCAAAACGTAATCATAAGCCACAGGCTGTCATTCCACTGTTCCGCTTTTAATGCGCCTTTTTGTTTCTTTTGTCTGTGCTTCTCTTAAGCATTACCCTGACCTCGATTGGTTTTAATACACCAACTCAGCGCACATTAATTTATCAACTTCAAAAAGGTTTTTCTCTGACAGTGAACCTCCCAAAGAAAACAAAACCCAACTGCCACCCATCTAAATAGACTGCAATTTTATTACCAACTCTCCTATATATCAATCCATCAAATATTATAAATATTCTGTCACAATGTCAAGATCTAGATACGAGTAGTAGGTACGGCGGCGGGAACCTATTTGGTTTTGGTTTCCCCTCAGCCAAAGTCGGTTGCACTGCTGCTGTGCGCCGATTTAATAAAAGAAGACCATGAACGAAAAATTAACAATTATCTCAATTGAACTGCAATCGATCACGTCTGCTCTCGACCGTCATCATCGACATCGTCGTCGTTGCTGCGGCTTTATACTCGTAGTGATCTCGAAGCATGATCATCGTTTTTGTGTATTTTTTTTTTCTCATTTTTTTCTTTTTACTATTTGGATTTTCGCGTATCTAACAGATACGCCTTTGTTTTCCGACAGGCATTTCCCCGCCGCCGCTCGCACCCCATCAGTGTCGAAGTGGGCAACCCTCAATCAGAAGTTTCGTGGTGAATCGATTTCATAAAGGAATACAGAGGAAAAACGAATAATAATAAAAAATCGTGCCAGGTCATGCTGGCTGATTACTCTCAACCGATGGTTGACTTCTCTCAAGACTATCTCGGCCGATGTGCATTTAAACAAAACCCGCACTCACTTCACTACCACAGCAGAAGACACTATGCCAACCGAAAGCAACTCTGGGTAGCCTAACAAGTGTTTAAATGCAGCGAGAGAGGGAGAACAGAAAGCGCTCGGCTGGCTCTATACCTATTTGTAGCTTGTAAGTAAAAATGCATTAGATGGCCGCGTCGATGGTTTTGAACTTGATCATGGTGCAAGAGCAGCTCACAAGGTTAACTTGAGCTGCACTGAGATTGTTTTTTTTTTTTTTTTTTGTCTCCTATCTCTAGATCGTAGAATAATATGGTTAGACAAAAAAGCACACAGAGACAGAGGGAGAACAGAAAATGCCAACACAACTGCAAAGGCCATTAGGCACATTGTAGCACACGGCGCACAGGTTCAAATTGAATTTTAATTAAAAATCCCATTTTCCAGTTCGTTCTGCAGATTAGATTAGTGGTTTGGGTTGACGCTTGTGAATCGTTTAGTGGGCATCGGATTTTATTGTTTTGCTAAAGGACAGTAGCAGCGGAGATAATTTCTATAATCTCCTTGAGGAGATAAAAAATGAATTGTTAATGAGCTTTGCAGCGCGGAAAGATCGTGTTCAAAGGGCAACATTTTCTGAAATTGACAGAATCTATTTTAGAGGAATTTTTGGTCATAAATATCTGAAAGATTATAAGTCGGCTTGTTTTATTGCGATTAAAGAGATCCAATTGAGCCGAGGAGTTCCTAGCAACATGATGGTGGTGGGTAATTATCGGCCAATTAATCAAGAAATTTATTACGCGGTCACAGGAAGTCGTTTGTAAGGATATTTATTGGCCTGCCGGAATTGGGGTCGTAAATCTTACTGAGAGTAGTTTGCAATAAAGGTTACATCAGTTGTTATGTGAGGAAAAAATCTCTAGATCCGAGAATTGATTTTCTTAATTAGTTTCAAATGTTAATCAAAATACAAAGAGGTGGTCTGAGATGATACCCAATGTGTCCAAGTACGACTACGTTAACATTGTGACTTAAGGGACAAAATATCATGAGGATATAGGAAGACTTGGTTCCTCTTAAACTGATTCTAGTTGGCATAATTTAATAACAGAGATTGGTTGCCGAAAAAACTTTGTAGATACGGACTTCGAGGTATGCTTCAACGTTTTCTTGAACGGCTGATGTTTCAAAAACGCGTGCCATTTTTATTAAGTCTCTCGTAATCCATTTAACTAGTTGGAATCTCAAAGTCAACCCAAGAAAATCAGAAGAACGACTCCAACCCAAAACTTACCAACTTCGTAATTTTGTTTATGTTTAATTTTTTATCGTCTGTTGCACACCTCAATACACGTAGAAAATCACATACGGAAATTCACCTTTCATTTGGTCTATGTTACAGAAAAATTGGGTTTGACACAACCACGCAATCGGTACGACATGGAAAACGTCTTTTACTTCCAAGCTATGTATGACCCTTACTAATAATCATTTTTAACCTTCAAATAGTAGCTCAAAATTGGTAATTTTGTATCAAACATTTTGCCAATGTGAGTTCGTAAAATCTACCCTGGACACCAAATATGATTACTATAGTATAGCGCCATAAATAGAATCATGACGGTTTTAGCTTAGCTTTAGGACAGTATCAGAACTGACTCCTTTAAATTTATCTTCCGCAGTTTGCAGTCTTTTTTTGGAGATGTTTTTCCACTCCAGAACGAGGAAAAATTCGGTTTCTTTTAACAAAGAAATTCCCAGTTCAACGAAGTGATGGAAGAGCAGAACTTTTACTGTGAAAAAAAAAACCCACAACGAGTAATAACCGTGACTGTATGACAACGAATGAACTTGTTCTTTAAGAACCGAAGCGTTTCCAAAAGGAACTCAGAAAATCGCTGGCAAAGATTCGTGGAGAAAGGATTGGTTTCTCAGACCAAGGCAAGGTTGTACCAAGTTCAAACTGTTATAAGTTACGATAGAAAACGGCAATTATTGACTTGTCGACTATACTACTCGTAGTTTCCAACAGAACTCAAATCTTTTTTGTTTTCCTTTTTAAGAATTTGAAAAAGCTATGCACTAAATGTCAAATATGTATGTAGATCCACAGAAGAGGCTATTTTACATTTTTGCTTATAGATAATCAAAAACCTGTATATAATTTTAACAGTGATATTTAAAATTTATAACTTATTGAACTTGTTGTAAAAATTAAAAGTGCCGCATTTCGTCGTCTTATTTCTGAGCCCTACTAATGGTTGTTGTTGAGCGAAATTTGGTTTATATTGAAACCCTCTGGACTCTGGTTGTTTCTTAGGATCAACGCTCTTTTGATTTATCTTACTTCCTCGTTCCTAGTCGTATATATTATGTCGTTGAGAGAACTATATTTTGTATTATTTATTGCTTATTGTTTGAAGCTTTAATTTTAAAAATAATTTTGGAGACAGATGCCCGCCTTAAATTTAAAATATTTAAGATATATATCAAAACTTTAAATATTTAATATACACATAGCTACATAATATTTCGATTCAAGTCTGTCAGCAATTCTTAGTCTCTCCTGCTGTGATTAAAATAAATAATTGATCCCTACGCAAAGGATTTTGGGGACTAATGGTTAGTAGTCAGATGTCCAGCATTCTTACCACTGCACCACTCTGAATTTACATATTTGGCCATTATCATTGACTAAACTATTGTGGCCTAAGTCCTCTTAAACCCCTTTTAGCACAAACTAACGAAATTTAGAGAACAACAATGCAGAGAAAGTTAGGTAGCGAAGCCCTGTGACATTTATGCTTAGAAGCTAATAGAAACGGAGGAAGTGTCTACGAAGCAGCTTTACAGGACGCACCAAGGAATAGAAGCGCGATCGATGAAGTAGAGAAGTTAGAAGTAGGTACTACTCCATAAACAATGTTGAGAATTTCACCAAGGAATATGAAGGATTTGTCAGGGGACGTGGAAACCTTGTAGTAAATTAACAATATGTGCTAAGGATACTTTCGAAGACCTTTCAACCAACGAGCAATTTAATCAGAACGATAGAAGCTATTTTTGCCGACCTGTTCATGACCAGAATGAAGAAAGTATAGAACTTCAACTTCCACGGGGCTGTTTCTAAGTAGAATTTCCAGATACCGCCATTTCTGATCTTAGCCAAAACTAGAAGTTTGAAGTTTCACCTCTTAAATAATATTTCTGTGCTTTGACCCACATTTTCAAGAGTCGTTTCCACCGAACTTCTTTCAGAAGTAATTTCAATAGCCACACACCTTAGGTTACAAAGAACGGTACAGATATATTATGCTCCTTGTCCGCCTCCCAGCCTCCAAATCGACTTTCTGTCGATTACCTTCAACTTGAAGCACCATGATGAAGGACCATAATTAATCACAAATATATACATTTTGGGTGCATTTTACGTACCTTCCTGCCCGTGCAAAGTGTGCATTGATTATCACATTCCGGCCCTCACGCTGTTACAACTTAATCAAGTTAAATTATTTTTCAAAAAAAAAAAAAAAAAAAAAAAAATCACCAACACAACCTGACTTGACGCCTCGCGGGAAGGAAATTCGGCTGCCGACACCAAAAAAATGACTTAATTTCGGCTCTGGAGCTTCACACGAGGCTGCATAGTTCGTTTGGCGCTTTCTTGTGTGCGTCCCTCCTTTGAGGTACTCATTTGAGATGAACGTCCATCATGCGGTTATCTTTAGATTTATGAACGCATAATGAGATAAACGTGCTAAGAATCACACCATAATGAGGCCCTGTGCGGGACCACAGCGCGTATTTTTCTTCGTTGCGTGAAAATTGTTTTTTCCTTTTTGTTTAATTTTTTTTTATTGAATGAAATGTGCACGAAGAAAGTCGTATTAAATTCCCAAATCGAATGAACAAACTTTTATTGTGTAGGCATCATAAATCTTTTGCATGTGTAATGGCTGCGGACAAACCAATTCACATGAGCGCGCATCCCAGACCCAGTCCCAGAGACAAATCTATGGATGTGCCCTCTGCGAGAAGGTGCGCGATAATTGTACGAAAATAAAATGAAGACGAATGAAAACAAGTAACATTACCACCGTGAGCACACCATAACACCATAAAATAATAACACAATAAATTATGCGCTTACAAGTTACAAGTTGGTCTCATAGTTGCGGCGGATTCTTTCTTAGTCCCGGACCCGAATATGCGCATTTCGTGAATTTCTCCACACGAAGTGAGATGTTTTTTCTTTAATTTACACTTCGAAGAAGAATGGTCACATAAATTATTTTTTAATTCCAGTTCGTGGTTGGTTCCATGGATGGTGCTCTTGACACTTGGGAAATGGCAGTGTTGTCTAATTTATATAGCACCCTCTGTTGGAGGTAGGTATACACTGTATATCCACTGGCTTGGGGAGGTGTTGATTTCGTGGATCTCTTCAATTAGCCGCCGAACACAAAAGTTGTCGAAAAGTAGGGGAGAGGAGAATCCAACAAAGCTAAAGAGATGGTAACAAATAACTCGGCAATAGCAATTAAGGCTGCCAAAGAAGGGTGTGTGGATTTTATTAAATGGTTGCCGGTTGTCACGGTATCCTGCAACGTCATTTTTGACAGGACTTCTGACGCTATATCTGACCTCATTAAAGTAAAAATTCTTTAAGGCTAGAAGGTCTAAAAGCTGGCATTAAAATTATCATTAAAATCTCAAATTTTGTCGGATGCATAAGCTCGATATGTAGAACACAGTGAGGAAGACCAAGCGCATAAGCCATCAGATCCCATAGAGCCCGAAATGGGGTTTTCACTTAGCAAAATTCAGTACCTTTGAGGTCTAAATCCTCATCAAATCAACCTTTGAATAACGTTCTTCCGACCTGCCGAGAGCCCTTTAAGCCTTCCGTCGTCTGCAATTATTTTCAAGACCAACCAGAGCTACATCGGTGTCACAAGTCGATGTACTTAGACGGCCTGAGACCTGCTCAAAATTAGTACGTATCTTTTTTATTAAAGGTCCTGGACCTTAGCCATATTTTTTTTCAAGAGACTTCACAATTCAGTCCCCGAATCTTAGAAAATTTACGTACTTTAAGGGGCTCTGAAACGTTTTTGTACTTTTTTGCAGAGCAACTGCCGACATTAAGCCTATGAATCGGGGGCAGTTTATTCTCAGATAAGGGAAGGGTGACCGAAACAGTCTTCCCTTCGCCTGTAATCCTCAGACAACATCTTGAAGAAGTGAGACTGGGGACATCATGCCTAGATCTTTTGAAGTTGCTATACCAAGAGGCTTGGACCGGTTATGTTTATATCTTTAAGAGGCCTCTTTAGTCAATCTCTAATTATTTTTTTAATGTTTTCAGCGGCTTTCCAAGTCATTCTTGAAGCTTGCTCTTCTTACAGGCTCTGCACCGTTGGTATACCTATTTTCAAGTGGCTTTTCTTAAGCCTAACATCTTCAGAAGTAGCTGTATTTAGAGGTCCAGGACTTTGCATATATACTTATAGTTTTGAGCAGCTTCTTATGTTTAGCCCAAACTTTTTTGATGTTAAAAACTGAAGTGCCTACATAAAAGACAGCAATTTTGGTTCCGGTAGCCTTTAGTACAGACTTTTGGGTTGGACGACCTTAACCGGTGCTGTAAAGCAAAGCTAGACAAATAATGAACATGCCTTGTTACTGCATCCCTCTAATTAACTTAAATTCCTAGATGCTACAGTTAGCGGCCTCCAAACTTCCAATAACTGGTCACAAAATTCATTCATTCCGTTTGTCATAAATATATCGCCTTAGAGCTACCTTTAAAGCCACTTTAAGTCAAAGTGTTTTACAGCTCAATTATGTCCTCCGCATTCCCCAAATGAATGCATTGGCCCACCACCTACTGTTAAGGTGATTTAAAGCTAGACAGATCCGCGATTTTATCCCCTCGACACAAGTTCCCAGACCTTGGTTAACGTCTTCGCCATTACGATATTTATGCATCCTTCTCTTCAATAACTCCATCGCAGCTGGAACTCCACGCAAATTGTTAGCCGCATTCCTTGAATATCCGTAAGCTGAATGACATTTCTAACATTCCATCAGTAGCCGCCCTCTAACAGTAATTGACCAAATTTAACATCCTCTCTCACCAGTAAGTAATAACCAAGGTGTGCCCGCTGAGATAGCATACACAACTGCTCCACCAATATCGTAAAACTCGTTTACGGTCCTATTAGTTTTAATTAATACCTATAGTAAATGCAAATAGATAAATTAACGTCAGGCCGATGCAGTTTCCCAGCAGGCTATTCTGATTTTACAACCCTGATGCCGTCGATAGGATTATGCCGTTTGATATGTATGTGAAATCAAATCAGACGCAGCCACGTGTTGCCAAGTTGCCAAGTTGCCAAAACGGAACGCTCTCCCTAATGAGGCAGGCCACTTAAACTAAGACTCCTCTATACATACAAAAGTGTACTGTGTGTTCTGCATCGCTTCAGATTGCGTCCTCTCAACTCTTAAATGGCAAACAAAAGTAACAAAACGATTTTCCACGCTCCATTGAAGAATAAATGATTTATCTAACAACATTAGCGCGCAGCCAAACCCTTCTAAAACGACAGTTTGCCCGGTCCGTGTGCACCATGCACCGTGCGCACAGTGCACCTGTTTCCATTCCGACGAGCAGCCCAATTGCAATTGCTTCCCGTATAACAAAGGTTAGTTATACCATTTAATCTCAGTCTTCCTGGTCTCTCTGTCTCGCTTCCCCACTCTCTCTATAGACAATTGAACATTGCAAGAGTTTATTTTATTTTTGTCTACGGCTGAGCCTCTGTCTTTGGTCTCTTGGGGCAGAAAATAATAAATGTTAATCCATAAATCTTAACCGGAGCACCAGCCTTCAGAAAGGATATGAAAGACATAGAACTGGAGTAGGTATAGGTACCTATACCTATACCATACACAGACAGATGGGAGAAAACCGTTCCATGGGAAATGAATGTGCATAATTATATTTGGATTGCATTTCGGTTCGGTTTTGTTGATATGGCTAAGAAGAGCAGAGCCAGAGAGCCCGACCAAAGTCGATGGTGTGGTGGCTCCTCCACGCCTGGGCTTCCTATTATTTATGGATGTGGTGTGTGGCGGCAGCGCTGAGATCGGATTTCTATTTATTTGTTCGATTTCTTCGGCTATATTGAGAGATAAAGATCTGCACTTGGGTCGATTCGATTTTCCAATAGATACGAGCGACGCGTCGCGTCGTTTTGCCCTGCCCTTGTACGTTGTCATAAACATATAGGGGGGGGGGGGCTATCGGGTTGGATTTTAATTATACATGCCACCCATGTTGGGATTTTCGCCACCGAACCCATTTGCAGGAGGGAAAGGGTGCCGGAGTGTGCAGAAGTCAGAAACAGCAATTGGCTACTGTTGGAGAGGAAGCTGACAATTTGACAGTACAACTATTGGCTGTTCGATGGAAATTGATTTGTTGGCTGTTGTCGGTTAGCTTCTGCAGTTCGAAGTCGAAGGGAGAAGCGGTTGTTAGTAGGTACATCCTCTTGTTGGCCTTTGGATGACTTCCTCCTTTTCAAAAAGGCCATCTTTACAATTGAACTCGGTTTAATGTTCGTCTTTAACGTCGATATTGAGATAATAAAATGTTTGCAACGGGTTCTTATTTTACGATCAATGCCGCCCATCCACCGTTATCGTCTCGTTGAAGGTCATTTCAAAAGTTCGGATACCTTGTTATCACCTTTTTAATATTAATTGATCGCTGCGGGGGTTTTATGATCCTGACAGTGTCACTCTTTAAATAAAACTCGGTGCCTTGTTTGTCTGTCGCATTTAAAATAAAGCGCTCTTAAGCGCTGATCGTATAAGACCAAACGTCCACCTAGGCCTTCATGGCACAGGGACATCAGTCCCACTGAAATGGAATGAGCTAAGGATTATTCGCACGAGATCGAATTGCGAACTGTAAACAAGCGAATATTCGTAGTTTATGACACTTCGTTCGCATGAAAACTGTTTTTGGTCGCAGATACCCGCGTATCAGTTCCATTTTTAGAGGTTAGGTTCGAAAGAATTTTTGTTCATGGGTTTGTGGATCGCGACTGTATTAATTGAATGTGAATAATGTGACAGAGTTCGCGGCAAGAATTTTTGATTCATTATTTAAACCATTAAAGTTTTTTTGTAGATTAAATGTTAAATTAATTAAATATAATGCTTTTGTTGTAGAAAAAATGGCAATTCATAAATACCGCTAAATTGATTTATCCGCAATACCCTTATTCGCAATTCGGGCTCATGTCAATAGTCCTTTTGGACATAATCCTACATAATTCCACAGAAAAACTATATAATTTTATTATATCTCTTTTGAGATGTAACTATTTATATTTTTAAGAATTTCTGTGTATTTTAAATTTGGGATATTTTTTATATTGAAAATCGGCCAAATTGTCTTTCATGACAGTTACCCCTCGGATGTTTTTTAGACGTTCGCGAAAGATGGCGCAGTTGTTATAGTGTTTTTACAAGGATCGAGGCTGGGACCATTCGCTTAGTAGACCAAATTGGTCATACAAAATTTCTTCTAATATTAAAAGCTCTTTTGTCAGTGGTGATCAGATATTTATATGTTGACTCAAGACAACTTGAAGTGGCGCTAGAGTTAGTCCAAAGGAAATTTCTAAGGCACAGCTTTAGGTAGGTACTCATAACACAAAATATGTCGATGGATGCGGATTTGTGACCGCTGCTGCTTTTTTAATAGATGATCTTACTGATTAAGGGACTGGCCTCAAGATATGAACCTGTAAATGTGAACCTCCTCTTTTTGACTTATTTGTAAAAATATTTGTGTGGCTGTCAACAGACCTCGCACCTACAACTCGCTCAAAATTAAAATAAATAATTAAATTAATCGTATCCGGTGGGTGTAGTTGCCAACCATAAAAGGTAAGACGTCATAAATTCTAAACTCAAGAAGCCTAGCTCCATATCCGTCTTAATTAAAATAGCTTTTACCGCCCGCACCACTTTGCACCATTTTAAAATTTATAACCACAATAAATTTCCATATTAACATCACGGCTTGTGTTAATCACCACAAATCGGAGGAACTCCACGTCCACGCCCAACTCTCTGTGTCACTCTATAAAACGTTTATTAATAAATTCCACTCCATAGAAATGGAGATTAATACCAATAAATTCCAACAAGATGCAGATTGTATAATTAAAACGATTACCATTGGAATCGAGTAATTTTACTCAACAATAGCCTGTATTTACCGTAAACATGCCGACCACAAAGGAGGTGTGAGAAATGTGTAAATAATAGTACGCGTCGCACACAAAACCTCATTTGGCAACATGACAAAGATGATATAAACTGCACATACACAAGTGCAAAAGTTACCTACACCTGACTTTTTGTTTGCATTTTAACTCTTTTGCATTCGCTGTCAGTCAGTGGCTGTCACAGCTCACAGATCCGAGCACTTGTTACGTATGGCGACTGATTTAACAGAGTTTTGCGTAAGAGCCGAACGGGCTGGTATAAATAGATTCTAATAAGATTGTGAATCATAGTCACACATCTCTTAATTAATTTAAACATCGCAATCAGTTAACATTTATACGTTGAACTCGCGTGTAATTAGCTGCGCGTAAAATTGATTTTCCTCCGCAGTTGCCGCAGATGTCGGCGGCGTATTTGTACGCGTCTGACTGGTAGCCTGGTCAATGCACTCTTTGAGTGGAATTAGATAGAAAAAAAAAAGTTTAAAAAAGTTTCCTTATTGTTGATGGTTACATAAAAATCTCGTTGTAGCAAACCGTGTTTTTTTTTCTTCTTCTCCTCTCAGTTTCTTTTTTAGTTATGGGCTTCTGCACTTGTTGCCAACACAAGAAGTGGCACGTGAATTCTGTTGCAGCTACAGTAGCCATAGCCACGGCGGTAAAGTGAGACCATTACTGTTCATTGTTTGTAATTACAATAATTGCTTAATAAATGCAATTGCAATAGCAATCGAAATTGAATGCAAGAGAAATAATCGTGTTAACTACGAGTGGGTAATAGGAACCATTGCTTTTTTCTCTTCGAATTTTTGTATTTATAGTTAATTGTCATTCGAGTTTGAGAGTAGCTATGGTGATAGAAGGGAACAATTTTTGAAATGGTATACTTTGTCGTGATCGGCGATGAGAGGCGATAAGTCTGACAGATAAGGTCTCTGATTATTGAATAGGTAGATTATGCAAATACTGGGTTGTCGAGTCACGCCCTGTCGGCGAGTATAGTATGACCCTTAGCAACAAAAAATGTGGCACTCCATTTTTATTATTAATGGTCCTCTAGATGTAGATAGTGAAAAATTTCTATCCTAAGGAGTTAATATAGGTGAGTCTCGATTCATTAGAGATTTTTGTAAAGATTTATATTTTTAACTACAATGGGCAACATTAAGGTCTTTGTCCGGGATAGGTTTGAAATATACTGCACGAAATTTACTGAGCTTTTCACGGTCACATTGTCAAATGTCACAAGTGGGAGATAGGATATTTTTATTTGCCATATTAGATCAGATCTGAGCTCGAGCCGAGTGTATTTCACGAACACCTTGAAGCTTCTAGCTTTGAACTGCCTTCGCTGATTTAAGTAGTTTTTTTTTTGTCATTAATAAGTTGAGTCTACAAATGTTGTAAGATATAAATCATCATTCTAGTTGGACAATAAGCATTAAATTAAAAATCTATATTACATAAACTGAATGGCAAAATTGCATGTCCGCGAAAATCTTACGAAGTAGTGCAGGCATTTACAAAGTTTTTATTTTGAAAATGTGTGAAATAGATAAATCTGCAGGTTGTAAGGGAATTTTGCTTTAAAAATACAGTATTTTCCATTTAGAAAAAAACAATGAAAATAAAGTTCTGTCGCATTTTAGCGCCTAGCAAAGTTATATACAAAACTAGCGGATCCCAGTCTGCTTTGCTTGGCGTTATAAAACTACAATTTTTTCAATCTACATATTTTGCCTCGTTGAGTCGAGGAGCTTCGATAAATGTTTATGGACGAAATTTTCCAAGCTTCACAACGAATTTTCCACCCTTACATCAAATCATGCAATAAAATGCAAAATTTCGTGGAAAAATAAATAAATTTTTCGCGTTTTTTTCGGAATTTTCCGAGTTTTCCACTAAGAATTTTCTATTTTTCCATTCGAAAAACCATTCCGGAAATGCACTTAAAACTCCATACAAAAAATTTATTTTCGATTTTTCCAATTTCCCGACTTTTCTGGATGGTTTTCCCAAAATTTTCTTTCGTAAAGAAATTCTCCTTATAATTACGAACCGCTGAAAAAAAAATTGACCCAAATCGGCCCAGCCGTTATCAATTGATGAATTATCATAAATTTTTTACACCATTTATAGATTAAAAAAAGTGATTACTTCGTTTTAATATTACTTTATTTATTTTTTTTTTAGTTTTATGACTTATGAGCAACTTTTTCTTATTTTAATTTGAACTCACTTCTAAATGAAATGTCACAATTATGTAAACACGCACGATGTAACACGCAGTAAATATTTAATGTGAATCTCCTAATTTCTATTTATATTTAGGCCCATTTTATTCACTCGAAGTTGAACACAACTTGGGAAGTTTGCCATATAAAAATCCCGAAGTTGTGTTCAACTTCGAGTGAATAAAATGGGCCTTAATGTTTTCATTGACAACTGATAGTTGAGAAGAAAAATCTCCCCTCCACTCAAATGAAACCACAAAAGGGGTATTGTGACAACATTTTTATGCACTGTCAGAAAATCACCATAATAATGAGCGTCTTAATGCATAAAACCTAAACCCATGCACTAAGCCCAACAAACTTAAACTGAAATTGTGTTATCAGTTCAAGAATGGAATTTAAAACCAAGAAACCAACATCGTTAACTCGTTCTTGCGCTTCTATCTAACTCGCATTGTAATCGTTTTAATCAGGTATTCTTTTTTCTTTTTTTTTCATTGCTGTTAGAAAATTGGAAATTGTTTGTAGAGATTCTCCACAATTTCACCATTTGCCGGCGTTCGTTCGTGGCCAACGTGTGCAGTGCATTCTAGGTATATATACAACAGCAGCATACTCAACTCATGTGAGGCTAATCATGATTTATCTTTATCGTCTGAACCCATCGAATTATTTCGTGCACTTGTATTTTTACTGAGAGCGTTAAAGCTCATGCCAAAAACAAATTGAGAGAAAACACAGAACCTTAAACCGACACAGAACGAAGAAAGGCAAATAAAAATAAAAGAAAAAACCAACGAGTTGAACAACGAACTCTGTTTGGGATGCTGCCGTTAGATAGGAACCATTAGCTCATTGGAAACCATGATATCTTGCCACCCATAAACATTTCCAGCAGCACCTTGCTTCGATTCGTATAAATAAAATAAATACATTCATTCACGAGGAAGTCTAAATTCGTGAGATTATTTCGTACCCGCAACAGTAGAGCTGTCTTAATTTTAGTTCAGCTTTGGATCTGATTTTTTTTTAAGTCGTCTGCTCTTGTGGATGCTATTGCGGAAGTTTGGTTTTCTATTTGCGTTTCCTTTTTAATTGAGATCGATTTTTGTGGACTTGAATTAATTGAATTGCACGCGAAAGAAACACTCCTTGGGGCGGTGAGTTTATTTCATTGTTAGCCTTTGATATACGTAGTAAGACAAAGATTCGTTTCGAACTAGAGTCAAGTCTGACAGTTGATTGGGGAGTACGACAAAAGTGGGTCCTATCCTTTCTATAGCATAAACGATAAGAGGGGCTTGGTTCCTTATATACCATTGATATGCGCCTTCCAGATGAAACGGCCTACATTTTCATAAGTACTAATCCCTCCACAGCACTTTTTAAAGCTCATGTCCCTTGGCCCCTTTTTTCAGTTTAAGTAAAATTTTATTCTTTATTGAACGAAAAAGAATGCAAACCTATGAAAAGAAGTGTTTCGTGATGAATAAATTAGTTTGTTGTTAAAATTAAACGGTTGCTTTTCTCTTTTTTTATTAGTATTTTATGTGGTGGCCCATTTTTCGGCTCGGGACCCTTTTTATTCCCCTTTTTGAAAACGTTCAGCGGCAACGCTGCTCCACGGTAGCTAGGTGGTTTGTGTGCTGGCGAGGGGTCACAGGTTCAATCACATGAAAAAACACAAACCTTATAATGAGGTTTTTTCTTCACTGCACCACCTCTATCCAAGGTCTGACAAACTTACAACAATATAACTGAGAAAGCTTCACAAGTTAGTCATTGGAATAGGAAGATAGTCCTGGGTTTGGGCCGTTGTTGACCGTTTTTTAATCAAATAATGTGCATCTGCACAAGACTAAATCTCCTAGGATCAACTCTGCTGCACATTTGCGGACTTTGATCATATTCCACTTATGGAATCCGATGTTTCGAAGGCTTCTATATGAGACTGCAGCAAATTAGTGGGCAGATCATATACAACAATGATCGTCAGGTTGATAACATTTTCCAAATTTTTTATGACCATTTCAAGTTATTTTCTGTCCAATTTTTTTGATTATAATCAACTTTGATTACACTTTTTGACAAAGAAATCGATGAAGCTCTTATACTGGTTTGATTGTTTTGTGGGTCTATCGTTTCGACGATCATCGGTCATGATTAGTTCCCAGAAAAGAATGACAACTCTGGATCTTTTAATGTGTTCATGGCAGACACAAAGGCTCTTTTCTCAGTCGCAAAGTCTGTCACAAAACTTCACTTTAATTTGTGATAGGCTATATGACCTCTGAGGAGTTAATAGATCGTGGTAGAGATAGAAGCTTTCAAAAGTCTTAAGACACCGCTCAAACGAAGTTTCTCTCATTTTGTTAAAGCCTCTAACGTCTTGGAGTACTAAAAGCAGAAGCCAGCTATGGATTGCAAGCTCATCAAATTCTGGCGACAAACCTGTGTAGGTCAAAGGACTGCTGGAGAATGAGAACTTTCTTAGCCCAGTGCAAAAGCAGATAGCTTTAGTTAACAAGCTAGTGACCTACATTTCCGTTCGCATGCGACTTCGTCCTCATCATCTGCACAACCGTCGTCTTTGGCAGCTTGTACCTCCAACTTAACAATGGCTATGCTCAATCTTAAATTCAAGTCTCGGTCAAGTGATCTATGAAACTTGGAACAGAAATTTCGTCATCCGATTCCCATAACTCCGAATTGACTGCAAAGACACTATATGCGCTGTGACAAATAGCATGACTTGAACTACCCATAAAACCAACATTAGTCAGAAATTAATTTCACACAATTTAGGCCAACTGAATCACACACGGTATGACCACGGGTGTATTGCGGTGTGACAAGATCGGTATATAATAGTCTCATATACTCTATGTCCACTTTCAATGACGGACATTAATTTAAATTTAATTACTTAGCCCCAACTGCATATTGTATATTACATTTCGCAATAAAACGAATGTTTCCTGTGCGCCAGCCATCATACTCGTATCAACATTCCATCTTTTAATGATTACCTCGAACGGCCGGCGTCAGCATGAAAAAAAGCCTCATTGCGAACCATCAAGCTCTCGCAAAACCCAACCACCAAACAGTGAAACCTTGTGACAGCCCATAAATCTAAATGACATGTAATCGTCAAAAAGTTACGGGAACCACTCTCAAAAAAAAAAATACAACAAACACAGAGAGAAACATTAACAAGCAGTATTATTGTTAAACCAGCAAAAAGCATAACAAGAACCGCACTTGGGACTGTTGGATGTTGCCAGAGGTGAGGTATTTTTCTGTCGCAGGGGCGGTAGGTAGCACCGTTTGTATTGTTGGTTTTCTTTTCCACGGAAAACGCTTCCATATACATTAAGATGACATTTTATTTGCACCATTAATTAAGCGCCAAACGACAATAATTGAATGTGTCACGGAGGCGCAGACGCAGGGGAAAATTTAAAAACCGACCGATTAAGTGGAAGTGTGCAGCGAAAAGCTTCAGTTAGTCAGCCAATTAAATTAAATTTTCGGTTAATGATGATAATGCATAAATGTATGTTCTTACGGCTGTGAGTGGGGAGGTAGCAAGCAGGGAGCTGTCAAGGCGGTGAACACTCTGCCGCTTCCTGAGGAAAGAAGTCAATTGTGCTGAAGTGGAGGTTTTATTTCCCAGGAGTGGTGCGAGTGGTACATAGGACGTACCGGACCATGGGTTATGTCTTGAGACCGATGGTTTCTTTTTTTTGTACGGGCCAACGGGGGTTCTTTTTTTCTCTTACTTCTCTTTCTTCGGATTGACGAATGATTTTGTGTTCGAGATGTTTCGTCGGCATGTAGTCGGCGGAGGAAAGAGGGGACATTTTGACTAATTAAAATAATGGGAGGCTCAGTTATCACTTGTTGGCTGAATGGTTGTTCGGATGCATTTGGTGGCAAGAGCTCAGTTTTGGTGGATTTTTTATACGGAGCTAGGCACTATTTGGCAGCACCTGTTATTTTAGTCATTTAATAAGTGACACGGTTTAGCTGGGCTGTCAGGGACTTTCGTGGCAAACTTTTGGCGGGTTCTGCAGACATTGAAAAAACCCAGTTCGCGGTCGGACACTTTTGTTTTTAATCTTTTTCTTGACTCTATTAAAGAGGTGGTAAGGGATAGAGCCGATATGAGGCAGCGTTAGTTATTTTAAAACAAAGCAATATTCAAGCGGATAGTGGTTAAATAAATTTTATTTATTTTGAAAAAAAAAATGTTTCACCCACCGGGAAAACATCATAAAAAAATGTTCAATGTTTTTTTCGGTTTTTGGATTTTACAAAGTAACATGATATACCATAGTACAAAGAATCAATTTTGTTTATAACTTTTATGTATGTTTTTTATACATAATAAAACAAAAAATATTAGATTTTATTTTTGCATTTTTTTTTATGAAATGACAATAAGGGTACCAAAGCGCATAGTAGCACACTATGACGTTCAGTTGGCACAGCCAAAGCCGTCTCCTTTTGGTCACACGAAACGCCAAAAGGCATAGGTTATGTTCGATGTTTTTTTGATTTTATTTTTTCGAAAACAGATCTATGGCTTTAAAATAATCTAAATTTGTTATTTTATTCCGTTTTTTAGATTTATTGTTTCTTATTACATACCTATTTTTTGATTTATTAACTAAAATAATTTTTTCTTGCTCTTAATGGATATTTTAATAAATCAATCAATTTAATACTTCTCATTGATTTTGTTCACAAGAGCAAACCATGATTTAAATATCATTATCAATAATGGCAAGGAAGTGCTTTTCCAATATGGAAAATATTTAAATAAAAGTTGTTTGCACAATACCTTAAGTTATCGAAATGTATAACACTTTTATGGGTTATTTCCCTGAAATTTCTTTTGAAACATTAAGGTTAAGCTAATACGCCCAAAATTATACTCAATGTGTTGCAATAATAATGGCGCAAAAGGTCTGTAGGGATAGGGACCCTGGGCCTAGCTTCTCGCAACCATTCGTTTTGTGTGAGTTTTATTCGAATGGAAGGGATCTACAACTTTTTGCCGATTCCAAACGACCGATTGAGAAGCTCTTTCAAGACAGTTATACTCTCGGATGTTTGTCAGAGGTTCGCGAGAGGTGGCGCAGTGAAAAAACCCTGAGTTGGAATTTGGGTTTTTTTTCTGACAGCCTGTCTTTATATCGAAAGTTGGTTGATTCTAACCAAGTGATTTTTCTGAGTGTTTCTTTGCCAACACATCGTTAAACCTTTTTATTTGAAACGCATTATTTCTTTTATTTTATTTCCGTAGATACCTAGTGTTATTTCTAAATTTAAATTTTGTGACAAAACAAATGCGGAAACTCGCCTACGGCAATATACCTTTCACTTGACCCGTATTTGATAAAAATCGATTCTGACCCTAGGCAGTAATCGGTACGACAAATAAGCGACATGGCAATTTATGAATAGTTTCGTGAAGAACTAAGTTGCATGGTCGGAAATAGCACAGTAGAGACCATAGAATTCACAAAGTAAGTAAGCAGCATAAATTTTCACTGTCACTTTCAATATCTTAACCACCTTGAACTCATAAGTCCCCTATCTGAATACCATCAACAAAGCAAAACAATTGAGCAAGAACTGAACTAGATCCTTCATTGAAAGAACAAACAACTTCCCGTAATTTTCCTAACTACAGCGGCAGCCCCTAAAGCGAACACCTTCACCCAACACTGTGCCACTTTCCAGCACCTGTCTTGAATCCATCACTCGCTTTGCGCAATCCAGCCGCTGAGCCGCACTTTCAAAACAATCAATCAAAAGAACCCGATCTTCCTCAGGCTCTGTAAGACCTGCCATCTCCCCATTACCTAATCTCATTCATCAATAAAAAAAACTTTATTTCATAACCAACGTAAATAAGAGCACCCTGTCGCATCTCATAAATGTCAACATGACGTACAGAAAATATACCCGACAATTATCATTTTGTTACCAATTACCCAGCCAATTACACATGCAAAGAGATCATATCATTCAACGTGAATGTCATCGACACATCGCTTATTGATGTCGATTGTCGAGTTTGTCGTTGGAGTCTTTGTCATCATCATTTGGCGCGTATACACAAAATCACTGTCATAATCATAACTGCGATCATCATCGCGCCGATTCATCATCTATTCGCGCATGCTCGCAGTTGGTCTCCCCCGCTCAACTGCTGATGACAGCAAAATAATTGAGTTTGGATTGTGTGCCGCTGCTGGTAAGTATATCTGTAATCGACAACTTTGCAACCAGCCCAAGTGCATGAAGATCTTTATCGATTGATTGAAAGCGCCGACACCGCGCCGCAGCGGCACCTCAAAAATCTGAGACACAAAACCAAAATGGATCCTCTCAATTGTGTCGGTGTTCTCTTACGCCGCCGCCGCCTTTGGTATGGTTTTCTGCCTGGTTTCGTGTAGTAACTACTGTGCCGTTCCTAAAAGGCCCCAACTGCGATGACAATGTTAAATGTCGTGCGGCCTAACACTCGTCGTCGAAATGTCGTCGTCGTCGACGTCGTCTTTGTCGTCTATGTTGCTGTCGCTGTCTCCAACCATCGCAGTAGTCGGCGCTGTCTTTGTTAGGCGAGCGCATTATGGCTGATTGTCAAAGTTGATCTAGAAAAAAAAAATCCGCTCCTACCGCTGCTGCATCGCAATCGATGTACACGGAATTGGAAACGCGATCGGGTGGAGCACATTCCGTCTCCGTGCATCGTTTATGTGCGACAAAAGGTTGTTCCCTAATCAGAAGTTGAACTTCCTGTTTGCGGTGGAATGCGCGATTGTTTTTCGGTTGACTCTGGTATAAGAATCCGTACCGTATCTGCTTGTCGCACGTTTAATCCGTTTCAGTTCATCAAAAGGCAATTAAGACGCGTGCGCAACTGTGCAGTGTGCGACTGGCATTGTGTTCGTCTTTCTCTTTCGTCTTTGAACTCGAACAAGAGTAAGAACATGTGGTCGCGCGTGTTTGACTTTTTGTGGCCTCCCCGTGTGTTGACCACTTTTGACAAGCACCTGTTCGCAGTCGTGTTGGACATTGTTTGATGTCAAACAACTTTGACATTTGAACAACACTTTGTTGTGTGGCTCTGTCTGTGTGTTTGAAGAGCGATCAGAAGCGGGCATGATTTCCTGGACTTGTTGCCGGTTGATGTTGACATGGAAAAGGTTGAGGCGTTCTCGTCAATGTATGTTTGGCTGTCTCGTGCGGGCTTCTTGACATTTTTCTCGAAGCGCATTTGTTGCATTTTAATGAGGTGCGGCAGAGTGTTGGGGTTGCAGGGATCGTGGGACTGGAATCAAAGCATATCGATGCATGACCGCTGGCTGTCATCATCTTGATATGATTTTATAGGCCTAGGTTCTCTAGGTTCAAGTTGCAGCATTTAAAGGGTTTTATAGAACTATTCTGGAGGTCACAGCTTGGGGTGTGCTTGGGTCGGACTACCTTCAGTTTGGCACTCCAAGTTGTTCGTATAAGCCTCCCAACTAGTTCAAGGTATTCTTCCACTCAAGACGGGTATTCCTTAAGTTTTCCTCTAATCCTGATGGGAGAGGACGAAAGGTTAGCAAAGGGCATGTAATTGACAGGAAAATAGTTTTTGTTTTTGCCAGAATCTCTGATTCTTGACACCTCGGACAACTAAAAAAGAAGCGGTCCTTGCCCTAACATAAATTTGTGACCAGTTCCCAAGCCTTGAATTTTTCCCACCTCTGTATGACCGCTTCCAGTTGCTCAAACCAACCTCTCGATTGTGCCCTTCGCACAGAAGGTTCAATCTTTCTTGAGGGTTCAATCCAAAATCCCCCTGAGTAGAGCATTACAGTCCATTGTCGATGTGGCCGGCTCGATGCAGCACAACTTCATTAGACCGCGCATATACCTAGCATGTCCCCAACCGCTCATAGCGTAGGTGTCTCTTCGCGACCGTCAGCCCCATTTGTCCCAACTGCACTTATACCTCTCTGGTCTCTGCTATAGATCATAAATTAACTAGTTAAAGGAAATTCATAATTTTCCTATTAATCATCCTTGTGAGCATATAGTTTTCATGCAGCACCCGCTGCCGGCGGCCTTCTCGAGAAAATGCGCCACCGAACGGAACAGAAGAACAGTGCAGTCTCACTGCCTTAGGATAATTGTCATATTTATCACCGACACGCTGTCACTTTGTCTCTCAATTAATCAAACCTCAATTCATTTGAGTTGAGTTGGGATACCTACAGAGTGTATATCGCCGCAAGCGTTGTCCAAGAGATGATGCCTCTATCATGCTGTGTCTGCGCACGCTCGCACGCATGACGGAGAGTACTTCAAGTGAACTAGATCATCGGTATATAGGAGTTAATTGGCGAAGCTCACATAAAAATGAAGTCATCACCATGCGCGGACATCATCGGATCGCCATCATCGCTTGGGCTCGTCACAAGCCTTTATCCGTCACTATGACAACTTGAAGGCTGTCACTGGAGTTTGGTACGAGTTTATAAAGTTTCGCCCCGAAACAGAAGTTCCCCCAGTGCGCTCCTTTTATAGCCATCCCGCTGTGGCGGCGAGAGATGATCTTCTATATATGCGCGCATGCGTACTCTACTTTGGCTTGTCAAACTTGTCTACCTACCCCCGGTTTGGGATGCGGAATACCATCATCATCAACAGAGTTGTTATAGTCGGAGTAGTTGGCGTTATAGTTATCATATTTATCCGACGCCGCCGCTGCCGCCACCGTCGCTGATCACCGTTTGAAACGCCCACTGACCTTTTAGGCCTTCAGTGTCTCCAGGGAGAGAGCGAGTACATATAGTACATACGTTCGTACGTGTGCACTCAAAGCCGTCTAATGAATGGGTGGGTGTGGTGGCTGGCTGTCGTACTGTTTCTACGGTGATTCTATATACTTGCGGTGTCGTCGCCGATGTGGGAGCCTTAAGTATTCCATTCGCGTTCGCATACGCAATTGCGTCTACATGCCAAGATGATCCTAAAGAGAGATATTTATCTGTCAGGTAACTGACAAGTGCTTAATGTAGTCGTTAAGTTGATATGAAACGGTAAATGGATGGCTGGCTATTGCTCATAGAGAGTCATATACATTTAAATAACGAAAATATGATCCACGCAAGAAAGTGCATGACGTGGTGGACTGTAATTAAGGAAGTGCTGGGGATGAACTTGATGTAAATAGAGTGTAAGGTGGTTGGGCATGGGCATATCATCATTGTTGACAAGAAATCTTGCACGGCATATGAAGGAAGTAAGAACAAAGTGTCGGGAACCCAGGTGTGGTGATCACCGAAACTTAGTTTCTCATCAATCGGATGTGTTATCCTTTTCCTAGACTCAAACTAACTGCGACCTACCATTTTCAAAGTTCGATTTCAAATTTATTCGATCTATAGCAGTTAAGATATACGTGTCGTTAAAGCTTCAAACTGTCAGTCGAAGTTACTAATCCTGACTCTAAGGCACGTTTTATTCACTCGAAATCCCCAAGTTGTGTTCAACTTCGAGTGAATAAAATGGGCCTAAGTGTGCTAGAGGTTCTATATTAAAACTGCCCATCCGAACGACTGTAGGCGTAGTGGCGTAGAGTTGAAAGAACACAAAATCCATCTTAAGGCTTTTTTTTTACTGCGCCGCACCTGTCGCGAACGTCTGACGAACATCCGACAGAATAACTGTCATGAAAGAGCTTCTGAATTAGCCGTTTGTCATGGGCAAAAAAATTGTAGATCCTTGGAATTCGTTCCAAAAATGACTCAAACAAAACGAATGGGAAACGGAAAACTATGCCTATGGTCCCTACGGACCTGTTGCGACACCTATTTATTACCTTTTTTCGATTACTTATACCTAGTAAAATATTCGGCCCTAGCAATTTATCTGTCGGAACGTAAAATTCTCCGCAGCGCATATACTCTGTCGGAACCGCAAAATCGCATTCGAGGTATCCGTTTTCGGGAAAACAAATAATTTAAATGCGATGACGCATTGATTTGACATCCTCGTAATTTTTTAGGACAGATTTTCATCGCGAAACACAAATTGAAGCAATAAATACAAAAAATTGAGTGGCTATACCTATTGTTTTTTTCTATTCTCTATTGCAAATCGTAAATAAATTCCGCTACTGATTGTTGTCGGAGGATATCGTAAATAAATTCCGCAAACCAATTTCTGCCGGAAGGTACCGGACCTTAGCTGTCAAAAATTTAGCAAAAAAATTCACTTCATCGCACATCAAAGTAATTCGCCTATAGGCGTTACAAAAAGTCGGAACAATTCTCCGCACAGTTGTTGCGAAGAATACCTCGCAGCAAAAATCATCCGAATCGTATAAATTTGGAGAATTTTCTGTTCCGACGGTTGTTTTTTGTTAATGGTACGAGTATTCTTCGCGTTTATAAAATGTTCATACCAATATGATTTGTTCGAAAATGGCTCTAAGAATTTCAATCAAAACTGATATTTTAACTTTAGCAGGTGTGACTACCAAGACTGCGTACTCATTTTTTAGCTAAAAAATGGAATAACGGTTCTTTTGAAATTTGAAAATATATCTCAAAAACGATCCATACGGTTGCAACAACAATATATTTCTGAGGCAATATGGTCATTTCTACCTTAATAGCAAACTCAGTTTTCTCTATCTATCATACAATGGAATTTGGAAAATAGTATTTTTTTTCAAAATTTGGTTTTGTTTACTTTAGGTACCTGAAAACGGCAATAACGATTTTGATAAAAAATATGCAAATTTAGAGTCAAATTGATGTTTTCAAAAATATTGTGTCCTTAATTTTAGATTCGAAGCACCTAAAACGCTAATTTTAAAAACTGTTCTTATATCGAAAACTCCATCTTCGATTTTGATAAAACTTTAAAAACGAAGTAGTGCTTACATCCCAAACAATAAATTATAATCGGTTTTCAGCTAAATAGTTAAGCAATATTGTATTTGTCAAACTAAACATTGCAACTTTTAGTATACTGTTTTGTCTGCCAAATTTTACTAAAACCGCTCTAAAAATTTCGATCAAAATGCGTATTAAAGGTAATATGAGAAGGTATTCTAAATAAGATTCTCTACTTCGTTTTTCTCCAAAAATTCGAAAAAACTGTTTTTCAAATTATTTCTCAAAAATCTGGTCTGTGCTCATTTATTGTTTTAAAACCCAATACTGCACTTCAATTAAAAATGCAATGAAAGCGACGCAAACGTTCTTATTAACCCTAAAATAATTCCAACTACTTAGAGCCTTACACAATCAGAAAGTCACAGTTCATTCATACACGTCCATCGATATATTCAGTTCATAACTTTGCAAATTCAAAAACAAATCTCAGAGTTCGTACATAATGCACGAACAATACTTCCAATCATTGACAACTGCAGTTAAAAATAAAACCATGCCCTAACAGATCAGAAAACAGAAACTCCTACATCGATTTTCCTCGTACTCAAAAATCTTGAAAAGTGTAAGAGCTTACACTTTATAACTCTCTAAACAGAACTTGCGAAAATTGCCTGTTATTGGGAGCTAAAACTTATAGAAACTCACATTTTTATTTAATGAACAACCTAAAAGTGAATTTTATTTAACACTAAATATTATGTATGGTTGCTTATGAACTTTTTACCTACATACCAACTGACTCAACCAAACTTTTGATGAAGGTGAAACTTTTTTGCGACCCAGTCGTGTACTTTTTTTTGCATCCAAACGTCTGATGGAAATCTGCAGCTCTCTGCACAATTAATCACATTTTATTGACACACATTTCCCACACGTCTGAATTTCCCTAAAATCCCACAAACTCCTTAAACCCTTAACCCGCCAAAACACATTGAAGAGCAACCCAAACGTTGAGTTCATGCATACCACACCAAGCCAAAATATATTCCACTCCAACCAACCCTCTGTAGACCCCCGGAGGTCTGTATGCACTCATAGGTACACGCTCCACTGTTGCAATTCATCTCCAATTTCCACGACGCATCTCATCTCTTGTGCGCGATGAATTTCTCAGATAAATTTCATTTCGTTGGAGTTAAAAAAAAAACAGGGTCTGTAACGGTTAAGGAGGTGCGGCCAAAGCTTCAACCAGCGAAAAAATAAACAAAACTCGCTATGGCAAGTTGCATTTCTTAATTCTCCTCGACACTTGATTCGTATGCCGTCGTTTGTATAGCGTTTGTTTGCTGTAACTTGCAGTCCAACTATAGATACTAGAAGCTCGCATGCCACCGAAACTGTAAAAATAATAACAAACCGAAACCACCCGCAGTTGGATCTTCGCTGCAGCCAGTCCATCCACCCATATAGTCCACCGACGAAGACTCAACACGGACTTTACGGTGGGCTGAATTCGTGCTCTCACTTCATTGATGAGTTGGTCTGTTAACACGACAGGCCGTGCAGCACCTGTGAAGACTGACGAGTCTCAAATCAAACACCAACAGCCAACAGAACAGGTGGAAATGCAAAAAAAAAAAAATAATACGCAGAGAAATTCATACCTAAACCGGTGACGGTGGTGTTGCTAGTGGTGGACGTGGTGGTTGGTGTTCGTGATGGTGTCGTTTTGCGGTGGCGGTGCGCTTCAGGCAGTATTGCGACGTCAGAATTTCCGCTCTAATTACAGGCGGGAATTTATTTTCAAATTTTCCATCTCTCTTCCCTTAGTAGTTATTAAATGAAATTGTTATTATTTCTTGCAATTTTCTTTTTTCTTATGAAGAGCAATGATATTGCAGCAACAAATGTTTAACAAGTTTACATCATTCTTTGTTTTCGCTTTTGTGCATACCTATCTATTGCGCATTGTGTTTTGTTCGTATCTTTTCATAATTTCCATTCATAGAGGCTTGGGCAATGGGAGAGCAATGGCAGCACGACGGTCTTGGACGACAGAAATACGTTTTAAGTTGCAACTGCAATGGGTTCTAGAATTTCAACTGGCCACCATGAAATCCACGGAGAAAATAAAATCTCCTGGGGTAGACAGAGAAATTGGCTGAAAGGAATCAAATATCTGGGCTAGCGAAAGTCGTTCTTTTATTTTTGTTTTTAAGACAGTAGGACGGCATATTTTTTTATTTTTCTAACATGGAGTTTTTATTTTACTTGCAGATTGGAGGGTGACTCGTGGAATTGATTCAGGTATGGTTTTTATTAATTTCTATATGAATGACAATGGGTACAGGGAATGATACTCAGCTGGTTCATAAGAGTACAAAATCAAATTGCCCTGGACGATTTTGAGCCGCTAGTAGAAGATCGACTGTGGAGGTTTTACTTATAACCATCAGCGACCAGTTTAATGAATAAGTGGAACACTGAAAATGAATAAAGAAATGAGTGCCATTAAAAAAAAAGCACATTGAGCACAACAATCTACAGCCATGTTTCAATTCAAATTTGCTGAATTTAGAAAATCTTTTTGTGATTATGTTACTTCTAAACGACGTTTCGCACAAAATAAATGCATCGTCGAGGCGATGTTTCATTGCTGGTACTATTTCAAGTCAAATTATTAACAAATTCAATATTTGTGGACCAATTGACTGCAGATGATTTAGAAGGTTCGTCTAAAACCACCACATTTCAATTAATTAAATTGAATAAATAAAACTCACTTCTACACAGCGAAAAAGGATAAAGCATGTCTTATGTTTTGGTCATATATTTTTCCATGCAACTGTGAAAACCAGATTAATTTTTGAGCTGTAGTTTTTAGCTCTGTTTCACCTTACAGTCAGAAATGAAAATTACCTACCGTATCACACCTACTGTAAGTTTACAGAGTGATGGCGGACTAAAAGTGGATTCAACGCGGAGTGGCTAAGAGGATATAGGATCCCAGATTAATGAAAAAAAAAAATCCCCCTTTTTTAACACCAAAACTATATTTTTCACCCTTTTTCAAAAATAAAAATCCCTTTTTCCCCAAAAAACAGAAACCCTTATTTAAGTTTTATTTTAACAATTTATGTTTTATTTAAATATCTTATAATTAATCAAACAAAAAAAAATAATTAACATAATAATAATAATAGGAATTATATTTAAAAATATATATGTACCTACAAGTTTGTACATTGCACTATTGTCAAGTCTTAGGCAGCCTTTTTCTACCACAGTCTTTTTTTCTTCTTCTTTTTTTTTTAATACATTTTTTGTATACAAAATTCCAGCCAAAGTGGAAGAAGACAGCTTGTTTCGTGTTTTTGTTGTATTTAAAAATAGTGCAGTCTTTCGAAGATTTTATATTAATAAAATTTCAAATGTTTTTTTTTTCCTTTTTAAATTGTTTTCACCCAAAAAATCCCTGCCCCCTTTTTTCCCCTTTTTTAGAAAAAAATCAACAAAATTGTCGAGTTTTCTCCCCCATTCTGGGATCACTGGCGTTATAAACGCCCTTTAACTTTCCGTGATGATTTATTGTTTTACAAAGAAAAGTAATCTTCTACAGGTTTTTTTTTTTTGTCTTTTACATATATGTTTCCAAAATCTTGGTCCGTTTTCATTTCCATAGACAGTAAAATATCCGTGGTTCTTCTGAGATCATGTTACTAGGATTATATGAAGAGTTTCGATTTAGGGGCGTGGTAATTTCAAAAAGAACAAACACATATTTGTAAAAAGTTTTATGACCAAATCATAATTATGAGACCCCCAAATGATATTTTCTCATTTTCTCAACATTTTCTCAAATTCCGCAGTGAAATTTGTCGCACACTTAGTCAGCAAAGCAGCAAAGATTTTATCTCGTTTTAATGCTTTCCGCTAGAACCATCTCTGTCAATCTATACAGTCAAAGTTGGTTAAAACAATATCTGAGACAGTAATGAGGAGGATATAAGGAAATTTTTTTAAGTCTCGGCAAAACTCTGTTTAACACAATGTTTTGCTCTTGGTTGCTACCATACAATTGGTTAGAGCTACACAAATAATTCGGATAAAACGATGAAATTCTACGGTCCCATCGACACACTATGTCAGTGCCATCAGAGAGCTTTTGAACTACATATTCTGATGTCTGACATCAGAAGAATGTTGGCTGCAAGTTCCATGCGACTCTAAAGAACTTATATGCCACTGTGAACCCACCTTTTTTTAAAAAAAAATTGAGGTCTTTCTAGTTCTACCTTGATAGTTCTAAGACTTTTTATCTCTTTTCAATTTTCGGGTTCGTTTAACCAACAGCGAACGGACCATTTTGCTCCTCATTTTCATTTTAATTAACCTATTTCATACTGAAATGATTAGCATTTTACTTGCTTTATTAACTCCATTTCAACTCGTTTAGTTTGCCCCCATTAGTGACTCCTATCTTGATATCAAAACTCATCTCCCATTCCTGCAAAAAAAAAAATAAAAACAAACCAACATCAATTGAAATCCCATCTTCCGACTAATAAACTCAAGTAATTCAATATCTCGATCATGAATTTCGCAGCTTAGCCCCCTAATCAATCCACCTTATCCAAGGTGCGGCCCACATAAGCCAAACCATACCTACCTTCAAAGCGGATCTAGTTGGAAATCTATCCAAAAGTTTATATCAAACAAACCGGTACATCACTGCATCATGCCATTGGTTGTCGGTTAATATCCCATCCAAATAGCTGTAATTTCTGACATTCGCGCATTTTCGTTCCTTTGTTCCGATTTCATTATATGTATACGACCCGCGCCGTCCCAATGGGGTAACATAAAAACCACAATAATAACAGTAATAACAGCCGGCCATAACATAATAACGACCAAAATGCCCCACAATCAGACCTCAAACACACGACCGAAATATTGTGCAGAAAAAAGACGAAAAATAAAAATAAAAAAAAAGATCAAGGCCAACCCTAACTCAATTGTCCGGATAATATGGTCAGGCCGCGAGCGGCGAAAATCACGGTGCGCGCGCTTTCTGCGCGGATCTATTACTTTATTGTCTTTTCGGCTTTAGTGCGGTATATGTCGGCGATAAAAATCGCCGCCGACGAGAGCAACAATATAAAAACCACAAGGCGGCCTCCAAGGAAAGCCTCCTATCGCACTTGCCGCCCCCTCAAATGGCGGCGGAATCAGATCCCATCATCCCACTGGGCGCTTAGAGAGATGTTGGCACGAGCGAAATTTCTCTCTCTCTTTCCCTGCAGCTGCTGAAGTGCTGATGCTGACCAGTGACCACTGACCAGTGAGGATGAGGATGAGGATCCCCTCGCCAGCGAAGACAATGAAAACAAGAGTTTTTGTTTTACTACATTGTTGTGCTCCAGTAAGGCGCACAAGAGTGAACCGTAAACAAAAAACTATGTGGTTACAGTAGTCCGCGGGCTACTGCATTTTATTTTTGTGGATTTATGTGAATGATTCTGGATGGTCAGCCATTTATGCATAATTTTGTAAGGTTTTCCCTGGAATGAGAACAAAAGCGTGGAGAAATGTGCGCGACTGTTGTAACTTCTGTAAGGGACAGCCATGTGGGTGACAAAGGGCAGCACCGATGTAGGGGATGATAGTGGTGATATTTATACGAAATTGGAACTGTACTGACACATGAATGGGGAAAACAGTTTCAAGAGGATATGTGCAAATGTTGTGTCGATGGGAAGGGATATTTTCGGATTTGTTGACATCAGTTTTCTCAATGTGGCTATGTGCATGAAAGTGTAATCAATTTCGATTGTGCTTTCTTTTCATGTAAAGTGGCGGTTGTTCCGTTTTTCTCAGAAATCGTTTGGATTTAGGTCAAGGAGGCATTATAGTGTACGTCAGGAGTTACCTTGACTTTCAAAATCGGAGTAGGTAATTGACTTAAATCGTGTGCTTATCTGAGCCACGAAGGCCATTATTGGGAAGGGAATCTTCCTGTCCACCAAACGGAGGATTTCGACAGAAACTGCGTTTTCTTGTAATTCTCCAAATCACACTCTTCGTTTTGGTATCTAAATAATTTATTTTATTGCTTTTTAAAGAGAAAACTCAAAACCACTTCTTTTCGGTGTAATATTTTTCAGGCAATAATGTTGTACGGTTGCCAAGTATGGGGCGACTCTGCTGCCTGCCATATTAAAAAGTTTCAAGTTACGCAACAAAATATTGAAAATGATGCTTAATTTACCATGGAGGCATTCAACTTTGGAGCTCCATGAAAAGGCGAATGTTGAGTTGATTGCTCATAGAATCGAAAAGCTTAAATGCACATTTCTTAGAAGATGTAGTTTTGCCGACAATCCCCTCGTTAACCAACTAAATACTTAATCCATTGATTTTTCTTACTTGTTGTTTCTTGTTACATGAAATTCTTATAATTTATTTATTAGAAGTCCGTTGTTAACTTCATATTTGTCCAATCTTAGTCGAATTATTTTTGTGTATATATATATAATTTCTTATTTGTTATTTATTTGTTTACTTAAGGTTTCAGTTATTTATTTATTTACTTGCTTATTTATTTACTTGTTTATAATTTTATTTATTTACCTATTTATTTATTTATTTATTTATCTATCTATCTATCTATCTCTCTATCTATCTATCTATCTATCTATCTATCTATATATATATATATTTATTTATTTATTTATTTATTTATTTATTTATTTATTTATTTATTTATTTATTTATTTATTTATTTACTTATTTATTTATTTATTTATTTATTTATTTATTTATTTATTTATTTATTATATATTATTTAATTAGTTATTTGTTGACCACTAAATGCGATACATATTTATAAATTAATTTAATTTTTGAGCTCGTCTAGTCAACCGCCTTGTTTTTTTTTTTTTTTTTTTGAATTTGAGGTTTTTCTCGTACTTTCCTCAAAAGTCGATTTGTGTTTATGTAAAATGTCATTATAAATAACACCATATCTCAATAGAAAGATAATTACCATTATCAAATTATTGTATTGTAAAATGTGCGGTTACAAACATCCATTGTAAATTTTATGTACGAAATAAAATATCTATCTATCTTTTCGGTGTAATATCCAAGTTTTATTTGTTTCTAAAAAAAATAATATGTCATTAAAGTGACAGACAAAAAAAAGTTGAGACTTTATTTTGACAGTGATTTAAAGCAGCATTTAATTGGAAAATAAATTGACTCGAATTGAATTGAATTGAATTGAATAATAAATAATTTAAAACATAACATTGAGATTATAACATTCATTTATTTACTCCAACAAACTGAAACGTTAAAATCTGAAGTATCCACCTTGGCAATCATGCTCTCTGCATGTATTTGTTTATGTTTTTCAGGGTATTGAGCTTGAAACATATTTCTAGTGGAACGAAAAATACTCCAACTCACTATCCTACACGATGCCCAAAGAAAAGCAAACCAACAGCAAAATCTAAGGAATTGCTTACTTGTAAGGCGGCGCTACAGTCCGGGGTTGCCCTGGGCATCAACCAACAAAGGTCACAGGCCAGCACGATCTCTTCAGCTGTCTTCAGTTTTGCACACGCAAAGTTGGTTAAGTTCCCCTTGCTTCATCTGAGTCGCAGTCTTTATCAACTGCGTCGTGCCTCAGCTAAGGGACTTGCAGGCTAATTTACCTTATCCATCATTTCGATCGAATGCGTCAAGATTTAAGTCAGGTACAGTACATTTAAGCCGAAGCTGAGCTTATTCAAATGTTTTGAAGTCGTGGTTTTTTCAGAATTCTAGATGATCTCCTACGGGTTTTGCTTTTCTTCTGTGAAAGTGCCACGCCCCGTACTCACAACCGCCCGCTTTTTGTGAAGAGCTAGCTATTTAAAATAAATGCTTCCTTAATTGAAATTTGGGGTAACTTAGTTGCCATAGGTATAAGTATAAAGCGTTTTCCCCGTTGTCCAAAAACGCCTATTTTCACATGGGAATTTTGATGAACTGACGTGTAAGCCACGGGCTTTATTACGTAGCTATTGCGGCAGCTTTTCATTTTTCCTTTCATACAGATGACCATAGAGTATCAATACAAAAACCGTCCTATGAGGTAAGACATTGCCATCTCGATATTTTGAGCTGAAAAATTATAATAAAATTATTCAGCGGCAGCCCCCATCGATAACCAGTGAAAGCACATTCGGAATGGGTTTGATTTAATTTAATTGAATCATCACCCGAGGTAGTGGTAAACAAAACCAACCTAACCGTAATTATCTGCCACCAGTTGTATAACGCAATTCAAAATTTACTTACGCACTCAAGCGCTTTCATCAGAAAAAAAAAGAAGTAGTTAACGCAAAACCCTCGCAATTTGCACGCACAATCATAAAGCGAAAAAAGATTTATTGACCCCAGCAGCATGGCCCGCAACTGCTCCAGTTTCGCCCCGTATACTGTCATCCACTGCGATGTTGTTAACTGCCATTCAATGGGTATATTTTTATCTTAGGGCGGTCACTAACTGGAATCGAATTGCCCTTAAGCGCATATACACTTTCGCATACACTCTGATCATTTATCACCCGCGAGATACAGGCATACGCACGGCTTCGCGTACAGTCCACAAAAGCAGCTAGCTAATTAAAAGATCGAAGAAAAATTGGACAGCGCTTGCGGGGGAACACATCACTAAGTGTTACAACTACAGCCATGAGATACATTTTGTTGTCTTTTCAAAAATAAGGTGTCCCCTCCTCATACAGTGTGTCGGTTGACACAGAGGCTCCGCATCAGTCCACTCTATGTGGCCACAGAAGGACAACTGGACAATGAGACAACAACAACGTTTATCTCAGGCCAAATCTATATTATGATTAAGATCTGATGTGGACGCTAGTGTAAAGCTAATCGTGATTGATCTGTTTCGAGATGGCGAACACGATGGAAGGACGTGCTCGTGTCCATGGACACCATAGAGGCGTACTTAAAATTCAGAGAATCAAATTACAACATGTCATACGTTTTCTCAATGTGCTCAAGGGAATAATAATCAGTGGCCTAGCCAAATGGGAGTGGTTCTTGTAATAGAAGCTAATGGCCGCGGCTGGTGCTGCAGAGTGAGATAGAGAGCGGATGGTGGATGGTCGACGGTACAAGCTTTGGCCGGGAGGGGGGCATTGCTGAAAGATATGTAATTATTAAACGCTCGAGAAGGAGGCCGCTGGCCAGATGAGTGACAATTTTTTTCCCAAGCGAATGCACTCGTTGTTGTAGCACATGGAACTGTGTGTGGTGCACTTGCGAACTTCCATCTGGAGGCTGGGTTAAGTTAAGCCTTATTTACACGATTGCTGCGAATAAGTTGTGAGTGGACCAAAGGTAACCGAAAGAGTACAGGTATATCCGCTTTGTCAAATTAAAGGCCGTAAATATCTGCCCCAGATGTCGAACCGCCTTCATCTTGAAAAATTTATAAAGAGCTCCAGTCTGGAGGCTTTCCCTCGAGTAAGTTAGTTTAGAGGATTTCATGCGGAGGACTTTTGTGATTACCTTTTTAAGGTTATTGATTTTAGAAGTTCACAAGTGGTGCGTTACTTTTTTTCTTTTCCGGGGGTCAAACCGGACTCCCTCACATCCAGTTGTTTAGCAGGGTAAATGCTGATACACTCCGCCAACAAAGTGTTTTATGGTTTAGGAGACCGATTGAATGGCCATTCTGTTATCTGGCATTGCATTGCTCTACCTTTTTGAAAACTCTGGGACGTTTGGCTTCCGTCAAAAACCACCGCGCTCTGTACTTCGTCTGTGGAATGTGTTTATCATGGGGGAGCATTTTTTATAGGGCCTTCAGAATCTGTCGAAGATGTTTATCCATGCTTCTTCCAAGACCCAGTCAGAGCATCACCTTGAGAACTGTCTTGATTTTTTCTGTATAAACTCTCTTTATGAATGGCTCTCTATGGAATGGCATTTTTAATAGCGGACTTAGGTTTAATTCTTAAGTAGCTGGACATAAAAAAAAATACAGTAGAAGCTCGAAAAGATAAACGTTTTAAAACCATACCGAGTTATGCCTTCAAAAGGCCAGCTGTAAGTAGCTTAGCGAACTTTGAACTAATAAATAAGAGCAGCGAATACAACTAAGACTTAGTAAAGTTATTTGTCAAACTTATGATCGTCGACTATATGAACGCCAAAAAAACATTTCACACTTGTAAAATGAAAACTAATGGACTCAGTGGTTAGTGTGCTGGACTACTGAGCGAGGAGACTCATGTTCGAAATCCGGAAAAATATAAAAACTGCCCTAAGAATTTTTGCTATGCACAACAAATGTCTGTCTAACATTTGACAGTTAAACTGTCATGGAGATGCTTTTAAATTCAGTTATTTGGATTCGACATAAAGCTATAATGTCCCTTCCTTTCGGTTCAAAAATAAAATCTCAAGAATAACGAGTCATTCTGAGAAGCTAGTCTTTTGCGTCTGAACACTGTCATCGGGCAGCCGAGGAGCTAAAGTTCGATCACTGCATACAGATCATTCTAACCTCGCCGCTGTCATTATTTTTTTGAAATTGTATCTAGTTTTCTTCATAGACCTAAAGCCCCATACAGACCACTGAAGTATTAGACAATCGAGCGATATTATTCCTATTTACAGAAGAGGTCTCTCTTTTCTTTCGCCTCCAGGTTCTAACCAAATTTGTCTGAGTGTTTAACTGCGTTTAAAATGTCTTTGTATAGCTATTGTTGGGGACTTTTACAGCATAATTATGAAGAAAGTCTTTTATTTAATTTTAGCGGAGCAGACCGGCATTAGTCAGATGAAGAGCGCCACCGGCAGCTTAATAAATTTGATGATTGTTCCAATAGAAAAAGTTTCCCAAAACTACTGAGATGCTGATCCTATTTACAAAAATATTGTAAGTCTTAAAAAGAAACTAGTTACAAACAGAATGGCTTCCTCCATAGTATCCACTGAAACCACCGCAGACCTCCCACCACCTGTTGGTCAACTTAAATTCCAGGAATTCAATATTTTCAATGGTCAAATAAAATTTAATAGTTCCTGTAGTAAGAGGGCGATTAAAATTCCGGTCATATCTCGAAATCGAAAAAGTATCCACACAGAAATGTGAATTCCTCAGAGCTTTTCTGATCTCGATCTGGCCGAAATGATCGTAAACAAGCTATTAAGGATCGTAAAACGTTTATTAGTCTTTTACAGCTTCTCTCGAAATTCGGATTACCAGTCGTAAAAAAATGGAAAAAAATAAATATTTAATATTCACGCATTGTTTTCACCACTTTTCATTCACGGGCATCCGTGCAACTCCATGGGAAAATAACAAACCCCGCACGAAGATTGCTGAATCTCTCCATCACTTTCTTCTTGTGTGTACGAGTACCTAACATTGTAATCACTTAGCCTCGCCTACTGTAAACAGGATATCGAATTACCTTGTCCGATAACAGCCCAGATGCGATTTGTATCTGTACGTCGAGAGGGACTCGAATATATTTCCACTTCCACGAAGAAGAGACGGAAGAAGATTCTTCTACGAAACTTGTAGACCATGGATAATCTCTCACCTATAGCTGGTTTTTCACATGAATTTATTAATCCCAGTTCAGCTGAGAGATTATGCGTAAAAGAATCTCATAATCCTCGTTTGATTGCGATATCTCCCGGGTATTTGTTACCACTTTGCGTAAAGTGTTGATGTTGTTTCTGGCCTTAGATTGGAGCGTGGAAAAATATGGTTAGATAATAAAATGTGCGATGCTGGGATGAGGAATTGCTTCACGGAATGGAGGTTTCTTGTTCCACGTTCTGGAGTTGGGAAGAGTATATTCCGTATGAGTGTAAGTAGAAGGGAGAAGGGCTTGGCAGTGTAATAAGAGAGATCAATGAAGTTACTTTGGTTTAGGAGCGCAATCTTCAGACGATTCGTTCAAGAGGTCAATAGCTAGGTGCTTTGAAAAATTGTGTGCGGAGTGACGGTTTGCGGGAGTCATATACAGATCAGGTTCTGTGTAAAGAATTTTGTGATTGTCTGGCCGTCATTCTTCGCACATGGGATACCCTCTATCTCCGTGTATGGGACTTACAATTTTTCGGCAACTCTCCGAGTTTGAGAAAGGAATTTCAATAACCAGCCGTTGGCGTTCTTAAAAACGAATCTTATGCAGTGTTCGGGCGTTAAACAACGGGGTAAATTTTCTTGCAGAGATTTTCTTGACAACAACTGTAGGTATTTTGAGAAATCGTTTTAAAAATGTTCCGTATTAAAACTGAAACCCACTGTTCTTTCAAAACGTAATTATAAAAGTAAAGTTTTATTCGCTTACATATTATTTGTAATTGACATTTGACATTACTTTGACATAAATTCCTTTATGGGATATTTGTTGTCGGTGGGTGCATTCCACCCCATTAATTCGGTGTTGTCGTCGTCACTGTCAGTGTTGTCTTCGACGTCAACATGCAGATTATCCCCAAATGGATCGCAATATTGACCAAGCTACTGGAGACATGACGCCTGAAGAATTCGGTTTCAAAATAATCAATACAATTTATTTACATCATTTCTTAAAACACCAACTAAAGTGAGTTCCAGCACAAGGCGAAAAATTAGAGCTCAGAACAAAATACGGCAACATCTCAAAAGTTGACGGGTACTGAAAGTACAACGACAACAGTCTTTCATTTCTGATCAAAAGCCAAAAAGAGCTAAGAAGCTACGATGCTGAATACTGCATTTGGCAGTTTTCAAATAAATGGGATGTTAAAAAAATATATATGGCATAGATATATTGATGAAGGTGGATGCATGGAATATTTCCTCGATCTTGGCAAGCCATGGAATGTGTAAGACATCACGTCTCAACGTCATTAGGGTGACTTTAGCTACGATTTAAAACCAACTGATTGAATGGGTTGATAGCTAATGAACACACGCTTCTCCTGAGCTATTTTGCATAGAAGGATTCGACGGAATATATGACTTTATTTAAATTTAAAAAAAAAATGTATTGTATTATGGTATTATTAGATTTTTTTTTTACTTTTTGACACATTTAGAGATGAGCGGCAAAATAATTTTATTGTATAAGTTGATAACGGATGAATATAGGCGTTTTTTGGTCTATGTGTCATAGTAGAAATCAAACGGGATCTATTTTTTTTTAATTTTGTTTTTGGTAGGTATTCATTTATAGAAGAGAGACAATATATTTGATTCAAACAAGTAGTGGTCTACAAACATGCCTACGCTTCTTTTCAGATATTTGGCGTAGTAAAATTCGAACGCGTTAATTTTTTGTGAATTTTTTCATAATTTTTGTCTCTTTTCCTTGGAAAACAAGAGTTTTAGTGCGACGTGGCAGTTGAAAAAAAAAAAAAACATTTAAATTGTAAAGGGCTTCTCCGGTTAAAAAAAGTCATACGTTTCTAAAGTGCGACTAAATCGGTCAAAAGAAAATAATTCTTCAAACCCAATATTACGGAAAGGTAGATCCAAATCTTAATCAAAATCAGGAATAGAGCAATCAAATATATCCATTAAATCACATGTACTTTGACTGGCGAAATTCGAATGTGGCGGAATGAGCTTTACCAATGTATCATAAACCAAAGAAATAGGCAGCTTATATCTTAAAATTAGGTAAAGGAGTGATAAAGTGATATGAAAGACGGTACACGATGCGCTATTGACTGACTTTCACCCGCACTTTCAAAGACTGTAACAGAAAAGCAATTGCGTTTAGAATATTACAAACAGCAGAAGCACAATCGGCGCTTAGAGGTTACCTACCTTTGTGTCTGCAGTTTTTTTGTCATAGATAACTAGAGTTGTTGTGGTGTAGTTCGTTTTACGCAAGCTCTGCCGACTTCCTTCCTTGTCACGCAATTGGACGTCAATCGGCAGTCTTTACAGAGAATTATGGTGATAGACTCAAAGACACAAAGCCAAGCACGTATAACCTACGTTCAAGACGTCCTCAATCTTGACCACGAGGGAGACAAATTTTCATCGAAAATCATCATGAGCGACTAGGCCCATTTAATCGTTTTGGACTTATTTAATGGGGGTTTTTGAAGTCACTAGTCTATGTCAAGAAACCTCAGACTCTTGAAGCTTTCAAAGAGAATATTCGTCAAGAAGGGGAGGACTTACCGCAGGAAGTTCTTCGTTTTTCTGGCAAGAGTGATGTCAAATGTCATAAATCAAGCTCAAATGGTAATCCGTTCTGGCGGCGGTTACCAAAATTTAGGACATCAAATAAGCATAGGTCTTTAAAAAGCAGAACCAAAGTTTGACAATCACAAAACAAAATACACAGAAAAAATTCGTTTGAAGACTTATGCGCCACCGTGCATATCATCAACTTATCGCGAAGTACTTTCATTGCTTAAAAATCTGGTTGCTCACTTCGCACTCTAAGAGGGAGCGTGATTGAATCAGGACTTGAGAAACATTGATATTGATGACTGCTTCAACCGGTTAGCTTGAGGTTAAGTAGAACATTTTAAGCATAACAGGCGTGTGCATTCAACGCCTTCAACCATAGACTGGTAGACTCATCAACCTCAAGATATATCCCATTAACGAGTTAGAAAGAGTTACTGTAATGTCCTTTCATGCAATTCTCATTACTAAAAATCGGACCTCAATATATCAAATATAAGTGAAGGGAGAAAATACACAGACAAGAAAAACCATAGTCCCAACCACCTATGATCATCAATAGTGGTTCCACAACAGATTGAAATGCTTAACGCTTTTCTATCACCTATCGCCCGTCGCCCTTTAGCACCGTCCTCTTGTTAGCAAGCACCTGTAATTTACAGCCATCCATGCCCGCTGCCTGTTGATTCAACACAGCCTCAATCACTTTTATCAACTCTTCCCACATGTCGTCATTAGATCCCATTTAAATTCTAATACCACAGACTTTTGCTCAATCTTCTAAGCTCCAATCCCTTAGGCCATTCACTCATCCTGTCCAATTTACTGTCAGCCATTATAAAGCCATAAACTTAATTGAAGCCTAGCTAGATGTTTTACGATCCAAACAGATGTTCACGCACTTTTCGAAATCCAAAAAAAAAAACAAAAAAAAACACCCGTAGGTACCATAAATGCCTCCGTCTTGTTTTCCAATCCATCATGGGAACGCGCAACTATTATATCATCACGGACCCCCAATGACGATTCCATAAGTGCCGCCCGTAAATAGGTTGTCGTAAAAAGCATATATATTCTCATTGCATGTCGAAGTAGAAATATATATGTATTTTTTTTCCTGTTGGCCGCACACGCTACCATAATCATAGTCTAAAGACTAGCGCCGCCGTTGCGTCGATTTTCATTCATTCGGAGGCGGAAGAAATCGTTTTACGATCTAAGAAGAAAAAGCATGAAGATGCGGCTGCGCAGCATTAACTGCACACAGCTCGGAAGATTAAGGCGTCATCAACGGACATTACCATTAATATTATTGTCATCGGCAAGGTGTCAGAGGTTGACAGTTGTGTCTATGCATACAGTCATTACCAAAAGGTATTATGTGCCTCTGACAAACAAACTCCGCCAGTTTTTGAGGAGCTTCAATCCAACTCAATAGCGATGCGTCAATAGAGATGTTTCTGAAGAGCGTTTGTCACACATATCTAATAATAGTGAGGATATTCACCATGGGAGAGGTGGTCATCAATCATCATTTTTATGTCCATAAAAGAGGTTAACATCGGTATACGCGTGACTCTCTGTGTCAAGTAGCATTCCAGTGGACAGTAAACTTGAGAGTGTCGCTTCAAGTTGAAGACGATGACTGTTTGTGACATCAAAAGTTGGAAGGATGGCAGTTGAAATTGGAAAAAGTCTTGTCTGTGATCGCTCCTCAATTGCGACACTTTGAAGTGGTGTTGAGAGAGTTGGTGGAGGTGTTTTTTTTTTTTTTTTTTTAATTAACAACTGACAGCAAGCGTATTTTTCTATCAGGTGTGTGCTGTCGGTTATTCATTCTTGCAGTTTAATTATCCTTCGCTAGCGGAATTATGGTGATTTTACACAAGGGAAGAGCAGAGTTCAGTTGTCGTCTTGAATGTATAGGTTAAACTAGGTATGAGAAGCATACTTGGGAGGAGAACTGTCACAATACACTATGCAACCTAAATAATAAAAAAAGGATTAGTGGTATTTGGAGTCGAAACCAACAATTGCGAAGCGTAACGAAAAATGAAACGCTATAGCTGCGCTTTAAGCCAGTGCAGTGTTAAGATCTCTGGACTACCGCGAGAGGCACAAAAAAGCATTTAACAGTTTTTCCCACTGCGCCAACTATCGCGAACGTCAGACAAACATCGAGTAGTATGACTTCTCTGAGGAACTTCCCTATTCAGCCGATGGACTTGTGGCTTTTCATAAAATTATAGGTCCTCTCCATGAACGAAAGACTGAGAAAAGCGACGCTGTAAATGAAAGAAATGCTTGAGAAACGAAGCAACTAAGTCGTTTCATTTTTCGTTACGCTCTTATTTTCCAATAACTTGCTCTATACGGCGATGAAAAGAATTTTAGTGCAAAAATCGAGCGCCCTTCGAGGGGCAAGACCTAAGGCAATCTTGCCACAGGTTCGTATGGTAGGCTATATCTAATGCGATTCGAGAACGCAAACCGAAGCGCTGTGATCGGTGATCAGAATACATTTACCTTTAGCTCCTTCTTATCTCCGTTCAAATTCTGGCCAATACAGCTGTTCTCTTTGAGTTCCGCATATACTCATCGAGGATAATGAGTCAAATGGTGAAGATGATCCGTGTTTATTTTTTTTTCTTAACCCTCTCTGGTTCTATATGCAAATTGATAGGTGGAAAAACTTCTTTGCGATCATCAAAGTGATTGTTGGTCGCCGTTGGCCAAATCAAATCTGTTAACAAGTTTTTCTTCCTTCTCCGGTGGTTGGTCCGTTGTGTGTACGGGATGTGACTTTGTGTGCGCACCTTCTTCCTGTGTCAGCAACATTTTTCTACATCGAATCTGATGGTGGGTATCTCAGCTCTTAGTTGTTGTTGGAGCATCTTTGTATTATTTACTAGTTTTTCCTTAGAGCACCCGATGCGATGATGCGAGTGTGTGCAGCGTGTGGGGTTTTTTTCGCCCGGTGAAACAAATTTATTTGCACCACCGGACACACATGCGGACTTGCTGGACAGTAGAATGTACGTGTTTGACTTGTGTGTGCACAATGTGTCCATCTCTAATGTAATAAGTGAAAACAAGAAGAGATGCCGCCACTGGTGTGCGCTGCTGCTGCTGATGATGATGATGTGATGCAGCCGCCGCAATGTTGCAGAATCTCTCTCGCATATCGCGTTACATACCGGTCTATGGTTTTCCACTTTTTAGTAATTTATTAGATGGCAGTTGCCGTTGTTGCGGGCACGCACAAAAAACCAACCAAAACGCATATATCCATCGATGTACACGAGTGTACGCGAGCTGAGAGACGACAACTTTGTTTATGTGGTTTATGTCCTGCATGTTTGATAGCGCACAGTTGTACAGCAGCAGCAGCAGCAACAGCAGCAGTCTCTTAAGTCATGCGGAGATTGCTTCATTTTAATTACAATTACCAATGCGCTCCGGAATGATGGTGCATTTTTATTGGTGATTTATTAAAGATTTTATGCGCGTACAAATGGCGCTACTACTTCTCTTGTCCTGTCGGTCGGCCGGGTGTCGGGTGTGAGGCGAATTTCTTGTCTGTAGCTTTGGCGTAGAGCCACATACGACACAGGTATGATAAGCCATTGACAGGTGACGTTAGATTTGCTGATGCGACGCGTAAATCGTATGCGTGAACCCCCTGCAGATGTGACTGCTGGATGGTGCTGATGCGTGTTTGTTGCCATTGAAGTTTTTTTTTCCTGATATTTTTGACAAGCCGACGACGAGTTGTAATAGAACACCTGACGGCGATTCGGCGTCAGTGAGTGGCGTTTGATTGAGAGACCAGTTTATGTATGGAGTTTTTTTTTTTTTTTGAACGCGCACTCAGAGTCGAGTTGTAATACTAATTTTGGAGAACGCGCTCATCATATACGAAAGTCGTTGCAAGTATAATTTGGTTTGGTCGGCATAGTGTCGCGAGTGGCTTTGTGAAGTAGAAATAGGGTTCAGTTGGATATAATGTATGCGGAGAGAGGAGATTGATGTTGGCCAAGAAGTCGGGTGAATTGCCATCACTATGAATTTGAAACTTGAAACTTTGGATGTAACCTTTCGTTGGCTTTGGGTATAGTACCTAAGAGGCAGGTACCCCTGCCTATGGCATAGATATCCAATTGTGTTTCCTGTGATTCAAAAGACCATCGGCCCTAACGAAACCTATACGAAAGGTATGGAAGTCACGAGTCATCTGTGGCATGATCGGCGATGCAAACCTAGTTCTACCTTTTACTGTCGTTCAGGATGTTTTGTCATAGAGTATAAAAATCGGATGACATGGGTTTATATATTGAATCTTCTGAGTATTTGTGGTCTTTCTTTAGATATAAGGCCATGCCACACAAAATCGCCTTCTTAGGCAAAAGAAAGGTTAGATGAACACGTTGCCTTCTTAGAGATCGGTTGTAAGACAGCTGTCAAAGCTACTGTCATTGTGGTGCTGTTGGTAGCACTGTCACTTCTGGTTTAGGTAACACTTTCGAAAACAGTTCTTACTTTAAAGTGCATATCCGCTGCAATCCTTGGGCTTGGCCTCGTTCACAGCTGAACCCATTTTATGGTTTTTGCTATAACTTTATAGTTGACATTCAAAGTCCGTTTCTAGACGTGGTGTCGTGAATGTACTGCGAACGAATTCGTGCAAATTTTTGCCCTTATGCAAATTGTCAAAATTCGTTCAAGAAAATTTGGCTCAAGACCACTTAAGTCCACCACAATCAGATGTTGCGGTTGTACCTCAACGAGATAGAACTCAGAAACGCGGGGCTCTAAGTGGAAGTGACAAATCGGTATGGCGAAGACACCCGGGGGGAGAAGCGCCATCATTAGAAAATCTACTTAATAAACATCGAGTTGCGAAGCTTTGCTAAGCTTCTTGGTGATGATAGCCTTTGCTTACTGGAGGAGGCTTATGTCCTTCCAAAAGGGGGAGGGTTGTCTTTCAAATCGCAGCAAGGTGATAGGAGTTCTGCAGTCTCACAAACATCTCACTTTAGAGCTCTTTGATTTTTATTCTTTGCCTAGTCTATGACAAAACCTGATATAGACCAGTGCAAAAACCTGGTACGTCCCTATGCCCCCCTATATAACAAAAAAAAGGTATAGTTCGACCATTTTCGTCGTCTCGCTGACGGATAAACGACATTTAATGGCAGTTTTGGAGGTGACCGATTCGAAAGTTGTAAATTGTAATCGCTGTCCGAATATCAGTAAAAATGTCGAAATCCCTTTTGGATATTAGGTACATTATATCGCAGCCACAATAAAGCCTCCTTAACATCCATAATTCCCGTCTGAACATAATGATTAGGAAGGAAGAAGGAGATCTTTCAGTTCAGATCTTGAGATACGATCCTACACCCCACTTAAAGTTCCCTTGTTGGACCCTACCGTATAGAGTTATAACCTATACTTGCAAGACCCTATAGCAGACTTCTAGTCAGTATTGGGAGGGAATTTCTTTCCCCTTTTCCAAGATTTTTATCTTCCTGTTCAACTTGCGGTCTAAACTTAGGCCTAACTAACTATGTTCTCATATTAACGAGCTCTAAGACTCTGATATTTAGTTTCTTAAGCGCCAAGCTGGGCATCTTCTACTTTTCTGTAAAAGCTCGGTTTTTAACCTCCATTTTATTTGTCTATATTTGGAAAGGGTTTCTATAGAATATCCCTGAGCGATGTATTTTCCTCCGATAACAATGAATTACACCCTTCTTCCCCCACCAGTATTATAAGTACCTAGTTCATTCACCACTAGGTCCCCAAGAAGAGCGAAGTTCGTACCAACTTGTGGTTTAACCCACTGACCAACCTCAAAATCGAGTCTTCGTACTGCTTTAAGTTGATGAAAGGACAGTCAAAAATGCGGTAGGTAAGCGAACAGAGGAGCACATTAAACTTTACTAGTCCACAAGTTGCGACTTCCATTATCAAATTCATAGCAAACTCCTCAAGTCCAACCCTACTATGTAGCGTTATACTTTTTATCTCAACCCATAAGCCATAACCTGCTTATGGAACAAACTGCCCCGGGTCACATATTGGAAATTTGTCGCCTGAAATGTAGTATGGTCCCGCTGCATGTCCAAGAAATCTCAGCAAGTAATCCAAATGAAATATCCACCAGCAACCACACCCAGTGGCTTCGATGTAATTAAAATTTACAAAAAAAAATCGCGCATATGTATCTACTGCACACAACTTCACGTGCAACATTTCGATTTCATGTCGTACATTTTTTGCAAGGCAGCCTCCTCCAACCTCCACCACTGACATCGTCATCATCGTCGTCGCCGCCAACCTCCAATTGGGCTCCCAGAGCTCAACGCCAAACTGGGAGTGACACTGTCTAGCACTTTAAGTCAATTTTAATTACGATCTCCCGGTACACACAACACACCGGTGCGGTGCCACGTGATTTGTGGCCAGAAGGAGGACTTCAAATCAGCGAAAAATGAAAACACGTTCATTGGCTATGGCCGTTGCACTGTCATTACTGCCTCGAATCGATCGGTGGCTCATTCGGCCGTTCGATCGGTCGGTCGCTGATCGTCATCTGTCTGTCGAAGTTTCCGACGCGACACTAAGTCTATTGTATTTGTATGTAGTTTGTAATGCACCCTGAGTGAGTATATACGCGGGCACCATTCGTTTCGAATTGACGACAACAATGACGGTGGGAACACTAATTAAAGGCAATCGGCTATGTGGCGTTCGACATGACCGCCACCGCAACTCTACACTCGTACACCCTTCGCCAGGTGCTATTGCCATTACTCCTATTGCTATTACTATTACAAATAATAACAATAATAATAATATGCAAATGAGATTGGACAAAATGTGTCACTGCAACTGAGGCGGCAGCGGCGGTGCTGCCAGAGGTTGCCGTCTCTGACTCTGGCTCGGGCAGCGGGCAGATCCGTTTCGAGAATTGAGAGATTGCTAATTTGAAACCAACCGCCGCAAAACGTTTGTTGGTGGAGTGCTTAGGGAGAGGAGGAGGGGAGATTTTTTTTTCTTCGCTCCTGTTCCCACCAAAGTGATGACTTGAAAGGTGATCGAGTTTGAGCTTTTGTACAGGCTACCCCGTTCAACTATGTGTAGACAAATGTGCACGCGGTGTGCAAATGCAGGTTATGTCACGGGTATAATTCTCGTGCGGTGCTGGCTTGGCTTAGAGGTGACTATTACGTGACGATTACACGGGGGATTTCGAATGCATAATTATATCAAATGGAGACAGACACAGATGTGTATAAATCCTGCGATTGCGTCAAGTGGTTTGATGGACAGATCGAGTTGGTTGAGAAATGAAATTGGCTAACTTCTCGTTTCACTTGTGGGGGGCTTATTTTTGGGACTAATGGAGGGAGGGAGCATTTTGTGGCAAATGAATTGAGAAGGTGATTAGATTCTGTTTTTTTTTTTCCAGACCGTCAAATTTAGAAAGCAGAAAAGTCCAGACGGGCCTATGTCTCAGTTGGAGATGAACTTGAAAACCGGGAGTACCTCGTTTTGGTCTGTATAGTAAGAGCTGGACTGCATCTTAAGCTGTAACCAATACAGAACCAGCCTTTGACAAAATGCGGTAGCGAAAGAGGTCTTTGAATTCAGTCGGAAGGCTTAAGGCCACAAATCTATGGTCTGGCTTATATGTCCCGCTGAAATTAGGAGAAAAAAGGTTTCCAGGGGCTGAGTGGTAGTGTGTTAGACGGCTAACCGAGGGGTACCAGGTTCCATGACCAGAAAGGCACAACGTCGCCCCAACATTGGGTTGCCGTAAACGCCATTTTAATGTTTTTGGGAAATCGCATTTAAAGCTTTGACTGCTTATAGCATGAAAACTAACTGCTCGGATTTTTTCATTTTTTGACACGATATTCACACGGAAGTCCTCTTTCAAAAAATGTAAGAAATTATTCGAAAACGCTTTATTTTTTTGTAAATACTTAAAAGTTATTAAAAAATGAGTTTGCCGTATACGCCACTAAAATCAACATTGAATTGGTAGGCACATAAGTCAAAACAATACTGATCAAAAAGTTGAAGTTTAGTGGCGTACGTTGTAGGACGTACGTCAAAACAATTCTTAGCCAAAAATTTGCTTAAATCGTATGGAAAATTTGACGTAAATGCCAAATTTTGGCGTTTACGTCAGAATAATATCTAGAAGGTTGTTGATTTTGGTGGATATACGTCAACACAATTCTGTATATCTTTGCAATTGATAGAGATAGAGCAAAACGGATAAAAGATTTGAAAAGAGCTGCGGCGAAAACATAAGACTGCATACTAAACTCAAAAAATGCATTTTGGCGTTTACGGTAGGTGCAGGGAAATAAATCCACGGGAATTTACTCCACATGGGAATTTACTCCACATATAGTGGGAAATAAGTCCACTTTTTCCATATATATAAGTGGAGTAGATTCCCATAAACAAGTGGATTTAAATCTCACTTTCAGTGGGAAATAAGTCCACATGGAAAAAGTGGACTTATTTCCCACTGAAAGTGAGATTTAATGTGGAAAAAGTGAGATTTAAATACACTTGTTTATGGGAATCTACTCCACTTATATATATGGAGTTATTTCTCATATAGGGTGGGCATTAGTACCACTTCATTGCTGGCGTTTTATAATGTTTTTGTAATACTGAGAAAGTTACGGTATTTTTTTGTATTGTTATTGAAAATGTGATAAAAATGTTAAGCTTAGACTCTTGTTTGACTCAGTCTGGGTTTGATCGTAGGCGAAGAAAGTGAACTGTAGTAATAATGGAAGGTGAAATAGAATTTATTACCGGTTTAAGAAGAAATAGCAGATTAATATACGTTGCCGAAGAAAAACAAATATACATAAAGAAATATACACGTAAAAATTGTTCTCGGTATTGTTGCTATTACGGGGGCATTTGTAAAGCCGCTATTCTTATTGATGAAGACACAAAAAAAGTTCTTCGAAAAAATGAGGTTCACCATCCTCACGCGGATCAAGAGCTTGTTGTAAAAAAAATGAAATTAATCAATTCGATGAAAGATAATTGCATAAATAAGCCGCTAAAAAGAAGACTGACCGCGAAAGAAATTTTTGATGACGCTCGAATGGAAATGGATAATGAGTCGGTTGAAGTCAATTTCCAAAAAATAAAAAGAACTCTAAATACAATTAAAAAGCAGAGCTTACCCAAATGTCCAACAACGCCAGCTGAGGTTCAAGACTGTTTCGAAAATAATCTTTTTCTGGAGAATTATGGTATGTCCAAATATAAAAAGGGTACACAATTCTACAAACACACGGTTTTGGAAAATGGATTTGCTTATACTATTTTCATGGCGTCCACAATTTCGAATTTAATTAATTCCAATTGCTGCGATCCTGAGCAACGAAAATTTTTAATCGACGGTACTTTCAATGTTGTGCCCACGTCTTGTGGTTATAAACAATTACTAATAGTACATTTTGCATACGCCGAACATGTAAGTAAAATTATGTTAGTCTTGTTTTTAAATCTGACAACAAAAACTACTTTATCAGCTCAAAAAAGAAGATTTGAGAATTAGGTATTTATTTTTTGAGCTGATAAAGTAATAGTGAGAAAATTCGCGCGAATTTCTCACTATTACTTTATCAGCTCAAAAAAGTTTCTCACTATTACTTTATCAGCGCGAATTTCCTCACTATTACTTTATCAGCTCAAAAAAGAGAGCATCAAGACCTTTCAGTTTCTGCCATTTGATTCTAACTATCCTTGTTTTTCTTATCTGCGACAGGTATATCCATTTCTTTTCATATTAACTACCCACAAGACACAAGAAATGTATGTCCATCTATTTCAATTTTTGAACAACAATTTATTTGAATTTCGTCCAACGTCGTTCATGACTGATTTCGAACAAGCTTTGCGAAATGCGCTGGAGCATGTTTTTCCTGGGGCTACAATGAAAGGCTGTTGGTTTCACTACACACGTGCCCTTAGAAGAAAAGCATCAAAAATACAGGATCTTCTAACAACAATGCGAAAAAAATCAAACGTTTCTAAAGTGTTCAAGAAGCTTTTGACACTGCCGTTGTTGAGCCCGGATAACATTGTTAAAGCGTTTGATTTGTTAAAGGCCGAAGCTGCGACAATTAACTTAAGTTGCCTAACTACATTTATTTCCTACTATCAGAGGCAATGGATTTTGCGAGTAATATGATTGATGATCACATTTTGTACTTATAATTAAAACCAATTTTTTCAGGAAACTCCAAAAAAAATGTCTGTTTTTAATGAGAATATGAGGACTACGAGTTCTTTAGAAGGATACAATAGTCGACTAGGAAAAAAAATCCATCGACACGGAAATTTTCTGAAGTTTATTGACTGTTTAGCCGATGAAGAGTACAACTACACAAGGGATTTTTTGGCGGCTGTGGATGGACAAACATTTCTCTTATTTGAAGGTCCAAAACCATTTTTTAAAAAGAGGAACCAAATAATTGATAGTTTGACTGCGAAGCTGACAAAAAATAAAATAAATATTTCTGAGTTTTTACCGCAAATTATACATATTTTCGATAATAATTCCGATTTATTTGAGTTTGGTGACGAACTGTCTACAGACACCGACGATAATCTTGAAGAGAACGAGGAACAAGATAAATGTTTGTGTATTATTTGTTTAGATCAACAACGCAACATTCTTTTACAGCCATGTAATCATTTAAAAGTTTGCGAAGATTGTTTCAAAAAAATTGCTGAGAGTTCACGCTCTTCAATTCTTTGCCCATTTTGCAGAACAATCGTTCAGAACTCTTTAAAAGTTTATCTTTAAGTTACCTAAATATTATCTGTATCTTTGTTTTAAAATTTAACTATTTTAAAAACTAAATTTGATATTCAGATCAAAGAAAAATGTCTTTAATTTTGTTTATACAAATGCTTTATCAAAATTGTTTAATGAAATGTATAATGAATATGTATAAAATACTTTCAAGACTATCTTTCAAATCGAATGCGGGAAATAACTTCATCAAATTTCAGGTCAACTTAATTCTCACTTCTGGTGGGAAATAAGTCCACATGGAAAAAGTGGACTTATTTCCCACTATATGTGGAGTAAATTCCCATGTGGAGTAAATTCCCGTGGATTTATTTCCCTGCACCTTTACGGTAACCCAATATTATTGCGACGACAAGTTACCCACATATTGAGGTTTTTTGAATTGCGCCACCTCTAACGAACGTTTGACAAAAATCCGAAAGCATAAAAATTATGAAAGAGCTTCTCAATTTTCCATTATAGATCCCTTCCATTCGTCCCAAAAATGAAAAACACACACAAAAAGAATGGTTGTGAGAAGCCAGGAATAGGATCCGGGTACGGACCAATAGCGCCAACTATTTATTAAGGTCGCCATAGAGTTTTTGATAAAAGCTTCGTAAAGGTGTTCCAGTACTTGAAGTTGTGTTAAGTCCCTTGTACCAACTTGAAAAGATGAGATGTATGATTTTTCATTTCTGATGTCGCTATAGCAAAATAAAACTATAGGAGCTGACTTAAGGGTAACTTTGTAAAAAAAACTCAGGCAGAACTTAAAGTATTAAAAAGTGCCCGTAGTAAAATGAAGAATCCATCTGAAGTAGGTACATTGGACCATTTTACGAGCCTGGATTTTCCCACCAACCTAATTTATTTTTGGACGAAATATGTTAAGAACTCGTAATCGACCGTTTTAAGCTCACAGGAAACTTGCAATGAATGGGATTGTTTCTAGGAATACAGTCGTCGTTCTAACTTTTGTTGTCCCATTAAAAGCAAAGTTAGGTATATTTATTGCAGATTGCAAATTAAGTCCAAGAGTTTACAGCAGATTTCTGGAATCACATATACGGGCTCCACGTGTTTGTTTTGAACTAAATTTGGGCGTGGCATGCAAGTAAAACAAGTTTTTTTCCCTTTTCCTACTCACCTCGCAAAACAAGCTTGTTTGTCGATTAATGGCTGTTACAAAGAAATTGGCATGGATCTGTTTGTGATTGCGTACACAAGCCGTGAACAAGGCTCTCGCAGAACATAGTAAAGAAGATGCTCCGTCAAAATGGTAGGTACCATTGAAAAATAATGATAAATTTTTTGAGAACTATAACTATTGTTAGTCTTGTATTGTAGACTTTTTAGGGCTTTCTGAACTTCAAACTGGACTTCCACCTTCAATCGTGAAAAGTTTAAACTAGGAAATGATTTTTTTAAACAACTCAGCGAAGTTTTGGATGAAAAAATTGTCAAAAGTCTGTTTGGAAACAGAAAATTTTAAGCGGAAACATTTTTATATGATATTCATTCAATTATATTAACCTAAAAATGTGGTACATTCGAGCAGTATTTCCATAATGCGCCTTAAGGCCGCTTCTTGCAGTTAGGCCTTGTAGCACCTATATCTGGTTTTTTTTTTTTTTTTAAATATGAGTTAGAAAGAGCACTTAACCTAGTGTATGAATAGACCTAAAGTGTCGTTTTTATGACTTGGAGAGATCTGATGCTGATTTTAGATTTCGTTTATAAATCCCACAAGTTAAAAAAAAAGTTTAATAAAGTCACCATACCCTACTCATCACTATACCTCAGCGGGGATTTTATTTGATTTCATTCACATGATACATGTCGTGGAGGGCCTCTAATTTGAGCACCCTACCTTCCAGCCAGCAAGGGAACAAGTAAACACTGTACGGCGCTGCCACGCCCACCATAAAGCTTGTCGCATGTCTTCCTTTTATCTTCAAACAGCCCCACATAAATCTCTAGCCCATAAAAAGAACCACGAATGTGACGACTTAAACGCTCTTTTGTTGCATATCCACCACGCAGTGAACTATTGACAAATATCACCAAAGACACCCACCCACCCATGTTAACACTCTGCAAAGTCATTATAATTTATTTTCACGATCCCTTTATGGGTGCTGGGAAGTTGGCTTCAAAATTCTAACGGGAACTGCATCATGGCCCAGAGGCAAGTGTAGCCCAATTTTTCTTTTCTTCCTTGAATATTATGATGCCATACATCCAACACATGGTCACAGCATAAATAGGTGCAAGCAGTGGCACGATGAACAAAACTGTTACTATTCTGCGCTGCACCCACTCACCTGAAGAGAGACAACCAAGTCGTGATTGGCGCGCAAAGGGATCGCGAAACAAAAGTCATCATACATACGAGTGCCTACGAGTGCCTACGAGTGCCTACTCCGTGCGGTCTCATAATATCACCATGCCGTCTATGCAGCACCACTCTGTCTGTTGCGGCGGCGCGGGTCCATTTCCTGATGCGGACTGTGTGCTCAGTGTGCACTGCTGGCCCACTCTTTGTGTGCTTACACCTGTTGAGCTAAGAGATGTGGATACAGCAGAAAAACACACCTGAAACTGCTCCGCCGCCGTGGCTATGTGGGGAAAGATGGATTTCTCTTCCGTTTGTTGATAATTAGTAGAGCGCGCGACGCGACACAACACCACACCACATACAGCACCTCGCCGGCACCGTCCTCGTCATCGATTATTGTGCATTGTTGCTGGCGATGTGTATTTCAGTCGCGCAGACAATTGAAATAGACGTGAGTGGTTGACAAAAGATACAGCCCGAATAGCAGCAGATACGAAAACAGCCCGCTGCAACGAGCTACTGGTATGGTGCCAGTGCAGCACTGACACTCACCGGCTTTGACTTTCTTTCTATCGGGTGAAATCTATATGCTCGAGCACATTCATGTGAAAAGCACCCAACTGTGTGTGAGAGCTCGGTTTTTTTGATACTTCAAGTGCTATACAGGTATAGAGTCAGTGCGGTCTAGGCCAGAAAAGACTTCTGGCTGCAGATACTGTGCGGCTATCCAAAGAGTACACATATTCTTCCTCTAATGGACCGTATCGTGATGGTTATGGCTGTTGCGCACGTCGCGTCGGTTCGGTGGAAATTTAAAGTGCACCGTACAAGAGTAGTTGTAAAAACTCACACCTGATATGCTGACGACAAACCGCAGCAGCCGCAGTCAGAGGTCATATGTAGCACTGGCAGCGATGATGGTGGGTGTTATCAGGAACACATGTGCTTTGCGGAGGTGATTTAGCCATAAATTTGTAATCTAGATGAATTTGTCAAAAGTAGTTGCTACCTGTGAGAGGTGGGATACCGTGCTGGGCGCAGGGGGGTGCATTTTCGCTGCAGACGTCGGTACACGGGAGAAGGAAAAACAGTTCCAAACTATTTATATGAGAATCCCTTTGTCGTTCGGCAGTCGGGTGAGTTAAAGTTGACTGTAGTAGGTACATGGGGATGTTAGCAAATCTAGAAAATTTATAGTCATAGGTCGGTAAATGGGTGCTCTTGTGGCAATTTGCCACAGCTTCACTTAGACCATCAATTGGGTCCGTTGTGTCCAGTCATAGGTTCAAATGCTGATGGGTTTTCGAATGAAAATTAGCGAAATATTTCGATTTTTCAAATGAAGCAAAAGCAATTTACGTGAAGTATTGTCGGTTCACAGATGAGTAATTTGGGCCACACTTTTGATAACAATTCACTTGTCGCCCGTATTTAAGAAAACTTCCATTTTAGGACTAAACTGGCAACCTATCCACTTGCAAGATATAAGACAGTAAAAGGAGCCTATTTGTTGCACAAAACTGAATCACTCTCCAACTTAGTCTAACGCTGTAAGCACTTCATCAACGTACAGGGCTTACTGCTACCCTAGTGCATACTGAGCTTTCAAAACTACTATCGGACCACCGCTTGCTTTGCTAGGAGTTGAAATTTCAATTTTATTTGTCTTTTATAGTACAATAAGAAAGCTCACAAGAATATGCTTATTAAATTAATTTTGTAAAATTAAGAGCACAATTAAAAAAAAATGTTTAAGTTAAATTAATAGTTTTAATTAAATTAATAGTTTCAATTTTTGTAAGAAATCGTTTGTTGAATTTTGAATGAAAAATGGTTTAGTAGCCTTTAACCTGAACATATTTATTTCATACATTTAAAAAAAAAAAATTCTGTAAATCTGTGCAATAGCTTTTTAAGATTTTTGGGGACCTACAATTTTGCCATTCTGTTTTATGTCATAGATTTAGTTTCAGTGATACTCGTTAGAACTCTACAAATGCGATCAGATTAAGAGTTACAAAGTAAAATCCTTCTGTTCATGTCGATAGAAGGTGTTTTTATTCAGTAAAGGGCTGAAAATATTACGAAAACGCATTTGCGACTCTTATACTATATATGGCAAATTTACAATTTGGCTTGATAAAATACCGAGGACTCCTTCGACTGGAGGTCTTCCAATTTGTGTAAAATTCGAGCATAGTTACACGAAGTTCCATATTATGTGCAACTAAAAAACTGAAACTGAAACTGAAAAAGACTCCAACATAAGCCCACATTTGCCAACTTTCACCATCTACGGCTTATTGAAGTGGCGCCCAACATGAGGCGAACGCATATTACCTGTGTTCTTGTTGTTCATATACATGATGATGAGGAATCAGAAGCCACATTTTATAAGCAGTGGCTTGATTTGCATCTCCACCATTTCTAGGTCCAACCCCCAAAAAACGCAAAAGTTTCCTTTCACTGTAAGCTCTGACAACCACCAAGCGATGTCGAAAAAGACTTCGATGGTTAGGTGTCATGAAATTTCAGGTTCCCTTCGTTCGTCCCGAATTAAATTTTATCCAAACGAATGGTCGTTAGTAGCCAGCCCTAGATATATGAAGAATTTGGCAACTTTCACCTTCAATAGCTTATTCAAGTGGAGCCCAACATGAGGCCAACACACATCTGTAGGTTGTTCAAGGACGTGGTGATCAGAATTCGTCGAAATAATCAGTAGCCAGTAGCCACAAGCTAATTTTGGGAGCAGTGGTTTGAATCGCATCTCTGCTTTGCTCTAGTTCTAGGTTCGACCCAAAAAAAAACCGAAATTTGGTTTTTATTTTCACCGGACGCGCTGGACTATTATCCGAAATATGTATATCCATACGGAACAATGGGACAAAACACACCAGTGGGTAGAAATAACAGGTCCCTTCAATTCGTCCCGTATTAAAACCCAGCCCAACGAATTGTGGTTAAAAGCCAGCCGGCTTTAAATATGTGCTAACGATGTCCCGGAAGCACATGCCTTTTATGGATTTATCTCCGTGACTGAGCGCTTTATATTGGATGCTTTGCTTGATGGCGAGGATGGGAGAAAATTCCACCTACTCCGCCTATTGCAAAACAACAGTACACCTTTGACTTTGTGGCAAATAGGACAACATACCACTAAATCGTTCACTGGACCAACGTGCTGATTACGATCCTCTGCTGATGAAATGCAAACAAGTTAAGACTGACAGAATGCCTAATAGATGCTTCTCTTCCTATTGCAGAACAAGTTCCTCCAACATCAACGATTGCGTACCACAATCGCTGTCAAATCACTGACAGGACCATCGCCAGCACTTTTCAAAACGTTGGCGCATTATCTCATCTCATCTCTATAGGAACGTCTCATATCTGCCTTCCTGTCTGTCTGTCTTTCCAGGACACTTCTCTGACTAATTGCGTCCATAGATACTTCTAACAAACGATAGTCGTTCAAGATTGCTACTCACATATACATACAGTCCATCTAAAGCCGCCCACATGACATGGCCCACACCATATCAAACCGCACATCAGCGTCCTCTTAGCCTAATTGTCCAGGTCCAGCACTGTATTCCCCGGCACTGCATATCTGGCCATCAGCCCATCAGCCCATCAGCCCACAGCCGCATACAATGTAGACATGGCCGTTTAGATAACTTCATTCAGGCTATTTAGTCCTGTGTATACGCGCTGGTCATGTCGGCCCACTCCCTCGAAATGCCGTGTAATCACAATCGATTGATATCAGTACGAATAAATCACCGCAGGACCTCCTCGGGCCATGTGCGACAACAAAACCAACAAAGCGTGCGTTGCGCTCACCCCCGATCCCGCTCGACATTCCATACATTCCCACCCATCGAAATATCCCGGCCCAAGCCCCAGAAACGCCACCTTTATGAGAATTTATCTGCGCACTACAATTGCCACGGCATATAACTCACCGCGCGTTGTTCGTTTGTCGTGTCATTTCCAGCATTGAATTAGTGTTCCACTATATTGTTGCCACTGCTGACCGTTGTTGGAGTGGTCCCCACCGCTTGCCTAGGTATGTCTATATGCGGGCGTGTCGCAGGTGGTGCGAGCGAGGGCAGCGAAAATCTTTGCTACCACTTGTAGCAGGTTTCTTTTCTGTTTCACATCTCTCGGCGGCTCTGCCACTAGGAAGCGGACCTCTTAATTGCCGGCCAACAGTACAAATGTAATTACAGCTCTCGACGGATTGCCTCACAGAGGCATCCGCGCAACAACTACATATACGCGGCAGCGGTGAGTGATTGACGAGGGCGTGGGCGTCAGTGTAGCACTATGTCGCCCAGCACTCACGAATGTCATCTATGTCGGATTGAATTTAGGGCCCCAAAGGCTCTTCACAAGAGCGTCTATCTCAAACCGCAAGATAGACGATGTGGTGAGTGTGCCGTGCTACAGGGCGCGTCATCGCCTTAGTTGGTTTCTGAAGTGATTGCGCGCAAAAGCGCATGATTAATTGCACAATGAAGACAGTAATGCTGAGTTGCGGTTTGACCATAGATTTGTGCACGCGCTCGTTCACCGATCTTGTCCACAGCAAATTCAGCGAAATCGTGATTTAATGCCGACCGTTATCTGATGAAAATGTTATAAAATAGCAGCAGCAGCAGCTGACTGTGAGCGAGAGAACAGCAGAAGCATAGAGAGGGCGCGGTCAAATATTTGCCCATGTCATGCAGATAAGAATCCGCGATTTGACAGAGCGCGGGACTTATTGGCGGATTGTTGAAATCTAGGGCTGAGTATTTGGGTTGGGGTTGTTTGCATCAAGACAAATTGTTGAAGTGTTGATGCCAGAGGTGGAAATATGCCGATCGAATCACAGATTACGCGCGTTAAGCTTGATAAATCTGCTCTGGTTTGTGGGCTTGCATTTGGCGGTGAATAGGAAAGAGCTTTTGGCTTGGGAATCAGATGGCGTCGTTTTTATTTGCAAATTTTGGAGACGGTCTTTTGAAAGCTGTTTCTTCCTTTTGACTTAGGTTTCCGTTTTGTATATGTACATTTAAAGCGATTTTTCCCAAACTAAGCTGCGAATTTCGGAGAATGTACTTTTTTCAGAATCTTCACCTACCTTTTTGCTATCTTCTAACGGTGGCTGGGATTTGTAAACAAATTTCTGAGTCATTTTCCTTAGCAAAGCAAAGAAAACTTGACTAGGTAAATGTTGAAGACAAATTCAGAGTGACTGGCATCGAATCAGCCTGTATATATGCAAGAATTTGTAACAAAGTGCTGTTTTGGTGTATGTCTCCGCTTATTGTTTTATTATGCATTGTATAAGCATTTTATTCCTAAAATTTGATGACACTGCTCACATGGATCACGGATACACATCCTGCCAGTAAGGTGTCGGCAAGAACGATATACGCTTCCCTAAGATCTCAAAACTAAGCTGTACTTCTCCTTGGGACAAATACATACCTATAGTGTCAATCTCGAAAGAACAAGAATTGAAGCGGGGGCTGTGAAGATGAGTCTGGCTGTTAACGATTACAAAACGAATTCCAAGAGAGGACCCTCAACACCTGGGACTCGGGCAAAAAGTCTCACTGAAACCATTGGTCTCAGTCGACAGATATAACCTCGAGGTTCGAAGTAGTTAAGGGCTTTGTCTACCTATACTCTTACCCCGCAAATAAACATCAACGCTAAGATGAGGCGAAGAATAGCTCTTGCCTTATCGAAATCGGAGGAGTCTTCTTGGGACACTTAAAGGGTATTATTACAGGTATTTTTTCATAAAATTTTATGTGGATAGTTTTTGAATCCAGCTCTGAGGGACAATGAAGCAGAGGCTTGGCCGCCCTAGTTGAAACGATTTTTGTATATAGGCTATAAAATGATCAGCTTTTTAAATTGTTTTCGAGGAAACACAAGGTGTCACCTTGCATGATCAAGAAGCAAACGTGTTGGATCGTAGATAATCCTACGGAAGCCAAAAGACACTTCAAAAATACAATAATTAAAGACCAGGGGTGGAATCGGCTAAGGTGATAGTTGATAGTTGACAATCAAAATCATAGCATTACGTCCACGTAAGGTGATTATCAAATTGACAATCGCTTTTTTGCGATCAATTTCATGTGACACCTATTTAGGTGTCGTTTTCATACATTTTAGTCATTCTCATTGGTATGCACCTCGGCTTCAACTCCAAATAAATTAAATACGTTCGTGAAAAAAGAATATGGGTAGGTAGGTATATTAAAAATGTGAAATTTTAAAATTCGTGAAGAGCAATGTTTACTTCATTGAACTTTTCTACAGAAATGAAGAAAATAATTAGGTACATCAAAGTCCAGGGGGTGGAATTCTGTAAGGCGATTTGCGATAGTTGATAGTCGCAATATAATCACATTTTTTGCTCTACGTAAGGTGATTATCACTGTGACTATCGTTTTTTTGCGATCGTTTTCGTGTGACACCTATTTATGTATCATTTTCAGATAAATTACGTTAAACCTTCTCGGAGGAGGCGGCTACCAAAAGCAAGTAGCCAGCTGACTGGGCTGCACCAATGGGTCAAAGTACTGTAGCTGAAATAACAGCCCGAGTCATTAGAAAAATGCGATTGCAACTAGGCCCAACTACGATAAAATTTGTACCTTTGGAATCAACCAAAGAATTTTTCTTCCCAGAGTACAAAATACCTGGAGGTAATATTATGAACATTATAGGTAATGTGTTTACATACCATTATACCTGTAGATACAATTTTTGTGTAGTCCTAAATGGCAGGCATAGCATACACTGTATGGTTGTAGGTTTTTTTTTTTTTTTTCAAAATAAATAATAATGTTTTCCCAGGAAATTGTCAGTTATCATTCAAATAATAACTGACAGCAAGTATTTTGTTTCAAAATGATGAAGTGATGCCAAATTTTTATAGTTATTTTGCGATCACCTTACGTAGAAGCAGAATGATGTGACTGTCGTATTTGACTATCACAAAAGCGACTATCAACTATCGCCTTACGGGATTCCACCCCAGTAGTTCGAATAAAAAAACGACGGGTCCGCTGGGATTGTAGATTAAAATTCACGTAACTAACTGGCAGTAGAATATATCAAGCCCTACGGAAGCTAACTGATCCAGGTGGAGAAGGCTCAATCAATCCCCAGAAAAAGGCAAGACAAAGTTCGCCCTTGTAGAAGGAACTCGCTTGAAGTTTAAAAGTTCTTGTAAGCTTCATGTGCTTTTAATCGATTCTGCCAATGGCAGATACCATACAGACCGGAAATGTCATAGATACGGCCCGCGGGTTATGACCAGCACTCGAGACAATAATCTTCTAATTTCATGTACATTCCAACATCCAAAATAATTCTTTGCAAGAATGATCCGTAAAAAAAGTAAATCTACTCCTAAAAAATAAAAAATAATTTGTAAAATTATCGGAAATAATTAATACAAATATAATTTGAACCATTCAAAATGAATGATTTTCCATAAAACAATTAATGGAAATAGTGTTATATATAAAAAATAAAAATGTTGAAAATAATCATTTCAATAAGTTTGATTTACCTATTAAAAATTCTTTCAGTAAAAAAAATAAGTTTGAGCAATATAAAGGAATAGGTCTAGGTCCTCACCACGCACAATTATTCGTTTTTTGCGAATGGAAAGGACCTAGAATTGTATGCCAGTGGCGAACGAGAATTTCGTTTATTCCTAGTAACTGCCACCTGACACGTTGTCTATTTTTTGTTGCGTTGGCAGCATTCAACTCAACAAAAGGCGCGAAATTCAAATCTTGCGTACATTTTATGGCTCCCTTTGATTCGCCTTAAGGTGTATCAATAAAGTTCAGCAAAATCAAGACACACTGCCAACAAATTCGCAAACAAATTCAATCGCTGCTGCCGACTGACCAGTGTCCACTACACTACCTACATTGTTTGTGCCATTGCATCCATTGGCAATATTTTCATTTCTTAATGTATGCCCCTATTCGGCGGCGACGGTGGCAGCTCTAAAACTCTCACCTGTTTAATGATCCACCATCAAGTTGGCCGTCCGCATCATTTATATTCCGCCCAACACTCCAGCGGCAACTAGTGCAATATCCCCTCATATGATCGTGTCCACTTTTTAGATTGAAATGCTGGGCAATCATATTGTGGTACATGCCGCTAACACATCCCATTATGGTTCGCTAATCAACGCTTTTATGTTCGACGCGAACGTTCTCCTTTTCCCCTCTCTTTTTATGCAGAAACGATCTGTTTTCCGCTGTGCTAAGGAAATTTAGAAATAAAAATAAAAGAGCAAAACAAGTGCGTTTATAGATGGGGCCAACTCAACTAGGATTGAAAACATCTTCATTAGTATTCCGGTGGAGGCGCTTTTTAATAGGATTATGATTTGATTTCTGTTGCGATCTTCCATGTTTTTCTGGCCTAATGACAGCACACGAGCGGACATTACAGCAGTTCATGTACTCATTGGAATTGTGTAATTAGAGCTGGTGCGTCCGTAAAGCTGGAATATAGAGTGCGCCCCTAATTGTTGTTTTAATGAGTTCTAAGAAATTCACTACGATTAGATAAAATGGGACTTGGATTTTTTTTTATTAATTAAAGTTAGGCGCTAGAAACTATATAGAACATTTTGCGGAATGAGAGTAAACCAAGAAATGGCAGGAATTAAGAGTGAGCAACTGAGAATCTTTTTGGCGACATTTTACCACATGCATAGTTTAGCATATGTCAATAAAAAGCATATTCACCTGTTTTAAATAAATAAATATTTGGCCCAACAGTAAGGACCCTAGGGCCTAGGCTTAGTTTCTCGCAACCATTAATTTTTGGAACGAGTGGACTAGGGACCTACAATTTTCTGTCGAGTCCATACGGTTTATTTAGAAGCTCTTTCATGTCAGTTATATCCCTGACTTTGTTTTTTTTTTTTTGGTAATCAAACCTGGGACCACTCTCGTAGTAGAGAGGCCGCTGGGCCTAGCCCTTACCAAGAACACCTCAACAGCCAACTTGATATTTGGCTAACTATAGATTCATACAATGACGTTAATGAAAATATGTATAAAAATGTTTGTTTTCTTTTAATTTCTTTTTATATAAATGAAATGTTAATTAAAAATATTAAAGAGAAATGACTTTTAAAATTATTTGTTAAACTTAATAAAACGTATATTTGATTTTTTTTGTAAGTAGCTTAAAATTGTTCTAAAACAGAAGATTGTATTAGTTTATAAGATATTGTATCTTAAAAAGCAAACCTGCAAATACATAAATAAAATTAAGAATTAAAATTAAATTACCTCCAGTTGCGCACGCCATATTTACTGATGTCCCAGTCCACCTAATTTATCTTTGGATTCCAATATTCTTCTCCGACATTTAATTTCCGGCACTACATAAGCTGTTTGTATATTATTTGCTCATCCAACACAACAGTATCCTTTCGGGGAAAACCTAATTAAGAAGTCATTTCATGGCACTTGGCAGAGAGCCTCGCTCCGTTGACAGCCACCTCGTGCCGTATCAACTGCGATTATAGACTTTCGCCGCCAGTCCAACTGATTAAATATTCAATAAATCATGAACTAAACAGTTACACTGTGGTTTTGCTGGTTTTCCACCAAATTTAGAATTATCAACAAAATCTGCATCTCCAACACGATATGCGATGCGCGCACCGCACACATGCACACAAAGCAGCGACACAGCCCGACCGTCTTTGGAAATATTTCCACAGCAAGTTTCGTGTGTTCCATAATGCCAATGGCAATGGCAATCATTTGCCCCAGCCGACTAAGTGAGCAGATAAATTGTCTAAGGGTGAGACTGGTCTATAAATTATTTATTCTATGCTGCCTATTCCATTGCATACTAACCACTCACACACATGCAGCGTGGCAATTTTCTAAGGAATAACAACAATTTTTCCGTTGGAAGATAATCTTTCTTTTGGACTTTGCAGCAGCGACAACAAACGACGACGACGACAACAACAAACAAAAATAAAAGAAAGACGTCCGGACATCTTAACCGCATGCCTGCCAACACCACCAGAGTTATAGCACTGTTAACAGAAATATTATTAATTTGCAGCGAACGGCCGCCATACATATAGACAGATGTACCGGCGGAACAGGACCCCGAAGTGATGGGGAAAATTCGAGGAAGAAAAATTGCAACACTTAGCAGGAGGTTAACGATATGTATTCGGTTGGCTTTTGTTGAATTGTTGTCACATTGTACCCACATCATTAATTCAAGCTAGCTCCAAAAGCCGTAAAGGCTATCGCTCTGTGGCGTGAAGATGCGCACTCGAGCTTGTCTAAGAAATTTGTAAAATGCAACAAAGTGATGATCTTTAACTTGGTAAGGCTCTGAAGAGGGGGTAGAGAAATTAATTTGTAAGTTTAATTGAAAATACTGTTATCGTGTTACTGTTACAAAGTGTTTGGCGCTCGGTTGTCAAGAGGTCCACAGTGGGAATGATTTTAGACTATCCACCGGCAGCTGACATTTAACACGAATGGTGGTTATCCGTTTACAACCTAATCAAGTGGCGCATGCAAGAAGTTATGGTGGTAACTGTGCAGGAAGGTGCCATGATGTGAATACTCTAGAATCTAGATGAAATAGAGGTTCGACCAAGTCATGGAGTGGAACTCAAATTAATGGGGCTAAGATTGCAGCAACCTTTGCATCAGATTTCCTAAAAAGTTTTGACCTTAATATATCAGCTATCTTTATTCATTGCTGGCTAACAACTGCAACGTACTGTAGTTTAAGACTCCCCATGCTTTCTTCTTCAGCGAAGCCGAGCACACATCTTATTCATCTATCAGAAGGAAGAGCTCGTATGTCAGCGATGAATAAACAACTAATGCTCATTCCATTTGAGTTCACAACCCCTCAATGAGGTTCTACCAACTCTGTATGAGGGTACCACAAGTCTTTGGAGAGGAAGTCACAGCTTCCGATGCGTGCGTATTAGCTCATTGAAGATTGTCATCGCAAAAGCCAATCAAACAGGGAACTAAATCCGCTCGAATTAGAATGGAAGATCAGTTGGAATAATTCATGGGATAAAGACTTCCTCTCCTTTGAATTTCCACTTGATGATCGTCGCTTGAATTGTTCATCTTGACGGATATCCGCGTACCGTTGCACAATTTCGGATGATTTCGATTCCGCAACATGATTATGATCGATCCCACCTTCAGTTGTAAATTATGCGGCGGAGTTCCGGACTATCCGTCGGATAGTTGGTTGCTTCATCCTCGCCCTTATTCTTTGCTGCTGGTATTGCCCGTTCACTAATCCAATTTTTATAATTTTGTACAATGTCGGTCGAATTCAACTTCTTGACATGACGCTACAAAGTCGACGATTTCAGGCACGCATTAAGTTCATCGGCAGCAGAAGATTTCGGGATGACGGGAAGCGTCACTCTTCTGCTCGGCATTCAATTATTTATCTCGTTTACTTCGACACCCAAAATGCACGCTAAACGTCTTTTATCACAATGAATTTCACAATTATCCGAAATTTTCAAAGCTTTTCCACCTTTACATCGTCCAAAATAAAAAAAAAAATTTACTTTTCGCGTTTTTCCGGAATTTGCCGTGTTTTCAACTAAAATTTCTCTATTTTTCCATTACAAAACCCATTCAATAGCACACAAAATTCCATTGAGAAAAAAAAATTAATTTTTGATTTCTCCAATTTGCTGAATTTTCTAGATGGGTTTTTCCAATTTTTTTTTTCTTTCGTAAGAACCTTCTCCTGGCAGTAACGAACAACTGGAAAAAATGTTAGCCAAATCGGCACAGCCGTTCTCAACTGATGAATTACTATACATTTTTCACACCATTTTTATATACTCGTATTATGCAGATAGATAAATAAATAACTTAGTATTTTAAATAAAAAAAAAATATTATGTCCGAAAGAGTTAGTTGAAACCGATCCTCAACGTTCATTTTTGTCTGTTTAGGCATTTTCAAAAATCAAATTCAAAAGTTGTTGGCACCATTGGCTGTGACAACCAATTTTAAATTTTGGGCCTTATGTCCCTGCACCTACTGGCACCCGGCACCGCTGTCAATAATTGAACTTATTGCCATTCTTTGATACGGGCACCACTCTTCTTTAATATTCTACAGATAATTTCAATATTTAAACTTAAACTCAAATTATAATATTTTATGTTATTGCCATTTAAAATAGCTTTTTATAGATATAAATAAATAGTTTTTACACATATTTTGAGCATTACAGAAAAAAATCGAACTCACAAAATAAAAAGTTCGTGTTAAAATTCCAAAATGTTCTACTAGGTACCTAAACAAAATCACCGATAGGTTTTTAATTTTTGTTTTACAAGTATCAACTGAAGACGGCCTTTATTAATGTGGCAACAAGGAAAAACATCAGAAGCCGACTTATGTCAAAATTAAATTAATGTTACTATCGGACGCACGGTACCCTGCTCTATATATGTCATATTTTTTTCGCTCACATATCTCTTACGGTTGCTGTATTACGGATCAGGAAAAAAACGCATAAGTCGTCTTCCCACAACTGCAGGAAAAACCTTATCCTGCGCTCCTGAAGAGTGACTAAAAATGACTTACGCTATTTTTCCTTGTTGTCACAGTATAGGAAAAGCAGGAAAATACTTATTATAGTTTTATTCTACTTATGTTCACAGAAAAAAAATTGCTTTCGAAAGAAGTAACTGGATGGAAAGAAATCGCTATTGACCTCATGTGTCAACGACTGCGTATCCAAAAAAAAGGGTGTCAACTCTGTTTCCGTTACGCTCTTTTAAATCTTACATACAGACAGGGGACAGGCTCCCAAAAAGTTGAATGTATAGTTCAGCCTTACACCGAACCTTGGTGCAACAGCACAGCGTGGCTCACCTTAAGACAGAACTGCAAGGTTAGCAGCAATAAGGATTGGACTGCAGAACAGCAAAAGTCCGTGCCCCGTTTATATGGTTTCATCTGAAAAACACCAGCCTGCCATCAAAGAACAGTATTGAAGGGTAAATACATCTTAACTGCTACAATGTATAATCATGTGCAATAAAGGCTTTCCGGTAGCGCTTTACAATGTAACCGCCGTCGAAAATACCCCACATATTCTGTCTCGTTAAAATGATGATTGCTTGCACATGACTTGGCCTTCGGATGGCCGTCGCTTTAACCTTCTTGCCGTTGCCGGTCAACCCGACACAAAAAACCCTACACCGAAAAATATTTTCATGCACTGAATGTGGTTCACGTTACCGACCTCCGAATTCGTACATGGACTCGGTACTTACACTGCCATCGCCTCCTCCCAGTGCCTCAACTAAATATAAGGAAGGTGGTACAGAGTCACAGCCCCATATCCACGAACTGATGTGTCGGCTCAACGATTATTTTATCATCATCTCGTCTCTAAACTCCAAGCACTTCCAACTTGTTGTTGTAGGTAGTTTTTGGCACGCATTTATTTTCCGAATGCCCTCGCTCGCGCACGCTCAAGCACACACGCTTACACATTACACATGGATGGCGAAAAATGCCAAATAAAGATCATTTTAACGAGCTCCAAAATCGTATACCAAAATTGTTTTAAATGTCCATCCACTGGACAGACGCGGGCTCGTTCAATGTGTACACACATATATAAACTAGGAGTTCCCAATTCTGGTTCGCTCTGGGGGAGACCATAACGAAAAGGAAAAGACGAACAAAAAAAAAAAAAAAAATACCAAAGGGAAATATGAAGGAATTTTCAGAGGAAGCCATTTTTTTCACTCTGATTCTCCTTATTTTGGTCTTACTTTAATTTTAATTGCGTAATGACGTCTGAGCACACGGCTTGGTACGCACCGGTCCCGTGTGGTATTTCCTTTGATATAAAGAAAAAAACAATTTTAAAACACACATAAGAGAGCTGATTTAATGTGTCTTATGTCTTATGGCTTATCGACGACGGCGGCGCGGCACAGTTGGGTGGAGTCTTGCTCCGGTCCAAGTCGGGCAATTAATTTGTTCAGATTTGGTGGCGATTTGTATGTAGTCCTAGTGTAAGATTGTGTACTTTTGGGGCGCATAGCACTATTTTGCCAAGTGGAAATTACTTTGAAATTGTTTTTTGATTGCAAATTAGTGATTATTATTGCGTTTTTATTAACATTTTTTATATATATTTTTTTTTTCGTTGCAGATGTCGATGCTGTTGGGTAAGTGATTCCATATGAAAGAAATCGAACACAGCGTTTATGGGGTTGGGTTTCGCAGTTGTATCTATTTTTATTGCAAATATACTCGTAGTCTTTGAATTAGTTTTTCGTACGTGGTTATTGCTTGGCCACAATCGAGCGGCAAGCAATTTTAGACAAATTTTTGACTGTTATTCTTAGCTAATGAGGGTTTATGAGGCGTTGCGGCTAATTGAGCCGTTAAGGTAATTGCCAGGGTATTTTTTTTAACAGATGAATAGGTAATGCCGATAAGTTGGTCTTTGGCTACTACTGGGAAGGTTGGCTAGAGAGGGTTCTAGTAGCTAAAAAGTTCATGAACTTTCAGTGGATGCATTGATTTCGAAGGAGTGTCCACTCGGTGTTTTCGGAAGAAACTGATGGCTTTGCTTGTTCTCTATCCATCTTTCGTCCATTCACATTTCAGGTTATTTTTTTGTATTTTTATATGTTTGACAGCAAAATTCCTTCAGCTGCCTGGGGGTTGTTCCAAAATAGGTTAAGTTAAAAACAAAATTTCACTGAGGCAAAATTGAATTTTAGAAATTGCTGGCGAACATTGAATAAATTCCTTTGAGGTTTCTAAATTCTATTATTAATAAGCAACGTATTTGTACAAAATCAATATACCTATGATTGGAAAAGCTGTTGAGAGATGCAGAACAGGAACTGTATATAAGAATTAAAATATTGCAAATGCTATAATTATTTTTATACAATTGTTTTTAGCTAAACAACAGAAAGGATGCAATCTACAACAAAGCTCTAGGAACCAGAATATAACATAAAAAACTAAAAAAAAAGTAGGATAAGAAAGATGATTTGCCATGGCCAGAGTAGTATTTTGTTTTTTTTTTTTTCAAATGTTGGTAAAAAGCGCACAAATGCCATTTACTCTATCTTTTAAGCTGTTACCAAATACGATTGATAAATATATTTTTTTCAATTGTACACAATGCTTTTATCTGTTGGACCGATTTTTTTCTATAAGTCTTTCTTAATTATAATTCAATTAAAACAAGTGCATTTTGAAATACAAACAGTAATCAAAACATTTTTTTACTGTTTCGAGTATCACATAAAATAGTGTTACCCTAATTGTAAAAAAAATCGCGATTGACATAGGGTTCTTGTAATATGGTCTTCACCAAACAAGAAAAAACCAGAAAACCAAGTGACTTAGTTAAAATGAAAAGCAAAAGTATAAATGGAAAAAAAATGTCGCCTGAATTATTTAAATTCTCTAAATCGCGGCATTTATAAATTGCATAAGTATCTAAGAGTGTGTATTTTTTTCACAAATTTCTAATAGTAAATTATGCTGAAACAAAACTTAATTTTCTTAAAAATATTTATATAAAAAAAGTTTTTTTCCTAAAAAAGGCAAAAACTTTCTTTTCAACACGACTTCGAAATTAAAAGCAATAAAATCAACGAAAAACATGCGTGTTTCCTTTAGAATAAATTTAGGTACCTACCTAATCTCTTTTAACAAAAGGGCAAAAAAGCCGTGCTAGTTCTTTTTTCTCTGATCAATATCATGACAATGATTATTATAAAAGGTCTATTCGCGTACTTATCTTTTATTTTCAATGATCTTATTTTTCTGTTCAATTGATCTTTAAGACAGCAATTTATTTCTTGTTAAATTCGTCCATTTCACATATTTATCAGTAGGTACTTGCCGGCAGTGATGGCAAATTTTCTTGCCGAAAATCCCCATTTTGGAGGAAATATTTGAAAATTTTCCCCATTCCATATCCGTTTATTCCTAACATTTTTCGCCATTTCTATTCATTAAAGAAATGTTAAGATGAATTTTGAATATAGTACAAATGTGTTTTCTTTTACTAGACATCTTCCTTTTTTTGTAAAAGTAAAATAAAATTCATGTGAATTTAAAACATAAGTAATTAATTAACTATTAGGTACGTTGGCTTTAAAGTTAATATACACGTAAAACAAAAACAAGTCTTTACTCTTTCATAAAAAGCGATACTAATAATAAATAAATATAGAAATACAGACTAAATATAGAAATACAGGCTCGTAGTGATAAGCCTACAAGGGTGGTACCCAGTTCGAAATGCGTTTAGATTTTTTGAACGCGGTGATATTTTTATGTTCGGGATTTATTTGAACTAACTCAAGTCTTATTTTAAAATTATGCAAAATTAACAAACACGCGTGTATATTTTATGTAAAATCTCAGATCTGAAAAAAAAAGTCAGCTGGTCCCGACGGAAAACGACATAAGTAGGTATGCGTGTGGAAGCAATGATATTTCTTTGATTTATTCAAGAAATCCTGTGCTAATAGTCAGCTTGCAGGGAAATGCTCTAAGCTGACCATCTAATTTGGATTATCTTTGACAGTCACGGTTCAATTGAAATGTCCTTGTTTTTACCACTCAAACCCACTGAACCTTCTGTGCCTCGATATTGGACCCTGGTATTCTCCGCTGACTGTTTATATTTTTGAAACGACTGAATAGATATGTCAGTGACACAAGAAGTCAACTACATGTGCAAGCCCCTAAGAGGTCCTCAAGATATTCACCGTTCCAAGACCCGCCACTAAATATTATCTATTCCCAATCCAAGCTGTCCACTAGCGACCATCGCTCATCATGTATTTGCACACATTTCGCTGGAATTTCTTCATTACCTTAACTCAACTACTGTTGGACCGAACAGCCATCCGAATTGAGTCTGCACCCCAAGACTCCTAAGTCCGAACCTATCTAAGTACTGAAATCAATTTCGTATTCCTCTAACTGCACCAGCACCATCATCAATAAATATTAAAATTTCCGGTCAATATCTTCCACTTGCGGAAAGAGTGTTGTGCTCAGCTCCTGCTGATGGCGGTCCGAATCAACATTTAACCATAATCACTGCGAACTTAATTACCCATAAATATCAATGGTTATTTGTTTTACTTTAGTTTATTGGCCACTCAGGGTCCGGTCTGCCGGTCTGCCGGCCGGCATGGTGACAGACCATCAGCTAGCAAACAAGACGTACAAAAGTATCTGTTGCCCAGCGCAGCCATCGCAATCTTCGTCGTCGTCCCCATCATCCATAAGGCATATCGACAAGCATATGGAATTTGTGATTTTCTCTGTATCCAGTATCCACCACCAGAGCCAGACACAGGCAACCCAACAGACAGCAAGACAGACAAACACATTCCTAATTACCGATTCAAATTGTATGCAAAGCCAAGGACTATAACTCTCGAGAGATCGCCAATGACATCGCTGCTGCGTAACTCGTTGACTGAGGTATGTATTTGTGTATACCGTAGCTCTATAGCTGCTGTGCCATGGGAATCTATCTGCTCGGCCAATATGCCCAGCGAGCAATGTCAAATGTTTACTTATTATTATTAGCTGTAGACACGGGGAAGATGCGCGCATGCACCTAGCCTCTTGTGACGGCTTGAACTTGACGAGCAGCCAATCAATAGACGGGCCAACGGAAAATTAATGCCAATAAATAAGTACATGACACCAAGTATGGTTAAACATTTGCAGCGTTTAGTTGTGGGCTAGGTATAGGACGAGTATCTCTGGCGGTCCATACATGGCACATGAATCAATTGAGCTCTGCGCTCATCATTGTTTCCAACTTGAGGTGCATTGTCTTTTGCATAAGCTGGCTGAGGCTGAGTCGGGGTTCGGGGAATGCGAAATGTCAAAGCGCGCAACCTTCGTCGAGAGTGTGGCTATGTGGTGCTTGTGTATATGACGAACTCGGAGTGGTGGATGCTGGTGAAGTGGGTATCATGGAAGTGCCCCGGGGTGTGCACTTTGAAACACTTCTGTGAGAGGAGATCGCGTTGTGTTATTTAAATGGGCGTTTGGCTGCAGATGGAAGTTTGTTTTTCGGACAAAGAGAGACCGAGATGGGGTTTGAATATATTATTGGGACTCTTGGCTCTGGCTGGGTGTTGCTGCGGATTGATGGATATGGCGTTTCTCTATATTTGGAAAAGTGTGGAAAATGCTGTCAAATTGCTGATGATATGCTAATTGAATTAATGGAATTATTATATCACAAGGGGGGTTGGTTGGCTGGTGGCTGTGGTGAAAGCTGAATTCCCACCAGAAGAGAGATACTGCCATAAGAGGACGGCAACTTAGTTCGATTCGCTGATGTACGGTGTTAGTAGTTGATTTCGAATGGAGTCTTCAAGATGGCGGTATATGCTGTGACCGCTACTTTTCTGCTAAGGAATGTGGACGGCTGATGGTGCGTCGTAGAACCACGTAACTGTAAGCTATATAGACTGGCAATTTAGAATTCATATGTTAATAGGGGAGTGAGGAGTTAAATGAGGGTATAGTGTGGCGGCGCTTGTATTTCATGATGCCAGGTAGGGTGACATGGTCGTAGATGCACCAGTGGTGCACCACGCACCATAGCTCCATCTGCCTAACTGACAGATGTAATTGTGTCTACCTCACTCAAAAGTATTCGTTTTTTCCGGCAACGATAGTAGATTTCAGTCTGGTAGTGGATTTCTTTGTGCGCGGACGTGTGCGAATTTTTTTTTACAATTGCAGTGAAAAACGAAAAAAAAAGGGTAAGTTAATTTTTTTATTTCTTCAGTGGAAGTGACTTTTTTCTTTATTTAGCTTTAATAAAATGATTGTTTAACCTTTTATTTTTGGTTTATAATAAAGAGTTTATAACCTTGATGCGTTGTCTGCAGATTATTTAAATTTTAACCTAAAATTCCGTAGTAGTGCACAATGCACCACCAAGATCCTTCTGTATCGGGGCCAACGAAGAGGCAACAGTCGTTATACAAATTCTCAGAATCTGTATATAAATTAAATATTCGTTAAGTAATTAATTTTAAGTTGTTTATTTTGTTTATGTTTAAATTCCTATTTTATTTTTGTTATTTTTGTTTTATTGTTAACTTATTTTTATGTTGATGTGAAGATGAAGTCATTAGTATTTATTTTTATTTATATGTTCTTCAAAGTTGCAATGAACTGTTTTTTTGTCTAATAAAACTATGTTTATCTATTGAAATATTTGTTTTAATTTTTAAAATAATAGGTGGTGCATTATACACATACAACTGGTGCATTTAGTACCTACCATGGTGCACCATGCACCATTTCTCATTTTTTGAACAATTCATTTTAACTTAAAATGTTCACATGCTATCAACAAATTTACTCTATACATATTTCCATAACAAATTCATAAAATGTATGTCAAAATACCAAACAAAAAAAACTTATTTTAAAAATGTTATGGTCGTTTGAAAAAAGGGTGGTGCATTTACGACCACGTCACCCTACATTACGGCGTATAATTATATGAAGCTATAACTTTTGGTGCAGTTATTGAAGAAAACAATTAAATTACTTGTTATGTTACAAGTAATGTTTGGGTTGGGAGGATTGGTTACTCCAGCACACAACCGCACGTTTTTAATGGCCACGATATAATAATTCTTTTCCTCGGATTTTACCACTGAACTGCATTAAAGACTGCTCGGAAAGGCTGCGTTCAGTTTGTTATCTTTAGGGAGTGCTCGGAAAGACTGCGTTCAGTGCATATGATGCAATATGAGAACGCAAGATATACACTACAGAAGCCACATAAGGTTTTTAACATACCTACTAAATTAATTTTACTCAATCGTTTTTGAAGATAATGATAATATTATTTAATACTAACTGACCCGGCGAAATTTAAAAATTTCAAATTTTTTTTTATTGGAAGTGTCTATTTGTTAAAGTTGTTTTTGCGACAGAAACCTTCCTTAGGCCATTTAAAATGCATTGAGCCTATAATCGTTCAAATCGAACGATCCGTTCTCGAGTTATGAGCGCACACGTCAGTCTCTCTTTAATTACCTATATACAGTCAAAATCGTTTGTAACGACATCGGTTATAGCGAAATATCGGTTGTTGCGAACTTATCTTGAAGTCCCGGCAGAGATTACGAACAGTTTTAAATGAAATATTTAAAAACCTATCGCTTAACGCAGAGTACAAAATAAATTAGGTAGTCTTTGCAAAATTTCTTGTATTTTGCTGTTATTTTATGTTAATTCTCCATTCTGTTTTTGAGAGGAACTGGAATAGTCATTTCTTATTTATCAAGGAAAGTTAAAGTTAAGTTTGTTAGCGGTTTTTTGAAAATGAGTTCAAAACGTAGAGTTCTTACAATTGCTTTGAATTCCAATCTCTGAAGCTGGTGTTTCAAATAAAAGTTCGGCTACCGAGTTTTCTATATCGGCTTCAACAGCCTCTACTATTTTAAATTTTTTTTGAAGAATCCAACATAAAAATTAAAAAGTTCGATACAGTCAAATAAAAAAGATTGTCCACTTCTTAATAAAGAGCAAAAAATGTAAAATCGGTTGTAAGGAAACACCGAATATAACGAACAAATTCTCGTTATAACCAATTTTGACTGTATATAGATAGATATTTGGGTAGTGCAGAGCTATTCTAAATAGTTGTGCTTTTTTGGAAGCTTACTTACTTACTAAACGGGCTCCCGACCCGTGGAGAGGTAGATGAACTCCTTAACTACCTCGAAATTGTTGCTATCAATAGTGACGTTTTTTCCTAGGCGGTGGACAGATGTTTGTTTGTTTGTTGATAGCATGTAGGTACATAGTCTTGGACTCGTTTTCTTCAAGACCAAAAGATTTTTGAAGCTTAGTTTACAAAGCTTTGTTGGTTGATGCTGAGACTTCAAGGGTCAGGCATGAATTTCTAAAAGCACTTTCCTTTAACCCAAATAAAGTTTTTTTTTTATAATTTGAATAGCCGAAAAACTAGCAAACAAGGCGATTCGCATTCGAATGTCATACAATGAAGATTTTGTTCGCGGGCGAGTTCATCTAGGAATCCCCTGCAATCTCAAGAATTGAAAGTATTCAAAAGCAGTTTCTTCTCTTCGCTTTACGTGATTTGCCTTGGAAACCCGAGAGTCGTCTTCCACCCTACACAAGCCGATTAAAGTTGCTGAATCTTCAGACTTTGGAAAAACGAAGAGAGACATCCAATGTTATATTCCTTTTTTGCGTTCTGACTGGTAATGTCAACTCCACATATGTTCTCAACTCCATTAACATCAATACCAGACCGAGGACAACAAGGAACCCTAATTTTTTATATCAAAGGACATCTCGATGTAACTATGGGAGTAATGGCCCCATCAATAACCTGACAAGGGATTTTAATGAGTACAATCATGTGATTGATTTCAATCTATCAAAATTAAATTTAAAAAAAAATATTGAAAGAAATGTAAAATAATAATAAGCTTTTTAAATTAAATCTGTTTCATTATTGATTAACTGTGACATTATGTATAGTAGTTATAATAAATAAATAAAAAGATACATGTTTATTTCGTTTGAAAAACCTACGCGGAAGAACAAAATACGAGCAACTAGATAAATCCTATGCGAATTCATATAGGAAGGGTATTAAAATGCATCACTATTCAATTTCCTTGGGATGACCTATTTTCAAATGCTTCTGAATCGCACATAGTGGGTGCCTGTTTCCTGGTAAAATTGCCAGGAAACAACAACCTCCATCGTCCAGTTGCAGTTAATTGGTCACGAGCTTTAACCAGGCGACAGTTCTGTTGGTAAAAATGTAATGCAATGGTCGTACGTACCCCTTTTTCGTCTTAAAAAATACCTTTTCCCGCAAAGTTGAATATACAAACTATAGGACAGAAAAGTCATACCGTCTTCCCGTTGTCAATCTCTATACCTATGAAAAGCCAGTTGGAAATAACCTCACTCGTGTAACTTTATTTGAATTGTGAAGCTGCTACATAAATTAAACTCGCCCCCTCCTGCGAGCAATAAGCTCCCCAAAAAACACCAACAAGTTCACAACATGTGCGACCATAAACACCACAAAGACCAGCCATAAGTCGTTAGCCTTAAGCTGTTTGTAGCCCACATCTGAGATGGTCCAATTGCTTAAATTCATTCGCTTCAGCTGCACAAGCTCATAGAAGCTGTTATCCATCCAATGCATGAGTAGTCCGCTCTCCTGCACCTGCAATATGAGCCTGTTCAGTGTCGTCCTGTATACGGAGTCCTCATGGAGCGCAAAAGCAAACTGCGTTCCAGACATCAGACACATGGCGGACATGCGTACCAACTGCTTTGCTAGCAACTGCTGACGGGCCTTTAGAACCCGCCATTTCGAATCAGACACATAGTAAGCATAGGATGTGTTCATGGCGTCTATTGCATTTTCAACCTCCCAATAGCTACTTGTGAGCCTGAAGATGTTGTAGGACAACGGTTCGGTCAACAGGTCGCACACCTGAACGTGTTCCTTATCGTACGACATAATCCTTAGTCCGGCTTCTGCAAGGTCCTTGTAATTGGAGATGGTGCGCTCGCGCGGTGGATATGTCAGGTAGGTCTGCAGAAACGCCTGGAAACATGTTGTGAAGTACAACCCCAGGATGGATATCAGGAAGTATAGGAACATTAGTAGCGAAGACGAACTTTTCAGGACGTTAAACGACTGCGAGAGTAGTCCCCGGATGCAGTCAAGATTTAGAACTATGCCGATGATGGTGACCTTCCTCCGCTTGTCCAACCGATGCGTGATGATGACCATCAGAATTGATATCATCAAGCAAACGCCGCTGATGAGTGCGAGGACAGCTAGTCGCATGATGACCACAAAGAACTTGAAAGTGGGTATGTTCGCCTCCACGGGTATCATCAAGCAGAAGGAGGTCTGTTCCAGAGTGTAGGAGTACAGTTCGCAGGACACGTTCATGATGGTCACAGAGACAAGCAGATCTAGAGTGTCGTTGAAGAGCAGCTCCCTGAGGCCGGCAAAGTGCGTACTATTGCCAATTTCGAACGGAAGAGGGAATACCAGGCGGGCGTTATGCTTCCCTACAAATGCACTCATCACATGCCCCACATAACCATGGAGTCTTACGCTGCCATCGGGGTTCAGGGACAGCATGTCACTCGGTTCGATTTGGTCGGCCAACGTCCTTATCACCGAGCCATGCAGGTCTAGCATCCGATCGGGAAAGACCTCATCTTCCGGACTGTACTTCTGTTCGATATGCAAGTGTGGATATGGGGAGTATCCGTAAAATCGCTGGGCCTGCCAAAAGTCGCTTCCAACTGCGATGGCATTCAGCATCTTGTTCTGTAAGCAGAGGTGAAAGATCAGCAACAGGAGTTCCTCACTTGGTGCTGCTTGGTCAAGAATGAGGAGGATTCTCGATTGTCGCAAAAAATGCAAGACGTCAGCAAGATTCTGCAGAACATCACTGTATCGGCTGAGGTGGAGCTCTACTACGACTAGAAGCTGGTGGTTGAAGTTGTCCCTCACATTTATGGACGCTGCACCGTTGGTGATGATGATTGGCAGGCCGGTTAAGTTCTGATAGTTGACAGTGGATGGCTGTGGGCTCAAGAATAGCAAACTCTCAAAGTGGTAGGCTGTTGTGATGTTGACGATGAAGCTCAAAATACTGTCCATGGTGGTGCCTGTCATCAGACACAACTGAGAAAGCCGTTACGCCAAGTGGTTACTATATAGGCACACTAATTGCAGGTTTGACCACAGGTGTATAAATAATTGAGTAAAGTACCCATAATAAGTTTGACAAATTGTTGAGGTTATTTAAATTGATTCGGATAGTAATGAGCCATTTTGGGGTATTTTTGGGGGTGTAGTTGGACTTTCACTTTGACATGATTGAGCAATTTAATCAATTTCACAAGACCCACATGGAAAGGATTAAGGAAAACTGATAAGAGGACGGGTGTAGATGAGTGGTAATTGGAATGGCTTTTACAGAGCGACTGTGTAAAAGCGGGCTCGATTCCGTAAATATCACTGTTATATGGAAAGGTTTTCGGCGGAGCTACTAAACCGTTGCCATGGACATGAAGTGGCTTCTTCTACTAACTTTGAAGGTTATATTTATGACCTCTAACAGCTTTTATCGAGCCTTTCACTTCGGGAGCAGGCTCATTTTTGACAGAGTGAGTGTACATATGTAGTGATTCTGTGATGATCCTGGAATTGAAAAATGAAAAGTTGCCTTAATAGGTGTATTGGGACAATAGACGTAGCTTTCCACAGGTATCCGTTTCATAAAGCTTCTATTTTTTGACATTTAAATACCCCAATTGCAAAATAAGAAGTAAAGCAAATGGATTCTCCATAAACCCGTCGAAATTTATACTGCACGTTTTAAGCGGCAACAAACTGAGAGTCCCAACCGATTTAAAAGTCAGCTATACTTCGCCATAACAATTCTAGACGTGTAGAACGCTTTCAGTTCGGCAAGTTCGAAACTTAACTGTTTTTATTGGGTTCAAAAACCGAACTTTGGCCGTTAAAATTCTACGAAATTCTTTGTGGATGGTTTCCTTTTTATAAATCTAACAAAGTTTACCACATGGTTCGGCAATAGGACCTCTTCTGTGCAACGCTATCCACACCATAATTTAAAGAATTAACTTCAAGCATGTAAATGTAGACGCAGTGCTTAGTGGTTAGTGTGTTGGACTACTAAGCGAGGGTTCCCAGGTTCGAATCCCGCTAAAAACCTAAATTCCAACTCGGGGTTTTTTCACTGCGCCACCTCTTGCGAAAGTCTGACAAACATCCGAGAGTATAACTGTCTTGAAAGAGCTTCTCAATTAGCCGTTTGAATTCGGCATAAAATTGTAGATCCCTTCCATTCGTTCCAAAAATGAAAAACTCGCACAAACGAATGGTTGTGAGAAGCTTGGCCCAGGGTTCTACAGAACTGTTGCGCCAAATATTGTTATTATTTTTTATATACATAATTATGTTCGTACTTCGTAGTAAACTCGTAATCTACTTAGATATTGATGAAATCTTGACTAAGATATTATTGAAGTCCTTCTGCATGCCTCGAGCTTTATTTCTTTTACTTGTCGGTAGAAATATGTTTTCTAAAACCACTAGTTATAGTCGGACATTAATTGTCTTTTATTCTTCAGTTTTATTTCATTACTTGACATTACAATCCTAAATCTCAACCAATATAAAAAGCTTAAAGCCGTTTCTAGACAATACTTTTCCAAGTCTTTTGAGCTATCAATAGCCTTCATGCTCCATCCAGATGCTGAGCTACAATAAGTTGAAAACCGATCTTATATTTAAAAATCTAAACTAAAGTTTTTGATTGTAGCTTAGTTATGGTCAGGGCACATCGGCAGCGTTATATGTACAAAAATAAAACTGTTTACCTACCTACCTTCCATAGAACCTTAGTATCTTCCTCATAACACTGATGGATGTCCCTAAACGTGCTTGTTTTCGAATTTTTTCCCTCTAGCCGGAGATTGGTTGGCTTTGACTTGCCACCAGACTGTGCTCCAAAACTTGATTATTGGTCACCAAGGATTTTTATGCTCTCGGATACATGAGAAAAACCTTGTCAAAACGGGTATGAGGAGATAAAGCAAAACTGACGAAAATGTCATCTCCAGGATGCCTTGGAAAATTAAAGCCTTCAGCACTAAGAACCCTGACCATTCCAACTCATCGTTCATCGACCGTGAATGGAGTCTTAATCCGCTAACGAAATCTTCGATTATCCGCTTGTGGATGAGCTTCTGTGGACTGTTTCTGACCCTTTATTTGCGTAACAACTACGACTTCTCCTACCATAACTCATCAAAGTTTCACAGATTCCATCCTCTCCACACTGATAACCAACCTTGTTGTACACAGCTACGTTCGACTACTTTACCTTTGCTAACACATCATGCGAACCAGTTTAACCTACAAAATGCGCACGCTCTACCTTAAAATCTTAACAACCTTACAGACTCGTACGTCGATATTTTATGCTCGCAAACACTCGTAGACAATGCACACCGAGTCGATATTCAAAGCATGAATCGATATCATATTTTAGTTATCTAAATAGGACTCGGGCTGACATTCACACTGAGGTCACACGCCAGCCAGAGCCAGAGTATGGCGGCGGCGGTGGACACATTCATATTACGACACACGACAACAATGGTGCTCTGCGAAACAGCAATATGCCGTGAGGTGGCTTACTTGGCCCCTGTGTGTGTTGTACAGCAATAGAATTATCTGCACTTTGCCATCGAGCAGCAATTTTTTGTTTTTTGTCCTTCCTCCAGTGATATTTTATGTTCTTTCTGTTAAAGCTGGTTCGCACGGGTTAAAGGAGACGTATTATATTCTCTGCGGCACCCATCTGCATGAGCCATTAATGTTTTGTCGCTTCCTTGGCAGCCATCGAATTGAGACTAATTTTCAACTGAGACACATGGGACAGTCGTGGTTCGAGGTGACAATCTGACACTGTAAGCAAGGGCGATACCTCTCTGAATGCCCAGGAAGTACTGGATACTGGTACACACGGGCAGGCATACTTTCACCCTACAAGGTAGAAGTAGGTATACACCTTATGTTAATATTTGGTATTCACGATAGAGCCGCCGTATCGGCATTTTGTGAAGTGAATACTGAACAGTCGCGGTTCGAGTCCATATATGTGCTGGGAAGACAAAGCAAGCGAGTTTAAAGGTTGCATTGCATGGAATGTGAGTCTATGTGGATGCAAAGTAGCCAGGATCGGTACCTGTGACGTGCTCCGTGAGCTAGGTTACCAAGGTCGGGGTATTAAGAAGCAATTTGTGGGGCCGCTTGGATTTGGGTGGTTCGTTTGATTATTGAAATTGCACTCTTTATTCTATTAAGCTCTTGAAGTAGGTATCTAAAGACTTCTTTGCTTGAATAGTAGTTGGAGGACCTAAGATAAGTCGCAATCAAATAAACACTTGTCAGTCAAATTACCTTTGAGGTTCTGTCTTCCTGGGGACGCCTTAACCAAGTAATTGAAGGAGCTTACTCGTTGATCTCAGATTCTTTTCAATATTTTTTAGCATTATAATTAGCAATCGATTATATTAAGGCGCCCGCTTAAAAGAGCGCTTTAGGAACTTCGGAGGTCGAGAATAGCTTTGAAAAGGACCCCGGTAAAAGAATCAAGTATGTAAGTGCCACCAGCAGGTTGGTTGGGACGTCTTGATAAATCCAAAGCCATTCAAGACAGATTGACCAGAAAAACCTGACGATACCCTCAAGCCTCAAGGCATTTAAAAGTAAAACCTTTGAGCTTTTGTTAGAAGCTAGTTTTCTTCTGGACAGCCATCGGTACAAATTTTGAAATTAAACTTGGTTTCTAAAAAAGAGTCATGATTCGAACTCGAAGTGGAAAATGATGAAGGATGAAATTCGATTTTGCATCTATCAACATGTATCCACCTTGTGGAAGTATCAAGTTAGGCTTGGAAATGTTTTCGACACCAACTCCAAACGAATCTTTACTTTTACTTGGGAGTAGCTATTATATATACCTATACTCCTTGGCGACGGCGGTGAATGATTTGAAAAGTCAATCACTTTATTGGTATACATTTTGACTCATCGGATTAAGCTGAATTTAACGGGAAATCTCTAAAACACGTGCCCAAGCTTGTTCTTTGAAATGTCCCTTCCCAGAAGTAACATCATGTCAATAAGCACGACAGATCCAATGAGACCTTTCTTTAAAAACAAACTCATGATGAGCTTAGTCAGGAAATATTTCTGTAAAGTTATCCCCCATGAGATAGAGGGCGACTTGTTGACTGAATGTATAACTTTGGTGGGCCTTTTTCTGGACCAAGACTATACTTAAGTTAGGGCACTATACGAGCCACTGTGTAGGTGGAACACCTAGACCTAGGCCACCTGTTGTTTCAAGGCTTCCATATGAAATGGTGAATAAGTTCTAAAGTGCCCTTTCTAAAACAGTTCTTTTATAACTGACCCTGGACGCAGCTCTAAACGCGAAGAAGAAAGTGCGACCAAGTATTGGTGGACGATTCTAGAACTAAAAACAGTTCGGTGCCCTCAGCCTTAAAGTCTTAGAGTCTGTAAGATGCTTAGAACCTTCACCACTTTGAACCTCGAGCATGAGCTTAGGATTTTCCTAAATTTTGGCACATGACTTATAGCTACTATGAGACTGGTTTTGGTTTTTAAACGGACTCTGGTTTTTAAAGGAACGAGCCTACTGACGATGTTGGTCATCAAGGCGGGCTTACCTTGATGACGCTTTGGCGTCAGTTTTGCAAAAGGCCAAAGGCAGATCTCTTGGTTTATATGACAAGCATCAATATCTTGCAAGATGGTAAACCACAGTGTCTCAGACAGGGTTTTAACTTTGAAGGTCCTTAAGTACTAACAGAGGCAAAAGGTGATTTGGTTGAGTGGGATTAGTTCCGTTTCAGACAAATTAAAGATTGAATTGAAGAGCATAAACCTCTGGCAAAACAAATGTTTATAGGACCCACGGGCTCACCAGTCCAAAAGCTGCATATCAACTATCCGATCTGTCACCGTTCCGCCTAAAACTACAACTACAGCATAACCAACCATTCGGAAGTGCGCACTATTGAGTCCACATTAATCCACATGCATCCCCAAAGCGGTTTTCACTTTTATTCCATCCAAAACAAATCCATTCAGATCTCTAAAGCCAAGCAAGTCACTTTCGGAGCAATTTATCCTCGGAAACTATGCCCACCATGGTACACCATATGCGCCATCAGCACATAGAGCACAGCCGAGTGTCGGCACTTTTGCGGTTTTCTGTGCGGCAATTTGAAAAACGAGTCTGATTTTGGCCATTTGTTCGACGGCACGGAAACTGTGCCTTCTGAAAGAGAAAATTGTGCGTGCTGGCACTCGGACCGGAGAGAAAAACTTTCGTTTGCAGGAATACCCATCGCGGCAATTGGCCGCGCAGAAGTAGAAGACGAAAAGAAAATGCATCGCTCGCCACATGCATTTGATGTGGTGTCCAGTTCTTTTTTTTTTTTTTTTTTTCTAATTTTCTGATGTTCGAAGCGTAAAACTTGAATGCAGCAATCATCTGGAAGATGATGGCACACACACAAAATGACGATGATGATGGCGATGGACGACAACGACAACGAAGCAGATGATGATGATGATTGAGGTATTTAGGCGGTTTGAGATTAATAAATGCCCAGATACTGAGATTGCAGATGCGAAAGAATGCGCGACATTCCGATGAGCGCCTTATAGCTCTGGACATACTCAGGTTGATGCTGTTGCTGACGATGGCAGCGCAAGGCGCGGACAAACTCTTTCTGTTCCGCATATTTGCGAAGCGTGTGGATTTAACACACACACACGCTCGCATAAATGATTGTTAACCACAAATTTTCTTTCGAATAGGAAAGTCGGTTTTTGTCTTTTGTTTCAAGGAGACGTTTCCAAACGATTATTTTTGCGGATGATGCAAGCGGCATGGTACGGGTGGTCGGCGTGTACCTGGGAGAAACAATTGGACATGAGCAATTAGCATGGATGGGTAGGTATGCTGAAATTTGCCAAAAACGCATCATTATTGGAATTTAATAAGTGCTTCCCAATACGGCCTGATGAGTCGGTGAATTAGTCAGTGCGAGGTAAATGGGAAAGAGTATGCCAATCATGTGCGCGCAGAAAAGGAGAGAAGTTGTCTCTTAGACAAGACAGCAACACAATTCCTTGGCAAAGTGAAAATAAAGCGGTGCTGGTCGTATATGGCGGGGTAATGTGTTTGTGTGGTTACTGAGGGGAAGTAACTTACAAGAATGTTGCAAGTGGCGAGGGGATCTTGTAGAACGAGATTTCATACCTATACAGGTATATGGGAAAGGTGACAGCGAACCAGTTCAAGGGCTTTAGGAGAACTAAGCTTATCAAGGCGACTAGCAGATCCAAGACAAGCCCCAAAAAATGTGTACAACCATGGGAACATTTATATAACATCCAAATTTGACTGTGCGTTGACGAACGTCCGAAGTTCAATACCTATACCTATACGCTTCCAAATGCTTAGTAGCTTCAAAACCAGTACAGAATAGGAATGCTTTGACCTATGGCAGATACATTAGTCTCTTTTGACATAAGGGATGCCATTTCCATTTTGAAAAGAGGACGTCAATCTCAAGAAATTAGGACATTTGCCTCAATCCTTTTTGGAAAGACATCAAACATTTTTTTTTATAGAAAAACAACTTTTTTATTCACAACAAAAAAAAAAAAACAATAAATACATACATTATGTAAGTTTAAAAAAAAGGGTAATCTCATAGCATTTTTCCATTATTGTAAGTTCTTGATATAAATTTTCAAAACCTTAAAAATGTCATTTGAAAAATAGTGACGATACAGAGATGTCAACAATTTAAAAATGTCGATGCAATATAAAACAAAAAGAAAGACGAAAAGGACACATATTGAAAAAGAAGTAGGACTGCCTCGGACGCCATAAAAAAGAGGTCGGTGCGCGGGGAAAAGAGGACGGTTTTTTTTTAATGGAAATTGCGCTTCTTTCTGCATTTAAATTTGATGGCTCTTTGGCTGTGTACCTAGGAATGGCAGAGTCAAATGTAGCAAACTTTACCCTACTAGCTGTAACGAAAAACTCTTAGGCACACCCCACTGAAGTGCGCACCGATGACGTTATTTTATTATTTTTCTCTCAAACACCAACGAAAAGAAGGCGGCACACGGTTGTCATTCACCAATCACCACCAGTCCATGTACAAATATTTCCTATAATGAGAAACACCTGCGAGCTGACATCTGACTGAGGACCAGTTGGCTAAATGTTGGAAATTAAAACTAAATTCATGTTCTTTTGACAAGTTCGTATGGTTTGGGTGTGTAGTTTTAACGTGTTCGGGCAAAAAACCACATACGAGCAGTCACCGTTTTAAATTTAATTATATGTTTTGACAAAATTTAGTTTTGTTTCAAGATAAAGCTGCTTCAGTATCAGGGTCATAAACCTTTAGACATTCATAGATTCATGAGGGACGCAAGACGACACATAATTCCAGCAGTTTCTTTAAACCCACCTTTACCGACTTTCGATAAAGTCAACAGCTTTCAGACTCAGTCTTCTTCAATACAAGTTGAAATTAAAAGCGAAAGACGAATGAGGTTTGAGAAAGTACATAGCTGCTTACAACTGTAACAACGCTAATATTCGAGTTGCGTGTTCAACAGGTGGTATTCCAAATGTAATGACTATCTACCTTACCGACACGAATATGTTCTTTTTTAGTCACAGTGTGAGTTTTTCATGAGGTTTATGTGACACCAAGACGGAAACCTGAGGTCATAAGACTATATCTCGTCACTGGGAGCAGCCTACCGCAGGATTTGTGTTTTCCCGGTTATCGAACCTGAGAAACCCCGCTCAGTCGCTCAACTCAACTGATACCTGCTATTACATCTAGAAGACTATCTAAATCACCTACGCAACAGCAACATCAGCCATCAGGAATTCTTTAAATTTAGGTGTAAATAGAGCTATTATATAATCAAGAAAAAGTTATGGTCCCAAAACTGAACCTTGCGGCACACCAATTTAAAAAAAAAACATTTGGGAATGTGAAGGAGTTACTTATTTGGTGATAACTGAACCAATGGGAGGCTACTTGTATGAAAATTTTTGCAGTTGCAGTAAGATATACCTTCCTCGAGATGGGCCATCTTCCATATTTCATAAGAACCACTTATGTTGGGTGTTCCATACATGACAGATTTTAATGGTGTCTTCATAACTAAATGTCAAAGAATAGAAAACGATATCACAAAGTTTAGTAAAAAAAACCTTCTACTCTACTGTTATGACGAAAGACTTTTAAGCTACGCATTTGTTTGTCCGGACTCCGGATTAATCTCGGAAACTAATAAACGGACTTCGAAGAAGCCTTCACTTAAATATTTGTTGAGTTCCTCTGCATGCTGTAGGATGTATATTCCAATCTTACAATCTTTGAGTAAACTACAAGTTGATCAAGTTTGCCCAAAAAATTGCATAAGAAAAATGTTTCCCGTCCGCCGTTTGAATTTTCCTAAAATGTGAACGGAACAAACTATGTATACCACGATTGAAGTAACTTACCTACCATCCAAACAGTGCCTAGTCCTTTAAATTCAAGTGCAAAGGAAAATGCCATACAAACGTCAGTTTGTCAAAAAAAATACATTAGACGTCATTTGGTGCAAATTTATTTCTTTAAAAATGTTTCCAAACTCCCCCGATTCTGCCACTTAAAAATTAAAAGCTCACACAAAAAGCACACTATAGCCAAACCCGAGGCCACAACCATTCCCATCCAAATCAGCCGCAGATCGTCAACTTTAAGCGGCACAAACTCTGGCTTCTCGACAATTCTCAGAAATTGCAACTTTCCAGCTTCGATGAGCTCCAGAAAGGCCTTTCGCTGCCAAAACTCCAACAATCCGGATGAGTACGCCTCCAAAATGGCACAGTTGAACATATTCTTGTAAATCGAATTCTCGTTGACAGGAAACCCCATTAAGAACCTCTTCGCAAGACACATTTCCCTATCCAATCGAAACAGGGGATTCTTAAGGAGCCTCTGCTGCTCCTGAGCTACGACCCACTTGACATTGTTCACCAGATAAGAGTACGACGTATTGAAGCTGTCTCTGAACTTGACAAACTTGGCAAAGTCCGCCTCCATCAGGAACAAATCAGAATAGTACTTGATATCTTTTACCTTGAGCTTTAAGACGTAAAACTCTGATTCGAGGCAGTAGATTTTGAAGCCCAATGCCCGCAGGTCGTCCAACGTCTCGATTTTCTTCTCACTCGGCGGGCTGTAGAGATAAGTTTGGAGGAACGCATCGTACGATGTCACCAGGATGATGCCAATCATGCAGATCAGTAGATAGACGAGCCGGATCTTGTTCGAGGCATTCGGGATCTCTATGAAAGATTGAGCTAGAGCGCCCCGCAAGCAACTGTCATGGATGATGTAGTTTAGAAATATCGTCTTTCGTCCTGACATATACACAGCCGACTCCAGCAAAGCTGACAAAATTAGGATCACAACAATCGTAGTGAGCAGAGCCTCCCACTGGAAGATGATCATGAATATCTGGTAGATCGGTATCTTCGGCTCGACAGGTATCATTACACATATATCGACGAACTCTAAGGGGTATGTGATAATATAAAGCGACATCGAAGATGTTGTTGCTGATGAAGTGTCAACTATATCGGTGGTAACGTACTTTTGGAATAGGTCCTGTGCTGAGCTCTCTGGCTTGAATATAGGCGAGCTTATGTTGGCGTTGTGCTTCTTGGCCACGGCTAGGATAAAATTGGCTGCATACCCGCCGATGGACGTCTCGCCGCGTTTGTTCGTCCAAATAATCGTTTTCGGCTCGGATCCGCCGAATACCACAGACATTTTGTGGCCCTTCAGATCCCGCAGGCGGTCTGGGAAGTATCCATCCGTGGGGGGTCCGTCGACAATTGAGTGTTCCTCAATGACGAACTCTGGCATGTGAGTGTAGCTGTAGTAGGTAAGTGTTGTGGGAAAGTCTCGAAAAACAGCCAGAGCATTGATCATGCGGTTGCTCCAACAGGACTCGAATACAGTTGCCAAAACCTCGTCATCCTTGGAAGGAAAGTTGAGGAGGAAAACGGTTTTCGAAAATCTCATATGATCCAAGTAAACCCAAAGATCGTACAAGATGTCGTCGTAGTCCGCAATCAAATCGATGTACACAATTACCAAGATGTCGGCGCTGAACTTGCCCTTAACATAGAACGAGACTTGCTCGGTGGTCACAATCACAGGAACATCCAGCGCAATCGAAATATCCCTGATGAGGTCGTCGTCGTCAGGTTGGTTGGAGTTTTTCAAAATGAAAACACTTTGAAATTGCTCGAGCTTCTGGATGTCCTTTAGGAACAAAATTACAGAGGGATTAGATATCGGCTCAGGTGCCAAAATTACAGCTGACGCTGAAAGTGCAGCGAGCACGATTAGACCTAACGCGACTGTGGACATTTTGGTGTAAACGAGCGAGTGACGGGGGTTTTTATACAGAAAATTTTGGTATGCGAAGGGATACTTTAGACAGTCTTAGGGGACATTTTCGTTAATCAATTTGAATTGATTAATTTTTGGGAAACATTTTAATGAAATTAAAAAACGCTTACACTGGGTAGGTGTGGGGATACTTGCGTACGGTAAGTTATAATGACATGTTGTGGCTGCTTTATTAAATTACTCTCCGAGTCCTTGGTGGTAGATTGCAACTGCATGGTGGCCTAATGGGACTGCACTAGGTGTGGCCAGCCACCCTAACCTAACATATGGTGGATATTTAAGAATCGGTTGAGGGTGCGATGCAGGCGAGAGGGAAATTAGCTTAATTGAGGACGGCCACGGTAACACACAATGGCCAGGCCAAATTAAAAGGTAGAAGTTCAAGCCTGAACAAATAAAAATCTTGCCTTGTGATAAAAGGATCAAAGATCTCGATACACTTGCAAATATATTCGTAAGAAACGCTTTCTTAGTTAGTCCTCACCTCAGTAGCGGTTTTCGAGGTTTATTGAAGTAGGTTAGGTGGAAGTGGCCGTCAGCAAGAGTCGATGCATAACTTCACTACAGATTAAAAGGAGTCAGTTGGACGAGCAGAAAGTGCATATGGCTTGTGTAATACCACGTTTGAACTACTAATGAAGCCTTAGAGAATTCTTATTTTTGTTAATAGTTGCTGCGATATGATAGAGTAGTTTTCTCTTCTAGAATAGCCTTTCGGTGCTTAACGGGCACGAAGCATCTACAAAAGTCGCTTAAATATACCCAAGAGTTTTTGAATGCAAACTTTAAATGGCGCCAATTATAGGTAGTGGTGATGCAGACATTTAAAGCATTACTTAACAAGCGGTGGCCTAATTTGCTGTGTCGTTCCACTTCACAAAGCTATTTTTTATACCTTCTTGAGCATACGGCTTGACAATATGTTCGAATAATGGGTACCTTACCTACATGCTTATTGAGCTATTCAGCTTTAAAGTTTCCTCGAACGACACTGAGCTCTGAAACATAGCAAAGTCTCAAATTTAACTACTGTGGTTAGTTCTTAGAAGATCTATAGTCTGGAGATGGTATAGGGTTCATAATGATAAACTCCGAGGTTATAGAGTAGCGATAACATTCAAGCTAGAAGATATGTTGACAAAAGCGTCTGAAAAGCATTTGAAATGCGACAAAGAAACCCATCAAAATGGCATCGAAGAACGTGAAGAAAAACGCATCCAAGCCGAGTCGAAGAATGCGACAAAAACGCTGAAAGACGAGGTAAAAATAGCGTTTCATTGAAATACTCATCGTAAAGAGCATCAAAAACGTTTTAAAGAGTACGATAAAACAAATTAAAAAAAACGGGTCCAAAACATGACACGTCAAAAACCCACCAAAAAGGCTCTGGAAAACGCATCTAAAAAACGTCAAAAAAAAAGTCTCAAAATCCACGTTCAAAAAAGGCGAATAATGTGCCTAAAACTAAGTGGAAAATGCGTTGAAAACTCTTTTAAAATGTATCCAAAACCGAATCGAAAGACGCATCGCAAAACCGACAGAATCTAGTTCAAAAACGAGTCCAAAAATAAAACAAAAAACTTTTAGAAGTTCAGAGGTAGATCCGGAAAACGTCGAAAACGCGACAAAGAATACCTCAAAAAGCAGATCCAAAAACGATCTAAGAAATGCGATAAAGAAATGTCACAAAACGGTTTGAAAAACAACCAATAGTACGTCTAAAATGCACCAAAAAGGCGTCGAAAAACGCATGCGAAAACGGGTCTAGAAACGAGCCTAGAAACCCCTTTGAAAGCGCATTTAAAATGTTTCCAAAAACGAGCCAAAAAACCTAAAAGATACGTCGAATAACTATCAATAAACGAGTTAAAAAACGAGTCCAAAAATAAGACTAAATCCTTGTACAACAAAGTACCTACACCTTCAAATATAGGTTCAAAAGTTCGACAGAAAAGTCCAGAAACGATTCAAAAATTGCCACAAGCAAATGTGTTGAAAACACGACTAAGAAAACCGTTGCAAAGCGCATCTGAAACGCTCCTAAACACGAGTAAAGAAACCGTTGAGAAAGTATCTAAACTGTAACCAAAACCAAGTCCAAGATACCTCGAAACCATCAATAAGACCTCAAAATCGAGTCAAAAAAGCGTCCAAAAACAGCAGAAATAACTCGCCCAAAAACAAGTTCGAAAATGGGTCCAAAAGTGATTCAAAAAATGCGTTCCAAAAAATCTGGCAAAAAGTATAGAGCCTATTGAGTCAATTGTATATCATCCCTTTCATTATATGTTGCTAAAAAAAAAGAAGATGGTACTCGGTCGCTGACCATTATATCCTGTTTTGTTTTCGCGTCTGTGAGCCTTTCCTTAGCCAATTTATTGTGAACAACACTTTTCGAGTTATCCCAAGAATCCACAGTGCATTCTGAATCGAGGCATAAATCGAATTAACTAATTAACAGAATCCAAGCAAAATGTTTTTTTTTTTGCTATCCAAGAAGAATGCTTTGGTCACTGTGTCACTTGCAACCATTAACTGCCACCAATTAAAGCGTTATTTCCAACCGGCTCTACACCATTGCGACTGACAGCGGATTGCGTCAATCCTTGGCAGAAATTTCAAACACAATATGAGTCATCAATGAATGAATGGCAAAAGTGGAACCGTGAACCGTCACCACCAGCCACCGCCTCAAGTGGAACGAACTCATGCTCTCGTCACGCAAGCGGCAAACAGAAGCAGCGACAGCAGCCCAGAGAGAAATACATTTCAAATGAAGTGATTAAAAGCCGATATTGTTTATAGCTGGAAGGAATGCCGTCAATTTCCTTATGCAGTTGCGTGTATTGGTCGCTTTTTGTCCAGCAGCCAGCATAGATATTGCGAAGACAAGCCGAGAAAATGGAAATTGTGCGGCATAGATGTGGAATCGGAATTGGTTTTGGAATTGGAACTACTTACTTTGTGTCTTGAGCTTTGCTCGAGATGTTGGCTTCAGTTGTTTGATGTCATTCGGATGCATACATATATGTATGCTCTTCGGAGGCTTGGTCAGAGTCACCAGTGGTGCAGTGTATATAACTAAACGAGTGCGAACGCCTAAGATGGTTTAACTGCTTACTGGTATTTCCTGACTGATTGTTGCGTAATTGCATGGAGAATTGTGATACAGGGTGATGTCGATTTTTTCGTTGCTACTCTTGGAAATATAAAATTCTGAACTTATCGCAGTCTTTCTAATTTTATACCTACATTTTAAATATATTTTTTCGAATAGTTTTTAAACAAAACTTGCAATTTCATTGCCTTTCGACAGTTTCTGTAAGCAACTCTTGTTAGATGTATACATATTGGCATACTTACTGAACACATTCTTTCGAACTCAGAGATTTGATTTGAAGAAGATCTCCTTCGGACGGCGAGTTCATATGAGTATCGCATTCGAAACATGGTTATACGACACCAGCAAATCTCGGTAGATAAGGCTGCATTTACACGGTCACACATTCCTAACAAGAAGGTTTAGAGGGATGCTAAATACTAAATAGCCGTGTGACTGATAGAGACAGCATCACCTAACACGCAAAAAAAACGTGACACGTATTTAGGTCGGCCGTCTTGTTTACGTGATAGAAATTAGAGAAAAGCTCCGCATGTTGATATTTTTATAGCGATGACTACTTAGAGAAATTCCGCATTCCTATAAAACAATATGGTTTCCGCAAATGATGAACGGACAATTATTTATTTTTTTCGTGTAGCTGATTGATGAATTGTTGGTTTAATTTACTGAAACTATTTACCACTCTCTTTTCAAGTGTTTCAAATTAGAAATAAAAATGTTGGTGAGCGTCCATTTCCGTTTTACGTATCTATAATAATTATGGGCAGAGCATCCATGACACTTTAGGCATCTGATTTGTGATCTCATTCTTACGCCTTTAATAGTATTGATTGCGGATAAACGGATCTCTCTGTCCCGTTTCATGAAAAATGCGCGTGCGGGATAGTGTAAATGCAGTTTAAATCACCGGCGATTCGTCAAAACTCGCTGTCAAGAACAAAGTGCGATTACATGGAGAAGTTCATGTGAAGTATGAAGAAGATTTATTTTGCAATTTGAGGGAATGGTTTTGGTTAAAATTACAATATAAAAAATGGGTGTCTACGACATATTTTTCTGTACAGCTTTGAGTATTGAAAGAACGGACTTGCTGCTTGGCCTCATACGTCAGTTGTAAAAATAACATTTGAACAATAAAATGTCACTCAGTGAACTTATTTTCATATCCATCCTAAGCCATTATAATCTTTTTTGTAGAAGACCCCGAACAGTGTTTTCGACTGTCAGTTACCACATTTAATTCCAAGATTATTCGTTTCAAAACCGGAAAAATTTTCTTTTTTTTAGACTCTGAATTTTAAACCCCTTAAATTCCCCCAAAAGTACCTAGATGTAAATGATCTTATAAAAACAGCATTTAAGCGTTACTATATAGGTAGGTATATAATTATTATTTTTGTACAAGTCTGTACGCAGTTTTTCTGTCGAAAAGAAATTTGACAGCTGTCATCTAGTCCTGGAATTTACTTTGAATAACCATTTTAGGAAGTGTTGTTTGCCTAAATGGTGTTTTTTTTTAAAGATTTTTATGAGTTTGTTTTTCAGCGAAAAGAAATTTGACAGCTAGTTAAAATTGACTTTAAAAAAGCCATTTTACCACGAGCAGTTTGCCGAAATGAGTTTAAACTGGACCATACACTTAGGTGCTAAAGAAACTGGTATAAAATAAGACTTTATTTCATTTGCGGAGGACTCAAAACAGGACGTGATTTATCATGAATCACTGAAAAAATAAGAGGTCCCAGCTGACTTCCCTGAGGTATCTCTGACGCTTAGTAGAATGCCACGTTCTCCATATATTTCCTCTATTCTTTATTCACTTTAATTTTGTTTCGACACGTCTTTAACATTTACATCGGACCAATAGTCTCAAAAACCAACCTACTCCCAAGCTCGCACTTCTTTATTTTACAAATTAAAGCCGCATGCCACCCTGTATCCTATACCAAAAAGACTATAACCCCAAAAGGGGTTTACAACGACACCAAACAAACATGTTGCACTTCTTTCGCTCTGGTATAACTCGCTGGAATGTGCCGCAGATATAACACATCGGGGCCAAGCTGTGCAAGAATTTTCGGAATTTACATCTAATTAGATTGAAATCTACACTTTAGCCGGCACGGCACCGCAGGTGCACACAGATCTCCAACAAAAAGCATATCGTCGCCAAGAAAAGCCCCATCGCCAACAGCATCACCATCATCCGCAGGTCCTCGACTTTCATTGGCTCAAAAACCGGCCTCGAAGTCATATCCTTCAGCTTAAGCTTCCCCGCATCGATGAGTTCAAACAACGAATTTCTTTGCCAAAATCCCACAAGGCCCGACGAATGCGTCTGCAACATGTGCCTATTCATAACATCCTTGAAGATGGAGTTCACGTTGAGGGGAAAAGCCATCGGTATTATATTGAAGACGCACATCTTCTCGGGCTTACGGAACAGCGGTTGGCTGAATATCTTCTGCTGTTCCTGCACGATGGTCCACTTGAGGTTGTTAACTATGTAGGCGTAGGTTGTATTTAGTGAATCCCTCACCGCCAGATACTTTGCAAAATTTCCCTCGACGACAAACATCGGTCGGTACCTTTCGTCGTACATATTGCCCAAGCCCTCAAACTCCTCCTTCAGTATGTAGATCTTCCGACCCGACGCAAGTAGGTCATCGTAGCTACGAATCTTCGCCACACTCGGTGGACTGGTTACGTACGTCTGCAGATGCGAGTTGTACGACGCGGAGAGTACCATCCCGAGCAGACATATCAGCAGATAGATATACCTTATCCTCAGTGGAGCGCTGCGGATCGCAAAGAACGACAGACCCATGACGCCTCGCAGACAGTTGTCATTGATGATGTAATTAACGAGATTGGTATCGAAGCCTGATATCCGTTTGGTGTACTCCAACACCGCCGAGAGGAGGGCAATGAATCCGACTGTGATGAGTAGCGTTTCCCAGCGAAAGACGATCATAAACAGGTCACAGCCTGGGACGCTCGGTTCAATGGGTAGCATTAGGCACCAATTAATGTACTCGTAGGGATAGGTGAAGCCCAGCTCGGAGACAGTTATCCACGTATGAACCGCTGAAATGTCAACTGTTCCATTTTGGACGAGAGCGAGCAGCTCCCGGGCGGATGCATCTGTACTGATTATCGGAACCAACGTTATGTTGTGCTTCTTGGCCAGAGCTTGGAAAAGGTTGCCAATGTACCCGCCTATGTGGGTGCGGTTTTCCTTTGTTTGGGAAAATATTATCTTCGGTTCGGAGCCGCCGAAGGCAACGCGCATTGGATGGCCCTTAAAGTTGCTCATACGCTTTGGGTAGTAACCGCCCCTTGGGGGCCCACCATCAGTGGCCAGAAGTTTTTCGATTGCGAAGGAGGGTAAATTCGTGTATCTGTAGAAGACGGATGATGTGGAGAAGTTCTGATCTATGGCCAGGACATTGATTACACTGTTCTTCCAACAGAAGTGAAACAGTTCCCTTAAAGCCGATTTTTTCTTTTTCTTCAACAAGAAAACCACTTTGGATGAGGTTATTTCTCGGAGGATCATCACCATCCGTTCGAGAATTGACTCACCAGAGCCTTCTTCTAGGTACACAACTGTTAGAACTTTGCAGTTAAATTTGCCACTCAGGAAAAACGACGTGGACTCCGAGAAAACGAGGAAAGGAATGTCGACTGTCACAGACAGGTCTTTAACGAAATGCGTTCCAAAGCTGTCGTCTAAACTTGTGTTCGAATTTTTTAGTATCAACACGTGTCGGAAGTGTTCTCTCCTGTGAACGTCCAGCAGGAATTTCTGGACTGTGTAGTTGGAGTCGATATCGGTAGCCACCATGCCGAGATATGAAAACACAATCCACAGGACTAGGGCACCCATTGCAGGCAGAACCAAAACTGTTGTGAGCCCCGTACATATGACGGGGGTATTTATAAATACACTTCAAATTGAACCTAACGCCAAATTAACATAATGCTGGGTGGACTTTATGTGCTTATCCAGTTAATAGCCGCTAAACTGATAAAGTTACGCCCAGGGACTTTGGCAGAATAAACATGCCTGAGCTGAGGTAATTTGGGGGACCAACCAACAGGTGCACAGTTCCCATGAGTTGGAAACGTTATCAATTTTTATATTTACAGTGTTTGCTTTGGCGTGTCCTTTGGTGTTATTTGTGACCTATGATGGAGGATAGCGATTGGAAAAAAAAGACCAAAACTTCGTCATAATCACAAAAGGCCCGACGGCAACTTGGTTCCTAGAGGCCCGACGGCCGCGTGGTTCCAAGGATGGGAAAGAGGGGGGAAAAGCAATCCAGCAAAATGCCGACACTGCTGATTTAAGGCCGGTTTCCCAGAGGAAATCCAGCCGCCAAAAAATTTTGGGGAGCCTTATCTGGTACACGAGATTGGTACTAATTACACTAGGACAAGTCTCTCTCTTATTCGGGTACTCATTTGTTTCCCCACCACTAAGAGAGTGTGACGCAGTGGCTTAGTGGTTAGTGTGTTGGACTACTAAGCGATGGGTCCCAGGTTCGAATCCCGCATAAACCCAAAATTTCACTGCGCCACCTCTCGCGAACGTCTGACAAACATCCGAGAGTAGAACTGTCTTGAAAGAGCTTCTTAATAGTCCGTTTGGAATCGGCATAAAATTGTAGATCCCTTCCATTCGTTCCAAAAATTAAAAACTCACACAAAACGAATGGTTGCGAGAAGCTAGGCCCAGGTTCCCTACAGACCTGTTGCGCCAACTATTATTATTATTATTAAGAGAGTGTGACTTCTACGTGACCAATGCAAATTTTCCCTGTCACATACGGGATGGGTACAATAGCCGAGAGTGTGACGAAAGGGGACGTCTCGTTACACCATGAGTTTCAACAAGATTTCCATTTATTACTGTTCACATTCCTGTCGAATATTATAAAGGGCTGCGATTGCCTGAGGCTTGTCGGCATAAGACCGCGACTTCAAGTAGGGTAAGGTAGGGAGGAGTTGACAGGCAGGAGGAGTTGACATCAGCACTTTTCGGAAAAACTAAGACCTTGGCAGCTCTTTCAATGATGAGAAAACGAAGCTAGTAACGATTCTTTTGAGTGATAAATAAACAATTACTGTGGTCTAGGAGATAAGCGAAGCGGAAATCTTTTTTATTTTTGTGCCCATTTCATCTTACTTTTATGGTAAGCAATCCAACTGTAATTTTTAAATTATGTAGCTTTTGACATTGAAAGTGCAATGTAGTGCACATTCATTCGCTTTAAAATAACTAATAAATAATCGTTTATCCTGAGCACCAGCACAAACGTGTTTATTTGTATTAGTTCCAAAAGTTATCGAAAAGGAGGATTTGACATATGTGCTGAAGGAGGAATTGACAGAGTGTCAAATCCTAATTTATGAGTCAAAATATAAATTTTCTGGTAAAACAACTTCTTACTATTTTTTAGAATGCAAAAATGCCAAATAGTTACAAGAACAAAAATCCCCACCGCAACATCGATGAAACAAGTATTGAGAATGCCATTTAAGACATTCAAAACAAAACAGAGTCGATAAGCAGTGCTGCCCCAAAAATTGTTTATTAAACGTACCACTTAAATATTCAAACTAAAAAAAACCAGGAAGTTCAATAAATTAATGCTCAATTCAGTTCAAAATATACCTCTTTAGGCAGATGGCAAATCCTCCTTCATGGTAGGAGGAATTGACACTTTGTAAAGTTCTGGAAAAAACCTCACAACTCTGTTAAAAAGTATTTATATCGATTAATCAATAAAGCTTTTATATTGCTAAAAGTATGTTGTAACTTACGTAAATTTTGAAAATTTTAAATTGTATTTGGATTTTAAGATATCTCCAAATGTTGGTTAACGTGTCAAAACCTCCCGACCTTACCCTAGCTCCAGAACGATGTCTGGGATGGTTAAATCGGGCGATCTTGCTGGCCATGGCAAATCGGCAAAAAGTGAGATCTTTTCATATTTTTTTTTAATATTTCAAGCTAGCTTAAGTCCACTTAGTCAAATCATGATTGAATCTTTTAGATGGTGATGTATGCTACAGAAGTTTTGGTTGAACCTGTTACCATACTGTGTCGCGAAGAGCCTGGAATGTGACATAAACGGGTCTTGCCAAGTTATCGTCGCTAAGTTTTGACACGATTTTTTTCTGGGAGTAGAGCGTAAGAACTTGACCAAAACCGGACTCGGTAATTTGTAGTCCTATCGGCTTGTGAAAAGAAACTTTGGTAAATGAACACTGGCAGGTTGAAGTCACTTCCTAGGTGTGGGTAGGTGGGTTTAAAACTTTTAACTAGACAAAGCAATATACGGAGCGTCGAACTAGAAGAAACATTGCACCAAAAAGTTTAGAACTTTTTTGGCTTTAAAGTCTCCACTTTTCAACTGATAAAACCTTCAGCGAATGGTGCAGCGAAATAAGTCCCTGGGAACTGAGTCCACTGAGGGACCACCTTATATGGGAACTAAGTCCACTTCACAAAAGTGGTTTTATTTCCCCCTTGGTGGGTACTTAGTCCCTCAGCGGACTTAGTTCCCGGGGACTTATTACCCTGCACCTCAGCGAATAATTTCCCTGAAGCAGAATTTTCGTCTTACTTCGTACTCCCGTACAATTATATTCAACTCTCTTGCTCTTGGCAGTCAAGTAGGAGTATTTGTTTTTTTTTTGGACTAAGTAGTAGGTATATCAATAAAAATGCCCTTCAATTTGAACCCCTCCTTTACAAACTCACTCGAATAACAAAGGCTTAAACTAAATGCCCACCAATTCACATTTATATAAACTTAAAGATGGAGACAAGCCAGTCTCGCTTAACAGTTTCCATTTAATTCGAATACCCCGTACTTAATCACGTCTACGGCGAGGTAAATTCTTCCAGTCCCTAATTTTCATGTCCAAACTCCAAAGTCAAAACCGTGTAGAAGGTCAAGCGCGTGCGCTCACATATCTACAGCACAATAAAATTTATTAACCCGCTTCCATATTGCAAGGAAAGTCTTTTCAGTTTTCACCTGATGGCTAGAACAGATACGTGTAGATTATAGAAGCCACAACGCGCACCGCGCATTGTTTTCGCTGACCAACTGTGTTGCCGCACCTATAGATGAATTATCTGCTCAAATTGTCTACCGAGTGTTGACTTATCTATGCGTGAATGTGTTTTGTTCTCTATAATAGATACATTGCTGGTAGTGGATGGGTGGCGGCGCAGGCACTCGGGACAGGTAGGTCCCAGCTGAGCCGAGTGCAGCTTAACCACAGCTGTCAGTTGATGGGTCCATAATGTCATGGTAACGAGGCAATTTGTAAATTTTTTTTTTAAATCTATAATGAAACTCGACGTCGCGCGTCGTCATCGGTCTTCGGTTTTTCCAAACATGTGGACATAGAATTAAGAAATTCTTCTGCAGTTGGAATGGCAGTTTTCAATTCCTGAATTGAGGTTTTTCTTTCTGTCCATCACAGGCGTAGATACGCCGGCTGTATTTAGGTGTAGTTGGCTTATGGAGTTGTTATGGGTGGATTTGGTGCTTTTCCTCTTAAGGGGGAGTTAAGATGTTAAAATAGTGGAAGACTGCGGTGTGGGAAACAGTTGTATAGTCGCTGGGGGATTGCGGTTGCATGGAGCAGCCATAGATGGCAGATGAGGTTATCTGTATCTAATGTATCCATAAAGTTGCATGACGGCTACAATGTTTTGTTTCGATGTGTACACGGGTGGATTGATATATTAGCGGGACAGTAACAATTGACAGCGGGGAGTGTCCCTACTTCTATGAGAGTGGGTTATGGGATTTTTTGGGAATAAGAAGAGGTGATATGGTGGAATTTGTAGAACTGCGTGTAGGAGCTGAAAGGGAGGTATTTTCTGTTGTATTTGTATGATTGAAGTCGTTTATCCTAAGTTGTGGTTAAATAGCTTTGTTTGCTTTATTAGCTTGGTTAGAAATATTCACCAGCGCAGAACCAGAAACATTTGAACTCAAATATCGGTGGTATTCTTTTTTCTCGTCTCCTCCAGTTTGGTTTGGTATGGTTGGTTTAGACACAGGCTACGTTAACAGGGGTAAAGATATACAGGGATTGGTGCCCTGGCTTTTTCATCTCGGATAGGACTGATCGCCGATGAATGAACAACCTCTATTTCGAATAGAGAAAGATATGTTTGCCTCTTCCGACGATCCAAACATTTGCGACCATTTCTACCATTGCCCTGTAGTATGGGTCTCATCTGACTCCTTGGAAAGTAACAAAATTGTCCCTAAAAATAAAAAAAATAAAACAATTTTTCTATTCCGATTCCGAATGTGAGGAAACTTTACGAAAAGATTTTCAAAATGGCTGCTTAAATAAAAAAATGTCATCTAGGAACTTAACCTGTCTGGTTTAAGAGCCCAGCACGACACTGTCTAGGATGCATCTATGACCGGCTACGACATTCAATAGAATAGATGCAAGCAACCATAAGTGCAGAGGCTGACTTTGAGAAGGCCTTCAATACTGTAGACAGATTTGAGGGAGCATTTCGCTCCTAACTTCGATAATTTGAAAAATACCTACCGACCATATTGAGAAAAGCGAACCAAGAGTGTCGCAAGATCTAGAGTTTATTTGGAGATAAATAGCAAACTAAATATGATTGAATATCAGCTTCAATCACGCTTATAAATTTCGATCAGTATTTTTCTTAAGCTTTGAAAGGGCGACGTGTCCTAAAATATGGAACGATGCAGTACTTAACCACTATGACTTAGGCTGGATTACGCTCATTAAACTATGGTTTTCATCTAAAATTTGTAAATTCGAAGCGTTAGAAATAGTTTTATCAATTCACAATGCGAGTTTTGATACAATTAACCGTAGACTACAATATTTTTCGGAGCCTAAAAAATTAAATTACAATTAAAATAAGGGGGGCTAGAAAGTTGTTTTACTTTAACAGGTTAAACCCAAATTTACCTTCACGAACGCTTTGGAAAAATATTCGAGAATTAGGTGTTGGTCGGCAAAGAGAGGAATGTCCTCCAGATGTAAGTCCTGACTCACTAAATATTCAATTTGCGAACATTCTTGTTTTGTTTGCGGACGATGCACTTTTGTATATTGAAGGAGCAGACGTGGAGTGCCACCAAAAAATTCAACAGGACTTGAACAAGGTTTACTACTGGCTGTGTCAAAATAAGCTTATGATAAATACTAAGAAAACAAAGTGTATGATCTTAAGTAAGAATACTAATATCGTTTCGAACCTGTATATTGTAAATGAAATTATTGAAAGAGTTGACGAAATAAAATACCTAGGGATAATAATTGATAGCAAGCTAACATTTCAAAGCCACATAAATTATATATGTAAAAAAATAGCTAAAAAGATAGGTTTTATGAGAAGAATACGTAGAGATGTGTCAACTTTAACAGCGATAAGAATTTATAACGTGATTGTGAAACCACACTACGAGTATTGTTCAACGATTCTATTTCTATGTAATGAAGGCCTAATCTCAAGACTTCAAATATTACAAAACAAGGCTATGAGAATGATTTTAAAGTGCAATATATATAGTCCATAGTATACATCAGTGCAAACGTGTATGTGGACAGAGGTGGGGACTCTCGCCTAGGTCAGCATACTGGATGTACACGATGATAACTAGACCCATTGTCACCTATGCCTCGGTTGTATGGTGGGCGAAAGCTTCCCAGAAAACAGTGAGGAAGCACCTGGATCAGCGTTGCCGTTGACTTTTTGAAAAATGTATCTACTTTTTTAAAAAAAATGTGTCAAAAGTATCAAAATTCGAGAATCAAAAATGTATCAAATGTATCACAAGAGAATATCGTTTTCTAAATCACTTTTCGTGTTCCATTGGGACCAAAAATTAATATTTTGATGTATATTGATATTGATATTGCTATAGACTCAAAATAAGTCTGAAAAAAAGTTAAAACATATGAAAAAGGGAGATTTTGCAGACTTATTTGAAAATTGGAAAATGTATCTAATTGAATATCTGAGTATCAAATTCTTTGCAAGGAAGGAAAAATGTATCTTTTTGATACAATTGTATCTTTGTGGCAACGCTGACCTGGATAGGGTCCAACGCTTAGCATGTATAGGAGTTACAGGTGCAATACGGACAACACCAACATGCGCAATGGAAGTGATCCTGGGGATCTTACCGCTGGACTTATTTATTAAGAAAACAGCGGCCCTAACGGCGCTTCGTTTGCATCGAGATGCGAAATGGCACAATCGTGGTACCATCTATGGACATAGGAAGATCCTGGAACTTGTCAAAAACGAGATTAGGGAGCTGAACATGCCTATGGATGGGATTACAAGGGTGTGTGTTATGGAAATGAATCACAAAACTCGTATTGAGAACGGATTACTTCCAGAAAAAAGAAGTGGTGAAATAGTGATTTTCACAGATGGATCCATGATGGATGGCAGAGCGGGTGCCGGTATCTTTTCAGAAGAGCTGGAACTAGCCCGTCACGTTAGCCTCGGGAAACACACTTCTGTATACCAGGCTGAGATGATTGCATTGCTGCATGCGTTGGACTACTTGCTTGAGGGTCAGGTGGAGGGAATAAATATCCTTATAGCACTGGACAATCAGGCGGTGATCAGATGCATGGAGCAAACAAACATTACAACATCGTTGGCACTGGAATGTGTACTCAAGCTCAATAAGTGTTCATCTAAAAATGAAGTAACACTGACTTGGGTACGAGGACACATAGGGATCGAAGGCAACGAGAAGGCGGACTCCCTTGCAAAACAGGGGTCAGCTGAAAAGTTGCTGGGACCAGAACCATTCTCTTCAATTGGCAGAGGAATGGTTGAACAACTGATTTACAACTGGATCACGGCAGAACATCTGAGAAGATGGTCAACCATGGAACAATGTAGACAGTCTAAAATGGCAATTAAATGGCCGACCTGCTCCACTCAAAGAAGGGTTCTAAGCATGAGTCGAGGAACACTGAAATGGGTGGTGGCTTTATCAACAGGACATGGTAACTTCGGGTATCACTTAAGGATGGGCCTTAGAGAGGACGATACCTGCAAACTATGCCTGGAATGAAGAATGAAGATTTTGGGGCATCACTGGGTGGAGACCCAGTCGATGAAACAGATCTCACATAAACAGATGCTAGCGTTAACACTAGGAATCGAACCCAGGGAAGAACTCTGGAGAAATCCAGAGAGTCTGTCTGGCTAAGATTTATAGTGGCAGAGAGACGAAAAGAGACCCGTCAATGGTGGTCTGATTCGAATATCTCTCAAATATATATATATATATATAGTCCAATCAATTTTATGTTAAATGCTTTAATGTGGGTATCTGTGAAACAGCGTATTATTGTGAATATGTTAGTGTTTGTCTTTAAGATTAAAAATAAGTTATTGCCAAAATATTTAACCAAATATATTCAATACATTACCGATGTACAGCCTTACCCCCTTAGGAATGCGGGTGATTTACGTTTGCCAAATTATATATCAGTAGGTGCTCGAAATTCCCTAGTATATAAGGGTTTTAAACTATTTAATAACTTACCAATGAACATTTAAAGTACTTGCAGTATAAGAGTTTTCAAAAAACAGGTTATAGAATACGTAAAACTTAAGTTCTAATAAATGTAAAATGTAAAATGTAACTCGTAGACATATTATTTAATGAAATTTTGTAAATTTCTAATCAATTTTATTTTTAAATAACTTAATGTATATTTGCATGTAATAGCTTTTTAAGAAATGCTAAATAAACCTTTTTCAATCAATCAATTCAATCCGGCCCACTAGATGCTCACCAATCTGATGATTTTTCATGTGAAAATGATATCGAGGGATGTTTTTACTTTGCAAGAATAGAAGAACAAGATGTTGTAGTAGGTCTCGATGAAATACACTCTCTTTTTGTAAAAATAATTTTGCCACATATACTTCCAGTTTTAACCCATATTTCAATACAATCATTTTAACAAGTTCTTTCCCTCAGTTATGGAAGTCTGCGTAATACCGATTCTAAAGAAAGCAGCTACTCGACTTACAAATTCCGAATACCGACCTATTTCAATACTTTCATTTCTGTCAAAAGTTTTGGAAAACATCTTGCAAGAACAAATTTCGCTTTTTCTTAACAATAACAAACTCTTAAGTAAATTTCAGTCTGGTTTCAAGGTGAAGCATAGTTGTGCTAAAAGTTACTGACGACCTAAGGTATTCTATAGGACGTGTGTCTTACTTCTTAGAACTTTTTGCTCCGGTGTGCCACAGGGATCAATACTTGGCCCATTGTTGCTTACAATATTTATTAATGACCTTCCGCTTGTAGTCGAAAAGTCTTCCCTGCACATGTACGCTGATGATGTACAAATCTATTTAAGTTGCAAGCTTGGAATGATCGAAGATTGTGCTGATAAATTAAATAAAGATCTAAAAAATATTACGTCTTGGTCAGAAGAGAATTGTCTCCAACTTAATACAAAAAAAAAAATCTAAATGTTTGATTACTTACAAGAATAAGCTTGACCATAGCTATAGGAAGAACAGTAGGTACTCGAATATACAGATAAGGCTAAAAACTTGGGTATTTGGCTCGATTCTACCCTTAGTTGGGACTATCATATAAGGTTGTAAATCGGTAAGATCTATGGCTGTCTGCGAAACTCATCTTTATCCAAGCACTTTACCCCAACATATTAAAATGCAATAATTATGCCGATCATAACATGTGGGTGTGAAATTTGTTGTTGTCATAATAATTCCGAAACAAAAAGAAATTTAACTGTAGCATTTAATAATGTCATCCGATACATATATGATCTCAAATGCTTCGATCACATATCAAGTTACTCGAAAAGCGTATTTGGATGTAGTTTGTATAGGTAGGTACGTATCTCAAGTACTGCGGGCTTAAAAAGCTAAATAACATTTAACATTTAGCAAGGAACCCTCGTATCTTTATGAAAAAATAAATTTTGGGGCCTCGTCAAGATCTTTTATATTTGTACAGCCAAAGTTCACCTGCACAAATTCAGAACGTCAATTTTTTATTTGTGTTATCAGACAGTGAAATGTCTAACCCCTAGATATCGAAGACATCGCGGTACCAAATATTTCGAAAAAGTTTTATTCAGACATCTAGTCAATAATTCATAACTATTATAGTTTGTAAATTTATGTATTTATATTTGTTTTTTTTTTTTCTGCTCTTAAATTATTTATGTTTAAATGTATTAATGTAGATTTCTCATCGTCTAATTAGAATATGAATGAATGAATGATATTTATTTATTTAGCTTTTTTAAAAGCCATTTTGTTGTACAATGTATTACAATATAATCGTTTTTTAAACTATCTGTTTTTCATTATCTTTACTTAATCTATTATATTTCTTCTTACATATTCATTAATTTTTCTTTTAAATACAAACAAGTTAGATTCATTTTTTATTTCTAATGGAAGGTTATTAAATTTTTGAAGCCCAATATAGTTTATTGTTCGTTGTCCTCTAATGGTTCTCGCTCTTTGGATTCTGAAATCACCTGCACTCCTTAGGTTGTAAGCTGTGTTGACACTCATTGAAATATTTTCACGTAGATAAACAGGACACGTACCGTTCTTTATTTTGTGAATAAAAAACAATGGTGTTCACAAAGAGTTGTTGACTTACACTCAACCAGTTTAGGGTATTAAGCATGGATATTATTGGAGTGTATCTATCTTTTTTTAACACTATCCGCATTGCCTTATTTTGTAAAATTTGAAGTCTGTTTTTTTGGTACTGCGGACAAACAAATAAAACACTACCACAGTACTCAAAATGGGGTTTGATGATCACATTATATACTTTCATGGCACAGTTCATAGAAATATTTTGTCGTATTCTCCTTAGCACACCAATTTTTTTTGCTATTTTTTTACATAGGTACTCAATATGGTCACAAAGGGTTAATTTATTATCCAGCATGATACCAAGGTACTTCACTTTTTCTACACATTCAATTTGCACATTCTCAACGACGATATTAGAAGGTACGTGGGACAAAGGATTATTTATTACGATACACTTGGTTTTTTCGGTATTTAAGATAAGCCTGTTCATTTTTAGCTCTTATTTGCTTATCCCTAATTGTTTAATGTTATTCACATTTGTTAAGTTACATTAATTCAAAATTGTATTAACTTTTGCTATAAATGGAATCGAAGTCAATAAATAAATAAATTAATAAATAAATGACTCCTACTAAAGTGAAAGCAGGAGTTCATAGGTCATGCAATTTGAAACTAACCGCAAACTGACTTAAGCTACCCTAATACCATTGAATTCTTTAATGGTTCCCTCTCAAGTACTGTCATTTCTCGTATATGACATTCACTTGCCCAAGCACTTTAGTATTTGCATGTGATCTGTAAATTAGTCAAATTTTTCAAGGGTATCCCCATACGGCCAGTCATGCACCGTAGGCCAATATGCCTGCCCATAAATAGTATCGTTAGAAACAACCTTCGGAGGATCAGATGGGCTACTAATAAATCACAGCTCGTTTGCAATCACGAAAGACTTTTTATTCCATGTGGCACGTCCGCACCAGCGAACTCTCCTAATGAATCTATTATCCAATCGAAAAAAAAGTCCAAGTGTTGAATACGATTGTGGCGCGCAGACAGCCCCAAAGGGGGTCAAAAGTTTCAAAAGTTGCGTGCTGAGTCCGCGTTCATCTACGAGGAGGCCAATATGGAATTCATTGATGCGAAAGGTGCGCTGCAGAAAAGAACTTAATTTGATGGATAAATCACTAAATTGACACACAAATCTATCATTCTTACGGATTATGTGAATTAAGACGCATTCGATTTCCGATATGATGTATGGGAACATCCATAAAGCTTGTAAGAAATTCCTTAGCTCCGATGACGCCATCTGTAAATGGATGCTCATGCCCACCTTGGAGGCATTTTCGCAATCAATTCCAACTCTAACTCAAACTCCAGAGACCGCCTCTGGGGTGGTTCAGTATAAGCCATGCATTAGCAATAAAAAAATAAGTTGCATTAAAATAGTAAAGGCCATAGAACACCACCACGAATGTGCTTGTACACATCTCTTCGTTTTAGGGTGCATGTCTTTGAAAATCATCCATCACTCATCGTCATCGTCAGCATATGGGTGCAGGTACCTTTGTCTGAAGTAGAAATTATTCTAGCGTGTAACAGTAATTATATTTATTACATCGCGTGGGTATGGGTATAGCAGAGTTCTTGCTTTAGATTTAGATTCTCGTTCAAGTTGTTCGTGGGCGCTAGAAGGAGCTCTTCAGAAGGCTCACTCAAAGCACTGCTCGTAACCAGGAGTCGTCAACTGTTTCCCAGATGACTTCTTCTCTGTGCTACCTACTTCAGTGCGAGATGAGTGTTTGCCCATGCTGGCTACCTTCCTCTTGTACGAATATACTATACAAAGATCAGTTAGACTGGGGTTCTCTTCTCCTCCTATGACGTAGATACTCATTGATGGATGATGGTCTAAATGCCTCGTGTGCTTCGTGAGATTGGTTTTTTTTATGTTTTTTGCTCGGTCATCTCGAGGAGGAACTCTCAAGTGAGGATGGAGAATTTATTGAGTTTTGACGAGAAGTGTACACTATACGCGATAGGTGGTTGTACAAAAATTCCATCATAACGTATCTGACCTCTATATATTTGGTAGGTATATGTGTGTTGGCTTCATCAATAACTGTAACGTTTACGAAGGCTTATTAGATGTATCTGTAAATAGTAGGAGTCTTAATGGTTTTCAATGTTCCGGTGTATAATTTTTTTTTTTTAGTTTCATTTGATTGTTTCTTTGACCTTATGCGGAGGTGAGAGCATTCTTCACGGGTGTGCTGATGAAGCGCTAAAATTACAGCCGCCTTAGAGATAAATGATCCAATTTGGAAATACGAAACAAGCGCGGGTTAATTATGAATTTTTATTTTTTTATTTTTTCATTGGTTTTGGGTATAGAGGCGTCGATTAACGAAATCTTTTGCAGTGTCTTGAGGAATTAATGAAATCACTTTGGCAGGGTCAGTTGGGAAAAGAAATCCAAATGGCATTGGATTTGCTATTACAGAATTTTTGCGGTCCATTATGAAATGGTGTAGGAAATCAAAGGCGAGAAGCTCATGGTCATCAACAAAAGTATTTAGGTGTGGCTGAGGTTTCTTAAATCCTTGGAAAATGATAACACCTGTCACCATTTTTCATGAGTCTGTTTTGCTTTAATTTATTTCTGTTTAGGCTTTAAGTAATCTGTTTAACGAACGACAACAAGGTACAAAATTCAGTCCATAACACATGCGCTCTATATTCAATATAAAAAAAAGACAGTCCCTTATGGATTTTTAAGTGAAAACCAAAATCTCTTCTCATCAGAGTGTTTGCCATACTGATACTGTCCTTAATGTGCCAATTTTTCTTGGTTCCGTTCCAACAATAATAGCCGAGATACATCTAATCAGACAGATATTTTTTTGTTTTCCTAAATTAATCCTCAATTACTTACTTTTGTTTCGCAGTGGAAAAGTTATTAACAAATAAATCGACTCACAGTGTTTTTGTGTATGCAACTGTGCGCAGCGGGTCTACCCTGATATATCTAGAAAACAAATATATATAGCAGAATACAAATGAGTCAGCTAAAACCGACACTATATATTTCTTTCGTACACGTTTTATGGGATATTTAAGAGGAATTGTCTACAACTTGAGCCTGTGAATGCTTCAGTAATCTAATTTATACATTTTGAACTCTTGAACTTTTGAACTTTTGAACTCTTGACCTTTTGAACTCTTGACCTTTTGAACTCTTGAACTTTTGAACTTTTGAACTTTTGAACTCTTGAACTTTTGAACTTTTGAACATTTGAACTTTTGGCCTTTTGAATTTTTGAACTTTTGAACTTTTGAACTCTTGAACTTTTGAACTTTTGACCTTTTGAACTTTTGAACTCTTGAACTTTTGAACTTTTGAACTTTTGACATTTTGAACTCTTGAACTTTTGAACTTTTGAACTCTTGACCTTTTGAACTCTTGAACTCTTGACCTTTTGGACTCTTGAACTTTTGAACTTTTCAACTTTTGAACTTTTCAACTTTTGAACTCTTGAACTTTTGAACTTTTGAACTTTTGAACTTTTGAACTTTTGGCCTTTTGAATTTTTGAACTTTTAAACTTTTGAACTCTTGAACTTTTGAACTCTTGAACTTTTGAACTTTTGAACTTTTGGCCTTTTTAATTTTTGAACTCTTGACCTTTTGACCTTTTGAACTCTTGAACTTTTGAACTTTTGAACTTTTGAACTTTTGAACTTTTGAACTCTTGAACTTTTGAACTTTTGAACTCTTGAACTCTTGAACTTTTGAAATTTTGACCTTTTGAATTTTTGAACTTTTGAACTTTTGAACTCTTGAACTTTTGACCTTTTGAACTTTTGACTTTTTGAGTTTTTGAACTTTTGAACTTTTGAACTTTTGAACTCTTGAACTTTTGAACTTTTGAACTTTTGAACTTTTCACCTTTTGAACTTTTGAACTCTTGAACTTTTGAACTCTTGAACTTTTGAACTTTTGAACTTTTGAACTCTTGAACTTTTAAACTTTTGACCTTTTGAACTTTTGAACTCTCTAACTTTTGAACTTTTGAACTCTTGAACTTTTGAACTTTTGAACTTTTGAACTCTCGAACTTTTGAACTTTTGAACTCTTGAACTCTTGAACTCTTGAACTTTTGAACTTTCGAACTTTTGACCTTTTGAACTCTTGAACTTTTGAACTTTTGAACTCTTGAACTTTTGAACTCTTGAACTTCTGAACTTTTGAACTCTTGAACTCTTGAACTTTTTAACTCTTGAACTTTTGACCTTTTGACTTTTTGAACTCTTGAACTTTTGAACTTTTGAACTCTTGATCTCTTTAATAGACGCTTAAATACGAAGGGCAAATCGTTCTGAATAAATGTTTGCCTTCGAATTTTTCCCTCAAAATCTTTTGCTTGCATGACATTTGATTTGAGTTTCTGCACAATCAAATCAAACGCGTTCCGTGCAAACTTTCGGACCATTGAGGTTGCGCAACAAAATTATAGCTGAGCCGACTATCAATTTCAGCCGGAACATCCAAAGAATTTAAAAATGAAACATTTTAAATAATTTTTGTTTTATCGGTGACACTTCCCGTTTTTCAAACCAACCATACCCATCCACAAAATTTCATAGAAATCGGTTGAGTTATTTCGGAGATCGATAACATCGCCACCTATCGGGTCCAAAAGTATCCTAACTTTTAAGGCTTACTAAACAGTAAATGGTCTTCTTTATAACCACTAAAACTATGACACGAAATTTTTATATATTAGATTTAAAAAAAGGGTTACGGAACAATTCTTTTTTGCAATACAAAATATTGTTTTATTAAAAAAATAAAAGAAAGTTTCAGGTATTGTGGGTAATGCTTATATCTATTCTAAAAAAAAATTATCTAGCGCTAGTACTTTTTTCAAAAACAATAAAAAATGTATTTAAAAACTAAAGATAAATTTGTTTCGCTCATACTGAAAAACTAACAAAATTGACATAAGCCACTTATTACCACAAATGTAGGTACTTATAAAAATATTAAAAAATTCGTTCGTCGTACAAAATTTATTTTTTTTGCTTAATAGTTATTTTAAATCTTTGCTATGACCACCTATTTGATAAATATTTATTAATTTCAATAAAAAGGTTACAGAATATTTATTTTTGACTTTTTTTCAATATTTTCGGAGTAAGGAATTGTAAACATTTCGAAAGTTTTATTTGCGAAATTTATACTTTCGAGATTTCTGCATTTTAAGATTTTGTCTCTTGAAAAGGTCTATTTTGCTACAACGTTCAAGCTATCAGAAAGCTGTGATCTCCATGCAATAAAAGCAAAATTCTTGGAGAACAAATCTATTAACGGTAATAAAAGACTTTCCATATGCAGCAGCTTCTGCAAACGTCTATTCAAAAGATACCTAGCCTTTTAGTCATTCCTAATGATACAGTGTCAGGTTATTATATCGGCGATCACGCGGAATTGGTTTACATCAGAAGGTGTTTTAGGGTTCGATCAGCAGAGGGACTGCCAAAGTTGTTCTTCCATCATTGCCTAACCAGGGGCCATTCGCGTCGTCCGTGAACGAGCATTACGTGGCGGAATTTGTTTTTGTTTCAAATATGTAAAATCAACTCAACTCCCTAAACGTATAGCTTGTTCACGGAAGAGGCGATTCGATGCCAGATTTGCACTGTAGCAAAATATGATCTCTAAACCGAAGGAAAAATTATGACAGTGGGATCAGTGGTTTTTGAATACCGGTCAAACAAACATAATATACTCGAGATAGGCGATGACTTTTATAATATGTCCCGCAGTAAATCTGCGGTTAGGGTGCTTTGCTACAGAGCGAGGGCTGTTAGGTTTCAACCCGCGGAAAATTACATAGGCTTTCTTCTAAGCTCAATTATTTACTTGTTTGAGCACCAAGTCTCTCAAAGTATTGCATTGGCCTTCAAAGAAGATGATCTCAGGTCTTTAAATTATATCTACCTAGAGTGTGAATCGTTTGAATTTTCAAAATTCCGGGTCTGGATATATTTTCCTAGTCTGTCTACCTTTTACGACCTTGTACGACTTTTTCTACGACAAAAAATACCAAGGCACCTGGTTTGATCGCATTCCAGTGCACAGTAGCCCACTTTTGTCCTCATTTTGAAGGTCTCACCATCGAACTCAGACATACAGTTGTTGGAACTCCATTAGACTATTTAAATGAATCACATCGTTCCTATTAAGAGACCAACTATTCATGCCACCGGTGTCGAAAATGTCACTTTAATACAAACTTCTCAACGATTGCCTACTATCAACAAATGGCTGTTTACCAAAAATATTTGCCATACTCGCTGGTATATTCCCCAATAAATAAAATAACGCATCTATTACCTACTTGGCTGCGTCCCCAATTAAGTCATTGCGCGCACTCCCAGCTCCCACCGGCTACGCCTAAGCCGCATTAAAACACTAAATACGATTCAATATTTGAGCTAATCTGCCATTGCGGTCAAAAAGCACGCGTTCGCATTCCCACATCACCCACAGTAAGGTAAACTCAAGTCGCCCAATCACCCGTAAACAAACTCGCCTAAGCTTAAGCACACACTGCTTCAACATTATACACTCAAGTAGCAAAAATTAAAATACAAATAAAACCCTGAGAGGAGGACAACAGGTAAACAGCGCGGACCACAGGAAAAAAAAAAAATTGGTAGCACTGAACCAATTAAATATTTGCTTTCGGCGTTATGAATAATATCTCAGGGAATAGCCAGCCAGCCCGAGCAGCGGTGTCGGTGTCATGCCACCCGTCCAATCTGTGTAGCAGAAGTCATTTCCATATAGAGGTACGTTCCGGACCTGCCTTTGTTGATGTTTGAATTTGAATTTTATGAATTGACTGAGGTATGAGGTTCTTTTTTTTTGTACGCACAACGCACCTTTGGCCTCGCACTCGCATACTGAATCTGATTGCAAGCTGTACTCGTATAGTCGTATATCGTCGGCAATGAGTTCATTAGTGCTGTGTGTATCTCAACGAATGTGGACCAGAACTTCACCTACAATGGTGAATGCATTCGGCCCAGCTGGATGCGGCGGCGGCGTAAATTGAGGCGCAAAAATAGTTCCAAAGGAGATCGTGTAGGCACGTAAGTCTTATAGTACCCTGCCTCCTCGGGATGGCAGCACATGCATGATAATCATTATTTATCTGCCTCCTGCAATGATATGTCATGAATCGATTTGTAACGATTTTCACCCGATTCCGATGCGGTCGGTGGGGTTGCCGGATGGCAATTAATAGCAACTGTATACCAAGATGGTTGGCATATTTTTTTGTTATTCTCTATGATCCTCCGGGAGGGCTATAGATACACGATGAAGTCGACGACGACGACGACGACGACAACGACGGCGATGAATCTGTGAGTAAGATCGAGAGAAGATGGATATGACCCGAACGCGCGCTTTATTAGAAAGCAGAGATATGGCAAAACGTTACTTTTGGAAGGCTCACGTGTTGCGCAGGGCAGCACATGCCTGCAACTCCGAAGCAGAGATAGATCCGAGTATTTACAATGCACAGGCATGCACATGTGAATTAAATCAAAATATTATTTGGCTAGATACGTGTTCTTTTTTCTTCGACTGTGAATCGAATCCGAATGTGATGCAATCACGATTTGTGTGCAGATGCATGTTTGGAAGTTCATAATATGTGGGTTATGATAACGAGGCGAATATACCGTCCTTAATAGACAGAGATTTAGTGTTGCTGGAGAGGATCTTGTTAGAAAATTTACTTTGGAAATCTGGGCGATATTCACGGGAAATGGATATTTTTCAAAACTAAACAAATATCAAACTGCTTAGTGTGAGTGCCCTTGGCATCTTTCTAATTTCTCAACAATTATTATAATTTTTTATTGATTCATTTTCACTATATAAAGTCTATAAGATTGAAGATCGGTAGATGACGCTAAGTCGCGCAACAAACAACAGTTGTGTAAAGCGTTACTGAGAGGTCACACTACGAGAAGTGTGTCCTCGATGATGGTAAAAAAAAAAAAAAAAAACTTAACAGTTAGTGTTGAATGATAGCTAATAAAAAAATGATTTTCATATAAAGGAATAACTGACGTGGGATACCATCAGTTGATCTTTTGTTAAGAACAGATATTGAGAAAAATTTAAAGTATGTGAAGAATCTTATTGCCTTTTTTTTATTAAGTTATTACTTCATAAGTATCTCCAGGTTAAAAGGGTTCACAGTAAAAAGCTAGTCGTTAAGTGATTTCAAGTATGAGTGAAAGTTTTGTTTTGATCGTGTGGATAAGGGAAGTTTATTAAACAATAAAGCCATGTTATGAACTCGTAAGCTGTAGATTGAAGAATTTCTGGAGGGAACATTACCGCTTCGTTTAGAAAACTCTTTAATAATAATAATAATAGTTGGCGCAACAGGCCTGTAGGGAGCCTGGGCCTAGCTTCTCGCAACCATTCGTTTTAGGTACCTTGAAAACATAGAGATTTCTCAGTGGAAATATACGCAAGCTGATAAAAAGAGGCCAACTATCTGCATAACGATTCCTTCCACACATAATTCGAATTATAATGCTTTTGGGCAACCAATAGTGGTCTTAAAGTATTCATGTATGTAACTCCCCAGCTAACGATTCCATATTGGAGTTTCGAATGAACTAGTCCGTAATAGAACATTGAAAGAACTCTTTGCGAGCAGTATGGTCTTAAATGATACATTTCACGTGTTACTAACGCCATATAAGGTTTTAAAGATTGAGTTTGGACCTTCCGATTAATTTTGTTGTCAATGAAAACACCGAGATATTTGTAGGAATCAACTAATTCAACTTTGAAATAACTAGTTGTACATTGTCCGTTTGCGTTAAAGTTGTGCCTCCCACAGGTATGTAGTGGTAAATCTGGCAAATGCTTGAGTGAAAAATTAACTCGGAATTTTCAAAGACATCTTGTCATAGTTTGAAGTTCATTATTTTTGTTTTTTGACTGATAATAAGCTTGTGGGCATTAAACCAGACCAAAGTAATTGAAGATCTGAGATAACTTTTGAGACGCATTCGTGGAGCGAAAAGTCAGTGTACGTGAAAGCATTGTCATCTGCAAATGCACTATGATTGCCATAAAAGCTTTGAACGAAAAGAGAGTTAATGTAGATAAGGAACATTATGGGACCTAGAACGGACCCTTGTGGTACGCCATTTTTAAGATTGAGGGATAGACTGTAAGACCAACAAATATAACCTTAACCATTCATGAGTCATACCTCTAAAACCAGCTTTATATAGCTTATCCAGTAATATTTGCAGATCGACCATGTCAAATGCTTTGGTCATGTCAATGAAAAGAGCCATAGTTGATTGACTTTTGTTAATACCATTAAACAGATCGCAACAGACTTTTAAGATGGCTTCTTCCGTGGATCTACCTGCCCTAAAGCCATGGGTACTGGTCTACCAAAAAAAAAATATTTCTTTTTGTTTTGCAAGGACGTGATTGATTTAGAAATTTCATAAGATATTATCTGGTGAAACCTGAATGCCTGCCTGGAACTTTGTGACGACTTTTTGATGAAAATGTTTTCAAATGCAATGCTTCTAGGAAATCCTTTAATCGATTTAGCTTTATAGCAGAGCAAGCTGCACTTTGCCACGTTGCAAGGATATTTGAAGAACTATTCATCTAAACAGAAAGTCGCAAAACCTTGGCTTTAGTCGGCGGAGGAGTTTTCCTTTCATAAGCTCAATAGGTCGCACATCAGCTAGGTTATTGAACATTAGTGAACACGCTGTCATAGGCCTACTTGCTAACAAGTTCAATTAGTTGGAGCTTCTACAATAGTAAGGCATATGCGTCTTTTCTTCACTAACTGTATAGCTTTCTCTACACATTTGTACCTAATAATTGTAAAAATGTAAAAACGTAACCACTCGAAGTAAACTGGAAAACTATTCAATGAATTTCGAGAAAAGCTTGTCTGAAATATTTCTTTAGTTCACGCTTAAATATTTTCTCTAACCGAGTGCGATTTTTGCCTCGGTATCATAAAATCAACTAAGTCATTGTTAAAAAAAAAACAAGAACTGTCAATATACTCAGAGAAAAATGTCATTGAAATAATACCAATTCCCATTCATTCAAAACGTTTTAACTATTAATTTTGGAAAGGGCAGAAAGACAATTTACTAATCTTGCTGCTCCATGAAGGTCCGGAAATAATCTCAATGAGACCTTTGATATTAAAACAAAAAAATCTCAAGCAAACTCGTCAACTTAACGCTTAAATATATTGAGCAGAAGCAGAGCTCGAAATCCAAAGAACAAATTTTCCAAAAGTCTGTTGTATTCCTTCGCGTTTATGTAGAGACATTTCGAAGAAGGAGATTTAGACAAATTTTTATCGCCAGCCCGAAGAACGGAAGGCCACTTCAGCCGTGAGCCTGTTAGCAACAAGCAAATATTAGGTTATGTTAGCAAAAAGGTGCATGTGAACTAATCACGCTCACTCGAAGATCTAGGAGGTCTCTTACGAAACCCCCAGTTAAGAGGAAGACTATAGGAAAGCCCATCAAAAACTATCGGGCCTGGAAAACAGTTGGCGACGGCTCTTATTATGGAGAGGAATATATGGCTCAGTCTATAGGGACCACCTCAGAGTGTAGCGCCACAGAAGTAGGTATAAATTGTAACTAATTAAAAAAAGGTATAGATTCATGTTTATGGAAGAGCTTGACAATAGGACGTACAGTTGCCAACTAGTTTTCTACCTAACCCACATACGCTGGTCCAGGGCTAACATTAAATAGACAGGACAGCTTATATCTTACTCGGAATAGCCAGCTTTTTGAATATAGCTGCATGTAAGATCTGCATCAACTTTAATCCGCCTTTATTACAATGTATAACCCTTGTTAGAAAATTCGTCAAGCATCCACGGAAAGATCTACCAATTTGCGACTCAGATTAGCGATCCTCCACACCGAGCGATTTATCAAAGTTCTCCAACCCGAAGACAGTAATCCGTTGCATGTCCCAAAACTCCACACACACAGAAAGAACATTTTACGGAACTTTTATGCACATTTGCAAGTACAATGACACCTTCCCCCATACAGGCATTACCATCAGCGAACGCTCCGAGTTAAGCCATCAATATGAGCAGAGCACACCGCAGCCATATTTATCTTGTCTCTGACGTCTTAAATTTATCCACCATGACTGCCAACATCATATTCTCCTTCGATTTGTCTTCCTTTAACAAATATCCCATCTCCTCTCATTATCATCATGGCAACCTTCGGCCGGCGAAAAATCCCACATCTGTTGAACAATGCGAGTGAACTGAGGACCGGCCAAGCGTACGATGTTCACACATCGCGTCGTGTGGAATTCTTCTTCCTTTACTGGGTTAAAAGGTTGCAAATTTATTTCGTGTCGAAAATTTCGAAAATTCAATTTTTCCACATCGTCACCGGTCCACCTCCTTGTGCTGCTGCTGCTGCTGATGATGATGATGGTATCATCTTCTGCAGGCGCGAAGATTTGTCTCCAGTGGAAATCGCACCGGTGTGTGGTGGATTCTCTTGTTAGTCATAAAATCAATTCGGACGTGAGGTTCATCGATATTTTATGCATATGATCCAGAGATACATGGCTGGCGCAGCGTTTCGTGTGTCATTTTGTATGATTTGCGATTTCTCAATCTTCTTCTTGTTCCTCGAGATCGAATGCAGATATATACATTTTGTAGTCAGTAGCTGGCGCGCAGTGGCACTCATCTGAAATTGAAATTTCTCCCCCGTCGAACAAGTTGACGCGCAGGTGTTGCAGCGCTTGCAGATGATGATGATGATGGTTATGATGAAAAATCTAAATAGTCTAAAGTCGTGAAAATAGTTTATGTTGGGCACTTCCTTGATATGGGCATGGGCACCCATGACGATGATCGCGGCGGCAAAACAGTTCGTTCCCACAACATCTCAACAATCAATATTTCATTTGACTTTCGAATAATTTATCATCAACATGCAACAGAATCACGCATCGAACTGGGATTCTCGACGTAAATCACGGGGAGTCTCTCTCAGAACTTCGGTACCATATCGGAGGTGGTTCTGTGAAACAATTTCTCTGGGACGAGGGCACCTGCTCCAGTGGTCTCTGGCCCCTAATGAATCGACTGTTGGTTTTGTGTTACCACTTAGAGGGAGAGAGCAAAAACGTGCAGTGTGCAGTTTCCCAGGGAATCGTTTTGTCCCACTGCTGTCCCATGATGCCTATGGCCGCTGGTACAACGAAGTCCTTGCGCTATTAGAGGAGCAACAACGGATAATTTCACCGACTGTGAAACATCCGTGTACACTATTTTGAAGAGCGCACGAAAATCCTATAAAAAGTGTGTAAGTGCGATCGCTGACTTGGCCCATAAATCTGCAAACCAGAAAGACGCTTGCATAGTGGTTCGGTGTAGACGTATAGATGTTTTGGCCGTTCCTCCAACATGTGGAGGAGGAATTTTTATGGCTTCTTAAGTGGAGGCTCTAAAGGAGGAGCGGTTGCTCTCAGCTTATAGTAATTTTGAAGCGGTTTTTGATAGATACGAAGTGGTGCTGCGGAGGTGAATGATGCGCAGTCCTTTAATGGAATGTTTACAGTGTAAATTATGGCAGTTATACGTGTGAGGCAGATGGTGATGGATGATTGTTTGGGGGAGGATGGGGTGAACAAACTTTTTTTTAGTTCGAAATGGTTTTCTTCGTGTTTTTCTAATACTGGACCAGCATGAGTTAGATGTAGTTCCACATATCTATGACCTGTGGAGAATATAGGGTGACTCTCAGAACATGGAGTTCCACAAAGCAGGCATTTAGTACCTGCATTGTTAACGAAAAATTAGCTCGTAGTAATGACGTAGTAATTTTTGACAAGTTACTGGACGGGTTAAGAGCTTATTAACGCAATTGAGCCTGATTAACACAGGACTTCTTGCATAGTGACAAATTTTGGGAATTTTGTTCTTATTTCATATGGTTTAATTTCACGTCACTGCTGGAATATTCATTATGTGCAATTGTGCATATAATGAGCAACGCAAATGGTTTTTTAGTATTGTTGAGAATTTGCTTCACTTTTAAACTTCTCGTAGTAAATTTCGAACACGAGATGTTAATCAATTCTGACATTACGATGATAAAGGAACTCAAAAAGTGGGTCTCGAAATTCTGTCCATCTGTCTGTCTGTCTTTCAGTCCGTATGTCCCGAGGCGTATAGCCTAAACGGCAGACCGAATTTGGTCTAAACTTCGTATTTGAAGTTGATGGGCTCACAGTTAGGGGCCGTTTTTTTGTTGATGGTAGTTTCCATAAAACATTTTCGTACACCTTCGATTTGATCGAAAACGGCTTTACCAATTTCAACCAAAATTGATATTTAAGGTACTTTACCTTACGGTACTTTACCTTAAATATCAATTTTGGTTGAAATTGGTAAAGCCGTTTTCGATCAAATCGAAGGTGTACGAAAATGTTTTATGGAAACTACCATCAACAGGTGCGGTTAACATAATTGCGAACCCAGTTTTTGCCTAAAAATTGAATAACGGCACTTTTGAAATTTGGATATACATACCTATACCTCGAAAACGGTTCACACGAATGTGAAAAAAATGTATAACTAAGGTAATGTTGTCATTTCTAACTCACTACAAATCTCAGTTTTTGTCCATATTACAGTGCAATGGATTTTTTAAAAGGGACATATTTTTAAAAAAATTGCAGAAAAGAATTTAGTTCTGAATGCATACTTAGAGTAAAATTGAGGTTTCCAAAATTATTGCGTCCTTAATTTTCAATTCGAATAGCCGAATATTTTTAAAAAAATTGCAGAAAAGAATTTAGTTCTAAATGCATACTTAGAGTAAAATTGAGGTTTCCAAAATTATCGCGTCCTTAATTTTCAATTCGAATCGCCGAAAACGGTCATTTGTTTATGTCTCGAAAATATCATTTTCGATTTCGCACAGAGCAAAGTTTGGTACCTACTGTTTTGTCTGCGTAATTTTACAAAAACCGCTCTAACGATTTTGAGCAAAATGCATAGGTATTTAGTATAAACTAGCAAACCCGGCGAACTCCGTTTCGCCACCAGATGGCTTCGTTTTTTGTAACATTTCGTTTGAGGATTAAAAGATGAAGAAAAATTATTATTTTTTTCTTGTATTTGAAAATGGAAAATTTTATTTCATTTCACAACAGTAATGAATTAATTTCGATTACAAAAATGAAGTGTAATTTAGTTGAACTTCTCTAAGTAAAAAATGAAAGTGAATCCAAAGTAAATACTGAATCGAAGCGTTATACGTGTCCGCAAATTATCCGTTTCATTGAAGTGCTCTTTGGTAAACCACGTAAAGCGGATGGTTTCCCAACTCGTGAATACGCAACGTAAAGCTTGCAATGCTTGCAACTGTTCAATAATTCGTCTCTTTAACTGTTGTGTTCCCTGTATATTGCACCGCACATTCAGCTGATCCACTATCGACGAAATGAAATATATTTGCAGAAATTGATGCGGTTCATCTGGTGTTGGCTGACCTGGTGAACTTCGTACCACCTAATTTTTATCTATTTGAAGCTTTTTTTTCGATTTAAACTTAGTTTGGTGATTAAATAAATTTTGTTAGTAATTCAAATTAATTCAATGCTTTTTATTTTCCTGTAAAATAGATGATATTAACATTCAATGCAAAGATTTGTAGTAAAAAATTGCAGTCGTTTGAATTCGAATGGTAAGTCCGTTGGAATCATCGGGATGCGTGGAATCAACACATCTTCTCCTCTATATTCTGCGGTATGCCCAGAAAAACACTTCGAATGAGCTCTTACTTAGAATCGGTTATGTGGCAGAAATCAGTGGGCAAAGTGATAAGTCTGGTCGAGATATCAACTGCAATCTTTTCATTACCAATGTCCAACAATTGCTTCGAAAACACATCTGCAGTTTGATCTCGTCAATCGGAGTGTCTTGACATGAAGCCACAAATTTGATGCTTTCAAGCACGCATTTAGTTCGTCAGTTGCAATTGATCGTGGGAATAACTGGAAGAGTCTCCCGAAAATCACCGGATAATACAACCATGGCTATTCAAAAAATGTTTTGATTGACACGAAAATCTTTCAACGTCCTGTCCACCGCCACCATTGACCATTGACCTTTTGTGGGCCATCGTGCATTCGACCCAATCGATCAATTTGCACCATTGTAAAATCTTCGCATTTTTTTCGATTTTTCAAGATGGTGTCTGGTTGATTTGCATGTTCAGTGGCAATACCAATGCTGAATGTGCAGTTCGGTAGCCTTCTAACAAAGTTGCTGTTATTCCAGATGAAGCCAATGCCAGGGCAACTCATTCTGCGATCAAATCCGTGCCAAAAGCAATGAAATTAAGTACGTTTTGGCAGTACCTCCGGGAGCACCCAGAAAGTAAATGCTACCAGTTCTTTTGTTCACAGCTTCCATCAAATAGTCATACGCAATCATTTGTTGTCGATTCAATTGCAGAACATTTTAACGAACTGCTTCGGCTATTGCTGCAGTATCGTATTGTTTTGTTGTTCTCTTTGCAATTCGTGATTGAATGCATCGTGTATTGGACGATTAGGTGATATCATGCCCAACTGCGCACTTTATTCGCCATCAATAAACACTAACTCTAAAAGAAATATTTGTAACTTTAACAGCCTAGAAGAAAACTAACCACACCTATCAACTTGGTTGGTAAGCCTTCTCCCTTCACTCTCCACACCGGTACCGAAAGTGTTATGGTAGCTTTGAGCTGCCCTCCCCATAACCCTACTCACGAATGAGCATAGTACCATGATTGTTACTCATTCATTTTTCGTAACAACCCCTTCGTGAACACTCAAAACGCTCAGCAACTCCTGTTGCCTGTCATCATTGTCCTCATCATCTCAATCACCCCTCCATTTGAACTTACCCACCTATTCAAATGCAAGGATATTGAAAATAGGTACTTCCCAAACAAACATGATGGATACAAACAAATCAAAGTATCTACTTCATTTCAAAAAGTTACTTAATGTAACATAGTAAACATAAACAAACTTATTAGGTAGCTAGCTCTAGCTATATCGTATATTAAAAAATAAATTTCAAAATTTTTGACAACAACAATTTGCTTGGAAAATCATTAAAATAATTGACTACTACTCGATTTCTATCGAGTTTATATTTTTTTCAAAGTGCATTTCCCCATGAAAAACGAAATATGTGCCTACAACGCCAACTGTTGAGAATTTTCCGACTTTTCTTTTTTCATAAACCATCCCTGATTTAAGACGAACAAAACAAAATAAAAATCATTCAAATCGGTTGAGCCGTTCTGGAGTTATATCGTCAGGAAGGAAAATCCGACTTATTTTTATATAGTAGATAAGTATCATATTTTTAAAACATTTTAATAAATCAGTTTCTTAATTATTTCTCAAAAATGACCACCCTAAAGCAGATCTGTGTTCATACATTTTTTTTTTTTTTTTAAAGTCGATACCGCACTACCAATAAAAATAAAAAAATAAAAACAGCGACGCAGAACCGATTTTTAGCAAATCGTCGCTGTTGCAGTTTTTCAGGGGAGCAGTTTAAAGATTTCGAACCAGAACATTTTTTTATTACCTATGTACTTTACATTTTTCAAATGTTTGGCATTATTTTATTCAAAAGTCGCATTTTTTTGACTTTTCCGATATATTGTTAAGTGAAAAATAAAAATTAAAGTGTCACAAAATTTTTTTAATTTTGCTACCACTTCTAACTTGTGTCACTTTTTAACTTTGAGAAACTTGAAAGTCAAACAGTTCTTAAAACTTTTTTTTCAAGGTACTTATTACATTTACTAAAAAAATGTAAGTAAACCTGTGCAAGTACCTTTGGTTTTGCTTCCATGAATGATGGTTACATCATTTGAGCTGTTTTTAGCTCTGGCCAACTTTTTTTTTTTTTTTTTTTACCATCATCGAGGACACACAAAACACTACGTTCTCTTAGTGTGACCTCCCAGTAACGCTTTACACAACTGTTGTTTGTTGCGCGACTTAGCGCGACTTAGCGCGACTTAAGTAATAACTGCGTACGCTGCGACATAGTTATGTATCTGATTAAAAAAAAACACCAAAGTGTATTGATGTACCAAAAAAGCTTGATGAATACTTGGATTTCTAGCAAAACATTTTGTAGAAAATTTAATTTGCTTAAAACACGATGCAAATATATTTTTTTTTTGGATGTGTGATAAAGTATAAATTTTAAGAAGAGCGGCATAATTAGTTTTAATACAAAAAAAAATGGATGAAAGTACACTTACTTTGTAAAGAAAACGAACCCAACTACAAAAACTACAAATAATACTTTTTTCAGCAAACTTTGGCAACAATTTACCCGCATAACCAAAAATAAATCACTTTTCCACACAAAACACTGTGGTCCGTTCTCTATGAATCTGGCAGATACTAAGTTATGCCCATGTTCCAAATAAAGGAACAACGAAATAAAACCAAGTGAAAATTGGCACAATATCCATATAGCGGGATTCTGAAGCATTATAGTTATGCGGATTTTACAGAAATGTAGAGAATTTTTCTCTGAGTTTGCTGGTATAATAAACTAAAAAATCAAGTTTTTCGAGTTATGCCGGTTTTCTTAAACAGCGACTATAATATTACGCACTCCTTCTTTTTTCAACAATATTGAGTATTCACCTTAAAATAATTCAAGCCACTTAGAGAATCACACAATCAGAAACTCAAACTTCATTTTCACCCCTCTCTAACCTGTACTTGCGATTACCGACGGTTTTAACTTATTTGAACTCACATTGTTCTTTGAGTACCTACCTATATTGTCGTGTCAGATGAATAACCTAAAAGTGGATTTTATTTTACACTATTCCTATATTTCTGGGAATCTTCTTTCTTTTATCTAGTTTCGCTTCTCAGATTTTGACAATGAATGAAAAGGAAAAATGTAATGCAATATTTTTATCGTCCTTTAAAGAGTAAGACTGCTTTATCAGGGCTTTCTCTTATTGGCTAGTTATTGTTATTGTTTCTGGTTAAAATATTCTACAACTACGAACCTAAGATTTCCTTTTCATCAATGTTCTTTCAAGTTCAAGGCCGTGCATACATACATACCAAAGTCAATCATTAAGTTCAAACACCACATCTTCCCGTCCTTGAAGACTCATATCACGAGTTAAAGTTCATTAGACTTTAGACTTCAGACGTATAATACCGCCAACACGTGGCTTTTCGATTCCTCAAACTGATTAGAAGTTCCAAACAAATTCGAATATTCACGACATAGTGCTAAAAATATCTGCCCCCTCCCTGACAGAGCCAGCGATACTTCTTCGCTCATCGCAATTCCAAGAAACCAGATCGTTCACCATCAGCACATAACATCACATAGCTGCTGGGCATTTAGACGTTTAGCACGTCAGAGTTGCCTCCTGGTCTGAATTCGTTTATTTCGGTTATCAAACCAGATTCATCGAACAGCGGCCAGCAGCTGCGCCCATTAAATAGGAAATTAGATTCCCAGATTGATGTTCCCAATCGACTTGGAGTTGGACTCCTCCCGACACCCAACAGTACCTCCAACTTGAGGTTGTATAAGTGAATCAAATCAAAAAATCAAAATCAATTTCCAAGTCCTAACTGACGGTTTGACGGCTTGAAGGCGCGCGGCTGCACTGTGACATTTGTGTAAGTGGCATGCGCTATCAGCTTCCCAATTACTGGCTGTGACAACAGCTCCGACATGTATGTGGGCTTGACTCGATAAGCATTGATTCTCAAGTTCCACGTTCAAATTTAAAGATTTATTGCACCCACCCCGTAATTAAGTGTGATTATCGCTTGGATGTGAATTTTTTTATTGATTTGTTTAATGTCCGCAGTTGGAACCGCGCTGCGTGTTAAGTTATGCAAATTTGACTTTGTCAGTGGACAAAACAGCCATTTAAGGAGGCACGAAGTAGTCGTTTTTGTTGGTTTAAGAAAATTTGAAATCTGACCTCTCTATGATGGGTACAGTGTGTATGATTGATAAGCCATCAAGGAGGCGTGGTAAAAATATCTTTTATGGGTTGTTGGCTACCACACATGATGCTGGGAATAAATTTGAACCTGATCCGTGTTTGTTTTTAGTTTTCGAATGAACAAACAAACAAATATCCGAGGAATTTGTAATGGATACGGTTCGGGGACGCAAGATTTGTCTGAAACATTATACAGTTGCGCAGAGAATGTTGCGAGTTGGGACAAGCCATTTAAAAGCTGGCGGGCTGGTGTTTTGTTATTAGGATTTCTCCTCGACTGTGACTGTAGGGCTTGCTGCTGACAGCATAATTCGTCTTTAGTTGTGCTGACGAAGATATGCTGTCAGTCGGTGGCTATTTGAATGGGGAAGTTTGCTAAGTGGGATTTCACAGACCAATAAAGCAGAAGCGTATGTCATGAGTCCGCTTTCATTGGTAAATTAGTGCTTCATTTGCTAAAGGAGATATATGCTTTAACTTTGTTCACTTTAGGTGACGATTTCAGACCACGGCCTCAATAAAAAAAACTTGGGATCTTCGAAGAAGTTGAAAAGATTTTGCTTTCTTCCTTGGCCTTACAGAAAGTGTTAACAGAAACGAAAAATCTAGAATTTTCAATAAGGCAATGGGATTCACCTTCTGTTTAAGGGATGTTCTTTGATTCTGAACCGACTTGACTTGTACGCGGACATTGGTGAAGGTCTTTCAGCAATGAAAACCGGGTACTACCCTAAGATTAGTTTAGAAACAATTTAAATGCGAGTGACAAGCTGCTAGTCTCGAAAGTCATTGAAGGAATAGGTGACGCAACAGTCAGTGTCGACTTGGCCTTTAGCGCGAACTTTGTCTGGCTGTCTCAGTTTAGCATTTTAATTCCCTCATTCGAATTAAGATGAAGGGCGTTCCGGAATGTGGATGTCTATTGTCTCTATCCTCTCTAAATAACCATAGCTTAGACATTTGGTAAGCACTCTTCGGACCAACAAAATTACACTATAATTCTTGTAGAAATAAAGGTTAAGTTCGCACGGTCCATAAAGTACCTACCCTAGCACAGTCATTCGTTTGTGTGCGAGTTGTTATTTTTAAGACGAAAGAAGGGACCCTAATAATTCAAACATAGTTTTTTTTTCCACTGCGCCACCTCTCGAAAACGTCTGACAAACATCCGAGAGTAAAACTGTCTTGAAAGACCTTCTCAATTAGTCGTTTGGACTCGGAATAAAATTGTAGATCCCTTTAATTCGTTTCAAAAATGAACTCACGAAACACGAATGGGAATGAGAAGAAGGATCCCCACGGACCTGATGCGCCAAATATTTATTTTTTATTATTATCTTCCTTAAAGGAACTCAGCAGATGAATATTTGGGCACAAGTGGAAGGATACCTGTGAGCTTAATTTGGAACGTTTTATTGGTTAGGGGAATGTCCACCGTAGACAATCTGGCTACCACTGAAGCGTGTCGCAACTAATGCTCAATCGGTTAATTTAATTGACATTTTCACTCAACGTTGCATCTGAACTCGCGGGTTCTTAGTTAGTAAAATGCACGATTCACAAAGAGGCATTACACTTCTTATTAAACAAAAAAGACACAGAAACGCACGCTGAGCACCCACTGTTTGTTTTTGTAGACGGATCCTCAAATGTACTTATAGCGGAGAGCATTTATTTGGAACTAATTTTTGCTCCCAGCCTAGGAAGTGGCACTTAACCGAACTTTTGAGAGCTAATTGTTACCGACTTTGTGGACTTACCCCTCCAAGCCATTACCATCATTTTGGTTCGTCTCGAAAAAAGGTTCCGAGCTTAGATTCACGTTCCCTATGTTCTTTGAACTTCGGTACATGCTGCAAGAGAGAGCTGCACAGCTCAAATCCATTGATTGGCTGCGGCAGTTATGTAAATGCACTTCGCTTATATTGTTCTTCGTCATACCCTAGGTTCAGTTAATTAAAAAAATGTTACAGATATCGGAACTTTCACTGAAAACCCACCTTTTTAGTAAACCATATTTCTATCCCCATGCAAGTTCATACAAGCGCAACGAGAATTTTCCGTTCTCATGGCTGGTAGGTGCACTCTCGCTTGTGAAACCACTTTACACAACCCTAACGAACCAATCAATTAGCATATACAAATGCAGCCACCGAAGAACAACAGCACACACCGATATCGAGATTTCAAATCAATTCACTTACAGTGTGACAGCTTCAACTCCACCCAATTGTTTACACTCACAAATATGCATGTTGTCTGTTCCGAAATCTGATAAAAACAAATTCCATGCAACCTCATTATGATCTCAATACATTAATCCCGTTAGCTGTAACAAAAAGTACAATTTTCAAGTTTGCTGTTGAACTCTTTTGTTTTTCCCTCATGAAATTGATTTTTTTTTCTCTGTTTGTTTTCAGATTCAAATGCTGCCGCTATTACTCATGCAAAGCACCACTGAGTGGACCAAACTAAGGTAAGTCACCGCGCATTCTTAAGCCACTGTGACATCTGATCGAAATAATTGACTTCACGACCGGCCGGCAGAGGGAGGCTGTCAAGACGTAAAATGACAAAATATTGAACAGCGTTTGGTTGGGAATCAATTAATTAATCATAATCAGATGTTGGCCTGTGTGTGTAGTGTTAAAACGTATATCATGCGCGCTGCACAGTAACTGACACTTCAATTTGCAATAACTCGGTGAGGCCCACAAAAGTGACAACGCCTATAACAATTGTTATGCCCAATAATTGACCACCAACACAGTCGGTATTCCATAGATGGAGATTTTTTTTGTTGTAAACAAATGTCAGAGCTAATTCCATTTCGGTAAGTACCTAGTTATCCCACGTTTTGTTGCGCTCTAATGGACATTCTTAGGGTCGGTCTGTGCTGCGCATGGTCCCGATGGCATTTTGTTCCAACTGACCACGCAGCAAGCGACAACAAAACGATTTACAGTGACAGCAGGCAGCACACATTCGGGCCCGCAAACTAAGCTCTTTATGCAGAGTTTCTTTTAGTTGTATCCACTCCACGAGGTGTCCAATACCACACGCTCTCTGTGGATAGATTTCAATTCATTTAGTTATCTCACCTGACGCGTAGTATAGGTACTCGTATGTGTACAGTTGACAGATGTGGTTGATTGATTTATGTCCCGATGATTTATTGCTCAATTTAATTATTTGCCATGTCAGTTGGCTCCCTCGGTTTTGGGCCACTTTTCGGCAGGAAGGTTAGCCCACTCGGATCTCGCCTCCCGGATCTCGGACAGATTAATCGATTTGAATACTGCAATTGGTTGGCCAAAAAGAAAAAAACAAAAAAAACACGAGCACCTCGATGCAGATCGATGGCGACGCGGCATTCGACCAACTGTGGGAACTATGCGCTGCTTTGTGATAAATCGGAATTTAAAGTGGCACTCGTGGCATAAATCATATGACAGACGGGTAATTTGCAAGCCAAAGTGATATTTGGAAATGTTTTTTTTTTTGTTTTGTTTAAATTGTAATTAATTTATGCCCATGAATTCAGTTATGGTTTATAACTTTATAGTAAGCGTCGCTGGGTGGACTATGGCTCTTTTTGAGTGGGCTTATTTTTTATGGGAATAATAATTGTTATCTTCGTTTTAGAACTGCCGCATGATGTGGTACAGAGTATTGTCCTCTCTGGGTGATAATTTGCCTAAGTCTAATTTATACAACTCGAGCACCTTTCACATTGTTATTTAATTTAGACAGAAAGTGGCTCCGAGAAAAATCATTTCATACATATATTAAGTTGATTCGTGGAATCCATTTGTTGAGTCCGTTCGTGCGTTCTTTTTCCACCGAGATTTGAATGAACAATTTGACCTAGCAGTTAGCACGTGCTGGTTCATTGCTGCTTTTCTAAGTCACTCAATCAACATAACACCGACTGCCCGCTCCGCTAAGCTTATGCGGATGTATGGGGCTAAAGTCAAACAAGAGAAATTCACTAGTGAAAAAATTGGATTCGAAAATGCTGACACTTTATTATTTTTTTTTATAAATTTTGTAAAGTGTCCACATGACACTTAATTTTTTTTTTTTTTGCATTTTTTAGACTTTCAAAATTAAACTACAGCAGTACGAGAAGTCACAACGAAAATTTAAATAAGAGGTTATTAAACATAAAAAAAAATGCATTAAACATTAAGTTAAATTAAATTTTAAAGTGAAAAGCCTATATTGGGATAAATCCAAATGACAATTTTAAGGAGCCAGTTAAAAGTTCGAGTAGCGAAATCGGGGATAAATAGCTATAGTGATGGAAATACTGATCGAGGGTGATGAGCCGATTTTTGGAACTCCTTAAAATCAAACTTTATATATCGAGAATCCATAGAAAATCACTTTTTTCTGTGTTATGAATGACTTTTGGAGCAACTTTCGTTTGCAAGTCTAGTATACGAAGTATAGTCAGGTTTGGCCGTAGATCCTATTATTGATAACCCTTCTTTTTGTAGTACCGATTAAAGAGTTTTTGCCAGAAGCAGCTTGTGGCCCACAATTGACAATAAAAGGTCAAAGATTCTCCCGTCTCTTGATAGAAACCTAGTCCGAATACTCGTCGGGGTAGTAACCGGACGCTGTATCATTGTAAACATTTTCAAAACGATGGAGATATTTTTTTACAAATATCTTTTGCAGATCTTTCAGATATGAAGAAGAAATAAATTCTGTGTCACAGCCCTCCAAGAATGACGCTACTCTTGCAAGGTTCTTCGAAGGCTTGGAAGATCTATCAACGATACCTCTTTCATATTTAAGGAGACTCATCAACAGATCTCAATAGTTTTGTCAGTTGCATGTCCTTGACTTCTTGGTGAAAATGAATAAAATGCAAACTGTCCCTTCAATCTAACCTCTCTGAGTTCCTCTACTGTCTTTCAAAGCAAAATATAGGCAGCTATCGAATCTCTAGTTGGTGCACTATGATGCCCAATTAGAGTAAATATGAGCGTAGTATATTTTTTGTTCAACAGATGTCCAATTAGATCTCATCAAGCCATCACACAGCCTTATTTGCCCCGAATTAGCCTGTAAGTATGCAAGTATTTCTGATTAAGTGCGAAAAACTGGTAGTCTTGGGTCATGTCTCGAAATTTGGTTTAGTTCAAAGTTCTTGTAGCACCCGTTCGCTGAAATTGGAAGGCTGAAATTTATTCATTATTTTTTGGTTTACTGAGAAATTTCTACTTAAAAACAGGCCTACTCGCAATTTCTTCGCTTGAAAGACATGTCTGTTATTACAAGACTTGAAACTATTTTTTTTTTCTCCTTATTTTATACCGACAACTTTGTCAATTTGAAGTCATTTGCCATTTGATTAGATTTGATATGGACATGATTTCGCTTTAATTTCTTTCCTACTCCTCTCTGGAGAAAATGTGCGGCCGGCCTACCAAAGTTAAGAATAATTTCAAGTCCCGCTGTTGAGATTTTTGTCATCACAGAAGCTATTTGTGAAATTCTAGCAAACAAATAGTTTGTGTTAGGTAAAATAGGTCTTACACACCCATAGAATGACCTTTGGTGATGGGCTTTCTTCAAAATTTCTGTAGAGTCTGACCACTGACCAGCCAAATATTTCGCAAATGTTTTGAAGATTGTCTCCTCAATATGCGGAAGGCTTAGACTTGCTGTCGAACCCATAATATATTCAGCTTCGTGGAGTACTCAGTCAGCTGTCTCCCTCTTAAGCTCCTAGGAAAACCAAGTTGGCTTAGGTCGCTCTGCAGTTGTGTGGACCAAGTAAGGGCAGGTGTTTCTCTGCTACGTTGTTCCTCAAGCTGTATTATATATTCTCAACGTAGCTGTATTAAGTTCGTCATTGAATCTTCTTCGCCTACCTCAATCAATACAAAATATACCGAATATTGCCAAAATGAATCTTTCCCTCAAGATAGGAGAGGTTTTCAAACACTTTTGACAGAGCCCATGCTGGTGCACCATACAGCAAGTTCTTACATATAATACCTCCTACTCGGTTTTAGACCGAATAAACAGTCTGTAAGACTAGGTATATGTACAACTTCGGTTTTTAGAAAGGATCTTACTTCCTTAAAGCCTTCTTAAGACCGAAGCAGTCTTAGATAACATACCTCCTTCGGTTATATGAAAGGGGTCGTCACTTCCTTAAAGCTTTTTTTAGAACGAGGAAACAGCAATTGGTCAACAGTTATTCTTTATTTAAGCATTGCGCCGATATCATTTTGCGAAGTGATTGGGACAGCTTGGACAAGTAAACAAAGTTCTTAGATACATGACCTCGAAGTTGTAGGTATCTGTCCATCGTGATTCGTGACGCTTTGTCCAAGTCGTCGATGTTGAGAGTCCGTTCGCATTCAAGGTTGCTTCGGTCACATTGTTCATGATGAAGGGGCAGCATTGCCGTTTGGCCCCTTTTTAAGCATCTAGACTCGTGGCCCCAACTATTTTAAAAGATTGTCGAAATGGCCCCTTTTACCCTTTTCACCCTTTTTGGCTCTTGCCAGTTTTCTAACCCTTTTCGAAACTTCCACGCCCATTGCAAAGTCGTGATCGCCGAACCGTACTTCGTCTAAAGATCATGCGTTGGTAAACAGGCCTATTCGAGGGTATTTAGGAACGTAGTTGAATATTTAACACTTAGTTTTGAATTCCAACTGTGTCCACCTATTTAGACTCGCTCTTACCCTACACAAATACTTCACAACATAGGTTTTTATACATTTCGGTGTCGGCAAGCTGTCAAGTTTTACAACAAAACCAAGGACTCATTCCAGGGATGTCATCATCCTGTCATTCTTTGATTCACATGAGCCAAGTTAGCTATGACTTTCGATTCAGTAACTTAAATTTTAATACCATGCTTAAGAAGTGGTGGAAAGGACTTTCCTAAAATGTCAGTAAGACCGTTTTTACCATTGGACACCTAGTCCCAGATCTTATCGTTCAATTTCAATTTGATTTTACAAAACAAATCCCAGACTGTCGGATGAACTCGCCGCGCCGGCCGTTACGATTCAATTGACAGAAATCTCGCCAACCAACCATCGCTAAAGAAGCATCTCACTTCCTTAATCCAAGGAAAATACTCGAATGATGTACGCTGACAGATTGATGAAGTGAAAGCTTAATTATTGCACACCGAACCGAGCACCGCTACATCACCTCTCTTCTATGCAGAAGCTACATGTCATCTGACATCCAAAACGGACACAAATCCAAGCACAAGCAAAAGAAAAGAAACAATATTACATCCAAACACTTAACAGCCTATCTGCCGAGTGCTGTGCTGACAACTACTGCCTCCTTCGCAAATAAAAGGCACACATGCACAGCGACCGCACTACAAACTAACTACACGTATACGAAGACGCATCACAGTCTGGCGTGGTGCACGGTGGAGACTGAGTGGAGTGCGCGCCTGGCTAAAAATATAACCAAACAGCGCACACCGGCTCGGCTGTGTTTTATTTGACATGGACACAATACACGACGAGATTGACGGGACATACTTGCTCGAGCACTATCTCCCCGAAGATATCTATCTGCAGATAGGCACATTCGGAGGAGTTTGGACGGCTATTTGCATGCGGAGGCATTTCGTTCTTCGTACGGTATGCGGAGGCGTTAAATGGTTACATGTTGGGGGTCAGCAGCGCGGCGAAAAATTGTTCTGCTGCTGCGCTGCTGGCCTTACGATCGAGATGGAGCTGCAGATAGTGCGGAGTGAGGAGAGGTCCCGGTCGCTTTGAGGGAGGTAGAGGCGGCGAGGGCGGCTTCGGTGAATTCGTTGATCTGCGATAGAGTTGATTGGATGCCTCAGACTGGTCGCAGATAAGAGGTGTTTCTCTGAGGCGCGCGGCGGGAGTAGTGTGCTTTTTTGATTGATTTTTCTTGACTTCTGGCTGCGGGTCGGCTGCCGTTGCCGCACACACACATACATACGAGTTGCATATGTGAGCGCGCCCGACGCGCACAATTACCAAACGGAATAAATTGCTCCATGTAACTATTGTGCGGTGTTTTTTTTTTTTTTTTTTTTTTTTTTCTTATTCATTCTGTTTGTTTGGCCATTTTATATACCCACTAATCACTTGAAGTGTGGAATTTTGATTTGAGCTTATCAGGTGGTGGGCATCATGATGCCAGAGCCCAAGGGGGTGGGTATCTGCCGCGGCCTGGCAGTTTAGCACAACAATTAAGTAATTTAAATTTGATTTTATATTTCGCTTAATTACGAGTATAGGTACCTACTGCCAACAGATGAGGGATCTGTGTCGATGAATGGGAGTATGACCCGAGACAGTAGAACGGGCCATATACTCGCTTCGACGGAACAGAGAGATGCTTGAGTTGGGGAAAATAATAAAATCGATTACCATCGAGATTGACATTCACGGCTGCATGTTCGTTGTCAAGTGAAGGACTTTTCGGTTATGGGCTGGGCTTTTGTCTGCCAGTCAGTTGTGAATAGATATGCGATCTGACAGCTACTTGCAATAGGTAAATGGAAGCCATGGCGGGAGAGGGTTGTATAACGTTTGAAGAAGAGGAATTTAAATTGTTACTTGAATTGAGTGGCGTGGCAGCCGAGCTAAAATTGTATCAGGTATATTTAGACAGAGCATGATGTGTATTCTTGTTATTTAGTTTTCTCGTTCTGCGCATCTGTCAAAATGCATAAGTCTGCCATAACAAATGAGCCTAAAATTGTCATTAGCTTCATAACTCTTTTTCTCGGACTTACCGGCTATATCGGGCTATTTTGAGACCGAATCTCATGAAATATAAATCAAATGATAGATGGCATTCGGTAGAAGGGAAGAGTGTTGTTTATCCTAAACGGAAGCACCCTCATCTGTGAAAATACGACAAGATGCGTGCATCAGCTGACATCGGAGATGGCTTTCCTGAAATAGTCCTTAACTTGTTTCATCCGATAAACAGCCATCAGTATTGTGAGAGGATTTGCCCTAGATTCGTATGTAGGTCTTGAAAAACCCAAGTAATACTATTTGTCAAGATTTTCTGACGGAGTCTCTTTAGGACTCTTTTCAGTATAAGGAATCCCATTTTGTTTATACAAAATGCACCTGCACGCTGTCAGAAAGCAACCATTGTCCTTGAAGACATGGTGGATTCAAAAAAGCTTGCTATTCCAAAGGGCTTGCTGGCATTTCTTTGAAAGGTGTCTCTTTTTTAGAAGATTGACCGAAACTACATTTCACACTTTAGAGGCAATTTTAACCAACTTGGCGCGAGCTAAGGAACTTTGTTGCTACCACGAGTGTCAAGAAATAGCGTTTTCAATGTTCTTAAACTCGAGGTTTGTGGTCCACCGTTCCACCGATAAATATAAAAACACCACACGAATTTAGTTCAACTTCATTTTATTGATTACACATTAAACTATCCAATCGCTTGACAAATTAATTAGTTTTAAACAATCCAATCGCGGGACAACTCACGACCATCTTGGTCTCTGGTTCGTGTTATTCTACTTTATTCTAGAAGGAAAAAAGACAATATGCTTTACGGCGTAGCTAGATAACATTTTGGCCAGGGGTGTTATATGGCCGATAATGTAGTGCCACAAAGGTTACTCAACTTATGTGTTGTTGTTGTTGTTGGCGCACTGTGGATATCAAAAATTAACGATCAACGTTTCACAAATTACCGAAAGTCTAATTTAAATTTAACACAAAAAAATCAGTCAGAACTTTTGACTAACACGATCTGACTGTACATTAAGATTAAAATTAAGAAAAAAGAAAATTCCCCATACAAAATAAATAGAAAATTTCCAATTTCCAATTTTCTGCATGTAGTTTCCTTGGGTGAAGACAAAAAAAAAATAGATCAAATCGGACGATCCGTTTTCGAGGTATGACCGGTCTTGCAGATGCAACTTTGTTATATATTTCCAGACTTTATTTAACAAATTCGTCAAAAAGATGTATGGTTTCCAAAGTTAATATAACAATTCGTAAACATTGAAAGGGAATAAAATAGGCAAAAGTGGAAGAATTTTGGGGGACAAAGTCACTTTTCAGATGAAAAAGAGATCCCACTTAGAGGGTTAAGTACGTAGTTTTAAGAGACACTAATGTTTTTAACTTAAAAATGACAATTTCAAAAGTTCCGCCAGCGATTTATGAAACCAAAATTTGGAAAACGGAATTTTTGTCGGTTAGTCAGATTTTTTCCCAATCCGATGGACTGTGAAAGTGGTATATACTTGAAGCACTCTTTTCTATAACAAGCACCATTTCCATTTCGACTAAAATGCTTTAATATTTGCCTTGATCCATCAAAGATCTGTCAACAGGTTATGCCGCACTATATAGACTTCATTCTTATATTCCGTGTTGCCTTGGGCATATCTTTACGACAAGGCGAAACAGATCATTAAAGTAAAGAAGCTTGCCAGGTTTGAGTTCATTAATATGCTGACTCGGGGCTGAGTTTATGAGACCGCAATATGCAACTGGACAGGCATGGCTGATCTTGATCTTTAAACACTTTATAGCCTCCAATATCATTATACCTCATATTCAAAAATTTATCGAAAGCGCATAAATACCAAGAGGGCAATAAATCTAAGCACCCTCCACAGTGAATTTTACGATTCGGTATATTGTGACCCTCATTACGGGCGCATTTCATTTTAAGCACGTAACCATTAAAATTGATGGGCAATGTATTATCGCACATAATAAACAATAATCGTCGATGAGACGGAAACACTTCTGAACAGAAGCTTGTACGTAGTTTCTTTATTGACAATTTATGCATTTTGATATTTGTAAGTCAGATTTGCTGGATAAAAGAGTCGTTCAACGGTTAACGAAAATGAAGTATTATGGCTGAAAAGACAACCTTATCCCGAGACCTAGAAGTTGGCAGTTTATTTAGGTCTTTTTGCACATAAAGCCACCTACCAGCCGCTTACCAGCTACAGAAAAGGTAAATCGGTGGAAATGCGATAACAACGTCAAGACGGCTTGAAGAAATCGTATAGTGCAGCAGACTTTTCATCAATACTGATTAAGGTACGTTTAATGTACTCTGGACCCTGAGATTTAGAGTCCCTGGCACTGAGGTTGGTTGGTGGGCACTGAGATCAAGAGCCCATGATATACTACTGTGACTCTTTTCTTTATAGCTACTACTACTTGTTTTCGGAATTTCAGATCTTTGAGCCTAACACCAACGGGCTCCGGCTCAGAGTAATTTTTAATCAGACAAATTAGTGCCTATGGTTAGTATTATGTATAAGGCGGATATGTGTTAATTTATATTGTTTATGGCGAAATAGTGCATGCGTATTCGAATTGAGAATAAAGGATGCCAAAAAGTTGGAAACATCAAATTCTACTCTAAGTATGCATTTTGGTGAAAATCTTTTCGGCCGTTTTCAGTTGAACTAAAGATAAAAGAATTTTTGAAAAATGCTTTATCGCTTTTAAGTTGTAAATGACCATTTTGCCTTGGAATGAATTTTTGCTACAATCGTATGGACCGTTTTCGAGATATATACCTATGTCAAAATTTCAAAAGTGCAGCTATACTGGAAGCTCAAATATGAATTTTAGTTGAAATCGTTAGAACCGTTTTCGAGCAAATAAAAGGGGTTTGCAAATTTTATGCGGGAAGTAGGTACCTACCATTAATATAAAGATTACCATGCGAAATAAAAACGGCCCTGAAATGTGGGCGCACAAACTCCAAATCTGATGTTTGAACCAAATCCTGACAGCCTTTTAGGCTTTAGACCTCAGGACAGACGGACTTGCGATGGAAGTGCGAGACACACTTTTTTTGAGCTCGTCTTTCATTGAAATTTTGTGCGAATACAATATCTTTCACTTGCAACGTACCTAGGTATACGAAAATGTTGAAAACAACTTTACGCCCAGATGCTTACTGTAGGTTTTAAAAAATTGTTACGATATCAGTGTCTTGTCGGACTTTGTACTGCAGTAAAATCTGGTATCTCCAACCATTGATACTTTGGATGTACCTATGTTTATGGCGATCTGCCTTAATAAAGGAAAGCTTTTAACACATACGACTTGAAAGAAACTCACGATGGCTAGAACCGCAGACTACACACGTATATAGGTACTTGAGAAAGCTCTTTCGTCGACCTATCCGAATTCTAAAACATAAAATAATATGATGAACTAAAACCTGTCTGTTGAACTAATTTGAGCCACTTGAGGCCTAGGTATAGCCTGCGCAGGTGTGCATCAGCTGAAGAAGACTCTTATTCTCCGTGTTCATTCGCGGCTTCTGCTGAAACCAAAAAGGTAGATATTTGCCCACCATGTTTTGAAATAAATAAAATATTCAGACGATAGTCAACACAACTATACAACTAGATAAGGACAAATGACTAGGGCCAGGAATTTCCCTGGCAATAAGCAAAGGCTCAATTTTGTTGGCAGATGATGAAGGGCCGCCGATAAAAATGAAACATTCTGACATGGAACTTTCTCACTTTGTCAAATTATTTATGAGACTTAGGTAACCCGCCCCACCTTCCAACTCGAATTTCAACATGAACCACCTCCAAACACAACATATTTACGTTCAGAAGTTCACCACCTTTGCAGGCTACATAATCCGTTTCTGCCACAAACCACACGATATCGGAACGCATTTATATATAAACGCATCAATACCTATCTTGACGCCACATTAATTCACTGCCGCCGTTCGTGCCACCAAAACAAAAGACAAAATGCATCCACACATGCACATTTCGGGTTTAAAAACACCGCACATCACAACCGACAACACACTATCTCACTTCAACTGAATTGTTTACGGTTATTATCTTAACTAGTGATTAAAACATTTCCACCTCGCAGGCATAACTCTGCGCTAAAGCTCTACTACGCCGCGCGTTCTGTGTGCATCAGCTCTCTGCCACCTTCAAGGCGTTCACTTTATACAATTGTTGTCCTCTTTATCTCATAAGATATACCTCAAGTCTGCACACCCTCAAATGTACACTCCGACACAACAGAGCGCGCCTCGAGCTGAGAATTCATAAATTTCAAGATCGTAAAATATCTGCAATTAACCGCCAAAAGGAAAACGATACGGATTAACATGTACATCTCGTTGTGGTCGTCGTTGTTGTCGTTGTCGTCATCGTTGTCGTAACTGCGCGCAACCTTCTCTCAAATTGTCATAGAGATACGCATAGGAGAATAATAGATACAACCGATATGAGAAGCAGCAACAAAAAAAAAACATCACCATCATGGTGATCATCAAAGGCCGTTGGAGAGTCCTGCCGCAGGCTTTCATTTCTATTCCATTTCAATCAATTGCAAATTTATGATCGTACTTAATGTAATTTGCGATACTCGAGGGGGTCTGCGGCTGATAGTGTTGCGCTTAGGCAGAGCCCCAGCCCGGGGCCGATGCAGCTGCGGCTTGTAGTTGGTGTGATAGCTGCTGCTTTGATTACGCCACACAGCAATTGGAAGTTATTACGGCAGTTTCATTGATACGAAAATGTTATGGGATCGGATTGGGAGACTTCTACTATTGTAATGTAGGTACCTACTCGGCAGGGAGTTACAAATTTAAATTGATTTTCAATCAAGTCATTTCGGGGCTTCAGACGGAAAATTGTCAATAAAAGAGTTTATGTCATAATAATCGTTAAAGATATTTTACAACAGAATTGATTAGTTTATGGTATTGGAAAAGTTATTGGGTGGCCAACTTGTCAATTTCTGGGTCTTGATCAAAACGAAGTGAAGGGCCCAAACTATAGAGTATTCGACTGACTGGCTGATAGAAAACACAGCACCTTGTGGAAGGTGAGCCATAACAAGCATCGCACGTGCCGGATGCGATAGATAAAAAGTCTGTTCCATTACTTTTAATTTTTACGAATTTTTAGTCAATACCGTTTGTCGACTCGAAAAATTGGGAATGTTACGAGCTTTTACTCAACAAATATCTTGGCGTACGAATTGAAATAAAGTGCACGACTGGGTCGCACGAAACTTTCTCGTTTAGTGCGAGTCTGACTGACTTGCAGAGTGTTTAGCAAATCGATTTTGCATTTTGGTCAAAATCGTTATTGCCGTTTTCCGGTAAACTGAAAAAAACTAACTTTAAAAAAAAAAATATTTTTTTTTTTTCAAAAATCCATTGTACGATATAAAGAAAAACTGAGTTGGCTATTTAGTTATAAATGACCACATTACCTTAGAAATAAATTTTTGTGTCAATCGTATAGAGCGTTTTCGAGATATGTTGAAATTTCAAAAGTACCTACCGTTGTTCGATTTTTTAGCCAAAAACTGGGTACGCAGTCATGGTAACATTACATACTTTACCTTAAATATCAATTTTGGTTGAAATCGTTATAGCCGTTTTCGATCAAATCAAACTGGTACGAAAATTTCATATGGGAAGTACCATTAATATTTAGGTTACGTTGCAAAAAAAAACACCTCCCGAACTCTAAGCCCAAAAACTCCAAATCCGAGGAAGCCGTTTAGGCTGTAGGCCCGTGGAAGGACGGACAGACCGGACAGAATTTTGTGACCCACTTTTTTGAGCTCCTCTATCATCGTAATATCAGAATTGATTAAAATCTCGAGTTCGAAATTTTGTACGAAACCAATATATTTCTCTTACTACGTAATGGAGAAAGTTAAAAACTGTCTATTGACACATGATTTGAATTTTGTTGTCCTATTTGGTGTACGGGTGCGTCATATGTTTTCATTTCGTACGTATTTTCCGTGTGTTGCTACCATTTTAGTAGCAACAGGCGAAAAATGAAATTGAATGTTCTCCTCAAGATTCTTTTTGAAAATGCGACAATCTCCTAATGGCGAGTATCGCTTTTTCCTCTTATCGAATACTTGTAGTTCAATCAGTTCTAACTCTTTCACATACTCGGATTCATGTCTGTCCGTCATGACACGGCTGCCCGGATTTCGTTCAAACTTCGGATATGGAGTTTGTCGGCTTACAGTTCGGAGACGTTTTTTTTTTTTGCAAGGTAACCTCCATATTAATGGTACTTCCCATATAACATTTTCGTACCAGTTTGATTTGATCGAAAACGGCTTCAACCAAAATTCGCATCAATGTGACAAACGGAAACGATTTCTTCGAGTGGATGCGTTACAAATTCTTCAGTCGGTAAAAATTGTTTACTTTTACTGGAGCAGCTATGACAAGGAGAAAAACAACGAAAACAGCTTCAAAGCCCATTTCTTCGACGATATAGCAAGACGTATCTGAACGAATTGGAAATCTACTATCGAAGCTCTGACAGAGGGATTGTTGAAAAAGATCCAAAGTGTCTTGCTCCAACCTCATGCGTTTATGGATAGAGAAAGTACCTGCGATCGGTCACCTGAAGGCCCACTGTAGATAGAGGTATCTTATTGGGTGACTAATTCAGTGTAACCAAATATTATTATTATTTTATTATATCTTTAGATATATTTAAAAATGTGTGGTAATTCATCAATTGAGAACGGCTGCGCCGATTTTGCTCAATTTTTTTTTCAGCGGTTCGTAATTATAAGGAGAAGGTTTGTACGCAAGAAGATTTTGGAAAAACTATCCGGAAAAGTCGGGAAATAGGAAAAAACGAAAATTGATTTTTTGTTTGGAGTTTTGTGTGCAATTGTTACGGAATGGCTTATTGAATGGAAAAATAGAAAATTCTTAGTGGAAAAATCGGAAAATTTAAAAAAAAATGTTCGACGAAATTTTGCATTTTATCGTATAATTTGGATATTGGACGATGTAAAGGTAGAAAATTCGTTTTGAAGCTTGGGAAATTTCGGATTATTGTGAAATGTGCGGCAGTCTGCTGTCGACATCGTGAATGCCAGCGCCAAATCGTTGGATGCACCATGCATTCAATTGCGAATTGCAACCGGAGCAGGACTATGATCGAGATGAGCTGGCCGAAAGAGTACGAACAAATGCGCCGCTGTTGAGTGCCGAGCAGAAGAACGTTTACGATTTGCTGATAAAGTTTGTTGACCGTGCAACTGGAAGCATTTACTTTTTCGATGCTCCCGGTGGGACATGAAAGACATTCGTCATTTCGTTGATTCTGGCAACAATCCGGTCAAGATCTCAGGTTGCGTTGGCTGTCGCATCCTCTGGCATTGTTGGCACATTGTCGTAACGTGCACAATGACCAAGAATTCGGGATGCATGCACAATGGCGCATAAACGAGCTTTGGCACCAGTTGACCGAACGATGAAGAATCTACGAGGTGATTCAAGACAAATAGCTCTCCGTAGATTTTCGTCAAATGCTTCCTGTCATCTTGAAATCTACTACTGCCGATGAGCTTAATGCGTCCTTGAAATCGTCGAATTTGTTACATGTCAAAGAAGTTGAAATCAACCACGAATATCAGAGTCACATTTCAGAACCCATCGGCTACTGAATTCTCGAGACAACTACTGGCGCTTGGCAATAACCAAACTCCTGTTGACAGTGGCGTAGCGAGGAGGGGGCGGGGGCAAGGGGGGCATAGGCCCCGGGCGGCACTTTGCTATAGGCGGCAATTTGGAGCTGCTAAAAATGTTAAATATATAAAATCTATAAAACACATTCTTATTCCTCTTTAACGAATTTATTTACAAGGTTTAACAACATTAACACTGCTTTCTCTCTCTCTCTTTTCCTTTACTTTTAAATCTTACGATTTTTTACCCAACGCTGTTCTTAACTCGAAAAATTCGTAAAATAGAGCATCGGCGTCGTTGAGAGAGCCAGATATTACCAATCCACGGAAAATCTTACGAATTTTTACTCAACCAATTTCTTGGTGTTATAATTACAAAGGGTGTACGTCACCTTATAATTACCAGATGATTTGAAATTTGTTGCCCTGTTTGGCATAAATGCGTGCATTTGTTTTGATTTTTTGAGTATTCAAATGGTATCAACAGGCGGAAAAATAAGATTGAATGTTCTCCTCAAGATTCTTTTCCTCGCTATAGCAAGGTGCTTCCTCGAGTTTATCAGACTTTTCGTACCACTTCCATTTGGCAGTCTTTCCATTTTTACTACAAAAGTAAAGTAACAGACCTAATGTAGATACGAATATTTAACATTTTGGCGCTGCCAAGCTGCGGATATTTGTGTGAACAGTGAAGCAGTATTTTCTTAGTTACAAAATAATTGTTCTTTTTTTTTGTGGGTACACTCTTTCGGATTAGGTTCGTGTTATTTTATGTAGGTATCAAATATAAAGTGCACAAAAATAAGAAGTTTTATGTCGTGTTTTTAAACGTCCTTATGAAAATAGAAAATAAGCTGCTATCTCGTGTTGTGCGAACGCGACATGCCGTGCATAAAATATCGAATTTTAATTATGTAGATATGTATTACCAAAAATTACCCGATTGTTAGAGACATCTTCTATATAAAAAACAAATAAATAATACGTTTTCTCCTGGGCCCTTCCTGTTATTTAAGAAAGCATAGCAGAAATGTAGAACTTTTACCAAGTTTATTGACATATTACATAACGTGTATGTAAAACTGGTTGAAACCGTGGGCAAAGCTTTTTTTTAGTGTGTGAAAAAAACTACTATAGGGGCGGCATAATTTGGATCTGCCCCGGGCGGCACCAACCCACACTACGCCACTGCCTGTTGATGTTTCGACTGGATCGATATTGTTCCCGGCAAATTTTCGCAACTTCACATCATCGAAGGAGGAACTCATCAACAAAGTGTTCCCTGGTATTGCACAAAATTATAAAAATTTGATTTCATTAGTGAACGTGTAGTACTAGCAACGAAGAATAAGTACTTCGATAGCTTTAATTTCATTATTGAAAGTTAAATCGCTAGAGCACTGCATTCGTACAAGTCCGTTGACAGTGTCACCGACGAAGATGAAGCGACCAACTATCCGACTCGCCTATCGAACTCGCCTGATGTGCCAGAAACTCCGTCGCATAATTTAAAGCTGAAGATGGGATCGATCATCCGAAATTGTTCAACGGTACGCGGTTGTCAGTCGAGAAACTGATGAACAATGTGATTCAAGTGACGATCATGAAGGGCAAATTCAAAGAAGAGGAAGTCGTTATCCCACGAATTCCGATAATTCCAACTGATCTTCCATTCCAATTCAAGTGGATTCAGTTCTCCGTTAGATTGGCTTTTTCGATGACAATCAAAAAATCGCAAGGTCAATCGTTGGAAGTCAGCTGGATTTATCTTGAGTTTCCCAGTTTTTCGCACGGTAAGCTGTTCGTTGCCTCTTCGCGTGTTGGTAAACCGTATTCGTTGTTTGTTTTTGCACCGAAAAACAAGTCGAAAAAACATTGTTTATCATATCGCTCTCTACTGATTTCGATTCCATTCAAATAAATCACATTGAAATGAGAACTATCTGTGTTTAAATATCACTCTGGAGTTAATCGGAAGGCGTTGAATTGGGGCGAGATGAAGTTCACTGGGCCCGCTAGTTTATTATACATACTTTACTATTTTAACGATCGTCACTGCCGAGTCATAGACTCATAGGTGTTAACCTTTTGTATATCTCTGCTTACTGTGCGTATAATCATTGATTGACAACAATTGATTTTTTTATGAAATTGTGAAAATAAGTAACCGCCATTCCAATCAGCACGAATTAGAGGTCAACTCCATCTGGCCGCCATGTCATTTTGCTCCACTTCCCAAACCGAAAACCATTTATCAAAATTAACCCAGAAACGACGCCCCATAGCATCGTTGCCCTCTTCATAACTCATTCTAAAACCTGTACGCGTCAAGATGTCCATGTTCCATATACGTACAGCGTACACGAGTAAATAACCTACGACATGAGTACGAGTAGAAACCAATTTGCTTGATGAGGCTAGAGCCATCACACTGTGTGGCACGACTTTGGCAACACAGCCAACTGATTCCCCCAAATGCCCGAACAACACTAAAGCACTCGCTTGATATATGACCACCAAAGTTCTGTAAATCTACAAATTATCCACTCCGATTTGGCCGACATAGGTACTCTCAAGTCTCAACTCTTGAGACGCCATGCTGTGCAGAAAAATGTAACTTATCTCGAAATGTCATGCGACAATGATGCATGTGCGCAGAATTTGTCTGACGAGAAAGTTCCCCCTCCCTATGCAAGTAACTATTGCAAGCGCACTCGAGAGTCAAGACTCATGAGACACCTTTAAGATCATAGCCAGCCTTAATTATCCGCAACAATAAATAATATTCATTCATTCATTCATTCATTCCATCGAGCGCAGAGTGACTAAGAGCAATTTCAATGCCATGACCTCGTTCGTTTCCACTGTGCGCACTGTCATCTATCAATCTCGGAACGCAAAACCGCACAATCCGCACTGGAATATGGGTCAGCTCTTCAGCACACTTATATATACTCGTAGCAAATAGTCCTTCGGTTTGTATATGCGCGCATATCACTGGATTGTGAAGTGAAGACAACAGAGAGCGCAGGGGCAAGCACAAAAAAAAATAAAAACAGTGTCAATCATCAGCACAAACAAGCGGATACTCGACGGGTTTTTCACTACCACGGTGACCACAGAGCAGTGGCAACTGGCAACTGGCAACTGGCAACTTGCTATCAGGCCGAGAGCAGTGTAAAGCAGGATCCAATGATCCAGAGCAATCGCAGCGAACCAGGTGTTCACGGCTTGAAAGTGTACGTAAGCAAGCGAAAAAAAAAAAAAAACAGAACTCGATGCCTTCATCCATCCATCAAAAGTCCACATGCATCCATGAGCGTGTTCGCAAATTTTTCGCCCCGTCCCGTATGTGGCATGTGTGCAGTGTGCACCGTGTGCAATGTGCCTTCTGGCCATGGTACGACTACGAACTACAAGTTATGTGTGTTCTGCGTCGGCGGTGGTTCTTCTCCGAGCACACGCAGCAGTAGGTGGAGTGGAACAGTTAAAATTAGCCGGCCAGCATCTCGTTCTCGGAAGGTAATCCTCCTGGATTACGTGACCGGTACGGCCAGAGAAATCGCGGCGAAAGAATCTCTCGAATAGCAAACCGATTACATGACGGGAGATCACTTGACCATAAACAAATCACAAGCGGATTAACGGACGCACATTAGGCGAAATTATATAGGCAAAGCTGCCGCGGCTGCGCTCTATCCGTATACACCCGTACAGATCGAGGACAAAAGACTATCGTCACGGTAATCATTATCATCGCCATTTGGACGAATAGCTTCCGATGTAGCGCAGGCTATATCAGCCGGCAGCTGTGCGCCGCAGTGTGGTTTACCCAAATGTCAATCAAGGCTTAGTTGGAGGTGAGGAAAAATGTTTGAAGCGTGGGAGGCCGTATAAAGCTGCTGCTGCAGTCGGACGTGGTTGGAAGTGAAAACTTTTTGGGTGGTCACCTTGTTTGTCTTTGTCATGTTTGTGAATTGTCTTAAATCGTCGATTGCTGTCTTGTGTTTGGCTTTGAAAGGGATTTGTGCCAATTAATGGCTTTGATTAGTGGAATTGGGTTAGATGTCGACTTTTGATTGATTTCGCTGCAGGCGCAACAAGGAGATTCCTATGGAAGCGATACAATTTACCGGGTTTGTTGTTGAAGAAAGTGTTGGTTGCGAAGTGGTTAAGCAGGGACGTGGAGGAGAGGACGGGTGGCTGGAACTGCTATGCATGGACTTCGGACAAGAAGAATAAATTGAAGATGGTAAATGCATCGAAGAGAACGAAAGAAACTAATTGTGAATATAAGTATGTCGGGTGAATAGGATAAATTAAATGAATAAGTGGTTCCGACTTCCGAGAGAAGAACGGTCTGCGAAAAATATTTATTCGAGATTATTCATTCAAGAAAACTAGCAGTGAATCAGTATCAGGGTGACCTTGAATGAATATTTCCGATGAATTATGTGGTGGAGTGAATGTACGGAATTAATTGGGTGAGTTGGGCGGAATGATCCAGTAAATTAACTTAAATGTATAAAATGAACGAGTTAGAATACAGTTAGTAGTTATATGACAGTGTAATGAACATAATCTCTCCTGAGAGTAGCCGGCGTAATCAACAGTGAATCGCGATCATTATTGCTTCAAATGAAGAAAAAGTGATTAAGTGACCGGCATTGAAACAACTTTGGAAAAGAATCATCGAAGCTAAAAGTCAACAAAGGTCATTATGGACAGGAATGAATCCAAGAACTAATATAAATGAACTGGGAAAGTTGTACCTGTTAGTTGGCTGAATCTGGTGAATTAAGTGAGTTAAATGGATTCCGTGACTAGCGCCTAGTACAAATTATTAAAATGAATACCTACTCTGCAATGAATGAACTATCGATAAAATCGTAGGTAACACAAAATAATGACCTTTAGTAGTCAATATTAAGACATAAGTGACAGGCATTGAACCAACTTTCGAAAAGATTCATTCAGTTAAAATTCAGTTTTATTTCCTTAAATGAAAAAGCAATTGAATGAATTGCACGAAATAAATAGATTGAAACAACTGAACGACTTTGATTAATAATTATTCTAGCTCGAGGCTGAGAATGACCTGCAATTTATTTCCTTGCAAGAAGATCCGATACAAACAATAATGAATCCAGTTCATTATTGATTTCAATGAATCTTAAGAATGAATTCAGTAAATGAGACAATTTTATGAAATGAATACAAAGAACATAACGATAAGAGTGAGTTTAACCAATGGAGGTTATAATTTGACCAATCCAGGGAATCAAGACGCATATGTACGAGGTGGGCCAAATGTCCCTTTTCTGTGTTTATATGTAAGACCTTTTAATAATCGAATAAGAACTAATGAAATAAATTGCCAATTGAAGTTAATTTCATGGACTTTTTACGTAAATTGTGGGAAAATTAATTGGTTAAATGGCCACCATAAAAATGCATCCTCGCAATGGTTCTTTTGTTATATTTTGCATGACTTTTTTGTAAATATTGTCGGTTTAATTTATGTGGTACCTGCGTCAATATTGATTAACAACTCAACCTCTAAAGTCCGTAATGTTGGCATTTGGAGGATATATTTTTTTGGCCCAAAACCATAACGCCCAAATTGAAAGATGTGAATTATGGCATTTCTATAGATTTGGGCGTTATGACATCAGATGATTACCTACTTTGGGCGATATGTCATTCTATTTGGACTTTATGTTTGCTTTATTCCTTTAAACTTTGGGCGATGTCGTGGCTTTTGGGCGTTATGACATTTTGCTTTATGGTTTTGGGCGATAAGACCTAACGCCTCTGTTTTTAGATAGCCACAAAGGTAAAAGTCTGCTACCGAGAGATCCATTGATCACCAGCAGCCATTCAAAATCGACATTTTTTGAGGTGAAGCGATGTGGAAATTGTTAACTTAAGAAATGTATTTTCCGGCAGGTGATGCTGGAAAGTTAACTTTAAGGAGTTGAAAGAGGAAGAATGATCCAAAAATTTTGCCATAAGTTAGATATGCCAGAAAGTTATAGAACACAAACTGTGTGTGGTGGTCGCTGGTGGAGATTTTTAGGAATCTACTCTCTGCAAGTTTTCTTAGATGAAAATGCGCTGAATGGCACCAAATGGCAATCTTCTACCTCCGCAGTAAGTGCAAAAATTCCCTTCACCACGGTCGACCTGTGTCAATCCCTTCGTGACCTTACATGTGATGAGATCATTTTCAAAGCCAACTCGTCACTGGGCTCGTTTAAAGGTCGTTTAAAGAATTCCCCAACTTTTGCGTGACCAGATAAAAAAAAAGTCACGCCCCCCTCAGAAGGACCGCCCTTCGTTGTGAAAACAATAAATTGTCAAGTACGAACAACTTGTCCATCCCGTCTCACCCAAGAACTCGTTCGCCAGACTTGAACATCGGTCGCAGGCATTGCCTTGCACCGTCCGCAGGCAGTGTAGGTACAGCAAAAATCCTTAAAGTAAATTACGAGACCGAAATTTCGAAATTGTTTTCGGGGATTACACAATTTATGCGATAGCTTCGACTTACTTAAGCCCATCAAGACGACGCTATACCTTGCCGCTCTGACAGCAACAAAAAAAAAGATGCAACATGGCTTTTCGCGACGGACGGCGGCGGCTACTCTCTGGGCTACCAACTTGGTGTGGACATACGATATTTGCTCAAGAACCCTGCAACGAGCCAATTATTTTGACATAAAAGATACATACGAGTATACCGCATGCCATGCATGAGAGTACGTCCGTGTCGTACGTGTACACTTAAATGCAATGATTATGTGGCACATCGTGTGCCAATTGTGAGTGAGTTAGTACCCTTCTAGAGCTCATTTGGCTCGGAAGCACGTATACGTATATATGTTTGGTGGATACATTTTTTCTTTTCGCTTTTTAAGAGTCTTCGAGGAATCAAAAGTATGCCGGGGGTTCGAGGCAATTATTTTGCCGAAATTGATATCATCGATTTGGTGGATGCGGGTCTACTTTTTTTTATTTTTTTCGGCGCACACTGTTCAGTGTTCACTTAGCATATACACTTAATGGAATTTAATTAAGAAAATGTTTTTTTTTTTATTTTTGGCAGTGAATTTTGGGATTTTGGGAGCGATCGCATAAATTACACGCGAACGAGCTACTGGACTTAATGCGATGCCTTTGATTGGAGCTGGGAATTATGTCAGCAGGGAATTGTGGTGATAGCTTGCATTAAGTCGGTTGACAGATGGGGTCTAGGGAGGTGGTTTGATAATGATTTGGGTCAAGTGGGTGGGAGCCTAATTGGAAGAAAAAAAATGTTTTTTTCACTTTTTTATACTTTTTCAACTTTTGTTTCGATGTAGTTTAGGTTTTAAAATTCACGGAACAGATCTAGATCTGGAAAACTGTAGACTGTGAGGCGCTCCTTGGAACTTGTTCATTATGAAGGAGTGTCGATTTAAAAATCTGAACAAATGGATACCAAGAATACACAGAATACAAATTCACTTATTTAAAATCACCCAACTTTCGGTAAACAACTTCCAAGTACTGCTGTCAATATAGCTCCTACAATCATAGCGAAGAATCACAGCTAAAGCATTTGGAGGCTGCTGTCAAGGATAGGTACACATCGAGTGACCACTGACTTTCGAGTCCATTCAATAATTTCAAAGCGAAACATTTGAACTTTTGTGCAGTTGTCGCTTTTCTACATATTCAATACCGAAGTATTAACTAAACCAAATGTCCCCTTCCATGACTGGATCATATCAAACCCATGCCAGTATAAGATCAAGTCTGTTGAGGTACCTAACTGGGTAACTTGAAAATTCTTAGTTCTAAGGAAGAGCGCCTTTTCACTATGAGACGACTTTAAAAACAACGTTGAGAAACGATTACTTATTTGAGCCTTGGCTAGGTTCAATATCAAATAAACAGCCTCTTAGAAGCATCATAAGTTATATTTATTCTCTTTTGTCGTAGGGGAGAACGGTCATAGATGTAGCACCGTCGACTTAATTTGATTCCTCCTAAGATTTTGGAAATGAGTCTGCCATAAACGTATTTTAAAAAAAAAGCAGCAATATTTAAGCCAGACAAACGCATAGCTACAAAAATCAACGGAGAACGTACCTCTTGCATGTCAAAAGAAATGTCAAAGCTAAAAATAGAAAAAAAAGTTATAAACCCTTCAATTTTCCGGACCTTACTTAGAACGTCTTCAACAATCAATATATTAATAAAATACTTTGTTTAACGTGAAAGCTAAAAATAAGGGCGTCTTTATCTTTGGAGACAAAAATCTGTCCACACATTATTTTTCTTCACGCGTCTCTTATATGCTTTTCACACCAAGCCCAAAACCGGGTTTTCCTCGAAAACTCGTCGATGCATTCACACCGACCACCAACTCGTTTTCGTTTGACATTTCAATCAGCTGTGAGACACTAGTCGTTAAACTTCGGTGCAAACTTTTGTGGTTACAAATTTCGATCACATTAATTAACACACAAAATTAATTTAGTGCATTTAAACACAATATTAGCCCATCAATTAATTGTGGAAATGATTTTAAGATGTGAATTGTGACATTTGTTCGGTCAGCTATTTTTCTGAACATTGCAAAAGGTGCGTTTGTTCCTACATCCCAACGATTGGAAGTCGTTTTCGTGGTGTTTTCGCTGAAAACGAGTGCAAACGACTCGTTTTGAAAACTGAAATATGTATGGGAAAACTTCTGTTTTCGATGAAGTTTTCGTGTGTTTTGGCGAAAACCCGGTTTTGGGCTTGGTGTGAAAAGCTTATTAAGCTTAAAGGGAATCCTTACATCCTTACTCACACCTGTTCACATAAATTACACGCGAACGAGCGACTGCACTTAATGCGATGTCTTTGACTGGAGCTGGGAACTGTGGTAATAGCCTGCAGTAAGTTACTTTGAACTCCATCTTCCACAACCTTTATTATATCAAACCCGATTTTTACGAAGCTTTCACCATATAAAAGGTGAACGTGCAGTTTTGTCAAAAAAAATCGTCAATTTGTGGCCGCTTGGGTTTTCTGGTTTAAATAAACCGACTAAGGTGGCTGAGACATAAGTATACCTAGATAGTTTAGAGCGTAATCGAAGCCTCCGCGTAGGTATAAAAAAAAGCAATCCAAGTATAAGGCAGCCCTTTAAACTGTGTAAGCTTTGAGTATTCTGGATGTCAGTGTTCGACTGTCTAGCGGTACAGGCTGCCGAGCCACGCAAACCTAACGCCGCTTATCTTTGTTATAGAAACTGCTGTAAAATTAAATAATTGCCAGCCTCTGTCAATCATCCTTGAAATCCAACAAAACGCAGTGCGGCTTAGTGGTTAGGTTAATCGAAGGTTCTATTCCCGAAAAAAAACCCAAATTACATCTTTAGTTTTTTTCTTACCGTACCACCTCTCGCGTAAGTCTGACTAACATCCAAGAGTATAAGAGTATAAGAGCTTCTCAATAAGGCGGTTGAACTCGGCATAAAATTTAAGCTCCTTTCCATTCGTCTCAAAAATGAAAAACTCACACAACACGAATGATTGTGAGAAGCTAGGCCTAGGGACCCTATACGGAAATGTTGCGCCAATTATTTATGTTTCTTAATTTTTTTGACTCAATCTTAGCCTGAAGCTCACCAAACCCTTGCAAATCCATCACATAATAGGAAACAGCCTATACGCGTAATGCGGCCCTTGAACTCATTAAAACGCTGTCGGCTGCCTTCTCACAAACAGTAGTTAATTTAGCGAATTGATGTCGAAATATACAATCTTCTGTAACACGATACCGCAAACCATCCGAAGGCCTAATTCACATGGCAAAGCTCGCTCTATGATGCCATAAAAACATTTCATGCTATTTTTGATTGATGTTGCAAAATTGCAACGACATTATCTTGAAGCCAATAAATAAAACTCCTCCCTCCGAAATCAATCACAATTAACAAATCGATTAATAATTTCACCATAGCCTGGGAACGCTCGAAACCCTATACCACTGAGCCAGGCCGATGCATTAGCATATCTATTACCAACTCCGACTGGCGAGTCAATCAATTCTCTATCAACCTGACAGTTGACGATTTTGCCTAAATGTCAATTTACATATTTTATCCTAATTATTATTAGCCATCCATACACAGCTAACCTATATAATTTTTATGTTTAATCATTGTTTACACACGGTCGACGAAAATGTCCAAACGAATTAAAATTTTACCCAAACTTTGTTGGCTATCGGAAGTCCAGTACTGTCGACTGGATGGGTTATTTTTGTTGACTATAATGTGTTTGGACAGATCTTGCTGGAATGGGGCACAATGAGTTGATGGACACATTAATTTTCTTTCATATTTACGAGCGACACCACATGTGGAGACACGTTTGATTAAAAATTCACACGACGACCAAGACTGGGGTGAGCGCGTTCAGCGTGTGAATTTGTTTTAGGCAGGTAGGTTGGTACTTAATAAAATTAATAATTCTCATTTTATGTATGTGGGCAAAGTGGCGCCATCGGCTATATGAGCCGATCTATGATAACCTCGTTGGAAGTGTGGAGGATTGCAGATTGAGTTTTTTTGGCGCTGTTTCTGATTTCATCGGCGCTGGAGCTCGGCGGGGGTTTTGCCGAAAACCAATGTCTTCCTTTAACGGAAGGGGCGATTGATTTTGTAATGTGGTGTAAAATGGTGGACAGTCAGCGGGAGTTTAACAACGCCTCCCGCTGGCTGTCCATCAGGTTGGATTTGAAATTGGAAACACGAGTGAAGTGATATATTTGCGGGAAGGTGTAATAATTGTGGCCGATCGTATCTCTACCGTTGGGATATGAGCGATCGTGCTCTGAATTTATAGGAAGGCTTATGCAGTCACTCTGGTTCGTTGGGGGTTGGTGTGATCACTTTCGATTATCATTTGAGTCTCAATTAGGCAGACGTTTCGCAATAGGGATACACTCTCGATCAGTGTAAAGGCGATCTTAGATCCAGGATCTTTCATTACCCCATCAGTTCATGCTAAGAAGTTAATTGGACTGATATTTTCTCGGTTTTCCCCGTAGAAGGATACGATTTTGTTAAGTTCCAAGGCCTTGGGTCTCGTATAATCTGCGTTGCGGCTATTTTTTTTATTGATTTTAATTTATTTATGAAAGTCGAAAAACTTTAGCCAATAACAAGCGTCATGGACAGCACTTCTGAAGACAGTAACCTGGGGCTAAAGAAGGAAAAGTAAAACAAATTGTCGCTGTAAGATTCAAAAAGTTCGACGAAGATTAATTAAAAAGACCCACAACGGAGTGACAGCGTCCCATTTATAGTGAGTACCGACCACAGTCACATAAGGGTCGACGTGGGAAAATATGGGAAAGAAATTGTAAGACTAATGATTCGACGACTTCGCATTCGTAATCTTGCTATCTCTCTTCAACTCGGGGACATAGTAACCGATGCGCTCTTACGAATCAGAGACAATACTGAGACCCCCAACTCGCAAACCTCTTGCCGCTGGCCCATTAATTATTTTTTTTTTTTTTTTGTCAAATTCGCCATTTTGTTTTCTATCGGTGTCAATTTAGAATCCGTGTGACATGCAAAAACTTACATGTAAAAAGAAGAAGTAAATGCTGCCAACAGCGACCAACCGTGGGGAAATAAGCTAAAGTTCGAGAATAGCACATTTTTACATTGGTGAATTCCATTGGTTAGTTTGTAGAAAGGCGAAAAATTTGAATTGTTTGATTACAAAAACTATCCACGGGAAATTCTTTACATGCTAGAAACATTATTAGGACCAACTTGCTTACGTATTTATGCCTTTTCGATATCATTAACCTCGGTTTCATGTGTACATTTCTCAACTGATGAAAGTTTTGTTAAAATGTTTTTATTTTCATACAACCATTCCGCGTTGACAATTTTTCATAAATATTTTAAGCAACGTTGACTTATTCCTACAAAAACAACTGAACACACAAAACGAATAATTTCAAATTTAACGGATAAAATTCTATGAACGCTGCGGAATTGGCTCATTTTTTTTCAGAGTATGTTGGTGAGCCGAAATTTTTGAATTTTTGTGACATTTGTCAATACGAATTTCTATGTATCAATACTAGAGCACCAAATCAGGGCACTTCCGTAAAAATATAGATTGAAGGTTGTGGGCAAAGCAACGGAAAATCGGGGTCTCAATATTTTTTTTCTTTTGCGAATTATGGTTGTGCCCGGTATGTAAAACCAGTGATGCCAGATTAGAAGATATATCATTTTTTCAAGACTTTTCAGCTCTAAAATCTGTACAAGACTTTTCACCTCAAATTCATCAAATTTCAAGATTTTTTATTTCCTAAATCCAACAAATTAAAAGAACATTTTCTACAAAAGAAAATGCTTTCTATTAATTCCATTATTATGTAGAATGTGAATCGAACAGAGCCCATGCACAACTTCTATTTTACTAACGTTTTCAGTTCTAAAGTAAGGAAATTATTTTATTTGAAAAAAACTGATGTAAAAAAATATTATTTTGGAAAACTGTTTTGGGAGTAAAAACAGTGAAAAACTTCGCATATTCAATCTTAAAAGATTTCATTTTCAATATTTTATTGCTTCCACATTCCTAATCGTTTGAGTATTGACACAGTTGAAATTTTAATCTTTTCGAAAGATGTGTTCCGCATTGATTACCTAGGTATAAGTAATGAAATTCTAAGTCATAAAAAAATATGTTCCAAATTCCAAAAAGCAATAACAACAATTCGCGAGCAATCATTTTTTGATCGATACTATGAAAGTATAGGCGCAGGAACATAAGTCCACGAGACATAAGTCCATTATGAACTTACGTTCCACTTCGGTGGACTTATGTCCCTGCGCCGAAAGTATATAGTTTTAAAGCACTTCAAAATTGTGTTCTATATTTCCTTCTTTTTATATTGTGAAAAATCTTGAAAATTTTTTTTTTTTTTATTTCGGAAAAACAAGATTTTCCAATTTTTCATCTCTGAACACTGGATAAAACCTGTATTTCTATTTGTTTTAACTTTTTTTAATCGGGAACATTCGTCGTTTCGGACTTTTGCGGATTTCGCGATAAGAAAAATTAGTTACTAATATTAATTTTTTCTTTGACATATATTATTATTAATTTAATATTACCAAAGTAGAAATGTTTTTGTTTTTATTTTAAGATTTTGAAAATGTGTTAATTTTGGACATAAAAATATTGTGCTTACTTTAAAGACTGTTTAATAATAAAACTGAAGTATTTATTTAGTGAAAATGGCATGTTTCTTTTAGCAACACAAACAAGCACGACGTTACTTATACAAAAAGCTTTAAAAAATGATATTTTAGTGTTGTTAATCGAATCAACGAATGATTAGCTTATTAGGAGCAGTCAGTAGAGGAAACCTGGAGTATTTTTTTAACTAAAGCTCATTTGCATTTCCTTATAACATCCTTTTTGGGAACCTTAAAATGTGCTGGCGCATTTTGCGACCGTAAAAAAAACTTGAGAATGAGGTAGAGTAGAGATTCGTCATTCTGTCCGCTACCAAATGATTCAAAGTTGAGCATGACAATCGAGGATGAAATAAATTTGTTTGTTATTTTAAAATACTGTAATCGATCGATTTTTCAAAGATATACTACTTGTCAGTGAAAATTATTTGTTTTAATATCTGGGCTATTTTCGTTCACAAAAAAGCTATAGTTATAGTTTCTTGTAATCGTCGCTTAAATATTTCCCCGGACTCATCTGTACATTTTATAAACTACAATATCATCAAAGCTGCATAAGGGCTGAGCTAATTCCTACAAGATATTTAAAAGAGCAACAATAGCTGACATTCTGGTTCATTTTATATCTGGTGTATTTATTTGCCGAACACTTTTGCATTTAGAAAATGTTCATTTATAAATTATAAAATTGCTACTTTTGAAAACATAAAAAATGTTAAAAAAATAACTGCAAAAAGTTGGGTGTTTTTTTTTTTTTTTTTTTTTAACAATAGAAAGATATTAGGGTGTTTTTGATTTTTTTGGGGGAAAATATTTTGACTGTCTGGCAACGTTGGCGGAGTTCGTAATTTTGATCTAAGGCTTGCTCAGTCAATTTATATGATGTTTTTCAGAAGCCTGCGAAAGGTCATGCCAAAAAGCGAAAAGCGCTTTGAAGCCCAATTTGATTTTGAGCGGAAGTTGACATTCGACTTCTCCCAAATGTGACTCTAACAAGTCGATGAATATATACTAAATTCATTCGCGGCAAAATCGAGTCCAGCAGAGCAACGCAAGGGAACATGGATACGGATAGTCATAAGCAAGCCTGCAAGAAATAGACAAAAAAAAATCTTCTAATTCCAACAACTCCGCTGAGTACAAGGCATGCAAGGAAGATGGACTCTGACCAATTGAGTATAATAAACCACCTCTTGATCAATCTTAACTCAAAGGAACTTTGGCCACTGTAAAGCGAAATAAATCTTAATTCATAACCGGTGGGGTCTCGGTTCGCTTTGATCTGTTTGTTTGTTTGTTACCCCAACGTTAGCAAGTGGGAACATCGAAGAAAAGGATTCTGTTCGCAACCTACTTTGCAAATGGCAAGCAATTAAAAGGAATTGATGAGGAGAAAATAACTCAATTCATACTCAAAACGGGGTGGTTCCAGAAGAAAAACCAAACTCATCTGAACTGAAAGATCTATGCCCGTAATATAACTGAAAGAAGTCCTAGGATGCACGGGCAATCCTGGTTCAAATTGAAAAATCGAACTCTCCCGTAGAAATCAGTGGTTTCATTTTTTAGGTGTCTCACTGATAGTTCCCATTTTGGACACAATGGACGTTACTGATGATCTAAGCGAAGCTGTGGCAACTGTCACCAACCTATCGCGGATGTACTGCACCATTGTAAAAAAAATCTGTTTCCTTATACTAATCGCGCTCCCCACTCAAATAGCCTTCAACAGGTCTACCAATCATTCAAGAGTTGATCAAAAATCAGTCCTCGATTCTATGCCTCCCACGGTTCTGAAGGAGAAAAACAAAAGAGTCCAACAGCGAACTGGCGCTTATTTCAGAAAAAAAAAACGTAACTCTCCTTTTCTATTTTTTAAATAATAAACCACTGTCTTATTGAAAAAACCCATTTACGCGCAGCGCAATTCAAATGCCACAGCGATTTCCAATTAACAAAAAACTAGTTTATTGGCCAAGTCTTTGGTTGGATTGTTTGGTGTTTTTATTTTACATCGCCTTCGTGGCTATTTTAATTGAAAATAAATCAATTCCCTTTTAAGCCTCTCTGATAGATTTGGTTTTTTTTTTTTTTCAATTTTTAACCAAAACACCCATAAATTTGCATCATCTCGTTGGCAAATCTCCGAATACGTCATTCGACCATTACGACTACAGCTCGTTTTACAGCCGTGTTATCACCAAATTCAATCGGCTGATACACATTGATTTAATCAAGTTATTTTTGCTCGTTTGATTTGTTTTTTTTTCTCTCTGGTTGTGCTATAAGCCCACAAGTCACACCTTATGGTCTTGCGCCCATTACAGGCGAACGAGCACACTACCGCACGACTGACGACGTCGTCGTATATAGATCGTCCAATTAACTTTGCATCAAGTTTACATTTGGAATTCTGTTTGAGCGCGAGCGCGTGAGGAGGAATTGAGAAAACCACGCAATCCTATAGTCACCGACGGATCGGTTTTTGTCCCGTTGTTGCGTATACAGAGGGTGCCTTCTACCTCTTTGACATTATCTAAATTAAATTTAAACTCTGTTTTTTTTTAGTACATTTCAGAGATGCTGCCACCACCATTGGTAAATCGGCAAATCGTCAAGCAACGGCTGGCAGCCGACAACCAGTCTGCAGACCATTAACAAACCATTAAAGGGAATAAAATATTCACCGAGTCGGGTCGGGGTTTGTGGCAGCCACCATATTGGTCGTTAGGCGTTAACATTGCGCTATTGCATTGCGTGTACTCGACGATAGTCGGTCGCAGAGTTATTTGCGATTGCGCATGCAGCCTGTGCAATTGTGATAATGAAGTTGAAGACATAGTGCACCCAGCACAGGCGCACACGCAGAGAGAGTCTTTATAGACAATCGTAATTCCCTTATGACAAGAATGACAACGCGCTGACAGATACAGAGCGTGATCTCGTGCGATCTCGCGCGATCTCTTTCTGGTATCGGGAATTCGCAATCGCCTGTCCCAGGCGGTGAGATTAGAGGTTGGGCGGAACGATTTACGTGGCCCGCTGACCACGGTCATTGTGTATGTGCGTTGTGCGGACAACTCCTTTGCCATTTCGAGTAATTATTATTGTTAGGTGTAAAATTCCATGGCCCTGAATGGTGCCGGCTTTGGTGATCCTTTTGTGGGCGATTGGCAAAATGGGTGTTAACCGCGTGTTCACTCGGGTTATTGAGTTGTTAGCTGCTTGTTGTAATGGTGGTATGGTTGTGGTGGTGGTCAATGTATCAAACAAAAGGAGAGAATTTAATGAGCTGCAAAGTCCATTTGTGGATTTCCGTCGTCTGAAAGGGTCGGGTCGCTTGAGTTGTTTAGTGATTTGCTAAATGTGCAAAGTAATTTGCTGGCATTTGGGTGAGTGTGTGCAGACAAAGTGAATTGAATGGGCCTTTTACTATATGACCATTGAGGGTGGCAAATTGCGGACGAATTTCGTGTGTTTTTGTTTTGCCGTTGGAGGTGCAGGGAAGCATTCCTATGGTGATTGAGTGTTTAATTGACAGGTAACGAGTGTTAGCAGCTCGTTAGGGTGTATGACGACCTTGTTAAATTAGGTGACTGGAAGAATGCGTTTTTTATGCGTGTCTGCTATTTATTGCAACTACGCCTAATTCGCTTTTTATGACGTTTCTTGTTTTTAATGGCTTTTGAGAACTCACTGAGTGCGCATGGGATTAAGGTCCTTTAATGCCCTTTAAATTGAGCAATTTGTATTTGTATTTGTATTTGTAATTTACGGTTAAATAGGTAGCCAAGCCAGTTACTGAATAATAGGCATGCTTTGGCTAATCGGTCTATTGTCAGTAGGAAAAGAACCACTGTTTTTGCAAGCGATAGTATTTTTAATTGATCAATCGTATTCATATAGCAGATGTGTACGAATATGTCCATCCGTTCATTATGATAATCAACAGTTATTCTACATTTGAAGACAATGCTCATTATGAACTATTTTTTATACAAAAACAGATAAATGTTCTGTATTTTAGAAGCTGTTTATTATTTCTTCTGCATTCCATTTAAGTATTTAAAAACAATAAATGTTTACATTTGCAAAAAAAAAAAAACAAAATTCAGTGAACAAAATAATAATGCTAATGCGCCACACATCCTGATGGAACAAAAAAACTAATCTAGTAATTAAAAAGGGTTCTTTGTAAGCCTCTTTATAAAGTAATGCATATTTACAAAAAAAAAAATAAAAAAATAAAAATTCATTGCTAATGCTGTTGAAATTTTTGTCTTTATCTTTTGCTCATTATTTGGTGTTCTAAAATATGGTCACCGCATCTATAGTAGCCACGCTCATCCGTTTGACACATTTGTAGTAGCTGCTTTTTCAATATGGCTATGGGTAGCATAGAGCGGGGTGAGGTGATTTTTTTTTAGAGCTTCCTCTGAAAGTAAAAGAGTTGAAGTACAAACTGAGCGGTTTTTCTGTGCGATATCAATTTTTTTTTTTTACGAAAAGGGATCATCCAATTGCTGGAAGTAGTTCGCAATAAATTGCAGCATTCATGCAGTAAAATTCTTGAATGAACTGTTGAGTTAATTTTTTTTTTCTTCGAATTAGGTACTCAACTTTCATGCATGAAATCGACCACTTTCCGAAGAACGACAACGCGTCTGATACTCCAGAGTATCAGCTTGAACAGAAGCAGCTACCTATGTTTGGAACAAGATATCGCTCGTATTTCTATAGCATGATTTTCACTGACGCTATAATTTTTTGAGCACCATTCAATTGAGGTTGACCTTTGGTAATATTTAAAAAAAAAATGTCAGTACGGTCGAAAGCGTCAAACGTTGCTTAAGGAACTTTTCTGCATTTTCCGCCACTTGAAAATAAAATATCACCAATCACATAGATCACCCCTCTTAAATAAAACGATTTGTCTTCCTTTCCGCCGTTTGGTGTCCAAATCATCATTGATCCTTGATTGATATCAGTTTTGGTTTGATGGGGCCATAAATACCTTCAAAAATCTCTCGTCTCTGTACTTTCAGCTAGATCTAGTAAAATTTCCCTGTACCTAATGTACGAACAGGTTTGCTCACTGACGTGTATGATAAGACTGTTACTACGTCGGGCTTATAGTCTACCAACTGAAGCCCTGCTATCGATTTTGTTACCATATTATGACGACTGCAGTATCATCTGCATAGCCGGTGATGGGTACTTTTATGAACGCCAGCATAATATGATGCTCCGTATAGAGTGCGACTGAACCTTGTGGAACTGTTGGCGTGATTTTCTACTAACTGCAAAAAGGATTCTCTATAACGGATCTTATTTTCATCAAGTGGCTGGAATGTGAAGTCTGGTCCACATCCCTCATGGTCCACATTTAACTGGTTAAGTGGAATGCATTTTTGATCTTGTACTGTAACAATGGTAAGGTACTGAACAAAAATATAAAAGAATAGTTATAAAAATTAAATAGAAGTGAAAATGGGAGAAGTACGTGGATCTGTTAACCAAATTCAAAAATTATAAAATTTGAGCCAATTTTTCTTTAGAAATATTTTAAAATATAAATCTAAATATTAAAAAAAAAAAAAACAATTAAATTATTTGAGACTTGGTACATATCTAGTTTATGAAATTTTATGGAAGATTTGCTAAAAGTGTTTCAGAAAAGTAGTGCCAAGCCGAGCGAAAGAGAATGTAGATTTTGTGTAATTTTTGTAGGCAAATTATAGAAGTAGTACAAAAATCGTTTTATAGTAAGTTTTGTAATTAAATGCCAAACATTTCATTACTTTTTAATGTATACCAACACAGCAAACAGTTTTTGTTACTACGAAGTTAGCTTAAAAAAATAACAGAAAGACAATACGAATGATATTGTGCGTATACCATTGCAATTAGATTGTCTTTCTGTTATTTTTTGGATAGACAATGAGAGTGAATGATTTGACTACAGTTCTGAGCTCATCTTTATTGTACGTCATTTGTCCAACTACCACGGACTACCCTCTTGTCATTTACAGCCTTGAAACCGTGCGTGCGGCCTACATGATAGAAATAAGGATCAGTGTTAACACAATATTGAAGTGAAAATTCCTATATTGAAAGTACAAATGTTCTCTTTTTCCACCATAGACTATTCCAACAAATATAGCTTCACTTTTCCTACTCACTAAAAACAATCAAATTCTATGAAATAAAATGTTCATCGCCAAAACCATAAGTGGACCATAAGTGTCGCGTTTAACTTTTATTTCCAATGGCATTCGCGATTCATTGTGACCAAGGAGTGGACCTACCTCTGTGAAAAGCAAATAGTTTTTGCCCGTTTTCGATGATTGAATTTTTCTACTGAACCTAGGTACTCCAAGTACATAATGATTAATTAGGATTCATGGCACTTTCCTTAGATTAAAGGTGTATGTTTTCGAAGGAATAAATAACATCGCATCTCACTGTTCAATCTTTTATTTTTAACCAACTCGGCGTGGGCTATTTTCAAATAGCCGATATTTTGTCGGGGTCAGTCGCTATTCCAGAACCACACATAAGCGAAATTCCCAGAATAATTCAACCGGACTACATGTCGGTCATAGGAGGAATGCTCATCAGTTCACAATTAAGCATATTTTTGGCCGTGCTATGAACCAGCTTAGCCGTTGAAATTTTTCAAAAAGGGGACTAAAAAGGGGGCACCCACCCAAAATACTACTGCAGCAAAAAAACAAACAAACAGAACATCAAAGACATTTGTTTATAACAAAAAAAAAACAAATTTACGCATTACGAACCAATTCTTTTCATTTGTTCTTTTTCGTTGAATAAAGAATAAAATCTCATAAAAAGGGGACGTTTGAATATATTTTTTTTTTTAAAGTGGGGCCAATGGTGGCTGAAAAATGGGCAAAACGACAACGCTGATAGGAACCATAGAGATTCATTAAAGACGCACAAGTTCAACACGAATATTTAAATGCCTTTCCTACCTCCATAATTATTTTTTTTACATTTAAAATTAATTTTTATTGGTATTTTTAATTGGACTTACATATACTAGACAAAAACGAATAAACTTATTTAGAACATACATTTATCTTATTCTAGCTTACTGGGCTTCAGCGAGCGCTCTAAACTCAGCAATATAAAAAAAAATTCTTGTCCTTCGGCCTTAACGTCTAACTCGATGTTTCCGCCACTTATTCATCACCTCAGAAGTGTCAGTTTAAACTGACAGTCAATTCTCCGTGTTTCATCAGGAACCGGGCATTTCTTTCGCCTCGTTTTGTATAATCGACTATACCAATTATTGAATACAACAAAAAGTTTGACAGCCGTAATGTATTTGTATTACTGATTTCGTGGTTTCTTCTCTTTAAAAAAAATAAATTCTTCCCTAATTGTACTTTGCTGATTTTGAACCTAAAAGTTCCCTCAAAAAGAAAAAATTCACACGATTTCGTACCACTGATTTGTGGCAATACCTATTTTTCTTAAGCCAAGCGCCTCCTTGTCTGTTGTCAAATTTTCCACAACCATTTGCAAAGCTTTGTATTCCCCTTTCGAGTAAAAGTGTTGTCGTCTTTGATATTTTCCTAGTACTTACTTATCAATGGAATTAAAATTTTGTGGATCTTCGATTTATTCAAACTGGTTCCAACTTCACATGTTAGAATTTTTTTCTCGTTTCACAGCCTGGTATAGCTGTTTTCAGATCGTGTTTTAAGATGACAACAACTGCTGGAATGATTCCCTCCAATCCATGAGTTCCTTTATGAAATAAATACAGACTCATTTTTGTGTGTCCTTTTCTAGTCTATAATTCAATAGAAAAACCCTCTACTTGGAACCATTTTTTTGAAGACCAATTATATATCCAATTATAACTGAGCCAATCTCGAATGTAAACAAGGATTCTCTGTCCTTTTTTTCTAACTTCTTCAAAGAATGTTGGGGGGCATCCCATTAACAAGGTATACCAAAAATCGTTATAGCAAAAATCGGTGAATCCGTTTAGGCTACAGGAGGTCACGTTGAATCTGACATATATACACCCAAAACACATCCCCCGACTTCCGCGTCCAGTTGTGTAATAAGCAGTGAAAGGACATAAGTACTGAGTACAATCCCCTCAATAAATTCCGATTTTGATGGCATTTTTTTTTTCAGATTCTTTAGCGAAGCTAATATTTCGTGGCAACATTTTGACATGTCGACGTCATTATGATGTATAGAATTTTCCTAAATGTGTCACTACTTCTAACAGCTGTCATTTCCATGTAGCATCGAAAAGTCTGACCTTAGCTCACTAAGTTGTCTGATTCACCAACCAGCCGCCATCTTACTTTCTGAACCGCAATTCGCCTTGCCCTCAATTCCTAGTAAACACATTTTTCTTCACTTGGACAACAATTATTTATTGGACACTCAAATTAAATCAGTTCGGGCAAGGCGATAATTATTTGGACAACCGCGCATATGCGCACTCGAAGTGAATATCCCCGCACAAAGCACTGAAAGCCAATAAAAATGTCCGCCTAATTTTGATATATATGTCACACCATTGCCAACCAAATTTAATTTAGATCCACTGCAGATTAATGCGGCCATTCCTATAAAGCACTGCACCCCGCCCTGCGGACCACGCTCCACTCGGGCCAGTCCAATCACTCAGTTTGTCACCTTAAATACAACATTTTATGCGTTTGATTCTAATCGCCTTATCGTATACTGCGCGTGTACTCAATGCAAATCATCCACTTTAACTAGCTTCGCTTAATCAAGATACCGTCGGGATTGGTGGCGAATATCTCACCGATTATCGGTCCGGCTGTATGTTCTCAATTTGTCAAATGGCCGGCATTAGTTCGGCTATAATTGCTTTGACCGGCAATGCAGCGCACAGTTTCCCCGGTTGTGAAAACATCCGTGTGGTTTGTATGCGAGTGTAGTAGAAATTCGACATAAAAGTCAACTTGTCAATTACCCCAGTTCAATTGGTGTATAGTCCTATAGAAACACGCATATATACGCTCGATGGATTACAACATCGTATCGGGGCTAGATTGGATCGATCGGGCGAACAACGCGCACCAGCAGATCCGTTAAACGCCACAATGCCAATGCATACACGCGTACAAGATGTGCGCACGTACGTGCCAGGATATTAACCACTACCATGTCGGCCAATGAAACCATTTAAACTCTAATCTCGCTTTGATCTCTCGTAATTTGCAAAACACCTCAGGCGATTTGGTATTATAGCATTTGGGCAGCAATCAGCTGGTGCGGTGTGCAGTTGTGGTTAGCGTGAAAAAAGCACACACACGCCTGGCAGCGTGGCTTTGGCTTAGAAAAACGAAACGACACGTTCGAGTGTAAGGATTTAATTTAAGTGGTGGCATGCGTATCGGCCAGATCGAGATGGCCCCCATATACCGGCTGAAGATGCACCGATCTGGATAAGCCTAACCTAGATGAATTGGCGGTACGAGTTTTATGTCGGTGGTTGTTTTCAATGTTTTCAATGTTTTCAATTGTGCAGCTAAGGCTTCCGAATGTGTTATTATGGCGGAGCGACTAAAAGCTGTAATTTAGAACAATTTCCGCGAAGCTATTTGTGTAAGGTTGGTTTATCTTTAAAGATGTGGTAACATCTGTGTGATAATTGCCGGCAGAGACTGTCGTTTATCTTCGGAGATGCAAGCGATAAATGCTGCCAGGGATGTGCTTGGGCATTGGCGATTGGCTTTTCAGATCGAAGTCAACTTGGACGAAATTAAATCAAAAGTGTTCAAAAGAAATACACAGAGTCTACGAAAAAGGTTGCTACAAGTTCTACAAGAGAATATTGTTGCGAATTGAAGACGAAAGGCTATTTCTTTGAGCAATGCTAGCTAAGGGTTTTCCTATAAGAAGAAGGCAAGCTCTGTGAGAGTTATTAAGGAAATAATAATTTTTTTAATTTGAAAGGCCCATGTATGCCATTACATCGTTGAAATATGTGTTAATTCTTCTCACGGCGGCGGCGCTATGAAATTTGAATAACCCTGCCGCATAGATCACGGGACAGGTTCAATGTAATCTCGCCTGGGACGGTTTCGTTTTTTAAACTTTACTAACCATAATAAGTTGTATTCTACCCGACTTTTTACCTATCTCGATTACGTATTAAGAGAAAGATATTGTATTCGTACAAAATATCGAACTCGATATGATGATCAATTCTGATATAACGATGACAAAGGAGCTCAAAAAAGGTGTCGGTATGTTCCCGAAACCAATAGCCTCAACGGCTACCCTAATTTCGTTCAAACTTCGGATTTGGAGCTCGTGGGCCTACAGTTCGGGTGGTTTTTTTTTTTGCAAGGTCACCTCAATATTATGGTCCTTCCCATATAAAATGTTCGTACCATTTTGATTTGTTCGAAAACGACTTCAACGATTTCAACCAAAATTGATATTTGAGCTTAGGTAGTTGAGGTAAACATGACTACATACATAGTTTTTCTCTTAAAAATTGAATTTACCGTTATTTCTAATTTTGACATATAGGTATGTCGAAAACCGTCCATTTTATTGGAGCAAAATCTCATTCCTAAGGTAGTATAGTCATTATCAGTCGCCAAACGAGAACAACAAGTCTACAGCCTAGAGTGGGGAGCGAACATCAGAATGCAAACAAATCATCGTAAATGGACCCCTGCGAAAGTGGTTGAAGTGACACAAAAAACACGTTCAGTCATAGTGAAAACACCGGAAGGAAGAAAATATCGTCGAAACAATATTCATATTCACTCAACAAAAGCAAATCTACCATAACCAATTCGAATCTCGGTCAACTTCGAGACAATTGGCGAAGCAACATCTTTAAAACCTAATACTCCGAAAGCCACTACAAGCGTACATGTACCACCGACCGAAAACAAAAGGCCGAAGTCCAAAACGAGAGCTACCTAAAGTCAGCCGCTATACGATCCATCAAATTGAACCTTTTACTAATCAAAATACCGGTTATTAACAGCCGGCTTAACGGCATGATATTGAATTAATAAAACAGTTTTTTTTTTAATTACCCACAGTAAATAATAATTTTCTTTATATAAAAATGGTGTGAAAAATGTAGGTAGCTATAATAATTCATCAATTGAGAAAAACTGGGCCGATTTGGCTCAAATTTTTTTTTCTCTTGTCCTTAATTGTCAGGAGACGGTTCTTACGAAACAACATTTTGGGAAAGCCCTACGGAAAATTCGGGAAATTGGAAAAATCGAAAAATGATTTTTTGTATGGAAAATGCTGAAAAGTTTGTGTGCAATTGTTCCGGAATGACTTTTCGAATGGAAAAATAGAAAATTAGAGAAATTTCGGAAAAAACAAAAATTAAGAGTTATTTTTGATGAAATTTTGCATTTTATCGCATGGTTCGTTGCGAAGCTTTGAAAATTTCATCCATAAACATTTATCGAAGCTCGTCGACTTAACGAAGCAAAATATGAAAGGAGGATGTCAAATGACGAAATACAACATTATATAGATATACAACATATCACCTTCCCCATAATTAAATAATATTCTTGCATTCCCATCGCACCGGACAGAACGTAGTTTTCCTTCAGGGCGGTAGTCGTGAGCCGTAACCATTACAATAGCTAGCAAAATGTTTCTCTATTATTGTGTAATGGATTTTCGAAGAAAAGTATTTATTTTTAATTTATTTTCCTCTAATTTTGTAAGTAAAATTTATGTTTCCAAAATTATTGCGTCCTTATTTGTCAATTCGAATCACCGAAAACGTTAATCTTAAAAACTGCTCATATCTCGAAAACCCGATTTTCGATTTGGACAAAACTTTAAAAACCCAAGTAATAAATACGTACATTTTAAACAATAAATTATACTCAGTTTATAGCTAAATAGTCAAGCAATAGTATTATTTAAACTAAACATTGCAATATTTGTTACTGCTTTGTCTGTAAAATTTTACAGAAACCGCTCTAAAGATTTTGATTAAAACGCAAAATGGAAAGATTTAATGAGTATATTCTAAATAAGTTTGCATACTTAGTTTTTCTTTGGAAAACTTAATAATCCATTTTTTTAATTATTTTCAAAATCCCGATCAGTCCTCGCATAACTATTACGGACCGCTGCAATGTTCTCGGTCGATTAGTCGTTCCTTTGATGTACGGGTTTTGGCTCTTTACTGAACCGACTGCCTCGAATTTGGCCACCAAATGATAGAAAGTCGAGTTCGAAGGGCCACCGCATTGCCGTTAAATGGGCACAAAGTTTTTTGATACAGTTTTATCATGTACTGCTCAATCGTGCAACTTGCCATCGTGATTTGAAATCGGTGACTGAATAAACAAACACTACATTAGACAACCGCCAACAACATAGCCGCCACATGCTGCCAACATAGAGCCTTCACAATTGAAGAACCATTTCTTGCATTTTTGACGGCAAATTTTGGTAATTTTTTTACGAACTATTTGATCTGTATACATGAAGAATATGCTGAAATAAATATGATGAATTGATTGGTCTGTGGTTACAAATATTTCGGACTTAAATTATTTTGGACATTTTTAGCTACAATTGGTCATTTTTGTTTTTGGACACATATTTTATTTTCAAGTGGCAACCGTGATTGTGCATCGTTTTAGAAATTGCGCGTCTATAGTTCAGTACTTTTTCTCCTTTTTATTGATGTTCGAATTTAAATGACTTAATAGGTATTTAAAAACAACACACCGATCGTTTAACGAAATCCAAAAGCCCCACCGGATATAGAAAACTCGCACACGAGTTTGTTTTTCAGTCTCCCTGCCAACCCCCTCTACACCCTGCTACCATCAACTTTGGCCATGAATCTAAAATCTAAGCAACCAATTCAAATTATAAAACCGATATGCGTGTGCCAAAGACAACACTCAACCATTTGAATGGCCCGATAACTCATTCCGTGACATTTATTATACCCCTACGTATCGAAAAGCAAGCTTTTAACTGTTCTCGTTAGTCGCATTCCAAAGAGCTATTCTTATCCGCACAATCAATAACAAAGTCGACAATTATTGTTCGCTCCGAAAAAAACAAAACAAAAGCGTTCACCACCAAACTGATGATCACCCCATAAATCCATTTTTCATGCCTAAACTTGAATTGAAAGGCGATTAATTAAGAAACTAATATTAATCGACGAGCTGATTATTTAAAAAAAAAAAAAAAAAAGATCCATTTACCCAACGGCACACAGCGCCCACACAGGCGACATCTTTCCACACATCACTTAGCCAGAACAATCAGTTGTCCCTTCTACATAATATTAAACCAATTCATTGAGCTTGCTTGCTTTTCCGTTCGATTTACATTCGCTGATCGATACATGGCGGATCATAGGCCATAAAATTAAATCACTTTGACTTCCGTGTAGCTCTCTTATCAACCCATCGGACATCCACTTAAGGCTCCGCTCCTATTTGAATATTTCGAACAAACAAAATGGAAAGAGCCACGATTTTCTGTCGGTCCAGTTCGTTTCTTGATTTATTTCTAAATTGAAAATTTGCCCAAAACAAGCAGTGGTCGTCGTCATCATCGTTGTAGCCGTCAAAAGTCCATTTCGAACTAGGCCAACTTTGAGCTGGGAAAATAGAGGTGTGCGCGTGTGCTCCAGCGATCGCACTCAATCCAAATGCCAAATATTTCAATCAAAATTGATTTACATTGCCCATTTTCGGTGCTAGAAACCACCAACCACGCACAACCATAGAGAGCCGGGGGGAAATGGGTCCGGGAAAAGCACTTTTTTTCGGTCTGTTTTTATGGCCGCCTGTGTGCTTTTATTGCGCCATCAATCTGCGCGCGGGCTCGTCTCGTCAGCCGCCTTCGTATTGTAATTAAATAAGAGCAATGTCCAAACGTTGCAGTTGGCTGAATCGACTTGGCCGGCCAATTAATCGAAAAATATTCAAATGTACACAGTTTTGACTTAGTTTCACTTTTAAGGCAGTTAGTGCGCACTGAACATCGGCTTCACCTCAAGTGCAATCGGGTGTCTGTAGCAAATTAGCATGCAAATCCAGATGGACACTGGACAGTCGTAAAGATGACATTTTTTATCGTATGCTAATGAGGGCGGGATTGTGGTGACACATGCCATCGATAGACAGTTGCAGTTGGACTTGGAGTTGGAGTGTCTTTCTTATTTTTGTTTGAGTGTGCGATTATGAGTGGTTGTTGACAGCTTGTAAAAATGAGGATTAAAATATTGGGTAGCCACTCTAAATGGTTCCTTTCTGCTTTCATAATCAGCTCGGGGTTACAACTTAATTTGGTCGCCTTTCCGTGTCAACGCGATGATAAGGGAGAGAGAGAAATAAACTCGCGGTTTGAATGGCGTTTATCTGACACAAATTGCCGATTTGTATACAAAGTGCACTTTGGGAAATTGCTCAATTTCGTAGGGCGAAAGGAAAGTGTGGTAAGTAGCTCGCGCATGTGACTCTTAATAAATTGATTGTGAGTAAAAAGCAGTGTCTGCCTCTGAAGGGGCATTCGATGAGATATGGCGCTGTAATAAGATCGAAAGATTGCCGGCGATCAGTCCACTTATGGATAATTGACACACGAGCTGTAAACAAAAAGACGGAAAGAGATTGTTGGGAATACTTTGTAGCGCAGCTTCGTCAGAGGTGACCGCAATTTTAGTTACGTATATTGTATTTTTCGGGGATGTCACAGGGTGGCTGTGACAATATTTTATAACAGACAGACATCATGAGCTTAAGAATTCTCAGTAAATCTTATTCGTTCTTGTTGCTGAAATCGGACTTTTGAATGTGGTCCACCGGTTTCAGTAGGTAAAGTAAATTAAGTCCAGTTCGCTAGCCAACTCTTTTGTTTTCTGGTAACTGTAACTGACACTTTTGCTTTGTATTCGTTGGTGATCGACACAACTGCTGGCTCTAAAAACAAAGGTTTCCAGATGGACTAGTTGGTAACGACAATCAGTAAATAGTCAGTAAGGAAGGAACTAAAAATCCCCAACACAACATAAATGGAATCATTGTCAGGAAGTAGCACTCAGCGTAAATCCCTCAAAAACTACGATAACGAGAAATTTTTACCTCAGTGCAATTAGTAAGTAAGGGACCCTATATAGACCTAGCTGCTGACAACCATTCCTTTTGCGTGGGTTTTAATTTGTTGGGTCTAATTGAAGGTATTATCTAGAATTTTATGCCGAGTCCAAACTGCTAATTGAGAAGCTCTTTATGACAGTTTTACTCTCTTTTGCATATCAGACGTTCCCGAGAGGTAGCGCAGTAATGAGAGCATTAAAATTTGTATTTTTTTCCGGGGACCGAGCCTGACTAGTCACTTAGCCATGGCGCCTACCAATTTCAATCTACAAACAAGCAAAATATCTATGCAACCTGCAAAACGTACGTATACGTCATGAAGATTGGTATGCATTTGCACCCGCCAAACCGTAGTCTTAAAGGAAATCCTCAACCTCTTTTCCATATACCCATACGTTTTAAGACTGCGCCTCAGTCAGCATTCTAAATTCTGACCTCGTCCAAAAATTCACAGATGTTGGCCTAAAAGGAAGATCATAATCATCACCATGTTTTAGTTGCACTGATACGTCTTTATTCAGAAACAATCAAATCCAAGCTCGCCTTAAACTCTTTTAGAGTATCAAGCACGAACAGCTAGATTGAGAATTTCTTATCGGTCTCAGATATCGAGGAATTGGAGGTCCACGGATGAGCTGACCAAGTAAATATATCGCACGAGCTCAACAACAACCCTTCAAGTCAGAGCTCGACTCCTGTCAGTTCTGTAAGCATCCATCGAACTGAAAGTCATTACAGATTATATGTATTAGGCCATAAAGTCTATCAGGTCAAAAAGCTTATGAGAAACGTACTCTTCAATGGCTCTCCATTAGGGAAAATGAGGCAAAATTTTTTTTTACTCAACTACCACCTTAATACAATATGAAGAGGTTCCAGTGACATGTGCTGACTTCTCCTAGAATAGCAAGGAACAGTACGGAACACAGCTTATTTGAATGTCCGACAATTTTCCCAAAAAAAAAAGAAACTACATCCTCATGAGATTTAAAACTTTTCAGGGACAACAGTCGTAAGGTACCTTCGGGAGCTTGATTTAACCCAAGTCCACATAAAACACAAGACTTTTAAGGATTCGCTATGTAGTAAAAAAATGTCTGCTGGCTGTCACTGTATTCAGACGGCATTGTCATACTTACAGATGGTTTTAAGGTCCAACAAAAAATTTAAAACCAGTGCAATGAGTGGGAGATGGAGATTATGGTATTTAAAAGAAGGGAACACCTTTCAGCCGAAATAAAAAGCCAGTTATAAGAGTGGAAGATGTGCAAACTTCATTTTCTGGAATCCGGAACGCCCTTTTTATAAAAAGATCTATAATTCTCTCATGCGTTTCGCCCATAAACTATATCAATCTTCAGTTTTTGGGGGTCGAGTGTGATCTTTCACCAGCTTTTTGTAAAAGAACCACCTTAATACTTCAGAGAAAGTCAGGCAGTGATTCTCCATACAGGACTGGATTACGTCTAACAATTCGGAACCCCAACTGGAGTTTTGGACAGGCAAAAAACCACTTAGTCTTGAATATTTGAATTGTTCGAAACTGTCAATTACCGACTTAAATTACTCACCACTCATAAGATCGTGTCTCCTTAGACAATCAGCTAAAATCAAAAGGATGCCTAACCTGCCTGCAGTGTTGTTAGGTAGGGGTATTTGTGTTAGTTTAGCTTAGTTTAGTTTATTGGTCTCATTAACAGCTTTTACAATAAATTATAAAACATAATCTTTTAGGAGTAAAAGCGAAAAAGCAGTTGGTTAGGTATCAAGGTAGTGTTAAAAAATAAATTTTAAAACAAAAGAACTTTTACAGATTGTTGTGAATAACATGCGGCAATTTTGTAAACTTATTCACTAATAGTGCGGACGTTTAGTGATTAGTGTGTTGGACTACCTACTAAGGGAGTGGTCCCAAAATTACTTCTTAAGGTTTTTAACTTTATCGATTTCGTTATTTTAATCAATTTTGACATTGTGATGGTAGAGGAACTTAAAAAAGTTGGTCTCTCGATTCTGTCCATCAGTCCGTCGGCTTATGTGGTCTACAGCCTAAACGGCGGTACGGACTTGTTCTAAGCTGCGACTCCAACGACTTCAAATAAAATTCACATTTTAGCTTATGCAGGTGGAGTTAACATCGCTGCATACTCAGTTTTTCCGTAAAATCGAACGAAATGCAAACTTGGAGCAAAATTGATATTTTCATTGAAATACCCAAAAACTGTCCTTTTAAATTTTTTTCACAAATACGAGAATTTTTCTTCGAATGTTACTCGTCTGTGTTTTCCATGCGGATTTGCATCTCGCATACGGAATTATAAGTTTGATACATCAAATGTTTTTGGATTTGTGTGTAAAAAAAATAAGAGTCAAATTAAAATAGATCAAAAATTTCAAATGAGAGCACTTTTTGAATGATATCCCTTTGCATTGACATAAATATGCTCGGAAATAGTGCCGTTCGTTCAAAGCAGCCACGGTGAAAATCCATAAATGTTCATTAAACAGACATTCATTGGTATTTCATTTATTTTGTCAATCGAAAACTACAATTCCGAACCAATTTGAATTTGAAAATTGTTTATTTAATCAAACCCGTCAAAATGGTTTACTTGATGTGCTGTAAAATTCTACCTCGTTCGAAAGGTGGATATAATTTTCTCACAGGTGAAAAAAAAACCGAACAGCTTTAGGAATGCCAATTTTGTTCCTATGCGAACATTTCAGTCGGATTTGCTCGTTTACGAATTATGTTGTGCGGAACTTGAGAATTAGGGTCCTGAAATGAATTTGTGTTAGCCAAAAGAACACTTTATTTAGATACATTCTTAGGTCGTATCTTCTGTTTGTTTATCAAGAATATAGAATCGCTTCTGAGTGTCTCTTCCAGCTACTTAATAAAATAAAAAGCAATCAACCAAACTGTTCGCACGAATAACAAAGTTTCCTTCAAACCAGTCGTGCACTTTATTTCCACTGCGTTACCTCTTATGAATGTCTGACAAACTTCCGAGAGTAGTACTGTCATGAAAGAGCTTCTCAATTAGTCGTTTAGACGCGGCATACAATTATCGATGCCATCCATTCGTCCCAAAAATGACCTCGCACAAAACGAGTTGTTAGAAGCTGCCCCGATTTTACCTTAACTGACAACTACTTTTCTTTTCCATCCTTTTAAATACCCCGACTATGTTTTCCAAAATACTTCAAATGCAGCTAAACCAAAACTTCTACGATCTTCTACAGATTGATGTGCTCATTCAAACAAAATATAATTCTTACCAACTTTCCTTCCAAATTTGTCTAAAGACCTTTAAATAGGCCGCCGCATCTTAGACTTTCCCCTGCTGAAAAAAAAAACACAAAAAAAAATCCGCAAGCCTCCAGTCTTGACCCTATTCCTACACTCACACGTCGTACCCACTATACTTTAGTTTCCAAAGTTTCACTCCAAGACCCACACGAACATTTGGATCATAATCCGCCTGATTTGCTTTGATTTTAATAATCCATGATATACGTCTTCCAATTAGCTGCGATTAAGAAAAATACGAATTTTCATCAATAATCATTAACTTACCAACGCGAACGCGTAGTATATAACTCAAGTCTGTAATTAATTGTTTAGCGCTCCAAAAATAACCACACTGCCTACCAGCACAAATTTCTCCATGCCACCGGTCTAATCTCATTCATAAAATAGTAAAAAATTAAAATTATTATAGGAATAAAATCAAAATGCTACAGCGGTTCTCTTTGAAGGCACATCGTTTTTTTTGTTTCTTTAGAATTAATAAGAACAAATAGTGTGTAAGAAAATATTAATCACAACACTTTGCCGTGGTTTATGTTTAAGATAATTAAAACGAATTCGGGGTACGCCCCTTTTTTCTCCAAATAACATCCCAGACTAGATGTTGGTGTCGATCGAGCTAAAGAAAAGGTCACAAGCATCATAAATCACCCTAAGTGATGAACCGTAAACCGTATACCTATACCTAGACGTACCTACATCTGAATGTGAATCTGAATAACTGCTGAATCGATTGGGAAGCACTATAGCGGAGTAGTGGGAGAAATCTGCGCGAATGACTGATTTTTGTCAACCGTGTGATCGTGGTCAACACCCATTAAGCCCAAAATACACCTCGACTTGGACTCCTCCTACCGTGAAACCAATACAAATGCACACATACCAGTAGGACCGAAAGGCGCCATAAATTATAACCGAACGGCTAATCTCCATTAAAATAGTTGTAAACGGTGAAATATAGAACAACACTCTGGCCGAGAACAATTAAAATTAAAAAAGAATTAAGTGACCCATTTCACCTTTCGGTTGATGCTTTGAATATCCGTTGATCACAATTGATGGAGGTCGTGCATGTTGGGTGGTAAGGGACACATCAAACCACAACAAATCATCCAGAATCCAGATGAAGACCATCGTAACAGTTGTGAGTTCCTGTAGACATGATCTGTGGAATGCATTTCCCAAGTTCTGGTGCCTCGATCTTGACGGTTTTCACTAATGGTAATGACAGTGAGAAGTGAGTCATGTGGCCTCTCTTTATGGCAAAATTTGGTTTTATATTATTGTTTTAATTCTCTTTTGCTAGTTTGTAAGAGAGCAACCACCTGACGGAGGAGGCTCAAACTCAACTCAAATTCAAATTCAAATTCAATCAAAAAATACCTGGCTAGACAAGAGCGGGCCTATAGGTGAAACAAAACCGAAACGAAGAGGTGTCTTGTCTTGTTGTTTGTTGTTTCTTGGATGGCAAAATTGAAGAAGAAACCGATTGGACTTGGACTTCTTCTCCTATCTCAAGAAAGTGTGGCGTTTGTATAAGTGTACGTGTATTCTCGTATCTATGAGGTGGTTTGCTGCTTGCTGGCGCTTTTGCTTTTTCGGTGTGCCGAAGAGATTTTTTGGGCATTTTTTTTACTACAGTCCGTTGGACTGCTTTAGTTATTATCGGGTTTTGTGCGTTAACGGACTGTTTTATTTTTTTGGTGCTTTTCGTGGTTGTTGTTTTTTTTTTTCGCCGCGAATATCTGCAGTTTTGCTACGAATACCTGTACCTAAAAAAAAAATTGTGCATTGTGGCGATAATAGTGATTTAAAGTGCAAAATGAGTTCTAGTCAGTTTGGTGTGTAGAAACCGAGTGGTAAACCGCGCGCCGTCGTGATACATGTATCTAACTGCTGTTGAATTTATTTCATTTCACAGTGGCAGAGCGCGAAAGTGAGTGCGAGTATAGTCCGCCAAAGTCAAATCATCAAAGGATATACATGTGCTTTTGTTGCATTTTTTTTTGAATGATTTTTAAGAGGAAAAATAACAACCTTGCAGTGTGAAATAATTTTCTAAACCAACCCCCTCGGATTTATACAGTTTGTTACATCCCTGTTGATGCTGCATCAAATTTACAGGAATTTATACCCACTACACAAATTGGTAAACCGCTTATCCCCCCTCTTATTGAATTTTGAATATTTTTCTACGATAATTTATTATGAGCATAAAAACAGCAATTATCAATATTTTGTTAAATTTTCATGAAATTCAAAATAGTGGCAAGCAAATTTATACACAGGCAGGTTGTCCGACAAGCTTACCGATATCGATCGAGAAATGTTATTTAAAATGAATGCACCATCGGGTTCACAACGTGGTGCCGACAATTAATTGATATAAATAATATTAGATAAATATTTTCTAAAAGCATCGGATTTCTCTGGAAAAATGTTTGGTGGGTCTGTCTATATGTCGCATTTTTATACGGTGATTAAGACCATTTGATTGTGATGTTTATTGTGATTTGAAATGTGTGTGCTTTGATAACGGGTGGTGATTTTTGTCAGGAACCCGTCTCTGGAATTGGAATTTGAATTTGATTTTTAATTTGAATAATGTGCGCATATCAACGGAGGAATTTTATGAAACTGATGAAAAGTGGAAGTGGATTTGGATTAGAGTAGGTTGGAAGTGGAGTCTGTTTACTTATTGGAAAAGACGCTTTGACAATGCCCGAAAATACGTGCAGATTTGTTTTTAATTTTTTTTTAATTGAGATATATTCGAAACAAGGCGGGGATGCATTTTCCGCTCCCTCGGTGTAGTGGTGCAGAAAGCTTGATAAGTTTTAGTTATGCACTCAAATTTACTGATGTTTGTTACTAATTATCATATTTCACCTTAACCTTATATATTTCGTAGGTGACAATACGTTATTTTGTATGGAAAATTTCGCTATTGTGAGTTCAGCAAATTTTGCCTGGACAATAGCAGGATTATTGGTAGTTACAGTGATCTTTTAGATCACTTTATAGCTGCACCAAAGAGGTCTTCGAAAGGTATTGCATCGTGGATAATGCGTATCTTGTCGAACGCTCAAAGGTCCCTGTTTGAGGATGTGGTCAAGTTCGTCCAAATATTTACCATGAAAATACCTAAATAATAGGTGAAAGTCAGAGGCTATCCTTTCGGGCGCCATTGATTTTAAACTCGACGAAGACCAGCTGTATTGTATTTGAAGTTCTGTATTTGAATACTGTGTTCATTGTGATGTATTTTGAATACGAAAACATAAAAATGTTCTGTATTTTAGAAGTTGTTCATTCGTTTGTCCTGTATTTTGTTTAAATTCTTAAAAACAATAACGTAAACATTGAGAAACCCAAAATTCAATGAACAAAATAAAAATACTTATGCGGCCCAAACTTGCTGAGGGCGCAAACAAAATCTGTTACCTACTTAAATGTATGCGTTCTATTAAACATTTTATTAAAAGAAATAAAGTATTGAGTAATTGAAAATTGTGTTAAAATTTGTTTTTTTTTTCTATTGCTAATTATTTTGAATTTAAAAATATGGTCATCGTAGTCATTAGGTGTGCCCGATAGGTTAGGCTAAAATTTCTTCAGGGAAGTTATGATTTCAAACCAGCGCCGCAAAGTTAGCACTCTTTTACCTCAAGCTCTTAATAGATATCTTGAGTAAACTCAGATTTTTCGCTAATAAATACAAGTTAATCCGAAATGATACATAGCATAGCAATTCCTGAGGATGGATTAGTTGAAATTTTCCAAGTAAACGTCTTTGCGTACTTTATCTTCTTTTACAACAACAACCTGTCCATTTTTTATATAAAGTATAGTCTAAAACAAGGTTGTAAACCGTCTTATTAAAATAAGTAAATAAATAAAATTAATAAATCCAATTTATGATTTTACTCAGGTTGTTAGTTAGTTTCCTTACATTTTTGACTCTGTGTTGTAAGTAGCTGTTGTCAGCACTTGACAGCTATTATATTATGTTCGCAAATAGTTATCACTGAAATGTTAGCTTTGTTACAACTGACCTAAATGAGTTCGAACTTCGAACTTTGTTGACTTTTTTTTTAATAGTTTTTAAACAGTCGAAAAGCGTCGAACGCTGAAAAAATAAACCATAAATTATACTGCTTATGAAAGTACAAACAAAAATAAAACCTGTTCACACATTTTCCGGAAAATTCTTAGTCGTTCTAGAAACAGAATTTTGAACGCTTCTATTCCATATCCAAACTGTGTTTCTAGAGATTGCAATGAACGCAGATGTGATTGTGTGTGGTCCCTTGTAGCCCAAACTTCGCAGAGTCGTATATGTAGGTATACACAGAGGAATTTAAATCCAAATGGTCTTAATCGCCTTTTAGAAGGCTGGAGTTTGAAATGGTTATCTGGATGGTATATTGGATATGTCTTGGGTGGAGTGGTCCAATTTTTCTGCAAATTTAAGCAGCATTTAATGGTCTCCCAAACCACAGCGGCATCTCTCACGAACGTCCTAAGGCAATTTCTCAAATCAGTTGCTTAAATTCTTAGCTTCTTATTCTTTGTTAAAAAAAATCTGACTGCCATCACCATACGATACAGTGATCACAGAGATTGAAGACTGCTTTCCAAATTTTTTATCAGCAAATTGAATAGTTTTCGCCTAAATTAAAAAAAAAAACATCAGGCACTCCGGGAGTGCCGACAGAAGTTATTACTTGAACAATTACGTGTGTATTTTTCGAATCGTCAGGAGATATTTTATTGCTTAGGAAAAACTGTTTTAGGAGTACAAAATCTTTCTAGCTGCATCCAACCATTCTCACAGACAAAGTTTCATTGAGATCGGCTGAGTTTCTCGGAAAATGGACAACAGCGCCACCTATCGGGTTAAAAACTATCCTATCTTTCTAGCTGCACACAACCATGCACACATACAAAGTTTCATTGAGATCGGTTGAGTTTCTCAGAAAAAGGACAACAGCGCCACCTATCGGGTGTCGGTTTCTCGGTGACAATGACGCGGTGTCGTTCAAAAAAAACCATTGGCAGACGTTCGATTGGGCTGTTTTCTTTCATATTTAGTAAGAACATTTCATTCTGTGTTAATTTTGAAATTAGTTTCTAAAGAAAATGCGTTTTAAAATAATTTTTAAAAAAATTACAATTTCAGAGAGCTTTTTGATTTTTTCCCCTTTTTTAAGCTTGCCCCTTAATTTGCCCTTTTTAATTATAAAAGCTCCAAAGCACTTTTCCCCTTTTGACGTTTGGTGATTAAAATACAAGGTTCCAGCCCTCTCTTTTTAAGCTTATGAATTTAAAAAAAATCCACTGATCAAACAACACACCTACATGTAAATTCTTTCAAGTTTCTAAGTCCATGATGAAGTTCCCAAATGGATAACTGACTTATGTATTATCATAAGTATACAACAAAGTTTACTCATTTCGCACGACAATTATTTTGTTTTCTTTTTATCGGTCTCTCTTGATATTTAAGACTAAATGTCATATAAGAATAAATTAATACCTATTTTGAATAATTACTTAATGACGTCCGTCGGCAGGAATATTCGATTTGAATTGCAAAATACGAGCGGCGTTCAATGTGTTTTCGGTAAGGGGGTGATTTGATATTATTGTGGGTAATTAAAATATATCATTAGCTAAAAACATTAGATATGAGGGTATTCAAATTTCATGTTGATAACTTCAATAGTTTATTTGCGCCAAAGACGACGAAAATGACTGACGCGACAATGTTGAAGAAAATCTAGCATCGTGCCTAAAAAATATCCATAAAGAAATGGTAGACGTTTATCAAGACTCTACTCCATCAATATCGACAGTAAAAAAGTAGTAGGTAAACACCCACCCACCAGACCTGGCCCCCAGTGACTACTTTTTATTCCTCAAACGACAGCCTTTAATCTCAAACGAATTATGACTCTTCCAGCGAATGGATGATATTTGTCGTTAAAAAATTCAGCGCACCTGTCAGAAGATTGGTCTACACAAGGACAACAAAACACCATTTCACATCGACATGTACTAAAATATTTCCCTATAGCCCAACACTCTTGTTTGCCACTATGACATAAGATCAAACCTGATTCGTCTCGCTATAGTTGTAGGTACTTTTCACGACACTTTAATAACTATTTCCCGGTCAACATTTAATGTTTTTAAATATTTCTGCAAATTTATGTTCACTGCGATAATAAACGAAGAAACAAATCATTTTATTACCCACAAAAAGAACAGCGGTCAACATTTGGGACAAAAAAAAACCCAAAACACTGGAAACTTTACTTACAACCAAAAAACAAAAAACACAAATAGCAATTAAAAACCGCCAATGTCATACCGCGCCTTCTATTCTATTTGTTAGTACACACGACTTTATGTCGTTTTGACATTCAAAATCTCCTTCAAAGACACGACCAACATGTTCATGTTCAAGTCTACAATAGTAATTATAAGTGTTCTAGATTTGTTTTTAAATTTTGACTTCTGGCCGATACAATCATTTTTAACATAATATAAAGAGATTTTCTGTTTTTCTTTCTTTTTTTTAATTATAGTGCTAATTTGCGTTAATGGGTGGCGATTTATTTGAATTTTAGTAGACCGCTAATCTTCGATTAAGTGTTTGGAGAGCTTTGTTGCAGTTATATTTTATTGTTTTGGGGTGTTTATGGATAAACAGGTTGAAAGTTTTTTTTTTTTGTATTTATTTCACTTGAAGAATAAGAAGTTGCCAGAGTTGATAGGCAACTTCGGTCGGTATTAATTATTTGTGCGTTCAATTAACCACATCGACCATGTGCCTGTAGCACTTCCAAATTGTAATTCTAAGCTTAAAGAGGAAATTGTTTTAAGCCAGAAACCGATAAGCACAGCAAAATCTACAAAATCTCTGACAGCGGAAATAACCTCTACAGCGGAGGTCGTTTTTAACAAATAAAACACATCCACAACAATTTTTGCGAAACAAAAAAATGTATTGACCGTTGAGTGCAATACATGTTACCAGATTATTTTTTCTAGTATTCGATGTATCTTAAGCAGAAAAAAAAAATGTTTTTTATACGGAAAACACAATTAAATTATGTTTAACAACCTGTTAACTATTTAAAAAGTAGCAAGAAATAATACCCGTGTTGTAAGTGCATATGTAAGTGATTCATTAGTAGGAGTGAGTAACAGTATAATGTAGGTAAAACGTGAGATACTGACACAAAAACTGGAAATGTTTTTCTTTAAATAATTTATAGACATCTGACATTCAGTAAATTTCTAAACAAATCGGTTGTAAATAATTTTTAATTTAAATGGTTATGGTTACGTTTCAGTGCTTGAAATGTGGTAGAACTGCAAATAAATTAATCCCCCCTGAGGTTGAACAGTAATGTCGATTCAACAATTTAAGTCTAACGTCGATGTTGCTGTTGCGATGCTAGAACTTTTGTCTTGCAGTCCATTCAATTGCCTTTTGGTCTTAAAAGTGCCTACAGTTGTTGTGTTGTTGTGTCAATCTTCTTCTCTCATAAGACTAATTTTATCTTCATATTTACCCATAAATTATTGGAATCATTGAGGTGACAATTTTTTAAGTGGGTCTTAAATTTAAAATATTACACCGTCTGTTTGTAGGTAATAAGCTTTAAAAAATGCACGTATACCAAAATGCACCTTCCATCGGCTGAATCGCCCGGCTTTCAAAGTTTCTTATTAATTCCGTAACTTTTTCAAGTACACATTTTTATAATGCCCTACCATCTGTACCTCTAGGTCCTAGGTCTTCATCGATTAAAGGAAAAAAGGACCTGGATTTCATACGGTGGTTGGATACTTAATTTGTATTTCTGTGCTACGAGGTAGGCAAATATATTTTAACTGGGAACAATGTTTGATCGCAATGACGATGATTCGACCGTTTTTTCAAAAAAATCTGCGAAAAGTAGATGATTGCTTGTAAAGATTTAAATTTTGGCCAAGTTTTACCTTTCCCGCAGCACAGCACACTTCGCTCCATTATTTTGCAGAACAGCGTAATAATTGGAGCATGTCTTATTTACTTTACGAATTTGGATGGAACTCTGATCTACATTGCCTAGAGCTGTGACCTTAAATTTGAGTACGTTCTATGAATGGAGTACAATGGCTCATTGGTTAGTATGGCAGATGACTGAACGTGGGTTCGATGCTCAGAAAATCGTAAATCACATCTTTTCTGTCTGGCAAACATCCAAGAGTATACCTTCCGTGAAAGAGCTTTTTAATTCATCCGTTGGGCCTCAGCATACAATTTAAGCAATTTAAGGTCCTTTACATGTAAAACATGTAGGTACTTCTATATTCTGTATTTTAGAAGTCGTTCGTTATTTATTCTGTATTTCATTTAGATTCCTAAAAACATAACGTAAACATTAGAAAAAGCAAAATCCACTGAACGAAATGATAATAAATGTGCTAATTTATGTACTTAGTACTAAAAATTTGTTCTATTTAGATTTTCTTAATTTTCTTTGTACGAAGTACATACTAATAATAATAATAGTTGGCGCAACAGGTCTGTAGGGACCCTGAGCCTAGCATACATACTACCTATTTGAATAATTGAAAATTGTGTTGAGATTTGCTTCTTTTTTCTAATATTGTATTCTTCTATTTTTCATTATTTGGAATTCTAAAATATGGTCACCGTATTGTTTTAATAATCATGTTGTTCATTGCCACGCCTACTTCTTGGGAGTGTTTAAAAAAAAAACGACGACTTATTTCTTCCCGGAAAAACCATCTATACCCAGATTTATCAGCAGAAATTCGTGGAATTTGGCTTATTTACTCGATTTTAGTTCTAATCGGAGTCCCAGCTTCTGTCTTTTTAGCACTCAAACTGAAGTTTTGTTGAAACAAAAAATCCTCCCTCCAAGGCCAATCTTCCTTGGTGCAGTAGTCGGCTTCAGATCAGTTGTAAATGGCCTACTTAGAAACGAATCGATCGATTTCGCTGTAAGTTCAACAGGTTATTCCTATTACTACTGTGAGTGTTTTGAGGTTAATATGATAAAATCCGACAGGTGCCACTGTTGTTTTTACAATGTTTATACTTTTTTGCGTTTAATTGTGTGCGAGAGCTAATCTCATGGACAATTTTATGAAATTGGATGCGGTTTTTACTGTTATCATCTGCGTTTCTAGGGGATGGATATGGATATATGCTACGTATTGGCTTATACTAGTTCTTCTTTCGTAGCACTTTAAAAACTGAAAATTTAAATTTGATGGGGCACTTGTACATCGAAAACTGGATCTGCCGGATAGCTGTTTATTTTTTATTTTATTGACTTCAAAAATAATACAATTTACTTTTTTCCAATTTTAAGTTTAACTTAAGTCTTTGAATGGTTTGGCCGAGGGCCGTCTACCAGACTGACACTTATCCCCTCTATATTATTTCTGTAATTTCTGTAGTGTGTTTCTCCCTTTTGCAGTTCACACGGTCAACCAATCTTAACAAAAGAAGTGTCAAAAAAAAGATATTTTTAGGGTGCTTATCTTTGCATTTTTACTTTTTGAAAATATTAACAATTAAAAAAAAATTATTTTACTGCATTAAATTTCAGCTACGCAGTTGTGTACAAACTATGATTCTGGGAAATACTTTTCTTTCGTTCTTCATGCACATAAACTACAAACGACGTCATGAAAGAGAGTCGACGGTAGAAGAGAGTTACAGTAAAGATTTATGTAAAACCTTCTGCCTACGCCTGAGCGATGAAGGGCACGTCGACCTATAAGATCTATTGTACCATAGGGCCAGAATAATGTTTAGGCGAGCAGATTCTCCACTTTTCTAACAAAGTTAATCAAGCTGCTGGCAGATGACTTCTTCATCTCTTCAGGGCTCAGAAGCTCCCTGTAGTAGATAGTTCTCCTGATTCCACATAGGGCTGGACACTCACATATTATGTGCCCAAGCTGTGTCGTCTTCTTCAAGACACAACCGACAAAGTGAGGAGTCGGTTAAATTAATTTTATTTAATTGATATCGTAGGCTGTGATATCCTGTGAGGAAACCAGCCAGATTTTCGATATCATGCCTTCTTAGATTTAAATTTATGTTGGCATCTTTTTTGAACGGCTGAATAGCACGCTTGGCCTGTCTTAGACCTGGGATATTCTCCCAATATGAGTTCTACGTCCGAGCGTTTGAAGGCCGTTGAAACAGCTGAGTACTGATTTGGAGGTAATAATAGGCGAGCTAAGGGCGTTTATAGCTGCTTGACTGTCCGTGAATATATGGATGTATATGCCTTTAGTACCTGTGTTGTATATGTGGTTAGGTCCGTGGAACCCAGCATCCACTCCTGTTTCCATTTTGGAACCATCCGTAAACCACTTTCGACCATTTTGGCAAGTAGGTGGGATATTCTACGCCCATGCTTCTCTACTAGGGAGAGAAAAAAATCCTTTAACTCAGGATGGTCGCTGAGAATTGTCTCTTTCATTTCGATCAAACTTGCCGAGCTGCGAATTGCCCTTTATTTATGTATATGTGTAGAGGTGTTAGTCCTATTAAGGCTTCTATAGTCGCAGTAGGATAGGTACACCTACGCATGGCTCCGGATATACCGAGACATGCAAGTCGCTTTACCCTTTAGCTTGTTTTGTTTTAGTCCGCCAAACTAAAGAAGCGTATGTTATGATGGACCTGATCATCATTGTGTAGATCTTAACACAGATAGGAAATCTAAGAAAGAATTTTATTTTCAAAATTTTGCGTTTTTGCGTGGGAATTGGGTAGGTGCGCTGACGGTCTATCCGATACGTGGCGCTGTTGTCCATCTCCGAAACCACTTAACCGATTTCAATGAAATTTTGTGGATGGGTATGGTTGGTTCCAGTTTTAAAGATAGGATAGTTTTGGATCCGATAGTTCCACACGAAAGGCACGCACAAGGCGGGTGGGTACCCCAATATATAAAAGAGACTGACGTCGGTGTGTGCACTCATAACCAGAGAATGGATCGTTAAATTTTTACAATTTTGGGCTTGGGGGATTCGTATTGAAATGGCATTTATGCTACTTTTTGTAGTGAAAATAAAAGTTAAAGGCGATGAGATTGGGAATGGAACTTAGTATGGGAACCGAACTTTGAAAAAAATTAGACTGGATAGATAAACGGTTAGTGCCACTTCCAATACTACCAAACTTATTTCAAATGTTTAATTTTTAAATTCGTTGGATGTTCGGGGCTCATCGCTAAACAATTTGAGACGAAAGTTTGATTTGAATGTGAAGAATCTCAAATCCAATGTCATGGAAGCGAAGATTTTGTCCTAAAAATTCAAGCAACCGTTATATAATTCTGCGGATTCCGATGATTTGCCATTTTTTTTCAAGCGCCTTCAACTTCCCATGCGTATCGCTTTCACTATGAAAAATAATAAGTCTCAAGGACAATCGTAGGATATTTGTGACATAAATTATCCCATGTTTTTCAAATGGTCAATCGTAAGTGGCGTGCTCACCAGTGAGTGAAAGAGTGGAAAGTTGGTAGACATGTCAATCATTGCGGTTTGATTTAAACACATCGACAATGCAATACTTCAGTTATTTATATTGTATTTAATATAAACTTTTGAATAAAGAATTTGAATTGACCGAATTACATAGAGCAGCATGAGCAGAGCATTGCTCATTCTCGGAATTATTATTTTCATTACATTAACGAATTTGGGCGGAACGAAGTTCGCTGGGTCAGCTAGTATGTTATATTACACTTAATAAGAAATAAAAAATATTTAAATATATTGTTACTTTCTGCAATTACAGTTTAACAATTTTCCGAGCAAGATTTTAAAAAGTTTCCATAGCTAAATTAAACTGCTTAAAAGCTGTTAAAAAAAAACTCATGTAATAGCAACAAAGCTATGTATTGTTTATAAGACTTATTTTGGTTTGCAGGTGTCTTCATAGAAGTCACGATCACTGCTTATGTACGAGAGTTACTCTGCAAATGTATTCCGCAAATTAATGGTCCCTATATATAGTCCGATAAATTCTAGACAGAGAGAAGCGAATCACGAAAAACTGTTTTCTTTTTCAAAATTCTGCAAAAATAGATTTATCTTCCCTTAAAAAATGTACTATCTTCATCTCTTCTTGCTTTTATGAATATCTGTCTTAAGTACCGTCTCAAACAAAGATACGAAAAATATTTGCAAATCATACAAAAATGTGTGTTTCTTTAAATTCACCATCTCATCTTCTTTTCACACCTACAACCACACACACACTCCTACAATTCGAGCTAAAAATGTTAGCCCAATAAAAAGAAGAAAAAAAACAAATGCAAACCATTGTACCAGATAATTTATCTGATGGATATCTGACAGATTTTTCTTCTGCTCATACCCCACAGCATATTGACCACAAAACACCCTGCGGTCAATATGAACAAACAGAAAATACTTTATCCATTGTAGTGTGTACACAACGATTTGCTTCCTTTTCATTTCGGATTATCCAATTTATTTTGAATCCCCAAAAGTGCCCCAAGCGTTGCGTAAGATTACACAAAACAGCAAAACAATGAAAGCGCTCAAAATTCTGTCCAGAAGGAATTTGAATCACCGCCACGGAGAAATCTATCCACATAATATAAGTGGATTTGAAATCTATTTCTAGACAAGCCCTGTTCAGAGACTGCCATTAACCGCTAGCAACATGCTGCACTCGCATTTTGCATACCAGCAAATTGATGATTTTGTAATGAAATAAGTTCTGGTGTGGCATTTTAATAAATTCATTACTTAAGCATTTTCAGCCGATTAACCGTTGTCTGCAATTAAAATATGTTGTATGGTTCTTGTATGGGATTTAATTGCACTTCGAGTGTGTAAATGCGACAAATGTCTTGCAACAATGTAACTAACTTGTATGCGGCTTGGTGATGTGGACAATTTACAAAAAGCTTTTGAACGTACTCAACTGATCGCGGTTAAAATAAAATATCATGTCATGCAAATTAAGGCAACAGTAATCACTATGCAGTGTCGTTCTTTGTGGGGGATTTAATTGGTGTGCCGATAAGGACACCTACCAATTGGACAGTGACTTTGTATGGTCTTAGATTGTTTGCAAGATAAAATAGGTGGCGTATAAAGTGAGGTGGTTTCTTGATTGAACTCACTTACCAAACCGAGTTGTTTTAGTTGTTGAAATAACTAAAGGGAACATTTTTGAAAAGTTTGCAACTGCAACTGTCAAACGTTTATGAAATTGCCGCCTTCAGCTGATTTTCTTATAAGCAGCTGTCATCCATAGAGGACATCGATTTTTGTGCACTAACAGCAGTGGCACTTGATCTTGCTCTTTATCAAGATCATGATTTTGAACATGAGATCGTACTTCACTATTTTCTATTTTCGCGCTTATTTCAATATTCCCAGACAAACAAAAATAAAATCAAGGAAACAATAAACGCAGCAACATCAACAGCAACTTTGTCAATAAGAACAACCTTTGCAACTGACTTATGCAAGATGAGAAAGAGGAACGCGTTTGTCCATTCTCCGACAACCCCGACAAAGCGGATGAAAATCTTGTTACACCTTTGCCGTTTGACAGATAATAATCGCATTGAAGTTGGTAGGGGCAAGTTGATGGGACATAACTTCCTAAAAAATCGTGCAATGAAATGAAATCTCAAAGACGGCCATATAATATAAAGCCTGCGGATTAAAGGTGGCACACGAGCACGCACCCCACTTTCTCTATCACACGAGACACAGAACACTTGGAATATGCTACTTCCATGACAAATAAGAACTTTCTTATGTCTCACTGTCCGATCTTTACAAGTTTTCAAATATTTATTTTAGTAAAAAAAAACCCAAATTCCAACTCAGGGTTTTTTCACTGCGCCACTTCTCGCGATCGTCTGACAAACATCCGAGAGTATAACTGCCTTGAATGAGCTTCTCAATCGGCCGTTTGGAATCGGCATAAAATTGTAGATCCCTTCCATTCGTTCGAAAAATGAAACTCACACAAAACGAATGGTTGTAAGAAGCTAGGCCAAGGGTCCCTAAGACCTGTTGTTGTATTATTATTATTATTATGGCTGGGTAAGTAACCAGAAAAGAAGGAGCACACGGACATCAACAAAAGTCCACAAAGTCCTAAGTGGGGTTTTGCAGAGCTCCTGCTGCCTAACCACAATTTTAGCATAATTTAACATCGGTACACTTCTTAAACATACACATACCTTACGATTTCATGTAGCCTTAGAATGGATTGGCATAGGAATTCAGTTTCAAAACTCAGGGTACGAAATCAGGGAACCCTTGTTTTTATTGAAAAAAAAAATGTCTTCAAACTTGCCAGAGAGATTAAGGTACCGTCGACCGAAAATATTGTACCGGAACTGTTAGAAAACAGCATTTAGGCCAGCAGAATTTCTGAGGCCGTTTAGAGCAAAGGATTTGTTCAATTCATGTGGACTTTGAATTTTCCAGAAGAAGAATTTTCTTCTAATCTTTGGTAGAGCTTGGAGTCCGCACATGATGTGCTCAGCCATCTTAGACGACTGATGATTTTCGGACCAGGTCGATGTCTCTGTACAGTTCGTAAGGTTTGCTGTTAAATCTCTTCCTCTAAACCCCAGCAAACGGGACCGAAAATCACTCGAAGAATTTGAAGAAGAATTTAGTTTTCGAAGCGACCAAGGAGATTCTAAACCGCCTTTGATAACTTCCATGATTCTACACCACAAAGCAGGACTGAGATGATGAGGATCTTAGGGTCTCCTTGGTGTTTCTCGACAAAACCTTACTAATCATTTGCTTTTTGATGCCAAAGTAGCAGCGGTTGGTAATTTCTGATGTGATGTCATTTTCATAGGTAAAAGCGCAGCCGAGGTAGATAAATTCCGGAACTACCTCAAAGTTAGAGCTGTAATGTGATTCGTTGATTGTTGTGTGTAATTTATTGTTGACAGGTCAAACTTCTAAAAAAGCAGCCAGTCTCCTAATACTAAATGCAACAACTTAGGGCATTAGACCGCTAATGGCAGTGGATAGAGTGAGTGCTTTTGATAAATCCTTTAACAAGCCACACACAGAATTTCAAAGGCTTTTTGATACATCTCAGCAGAGCAACATTAAGATTACTGATATAGGAATACTCTCTGAGGAAGCATGCCATGAGATTATAGGTTTACCCAATGCGGATAAACACGGACGTCTAAGCCGCAAGGCAGAGTTACCTCTAAAAAAAATTCAGAAAGAGTACAAAAAAGTATCTCGAAAGAAAAAAGAAGTCCCACTCCTTAATATTTTCTTTTATTTTTAAAAGAAGCTTATACTGCTATTTATTACCGATATACCTAATTGTAAATGCGACTTCAAAAAATCCCACAAGAAAAAGAACAACGTTGTCAAATCGCACGATCTCGGTATTTATCCACCACACTGCGTATAGTCCAATAGTCGGTAGGACGATTATTTCGTCCGCGAAGCAATCAGAACGTTGCCCGAACAGAGCACCCATTTTCATAAAACAGTTTAATCATTTGCGGGTGTTTTTGAACGCTATATCTGTCCGTGGTGATTTGGCAAAACAGACTGAATAAAGGACAGCCAATTTGACAGATGTAGCTTTAACAATATGGCCGCTATCAACTGTCAAAGTTCTAAGTCTCCATTCGAAGACCCTTTACTTAGCTTTTATAGTAAAATTGAGAGTGTGGGCGAATTTGTTTTAACAAAGGTTTCCTAGCGATGGGCCCGCAACAGTGTTTAATCTCTTTTACGATAATCTCGCAGCGCAGCCCTGCACAACTTATTTTGTCCTCCGTAAGCAATATTTTAAAATAACTCTAGGGTTATTAAGAGTAGCTTATCTTACGGCAAATAGTTGCAGAAACATCATGTTGAGTTTATACATTAGCAAGGCTTGCAGTTTTCAGTCCCAAGGACTTTTCTTTAAAGGACGGTTTTAAGCAGTCAACATCAAATACTGGTTCTTACTACAGCGTAGAGTGTGATGTGAATTTCCTTACCAAAGGTTGTCGGATATTTAACTAGAATGGCAGTAAAAGATGTATTGCCAAATGCTTCTTGAATCAGTGATGCCAGATCGATTGGGTAATTATACGCATTTCGTGGAGATGCATTTGGAAATAATTTAAAAGGGCGAAGAAATAGCATTTTTGTTACTGCATCTTAAGAAAAGCCATTTCGAATTCAATATCGTGGAAGTTTTTCTAACACCGGCATTAACCAAAAGCTTATTTTTGACACTTTTTTGTGGTCAAGTGATTCCGAAAAGTCTGGCATCACCGCATAGAAAAAGTCGCAGATCAGTGTCCTTTCTTGTCAAAGTGAAGAACTTGGTGTCTTATTTTGAAAGCAGTTGTAAATTCTGTCCAAAAACACACTTGAGAGTCTAAAAGACTCGTTTGGACCAATGATTGCAGATCGAGGGATTTATCCATTTTTGTGGGATTTTCTCACTTAAAATAAGCTAAAGGGTCAAAGGGATTTTTGAAACCTCATAGTACAAAAAAAGGGATTTTACTTTTTGGTCAATTTTTGTTCCTAGAATGCTGGTTCGATTAAGAATAAAAAAATTAGTCAACCTACGATCAAATTAAATATTTTCTTTCTTAGAAAAATGTCATTCAAAATATTTGATATTTCTTCTGCGGCAAAACCGAGATCGTGCAACACAGTTTGCGGTTCAAACTTTTGTCCAACCGAGATAAAGTTTTTTGCATACCAATAATTCAAATAATTCATAAGATATTTGTTTTACGTTAGTAGGTTCTTCAGAACTCAATTACAACAACTATAGCGAGTTTAGAAGTGTCAAGTATAGCGTTACTTTAATCTACTAAGATCGAAGCTAAAAAAACACGGTTATTGTAACTTGCTAATAATAAAAAAGCCTACATGTTTTTTTTTTTTAACTTAACACTTCGTGGGATTTTTGGAATTTTGGCGGGGATAAAAGGATTCTTTTGGGTATAACCGTGGGATAACCTGCTTCTAAAGTCTGGCGCCACGGGTTTGGACAGAACCGAGCAGAGAAAACCGTGACCCGTTTGTCAAAATTTCCAACGCGTGCGCTATCTATGACGTTATTATTCTCCCATTATTTTTGGTTGGCAATTGGAAATACGAGTATTTTGCAATATTGACCTCCAGTACCTACCATTATGAATTATGACGATGTTTGTGCGATATGGCTTTCCACTAACCCCCGACTGGTGATTTATAGTCCCACACCCTCATCTTTTTGGTCGTAATCAAGTAAAATAAAAAAAAACTCATCCACTGGACATAAAGTCGACCAACTACATCAAATGAAAGTGTGAATCATTCATCTGTATACCCACTACGGACAAAGTTGAATTTCACACGAATCAAACATTACTGACCAAACCAGCGCAGACACCCGATGACGAACAATGAATTTAGAGCAAACCTTGACTCAACAGGTGGGACACTATCATTATGATACGAAAACCGCTTTACCTTACAACTCGGCATAGATCTAGTGCTGGTCTGGATTTCCCCTATGAACGCGACTCCCTTGTGATTATTTGTGGAAAAGAAAAAAAAAATAACAAAACAAAAGAGTCCAATCGCGAACTGATGGTGGTTCATTATTCGACGTGAATCATAACGACGCCGATTTGCCTGCTAATTATTACTGGACTGCGAAATTCGATTAGTCGGGCCTGCAGAACAATCAAATTAATCATTATAATGTAGTTCCGGTCAGTTTTTAAGTAGTACACGTCCTGACCTCAGGCGCTCACGATAAATGGCTTGAATCCGGGATGGGCCATGATGATGTGCCTTGGGGTGGGTTTTTTGTTACCTCCTCTGTTTCTCTTTTAATTGGGTGTCGAATGCAATGATTGAAGGCTACTAATGATTGGCTAAGTAAGTACTCCCTTCAAAGCACAGAAGCAACTCTACATGCACCATCGTCGCCTCCTTATTACAAATTCACGGCAAGAGAGGGAAAGAAAAGGCAAAAAGCCTCCAAGTCGCGTCCGTCACTCATCAGCACATCGAATGCGAAACGATTTCTCGATCTTCACACACAGATCTCCATGAGCCGAACTAATGTATATATAAATTCTTTTCTCGCCGCGCGCTGCATGGCGGTATGTTGGCCTATCGCGCCACAAGTGTCTTATCGTGTATGCCAACAAACATACAGCTCAAGTGATTACTACAAATCCGACAGAATGAGGTCAAATTTTATTCATGGACTCACTGGATTAGTTGGCAGATTGCTCGTTGTCATCGTCGTCGTCGTCGTCTCCATTGGATTGGTAATCTCTTCAACTCCTTCAGATCTCGGATTCGTTTTCTTCCTTTCATCTGGCGAGTGAAGTCGCGTCGCGTCGCGTCACGTCGGTCGTTTCGGTGCAGTAGTTTTATGCTGCTACTGCTTCGTTTACTTAATAATCCCATTTGGTATATTACGAATGAGGATCGTTAAAATAAATGTGCTCACTCTCGGTGTGTAATCTATTTCGGTGCTCATCTGTGAGTCGCAGGCGAAAAACGAGAAAAAAAAACCAAAAAAAAACCGTGGTGAGGAAATAACATCTTGAAAATCAAACATCACTTGTATGTATGGTAGCAGCGCGACGCGCGAGCCAGATTCTGTGCATCATCATGTATGGCAATAAAGATTCCACTCGAGGCTAGAGAGTCCATGTCCAATTGCTTCCCATGGTAGTTTGGCAATAGTTGCAACTTGCCAGTAACCACGATCGGGTTGGCTACTCTCTGGGGAATTTCACAACAAGGCGCTCAATAAAAAGACAAAAACGATCCGTTTCGGGACACAATCTCAATGGAAGATAATAATTTCAAATCGATTTCAGATGTTTATGCGATTGTATTGGATGTCATTATTAAACGAGCAGAGTGTGCAGCATCTTTAAGGGCATATTTGGCGCGGCGGCAAAAGTGTTAGGCGATTGGTCTGTAACGATCAGGATTTATTGCTTCGAATTTCCATCGACAGCGGGATATATATCAATAAGCAGATGTTTGCAGATTGCATAACCCAAAATGTGGATTGAAGAGACTTCCTGGAGCCAGATGGGATTGCGTCACTCTGCTGTATGGTTTCAATTGAGGCGTAGTGCCGCCAAATTAGACAGATGAAATATTATCGAAAGTTAAACATGTCGGAAGCGAGCTATCGGCACTGCTAATGAATGGACGTTTCATTGCCAAAGATGATGAATGTGTCTGCATAAGGGGGCGTTGAATTAATGATAGTCCACAACTGAGTTTCGGGTGGTTGACGAGCGACTGCGCATTTTCATTGAGGCGATCAAATACCAGTTCGCTGTTGAACTCTTTTGTTTTGTATTTGTAGATTGTCATGATCAGGGCCAGTTAAACTGAACTGCCCAAAGGACATGAGTTCGCTCTGTGGATATTTTCCTTCTGAGCGAGGGGTCGCAGGTTCAACCCCCGGACAACAAAAATGAACACGCGTTAAAACATACATTCGAGAGTAGGCTTGGATTTGATTGAGAGGTGGAACTTCTTAGCTCGTTTCCGTATCAATGTGGTCTACTCGCGATGTGCTCTTCACTCCCAGCTAAAAGTATAACTAAGGCTTTCCGCCTCTCTGTCTTTAGTATAAATCTATTTATAGCCGTGGTAGACCACGGCTCTTGATCTTAATAGACAAACCTATCAATCAATGGTCAAATTTATCGAAACTCTAGCTATAGGCGAAGGAGTAACAATCGCGGATATAACCAGCTGTTTTAGTGTCCATTAAATAGGTTTTACTATCAATCAGCAGTAAAATTAATTTTCTACGAATATTCAAATAAAACCTTTGAGTGTTATATATATATTTTTTTTTTTCTATTTTTTTATTGCCTATATCTGCATTAATTTATTTAGCGGTGTAATTTTACTGTCCGGTTTTTCTTGTTTTTTTGGAAGCAATTAACCGATTAAAAAGTCAAGAAATGCACGCTCAAAAATATTCTCGCATATCCATTAGTTGGGTTTTTATTTTTTGTTTGTTTCCCCTTTTATCAACTTCTCTTGTGAATCTATTTTGCATTTATCAATAGCCCATAAAATTAATCATCAAGAGTCGCTGTCTATGGCACGAAGACTCGAAGAGTGATAGAACACTTATTCGTCGTAAAAACAAAACAATTCCTTGCAGCAATAAAACTGGAGTTGGAAAATCTGCAAATCAAATTCTTTTCAGTTTTTTTTTCTCAAACGAATTTGCGCGCACGAAAATAAAGTTGATTAGAAAAGAGAAACCTGTACGGTTATGTGTTTATTTAACACTACAGACTACATACTTCAATGTGGGATGATTTATTCAGATCGAGAGTCGAGTGCTGATGGGTGCGATCTGGTTAATTGGATAATTAAAGTTCAAGTGATGTATCTGCAAATAGAGAAGCAATGAACTAGATTTTTGTTTGCTCTTGTGTATGGCGATGAGATAGTGGATTTAATGGTAAAGGTTTTTTTTTTGGGTCTTTATTTGGACATTTAATGTTGAAAATTATTGGCTATACTCGAAGCGAAAAAATCTAAAGTCATCGGATTGAAAAATCAATTCCGGAAGGCATGTACTTTCCACACAATCGTAACAACATGACGATTACGAAAGTGGGAAAGTCAAAATCACCAAAAATCATTTTTTCCGTACCTTAGTAATTTACATTCGACATGGTTTTGTAAGAACATGCATCGCGCTCAAGTGACAAAAAATACCAGTTTTACAACTTTTACAAATTTTTGTTTCTGCATTTACAATTTTACATTGATGATAAGTATTCCCCAAATAAGTGAATTACTTGCCGCTAATTGTCACTTTTATAATCACAACATTTTGAACATTAGGTAACTCAATCAACTCGCAGTAATTTTGCATTCCAGCAAATTTAATTTCATTCTTGCGTACTCAAAAGTGTAGCTTACTCCTTTACTTTTGTAGTAAGAATCAAAAAGACTGTCAAAATGGTTTTAGTGGGGATCAATTCTCTCAGAGGGAAAGACTTACGAAAAAGTTGATTGAATGACAGATAATTCATAAATTGCAGTGGTAAAGAAAAATCCTTAAAATGTCTGCTAAAGGCGAAGAATTTGTTGAAGAGTTGATTCGTCTAACGATAAAAATGGTTCCGAATGAATGGAACTTCTTTTCGATGACTGAACTACAACCATTCGGGAAGAGGACAAAGGAAATTCAAAGATGTGGATGCATATTCAAAATTATATGTCAATTGTCATGTAAAAGCTATTCTAATTCGTACATGAAGAAATTTGTTAAGTAAAGTTTAGTTTCTCAGTGGAGGGGTTACATCTTGCTCTCTCGATGACGGTCATTTTTACAAATTTTACGAGTTAAGAAAAGCCGTTGAGTAAAAATTCGTAAAATTTTAAACTAAACGAACAGACCTCTTGACTCAATTCATCAAATCTGTCGTATATTACAAATGTCACATTAGCCAATCATTAAGATCTGTTAAATTGAAAAAAAAAATAAGTAACATATTGTACTAGTTTATTTTTCGGTCCGAAAATTATCAGCGCTTTCAATAAATCCACCGATATTATTTTATCAAACGAATATAAGCACAAAGACTTATTAATAATTATTTTTGACAGCTTTTTCAGTTTGAGTAACCAGCTAATAACAAAACTACATCCGGAAAGAATTTTAGAGTATGATTAACTAATGACTACCAAATATCAGTTTGTGATTACTTTTTTATTGGAATTTGAAGCAGTACTGAACGCACCCAATTGCGTTATATTTTTTCAAATTTATACGTCAAATAACACGTCAGCTACATAATGCGAAGTGTCAACTTAATACGCATTCATTAAATTCTTCACTAAATTCATAGTTGACCTCTCAACTGAAAAAAAAATCAAAACTGAGACACATAAAGTCAGCCAGCTGTCAGACTTACTGAAATAGATAAGGTCTGTTCTATTAGTTAAAATTTGTAAAATGCGAACATATTTTTCTGAAAAATGCGCTATTACTGAAAAGAAAATGGTTGGATCAAAATATGTATGTACAAAGTCTTAAATTTTCAGCGTATTATTTCATCTAAAGCACTTTGGGAAATCCCTACAAAATAAAAAGTAAGAAATTCAGCCCGTGGAATAATTTAGAACTAAGCTTCCAGAGCAGCAGTTTTGACAGATAGAATTTTCTTTTAGCACAACTATAGTGTCAGATAATTTATTGGGTACGAAAGCCTCTTTTGGAATTAAGTAAAAATACGAAACGATGCATTTTCTAAAAAAAAAACTGTCCAAGTCCAAGTTAAGCTTATAAGTCTAACCTCTTACTACTTAAGAGCTCAAAAAGCTGACATTTTGAAAGGTTTATTTATAGACACACCGGAAGTGACTACTCGGGCTTAATGCCAAGTGCAATATAGGTGGGCTGTGTTGTGTTATATTGATTTTGTTCTTATTTGCTAGTCTCTCTCGAAGTCTTGATACGAGCCTAATTTCAAGAGAATTTGCTATTTTTTTTTTCTAAATTTTTAACCAATATTACGACTAAATTCAGGGAGAGCTGGACTTCCGTAGGTAGTGATATTGTGTCAAGTTTGCTAGCACATCAGAAACGAATTTCAAATTGTCCACCAAATGTTCAATATTCTTCGTACCTCTTGGGAACAAAAAGTTGGATTGCGCTTCAACAGCTTCAACAGTCTCATAGCAGGAGAGCTCAACTTCTTTTATTAAACTTTGGTACCTTATTTGAATTCACATTTCGTGGAGAATTTCTTATTACTTTGTGAGAATCTTTTCCTAGCCCGTGAAAAGAAATACTCGAAGTCTTGTGTAGAAATCATGGACGTATCAAATTCATATGACCTGCATTTGACTGTGCTTTTATTTTAAATTAATCGAGATTCGACTTTTTAGTAAATTTAACTGTTTTTGGAATTTCACAGTAAGTTGCGATTGAATGAGGGATAAGACGAGTTCTTGCAAATATGTTATAGAAAGTGTATTTGATGTTGCAGGGCGATGAAGAACTTTTGCTGTTCCTCTAAGCCTAGCTAGAAGTACGAGTACATATGAAGATTAGTTCGTCGTCACTCGACAATCTACGCGCAGACAAACGAATTTGTCAAAAATGTTGGTACTTGACTTGGATTTGTATAATACGTCCCTATGTTAAGTAAGGCATTCTAAAATTTAATATGTAAGATTGTAGGTGGTCTGTTACAATCTGGACTACCTGTAAGCTCAGGAACTGTGGTTGCTCAGCCGCTTCGGCTTTCGTCAGCAGTATTGATGAATAGGCTTTGTTCTTGCTCGCAAAAGTAAGTTTCGCTGTGGTCGCTCCTCCACACTTGAGAACTCTTTAAAAAGGTTAATGGAGAGCCTCTTCTAGTTGATAGCTTTGACTGTAGGCCTAGTCGTCTAATTTCTTCCAGCTACTTCTTTGTATGAGTAATATTTGTTGAACTAATAGAATGCTGGTATAGTTTACTTCCTTTGTCAAATTTTCTTCCAGCAACCTTTAGGTTATTTTGGATTCTGTACTTAAACTCGTAAAATAGTTGCGTGAGTCCATGCTGTGGGAACATCAAAGACAGCGGTGAAATTTTGCCATTGATGGCAAGGTGATCAATTTTGGTTAATGCGTTGTTGATCTCAAGACCGCCTGTTCTGAGTTTGTATGCATAGCAATCAAAAATGACTCTAAACCTTATCCCCGTTAATTAGTCTTAGACCATTTCCAAAGAGCGTTCTCGACTTTCGACAACAAGGCAGTCTTTTACCCGGAAGTGGTCAAAAAATAAAACTTGGCGTAATATACATATAATGTATATATAATGTAATATATCTAGTGCTTCTTCAGAGGACTATAATTACTAAATTTATATCATATTTCATCTCCCTGCTCTGTGAACATACATATGTTATTAAGGTTGCCCCTAGATTCGGACTGTGACCAGGTGAGGGTTTACAATACGAAATCTTGTCAGAATCCCACATTCAAATACATGACAATATTTCATCATTCTTTCTAATAGCTTTTATGCTGCAGGAGACTTGACTGAGGTTCGGAAATTTAACGTGCAGCTCGTTCTCTTCATATTTACGGGCTGTCCAATAGTTTTTAAATACAAATAAGTTCAAGAGTCGGAACACTAGCTTAAATTTAAGTTCTTGAAGATATGGGACCGAATATACCAGAGTCAGTGTCCCACTTCCGGGTATGAACTCTGCAGAGTCTGCTACCGCAACCCGAACACCCAGACTTAGTTGGTACATCGGTACGTCTGGAATTCAAACAAGTCAAAGCAGCTCAAATATATCTACGGCTCAATCTAAAAAACTGGTTGGCTGTTGGAACTGCAGACGCCACCATTGTTTCCATTTAGAAAATTCTTCTGCTTGCACTATAGAGGGAGTCGATTGGCAAAGAGCCTCCAGAGGGATACCTCCAGTTATGGTACAAGGCATGCGGCGGTCACCAATTCGCAGATAAGTAAGGGGAAACTTAGAGCGATTCCTAAGTTAGAACTCCAGCGTTACTCCGACTTTTTGACCTCCTCATCAGGCATTAGTAGAATACTACTCCATACTCTCCTCCATCCTACACTACAACCTTTCGATTTTACCTTCAAAGGCGAAAGGTATCCGTGGCCCAACTTCCATCACGTCCAGAGACAATCCTACCAGCACATTCCGATAGCTGCATGCTGTCCTCTACCATCCCATTTTTGCCGCCTCATGAAGCCCGCACAATCTTTCCCAATTCCAATTTTTTTAATTTTCTTAACTATTCCGATGACGAATTTACTACCTGTCATACCACCAGATAGCGCCTCTCTACATCATCGGCAATAAACGAAATTGTAACTCAAATTGCGCCTCGTACCGCCTCCAGTCTACTTGTAATCACTTAATTACCCCAAAGTATACCCCCATCCGCATTCTGGTCGATTTATCGATTCAAATACGTTTTGCGCAAGAATTCCATTAGACTCGATCCGCGAAATATGTGTATACTTTTAATAGTGAGACAAAACATCGACAAAAAAAAAACCAGTACTCATTAAAAAGTCCAATCAGCCATTCGATACAAATGACATCATGTCTGCATGAATAAGAAGCCGAGTTCCCACATTTGTTACCACACATCGTAGACGAGCACTCGGCTGCGGCAACTGTCGAACATTCGAAATGCATCTTAAATATATCGCAATTCGCAACATTGTGCGCTGCGCAGATCTACATCTAGATCTGCCAAAATGGATGCACCGCACCATATGCCATCGAGTCGTGTCTCCATCATCTGCTGGACCCCGACAAGATCATCATGGAGAGTAGCTGCTCCAGCCAACTTGTATCTTCGATCATAATATCAATTTTGCGTGCGTGCCAATAGATACTCGTAGAAGTGCTCGGCTTCTCGAACAAGATACTTCATTTTCATGGACGTGCACTGGTGGTTTCTCCTCCTGCATATTTCATGAAAAACTATTTTTTTTTTTTTTTCTGTGCCTGCAACTCGTTTTGTATATTTTGAGGAATCCTCCTGACGCTTGCGTAATTATAACACACAGCGGAAAAAAAAATATAACATCTCTTGTATAGAGAAGATACTTCAGATAGATATACTTCTTATACTCACCGTAGATGAACATGGTGCGCGCGCATTTGATTGCCATCGCACGATTATCACAAGATGCTTGCGCTCCTGCTTCTGCATCGTTGTTGCACTTTGCTTAACCCTCTAACCCTCTGCTCTGGATGAGACTGAAAATCACACAAATTAGACACAAACACAGAATAAAAAATAGAAAAAAAAAACAAACCAAACACGAACGAGACGAAGTTGGGAATTCTTGTTGGTGCATCACGCGCGCCACATCACATCAGTTTGGCAATAGCTCGCGCGCTCTTAACAAGAGGTGCACCCCAGAAATTCCACTCCAAATCGGACATTGATGGGAACGCCGCTAAATGAGTCGAGCTTAAGTGAAGCCACTCTATGAGTAGCGCACATAAAACATCGTTTTTAATGACAGTGCCAGAGAGTCCGCACATTGCACCATTTTTATGTATACTACCTCCACAAACACACATGTTTGTGGTCATAATCTTTTGGGTTTTGTAATCAGGAGCAGTTATTGTGAGTCTTCGACATTTTATGAGCCCGAACTACAGCGGAGGGATATATGGGGAAAAACGCGGCTCGTGTGGGGAAATCGGACTTTGGAAGATGTGTTTAGGAAAAGGCCCGCAGCGGCGTGCACTCGAGTAACTCGGTGGGTCGGTGGTCGGTTTTAAGTATGCATGTTCGGATGTGAGAACTGTGTGTACTCCTACACGTCGTAAAAATAAGTCGAACAGCAATTTTAACTGCGCGTCTAAATCGATTTTAAATGGAATGGACTGTCAGATCGTCAATTTATTGAGGCCGACACTACAGAGGAGGATCGCTTTGAAGGGTATTTGGAGAGAAAGTTGATAGTCTGTGAAGGAAGTGGCACAACATGTGGTGCCTGCTGTATTGCAGCTCATTTATGGACTCTTCCGGATATAAACAGTATAAGTACATAAAACGAATAACAAGCTATTTGCTTCTAATATAAAGTTAAATTGTATAAAAGTAAAAAAAATAAATAACAAAATAGGTGCGTGGAAGATTTTTCGTACAGCTTTTCCTTGCGTAATTAAAAAAAAATACAGTTTTTCAACAAAACTGGTTGGACTGCTGATCGGTGTCAGACAAATATCGCCACTTATATTGACGTTTGTAAGGACGAATGATCAGTACGCAAAGCGTTGATTTCGATTGATCTTCCACATTTATCTGAATGAATATATCATCCGATCATTATTGAGTAATCTGACTTAATCCACACTTCCCTTCCTAGAGAACCTATAGAATTTCAGCGTCAAGTGTGATCAGTGCTAAATCCATGTTTAAAATGAATAACAAGAATACAAACGAAGTACAAAGGATGACAAAAAAACAGTTTATTCAATAAAGTAAGAAGAAGGTTAGGTTAATTCAATTTAACAAGTGGCTGTTGGTTGTCAGTTTGACAGATTAGGCTTAAATTTAGCATTCTTCATAATGCATTTCCACCTAAGGGGAAACAAGATCATTTAGATTGAAATGATAAAATTGCACGAATATTTTAACACTCTAATGATTGTTCAACCGGATACTTGTTTTTTAGAAAGCTCATGTTTTGAAGACTCCCTAAAATACTGAAGCCATCCATCCTTTCCAAGCAAATTGCTTCGAATTTTTCAAATCAAACACTCTGGCTCCCACGACAGCTTGTGCTTCGCGGAAGGATCATACCTCCATAGTGTTTCAAACATGAGGAAGGGTTACAAATCGAAGGGCTGGAGGCCACTGTTGGAAAAAGGCTATTACTATTGGACTGATTTCTGTACTATTTGACTTTCCCGAGTACGAGTTATAAAGATTCACACGTAAAAATATAAAAAAAAAATATTTTTCCAGGCTAATTGCCTTTTCTTTATTGAATACCAAAACTAAAACTGATTTTCTTACAGCTACTTTTTTGCTATCTTTACTGTGTCATCAGTTACTGACTTTTGTCAAATCAGCAATTTGAGTTATTGCATGTAATTCCCAGAATTGGGTCGTCGCTACTATTGTTTCTCAGAACTTTGTCTGGGAGGAAAATGTGCTGATCAATTTAATTTTGTTCGTGTTAACTTACGCAAGTACCACTTCTCAATTTTAAGTACTATTTGTACTATTTTTATGTCGAATATGTCGAAAAATTAAGCCAAAGTCCACAATTTTCAGTCATTAAGCCCGAACATAAACTCATTTTTTAGCTTTCTCCATTACGTAGTACGCGAAAGATATTGTTTTGGTACAAAATTTCGAACCCGAGATGTTAATCAATTCTGACATTACGATGATAGAGGCACTCAAAAAAGTGGCTCACAAAATTCTGTCTATTTGTCTGTCTATCTGTCCGTAAGTTCCCGAGGCCTACAGCCTAAACGGATTTCGTTCAAACTTCGGATCTGGAGTTTGCGGGCCTATAGTTTGAGGTGCTTGTACTGTACAGTGTACATATAACTTTTTCATACCAGTTTAAATTGTTCGAAAACGGCTCCAACGATTTCAACCAAAATTGATATTTGAGCTTAAGTAGGTGAGGTTAATATAGTCATATTATTTTTCTCATTTTTCGCAAAAAAAAAATCTAATAACCTACTTTTGAAATCTGGGCATATCTCGAAATTTCTAATGGTGTGTCCAGACCAACGAAACATTTAATAAATATTTCATTAACATTTCATAAACATTTATTAAACAGAAAAAAATGTTTATGAAATGTTTATTAAATATTTCGTTGGTCTGGACACCAGTGAAACATTTATGAAATGTTTCGCAGTTTCCCATTCTTGATGGGAAATAATTTTTGTTTCACATGTTTCCGGGCAGAGAGTAGGCGCTGTTTTTTGAATTTATTTGAATATAAACATTAAAATGTCAAAAAAAAATCTTTTGTCTTTGCCACTGTTTTTTGATTATCTTTTTATTATGTTTTTATGATAATGAAGCTTGCTGCTAAAAATCCTACCGCTTTAGAGTTCATTATTTTACTTAGTGCAGAAAGGGATAAAAATTAAACATTTCATAAATGTTTCAAAAACGTTTCATCGGCGTCCAGACTGAAAGAAACATTTAAGAGATGTTGAATAAATAGTAATGAAATGTTTCTGAAGCAAATCGGAAACATTTTATAAACATTTAATAAACATTTATTAAACAAATGTTTTACTGGTCCGGACACACCTTACGGTAATACGATAATTCCGGACTGTTGTTAAATAATAGATACATGTGCAATAGATTTTAAAAAAAAGTAATTCTTTTTCTTTAGTTTACCGGTAAACGATTTTAACCAAAATAAATCCTTAACGTAAAATTGATGTTTGCAAAATTATTGCGTCCTTAACTTTCAATTCGAATCACCGAAAACGCTTATTTTATAAACCGCTCATGTCTCCAAAACCCTGTATTCGATCTCGATAAAACTTTATTAACCAAGTTACTTTTTTTTCTGCAGAATTTTACAAAAAACGCTCTAACGGTTTTGATCAAAATACATATTTAGGATAACAAAACAATACTGATTACGATCCCATACTTAGTTTGTCTCCAAAAATTAGAATAAATCAGTTTTTTTGATTATTTCTCAAAAATTAGCCCAAAAGCCGATCTATGTTTACATATTTTTTGAAAACTCAATACCGCACTTTCATTAAAAAAGCAAAAGCATTTTTTAGCAAATAGTAGGAACTTCTTCTTTTATCAACCATATTGAATATGCACCTTTAAATAAATCCAACCATACTTGGGGCTTACACAATCAGAAAATCCCACTTCATTTGCACCCCACAAACGACCATCAGTTTATAAGTACTACTGCAAATTCGCCAACAAATGCCTGAATTCTTACATAATGTAAAGATATCGACTCTCACGAGCAGCACTTCCAAACATTGACAACGTCAGTCATTAAGCAGTCCAAAAATAAAAGCATGTCCTAGTATATAGGTCAAAAACACTGCGGCGAACAGTTTAAGTAGAATCAACTCGGGTTAAAACTGCATTTCATAATAATTAATTAATTCAGACAATACAGTCTAGGTCAAGATAATCTTTTTGTAAAAATATCGAAATCGATCCATCGCGGCCATATATGCATTTCCAGTACGAAAAACAAAAGAGTTGGCCCCAAAACTGGGCTTTGCGAACTCGTATTGGAAACCAAACAAATATCGAAGCAAACCCCCCGACCATGCAGCCGTTCGATGTAGGCTATCAATTAAACGAATGAACAGTGGCAATAACTAGAAAGAGACCACAACGAATGCCAGCCGACCGACAACCACCATTAGCAGATTTCATCAACGCGGAAACTCCTGGTGCTCTTCTCCATAATGCACAAGGCAAATTTCTCGCAATATATATTCCAACTCCTCCACGGGGCGCGCAGCGGTAAGCGGAACCCATCATAGAAAAACCGAAAAAAACCATACAACCATAACATGAGCATGTTCGCTGGCGGATTTATGTACCGCGCCGACACAAATTGTTCACCAATGTTGCACGCGGACGAATTCCATTCGCTAGTTTATGTTCAATATGTCGTCTCCCAGTCGCATATAGTGCGCGGAGTAAGCCCCGCAACACCAACCAGTTCAGTTATAGAGTAGAGATCTGCGATTTCATTACGCGATACATTCCGTGCTATAATTTTATTTGCAGACATTTCCATTTCTTTGCGCGTGCATCTCCGCCAACCGCCAATAAATGATGAATGGAAATCATTGCCGTCGTCGTCGTCGCTGGCATTGTGCAACGCTCAGGCACAGTGCCCACATATTTGATTTCGATGAGATGAGCAGGCTGTCGTCTTCATCTCTAATCTATTCACTGTGCTCAGGCTCGCTGGTTGTGTGTCGTTGTCGTTGTCAGCGCATCCAAAAAGGACTTAACCACTTTTCCTGGTTGGGTTCTCATCATCATCAGCAGCATCACCAAATAGAATGAACAAGCACAAACTACTGTCACTCGAGGAGTTGTTACCGCGACTCTGAACAATCAAATCTTTCTCCGTTTTAGGGAGAGCTCGACAAACACCACTCATGACATTATTCGCGCCAAAGGGGCTCCTTGCATTGGTCACAGCAAGAGGTAGGTGTGTAGGTACCTTAATCGCGCGCTTGCGCACACTGAAACACTTGAGTTGGTTGTTGTTTTTTTTTTATGGAGTCTTCGTGTTAAAAAGCTGCTGCTCGGTGCTTGTTTATTGGACGAATTTGGAATCGGTACATTGGTGTTGGGTTGATTCGTGTTTCGTTGACGTTCGGGGAAACTCAAGCCGACTGGAAGGTGCGATTGGTACACGTGTTCCGTTGACACTTTCAGTGGTCATTTGGAGCTTGAATTTGGATAGCATTCCAATTCCATTGAGTTGGACATGCGAAAGTCGCGCGCCATTTAATTAGTGAAATTGACGGAGCCGCATGGTAGCTATATAATATTGAGAAATGATTAAGTTTCGTTCAGGAACGTTTAGACGCAGCACATCATCGCGATCGGTGCGGGATACGGGATTTCGTGAAATGACACAGAGCTGGGTAATTTACAAGAAAATTGATGGCCACACGACCAACGACGAACGACGAGCGATGAACTCACATCCTAGCGGAGTGTGGCTTACTTTGGCCACTCTTCCTGGGCATACAGATGTGGGGAATCTTCTTCTATATGCAGCATCTCTTCTTGTGGCGCGCAAAGTAAGTTATTACCTTTTCGTGATCAAATTAGCCATTATTGTGCAAATATTCAACATAAATATTACAACTACCCGCAGTCGGCGAATACAAATATTTGTTTGGTTTGTTCGGATGCAGGCAGTTTCGGTTGGCTAAATTACTGTGTTCCATACGTGAGCACTGTTTCGCGGATTTTCGGCCACAAAACAAGAAAAGTCAATTATTTTTGTCTTTCAAAAGCCGTTACTCTTTGGGTCTGAAAGAGAAATCTTCTATGGATCTTTTGGAGCGCTGCGGGCTGATGCTGAGATCAGATTTACTGATATAAGTTGTGTTCCCTAATTATAAGGGTTATGCCAACTGACAATTGGCAGCAACAATGTTTCGAAGCGATCTTAGATAAATTTCTTTCGGTGATAGCCTTGGGGAGAGTGGAGAGATGATTTTGTTTTGAAATCGAAGGATATTCATGTGGGATCTAGAAATAAGTTTCATTTCTATAAACAAGTTGCGTGCCCATGCCAGCTTTTCTAGCCATTTTAATGCTCACAAGCTTAATGTAATTAAATTGTAAAAAAAACGTATTTTTAACAAAAGAAGCCTAAAACCTGCCCACATTTATTTTATACGTTTTAAAATGTGAAATTTATTGATCGTAAGATTTTCGCGGAGAATCAATTCGACATTCAGTTTTATATATAGGTACATATAAATAAAGGGAATTATTAGTTTGAGGCAATAGTCTCAAGGGATTTTTAAAGGACACTTCTGATAAGCGTTTCTTAGCTTATGGATTTGACTTAGGTAAATGACTACACTTAAGAACTTTTTAATCACTTTGAATGCTTTCTCAGAAGGGCCTACAATAAAGCGTGCCTCTGGCTTGTGACAAATAATTTGTCCCGTCAAAAGCTCAAAGGTCTCAGCAAATCATTGTATTGAAATTCCTAAAAATTTAAAATGTTTTTAATTATTAAAAATGTAAGAATTTCACTGCACTGATGCACTTAACGAAGCTTGAATAACTTTTGAAACTGAAGTTGAACCCTATTACTTTTTGTTTGTCTAGCCTTTTATGGTTTAAGAGCCGTCGGTCAATGTAAATATATAAATGAAAAAAAAAGTGAAATTAATTTGTTCTCGATGTTTTTTTTTTTATTTTTCCATTATTTTTTAAGAGGCAGTTATAAAATCCTTGCCGGGATTTAAAAAAACCAAAACTGAATCGAATATATTTTGTACAACGTTATAATTATAGTTTAATGTAACCGAACCGCCACTTGTCAATTCAAGTCTAAAATCTATCCTAATGGATAGTCCCTTCGATCACGGCCAAAATGGTCACGCACTATCAAATGTTTTTTTTCAGCTACACAGTCTCAAAATAAAGTTTCGTCTATTTCGAAGAACACTTTCGTAGGAGACGCTTCGATCTGTGTGGACTAATAGCCCTATCCAGGTCTATGGGAAACTCGCCTACAGTTGCGCACTCCAAGTTGGTTCAGGTCCTAAATTCATAGTTGTTTTGGTTGTGTTTGACGACTGAAATGCACTTTTTTCCATTAAGCAAGCTGTCGCTATAGATGTCCTACGTTAAATTTAATTCTCAATAAATATCGCAAACATGGAGAATTTTGCATTTCAAACGGCCATCTTCGGTATTTTTCATGATTCTATGTGAGGAGGGGGATAGTGGAAGTGTTATAATTAGCCGGCTTTGTGTTTCTTGACAAGGCCTCACTACTCAATTGCAGTCTTAGGCTAACAAAAGAGTGATAGGTAAGCATAACTCTTCTCTTGATTCTGATCTTATGTCGGCTATTAGAGTTTATGGCGGAAACGAGGTTCTTAAGTCCTAACTTTGACCTCGCCTGGTTTATTATAATGCTTCGTCTGATTTGCCATAATGTTATACGTTTCTTCCTATTTACTAGGTACCTCAGATCTTCTTTCAATTATGTATATGAACCTGTTCCGCCAAACGCCTTCCGCTCAAGTCTTACTGTGGGCTTACGTTTTGACATTGCAACCAATAGAGAGAATTGAGGAAGCCCTAGCTCGAATGGTTTGATTTGGCTATCTAATAATATAATTTTAAAACTGGAGTCCTCGTTTTTTCCGACTTTGACTTTGCTATAGGTAAGGTATAACTGCTCGCCTGTAATAGCCGCAGTAGTTTTTGAGTCTATACGTCACTCTCGAAGTGTTGTTGTCCCCGTTAATTCTATCGCAATATTGCACCTCCCTTAGGTCCTTAGATCACATGAGACTTCTGAACACAATTTCTTATTGAAATCCGCCATTTTGTTTTTGTTTTTTTCTCTTGATTGTCAACCCCTGAATATTTTTTTGGAATTTGTGTGACGGGGAAAATTACCAGCCATCTTGTTTCCAGAAATAACTAGGTACGGGTTTGTTAAAGAAAAAAAAAGAGTTTTTTGACATTTCGCGGCAGTTGTCACTTGTGAATACGGCGGACAAAGAACCTTAAGGGCTTTTGAATGAGCGCGAATTGCAAATAGGTGTACTGGAAACATATTAATATAATTGTTTTTATGAATTTGTTCTATCAAAAAAAATGATTAAGACTCTGTCGAATTTATCTAAAAACCACTGTACTTTAATGATGTATGTACATGACTGTATCAGCTGTCACCTCTTTCAGCTCCTCGGCGTTTTAAATAAAACCGACAAGATGTCGTATTTCTTTCTGTGTTCAATTAAGAAGCGTCTTTTTGAATTTTTCAATTTTCAAGTTATTATTTTTCAGTCTTGTAAAAATGCAACGAATCTTAATCTCTGGTATAAGAAAGTTTTCATGTGATGATTTTCAGAATGAGTATTCGCTTGTTTGCAGATCGCAATTCGCTCTCATTTGAATAGTTCTTTAGAAAACTGTCACTCTACTATTCTAGGAGCAGAATACCTAATTGATCCATCAAAATTCTTATGAAGAAAACAAGTAGGTAGGTATAAAAAAAATTTAAATGACGAAATTTTGAATTTCAATTCTTAAGCCGGTACGAAAAAAAAACACCATTGTAACGAATTGTCACAGTTTGCTAACAATTCACAATATTTAAACGCGTTCCACAAAGCAGCAAATAAAAAATTCATCCGAACTTAACCTCAAAATCGAAATGGCACTCCATTTTTTTTTGTAAATTAAGCAGTGTTTCTCAGAAAAAAATTATAATGTATCGTGCGAATGGACTGTCAAAGCTTTCAAATATTAATCGATTGGCTTCATGTGAATAGGCCCTAAACGTCATTTTGTACGTATATAGGTACTCTAAATTCGCGCTTACAAATTCAGCAAAGCAAATCGAGTCCGAATTTGCAAGACCAGATACGCGTATAGTCCTCGTCACGTATTTTCTATTTGTCAGCAGCCAGTGACGAGTTCATGAATGGGATTGAGAGAGATATGTATATTCGAGTAGGGAAAAGGGATATGTTGCACAATTGAAAGAGATGGTGTGTGAAATAAATGTAGCGACATTTTCGCTGCTCCCCCGCACAGTTTTGAAACTGCAAAGTGTTTCGTCACAGGGGCATTCATTCTTAGGGTAACAAATCTGAAACCTCGTTGTCAATCAACTACGAACTGTGAAACAAACCTGTGTCAAAACAAAGCCTGGAAATACCTACAATCGGACAGTTCTAAAGGTTCACCGAAACAAAAGCCAACCCAACCACACTGAAAGGCGCATTTTTCAACCTCCATAATCGGCCTGACTGACGTCTCTGCTGACAGGCCTAAATAATATTCATATTCAATTCTACAACAATCTAGAAATCAAATGCATTGTTCCGTTCCCATTGCCCAAAGTCACTCGTCCAGCTATCAGCGAAAGAAATCAAACTTGCCCAACACCGCCGCCACCAACAACAGAGAGACTTGCGCAATTAATTAAATAAAATTTATGCAAATTTATACGATTGCACTAATTAGTGGCATGGGGGGGGAGGGTGAAAAATATCCACAACCCTGCTGCACATTCGTTTAAAATTACTACAAATAAATCAAAAAGACCCAACCTATGGCAACAGCGGCAGCCGGTTTTTTCTTTTTTAATTTTTTAGCTCATTTCCTTCGAAGCATTTTCCGGTACACTACTCCGCTGTGGTTTATACGCCGCCGTCTGCGATCCATTGCAGAATGCAAAAATCCATACGCGAAACCGTATCAAACGGACCACGAATTTATTAATAAATCATAATTGAGATTGTGTGCAAATGGAATCGCTCACCCATTGACTCAGGTGGTGGCCTTTATCGGAATTTTCATAGCCCAGCAGTTGTACAACAGTAGAGGTAGAGGGTAGCGAGCTACCTGGGCTTGTACGACTACGTGCACTTAATCATGTAGCAAGTTCATGAAAGTGTTGTGTATGCCTATTAGGAGGGGTTTTTCGCTTTTGTCACAAGTCTCTCTCGATGAATCAATGACATAACCCCCTCGGGAATGGGATCCGTTTAACTGCTTCCAAATAACTGCTTCCAAATAACTCCATAAACATAATATTGCTGCTGTGGGTATCCCTGTCCCGGTCCCAAGACCCGTGTTCTTTTGTCTCAGTCTCAGTCTCAGATGGCTTAATGCGAAATCTCCATCATCGGCAAGATATGAATAACATTACCGCTGCTTTGCAGTCCACTTATCTCTGTTGGGCGTGCACCAAAGCGGTATGTTAATTAGGAGCGCGTTGCGTTGCTCTTGTTAGCTAGTTAGTGGCGTTGTTTTTTTTTTTCCTCCCAGACTGCCCAGCCCAACCCGTCGTCGAACTCTTGACCATTGTAACGTTTCCACTTCCTGCTGGCGTCCCTCTCTCTCTCTCTCTATTTCTATAATTTTAATTTCTGATAGATGCATAGTAATACGCTTGTTGCAAGCCAGTACAGACGTACCTAGGTCGCAATTCGTTGAGGCGTAAAACAAAAGACTTGGAGTGATATTCATCTGAGCCGATTGTGTATTTGGAGAGGATGTTTAAACGACGCAGAGATATGTTAATTCGCAGCGCTACCGGACATTTTGAGTAGGCCACCTATAGAATTTTGCCATCACGTCGGTCGCTTAGCTTGGGTTCGAGTAATTAATCTGACAATTGATCAGTCAAGCGTTTTATTAGCCACTTACTGCGGTTCTGGGTAAACAACGACACATTGTATATTGCTTGTAATCGGAGAACATGTTAACCAGTTAAATGCATACGGCGCGGCATGGTTCTGTGGTTGGGGTGGCGTATTCTGCTTCTTGGTGTGTAAATGAATGATATTGTTGTACTAAGAGTGCCGGGTAAAGGTGATAAGTGGTATATTGAGTCATTCACATCTGCGGCTGGGGTGGTGTTGGGAATGTGTACAGAAATCAATTATTGTCAGGCGTGGCGTTCTCATGCTAATGGGGTCGATAAATTCACATCCAGGAAGGCGATTTCTCACACGCCGGATGGTGGGGGGGCCGAGTTCTAGGAGGAGGAAGTTGTGGGGCGTAAAAGTTGTATAGTCTAGCTGTAGATAGTCGAGTTAATGGAGTAGTTTCAGAGCATTTTTCAAATGTCGATTCCCGGAGAAGTTAAACTCGCTTAATTGCATTTCTTGTAAGAAAAACCGAAAAGTGTATACAACTTTTTTATAGTTCAAATGCATTACAAGGCTACTTGGACTAAGGACCATTTTATTCACTCGAAGTTGAACACAACTCGGGGAGTTTTCCATATAAAAATCCCCAAGTTGTGTTCAACTTCGAGTTATATGGAAAACTCCCCGAGTTGTGTTCAACTTCGAGTGAATAAAATGGGCCTAAAAACCTTTATACAAAGTCTCTCGGTTCAATGAAAACACTCAACAATAGCGTTGACAAATTTTTGTGTATGCATATTCGTATATCCTTTGAATGAGCTGTACCATTGCTATGGAATAACATCTATATTTGTTGCCCCGTTAGACCCTATGTCTCATGAACGTATATACAAATTGGGTGAGATTCAGAGTGTCCTTGAAATATTTACCAAATCCACCTACAATAAACTACCTTTCTTGCTATATTACTGTGCTTTTTTCCTAATTTTGTTGGCACCTATTTCAAAGAGGGACCTTCAAGACATTTCTTAAAAACTCTATCCTATTTATCAATCAAAGTTTCGTAGAAAAATTTCGTGAAAACATTAGCACTAATGAAATACCTTAATAATGACCACATATTGACTGCTATGACCCTGTGCCCACATTCCACAAAATCTCCCACCTTAATAGTGATATATAATAGTGAGATATATATTTTAGCACATTTTGTTGCCAAAACCAATAAATTACTTTTACTGCCCTTCCATTCATTGCAACTGTGCCACATAAAGTCAATTCCTTCCAACAGCGAGCAATTTCCATCCATTAAATGTATTACACATTAGCGGGCCAGGAAAACAGGTTAACTGCTGTACATCTTCTTTTGCTGGCAGGACATGCATTACACTCGTACGGACGATGAATGCAGCATCCAAATGCAACAGAGATTCCTCACCGAACTCCACACATTGAGGAAAGAACTGCAGAGGAAAAAATAAGATATTTCAAATATGCACTGCGATATACTTTTTTTTGCGCGCTAGCATAACTTCGAGTTACATTGTAGCGGTTAACCGGGTTTTTTTTACATCGTAGTCGTGTTTAGTAATGTTCAATTAAAATCAAGTTTAGTGGTAGTTAACGCTGTACCGATTTGGTAGAAAGAGGCTAAACAAACAGCATTATGGGCTTACCATTGGCAGTTTTAAGGTGACTTCTGTGGCAAGCACAAGAGACGGGACTAGTTTCCAAATTTGTTAGTTTAGATATAGATGGAACTTTGTATGCCTTGGGTATGAACCGAATTGTACTTTTCAGAAGTCCTTTTATTTAGTGCTGGCATTTTTCAGTTGTTGCCCAGGTTTTCTTACAGAACAAGCGACTGATTCATTTTTTGACACACCTTTAAAGGCGTTGAAAACGCGTTTGTTTGACGCATGATGAAATTTATTTAAAACACAACAGAGACCTGTTGCGCCAACTATTTATTTATCTATTTATTATTTATTTAAAACGTGTTTTTGACATGCGTTTTGCTTATGTCTTTCGACATCTTTTCACACAAAAACATGTAAAATCCAGCTTATTGCCGTGAACGTATAGATCTTTCACGGAAGTAAGGATTCGACCCCAGTATAAGTATTTACAAAACTTTGAGCTTAGAACTGAATTTTGTTCACATTTTAAAGGACGATAGACAATAAATAATGATCCTATGTGGGTTTTATAAACTTTTGCAACACAAATTTTGACGTGTCCTTTAATAAGCAAGTGGGTTTATTTTTTGACATTTATTTAAAACATCTTTTGTCTTATTTTTGAGCACGGTTTTAAAAGAACTTTCGATGAGAGTTTAAAAAAAATCGTCCATTTTCGCAGCATATTTTTGAGCTCGAGCAGTAGGCGTTTTTATGCATTTTTTTCCATTATATAAAAACAAAAGTTGCCTCTTTTTAATGTCATTCGCCCGTTAAAAAGAGGCAACTTTTCTTGCCTTTTCCGAACACATTTTAGACGTATTTTTCACCGAGATTTTGATTTGTTTTTGATGCGCTTTTGAGCCTTTCATTGCATACGTGTACTTTTAACTCTTTTCTGCACAGTTTTTGACGAAATAGTGACCGCTTTTATTACGAATATTGTAGGTATGCATCTTTGATTTGTTTTTTAATGTAGGTTTTGACATGATTTTTGACATGATTTGTGACGCCGCAATGTTTAACTGTTTTTTAATGAATATTTCGGCCTTGGGTTGTAAGTATGTTTGAAACGCCTTTTTACAAAATTTTTGCAGAGCCGATAAATGCGCCTGTTCGCAAAAATTGTATGATTTTTTTTTTGTTTGCAAAATAAGATCTTCTAATATATACGTATGAACCTTTTGAGCTGTAATTTTTGACAAGCCTCGAATAGGATATTCTGTTATTATCTATTTTTTTCACGATTGTTTTAAACCATTTGAAGGCTCATTTTTTTCGACTGATTTTAAAAGAGATTTTAAATACAGCTTGCGATATAAATTTAGAACTGTTTCGGAAAATCTTTGCCCGCTTTCTTATGGACACAACCTTTTTAAGACATTTTGAAGACATTTTTAAGAAAACCAAATTTTTAAAACGAATTTTTGAAGGGTAGCTACTCGTATATACCTAATTGTGCTTTTAAATTGTCGTTTGACACAATTTCTTTTTTTTCAACTTTGAGGAGGTCTTAAAAGCATTTGTGATTTTGACAAGATTTTAATGCTTTTTGGACTGAAGATTTGCAACCCACTCGTAAGAAAAATTTCGACACCTTTTCCAATCAAACGATAGACGTTTTTATTAGGCTAACAAAAGTCTTTTTTGATGCATTTTTAATTGCCCCCCAAATACTTTGTTAGAAGGCGATTTCTGACTGATTTTTGACTTCTAGATGTCATTTTTTGTATGTCTTTTCTTAAATAGTATCTATTTGTTAGCGTTTGTTAGATAGTTTTATATTTTTGGACTCGTCTTTGACCGTCTTTACGAGCGGGTACAGATTTTGGCACATCCTTAGTGCTTTTTTTTGCAATTGAACAAAATGGGGTCTTTCGAGCCCCTGACAAGTCATGTTTCTTATATATTTTTCGAACCGTTTTTCAACTTGTTTTTGCTATGTTTTTTAGACTTTTTACGTTCCATTTGTTGTCAACGTCTGTTACACAAATTTTAAGTGAATTCAAACGCATTTGTGAACGAATTTTTCTTGCTTTTGACAGACCTAAAATCAGACTTAAGTGGGAATGTTCCGCAAAACATTAAGAATTATGGTGTTTTTTTGTAACAAGACGTATTGTGATGTTCGCTCTCAGGTTTAGTGTCTGACGGACTAATGGTCAGAGGACTAAATAGAAAAAAATGATGAAGCGCCTAATACCTTTTTATATTTCTTTTTATACATCTAGCATATTTGTACTAACATTCCGTTTTTTTTTCTTTCCAGGTATGTAAACAAAGTCACCTACATTTAAAAGTCTAAAGACCTGAAGCTGCATCCACGCCTTTCTGGTTCAACGTATGTGCCTATTCGTGGATTTTCCGCAAGCGTTGATATTGTGGATTATAGCCTCGTATATGTAAGTACTTTTTAAATACATTCCCATGCAATCTACCTCTCACTATGGATTATCAGATTCCCCTGTTTACTGCATCTCCGACCTCTTATACTCTCTACCCTCAGGCACCTATAACCTATGACCAACTGCAGAAATAATGGCCTACCAGTAATTACCATTCAATTTGTCACACTTAATCGATCCCTTACTGCGACCTGCGCCTTCAGGCACTTGTTAACCATTTCACTTTAACCCACTTACCCACTGCCATTACCCGAGTTACGTCTACCGTCTGCCAAATCCATATCCATTTGATTTACCTGCTCGAGACTAAAACAAATGACTAAATCATCTTTTAATTGCACTCTAAACATGGCTGCTGTCATGTATCATCATCGTATCTACTCACGTTCAATTACACTCCTAAATACTTCCAACAAGATGATGAATACCCCGTCGTTCCTAACTACCACCTCTAGGGCCTGTGTGTGTCTGGAGAAGAAAAATCATTTAATACCTACCGCTGGAAAATATTTTCAAAAAGATACAAAAAAAAAAACACCAATCCGCCATCGCCACCGGGGTGAAAACTCAAAATTTGTGTGTTGCGAAAAAGCATTGCCAACCATACAGTAGAAGTGCAGTCGTTACCAATTACAGACAGAGAAAAAAAAAGAAACCAAGCACGCACAATGGAACAGCAATCTCATGGATATGCATATAACAACCCATCGTGCTTGTCAAATTGATGGAAATTATCCGTCAAAAATTTGTGTACCATAGTACCATAGTGTGCGTGTTGCACAACACACAGTTCAACATGATGACTGACAGCTATGCAAACAGCCTACAAGGCAACAACTGTCAAAAATGGCACACAAAATGTTAACTTAACAACGAACAACAGTTACCAACTGTGGAAAAAATAAAATTGTCCACCAAAAAGGCCACCACTACCAGAACGCGATACCGTAGTGGGAGGGCCAACGGTGAACTGTGCACCTTTGTGTGTTCTGCAGGATAAACGTACCGAACGAATACCCGAAGGGTGTCACGTTCTATGAGCGCTAGAGTGCTCACACTCCTCACGATTCACAATGTTGTCGCCGGTGTATAGTCGTTACTGTACATTTTGGCAGGAGTCCGTGCGCGCACCATGAAAGTAAGACCGAGAGTGTTCGTTCGCTATATAGGTACATAAGTAGGTGACTTCGAGACTTGGCTTCTCCCCAGCCATATTGTGGGTGATCGGTTTTTGTTTTTACTTTTCATTGTGATCCTAGCGCAAAAATAAACGAAATATGGTAAACAATCCAGAATTTGGGTTAGCGTAACACCGGTACACCGTGCAGTGCTCATGTCTGGATGACGCAAATAATGCCCCCAAACCTGCGGTACAATTTGAACTGCACTGCCGCGCCGCCGGTGTAGGGTAGGAAAAAACGTGGTGGCTTGTCTTGTTGTCATGTGATCATGTGCTACTGTCCCGGGGGACGAAATTATCTTGTTTTTTTTTTTGCTTTTTTTTGAAAGGAATTGGTAATGCTCTCGTTCTACCATGGATACACACGCAGTAAGGTGAGTTTAATTGGAAAATCGATGTAGTTAGTTCAGGGCGTGTGTACGCTTGCCTATACCTTGTTTCGATTTCGAAATTTGAAATTTAGATGATGGTGCGCGTGGTTTGCCAACACTTGAAGAGTTAGTGGAGGACTGTTTGAGGGTGAATAGGGAGATGGTATTTAGCTGTGCCACTGACGTTCTTCAATGACATTTAAGAAGTTTCCAATGCAACAATGTTGTTAGATTTATGCGTGAGCCATGTTCCAAAATGCAATTGATGGCGGCTTCACTTTTCTGTCACATTCATTACCAATGCGATTACCGAAAGAGCCTTGTTCGGCATGTTATCCATTTCTTCTTCCTTTCCTTGAAAAACAACTGTGACTGGCAATCGCCACCGAATTTAACCAAATGTTCTTCCATATATGTTTTCACATCTCTGTTTGAAGTCAAACTTGGTAGCACTGTAGAAAGCTTTGGTTTACTGTTCTGTGGTTGGATGTAATGCATTACATTATATATAATAGGAATAGTGAAGATGTATTTCTAGTGAATGCAACAGCGAGTGTTTACTAAATCAAGCAGTATGATTTGTTTACAGCTAGCTAGTTGATAATCTTGGTAATGCATTACCAATATCTGTCCATATAATGTTCACAGAAAAGTTTTTCCTAGACATGTTATCATAAGATCTATTCAATTCCAAAGGAAAACATATCAAAAAGAAAGAAAAGGAAAGAAATTTTTAGGTTGTTATGCAGTAATGAGGTGTAATGCATTACATGTAAATAGATTAGAGACGATTTATGTCAAGCGAATAAAACCGAAGATGTATGGATATAAATTTGAACAGGGTATTTACTATTATACATTTGCTGCCAATGTAAGTAGTGCATTACCCATATCCATATCTGTCAGTGCCATGCTTACACATAAGATTTTCCCCAAATGGATACTGTAGTTATGTACATCTTTAACTCAAAATACAAATTGATGGCAGCATTGAAGACTGTTATTTGAAGTAATGCATTACCTGGAGTTTGATTTATAGAATAATATTTATGTCAGATGAATCCAAAAGTAATTTTGAGTTGTTGATTGAAATTTTAAGCACAAAAAAAAAGATTTTATTCGTATATATCAAAAAGTATGTAATGTGTACGTTTAGTTTTAAAGCCTAATTGGATTTACGGAATTCATTGGGTGGACTCGTAGGTATTTATTCTGCCAAGGAGTGCTACAGTACCGCAGTCTATTGCAATTAAATTCTTTATTTTGAATAAATTGGCCTATGTAATGCATTACCTACTTTTTTAAAAATCAACTAATATTTGAGGTTTTTTTTTTATTTTTTTTTTTTTTTTGATTAACAATAGAATGAAGGGGAATGCGACTGATGTAGATACCCAGCAGTCCGTCGCGCTGGGAAAATAAAGCAGTAGCAGAACATGGGATGGTAATGCGTTCGGTAATAACTTACGCAATTGTGCAGGTTGAGCAACTTTTAACTTTTGAGGTGTCTATGAGTCGCAGCATCAAACGACTACTTTAATCTGAAAAGGAGTGTATGCAATAAGAGCAAAATTTCACCGCAATAATCCAGCTTAAGCCAACTACCCGATTTCATTTAAATGTTGGAAATTGTACCTTTTAATCGAAAGGACTTATTTCCGTCCATTGCTTACACCAGCTCACTCTCACTTGCTCCTATCATAGTTGACCTTCACATAGGAAGCAAACCAGAGAGCTGCAGGCTCTTCGCCTTCGACCATCTACCCAATGTGTCACTCATCCTGTTCCTGGCTTTAACACAAGCACTTGTATAGGCGCCTAATTGCTACAACGATAAGACAGTGTAATCTCCAATCTGCGCGACAAATCGTTTCCTACAAAAATCACAACGACCGACGATGAACTTAGACCTGTGTCGCTCACACCAACTTATATACTGACCAAAACTTGTCGCTTATAATAAATTTCACAGAGACACCAGACACTACTAGTTTTTCCCCCTTTTCTAAAGCCAGCTAGTTAATTGCTAAACGACGATCGCCACCCAAGTCCCCAATCGATTTGTTCACCAATAATATTTATGTGCAAGCCTTGTCGTCATAAATAGCCAATAATCACCCATGAATGTGCAGGAAAACCCACATATCTTATACTGTTAATCGTCGCCAGAGATAAAGCAATTTGTGTTGTGCAATACGCAGCATACCAGACCCCCTAAGGATATATATATATAAATGCGGAAGGACTCTATACGATATCGCTCCGAAAAAAGAAAAACAAAGTTAGATTTTAATTAAATTCACAAACGCCACTCACTGTCACCTGTCGCGTAAAGCTACTTGAGTAACTTGCGCAACACGTGTGTGCTCAAGTTAAAAGTTAAAAATGCGATCATAAAAATGTCAAATCACTCATTTAGTTTCTAGATCTCCTACCTCACACTAATTAACAAACTCACAAAAAAAAAAAAAAAACCGTCAAGCGCTGCATAAAATTACTTCAATTTCATGCACTCCTTGTATTGACATCCGTGCTATTTTTTTTGGTTTAATTAGTTTGGTCACATATAGTAGGGGTTAGAAAAAACATCAGCCAAACAGATCTATCTTAATTATTTGATCAAGAGTGACAACGAACGCAAGCGATTAATTAAGACTGAATTTAAGAAAGCCGCCCAGCAGACCAACTGACTGTCACTGTATCCATTACACTTAAGCTTTAATGGTGGATTTTCTAGATTTTTCTTCTTTTTTTTTCTCGCTTTGCTGCCTTTCGTCTTGAATCAATTATGTCCACCAAGCGACAGACAGTTGCTAGTCTCGTAACTAATACGAGCTGTGGATTTACGGGTGTGCAACCGTATTTGATATAAATTTTCCATCTTTTTTTTTATCAAAACACAAAAATCAATATTTTGCCATATTTTTTCGCTGTCTAGGCTACCGATCGGGTCGGAGATCTTGATAAGTCCGGCAAACAGTGGTTTACCAGGTGAATACATGTGCCATTTAGGATAGTTGTAGGCATTTCCAATAATGAACTGCAAGTGATATGCTACTGCTGTATCTGTTTGGTGCGGTGGTCACACGAGTAAATAATGCACTTTAACAAGGCAAAGAACAAGAGTCGGAATACGAAAACAGAAGCACCATCATACGAGCGGCAATCAATCGCGAAGGAATACGCCGATACGATCAATGGTGTCCTTTGACTGGTTTTGCTGCATACGGTGTGTTTGGATTTGTATGGTTTACCGCGATGTGAAAAAAAACACAGGTAATGCATTACCCAATTTGTTACACTCTTGTTAGTTCAGAGTCGAGGTTAAGGAAAACACATTAAAATCTGCTATATTTTTATTTATAGGGTAATTTCTTCATATTGGTAATGCATTACCTTCCCATTTTAGAATGAGAACAAATTTAAATTGGTAGAAACTCTATTAGTGCCCTGAATGGGATCTTTTTTAGTTCTATTTGTTCTGGTAATGCATTACCTACTTACTTATACACTTGTAATCAAGGCAGTTTTTATTTAATGAATAAGTCCCTACCTACATGCAATAATTAAAGCTTTCATTAGGTGTTCTTATTTTCAAATAAGATAATAAATGAGGTGTAATATATTTTGTGAATTTTGGTAATGCGTTACCCATTTTAGCATAAAATTTTAGTATAAAAACATAAAAAGACTAATTATGCAAATGTCTTATATGAACATAATGTAGATAAGTAAAATATATTTTTACGGATATGACTACTTCTGCAATTATTAAAAAAACGATTACATTTGCACAAATAATCCTGTATATTACCTTTGTATATACATTCCTATAGTAGCGCCAAGGAATCTAATAAAAATGTTGTACCAGTAACCCGCAGAAGCTTTGGCGCTTCAATCGCTCAATAATGAAAACTGGTTTGTGCCCTTAATTGATTTAGACGGAGCTTTAAGTTTTTATCAGTGTTTCGTCCAAACAAAAGCTATATTTGAACGAACAAAATTGATGTGATAAAAAAACAAAAGTAATATTTTTAGACTTTTTGGCATATTTGCTATTTATTATGGATTTTGTCAAGAAAATAATTTGTATGTGGACTGGTTGCCATATTTCATTTTTCCTCACCGATTACTATCTAAGATTTGTTTGCCAAATATCTAGATCCGTCAACATAGCAATGTAGTATTTTCAGCTGCTATAGAAGTAGGTAGATTATGAGCCGGGAGAGCCTTCGAGGGGCTCTGGCACTGCGGCTTTTTATCTTAAGGAGCCTATTGTGTAGGTGCATAAAACATAAACATGTAGGTGGATATTCAATTGCAAGATGCAGACGCTACTCCTATATTATGTTTTGTATTTAACTGCAAACACTAAATTGTACTTTACGATGACTTTAGTCTTTGGTGGATTCCAAAGATCAGTTGCATTTCAAGACTAAAGAGCATAGTTTTGATGGAGTTGTGGTCACGAACGACAGAGCTCATACCTGAAATGTTGGCCTGAATGGACCTTCAGGAAGTCGTAGCCTGCACTGTGCATCTTCGTAGATAAAACTAGCCTCCGATCCAGGATCGCGAAGAGGACGAAGAGAGAATTTGTTACCAAGATAAAAGATATCGATTAATGCAGTTGCAAGAATTACACTTACATTTTTTTTTGGAAAAAAAGAATGGACTTGTAAATTGGGTGTTGTACTAGTGGACTGTATGTGTTGTTGAGAGACTTGTTGAGAAGTACCTACTGGGCTAAGAAATACTCGTATTATTAGTAGAATGTGAATCCTGGTGCACTTGTGCCTGATGGGTAGTAGTATAGCGACTTTATTAACATTTAATATAATTTTAGAATTTTTTTGTTCGTATTTACAAACGATGTTAAATAAGTCTTTTATGGTTTGGCTTATAGCCGTCTACCAGCTTGACAAAACAATAAAATGACTAATGACTTTAAATACATATGTACAATATATTTATGTTCAAAAATCGCTTTCCAAGATACGAGTGTCCTCGATATACTTGTTGAAGATGCATCGCCCCCAAACTGACGAAACTGCTCTTTTAGCTGCTGCTAGATAAGCCTCGAGGTGCTTTTTAAGGTTCCGTACCCAAAGGGAAAAAACGGAACCTTATTAGTTTCGCTCGGATGTCTCTCCGTCTGTCTGTCCGAACCCACTAAGCCAATTTTGTTACCAGGTCTATCTCAAGAACCGATTGACATAGGAGGCTAAAATTTACATACAACATCCGGTATAACCTCTAGTTAAACGACAAATACCAATGGAAGTAATACATCGATTGGTTTTCGAGTAATTAGTAATCTGGTGAAAAAAATATTTTCATTCACCCAAAAAACGGTTTATTTCTTGATTCACAAAAAAATACATAAATTCCTTTTTTGTAGATCATATTCTTAGCTATATATGTACTGAATACAGTTTTGCCGAAAAGTTAATAGTTTACAAGATATTTTCAAAAAACGTAATTTTAATTTTTTAATTTTTCTAATCTCTACTACGCAGAACGCAGTTGCGCACAATTGACCCCATCAAAGACAGAAGAGAGTCACTGGTGGTATACATATACACTATATTATAAATTATAATACTACAATTTCGCACTTGGCCGGTTTTTTTTCATACTTAGGTTGGATGTAATTAACACACCCAAGTATTTATACTCTTTCACTACTTCAACGCGTACACCCTGATAGGACCATTTTTCGTTGCGAGAGTATCTTCCACCACCATTTCTAAAAATCATCATCTTTGATTTCGATAGGTTAACAGTCAAATTCCATTGATTGCAGTAACTTTCAAGACGATTGATATCTAGCTGCATCCCATTTACTGTCTCCGACAAAAACACTATACCTATCGTCCGCAAACTTTAACGCTGGTATCCGCACACCACCAAGTTTAATCCCTCCTTCTACGTCCTCAACTATATCATTTCTAAACAAGATGAAGAGCAATAGGCTTTAGATGCAACCTTGCAACCCATTTCCGATCCGAATTCTTCAGATACGGAATCTCCATTCCAAACGTACGCCACGTTGTTCTTATACATCGGTAGTATGTAAGAGTGTGTGATGTCGTTGCCGACATAGCTTACAAGTGCACTGACTTCGACAGCCGTTAACCGTGGGAATAGTGACTTGCAAACACTTTGAACAGAAATGAAGTGGATCTCCATAAACGACAGTTGAAATTATTCGTTTTAGTGTAAAATACACGATTTGCTGATTTTGACGTGGTCAAAAAATCAGAAACTGATTCTATTCTGAATTGACAAAACATTTTTAATATTTTAAATTTGTAAGAAATTCACACAACAAATACAAATCGAAACCCAACGACGAAAAATTTTCTAATGAATGATGGAGCAGAAATCTCAACGAAAGCTTTTTTATAAGGAATAAAATTATCAAAGGCTCAAAGCTCTCAGTAATTTATTTCTCGATTTGGTATGAGTAGCGACACCTATTAGGTTACTGGTACTACTGGATTGGCGCTACTATAGGAATGTATATACAAAGATATTACTAAAAAAACGTATTGAACAGTAATAATCTAAAGTCAAGGGAACTACTTTCGGGTAGTCCTTAAAATACTTGAAAAAGAAAATAATCGCGCTTGGTACATTGGCTAAATTGCTCTCTTTGTTGCCTTCAATCACAGACTCACCCTAGTTCTCTGCACTGGTAATGCATTACCCAGTTTATGATGTGTTTGTTATTCAATTTGTTATAAGTAAATGTATTGATTGCAAATGCGAACAAGGTAATATTGCTTCATTGGTAATCACAATTTTACCTAAACTCTCCAAATCGGTAATGCATTACCCATTTCAGGTTTCGTGTGTAACCATGTATGTACGAAAGTGGCAGAAACCTCAACTGCCTATGGGCCGTTTTCCCCCCTTAATTCTTCGTTTTAATTTCTTTAAATATCCCGCTATAAAATTTATGCACAAATCCAAAAACTGATTCGCCTAAATAAATTTACGAGTTCCACTTGAGTTCCACTTGTCAATGGGCAGTGACAATAAATTTTAAATCATTTGGTGAAATGCCCGTGAAAGTCGAAAATTCCACCCGTCCTAAAACCTTTTTAACACTTCAACTCTACTCAAACTAAAACCTACTATAATTTACAGTTGAAACGATTTGTCTTGCTCTTCCATTAGATCATTAGATATCGATTAATCGATTGCACTATAGTGTCAGGAAATTAACATCTACTTCATTAATTGATCTTTTCTCGGGTTAATAAGATGATTGGCTCATTAATACTGACAACTTGCGCTTTCACTTGATTTTTAAATGGGCCACAGGGAATTCTTCTTCTCAGCTAATTTATCTTCTTCCGGTTTATGGTGCCTAAATGGAAATTATTACGGATTTGGATTATACACAAGATCATGTGACTAGTCCCACGGTTCCCAATATACCTAGTCATAGATGGAAATATTTGTAATCATTTCGTAGAGTTTCATTTGGGTTGATGGTACCTAGAGGGCATGTTTTGCGGTGCCTTTTGTTTGTAAAATGGAAGTAGATTTGATTAAGCATTAATCAACGCAGCTCCAAATTTTCTGAAATTTTGATTGATTAGAAAATCTGAATGTAGTTTTGAACACAACACGCTGACAATTTTTTTTTTTTTTTTTTTTTGAAGACCGAAGTCATGGAAAACATGTAGGTACTGGTAAAGCTTTCTTAAAACCAAGAACTCTAATCGGCCTAAATTTTAGCTGCATCGCTGAAGCAGTAACATTTTCCGATACAGTGTTTTCTTAAATCTGATAAATAAATGCTAAGATTTACTGAATTTAGCCAGGTATAACAGTACTAGCAGTTTGCTATTTTCTGACCTGAAAATTTTGAACGAAAAAACCTTTAAAAACAAGAACTTTAGTAAAATCATAAAAAAATCACCAAAACATCTCCAACAAATATTTTAAAAAACAAAACAAAATTAAGATCAACCCAAAGAACGCCAAATAAAAACTGTCGTCACAAAAAAGTCCCAAAATTTATTAAAAACATAGGGTTAATGTACAATGCACCAACCCTGAAAGTATGCGCACACCCGACTTTCGCACGCTATTTAAATTGAACCTTTACGAAAACAGCTCAGATATCTGATTTTTCGTATATTTTGAAAGGAAGACATAGAGCCAGTGATGGACAGGTTCGATCCTCGGAAAAAAAAACAGAAACTTCATCTTAAAGCATTTTCCAAAGCGCAAATTGTTGTAGAAAAGCTTCTCAATTCAGCCGTTTCGATTCGACATAGAATCGTAGTTTCCTTCCATTTGTCCTAAAAATAAGAACTCTTTAAACGAATAGGGCTGCGAGAAAGTAGTCCTATGGTACCTTACCAATATATACTCGTTTTGCCTTTCTCGATCCATGAATTTAGTTTTTTGTTACGAAAGGAAGGCTTTAACTTCTGGCAAGTTGACCCATAATGCAGTGCTCAAGTGCGATGACATCTTTAACCAAACTTTCGATCTTCTTGAGCTTAAATTTTGCCCAGATTTGATTCTATTTTTCCTATCCCATGTAGCATAAATTTTAATTTTGCATAAATCTGTTGGTATACCCTGTGGCCTTGAATGCTCCGACAAAATTGTCATAAAAATGATAGACCCAAAGCAACTCAGTGGTTGAGAGCACCATTAAGTTCAGCCTCGACGAATGCAATAAAAACTGACGGTAATAAAAGAAAATTACAAAAAAAAAATTTATGGTCTTAAAAAATATGGATATCGTCGATGCAGTTAAGTACAAGTTTCTTAAAAGCTTGCGCATTTGATTCATTCAAATATGGTTATGCACATTTACCTCTAATAATCGACCCCTCAGTCAGCAGAATTACAAACCATACGTTTTTTGGGAAATTTTCTATACGAAATTGCATAGTGAAGGTCAAAAATGATTATCAAAAAAATTCCAACTTCTGCCAAGCTTCTTGCAAACATCTGTTGAACCGTCGCACTTATAGGGTACCCCAGCTGGTCCAACCAATTAAGCGCAGCTTTTCGATATCCCCTAGAGCGACGAAATCGAAATCAGATACCGCGCTTGAATGAGCATTATTATAGATCTTAAAACTCAATAATAAGCGAAAAGGAAACTGTAAAAATAAAAATAAAACAACCACCTAATAGATACTTTGGAGACTTAAAACCTAATACTCATGCGCGCACATTTAGCCATCAAGCATTTCCTGTTTTGGCCGTAGATAGTTGAACGTTGGTATCAATTTTCTTTTTAGTTCGATTTATCTGACTTAGATATACATTTTGTCTGTATAAACGATCGATTGATGCAAACTACCCATTAATGATGATAATCAGTAATATTTAAGTGGCTTATTTTTGTTGTACGCGGGGATATGGAGTTTCTAGATGTATTTCTTCTGGTTGCGTATTTTCTTCCAGATGGTTTTCCAAAGAATATGATAATCTTTTCGTATTGAATGGATATTTGTGGGAAACTTGGAGTTTTAAAGACGTTGCAATCAGTACGAATCGAGCTACCATTTTGAGATCTGCGGAGTGGATCAGGTGCACGTATATTGGAAATCATTTTTTTATTGATTGAGTTGACTTAATTGATTAGATGAGGCTTGCATAAGATTTTCGGCGGCAGCATTGGAGGATGAAGAAGTCATCGTATAAATGTGCATAATATAGCACTTGACACAACAGGTTTTCATTAGATGAATATATGTTTGGGTGATGGAGGCGAGCTTTTGAATACACCGTTAGGTGGACAAAGTGGGGTCGCGGTAGTGTGTAATGAACGGCTAGTTGTTCGAGACCGCCAAAGTTCTTCGTACAGATATATGTATCTACACATAAATGCAGTTTCCAAAATTTAACAACTTCAGTTCCCATGAGGCTCGAAAAAAAGCGTTTTTAATGCACAAAATGCCCCGCATACATTTTTCAAATTTAATCACACATCCAATTTACATCGATGTATCCAATTTAAGACCTATAGCTGTAAAAGGTGGAAATATATACAATTTTAGCTATTATGTTGTGCCAATGTTGAAGCCTTAAGTGTTTTAGTAGAAAATATGACACGCCCTCCTAGTTTGAAAAAATTCGTGTCGTGGATATAGGAACACTCTTAGAAGACTCCCTAATATTTAACTGTCTACGCATATCGGATCGGAGACGGATAGACAGTCTGACAGCTTCAGGGCAATGGATAAAATACAATCAATAAAATACCTTCCAGTCTGAGATGTGAGCGAGTTAAATCCGTATATCTAAAAATGTAAAATGTTGGATTTTCTCGTTAAACTACGCTAAACTAAACTACATACTGTATCCTTTGGTGTGATTTATTTTCGTTGTATTTTTTTTATTCTTTTTATAGTTGAATTTATACTTATTTTTTATCGCATCCCCATCGATAAATAATTTTTTTAAGTATGCACTGTACATTCGCCTCTTGCCAAAATCTGACAACAGAATGTACATAACTATTTCAGTTTATAACTTAAATGCTCTACTATCTTGTAATTCTATCTTTGAATTTGTCTTAAACTTTTTGTATAACTTTAAGTTACCTATTAATGAAATAAAAAAATTAAATAATTAAATAAAATAAATAAATAAAATTGTAGGACTATTAGAAACACAAAGCTAAACGCATGGGAATAATAAAAAAAAAACAGTACGTCGAGAATTACGGGCTCGCCTACCTATTTAAATTGACCTAAAAATAAGTCCATCGGTTTGGCCTTTGCTGTATTTTCTGTGGACAATAATACTTAGGTCTTTTATAAGAAACTAAGCACTGAAGAAAAACTAACGTCCCCACACAGAACTAAAGGTTCGCATGCCGATGACCGTGAGGTTGACTGGCCCTTATGATGGGCCTACTCTGGGTAGGCTCCAGGGTTCGAACTTTATTGCAATTGCAGTAGATCTACTGCACTTTTAAGAAAAAAATGAAATCTACTGCGGAATTCTTAAATCTAAATAAATATATTTACACATTTTTGTTTCTTGTTATATTTTTATAATCCCAATGCAAATAATCACTATTTATTGATTCTTAACTTATGTGGTATACGATTGGTCAATCTCAGAGCAATTTTTATGTGCGTTTGGTACAAAAAAAAGATGACAAGATGACAACTGGTGGAGTTTGTTTACATTTTAGTGAATTTTTTCTCCAGCAAAGAAAGGCATTGCATCGGGTCAATCTATTTTTGTAAATTATTTATGTACACATATTTATAAATCAATTGGAATGGATATTTCTAATGTTTTAATACAAAATTTAACCAGTGAATGGAAATCGCTTAGAAAAGTGTCAAAGACTACACATATCCAAATCGCACAAATATAAACACCAACACCGTTTTTATCCGTTTTTATTTATTACACGAAATCTGAGAGCTAATCTGAAGAAGCCCAATCGAGTACCACATTAAAGACTGAATTTTAATGTAATAATATTTATATATAACTAACACTAGAGCCTAAAAATCAAAGACGTGTTATCTGATTTTATTTCAACTGGAATCTGCATTTATATTTAAGCTAATCATTTTTTAGAAAAATATTTGGAAACTAAATTTTTATCGCATTTTTTCTAAATTCAAAATCTATTGCAATAAAAGTGAATCTACTGCACTTTTTTTTAAGATCTACTGCGAAAACTTACAACAGAAGTCCGAACCCTGGTAGGCTCTATTAATTTCGAGCAAATAATTTGCCTTTTTCATAACTCGGTACCTACATATTTACGTAAATGTATCGTTTGTTTGTATATTGCCTTTTTGTTACTCGGGTCTTATTGGCGTCTTAAGACCGCAAAGACGTGTTTTGCTGCGTGTGGCCAGACGATGTAATTTTTCTTAAATTGCTAGTCCAAACTCTACGTAGCGAAGTAGGCAATTGAATACTTTTTCTGCAATCATTTTAGAGAATTATTCGAAAGATATAAATCTATACAGAGCGTTTCCATGTTAATGCAAAATTTTGCTGTTTTTGCTAAACAAGTCAAAGAAAAGTAGTGCCCCCGCCTTAGATACATTTTATAGCAAGCGAACTACGAGGATCAACTGAAAGCATCACCTTCTCTTGTCAGTATGCTTTTGAATTTAGTGCGAGTATAGCTTTCGTATGGAAAACAAATCTTGGTCAGGGCGACAGTATTACTAAGACCGGCATTGAGTATAGCCATCAAAAACGGTCATTTAGGCCCGTTTGCTGATACTACTCATAGCGATTTAAGTTCTACTTAAATGCCTTAAGGGCTACTTTTTCTCTGTCATAAACTGTCACATAAGATCTTAAGTGGAACTTAAATCGCTATGAGTAGTATCAGCAAACGGGCCTTAATATTTCAAAGCAGTTCCATGGTAGAATATATAGGAATCAGTGCAGATGGTAGGTGTTCTGAACACAAAGTTATAAAGAAGACTACAACTGAAATTGCAGTACATCTTTTAGGACTTTTGTCAGATTTTGGATCGTTTAATAAAAAAAATACAACCGCTTGGTTGGCAGTTGTCTTAAAAGAGTTTAAACCACCAAACTCAAGACGAAAGCCTTTAAGAATACATTTGAAACTTATTCTCTACCAAATCGAATAACCTCTAATTCAGTTTTGGATTCGGACTTGTTACCGTGAATCGTGACTCAGAGAAAGCCAGAAAAAATACGCCAACTTAGTAACATCAACTCGTTTTCTCCTTTTTTTCGGTGGAATTACTTCCACATAATTTTCAATATCAAAATCACAATGAGGCGCTCGCGCCTTGACAGATTGTGTAGACAATGCTGCCACACAAAATAAAACTTCAGGCGTTGCATCGACTTAAGATCGTAAATGTTGTAACGTTCAACGCAACGACCTACTCTCTAGTCTTTACCTTACTATTGCACGCATTTGACAACTTTAGAACTTTTTTCAATTCAAATTAATTAAGTCAGTGTATGGAAAGGACGAAAAACTTTTTTTTTGTAGGGCAACTACTAATTTCTTGAAATTTAGATAAAAAAATTATAAATCAAACGGCTTGTATCCGTATTAATGTATGATTTTCTTGTATTTTGGAGAATCCTTATTTTCATTTCATGCATACAAACTACAGCTACAAGAATAAAAGGGAGTTGACTTGAAATTTGTATTCTGCTTTGAATTTGTGCTTTTTAGGCAAAAACCGCTTTTCAAAGAAGCATTTCGGCATTTCGCAAAATTGTTGCTCGGGCGCTTTGCAATCTTAAATCGTAAAGCTTCAAAAAAAGAATGTCAAAGCATGTGAATTTGGCATTTAAGCCTCTTGTACTGTACTTAATTTTCTGATTTGTGTCTGGAGGAAACGGAGCATAAAGCTCGCTCACGGATGCGGCATATCGTTTCTTAGTTGGTCGCAATAATTATGCGTTTGGCAGCGAATTATTCGCAATACAATTTAGCCACTAATGGAACACGATTTCTCTTGCAGCTTAGCCCATTAACGAGGCTATAACTTTGTCTAGTATGACTAAATTATGAAATAGAGGCTTCACATTTAGTTTAGTTGTAGAAAAGCTAAAAAAAAAAAAAAAATTATAGTCCTTAAAAATAGACTGCCTACTCCGCCCTCCTTCTAAGTGGCGGTAAACCTCGCTGTTGCCCTGAGCCTCAACCTGATAGTTGAGTATTAAAGTCAGTCTCCAAACACCATTGATAACCATGATGTACTTTTCACAGCTAACCCTACTTATTGGTCCAATCTCAGTGTCTGTATAAACCCACTTTGTAACATCTGTCTTAACTCCTCGCCACCATATCGGTACAAAATCAATTAAATAACAAATAAACTTTGCCAACTAGTTCCTGGCGACATCAGCATCCTCGTTTCCCTATATAACACTTACAACGGAGCATAGCCGTCATAAAGCAAAGACTTTCACTAACAATTAAAATTCGCAAATAAATTTATACAGCCTCAATAAAGTTTTGCTTCCCTCGCATGTGATTGCGCTTGGCGCGAGCTTGGTGCGGGGTTACTGGTTGCCACTCAGCGCTGGCATTTTTCGAAATCATCAAGTGCATAGATTGGCGATGGCAAATTCCATTTGAGACCATCAATAGATTCCACCGATTTGCACAGATGAATTTTTCTCACGCAATAACCCCATTGACCGCCCCAACCACTTTTGCTGATGCTGTTCACATCCGCACGCCGCCGACCGCACCATCGCACCGTCACACAGCCATCGTCCACAGTCCATCAAAGTGTAATCTGAAATCCAAGAAACTGGCACAGCCATCCATATCCAAATGATCTAGTATGGTAGCATACCACCACGATGGCCATCATCATCATCAGCACCAGCAGCAACATCGACATCTTCAGTGAATAGGTACACAACGTGTACAAATCGTCGCCAGTATATTTTATACATATGAGCGAAGCATGCCAAAGCCATAGCCATGCCACTTTACGGTGCGCGGGCCACTTCAAACTGAATTCCGAATCTTGCGTGCAATTATTACGCACATGCGTGGCTGGGTTTCCCATCACCCGACCAGGCTGCTGACATTCTAGTTCACAAGTCACAACTGGGATTATTGCCATCGCTTAGATGTTAATGTTGTGCCTATCAGGTGTTGATGGTCAATCATTTTATATATTCCTTCTTCGTTTTTTCAATTATACGCTTCGTCGGCTCAGTTCTTCTCACGATCATCTTTCGGCGTATAGATTCTGCGGCTAGCCGAATTCAGGCTTAATGCCTGAGCCAGCTTTCCTGCTACGGGGAAGCGGTGGGGGCAATCTAATGGTGCTACGCATGCGCAGTTACATGCAAATTAATTTAAAGCATTCAGCGCAGTTATATAGAGGTATACCTGGTCCAACAGGTGGAGTACGATACATCGAATGAAGATGTGCCCAGTCCACGCATGTTTGCTGATGGATTGATTGCATGTGTAAGTAATTAAGTTGGCAACACACAGGCAAGTGAGATGTTCGGACGTCGCGTCTGTGTATGCAGATTAAGCGGGGCCAGAGCAGCGGAGGCACCTTGTCATAATGGTCTCGTGTAATTAATCGATTTAGCGTGTACATGAAGTCTTACCTGTGTACAATCTTATCACAATGAATTATGCTCAAGTGATGGATTTTAAATGATCCGGTGTGTGTCCGGCTGGCCGAGCGGCACAGCAGTGCGCTGTGTGGTCGTGCTGCGGTATTATTCTGTCAGAGGTTTCATGTGGAGTAATTATTTTTCGTAAGCGAACGCGCGCGCAGTTGAGATAGGCTTAGGAGTTGGCACATATCTCAGCTTTGATTGGTTCTGCGAGTGGGGACGTCGTTTATTTTATTATATGTCAGGCAAGTTGGTCGGAACGAATTCGCCGGGACGTCTCATGAGCAAGCTCTTCATGTATGTATACGTCGGATGAGATATGACTTTGACAAGTCTGGTTGACATTGGGGAAAATCCGATTCGCAAAATATATACCCGACCTATACAGATGGAAAGTGGTTTGCTCTTCGGCTGTAGTCCTGTGTGAGGACTATAAGGCTTTCTAGTTATTAGCTCCAGTGTATTAGATGAAGTTTATTTCCCTGCACAAAATGTGAAATTGTCCAGTGTCGCTAGTCTAAGAAGTAGCATGGGCTATCAAACTCTCTGCATTACCGACAGAGTTTCACGATGAAAAACCTGGCTGTATCCTTTCGATAAGGGAATGATCGTATGACGCTACTTCTCTTAAAAAGTGACATTTCCAAGAACATATGTGACAGGTTTGACGTTTTTAAGTGAAGTTGAGTAGGCACTCTACTACGAAATTCCTGTCGGAAACAATGAAAAGGCAACCCCAATGAGAACGGTGACAATTTGTTGGTTTCTTCCTCAGCAATCTTGACATATTTGACACAATATTTGATCTTAACTGCTGTCACAAAATTATAAATGCATTTCCACTTCTAGAGGTCTGCAACAACTAAAAAAAAAACGTAGTATAGGTACTATCATTATTTGAAAAACAAACTCTAACTCTGAGTAAATTCCATGAAGTGGAAAGTGCCAAAAACGCGGAACTTGTTATCTACAATCCGCTGACTAAGAAATAACAACTAACTGACATGAAGGAGCGTAGGTGCAATATCAGATCTGTTGAGCCAGTGTCACAGAGAATAAAGCTTGTGTCACATGAGATGTAAAAAAAAGTTCAAAACCGACCGTTCGGTGAATTCGGTAGGTGCAGCACCTGTTAAGGGCTATTGACTTAAGTCTCCCCCACATGAAAGTACAAAGTACTTTATTGCACACACCCAGTCAGTATAAGTTTAAACGTTTTCAACGTTTCAGTTCAGCAAATGCTGACCTTGACAGATTACAAGATCTTGTTTAGCTTTGTTCGCTTGGAAGATTAAATATAAATCTGTGATCCTGGACCAAGACATCGTCTACTAAGGCTGAATGTCTGCCACCATTAAGTCGCCCTCAAAAAGAGGTCCAATCTCCAACACTCAAGTGAAAAGGACTAGAGCAGTCCGTCTCCATGTCCGATGATTAACGCCGTGCCATTTATACTGGCAATAGAACTTTGCTACATAAATTTAAGAAGATTCTCCCACCGGGATAAATAAGGTTATTGTATCATTTCGACGTAAGAAACCCGTGGAACTTTCTCGTCTTCTTTGAAATCCGATCAGTGGGCTGTGCGGTAAGCTATAAGAAGGCTTCACGTCAGTTGGTAGAGGTTATTGACTCATTTCTAATAATTTCTTTTTGCCAGTCCAAGCTCATTCAACAACATTTCCCACTCTTGTGCTGCTGAACAAGCCTCCGTGGACCAACATCTCCACTTCCAAATTATAGGTAACTTTTCAGAACCTAACCTCTTTTTACGTTTTTTTTTTTTTTTTTATTTCAAATTGACTAATGGTGTTTTATAATTGCATTTCCGCATGCTCAGGGAAAGAGAACATTAGTTAATGATAGTACAGCTTCTGCTATCTCGCTGAATATAAAAATTTGTGCTCTACATTTCTGCAGTCGCAGTTTCCGTTGTTGATTCTAATGTAGGTACGGAGCAGAATACACACTAGCATTTGACCCACTATACTCAAGAAGAACCGCAAATTAGTTGTGAAATCATGTTGAAATTGTTTCTCGATATCCAATTACAAATAGTGGTCAATTTTAGACGTATCTATATATAACGGCAAGCGAAGTACTATAGGCGGAAAGGAAATTTCAAACTGGGGTCCCTCAAGGTTGCATACTTTTGCCGATATTGTTATTTTTTATTTTTTTTTATTCTTTTGCGTACGTAAACATGTTTGGTAAAGCGGACGGTGGCGTACGGTAAACCATTTTTAAATGGAGGTTAATCTGGCTATTTCTCGTCTTCCCACTTTTCATTCTTGAAACAAATAGCTATCATTTAAGAATGTTACGTGAAGACTGAAGACATATGTTTCACTTCAAAATCTCCATTTTGCTGCATTATTGCATTAATGATTGACTTTTACGACTGCGTAGAGATGAATGAAAATCCAATTTCTTTAAATGTTTGAAAAGAGGGATCAGAGCATTCGCAAAGTCTGTAATGCTGCCAATATAACCAACAAAGCAAGTGCTTCGCTACTGCTTGTGGCATAGGCATAAGCACTGAGCTGTTCGATGTCGATTTTCTCATATTTTTCAAAGCGCTCTTCGAGTTTTACATATTAACGGTTTATACAAAGCATTTATAAACCTTGCATTTTTTAAATCTAATATTTACTGATGTTCCTCGCGCTGCTATCGACTTCAATAAAAATTGAACTGAGTAGACTGCCCCAATTCAACTTGACTGTTCGATAAACTAAAAATTCTATTCGATTTCGGACATTTTCCGATCAACTCCTAATCGCACTCGTAATGTTAAATTTCCATCAGGCGTCCAACTTTCCTTATTCCTCCGTCAACCTATGATTGAACGGCAATTTCCAAAATAATTACGTTCTATTTATAGCCGCAATCAAATATGTACCTTTACCCAGCTATGAGTTTAAGACAAATTGCTATAGCCATCAGAAAACCCACCGAAGTGTGAACATTTCTAATTCAAACCATTAAAAGCCCCCCGACTTATCCATACACCCCAACAGCATCTTTCTCTCTGCCAGCAACATTTTCATTCATCTCTGACAAATTTTAATAATTTTCATCTCAATCAACATTAACCTCAACTCTCCGCCATGACCATCGCTCCGACTATAACTAACTACCATACCAACTGAGCCACTACCGCCTTTTGATTTGAAATCGATCAAACACAATTCAGTTCAACTCCGTGCGCGCAACGTAACGAGTTGTAAATTCAAAATGAAAACTTCGTTAACCCCGTGCACCTATACTCCAACTGGGGATATACGGTATGTCTGCTTTAGTTTCTTAGGCAATTTTCATTTATGGCAAAGTCACGGGCGCCGCCGCCACGCCAAAATGCCAAAACCTCTTCTTTCTTTTTTTTTCTGCAGAAAACACGCGGACTAACCTCAACATTGCACTCACGTCCACCCTTCAAAAAAATGTTGATATTCCTCTCGTTGGAGACTCGTTGAGATGACAGCAAACATGCCACACAGTTTCGCGGGCAACAAGTCCTTCAGAGCTGTGACTCTCGGTTGAATATTGCAACTGGTGTGGTTGTGGTGGAAGAAGCCCGCTGATGCTACATCTTCCCAGAGCTGAGGCTGGCGGTGATGAGGAACCAAACCAATGTTGCCCGAACGGCCAAAGAAGAAGCAATAAAAATTAGAGGCCACTGAAGAACATTATTAACCGTTCGAAAGAACATCACAGTTTACTATAGTTCCTGTAAATATTCTTCCCCTGCATCGCCAGATGCTGTGCTGCAGATGGACACGTCCAGATAAAAACAGTGCAAATTTGAAATTTATTACCTGAATGTGGGGTGCTCCCACTATATACATGGCGCATAGCCAGAGCGACTTGCTACAGGCAACCGTTGCCACTATATTTGCTGTCGCACCCACAGCCAGGCACCACTTATAGAGTCAAGGCAGTTCTTCTTTGCAGCTTTGTGGTATCTAAATTACCAATTTTTATGCTCTTAGTTGGATGGCACTTCGTTTTAGCTGGTGGAATTAGAATACAGGCTGGTTGGCAAGTCGGTAGGTTGATTATTTTGCAGTCGAGTGGAAGGGAATGGTTAGGTCTAGGAATTTGCAAGGGACATTTTAGGTTGTGTTCAACTTCGAGTGAATAAAATGGGCCTTAGTGTTTTAGACCAAAAGTTCAAAAAAGTACTAATTTTTCTTCTCAAAAAAATTATTTTCTATGAGAAAAAGTCGAAAAAGGTCCATAAGTAAAATATGCAAACAGTAAACTTCCCAAATACCACTCGACAACCTATTGTCAGGCGTACATTGTGCGAACTTCGTTGAAAAAATATCCAATATGTGACTTTCTGTATGATTTTCAAACGAAAAATATCGAAGTTTGAGAGTAAAATGTCAAAGAAGATCTGAAAGGTTTCGAAGGAGATCAGATCCTCAATTATGTCATTGGGAAACGATTTTGATAGCGAAATACAAACAGCTTTACCAAATGGGTGTTTTATAAGTTAAGTTCGAAAAAGTTCGAAAATTCGAAAATTATCGAACTAAGTTCTTCCGAATTTAAAATATTATTGTAGAGTACCAAATATGTTGGAGTAACGATATTTATAACTGTTTCAAACGAGACACTTATACATCTCCAGCCTCCTTTAAGTGATTATTTGCGCACTTGAATCCTGGCAGGAAGTTCTCGTTTCTCAGTGCATATTGCCTTTGGAGAACCATTTCTAGTGAAGTGAACGACTCATTGCTTTACTGTCGAGCTATTTGTCCAAGCCCCTAGCACTTTTTGAGCCATGAGCACCACGCCATTAAATATTGAATAGAAAATAGAGGATGATAGGTACTATCGTCAGAAGTTTTCAATGTTTTACCAATTTATTTAGAAAAGCCTGGAGATTGGAACCGCTTCTGTTCGAACAAACATTTTTAATAAACAAATTTAGAAACATAAAAATTATCACTTCGAAATCGGTACAACAGCTCATTTAAAGACAAAGCCGCCAGCGCCCCCTACAACCTAAATGAGTTTCTTAAAATATCAATGCAATAGCTTATTACTGTTCTAAACCATGGGCCCCTTCTTCAGCCACATACTGTGGTACTTTGAATTCACCACCATTTCACTGTTGCATATACAAAATAACATCGACCATAAGAATATACATCTGCAACGTATCGCCATTGCTGGGGATAGTATGTAAGGTCAGACCATCCGACACTATACTCATTTAGTCCGTTTGTTTCCTTCTTCGCAACACAAGTATTTCCACCTGAAGATCACTGGTCAAGCAAATAGGGCAACACAACGGGAACAAATCAAAATCAAATTCCTAGTGGAGATATTCAAATTGCGGAATCCGAACGCGCCACTGGTGTATGTGTGGTATAGAGGGATGAGAACGACGCAACCGACTGTGGACCGGATTATGCATTACCATCATCTTCATCATCATTAAAGCGAAGGAAGATTTGGATATGCACACAGCAACGACAGCGTGAATTTCCAGCGGCAAAGAAAGCTACCAACTTCTTGGTGTAACTTCTGACGGTGGTCATGTAGTAAGAGTATCGCCGCGCACAACGTTATCGGTAATCGATTATCGGAAATATGACAAAGGCTCCGGGTATTTGCAGTCAAGTTGATAATGAGTTGAAATGCGCTGGGACTTTCCACCTATAGTGTGTGGTAATCGATTTTTCGTGTACAGAGTAAATAATGGACATAGTTTCAGCTTTATTACTATGCCGGGAGAGCTGACCACTTGACCTGGAAAAAGTTGTCTTTTTTCTTTATGGCCTGGGTCACTTGATGAATTTATTCATTGTTTTGCTGAAAATTGAGTTTTACCAATCTGCGACTGAAGATTGGACTGCATGACAGGTGGGTGACCAGCTAATCTGTCATCTACTGTCAAGCTTGACCAAATTGACCGAAATAGTCGCATTTGCATTGTGGTCATATACAGCACAATTTACATATTCCAAAAGTACTGTGGTAATCCTGCACTTATGTCAGAGTTTAAATAGCGCAACAAAGTGCAACTAAACAAATTGCCTATCAAAAATAACAGCAACATTATGTCATTAATATTCTATTCACAAAGCACCGAAAACCTTCGAAAATTAGTCGATGCATTCACACGGAACACCAGCTAATTTTCGTTTCACGTTTCTATCGGCTGTGATAGTCACTAGTCGTTAAACTTTGGTGCAAACTTGTATGGCTCTAAATTCCGATCGCATTTATTTGCAAACAATTTAATTGTGAAAAATGATTTAGAGTTGTGAGTTGTGACAGCTGTTCTGCTGAATTCGCTGAATATTGCAAAAGGTGTGTTTGTTTTAACAAAGCAACGATTGGAAATCGTTTTCGTGGAACGACTTTAAACGACTCGTTTTGAAAACTTCTGTTTTCGATGAAGTTTTATGAAGTGTTACTCTACGATTACATGATGTTATAAAAGTTGGGGATATCTTTTGGGTCGTTTAATATTTTCCAATACTAAATACTTCAGACGATTATATCAGCGTTTTTATTGTTCACTTCGCTTTGACCTTCTGTTGGAGTTTGACAGCGTTTAAAGCAAAATAAGAGTGACAGCCAGCTGAGAGGATGAGTTCAAACTTCAAAACCTATGACTCGATCAATTAAATACACGTTCTATGGCGAGTCACGTATTTTCCGTCGAGCGACTAGACTTACAATAGGTTCGTTCGGGTACCTACTTTTTTGCAGACGTAAAATTATATTTAAAATTTGCTAAGAAACTGTGCAAATGCGACCACGTACTGAGAAAATTTAAAAAAAATGAGAGAGAAAGCCATTTCCCCTCTTTTCATTTTTTCGTAATTTTCTACTCGTCGAATTTCGACTTACTGAAAAACGAAAACTGCCAACTAAGTGACAGCTGAAAAGTTTGACAAGTAAAACTATTTATTTTCGTCTTCAACGACATCGGAGGGACAAGTTATGACTGAACGTTCTCCTCTAGAACATATCAGCGCATTCAAATGGGAAGTTTAATAGGTATTTAGCTTGTAAAAAATGCAATTCCGACTTATTTTGTAGATGCTGCATTCTACGATTATGTCAAAATGACATTTCTTAAACTTTTTGTAAGAAAATCGATCAGGTACTTCTCTTGAAATTGAGAGAATTCTCTCTCGATTTTAGAGATTTGACATTTCTCATTTTCCTATACTGAAAGTACACGAACGGACCTAATGTGAAAGCAATGTTCGCCATATCGCTTTCATTAATACAACACTCTCATTATTATCTTTTTGGTCAGCATAATCTTTATTATTTTCCTTTATTCAAAAACGTCAATCTAACTGAAATGTCAGATATTGTAACATTCTTTTTTCTTCAGCCTCTCTAAAAGCGGTTAACTGTAGACATCTCTGCTTTCAGATTGGACTTTGGTGAAATATTTTTTGCAACACTTACATATATATACCAGGAAATTAACCGAAGGCAATTACTTAACGGATCTGACACAATGCCTAAAGATGAATCTGGCCTACAAATTGTCATAAAAAAATTTATATTTAAAACTTTATGCGCCTGGTTTTTTTTTTAAAGCATACGCATTTGTTCTCAAAATTTAATAAGAAATGAATTTAAATAAAATTGAAAGATTCAGTCAAAAATTTTAGCTAATTTAAGACGACAAGATTTAGGTATCTGGAAAAGATGTTATTTGCACGTAAAAACAAGTTTGGTCATTTACAACGTCAGCCACACATACTAAATGTCAACTAAGTAGTACTCAGTCAACCAATTCTTGACTAGATAAACGTCACCTAAAAACAACTCTTCACGTGACCAATACAGGCCAATAGAAACTGAAACACATTAAGATTGACAGATTTCAGACTTACAAAACTACAGTTTTGAATAACCCCATTTGACAAAAAAATGCTTGGCAGTATTGACTTGCAAATGTGTGTGGTATATGGAAAACCACATGCGTCTTAAAAGCATCCATCGCTGAACTACTCCACTGTTCTATTAGTCTTTTAGAAATAAACTCGATCTTTGACATTTTAGCTTTTACAAAAAGCGTAGTAATTTTTTGAACCCACTGAAATTAGCTATTTGCAAAGTAGATAAAAGCTATTTTTTTCGACTAAATAATTTTGAACAAAATTTCTTTTGCTTTCTATATTGCTTCGACATATATATAGCACACTCAGTTTTCTGACAGCTAAAAGCTGTCGTCTCAATTTTTACCTACTCGCGTTTTACAACACTCAAAATTGAAAATCATTTCCATGACTGCATTTCTTTTAATTTCTAAACATCAATTGACCCGCCGCTGGTCATCTGATTGAAGACACATGAATTCTGACACTTTGTCGTTTACGCAGGAACTCTAATTTTTTGGCTAACAGCTCTCTACTTGGAACAAGCACCTGATCAACGATTGATATCTCAGACTTTTCTACAGACTTATGAGCTAATTTGTGAAACCATAGTTGTACTAAAAAGGATTCTCCCATTTTTAGCTTTGAAGCGTGTAAGCTACATGTTTTAGCACGACATGAAAGATGAAAGTATTCATAAATGTTGAATTCCAAAAAGTGTTTCTGATGTTAACTCTTTTCAAAACAAATCGATTGACATGTCAGCAACTTGAAGCTTCGTTTACCTTTTTGATGGTCGTATACAAAAACAAAGTAGAGACTGTTGCTTAATCCGTCTAAAACCCACAGATCATAAACGAGTTCTTTGTCAGACTCAAGCATTTTAATAGGCACAACGCCATCTAACTTCGCACAGGAAACCTATACACTTTTTGTACGCCTCCTATAATCGCATATTGCTTTTCATTTCACTACACCAACAGCACTCTACTCCGTACAATGTATGAATTGAATAGAGTTTTTAATAACAAAGAACCTCCATCTCGACCTCACTCACTTTCTTCCATAACAATTCCATTTCCATCATCATCATTACCTACTACCAACATCAGTTTGACCACGGCTACGTGCTGCGTGCGATCATGTCTTACAATTCACTCTTTAACGTGACCATGTCCAGATTGATTCGCTGCGGCCTCACTCCGAGATCATCTGCCTCTCGCTTCAGACGAGTAATTGCCATCTATTCCAAAATTGAATGAGAATACCATAAATACATTTTGTTTTTGCGGATAAGCCAACAGAAGTATCCAAGAAAGAGAGCGTTGAACATTTTAGGAATTTCGCCCCACACCGGACCAAGAATTTGATCATTTTTGGGGTCTTTTTGTGTCAGCTGGGTATATGTATTTTTCTAATTAAATCGAGAAACCGAAACATTAATTGGCCGAATCATAAATCAAAGTGCTCGTGCACATCTACTCGAATATTGCGAGATTTCTACGCGTTTGTGTCATTCCTCGGCCCGATTTGGTTGTAGGGAATTCGGCGAAACATCCAAAAACGGTGCAAATTTGTTGGTTTCGGAAATTCCGACAGCACACTACCGAAAAGCTTAATCATTTTCTCTGCTCTCTTGATTGATGTTGTCTTGTGAGATAAATTAACTGTGAAACTGAAAAGTATCTAAATGATGCTTACCGAACACATCAGAGGTGGATATGGAACCTCTAACTCTGCAAGTGGATGAAAGTTTTGTTCGGCTGTTGGTTTTTTTCTTTTTTGTTGTATTTTTGATCACACGAACCATCAGCACCAACATCAACATCGACATCGTCGAACGACAACTTCGACGACATCGACGACGACAGAGTGCGAGCAATTACCACAAAATATCACTGGCTAATCGGCGATTTGATAATTTAATTACCCGGCTAGTGCTGAGCCAACCATAGGCAGATGGGGGGCTAACAACTTGGTAATTAATTGAATATGTTGGCAATTAAATTGCCGCTATTAGCTGTGAAATAAAAAAAGGAACTTAAGTGCGAGAGGAGTAGGGGTTCACGGGTTAAGTCTTGTGCGAAAGTTGGTGAATGTAATTTGGTGTTGTTGTTGCTACTGTTGATGTTGAGATCTCTCTCCACCAAGTGGCAAGAAGTGTTAAAGTGGGAAAATTGTCATTTGGAGATGTGATTACCACGTAGCAGAGATAAGTTGTTATTTTATTGTGTAGAGAGGTGATTTGTTTATTTCGCCTGCTTCATGGAGGAATTTGACTCCAGACATGGTTGCCTAGGTCACATTTCAACGTAAAATATAAGGTGGAAACACAATAATTGAATGATTTCTCAGTGTCCTGAAAGGAAGGGTGCAAGAAATTAATTTTGGTCTGGTATTTGAAACGATTACTCAAACTTACAATGTCTGACAGCCGACTGGCGTGATGTGGTCTAACTTTTATTCAGCATTTGCACTTGAACAGTGTTTTAAGTTGACGTTTGTGAAGCAGTAGGCAATAGATTTGCTTGACATTTCAGTGGGTAGTAAAAGGACGTTTATGATTTATATTGCATATAGCGAGGCTAATCTCTTTTATAAATGGGCTTTTATTGCTTTTTCTAGAAAACCCTTGCAATGCTTAAGCCAATTTACATCTTTAAGGTCCAGACTTCTAAATTGTAATATCCTTGCATAATATATTTTCTAGTTAGTAACATTATTGTAATTTTGTTGATTGTTAGATGTTGTTAGTCTCCAATGTTTTATCTGTATAATCCCTGGTAGTTAAAAGAGCTCCATCTTTGTTGAATTCATTAGACACTTTATTATCTCAAATGAGCATCTCCCTCTCTCATTTACTCCACCTAAAATGGTCTCCACTCTACACTTCACCAATGGAGGTGTTCATAGATATTGCAACGATATCAATAGGAACAATGAAAATTTGCAAGCAACAGCATCCTATGCCTTCACGATTGCCATCAAAATGCAATCCAGTTGCATGTTATTCCTGTATGAATTTTCGTTAAAACTGCAACGCATCCAACTTAGTTCGCCATCATCAGTGACAGCCACCTTTCAAATGTCAAAACAGCGCCCATATCTGTGACCGATCCAGAAGACTTCTATATCTCCATTTACATCAACCTCATTTAAAAGCCATGACGCAAGACACTCGAATAATCTCAATACGAAGGACACTCGCATACATAATCAAGCAAACAATTTCAATTAGCCATCATATTTACGTCCATCATCCAATCAATTGCTGCCATTCACACACGACCAACCAGGAGCCAATTGGACAGATCTCTTTCGTTCTCTGCTCTTGGAACTGTCCCAAGTCACTCTGAAATCGGAACAAACAGCACCAGAACACAACCTCCTGAAGCACAATTACTCAATCACATATTATCCTCCAGTTAAAATCAAAACGTGATACAAGTATCTTAGCTCTCGTCAGCGCGGAGTGTGGTGCTGCACACAGTTTCATATGCACAGACAACACTGAGTCATTTCAATTATTCTATACCAAATCGCAAATTGCACTTAACGTCCTCTCTAACTTTAATCAATTGCCATAACAAAAACCAATTTTTTTTTTTTATATTATACAAAACTACTCGCCTTTGGGTGCGGGCTTTTAATGTTGCACGTCGTGTGTTCGAATCGAAACTGTAATTGTCAAAATATGTCAGAAATTCCATTGCGCACATTTAGTGCACACACATGTAAGTCCATTTTACTGGAGTACCGGTCCTAAGTGTTCTGTCTATCACGCTGCACAAAGCAACAACAAACAAAAAAACAAAACAGTTCTTCGTGCAGCATTATTTGGAGAACCCTCCCCAGAATGTTTGCTTACGTAAAATTGTTGAAATTGAAAATTACTGAAATTGCCATCTGACATACCTGGAGTGTAATTAAAAACCAGAGACGTGCTAAATGCTCACAGATGCATATTGCTAAACATCACTGCACAAACAAAAGCGAAGAAAAAAAATTAAATAAATTAATTGCGGTAAAGTTGGAAAATTGAATTTCACAAAATAACGTGAGCGCGATTCGTTTTTTGTTTTGTTTTTATCAAAAACGAAAAATCAAACAGACCTCCAAACATGACATCGGCACCCGCAGTTGTTGTAACACCCCCCCGACGACGGAGTCGCGTCGTCACCGCAACATAATCGTTGACGTCGCGTTAATGTTAATGTCACAGGCGTGTAATTAAAAATTCGTTTTCCTTTCTATAAGTAGGTACTATAATTATAGCTATCGCTAGAAAACGGAAAATCTACTCCTGAATATTCATTGAAATTCAGTTGGGAAATCCACCGACTTTGAGTGATCAAAACAAAAGAGTTAAACAGAAAAAAAAAGTATTTTATTTTAAAAATGTAAAGAATTCATTACTTCAAAGAATTTGAAAGAAATTTTAATTAGCTTGGAGATTTTGTTCATCTGCTTGGATAGACGTGTTGCATTGGGGATGGGTGGAAGCTGATCGTGATTGGGGGGGACTTTGCGAGTGCAGTTATTAAAGAAATCGCTGGCTGTAGAAATGGGAAATCCTCAACGTGTTAAGCAGTTAATTAGACAGTGCAATATCCTTGGCCCATATGGGTATAGAAATGATGAAAACAGGGATATAAGTTAATTGAACCATTTCTGTGAGAACAAATCTGAGATCTAGTAGTGACAGGGATGTCATTACTTGACCTTAAAAAACGGTGCGTTTGTACATTTAGTTGAGTTAGTCACAGAATAAAAATACAACAACGAGCTAAGGTAGGTACCTACCTATGAAATTAAATAAAAAAAGAATTTAATATCTGCTTCTTTGAAGTCAGCCAGATTTGCGTAGAGTAGATTTCCGCTAAACGCTGAAACTAGATAGCAATTAAGGTAAGTACAAGTGAAATTAATGTCACAATCTAACTGAGTACTCAGTATAGAAATTCTTAACTAGATCAGTCTGTATGCGTGAACTTGAAAAAACCTGGATCGATCTACGCCAATATAAACGTAGGCACATCACGTCAGCTAACTGTCAGACTGTTGTTTTAAACGTCCCTAATATATTGTTCCTCTTTAGCATCACATTTTGTGAGTGCTCCAAACAAACGCATATTAATAGCATATGCGCCAGTGTCAAAGCTCCCATGATTTTTGACAGAAGAGTTTATAATGGACACATTCAATAGAATAGAGAATAGTTTACGCAGGCCTCATAACTTTCCGCGACCATAATTAGGCTCGGAAATCGACTGCGGAAAGTAACGAAAATTTACAAATGTCAAACTGTGACAAGCGGTTTGTGTGATTTACTTTTCATGTTTTCCGAGTTGCAGCAATGACGGATGAAATAGATAGTTATTCTATTGCTTTATTGTCATTTGCAGCGAATTACGCAATGGCATTTCCGAGAGGGATGTTCACTTAAAGCACGGCAGAAATTTATGAATTAACAAACTGCATAAAATTATGAGATTAAGTGAATACCCTTATTGATCGGGAACGTTACTTTTCCTACGTCAGGCACATTATGCGAACTGTCAACTTACTTAGTACTCCAGTCACAAATTTCTTGACTAGATTCGTCGGCCACTTCTCCATAAAGGTCAACTGAAACAGCTGCTCATAGACCGATTTCAGCCAATCAAAACCGAGATACATCTAGTCAGACATCTGTCAGACAGGTTCCAGCACTGAATCCACTTATGTCGTTTTCCATTGGTTTCACTCGGGGATCCACTCATTCTGTAGTCCAATGGAACAAGAAAACTGCTTCTGATTGAATCCACAAGAGTATTGGTGAAATGCCAAAAAATAATCTACGGCAGCTGTCAGTTGCCTTATATAAAATACACAAACTACACTTGTGTGAGTGCTTCTTGAGTGGATTCTTACTTCAAATCCAGAAGCGAAATTCTTTCCTCAGAATCACCAGAAGAGTATTTTTTGTGCCAATGGAACGGTTTCAGAAGTGATTTTTTCGATTCCGGACTCTCCCGGACGCTTCTTTTTGCCCAATGGAAAACGACATTAGTCAAAGGCGAGAATTCAAATCTCGATTGGTAATTGGACACATACCTACCTTCCATTCGAATTGCAAAATTCGAATCGCCTTTTCTACTTCTAATACGCATCGGTATGATGTCTCACGAGCCCTTGCCGAATTCTATTAATAACATAGCCGCCGCGAGTGGGCATTAAAGAAGATTTTCCCCAAAGCAAGTAAACATTAAATCCGAAAAGCAAACAATCTCACCTCTTCGTAATCAATTTACACTCGAAACCTAATGGCAAATCATTAAGACCCGATAATCATAATTAATCACAATCATCATCGCACGAAAATGATGTTTATCCGCTCAGAGATGTTGATGTTTTCCAACCTGACATTGCAATTTGGCAAAAGCACTCACACATAGCTGTACGTATGGGAAGAGAGCTCCTCAATGGGTACCGGTGCACATAACCAAATTACGGTCATCTATACACCGCGCACATCCTCGTTCACATTGAAAATTCCACGCCATTAGTGTTCTTTGTTTAATGGTCGGCAGGAAGAACAAGAATAAAAAGCCAGGCGAGTTTCATTAGAAATTGCCAACGCACGCTTTTCAAATTTAGGAACTTGACGCGTCAAAAGTGACATGCACCATTGGAAGGTGGATTTTTTTTTTGTTCTGCCTTCACCATGATGTTGCATGACGGGATGACTCCATCGAGTACTGCTATCCAATGCATGACATGACCTTCGTGAACATTTCTCCGGTAAATTGCTCTATATGTTGATTTCTTAACAGTTTGGCGAAGGGGTGCGGGATTTTGTTTTCGTCCGCCGTAACACAAATCGTGCAACGGCTCTCAATTTATGAAGTAACTAACGAATGCTTTTTGTCTTTCTTTCAGGTGATCCTCATGACCTGCCCATATGTGTTCCAGTACAGGCAATCTTCTTTGTGGTTAAATTGAAATGACAGCCAACACTGAGAAGAGACATTAAATGCGCTGACATATCGCTGAAGTTATACGAACGAGAAGGGATCCATTTGAACAGAGTTCCCGCATGGATTGGATGGGGATATTTATGTAGGTCATCATTTTTATTGACACTGACTGAAAAGTACATATCGACAGCATAGGCAGAAATTGCAAAAGAAAACGAGCTGGACCTTGTTTTACATGCGCATAACCTACCTGCATGCATTTAACACTGGAAAACGACGATTTTTTTCGTTTTGCGCGCTGGTGTCACAGAATCTTGGTATGATTGGGTCCGATGAGATGTCGTCAACCACGAGCATGGATATAAGTGAAACCTTTCGGCCGGAAGATCTTTCGAAAACGGATTTTTTCGATTTTGTTACAGCACCGGACATGGGCATTGGCATTGGTGTCGGTCATGATCGGCCGCCCGGAACGAGTGACACCAATGGAACGACAAATGATCCAGCGCTACAAGGTTACGATCAGGTGAGTTGACAGTATTTCACACCTATTCGTCATAGATGGAAAGTCCCTTAAACTGTTTCCATATCCAACTTGTACTTAAAAGCTATAGGCATATTTGAGCGGTTGACGAAATAGAAATAGATTGCAATCGCAGAGAGCGATTTCACAAAGTAACGAGTAGCGAGTGATTGCTCTCTTTGCACCAAAATAATTAATTCCAACGAAATTAACTTTTCAATTGCAGATTGAAAAAAGAAATTAATTCAATAATGCGTTTTACAAATGTCAGAAAATCGAGAATGTAATTTAAAACTGTTATGTTTTCCCTTTTATATATTCCACATTCCACACACTGTGAAGCGATAAGCGAGAGTGGCTCGAAGCTAATGCATGCACTTTCCACTATCCAACTATCGCTTTGTGAGTAAGTTGATACGAGTGTATAAAGTTTGACAGATTATAAGTGTTTGTTGCTGTAAAGAGTTCGCGAACGGCTTTTATCAACTGCTTCAACTTCAACCAAATATCATGATGATTGTTTAAGACCACCCACAACACTTAACAGAAGTTAAATAAAAAAGAGCGGTTCGCCCCGGAACCTCTTAAAAGTGACACTTAAATTAAGCAGCTGCGAAATATTTATTAGCTCATGCTCAAGACATTTAGATTTGTCAAAGTTTCTACAACATCTGCTAAACTTTTTGTGGTTTTTAGATCTCCTTTCATCTCTAAGAAAAAGAAAGAAAGTTTTAAATCTAATGTCAACAAATCCGTTGAATGTACACTTCTCAAATTGTGTGAGCTTAAACCAGCGTCAAAATTTAACGAAAATTGACTTAAGTTTAGTCCAACGCATACATTGGATAGTTTTATTATTATTTTCCTCATTGGCTTAAGCTGGATTACTCCCATCTTATCCTATTCTTATTTTCTTACTTAGGTTTTTGGATTTTTGGTGTTCTTTCTAAGAACTTTGCTTTCAGTTGTATTTTAATAACCGTAATAGGATTGACGATTGAACTGGAGTAGGTAATCCAGCTTAAGCCATGAGCAGTCACATTGGAATTATGTCTGCCTGTTATTTGATCACTGTTGAATGGATTTTCTTCCAATTTTGACAAGAGGTTAAGTCAGTATAATCCTGCGATTCGCCTTAAAAGTCGCTCATCAAAAGTACAGTTGTTGATGCCCTTTTTTGTATTCATTTAATTATAGCATATTCTCCCAATTTTATAAGTTGCGCGCCCTATTAAAATACACAGTTTGTGCCGAAAACAAAATTCAGCAGCTAATTTCGCAATCTGGAAGAGGTGTAAAGCCACTGCACCAGAATTCTTTACCTCTTAACCTGACAAACTTTATCGCTTTTGAAAAACATGTCTCACCGTCGCTGTATTTCGTGCTACGTGCATCACCTTACCGATCACTTATAGGTCAAAAGCCGCCCCAACATTCGTAAATTGCCTTTCGTTCTTCCACTTAACGTTGCTGTCTCGAACGTAAAACTTATAAGCCTATATAAACACCTACAGAGAAAGGTCTGAAATTTGTATACAAAAAAAAAAACATCCCGTCAACCAATACTTCACACTTCATGCGCAGTGTGGGACGAATCATCCCACACCATGGTGCTTTATGTTATAGGTGTTAATTGTCTATCCTTCGTCAAAAGTATCCCACAAGGCGCTGACCTCCCGCAACGGCTTTGATGAACCCTTTAAACATTTACCATGGCACAGCACGAGGTCAGCACGTATATGTAGCTTTAGTTCGACGATAAACTACTGATCATGATCATGCTAACTCATCTCCGTGATCTGCGTGCGAACAAATTTCCCGCCGAAGATCCTGGATAACTTACGATACCCATTTGCTTCTAGTTTTCCTTCCGAACCCATCCGCTGATGATGAGCCGCCAACACTTTTGGCTCATTATCATTGGACAATGCGGCCGTGCAGTTTGGGGCGGCCACGATGACTAGCTAATTGACATTATCACGTAAAACAATCGAAAGACTACAGCCACCATCAGCAACGGTCATCATAATTTGACAATGATTTACAATGCGCGGTGTAAATTGACGAAATGGACACAACTCGCGGCGCAAAATTTACGAAATTGACCCACGCAGGAGAACGTGAACTTGACGTGAGAGATGGCAGTGCAAGGAGGACCACTGTATACGACATAAGACCACTGACCCATCCAACTGCCAGCGTGATTATGATGAATGAAGTATTGGTGGACTTCGTCGATCGTCCGCGCCGTGATTCGTCGTCATCGTCTTCATCGTCGTTCATCGACGGTTCTGGTGGCAATGGCAATGGCAATGCTGCATGTTCCCCCACTCATTGAGGTCATATCGTAAATCATCGCAAATCGTGTTAATCTATTGATTATCATGAAAGCTTGTGACGTTTCCCTATCGCATCTACCCGCACCAGTCGACCGGTTCGGCCCGGTTAGATGAGAGTTGGCTTGGAAATTATGCTTGTTCCGTTGGCACAACGACACTCGACACGAAATTTATTTACCTTTTCAAATTAGGCATAAAATTGAATATTTGTAATAATTTTCAATTGGCAGGCTATCAAATAAATTGTTCATGTGTTTTGTGGCCCGGTAAATAACAATTTAGGGGTTGTGCGGAGGTTCCGTAAAGCTTTTAACTGGATTAATGGAGAGACCTCTAGCAAAGGTGACTGATGAACATGGTCCGAGATAGAGATCGTCTTTAGCAAGTGCGATAGTGGTTTCGGGTCAGAATCATTAGTTCTCGGTGGTGTCAGCGTGGGGAGATGAAGAAAGAACAGAGTGATGGACTATCGATAATTGTTAAAGCCAACAAAAAAGTGCTGATTGCGGGCTACATGCAGATCATAAACAATGAGATGGAGATTCGAATAAATGTACATGTATGCTGAAGTTATTGGGGTCAACTAAAATTAAGAAAATCATAAACGTAAGTGTGTTTCTGTTCGTAAAATAATAAAAAAAAAATTATTCGGGCATTCCTAAGAAGTCTTACTCACAATGGCAAAGTTCACTTCGATTGTGAATAGATGTGAGTCACTAGTAGCAAATGAATTGGTGATGTAAATATTTTGAAAATGGTGACTGACATTGACGACTATATTAAAAAGAGGGATGTCCAGATTAAGACATTAAGAGGTATCCGTCGGAAAGAATAATTCTCCGCAGCGCATAGTCTGTCGGAATCGGAATAGTTTTCAGAAAAAAATAGTTGAAATGCGATGCCGCATTGATTTCACATCGTCGTATTGTTTGGTGCTTATTTTTTCGCTTGATTTTCCACTGGAAACACAAATTGAAGCAATAAATTAAAAAAAGAATGGATTACTATGTTTTTCCTTTTCTATCGTTCACATTAAACACTACTGTTTGGTGTCGGAGGATATCGAAAGCAAATTCCGCAACCAATTTCTGTTAACAAAAAAAACACTTCAACGTAATTGGCGGATATTTTCCGAACAGTTGTTCCCAAGAATACTTCGCTGCGAAAATCCTCCGAATCGTATAAAATTGGAGAATTTTCCGTTCCGGATACCTCGCTAAGGCCGATTACGACAAAATGAGATCTTAACTTTAATGCAAGCACGAGTCAACATTAAAATATTACATTCATTTATTCAATCAGTTTTCTGCATTCTATGTTGGCTGCGTTGGTAAGGTAGGTTTTCTTCTACTTTAATGTCCGTTGAAGCCGTTGACAGTTGCGAATACCTACATATTTTCAACATTCTATGTTGGACGCGTTGGGTAAGGTAGGTTTTCTTCTAACGGGTGATTTTTTAAGAGGCTTAGAACTTTTTAAAAAAAAAAAAAACACAAAATATTCGAAAAAATGAATGAAATATTTATTTGAATCGATAGTTTGAACCTTGCAATTTAATGTTTAAAGATAATTTCATGCAAATGTTGACCGCGGCTGCGTCTCAGGTAGCCCATCCGCTGAGTCCAATTTTGGCATACTCTTTCACACATATCGGCCGGTATCTCACGAATGAATGCATGGATGTTGGCTTCCAGTGCGTCAATCGAAGCGGGCTTGTCCCTATACACATTAGCCTTGACATACCTCCACAAAAAATAATCTAATGGTGTCATATCGCACGATCTAGGCGGCCAATTGACCGGCCCGAAACGTGAAATTAACTGTTCACCAAACTCGCCTCGCAATTGCGCCATTGTTTCGCGTGCTGTGTGGCATGTGGCACCGTCTTGTTGAAACCACATATCATGCAAGTCAAGAACTTCCATTTCGGGCAAAAAAAAGTTTGTTATCATCGCTCGGTAGCGTTCACCATTGACAGTAAAGCTGCGATTCGCATCATCTTTGAAGAAATATGGCCCAATAATGCCGCCGGCCCATAAACCGCACCAAACAGTGGCTTTTTCGGGATGCATTGGTAGCTGTTGCAATGCTTCTGGCTGATCTTCACTCCAAATGCGGCAATTTTGCTTATTTACGTACCCATTCAACCAAAAATGAGCCTCATCGCTGAACACAATTTTTCGATAAAAAAGCATTAAAAACATTTCGAACCGAGCACGAATTTTGATAGTAAAATTCAATAATTTGCAAGCGTTGTTCATTTGTAAGACGATCCATGGTTAAATTGCAAACCAAACTGAAGCTGTTTGACAGTGACACAAGGTACTAAACACACGTCAGCTGTCAAAACCAGTGTTGCCAAAACCAAACCAGCTAAAAAATCACCCGTTACTTTAATGTCCGTTGAAGCCGTTGACAGTTGCGAATACATTGACGGAAGTATTGAAAGAATGAGGGAAACTTTAATAGCTGTTAAATAGAATTAAACGGCACGGGGACGTTCAAAAATCGAGTTCAATGTGTGACAGCTGACTGACTTGATGTGTTTCAGTTTTGATTGACCTAGATTGGTCAGGCGAAGAGTTTTTTTTTCAGTTGACGTTTATGGAGATGTAGCTGACAAATTTAATCAAGAGATTCTTAATTGAATATTTCGTATAGCTATGTTGCGGACGTTGGAAAAGTGTCATTATGATGATTACTGATCAATCTAGTTTTAAAGTTCAGGTATCACCGATTACAGATAAATTAAGTCGACTCATTTTTGATTTGGTGGCAATTTTAAATGCCCGATGACAGCTCAATATAAAAACATTTTGCCTGGAAAAAATATTTTGTCATGGCGCGTAGTTTAGCGCTCTTCCTAAAATATGGCCGACGAACGTTATAAATTAAAGAAGTGGGCGGTATATTCCAATTTAATTATGTGTGTTAACCTGTAAAGTAGGTACAGCTTCATTGAACAGGGAAATCCCTCCTGCTCAAAGGTGTCGTAGTATTAGTATAGGAATGCACAATGCAGCTCGTCAAGTGAGTTAGACGTATTGAGTTAAGATCGCAGTTCGTATCTGACTTTCAAGGGCCCTTGACGAGTTCGCGCAGTGCAACATAAATGTTGTTCACATGTGTATCATGCTCAAGCTCCATCCGGAACTAAACAAGTTGTCCATTATTTTCACATGATGCTGCATACGCAGCCTTTCTCTACAATCACAAATCGTATGATTTTCTACAGCGCATGTGGACATAATTCACGCAATCCAATCCTAAATCACTCACCCTAGGAACATATCGGCGTAGGTGCCCCCACACTTTTTAGACCATTCAAGTTTTTCCTAGACAGAATAGCAGCGCCCTGTTGGATGCATCTGGCAGAACGTACTTTAACACGCGACGACAACGATGTCATGAACTATTGCGAACAGAGTTTGATCTTCACTCCTACCCCAACGGTAGGAACATGGAAAATTGCGTGCCATATCTGATACACACGACATTCACTGCAGTGAACATCAAATTCAATAAAGGTCGTTGAACATATCACCGGAGATATACCTACTTATGTCACGTGAGCATTGAACACACTAGAACAACTAAGGTCTCTGCCATATGCAAAGTACGCAGGCAGAGTTGCAGTTTGCAGACACGACCACTGGGAGAGAATGCTTCAAGCATATTTATATGAAGGAAACTCATTGCTCGGAGAGAACAGTTTGAGTCCGAAACTTCAATTAGGCCAATGTCTCGTGAAGTGCCCCCGCTGTCAAACTTCATCATCGTCATGGTCGATTTTCGAAGGCCAACAGCTGCAGGAAAAAACACAGTTAACACGACAGGTACATTTTGTTCTATGCGCTGTCGACAGATAATGTTGGCGACGAACCACTGCTGTGTGACGTCCCATTCTGTTTTCTATGGTCGACTTTACCAAAACCCGGAACATTATCTGGCCGCTCTGGCTGAGGCTCTGTCTAAATGAACTGGAATGATTTTGCGCGATTTTATAGGTACCTACCAAAAGCAAAACCACTGTCAGTGAACACGTTACATTGATTTATTAAGATGAATTGGCGACCGTGCGGCAATGGTGCGCTGCCATGTGAATTTATAGCACAACAATGGCTATCGGGGATTTGGTATCTATTTTGGAGACTGGTCTGGTCTGGGCTCTGCCTGTGTGTAGCGTATGCAATCACAGTGAACGGGGTAGCATTTCGGTAGCTTCTACAGATGGACTTCTAAGGTAGCTTATGTAGCTTGGCAGCGATTTATAGGTGACTCCCTGGGTCCGGTGTTATTAGTTCATTAGACGATGATGGTATGTGCTTCGGTTTGTGGGCTTATTAAGCCTCCAGCTGGACACTGGTGAACAGTACTGGTCTGTTGGGGCAGTGCAAAAGACAAATTCCCTACGAATCATTTAATTAACCTGAATGACAGAGTGATTTGTATATGAAACGGTATTTTGAGCATGAGATAATAATTTGTGTGTGGATACACTGAGAGAAAACGGTATGGAAATTTATGGCTCGGAAAGGTTTTGTTACATGCGGGGACGCAAAGCGGTGTGTTGTGTCCACTTTGTGAAATGAACAAAGTTATTTATTGTTCTTGAGCTGACATCTTTGGATGATAAATGGTCGGCAATGGTGTGTAAATAACTTACGCGTAGAGAGTTTGAAAGGTGTTAGTTAAGATGTTTAAAAAAAAAGAAACTGCTGACAGCACCATTGTATTGACTTATAGATCTTGATGGCAATACTGAGACTTATACATTGCTTACTTGTTGAACGCAGCCTTTACTTACTTCTTAACGAACATTATTTATGCGAATAACTTGTTTGTTTAAAATTTTCCTTTTAACTAATTGAAGTTTTACGTTTCAATAAAATCATCCTAATTTAGACTTAACTATTATAAAACTCGCGTTTCATTTCAAAGTTGAACAACATTATGCTATAAATTCCTCTAATTGAAGGCGCTGTCATATTAGTTACTATAAAAATGTTCTTTTTACTTTCTTTTTCTGTAATAGTCGAAATATTCAACCGCAATCTGCTTTTGAAGTTTATGAACGAATTCGATTAAAAATGCGTTCAGAGGACCAGTTAACGAACTGCATTATCATTACTTTATTTCTTCGGTTATTTTCTTGAATAGTTCATGTTTGTTCTTTGTATAAAAACTGTCTGTTGTCACTCAGAAGTCAGAAAAGACTTGACTTAAGAGAGGTCCTGATAATAACGTTTTTTTCACTTGGTGGCAGGTGGCCCTTATGCTAAATATTCGCCTTTCTTATTTGAAAGGGAACGGGTTCATATTTTACTGTCACTTCGGACGGTTTTATCCGGCTTCTTATATGGTCTTTTGATTCGATCCCCGAATGCCTTACACAAAAATATAAATTGCTCCATATGAAATGCCTGAGATCTTACTCGATGTGTACCTACCTTACCTACGCAGCGCTGCAGCTTCGCGTGTATCTGTCATATTAATGACAAACACTTCCAGCGCTGGTATAATAATGTCGATTTGTTAAAATTTCCAATTCCCTACCAGGCATCCGTTCTTTGCAGCTGTGTGAAAGTCGACGCGGAAGCGATTGGAAAAGGTTCCCAAAAGAACCATACTCCTGGAAAACTGAGTAGGTCTTCTGTTACCCAGCAGCAAATGCAATAAACAAATAATGTTGTTCGCCCCAAAGTTTATGTGGTACCCATGCCGGCCAACTATTAGTACCGCGGTCTGGATACCTACCTACCTACTACATGTACCTACAATAATGTTCGCTTCTTCATCAAAATTTATATGGCCGCTAGGCGATTATGCAAATTAAATGCGGACTCACCACCAGCCGCAATGTTAGCATTAGGCGTAATCGGAAATAATCATTATTAATTAGATGTATTGAACGATAGAATATACCAACACAACGAACCCGCATATAGTAGTGCTGTCGAATTGCTAATTAAATATTCTGACACGTTCGGAAGATGCTATGAGATGTTGCTGGTGCGCCCAGACAGTGACGATGGAGTCTGACTCTATTCAGAGTCGCCATGATTTATGGTATGCGATTCTAATTAAATATCGATACTGGCGCACACTCACTGTGTACGCGGCAGATTTAATCGCAGATTTAATCGCAGATTTACGATCCCTATTGCAGTTGGAATAGTTGGCGGAGCCTGCACGTTATGGTTTGTGTATTCCCATGGAGTATGAGGGTTTTGGTTTATGGCAACGGAAGGCTTAATCAAATGTTATAGCTACTCAAAATGGATCTCAGATTTAGGTTTACATATCAACGGAATACGCTAGGATATTTGTGCGAAATTAGGAGTCTTGTGTTGCTCTTTTTGTAATCCAACAACTGAGTACATTATAATGGCTGCATCCAACGCTTGAACTTGAACCGAAGTCGGAACTAAGAGTAGGTGACGAGCAAAGTGCCGCATCACAGCTGTTTGGTTTCTATAGTCAATCAAAAAAAAAAAAAAACAATGAGGACGCTTTGAATCACAAATTTTGAGAACGTTTATTTTTCTGTCATGTCCATTGCTTTGACGGATATGTCAATGCAATACACAGAAAGAATAGTTCAATCCACCAACATTTCCGCCTTGAAAAAATGCACATTTTTTAAATTTAGTGTTCCTTTTTCGTTCCTTTGCTATTTGGTTACCTATATTTCATTTCGGTGAGCGAATTCTCTCGCAATGAGAGAAATGTGACATATTGCCAATAATGAACCAGAATGTAAGGGAACATACCTTTATAAAAAAAAAATTTACATCTACCACAACTGCCAAAAAATCTAGTACAAATGGTTAAGATTTAATTTTTTTATATATAGAGCTCGACATTAGTTTATCGTGGCGCTAGTCCCATAGCGGTCAATGGACGACAGGTAATATTTACCGAACTTTGCCTTAAAATGACGTAAAACAGCTGTGCAAACTATATTATGGATCATTTAAAGTGATTAAGATAAAAAAGATTGATTTTTCGTCAATGGACTCTTAAGACGAAAGACAATACGTCAGCCAGCTGTCAGACTTACTAAACTCACTTCAAAGTCATATACCCATAACGATAAGCATTTCTGTGTGGGATACATGGTTAAATCCTGTCAGAAGCCTTGTGAGATGTTTCAAAGGTTTATTCTGTAGAGGATTGCTTGTGTTTTTTGACACTCATAGTTTATACCACCAATTTGAAACAGCGTGCTTGGCGCAAGCAGATGCAAACTAAAGTTGGAGAGGAGTTGCCAGCAATACGTTAAATTAAGGCGCCTGCTTACTGTATCCCTAGACAGCTGCTTATCTATGGATATGTATAGGCATCGGTTTATACTCTTAAAAAATGTGCCGTTTCCCTCCATCCTCCATTAAAGTTCTCGACAGGATAATGTTACACCTTAAACTCTGGTATCCCTCAACGATCGGCCCTCTCTTACCCATTCCTTCTAAGAGTTAATTAAACAAAATTATCTCATTTCTCATCCTAGCTGTTAGATTACAATCTTTACCTTACAAAAGCTTAAAACAAATAGCTTGCTTTAACCTATAAACCCTAATTAGAATTACAAACCTTTCACGCCACTAGGACCATTAATTCAAATTGATAGCGCAGAACTTCTTCACGCATTTCTCTTCCATTCATCACGTCAGTATAACAATCTGTTTGTTCTTTAGCTAAAGCTCAAATTAATTCCATTGTCGACAATTTACTCCTGTCATCCTCCCTTGCACCTTTTGTTCTGTTGTGACTTGTATTGTAACCCTACTAACAACGAGAAGCCAGCCAATGAGCATATGTACTCCCACGTCCGTGGTGTGACGTTAAATGCTTAATGAGCGCAAACAATACCAGCTGTACGCACTTTCACGGTCAGTTTAATAACAAACACGCATCAGTTAAGGGGGCCGCCACCACAAGAACTCATTTCCGCTTGGGTTACTTCCCCTCATTAATAATGAACCCCATTTCTGCTTCTATTTCAGTTTTGGAGTTCCGACAAGGATACACACAGCCGTCTTGAGTCTACAATTTTCGAGGATCTCGATCGATACTGTTGGCAACAGCAACAACAGCATCACCATCAACAGCCACAAGCATCACATCATCAAGCACAGCCGTCACAAGCTTCACAACAATCTCAACAGCATCAGCAACAGTCGCATCACCAGTCACAACAGCTGTCCTCGCCGGTGGTGACACCTTCCAGCAGTTCACAAAGCACCAGCAGTCAAGCTGGCTCTTTAGTTGGTGGCGGTAGTACATCGGTTGGCAGCACCGATAATACCGATGGACAAATTTACACCCTGACAGTATTAAATGGCAATGAGCCGTGGCTGAAGCGTGATCCTGACGCTCAGCTACCGCCAACACTCGATCTGGACTCGTTACTGGGCAACTTTCCTGGCTATATCAAGTCGGAGTATCCCTTCGATGACAGTGGATTCAGTACAGATGGGACAAAAGATGCGGAGCAAGTACACCAATCACAGCGAGCACATCATCTACATAGTGTGGTGACACAGAGCACGATACCGCCGGTCACAACAATTGCAACAACAAATAGTACAACACAGTTGGCACAGTTCCAAAATAACAACAACGACTGGCATATGGCGGACAATAACACCGAGCAGGTATGATTAAAGTGACCGTTTGCCACTTGTTTCCTGATCTTTAATCGCTATATATCTTTTCCAGAACTCGGCGGAATCCCTGCTGCGAAGTGCTCTACAAGGCAAGGGCTACTCCAAAGGTCTACACTTACAAAACGGTATTACGTTACTCCCTCCGTCGCCTTCGGTGAAGGATGAAGAGCTGCGCCGAGTTCTTTTCCCATCAGAAGCTGTAAGTTATTCAAAAGTCCTTCCATACAACATTTGTGACTATTTTATGTTTTTATTCTTTAAGGACTCTCTCGCCTTTGCCGACTCAACGCTAACTGCCCAAATATTTGACGATAGCCAGGGCATAGGCAACTCGACTACGTCCTCGTCATCCTCTCATTCGCATGTGCATGCGGTGGCACAATCGCAACTGCAGCAGCAGCAGCAGCAATCGACAAACCCCTCAAATTCTAGTTCCACAAATCAGAGTACAAGCGCACAAACGACAGCAACGACGGCTGGCATCATAGTCGACGACATGTTCCTATCTCTGGAGTCCGCCTTCACCGATGATTTTGAGAAGATCAAACGGATCGCCAACGAGGTTCAACAATTCTGCTCGGGAAGCGACTATCCCGAGGTGATAATGGAGATCACAGCCCCGCAAAATTGTGTCCAACTACAATCGCCCCAGCCGCCACAACCGCCGCCACCGCAACCACTGCAGCCTGAAGTGTCCACGTCAAGTACCAGCAGGCCGACAAGTAAAGGTGGAACAAAGAAATACAAACGTTCAAATATGAACCCCAGCAACCATAACAATAACAACAACAATAACTCAAACATAGCCAATAACAACAACACAAGTAACAACAGCAGTCCGACGCATTGCAATGGCCAGCGCAAGGAGCGCTCGCTGCACTACTGTTCAATTTGTTCGAAGGGCTTTAAGGATAAATATTCAGTGAACGTGCACATCCGTACCCATACTGGTGAGAAGCCATTCGCTTGCTCACTCTGCGGGAAGAGTTTCCGACAGAAGGCTCACCTGGCGAAACACTACCAAACGCACTTGGCTCAGAAGAGCAACGGCAACATCGTGAAAGGTGGCAGCAAACACCAGCGTTCATCAGCTTCATCCGCTGCAGCAGTAGCTTCATTGGCTGTTCAGCAACGCCAACTGAGTCCAAATGCACCCACCACACCTACATCGAACGGACCACTGTCATCGCCTGTCCTGCCGCCTGCGAATGGCCTACTAGCGAACAGGTAGAAAACTGCTTGCCATCCTTGCGGTTTTAATCGTGTCGCAATTGTTCCTAGTTAAATTGTATTTTTTATTTTGTTTTTAAATAATTAATGGACACACATCAGTGTTGATTCGATATACATATATTATTATTTTTTTTTTTAATTCAAAATGTGATGTGATTTTTTTTTAACTTTTAGAAACATTTACAGGACAGTTTGCAAGAGGTTTGCTATAATTTGTTGTTCGGTTTTATGACACCTTTGTCGGTATCTATATCCTAAGAAGGGTTTTGTAGATCAGCGCAGCGATCGAGTCAACAGGTGTATTTCGATTTTCGGATTATGTTAGCTCGATTTTGTTACTTGCGAAAAAAAGCATTGCAACTTAAATCGGCCTGTGTCTGGTACATTTTGAGTCAATATTGGCTGTCAGATTAATCGTTTTCAAGGGGCGAAATAAAAATCCGGAACCCGAACAAAACTGTATTTTTCTACGGCCGATGGCCAGAACCCAATTTTTCCCTATTTATACAATTCTCTCCAGTAAAATATCAAAATTCAAAAATTTCCCCTCTTCTTTCCATTCAAGTGAACAAAGACAAACAACTCAGTCAGTTTCAAATTGAAGTTTGACACCGATTTTAACGATTAATGTTCTAGAATCGAATATATAAAAAGCAAATACTTTCTCAATCGTTATTGTTATGCTATTACATTTTTTTTTCAATTATGAATTTGTAGTTCGAGAACAACAAAAGACTATTAAAAAGAGTAGGTTCTTTGTTTTGACGTTTCAATCGTCAATGACATTTTGTGCAGACTTGTGTTTACTGCCTATAGGTTCTTCTTCTTCGAACGGTATGTTTTGTATTTTGTGGATCTACTACTCTTTTGAACAATCTTCTTTCTTTTTATGAGGTAGGTATTGTTAAAATACAATCAACCTTAGCTTTTCACACCAAGCCCAAAACCGGGTTTTCGCAAAAATCGAAAACAAATGTTTTTCAATAGGTACATATTTCAATTTTCAAAACGAGTCGTTTGCACTTGTTTTCCACGAAAACACCACGAAAACAACTTCCAATCGTTGGGTTATTGGAACAAACACACCTTTTGCAACGTTCATCAAAATGGCTGACCAAACAAATGTCACAACTCACAATTTAAAATCATTTTCCACATTTTATTGATGGGCTAATATTATTTTGAAATGCATTAAATTAGTTTTGTTTGTCAATTAATGAGATCGAAATTTGTAATCACAAAAGTTTGCACCGAATTTTAAAGACTAGTGTCTCACAGCTGATTGAAACGTCAAACGAAATCTAGTTGGTGGTTGGTGTGAATGCATCGACGAGTTTTTTGGGCTTGGTGTGAAATGCATATAAGCTAACTTCACTGTATGCTTTTGTTTATTGCGGGAGTAAGTGAGCACAATCAAATATTTAGTACCCTGAACACAAAAAAATATATTTTCCACATATGCGAACTGTGAACTCAGTCACGTATTTCTTGAATTAATTCGTCTGCTACCCCTCCATAAACGTTCTTTGACCGATCTAAGACGGCCAATATGAGGGTGCTTTTTGTCTAGGGCTGAGGTTAGCTCGCCGGATCGCCAAAGTCTTTCCTAAAGAAACACTAACTTTAGTTTTCAGAGGAGTTTCCTTTATTACGATTTTATTTTATTCTTAGTTTACAATTGATATTTCCAACAATTTTTATTTAACGTTTATAATAATTCTACAAGGATTATAAATGGCTTCTAAATATAATCCACGATTAACGGCAGCAGCGATGTCAGCGGTTCGGTCCTCGGTTGTAGCTCTGGTGGGCGTAAGTTCTGGCCCCGGCGGTCAGTCTCGGCGGTCTTCAAGTCTGTCTTTCGACAGTCTCGGCGATCTTCAAGTCTGTCTTTCGACAGTCTCGGCGGTCTTCAAGTCTGTCTTTCGACAGTCTCGGCGATCTTCAAGTCTGTCTTTCGACCGTCTCGGCGGTCTTCAAGTCTGCCTTTCGACAGTCTCGGCGGTCTAGATACTAGAACGTCCCTAGTGTTTATGCTCAGTTTGACAAAACGTACCAATCATTTTTACCCCATTTTGTGGCTATTTTTGTAACGTATAAAAATGATTTAAATAAATCCTGTACACAATTTTTTTTTTAAGAAGAATCAACCCAAATATTACTTTACAAAAATAATTTTTAAATTTAACAGAAATGTTTTGCAATTTTTGGAAAGAACGAATTAACTATCGTTTATGTGTTTCCGGCTTAAAAAAAAAAAGGAAAATTTCGTAAGCATGTTGTTCAATCCGTTTCCGTAGTTTTTCAATGCAAGATGTTTTAAAAAATACGTTGTCCCTGCCAGATAGCTGAACATTCCTTAAAATGTTTGTTCCCGAAATTTTAAGCAATTTAACCTTTCGTAGAGTTCATCGTCTTCCAGTCTTCCAAATATAATATACAGGACCTTTTATAAACTTTGATTCTTTTCGGAGAATCTATTTAAATTATACTGCTGGCTATTTAAGAAAGTAACAAGTCCCCTACTCACCGAATCGTTAAACGACCGCTCAACGGTTGACTAAATGGTATTTATTAGTCTGATAATAAATAAATATACCTACTTTCGTGCAAACCTTAAACTGCTCCCACAATGTTTATTCATACAATTTAAAAATAACAACTCTATAGACAGTAACTATCAAACTAAAAATTCATATACTCAAATGAGGCTTCAGAAGTTGCAATTTTGTTGAAAATAAAATGAGGAAAATTAAAACATTTACATAAATACAGCACAATTTTTTCTAATTAATTCAAATGCGTATACAACGAAAAAGAATTTAAAAATATACATGTTACATGTATACTGTATTATTTTTTTCATTCCCGCTTTCTCAAAACAAGAATGTGCCAAAAATAATAAACGAAGCTTAAATGGTGATAAATAAATTTACATTTTTGATATTTAACAAAATATACACGTGTATACATACAAACAATAAAAATGAAACTAAAAAGAAAAAAAAACTCAAAATAGCATCGGTATCGCCAAACATGTTGCTCAAAGTAACTGATTATTCCATTTTTATGCGTTATATTTAGTTTAACTTGTAAGAGCTTAGCTTATGTTAAATAATTACTTTCTTTTCGTTCTTGTACTATTTATGTTGTATATTTTTGTTTTTAACTATGTATTTAGTTTTATAATTCACCCTTGCCATTAAAAAAGAAAATGAATTAAAAATAATATATATGGATAGATAGATCTTTAAAAAAATGTAAAAAAAAAAAACAAATTGATTTCAATTTCTCGTCGATGTAAATGTTTGTATTTTGATGAGAAGTTTTTATTGTTATTAGCTTAACTTACTTTTTAATATTTATTTTTGTATTGATATCCTTCTATTGACGTATAGATAAAAGAGGTTTAAATAGCAATACTCATTCTGTCTTCCTATTCACAAAATTTATAAATATTAAACAAAGAGAAAACATTATCAACATACTGCCATTGTTTGTGTAATTCAATTTATGTTATAGTTTTTTTTTTTTTTTTGATAGATATCACATAATTTTAATATATTTATTGAATTTTGTTTGTGTATAGTTTTGATTATGTTTTGAATTATTAGCTTTAAACACAAAAAGAGATAGCAAAAAATATATACGGATGACACAAAGCAACGAAATGTTTGTGTGTAGCATTGAAAACAATATTGTGGCTGTTTATTGAAATCATATCGAAAATTAGAAAATTATTTTCAAATGTCAATGTTTTAGAAGTATTTTTGTATAGATGAAATCTAATTAAGTGTACAACTTGAAATGTTCTTTTTCTATTTTCGAATCTTGTGTTCGAAGGTATGTTATTTTGTTTAGTTTTTTTTTTAAATGTCTTTTAATTTATATAAACAATATATCGTTACTTTTTTACATACCTTAATACTCTTTTGAAGGCAGCACATTTTGTCTGTTAATAGGTTAAGTTTAATTTAAAATTGTTGATAAGGCAATATGAGTATACATTAGTTGAATAAATAAATGTTTTTTACAACAAAATTGAAAACAAAATGCGTTTTTGGTTTTTATGGAGACTGCGATTAATGCTTAATATGTGTCATGTGTCTTCGCGTCGATATGAGGGGAAAAAAGAACCGAAATGAATAATAACCGACTTGCTTCAGCTTTCAAAACCGACTCGCCGCTTATATTTCGGTCTGTTTGGAGCTTCAGGATCATTTCGCCCAATCAGCAGTCGTTGCTGGCCCGTGCCAGAGGGCAATAGCTTTTATGGGGCAACAATGCTGAGCTATTACAAGAAACTCGTTTGTTTATAATAGCCAGCATCGACCTCGAGATTCCTCAAAAGGAGACATAATGCTAGGCGCAACATATGCACAACCAGGATGTGCTTAAAAAGTATATTTACAGTTCGTCAATAGTAATCATTTCGAGCCCGATCTCCGGCAAACGCTTGTGGAAGCACCGTGTCTTTTCTCTATATGTATATGTACATATAAAAATTAGCTGATATAACAAGTTTATAAGAAACATTCGTATTTGAGAAACGAACTTTCATTCACAAAACCGACTGTTGAGAAGAAAATTTCAGGCATATAAGAAACTTGAATGTTTTTATGTGTAATAAATTATTTTTCTTATGTGGATCAACCGTTCTTTTCATATAAAAATCATCATTTCTTATATCAGTTGTTTTTTACACATACCTATAAGTAAAGTGACCATACATCCTTTACAGTCCCGTTTTTGAAGTCTCTGTCCCGCGGCCATAGCTGTCCCGCTAAACGTCCCGCTTTTCCAACTTTCGTAAAAAATGTCCCGCTTATAGGTACTACTTTTGTAAAAATGTGTGCATGTTTCTACAATTCTTAAAATAAAGCAATTTTATGAATTATTATCCCTGTGCATATAAATTGGAGCATATAAAACAAGCGTAAGAGCTGTTAAAGGAAGAAAATGAGCTCATGTAGGTATACTCCATCTTATATGAATAATTATTGTCAGTTTTGTTGCTTGTAGTCTGTCACTTTTGAAACGAAAACAAGACAATTTGCTGTGTAGTGAAGTATATTGGAGGGATATTTGTAGATAGGTAAATAAAAACTAACTCAAATGTTAGCACAATACCTACTTATCATCGCATCATTATACATAAATAGAAATAGAATGGCATCCACTTCAGCAGCAGCAAACAAAAAGTGCAGGAGGACAAAGTGACATAATTCGCCATGTCGGAAGACAAAAACATGAGTCCAAAGTAATGGACTCGGCCGCATCAATACAGTTATGAAGTATAATTTTTTTTTTTTAAATAAATATGTCATTTGACGTTTATTTTACGTACTATTCTATTGTTTTACTAAAACATAACCTAATTTCAACTCCCTTCGAAATTTTGGAAATGTGTCCCGCTTTTATTTCAAGTAAATCTGGTCACTTTACTATAAGAAACATTTAGGTAGGTTTCTTACTACCTGTCATTAAAGGCGTTAGGATGAGATGGACCCACAAATCGTAAAAATCCAAGTAAGCAAACACAAAAGTTCCAGCGAATATCATTTGTGCAATCAAGTTATAAATTATAATACTGATAATAATTTCCAGTGCTTATTCAAATCATCCGAGTGCCATTTTGTTTCGCAGGAATGCGAAATTTCTATGCAAATATGGATCCCACCCCATACTTAAGGTTAGGTAGTGTGGCCTATTATATTTTTAGTACTGTACCTGCATCCCTTTAATTTTCATATGATCTTTTCCATTTTTTTTTTTTTGGTTGCAAAAATTGAACTTGTATTTGCTTCTGTTTAACCTTATCTATAACTACGAATAGCATTCACTTGTTATGGGTACGACGTGCGATCTGACAAATCTTGGGAAAATGTCAGTAAATTGATAATTTCGTATAAACACAAAATGGTTGCCGGAAGTGCCTAGAGCGATGCAATTTTTTGGTTTTGTTTTCAATGAAAAACAGCAAGAAACAAAATCTAAAACATTGTTTTCTTAACATACAATTACCAATGTCTTTGAATTATTAAATGTACCTCAGTTTCTGTTAGCTGATTTCAAGAACTTCGTGAAGGACTCGGTATTTAGTCACAGTACATTTCTCACCGTTATCAGCGGATAACAAAACATCTATACTGGGACAATGCAGACAATTTGCAATTCGCAGCTTTATCAATACAGCAATACACCTACTTCAGAAACCAAGTCACAGATAACAAGGGCACAATGGGCTACTTTAAGAAGCCGCAGTGCAAGAGCCCCTTAAAGGCTCTCCCGCCTCATAATCGATCGGTAACAACCTCATCAGTAGCTAGACAACTAAAAACAAAAAAAAAGTTTAAGTGGGCATGTAGAAAATAGTGGATCAACAGCAAATCGGGCATTGTAATTGAGTTCACAAAACTCGCAACGACACGGAAAAATGATAAGCCCGTGCACTGTAAAAAGTTATTACTTATTACACTCGCAAATCCAGACATCGTTGTCGCTTTCTGGGCGATGATTCTACTACGAACCATTGAGATCCATGACTGCAAACGTGTGCTCATAATATATTTTACAAACTAGTGCGCCACTAAGTACTGCTGATGATTATATACGATAGGCTAGAAAATGTTGGATTACAAAGTAGATCCTATACAATATTAGCAGAAAGTTTGTACACTCCTGGACGATAAGGACAATTATCCAGCATGCAGCTTAAAAAAAACATCCACAGTGGAGCCTGGTTTATGCATTCATCGCCCGTTGTCTGAAGAGACAAGCTACTTCGGTTCCATCACTCAATCAGGAATCCTGCAAACTCTGTACTAAGCGAGTTCGTTATAACCCACCACTAGGGCATAATGCGCTGCACCTGAAATCACTTCCAACACTACATCAACTCCAAATACAAACATTTTTCTCTTATTTTATATAAATTTTATTATTTTTCGAATAAAAATTAAAGACGGCTCACATGTCAACTCTTACAGGGCCTTTGGTGGCTCTGCAACCTCATCAAGAGGCTTAATTGGTGGAGGAATTTTGTATTCTGTCTCTGGGGTCTCGTAGATCTTCTCCTCCTTGGGCTCAACAACGGAAACGTTGTCTGGCAATGGCTTCTTGGGGCCAATCTTGTTCTTGGGATCGTACGGCAACATAATCTTGACCTTGATACCCAACACTCCTTGACGCAGCAACACATGGCGAGTGGCGGTTTCCACGTAGTCATTGCATGGATCACCAGAATGGATCATCAAACCATCAACGAATTTCATTGACTTGGCACGTTGACCACGCAATTTACCGGACACAACGACTTCGCAACCCTTGGCGCCGGACTCCATGATGAAACGGAGAACACCATAGCAAGCACGACGAACAGCCAATCCTCCGGTCAGCTTGTAACGCAACGATTCTGCTTGAGCAATAGCGCACAAACCACGAGTAGCAACCTTCTCGGCGTACAATTCAATACGGCCGGCATCAAAGTTGAAACGCTTCTGGACCATGGCGGTCAATTCACGGATGCGACGTCCCTTCTCACCCAAAACTTGTTGGGTTTTGGTGGCCATGATGATGATTTCTGTGCGCGCTGGGGTGACACGCACCTCAACACCGGAGTAACCATCTTCGGCGAGTTCACGAGTGAGGAACTCGTTAAGTTCTGCCTTGAACATGCCATCGGCAACGAACTGTGAATGAAAAATAATTTAAAAAAAAAAAATTAAACTTTGAAACAACTCAATCAACAATTTTTTGCACTTTTAGGTTAGCTCAGTTAAACACAAAAAAGAACACAATTTCACAAGGTTTTTGGACACAAATTTATGTTACATCGGTAGCACGAAAGCTACTCTACAGAATTTAAGTATTTTTAAATTGATATTTCTAGTTTTACCTTGCGTTTTTTTGAAATATTCAAGCTCATGTTTGTTTTATACGACTCTCACAGAACGTGGTCAAAAAGAAAGAGGGAGCCCAGCGTTATCGACAATATGGCGTTTTCACATTTTTGAACAGCCTACCGACATGGCACAACCCATGTCAATTCACAGTGATGCCAAGTTTCTATTTAATTAAGTGTCGGTAAGTAGCGCGTTAGGCTAAAAAATGATGTCTGAATATTTACTTTAAAAATGTGAGGTGCTAGAGAAAAAATTAGTCAGCATTTTGTTCTAGAGTTCTTATACTAGTTCTAGTACCTACTAATGTGAGGTATTTTTCGCAGATTTTTCTACCTTTTGTCTTTTATCCATATGCAACTGTAACTTGTTTGGAGTCGAAATCATGACTATCATGACAGTTTTGTCTGCTAAGTTTTTTCATCGAATTCAAACACAGTTGTCATAATTAAAACTGCAACGAAGGAGATGCTAATTTACTCAGTTAATCAACGGAATTAATAAATGCTATATATTAGGTTCATTCGCGTACGTGGCTTAAATTTAACGTAATCGATATAAATCAATCGCAATCGCACAAAGTCTATACACGATCTCATCAAAAATGACAGAAAAAGAGAAAATTAGCATCTTAGAATTAGCAATTAGAAACTGAAGTATGTGTAACATAATTTTCTTAAATTTTTTGTATACTTACTGACATCTCTAGCTATACCATGTTTCCATTCGTAATACATTTGTTCTTTCTAAATCTATGTTTTATAAAAGTTTTGCGTTTATTACCTGCTGCTGTTGTCTGTGGTACCAATTATTGCCAGTTTGTGTTCAAATTAAATTTGAGATAGGTAGGTATACCTAATTTATTATTAAACTTTTTGATTCTTGTTGCGTCCTGAATGTTCACTACAAAAATATTAAAATAAACACATATCTTGCAGTTAACCATTCCCAATCAGTTCAAGCAATTTCAAGTTTTATGATTGACGGGAGGGATTTAATATGTCTAATCAAAGTATTTTTCTTTCAAAGTTAATACAAAAACGACAACAATCTTTAATATCAAAAAAATGCCTGTGCAAATGTAACGCTTGCCTTAATGATTGAACTCGTTCACTGCTCTACTTCTGCATATCCATACTGATGTACCTACCTTACCAACAGTAGAGCCGACTCGTTCGCCAAAAACCATTGCAGCTTGTTGAAACAGCCATGTTTCTTCTTTTTTTCAATTGAATTGCTCCCGAGAAAAGTTACAGTCGGCACTTTGAGTGTTCGATTCTATAATAAATTTTCAAGATTAAACTGTTAAAAGTATTAGTTAAAAGAATGTCGGAACGCGCTGGTAAAAAATTAGCCGAACTTAAAGTGGCCGATCTTAAGGAGGAGCTCGAAAACCGCAAATTAGACACGGTGGGACCTAAGGCCGCATTACTGGAGCGTTTAGAAAAGGTAATAGGCCGACGCCATTTTGCTTTTCTCATCTTTTCAAGGAAATTGCGAAATTATTAATATTTGTTTATTGCATTTTATGTATTAGGCATTAAAATCTGATGGTGAAGATCCAAGTACATATGTATTTGATAAGAACGCCATCAAAAAAATCATCCCAAAAGAAGAACCACTCGATATAGATGAAGAGGAACATGTCGAGCAGCTTGATCATGAAAAGGACGATGATGGCGATGATGATGATGTAGTTATTGACGAGGTGGGAGAAGTCGACGAAGTGGAAATTAATGAGGTAAGTAAAGCTATTCAATTTCAATAGAAGGAGTTATTTTTGTTAAAAGATCGGTCACTAGAAAATAAGGGATGACCTATTCGCAGGTATACATATGGATCAATAAATTGCCCTATATGTAGGTATATCCACATAGTTACGAAAAGTAAACGAAGTAGTTGGTGCGCATGATTTTATCTCCTATACTTTTATCTACACAAACGAAAAAAAAAAACCTACTTGATGCTGGTTAAACTTCGAACTTTCAGTAGAATTGTGAACTAAAGTGGTGTTTCTGGTATTTGTATACTCAATGCATGAATTCAGTCTGTACACGTACGAAATGCCGGGTAGAGAAGTCTAAATCTCGTCAGTTCCTACACTGTTTGGAACCAATTCTGGAAATGTCGGCTTTTCAATGTGCACTTCATGAACATCTGTTAGAAGTATATGAATAGCATAAAAGTATGGTCAATCATCTGCGTCCGACTGTAAAATGTATCAAATGGTACACGTTCCTTCTATCTAGTCCCAATAGTTAAATATGTATTATTTTATCAGTTGAGTTCAACACTATATTTCCATTAAGGTCTCTACTACTCACTATCATATATATGGCTAAGTGCAATATCATGCTTTCGTCTAAAACAAATTTGTGTGTTAAGTATCTACCAACATGGTTTATTTTAAGTGCATACTATGACCACAATTTCTTTTCGACACCGCCAAAGATATTAGTAACCACAGAATGTGTCCCGTCAGGTGGGTGGTTAGCCTTATAGCTCTCGAGACGTCCGTCGGTCTTTTTTTAAATTACATTTGAGGTTTATTACAGCAGATAAGGTTAACAAGATTGTCTTCCTCCCCACGACAAGTTTTCCTTCAAGCCAAAGAATTTTTCTAAAGAAGACTAACGTAATCGCTAGGAACATACCAGGGTAGGCACAGTAGGCTCCTTTGAGAATCCGCAGTGCCTGAGCCCCCTGTTCGCTCTCCCGCTTCCTAATCTAATGTAATGGCCCCTTTGATACATAGGTGCTTCTCTTATGTGTTCATCGTTCAATTCGTAGAGGTGATCTCGCAATCTTCTCGAAAAAGCCTGTTGACACCTCCTACTGACCTCTGTGGTACCTATTAGTTTGTTTTGAAATTAAATTCGAGGTACATAATTGTTAAACTTTGTTGTTCAGAAAAAATCAAAATATGTACATACCTATGTATATGTATAAAGAAAACACTGAATGAAATATCATTTATAAAATGTGACATTATTGCCAAGTCTAGTGGTAGTGGAACTGAATACATTCTAGTTGAATTACGGGACAGTAATACCAAATGTATTGTTGCATGTGCTTATAATAACAAAAGAAGTAGCTTTTTCACGTCTTTCTTTTCAGTAATTTCTGAATATTGTGCACTGTATGAACACATAATTATTTGTGGTGATTTCAATACCAACTTACTGAAAAACGATTCACTTTCCTTTCAGATGAAGGATTCTGTTTCCTCAGTAGGAATGGAAATAGTTAATTATACCTACCCGCGCCAAATAAATTACCTAGTCTTCTCGACCTCACTGTTGTTTCTTGTCCATCGCTTGTTCTTTTGTTTGATCAATTATCATTTGATATTTCAGATCATGATTTACTTTTCTGTACTTATGATATTAATTTGTCAACTGCCATCCCTGACACTTTCACATTTAAAGATATCAATTCCATCGATCTCAATGGCCTTTCGGCTCCCTGGGAACAATGTCGATTAACTGCTGATCCAAATGAAAAAGTAAGGTTGTTTCAATCAATATTAGTAAAATTGTATAATGAATGTGTTCCAATTAAGACTGTTAAAATTCAAAACAAATCATATCCGTGTTTTACGTCTGAGGTTATTAGTTCTATAAAAACTAGGAACAAATTGTACAGCAAATGGAAGCATAGACCGTCTGATGTAAATTGGTCTGCATATAAATCGGCGCGTAATTCCTCGACTTCTACTCTGCGTGTATCAAAGAAAAACTATTACGCCTATAAATTGAATACTTCCCTTCCTGTGAAGAAACTTTGGAGGAACTTGCGAAAAATTGGTATCTCCAGCGGTAGCAATGATTCTAAATGTGATCTTGATCCGGATATACTAAATAATTTGTTTCTAGGCAATTATCCCACTGATACTAGTTTTGCTTCTAATCACTCACTATACTCTTTAAGCTCTGTACCAATACTTGAGGATTTTGTAGTAGCCACTGAAGTTGCTGAATGCATAGCGGCTATAAGGTCCAATTCCATAGGAGAGGATGGCCTTCCACTACGTTTTATCAAACTTATTTTACCCCAAATTATTTCGCATCTCACGCATCAACTAACCATCTTCTCCTGCTGACTTTAGACCGATAAGCATTCTTCCATGTCTGTCGAAAGGCTTTTGAGAAAATTATGGCCAAGCAGATAATGAAGCATTTAACGCTCAATAAACTGCAATCCGGTTTCAGAGCTAATCACAGCTGTTCAACAGCTATGATTAATTTATTTGAAGAGATTAGGCAAGACTACGACAGGGGTTATGTTTCGTTGCTTTGCTTGCTGGACTTCTCAAAGGCCTTTGATAATGTAAATCATAAAATTCTGTGTTGGAAGCTTAGGAAGAACTTTGGTTTCAGTGAAAGACCAGTAAAATTGATTGATAGTTTTCTTTCTGGTAGATCGCAAAGAGTTATATCTGGTGAACGTCTTTCCTTTTCAAAAGCAATTTAGCAGGGAGGGCCTCAAGGGTCAATATTAGGACCGATACTCTTCTGCATGTTCATAAATGACCTCCCATCAGTATGTAAATACGCTTCTGTACATTTATATGCAGATGATGTCCAATTACGACTAGCCAAACCATTCAGCAATCTAAATGAACTTGTTCTTTGTATGAACAAGGAGCTACGACAAATTCACACTTAGTCAATAGCTAAAGTGTTACTACTTAATCCATCAAAATCCCAAGTAATTCCCATTTCCAAAAGTAATTTTAATTTGTGTCTTTTACCTGAGGTATATCTAAATAACAACAAAATTAAAGCTGTTGAGTCAGTCATTAGTCTTGGCTACACAATTAACCGAAACTTTTCTGGTTATAATCATACCAATGTGATTATTGGTCGTATCTATGGATGTCTACGCAAATTTTGGATAAGTGCTTATTTTACTCCACAGGAAACACGACAAAAGCTGGTAGTGGCATTAATCATACCACCAATAACGTATGCTGAGGTGGTCTATAGCAGTCTAGACTCGTTATCCCAACGTAAACTTCAAGTTGCCTTTAACGACGCAGTGCGTTATGTTTATGGCGTTCGAAGATATGACCATATCTCTATGTTAGCTAGGGGCTTAATTGGTAGCACCCTGCAAGGATACATCAATGCCAAGAATTGTATCTTTTTACATAAAATTATCATAAAATTATAAATACTAAATGTCCGTCTTACTTGTATAACAGACTTAATTTCACTCGCTCCTCAAGATCTACCTATTAGCCTTATTTCCTTTCGTTGCAAATATCTTAATTCTTCACGTTTATTTTTCGTTCATACTGCCAGACTTTGGAACTCTTTACCCCCGCAAATTAAAAACATTTCAAATCCCTCATGTTTTAAAAGTGCAATCCTGCAACATTTTTCCAACCCATTCCACCAAATCTGAACCTTCAATATCACCTCCCTTCCTAATTCAACCTCTCACTCCATATCTCACCTCTTAGAATAAGATGCATAATAATTGTAAACTAGATTTAAGAATTTAAATTTTTTCTGAAGCTAACAGACTAAGGCCCGGTTTGTTCAATCTTGGTTATCTTAAATCGGAGGTTATTCCAGCTGGTAACCAGCGAATGTGTTTGTTCAGGAAAATTTTAACCAGAGAATCAGTGATTTGGTTAGTTAACCAGAGAAATCGATAACCAGCCGATTTTAGCCGGTTAATGAGATTTAACCACTGATTTTCTGAAATTTCGTTTGTTCAAAATTTTTTTGGGACTACTCATTTTGACGTATATGCTACACAAAAATGTCTGTGCAATATTGCGCAAACAAAAAGAAAAGTACAAAAAATAGAATGAACGAATATATGTAGGTATAATGCAAAAGATAAAATTGCTTACATCGCCAGTGGCGTAGCGTGGGTTGGTGCCGCCCGGGGCAGACCCAAATTATGCCGCCCCTATAGTAGTTTTTTTCACACACTAAAACAAAGCTTTGCCTACGGTTTCAACCAATTTTACTCACACATTATGTAATATGTCAATAAACTTGGTAAAAGTTCTACATTTCTGCTATGCTTTCTTAAATAACAGGAAGGGCCCAGGAGAAAGCGTATTATTTATTTGTTTTTTATTTAGAAGATGATTCAAACAATCGGGTAATTTTTGGTAATAGGTACATAAGTATCTACATAATTAAAATTAGATAGATATTCTATACACGGCATGTCGCGTTCGCACAACACGGGATAACAGCTTATTTTCTATTTTCATAAGGACGTTTAAAAACACGACTTAAAACTTCTTATTTTTGTGCACTTTTTATTTGATGCCTACAGAGAATAACACGAACCTATTCCAAAAGAGTGTACACAAAAAAAAAAAATTATTCTGTAACTAAGAAAATACTGCTTCACAGTTCACACAAATATCCGCAGCTTGGCAGCGCCAAAATGTTAAATCTTCGCTCTGTTACTTTACTTTTGTAGTAAAAATGGGAAGACTGCCAAAATCGAAGTGGTGGGAGACACTTACGAAAAAGTTCGGGAACGCTTGTAGTAATAAAAAATTTCGTCGCCACTTTGGAAAAGAATCTTGAGAATCAATCTTATTTTTCCGCCTGTTGATACCATTTTGATACTCAAAAAATCAAAACAAATGCACGCATTTATGCCAAACAGGGCAACAAATTTTAAATCATCTGGTAATTGTAAGGTGACTTACATCCTTTGTAATTATTACACAAAGAAATTGGTTGAGTATAAATTCATAAGATTCTCGGCGGCAGCGTTGCCAAGTCATTTTGGCGTTTGAGAACCGTTTTCAAAATTTTCAGCGTTAAGCTCAGTACGCAGATGACACGAAACGGAAAATCCCATACAAAAGTGACACAACGAAATCATGGACGAAAAATTTCGCTCTCCTTTTCGTTTTGCAGTACCTACGCAGCTGGTACGCAGATGCTGCGAAATTATGGCGGAAAAGTGGTTAGTTGTAGTAGATTGCTTGGTACAATTCACCACTCTCTTTTCGCACACGTTTATTGACCGGGACATTATTTGCTTGCGAAAATTTTACATTTGTACTCCAGTGTTGCCAGATTTTATAAGAGGTATGGAGGCAAGTTGGAAAATTTTTTCGCCAAAAATACCTAAACTCATTGGCAGACTTATTAAATTGTTTAAGGACGACGATAAATGAAAAATAGGCGGTCATAGCACAAATTCAGACAGATGGAACAGTAAAGAAATTAAATATTTCCGTGGAATGATTTGTTTATTTTTTTTTATGGAATTAACAAAGTTAAAGGTAATTTGCCAATTTTTTTGGATAAACTTACTTTATAATCCATAAGCCATTTGAAGACCAAGAATGAGTTCAGCCATCAAGTTTAAGTGGTCAAAAAAAGCAAAAGAAAATGTTTACGGTTTCGTCATACGAAAAGAATACATTTGTTATTGAAGTACCTATGTGTTTTTTTTTTTGGCCAAAAAATCACGAAACTTGAGGACAATTACCTACCAAATGAAAATTTTAAGGAGCCAGCGAAAATATTTTTTTAAGCACTGAAAAAACGCCCGAGCGCTAAGTCTACATTTTCGGCACTGAAATGAAATTTTGGCCACCAGGTTTAACGCTGAAAGCACTGACTTGGCAACGCTGCTCGGTGGATTGGTAATATCTGGCTCTCTCAACGACGCTCTCTTTTACGAATTTTTCGAGTTAAGAACAGCGTTGGGTGAAAATTCGTAAGATTTAAAAGTAAAGGAAAAGAGATACCTATTTGTGAGAAAACGCTGAAGATTTTTTTCTTCTTAGGTACCTTGGTAATTAAATTTCAAAAATAAAAAGCACGGCAACAAGACTAGACTGCAACTTTAATTGCCAACTAGAATGCTTGTGTATGTTTGAAAACTTCACTTCGTTTGAGCAAAATATAACAAAACTACACGAACTCATCAGAGAAGTATACCTGCAATGTAATAAAATGTAGTTGCACACTAGGGAGCAGCTTTCATTCGATTTTGTTTGTAAGCAACACAAGGAATGTCTCATTTCTTACTGTGAAGCAGTGTTAATGTTGTTAAACCTTGTAAATAAATTCGTTAAAGAGGAATAAGAATGCCTTATATAGATTTTATATATTTAAAAATTTTAGCAGCTCCAAATTGCCGCCCCTAGCAAAGTGCCGCCCGGGGCCTATGCCCCCCTTGCCCCCCCTCGCTACGCCACTGTACATCGCATTTGTTGACGTTTGCAACTGGCACATAATATATAGAATACACTACAAACCAGTCAATTGAAGGTAGGGTAGGTAGGTTAGGGTAGGGTATTTCTAACAAATACATAAATGGATGAATAAGGATTATTTTCAACATTTTAAGCCAACAAAGTACACGCATTAGAGGAAATATTGTTACAAAATTTATTGGGTATTGGTTTTGGATTTAAAAGAATCGCACGAATATCAACACAAAAAAGAGCAAGTGACATTTTCATCATGTTTTCATGTTCGGTAGGCACACGAAATCTGAAACCTGAGAGCAAATATAAAGAAGCCCAATCGAAAACCACATAAGATAACTAAAACTGAATATGTACTACATTCATAAAAGATCTACCTAAACAAATTATTTATTTATAACAAAAGGACCCGAAAAAAAAAGAAAAAAAATTAACCAAGGATTCCGTCAATCACTGAACTGACAAATAAGTTGGAAAAATAGAACGATTTGTTGGAAAGCTATGGTTTGGTGACCGAAGTGAAAAAACGCTCAACAAACACTCATTGGTTATCACGGATTTATAATCATTGGTTAACCTAAATCGATGGTAACCCAACCAAGGATTTAACCAGCTTTGAACAGACCGGCCCTAAGGCCCGGTTTGTTCAATCTTGGTTATCTTAAATCGGAGGTTATTCCAGCTGGTAACCTGCAAATGTGTTTGTTCAGGAAAATATTAACCAAAGAATCAGTGGTTTGGTTAGTTAACCAGAGAAATCGATAACCGGCCGATTTTAGTCGGTTTATGAGATTTAACCACTGATTTTCTGTAATTTTGTTTGTTCAAGATTTTTTTGGGATTACGTAGGTATTCATTTTGACGTATATGCTACACAAAAATATTTTACAAACAAAAAGAAAAATACAAGGAATAGAATGAACGAATATTTATGTACAATGCAAAAGATGGAGAAAACCCATAAAATTTCTTACGTCGGATTTGTTGACGTTTGCAACTGGCACATAATAGAATACACTACAAACTAGTCAATTGAAGGTGAGGGTATATGTTTCTAACAAATAAATGGATGAATAAGGATTATTTTCAACACTTTAAGCCAACAAAGCACACGCATTAGAGGAAATATTGTTACAAATTTTATTGGGTATTGGTATTGGATTTAAAAGAAATCGCTTAGAAGAGTGTCGAAGACTATACACATATTCAAATCGCACGAATATCAACACAAAAAAGAGCAAGTGACATTTTCATCAGGTTTTCATGTTCGATAGGCACACGAAATCTGAAACCTGAGATCAAATATGAAGAAGCCCAATCGATATAAGATAACTAAAACTGAATACTACATTCATAAAAGATCTACCTAAACAAATTATATCTGTGGTAATAAGTTAAAATAGCTTATGTCAATTTTGGTAATTTTTCAGTGTGAGCAAAAGAAATTTATCTTAAGGTTTTCAAATCTATTGTATTACATAGTCCAAGTAAATTAAAGCTGTTCAGTTTTCTTCATATTTAACGGTTTTTAATTGTTGTAGAGTGATGGGACCTGGACTAAAAGAAAGCTAAGGAAAACGAGAACTTTGTAATGTAAAAAACTCGAATATGGCTTATGTCGACATAAGCTATTTCAACTTATTGCCACATTATATTTATAACAAAAGGACCCGAAAACTAAAAAAAAAAAATTAACCAAGTATTCCTTTAATCACTGAACTGACAAATAAATTGAAAAAATGGAACGATTTGTTGGAAAGCTATGGTTTGGTGACCGAAGTGAAAAATCGCTCAACAAACACTCATTGGTTATCACGGATTTATAATCATTGGTTAACCTAAATCTATGGTAACCCAACCAAGGATTTAACCAGCTTTGAACAGACCGGCCCTAAGTACTATAAAAGATTATATCTTAATGTACAAACCAATTAATTGAAATAAATGAAATGAAATGAAATGTTTTTTACCGTCCGTCTATATACATGTAATGCCACGAAGTAATTGCTACTTAAATATTCTTACAGAACTATGAAGAGGAAGAGGAGGAAAATGAGGACACGCAAAACACCGATGCCAATATGAACGACAATGAGGAATCCATTAACCTAACTATTGAGGAAGATGAGCAACAACTCCTGCACAATGAGGTAAGCAATCCATCTATTGCCAAAAAATCACTTTACTTATGTCAATTTTTCTAACTTTTTAGGCCCAAGACGACAAGGACAAAACCCTAAGTAAGTAAAAACTTTCAGCCGTCAAACCCATACAAAAAATCGTTTGTCCTCGTTTATTTAATGCCCCAATTCCATGCCCATCCCGTACATTATATCCTATTTTGATATTAAGTGCAAAAAGTGAAACAACCAATAGAAAAAAATATAAAGAAGTAAAACCGTGATAAAGTAAAAAAAAAAAACTGTATACCCGGCTTTTCCAAAGCCCGTAATTCGATATTAGGAACATTATTGCTTCTTCTTCTCCGGAGAGTTATTTAAAGTTATCACTCAACTTTATCCAGAATTGAAAATAAAATGATTAACATAACATCCTCACTACACTATATATGTACACACAGCCGAAGAGAACAGTTCCGATTTAAAAAGTACAAAGAACGGCGATGGGGACGGACCAGCTGACGACAAGAAGGCGAAAGCTGACACCAAGAAAGTCGAAGAGAAAAAATCATCATCTGGAAAGGAAGACGCTTCCAAGGACGACAAAACCGGTGACAAGCAGTCTAAGGACGAAAGGTTGGTTGGCCAAAACGAAAACAGAACAATGACTGAGACTAACGGACAGTTTGTATGTGTAAAATCGTGTGCGCCCGAGGTATACTCTTTTTCGAGTGTGGCTTGGCCAATTGGCTGTGTGTGAGACTGTTGGACTTGTCTGATCGCCGTTGCTGTTGTGTTATCTATTTTACCAAGGCATAGCAAGCCGCATCAAAGCGTGTACCTCGTGCGCGAACTGATGATGCAAATACACACTATTCGAAGTCGGAAGAGACGCGCGCACAACTTTTGCGAAGATACAAATACTAATTTCTTACTTTTCTTTGGATATTACTTTTCATCAGCGCTGAACAAAAATCGTCTTCATCGAAATCCGCATCAAAGGATGACAAAGGTAAATGTTACATTGAAATGTTAAATTTAAGTTAAGACTAAAAGAACAGAGACAGTGTAAACAGTGCGAGCATTTTGGAATCTGAAGCAGTTTATACAATGTCCGTAGTATTGCGCGATCGGGTAGTAAATTAAGTAAGGGCTAACGTGATGATTATTTTGTCTTTCCTAAAATTTGTTTAAAGCCAGATGATAACTTTTCTATCCCCTGTCATGAGTTGTCACCACCACAATGTCTTTGCTCAAGGTCGCTAAGCCCCTTTTGATGTGCAGTGACGGAGCCTGGAATCCTCAAAATCCTCAGTAGTTAATTTAAGTTAATGGGTTCCCAGTAGGAGGTGTCGTTTTGACTATCCCAGCATACAGATGAAAGACGCCAACAGTTCGAACAAAGCCGATGGACTTGGAGTACCCAATCACCCATATGCTTCTGGAGGAGAGCTGACCCTTAATTGTGTGCTGAATGTTTGGACCAACTTGGATAAACTAAGTAGTAGCCCTGGAATTCAATTACTGTATAAATGGCGCACAGAATCTTGTAGCTGATTTCTAACTCTGGACATTTAGGTGGATACGTTTTGATGATGGGGGGCGCCACTGATCCTGAGGACACATCCAGAGCGTCGATGGACTTGTTTATGTTTTATGGAAAATAAATACATTGCAGCTTCACAAACCATAATGCCAAATGTGTACACATTGGTTGGTCAATAACAACCAAAACGACACCTTCCTTGGGGCGCCCTTTATGTATGCTTTAAGCCAGCCTCCGATCGAAATTGACGCTTTAAACCTGTCAAAAGAGTGTCAACTAGTTCGATTGCGACAACAACGAGAGGGACACCATGATGAAACGGCTAAATAGCGCGGTTGTGGGACCAAACGGCAAGATAGAATTTGTAGGGGAACGAAAACCAACGAGCAGACAAACGCTTCATCATAGAGGACCGACTGATGATTAGAAGGCAGAGGCAAATCTACAAAATCAGTTGACCTCAACCAGCTTTCACATTTTGGCAATATTTTCCATTTCGCCTCCATCCATCCAATTGCAACCAGGAAGAGTTTTGCAGCGCATGTCATGAAGTGGAGCGATTACCACCCTTGACACTCCCTTGCGTTTCTACATCGCCTCCATCCATCCAACTAGCTCCATTGAGAGAGTGCAGCGTATCGTCGTCTACTCGAGCAATTTCCACTCCTGACACCTCCTTCTCTATCTGGCCTCCATCCATCCAACTGGCACCAGGATGAATTTGCAGTCGAGCAATTTCCACTCTTGACAGTTCTTTCTCGCATTCGTTTAAAGCATAACTGCTCTCAGATTCCAAAATATTTTCAATAGGAACAGCTTTACAGTCACATGCATATAGGGCCAAAGTGTTTTGTCTGTCTTTTCAAACGCGCAAAAGACCCGTTGTAGATTTTTAACTAAGAAAAAAAAAAAAAAAAAAAAAATAAGTCCCCAGTATATTGAAAAACATTTTTGTGCTCACTCGACCACTATTGTTATTATGGAAATTCCAGAAAAATCATCAACGGCCGCAACATCAGAATCTAAATCGAAATCGTCCTCGTCCAGCCGCAATCTCTGGGTGTCCGGACTGTCATCTCTTACCCGTGCCAGTGATTTGAAAACAATCTTTTCGAAGTACGGCAAAGTAATTGGTGCCAAGGTGGTGACCAACACTCGTACACCGGGCACGCGTTGCTATGGTTTCGTCACGATGTCGTCATCCTCGGACGCAAGTCGTTGCATCGATCATCTGGATCGTACGGAGTTGCACGGCCGCATTATCTCTGTGGAAAGGACAAAGAATGAAATCGGTGCTGGCAGCAATGGTCATTCGGTGAACAACACTAGCAACACATCGTCCAGTTCGAAGAAGAAGGAAGACGACTCATCGAAGAAAACATCATCCCCATCGAAGGACTCCAAGTCAAAGACATCAGAAAGCGGCGACAAGAAGGCCTCGTCCAACAAAGACGTGAAGGATGACAAGGACAAGTCTACCACAAAGGGTGGTACTTCCAAAGCATCAGATTCTGACGCCAAGAATCCCGAGGGCGACAAGGGCAAGCCCGAGAACATACGTCGCCGAGGTAATTCTCGCGATCGTCGTCGTCCACCTCCACCACGTCGGCCCAGCATTGACCGTGAGCGTGAACGACGCGATCGTGAGAAGGAACGCGAACGGCGAGAACGGGAAATGCTCTCCTATCAGAAGATTCGCGAAGAAAGGGAACGCCAACGGCTGAGGGAACGTGAACGTGAGCTACGCGAGGAAGAGCGTCGTCGTCGAGAATTCCGCGAGCGTCAACGTGAAGAAGAAGCCCGATTGGCAGAGGAGCGCAGGAAATTGGCCGCCGAACGTGAACGTCTCGAACGCGAGAAGGCCGAACTCTTGCGTATGGAACGAGAACGCCAAAAGTTGGAACGTGAAAAGATCGAACTGGAGCGCCTCGAACTCAAGCGCCAACAAATGAAGTATGATGCTCTTTCTGAAATCACAAATCAGATTTACAATTCTCGATCATTGTATAATTTTTGTTTATTCTTTTGTTTTTTAGATTTCTTTTCTTTTTACAAGCAATTTACGTACGCTAGTAATTGAAAGAGAAGAAATAAAAATGAAATGAGAGGCGCTACTGGCGCTTCTGCGTTCCAATGTAGTTGCTAGTAGCGCCATCGCGATCGATACATACATATGCGAGTGCATATCACAATTTCGTGAAATAATTTATGATTTTCTTTTCTGTTTCCGGATTATCTAGAATCATGCAAACTGCACGGATTGAAGAGCCGCCAAAGAGGGCTGTAAAGCGTTCCGGCGATGACCGTTACCCGGACACAAGTGATCGCAAACGCAATTCCGGATCCGAGCGTCGTTTTGAAGCCCCACCGCCACCCAGATTCGATGCCACCATTGCCACGAGGTGAGTTTGTTTTCCCTTCAAATGATGGGTGGTACATATTTTCGTTTTTTTTTTGGAATTACATTTTAAGTTTTGTGGGTGTTGCGGTGCAAGATTGTTGAAAATATCCAGGGGAAGCTATCGAGTCTTTTTGTGGACTCTATGAACAACATCTGTGGGTCCGAACAGTTAGGTACCAATTTTTTTTTGTTTTAGTTCATAGTTTTGTAGAAGTCTTCTCCGTTTTTGGCTACGTTGCGAGGTGACAGAGTTACAGACAGAATACAGTGAATGTCCTGTCTACTATCCAGTGCAATTCAGAACCGAAAATTCAGTTTTAGTTGACTGCAAGGCGTTTATGTATTCAAGTATAAGGAACATTCCAAGCATGCAAGACTTCAAGTGTTTTTCTTTGAAATGTGAATACTTTTGAAGAGAAAAGGTTTTTTTTTTTTATACAACTTTCGTAATGTATGCCAAAACGTGCTTCTTCCGCATCGAAACAACAGTTAAGCACTGGAATTCAAACTATTTGTGTTTTAATGAAGACCGCGTAGATCTTCTTGTATGGTATTGGCGACGAATGTATATTTGAATGTGCTGGAGCTGCTAAGTTCTCTTTCCCGTAACAGGTCGTCAGTAGATCGATAAATCAATGTAAAATCCACGAACAACTGTGTTTTGCAACACTTTCAAAGTTTATACAAAGCGTTGCTGTCACAATTGGATGCGTTTGGTTGCGCATTCACCAGGGCTGGAATCGGCTAAGGTGATAGTTGATTGTCACTTTTTTGATTGTCGTTTTTGATTATCAACTCTACTTTGCTCTGCGTAAAACGATCACCAAAAAAATTATAGATTATTGGCAGCACTTAGAGTTTAGACGTCACTTCCTTGCCGACGATGTCATTCCGAGTAGCTGATACATATTCGAATTCGAAGTGTTTCTTTTTTATGGGGAAATTTGTAAGTGAATTTCCGAATAATAATATGTTCACAAACTACAACAAATTTGTTTATTTTTTTTTAAGGTCCCAATCTAATAAAGAGCAATTACGGATCCTTTACACATTTATGCATTTATACTATGCCTTCCCTTCCGATTGAAGAACATATTTTCATTTTCCGTTGGCCCCATAATCATGATATGAGTTCCATTAACCCTTTAACCTTTAACTGCAAAATTTAAAGGACAAATTTAAAATAGCAACCAACCAATAAGAAGATTTAAAGTTGCAGCCAATTGAAGGATAGGTGGACCATGCGTTGAGTTGGTAAACCAATCAGTCCCAAAACAAATACAAACGCTTTTTTTACCTTTGAAAATGGCACAAATGTATGAAAGCGACACCTACATGAAATTGATCGCAAAAAAGCGATTGTCAATTTGATAATCACCTTACGTGGACGTAAAGCTATGATTTTGATTGTCAACTATCATCTATCACCTTAGCCGATTCCACCCCAGAATCCGGATAGGCATTTTTGCAAATCAACTACCCAAAGTATCTGCGGGTGAACGGAGATTTGTCAACATCAACAACTTGAAGCAAAGATCTCAATCACTGTATCGGATTTTGCATCATTTTTCATATAGGAGAAATTTTGTACTCCTACAAACTTGTGGTTTCTGCTTGATAAATGTCAGTTACTTTTACTCCGGATAAGCACGAACTTTTCAATGAAGATTCGAGTCCCAGGCAACCATGAATTCGCTATTCTTTTTAATCTCTTTCGCATCCTTCTAATTCTTCCAATTCTTATCTGCATTATCAACTGACCTTGTTATGTATATGTATATATATATTATCACTCAGTAATATTAAATTGTAACAGCTTTCATATCGTGGTTCTTATTTACAATCACTTTATAGTGTAATAAAAGCTATAAGCGCAGTCCGGCGTACCGGCGATGAAATATCCTCCGAACGAGTCCGCGAAAAGGAAGAATGGAATCGATTGGAAGATCTAATAGCAAAGGACGTCACAGTCACAACATTGAAGGCCAACAAACCGAGAGATAAAAATCCCTGGTATAACGATGAATGTGCCAGGCTCAATGAAACAAAAAAAGCCGCATTTCGACTGTATAGGATATATAATACACCAATAGCTAAGGAATTGTATGAAAGAAAGCGCAAGGACGAACGTTTAGTTACCCGTAGGCTCAAACGTGAACATGAGCGTAAACAAATTGAGAATTCCAAATTGAATTATGATCCAAATAAGGCACGGGCGGACCTTTACAATCGATAAAGCTGTAGCATTTCACGTTTAATATTACAAACGTGCATAATATAACTGGAAAGCACACACAATAAATTATAATCATTGAAATAACCGTTTTAATGTTTTTGGACTGAGTCTTAGATATATTATTTGAATGAGGATGAGAATATGCAGCAACGGTATTGACTGGCCAATCGGTTTAATTTTGCTAGTGCGAGTTATTTAAAAATTGACAATCTGACAGCAATTACAAAAGGCAACTGCAGTGGCTTGCTTAAACACCCAAGTGATGTTTCGTTTCCCTTAGGCCCATTTTATTCACTCGAAGTTGAACACAACTTGGGGATTTTTATATGGAAAACTCCCCGAGTTGTGTTCAACTTCCAGTGAATAAAATGGGCCTTAATATACTACCGCCATCGGCAACTTTTGCTTGTTTACTGTAGCCGATGCGCAGCGTTATGTAAAGTTGTAAAGAACTCACTTTTTCCTAAGTAGCTTATAATTCGGGTTTTAACCAAAACGCCTACACGGTAGATCAATTAATAATAATAATAGTTGGCGGAACAGGTCTGTAGGGACCCAGTAGGGTTCCAAACGGGCCGATTGAGAAGCTCTTTCATGACAGTTATACTCTCGGATGTTTGTCAGACGTTCACGAGAGGTGGCGCAGTGAAAAAACCCCGGGGCCCTATTATGTAAAACGAAACGAGCGGCAAATAAACGATAATAAAGAAAGCGATAGTCACAACAAAGACCGATTATGTAAAACGATAAAGCTGTTAGAAAGATGTTGCCAACTGATACCGAAAATACATTCATTTTTTGTAGCGCAACCAACTTCAGACCTATGTGAAATGTCAAAAATTTTGTTTATAAACAACTTTTTGTTACTATTTTTCAAGTTTATTGTAAAAATGTTCTTCCATTGCGACTTTTTTTTTTATAGTGGAGAGTAAAGAAAGTATTTTAGACTTCGCCTAGCTTGGCTGATGGGCAAATAATTTGTGGTGGGTTGCATAAAGCCAATGAGCACATCCATTTCCACGCTATGTGTAGGTGGCCTATTAATAAAACAAAATGATTAATTAAGTTTTACTAATCGTTTTATATTTTATTATATTTTATTTACATTTTGTCAGCAGCAGTTTTCCACACTTTTTCACCTGCAGACGCAATAATATTTATGACAGCTGAACGAAAACGAAAAAAGCCATACGACTGCTAAATGTCAGTCGTTGAAAAACGAACATCGTTGAATCTTAAACGATTCTCGTTTCACGCAATCGCGTTTACACGAAAACGATTTCGTTTCAACGAAAATCGTTTTGCAAAATAGGGCCCCTGAGTTGGATTTAGGGTTTTTGCAGGATTCGAACCTGGACCCCTCGCTTAGTAGTCCAACACACTAACCACTAAGCCACTGCGACGATTGTAGCTCAATTGGTTTGGCATAAAATTGGCAACCCTTTCCACATTTTTTTTTATTATGTGCTAGCTAATTTAGTATGTTGTGCGGAATGAACCAACAGCCGACTGAGGATACGTTTCAGTATGGGTGGTTTTCCAAGACTAGTCGATCTCTTACTACGCGTAGAAGATCTTCAACTTCTGGTAGATAATCTTCAACTAATGGTAAAAGATCTCCAACTACTGGTAGAAGATATTCAACTTCTAGCAGACGATCTCCAACTACTGGCAGATGATCTCCTACTACTGGTTGTTCGCCACCTTACCGTGTTCCCGCTGGACTCATCGCACAACATGCACCCTTAGTGTATGACCAAACTTAGCTCTAACTTCCGCTGCATTATCTCATTAAAGGATCATTCACATGAGAGCGACCAACTACCTACGAACGAACGAATATTCGCAAGTTTTGACAGTCCATTCACATGATACATTTAATTTGGTCGCAGAAACCCGCGAATCCAATGACAGTCGCCGTTATTTGTCTCTTATAACATTTTGAGTTTTAGGTTAAGTTCGAACGAATGCTTTATTCGTTAGTTTGTGGAACGCGAATTGAATGATGTGGATTGTGAATAAACTTTGACAATTCGCGCCAATGGTGTATTCGTTCGCGGCAAAAAGTTTGCAATTCGAAATTTCGTTATTTTAACTGTTTATTAACATGTTTTCTTAATACATTTTGATGGGATAATTAACTATCCTCCTCTTGGAATAGTAAAATGTACAATTTTCTGTTCATAAATGCATCAAAAGTGGTTTGTTCGCATTTCAGCAATTCGTTCGCTCGCTCTCATGTGAATAGTCCTTTACTAACCCTTCTATCACCGCGGTTTCAAAACTAAATAAAGCGTAATATCTTTTCAGAATATTCACCTAAACCGAGACTGGGGTACTCAATCCGGTTTTTTTTTTTTTTTTTGTTCTTTTGTAATACTTTTTTTTGTTGTTTTTTTTTAACATTGGTTTTCACATCAAAAGTTGCAACTATAGTTTTATTATTTCTTAGCATCATAAGAACAATTGATATTGCCAGAAGTACTGGCCAAAGAATAACCCATCGGCTTGTCAAGCAGCAGGAGGAAGTAGATGAACTTGGAAAGTATGAGAATATTATACGCTCCAAGGCACCAACTATGGTAAACCAATTACTCAGAGAAAAGTCAAACGTTCTTTGGTATGACGAGCGGTGCGCTATGCTGGCCGCCAAAACAGAATTGGCCTATGGACTTTATAAACAATTTCAGACGCCCTTGGCGTTTGAATTACATGCGACAATGCAGCGCAATGAAAAATTTTACACTCGTCAAGCGCAAAAAGCGTTCAATAAAATGATAAGATTACCAAATCGCAAATAAATATCGCAAGAATTGTCGCACATAGTCCGAGTTGATTTTGTTATTTGTTAGGTTCCTTCTCTTGTCAGTGTGTCAGTGTTTCTCTAAGGCCCGTTTGCTGATACTACTCATGGCGATTTAAGTTCCACTTCAAATCTTATGTGACAGTTAACGACATAGAAAAAGTAGCCCGTAAGGTATTTAAGTAGAACTTAAATCGCTCTGAATAGTATCAACAAACGGGCCGAAATGTCAACACAAGCATCCCGCTTAATCAAAATGCAGGCGTGTATTGATAATCTTCAAAGTGGAAACGTTGCTTGGCTTTTGTCTAGACTTTGTTTTGTTGAGCTTAGTAAGTTTTTGGGCAGATAGTAGGGTTCGGGACTGCTGATTCGAGTCCAGAACGCTTTCTATCTTCTTGCAGTTACATAGGTCAAGCGCAGGGGCATAGATGTTCGTGTAAGCCGGGCTCTAACCGAAGTCACATCAAAGTTCGAGAGGGAATACAAATTGCACCACCATCACCACGTTTCATTGGGAATAGCTGTCACCATCACCAAAAAAGAGACGATCAACAGACAGGCAGCATGGTCGTAGCCCAATCGCATGAGGGTTGTTGTGCCAAGTAGGTAAGTAGAAAGGATTGTTTACACTCAAGCTTCAAAAACGAGTGACTTCAGCTCGCAAATATTGTTAAATTTGGAGATAGAATTTTCCAATAGAAAACAATATTTGCTTTCTGTTGGCTATGACGTTTGTTGTCTTATGGAAGAGAATCCTTTTAGTATCGAATTTAAGATTTACCTATAAATTCATTGATTACTTCCGAAGTTACCGTGCCGGAACATGGGGACAGTTGATTAATTTATGCGAGGCGATGCTATTGTTATCAACGTTTTCACTGTTCCGGTTCTTCTGTAATTGTAATTAAGAATTTACTAGAAGTGGCGTATGCCCATGTTAATTCGAATAAGTGGACAGTACTTATTTAGATTGTGCATCGTCATTGAAAGGTAGAGTACAAATTTGTGCGCACTGAGAGTCAGTTCAGTCTGTTAAAATCCATTAAGACGACAAGCAGTCCTGACTTAAAATACAGACCAGCTTCACAAAGCAGAGACCCAATTTTCGGTGTAGTGGTCTGACTCAGACCAATGTCTGTGGCTACGACAAAAAGCATCAAAACAATCGCCAATGCTTAGAGAAATCCGTTCAGTAGTGCGCTTAGGGGGACACAAATTTCTCTGTACCTAGGCGCCAGTTTACAATTGAATTCTCTTTCAAAATCTACATTTTCTTATCTACTGTGTTAATGCTTCTAACTAACTGTCAAAATTTGTTCACTTTCAGCTACGACAAGAAACGCGACGACTATGGCAGTTCATCTAAACGAGATGACTATTCTTCTAAGCGGGACGATTATGTGACGTCAAAGCGTGGTGGTGGAGGCGGCAGTGATGAATATTCCAGCAGCTTGAAACGCAGCAGCGGTGCCGATGAATATTCCAGTAGCTTGAAACGCAGCAGTGCCGTCGACGATTACTCCAGTGGGCCAAAGCGCACAGTTGAAGAGTATTCGTCAAAACGGGATGAGTACATATCTTCAAAACGCGGAGGCGCTGATGAATACAGCTCCAGCAAACGAAGTGGTGGTGGTGCTGGGGATGATTACACATCCGGCAAGCGAGAAGAGTACAAACGTGAAGTTGAAATCCGTCATGTTCCATCGTCCAGTTATCATTCGAATGGTATAAACGCGTCATTCTTCCCACGGCATGGACAGACATCGGGCAGTAGCAGCAAACGCTACGAGAGCAGCTCATACGGCACCGATCGGCAAGGGGGTGGTGGGGGCGGAAGCAGCAGCGGCAATTGGCAATTGGGTCACTCAAATCATGCCACTCACTCAAGTCACGGTCATTCATCGCACTCTGGTGGACCAACTGGCTTAAAGTCATTCGCCAGCAATGGTATGTCTTCCAGTGGAGGCATGCCCAGCCGCCCCTCAAAGTCTGATGATCATTGGAGACCGATGGCATCGTCTGGAGATCGTTACGATAGAACGTATAATGAGCGGTCTGGCCCCTATGGTGGCAGCGGCAGTAGCCGTCCAATTCCAGATCGGTACGCGAGTCAGATGTCGTCACGCTATGAGAACAAGTATTAAGCAAGTCTTTAGCGGGAGAGTACATTATAATATATGGATGCATCATAGATGTAGGTTTTGTTTTCCTCTTGATTTATTTTACCAACCAAAACTTAAAGATAACTATTATTCATATACGATCGAGAGGAAAGGTGTTCGTGGTTGTCTCAACGCCTTTCATAATATAGAATGTAATGCGTTTTTAGTTTCGTGACACATCATACAGAAAATGAATAAAATATCAAAAACATAGTAAATTTGTTTGTTGTTCTCATTTATTTGTGCCTCCACTCATTGCTTCCAGTTTAGAGCGATGTAGTTTCAAGTATGCGGGTAAGATTTCGGTGCATTAAAACCGTACCAAATAGTCTCGCTGAATCCTCATCTTATGAAGAAAAAAAAATAGTTTCTATATGCCATAACAAATTACTGAATGAAAGATTCCATGATTATCCCTCCAACCTTCTCATTTTAAGAAGAACGCACTAATCCACAAAAGCATATGAATATCGTCGCATGTTCCATAATCCGCGTAAAATCTGAGATCTGGAAAAGATTTCTGGTGGTCCCAGTGGAAGACGACAAGATATTCCGCAATTGCAATTGGTTTAGTAGCTGTCAAAAATAAGTGACATAACCCATAAATTCATACAAATCGGCGAAAATTCCGTTACGATCGGAAACCTCGATAAAGGAAATAACCTTTTCGATTGACATACTTCACCTGTCACCGAAACAGCAAACAAAAAAGCAAGAGATTTTCTGCGAGCGACAACCTGTGCAAATTTGGTTGCTGTTGCTGGAACGCCAACGTTATCTGCACACTTTACATTTTAATCTCGTTAACATAAAGGGGTGTTCCTTTACTTTTGTGGTAAACACGGAAAAGACTGTCAAAATGTGAATTGGTGGGGATAAATTCTCTCCCAGATAGAGGCACTTACGAAAAAGTTAGTGAACGCTTTTGTAGTAATCTATGAAAAATGACAGATAATTCAAATATTTAATAAAGTGCTACGAAAAGTCTTTAAAATGTCTGATAAACTCGACGACTTGGCTAATTTAGTAAGAAAATTATGTAGTCACATCATATTACTAGCAATGAAAGTGTTTTGAATTTGATCGAACTTCTTCTTGATGAATCCGAGTATGTGGAAGAGTTTGACTGATTGAACTACAAGCAAGACAGATGCATCCTTAACACAGGTGTAGATAGTACAACATGTAAATGGATAAAGAACATGCTTAACAGTAGAAACATAAACCCTACATTAGGCAATGACAGTATCAGAGTCACGGCTGCGAAAGGTTGCCCCCAGGGCGGTGTTCTATCCCCCCTGCTATGGCCCATCGTAGTGAATGAACTTTCAAACTTACTCAGTAACAATGGTTTCTATGTCCAAGGATATGCAGATGACATTGCGATCCTAATCAGAGGAAATTTCGAAGACGCAATCTCGGAACTCCTGCAGAGGGCCCTTAACCTAGTCACTGACTGGTGCCAAAAAGTTGGTAAACCCCAAAAAAAGCACCATAGTTGCTTTCACAAAAAGACGAAATCGAGGAAAGCTAAGAAAACCGACCCTACTTGGTGAAACAATAGAGTTGTCAAATACACAGCCATAACAAGACCAATTGTCACATATGCAGCTCCAGTATGGTGGCAAAAAACTAAACAAAAGTCAACACAAGTCAAGCTCAATAAACTCCGAAGACTAGCTTGTGTATGCACTACGAGCACAATGAGAACAACTCCCACTGCAGCGTTGGAAGTTATCCTGAAGCCATGACGAATGCCTTCATGCTCATATCTGAAAACACCAAAAACTCCAAGCTCGTCCATCCAGATATCGTTATGGAACTGAAAAAAGATGAAATACTTGGAATTACCATAGTAGACAACTGTCTACCTAAATTCAACTTCAGCCGAAACTTCAAAGTCACATTCCCAAATCGACAGAACTGGGAACAGAATAAACCCACATTTGCCAAAGATTCTCATGTATATGGTACACAGATGGATCGAAAACAGATGAAGGTGTTGGAGCTGGAGTATACGGGGTTGACACAAAAACATTCATCCACAAAAGCATGGACAAATGCAACTCCGTATTCCAGGCAGAAATCTTTGCAATAGAACTATGTTTCAGAGAAAATTAAAAAAAATCCATAACAAACAAGAACATATATATTCTCTCTGATAGCAAAGCTGCACTACTGGCTATCAATAACTATGAAATCACATCAAAGCTAGTATGGGATTGCCTACAATTACTTACATCTCTAGCCAGCACAAACAGAGTACACCTCATTTGGGTGCCAGGACATAGCGGACATGTGGGCAATGAAATAGCAGACATACTAGCCAGGAAAGGATCGGCATCTACCTTTATGATGCCAAGACCATTTTGTGGATTACCTCTTAGCACCGCTAAATTCCACATTAAAACCTGTCTGAAAAACAAAGCAAACCATTACTGCACAAACACTGAAGGTAACAGACAAGCTAAAATGTTCATGCCAACTACTTCCCTTTCAAGAACAAAACAACTCCTAAACCTAACAAGGAGTCAGATTCGTACAGTCACAGGGTTCCTCACTGGGCACTGCCAAGTCAAAAAACACCTCATGACTATAGGAATAATACAAAACAACACTTGCAGACTATGCAACGAAGACGAAGAATCAGCAGAACACATACTGTGTCACTGTGAATGTCTAGTCAGATTACGTCAACACCACCTAGGTAAACCTTACCTTGGGGCAGAGGACATACCTGACAGCGCACTCAAAGATCTACTAGTAGGATTCATAACTAAGTCCGGTATCATGAGCGAGCTTTAATTGGAGGAAATCACAATAGGCCCACTCGTGGCCGCAGTGATATGGCAACCTGATTCCACCTCCTTCAAACTATCTTATCTTATCTTAACTACAAGCATTCGAGAAGAGGAAAAAGCGACACTGCATTAAGAATTACTTGGTGGAGATTACTCCTTGCTACAGCGAGGAAGAATTTCGTTGCCATTTTCGAAAATTGAGGAGAACATCAATTTTTATTTTATTTAACACGCAAAAAAAATGCACGCGTTCAGCCAAATAGCTAGGGCAACAAATTTCAAATCGGCTGTTGATTGTAAGGTGACCTTTCCAATTCTCAAACCAAGAAATTTGTTGAGTAAAATTTCGTAAGATTCTCAGTGGAGGGGTAATATCTTGCTCCCATGACCACGCTCTCTTTTACGAATTTTTGGGTTAAGGAACAGCATTGAGTAAAAATTCGTAAGATTTAAAAGTAAGGACACAGACCTATAATCCAAACTGCAGAATAGAGAAAGTTTTTTCAGAAGAATTAAATCACGGATGTTTTTCAGACGTTCGCTAGAAGTGAAACATTTGGGAAATAACCTTCGTAGATTTAATTGTTCTTCTCTTCCCTTCGCACGAGAAAATGTCTTTACATATGAATGAACACAGTGCCCACAAAATAAGTCTTATCCGAAGGCGGAGATATAACTTGGATTATTACATAATGTCATATAAATTAAGTTGTAAATGTATAGTTCAGTCCTGTCAAAGAATTCTACTCCTCACATTTAATTGCACATAAAACATAAAGGTTATATGTAAATAGGTGGAAAATGGAAATAAAGACTTCAAGTAGACGCGTTAATTCGAAATCAGCGTTGCCGCTGCCACCTCCATGGTAGTGTTATAAATACTACAATGCGCATGTCGCACACACTGTTGCACAGTGACCGGTAGTGACCATAACAGAAGTAAGAAAGCATTTGAATTTTATTTGCCTGCCAGGATACAGATACTTTAAGAACACCATTTTGCTGCAACATGAAAATGTGGAAATCAAATACAGTCCCATTATTTTCTGGAAAAGTCGCAGACTCCAGTACTGCAGCTAAACGAAATGCAACTTATAATCCAAAACTTCCCACCACAACGCTCAGTGCTACCAATAAAATAGTTAATACTACCGAACAATCGGTGACCTTGAATATTGCTGGTCCGGAACTGAACAACTATGAGAAAATGAAAGTCGTTGGACAGGGTAAGAGTAGCAAAAATCACCTAAGCTCTAACCTGCCTTTATTTAATTCATTTACGTGTTAGGTTCCTTTGGTGTAGCGATTCTCTATCGCCGGAAGTCCGACGGTCATCCTATTGTTTTCAAACAAATTAATTTGGTTGATCTGACACCACCCGAGCGTGATTTGGCCATGAACGAAGTTGAAGTCTTCTCCAAATTGCATCATCCGAATATAATTAGGTATACTCGCGTCGGTCCTACTTATACAAGCTAACTTGAATCCTCTTTAGTTATTTGGGAAGCTTCATCAAGGACAACACTCTACTAATCGAAATGGAATATGCAGATGGTGGTACTCTTTCACAGGTAATAGGTGAAAGGCTCGCAAGGGAGTACTTTCCAGAGAGATATGTGATAGCAGTGTTCGAACAAATCGCCAGTGCTATCAATTATATGCATTCCGAAAACATTTTACACAGGTTTGCTAATGCAAATTTTCAAATGCCACACACTGTTAGTGCTTACTTTACAGGGATCTGAAAACCGCCAATGTGTTTCTCAACAAGCGTGGGATTGTGAAGATTGGTGACTTTGGCATTTCGAAAATTATGAATACCAAAATTCATGCTCAAACTGTCTTGGGAACGCCTTATTATTTCAGTCCTGAAATGGTTGGTAAAAATACTAGCTGACCGCTAGATGACAAACGTCAAATTTATCACAAACTCTAAATGGAAAAAATGCACGTACCTATAGCACAAAACGGTTAGAGCTTTAGCCAAATAGAATTTGACATAAATTTGACGAATCGCAAGTCATCTCGCGGTGAGTGCCAACCTAACCCACTTTTTTTTTTACTAAATATGAAAACAAACATCAGTGTGAGGGAAAGGAGTACGATCATAAAAGCGATATATGGGCCTTAGGTTGCATTCTGGGTGAGATGTGTTGTCTGCGAAAGACATTCGCAGCCACAAATCTTTCAGAATTGGTTACCAAAATCATGAGTGTAAGTTACATATATTTTCTGCTAGAGTTTGTTTCTGAAAATTTGTATTTAAGGCCTCTTACACGCCTCTCCCACCGGGATACTCATCTGGGCTACGAAGCCTTCTAAGTAATCTTCTTCAAGTTGATTCGGCTAAAAGACCCAAGGCGTCTGAAATTCTCGAATACTGGATTCCTCTCATTTTTCGCAATCTTGGAAAACAAAAGGGGTAAGGCAGCTCTTCTGTAGTAGGCACACATAACAAAAAATGCCATTGAATTATTTGGGTGTTATAGGTATTGCTATGAGGATGACATTGGCCTTTCTGATTTGACAACATCAACTAGAGATTTGTCACTGGCGCCTACGGCACAAACTCAGACCAAGGAAATGATGAACGCTATCACTGTCGCGCCAAATGAATGCATTGAAAAGAGGTGCTGAAACATACAAAATATTTTACTGTTTTTATTGTGTCATTCGTATTTTATAGATCCGTGCTTTATCAATTGAAATCATTTGGAAGTAGTTTTAGCTTAAACCCAATTCAGCTACCACCGAAGGCTTCCATTCTAACTGTCGCAACGAGTGATTCACATTTTGTTGTGGTTAACGAAGGTAAGGTAATGACGTTAGTAGAGGGAGAACCATAACAGGATTATATGGGAGTAATCCAGCTTAAGTAAATGTGTGATTATGTGTCAATGAATGGACTACAGGACTCCAGGGTCTGACAGAAATTTATGTGGTTTTCCATTGGGACCAAAAATCAATCTTTTTTTTGATCTAAATCACTTTTCATGTTCCATTGGGACAAAAAATCAATCTTTTTTTCGATTCAGAGCACTTTTTGCAGATCTCGATATTTTTTCAGATCTACACACACTCTCCCAATACCAATATACTTTGCACAGCTGTTTGACGTCATTTTAAGAAGTTTGCTTCGAAGAAAAATGGGGGTAGTTTCGTGAAAACCAAAATAACGAAATACATTAATAGCCATGGATATAATTCAGGAGGAAATATTATCTTAATAGTTTTCCTCGTCATCTGAAGACTACAAGTCCCCAAAAATACTCCATTTGTATGTGCAATAGGGGAAACATTTTTCAAGGCGATATCCATTTGTGATTTTTGCAAAAACAAATGCAATTTGAACAGCTGATATTGCTGTCATATAACACACTAATCCATTTACAAAAGCAGATCAATTTCGTTGCATGTTCCATTCGCCACGTAAAATCTGAGATCTGAAAAAGATTTCTGGTGGTCCCAATGGAAAACGACATAAGTAGATTTTAGTAAATATTTGACATAAGCTTTTAGCTTACATAATTCTATTATAGCTTCAACTTTATCTGTATGTATGTAGCTTTATTCACCATTCGTACTTACTTACCTAATTCACTGATGGAAATGTTTTTTTTTTTTTTTTTTTCATTAAAGATGGATCAGCTTACACGTGGGGTGAGGGATCAAACGGACAGCTAGGTCTCAGCTCGATGGAAGCATGGAAGCACTATCCTAGTCGGATGGAAAGCGTTCGTAAATATCACATTGTTGGGTAATTAACTTTGGGTTCTAAGATATTACAATATAACTGTAAAAATCTAACATATTTCTAGAGCATGTGCCGGGGATGGTTTCACAATATTATGGACAAAATCTGGTTCAGTATTGAGTTGCGGTGACAATTCCAAATATTCATTGGGTCATGATGAGATGAAAACTTTCCACTGCCCAAAAGTTATTGGTAACTTATGGAATCTTAAAAACTACTACTTTACTTTGCATTGCCAAAATAGATGTTCAATAAAACACGTCTATACTTGGTATATACGTATATGCTTTAAGCTGGTTTAACTTAGCAGCTTTTATCAAATTGTCCCCCCTTGAACGAATTTTTGCTTATTTCAGAAAAGATTCATGATATAAATATTCAACAAGTTGCTGCCGGAATGGACCATGTTTTGGCATTAAGTACAGACGGCTGTGTATTTACCTGGGGCACAAGTTCACACGGAGCTCTGGGCCTGGGAAGCACAAACACCCAGCAGTATGCTTTAATTATGTAGCTTAATCAGTCCGAAATTTAGCGGTTGTATTTCCAGAAAAACTCCTCAAAAGATCCTCCTCTCGCATATTAACAGCAAACCAGAAAAAGTCTTCTGTGGACCCAACACCTCGGCGATTCTGTTTGCAAATGGCGAAGTTCACGTTTGTGGAAGTAATGATTACAATAAGTTGGGATTTAACAAGCCGGGAAAAATTATGGCTTTTGTAGGTCCATTTTTATTAATACCTATATTTGTATGAATATTTGGTTTATATTTTGTGTGCTCATTCCATAGAAGAAAATTATCCTTTTACGTAAAGTGCTAGATTTGGATCTATCTTCAACACATTCGGTATTCCTTGTTCAAGGTGGATATGTTTTCACAATGGGTCGCAATTCCGAGGGACAACGCGGCTTGGGTCATTGCAATCCGGTGGAAATACCAACTTTAGTTCCGGGAATAAAGGACAAATATATTTTAGTAAGTATTTCGCAATCTTGACAGGTAGGTACAATGTTAAGCAGAACTATAATTGGCTCATATTAAGGAAATCCGCAATGTGATTTAATAGTAGGTCTGTTCCTTTACTTTCTGGTTTAATTTTGGCAATATGTCACATTTATCTCATTGCGAGAGAATTCGCTCACCGAAATGAAATACAACCAAAAAGAAAAGGAACGCGTTGAACCACAAATTTGAAAAATGTGTATTTTTCTAGGCGGTAATATTTAAATATCAGTAGAACAAGACACAAATCTATATTTAAGACCGAAATTTGAATTGCTCTTATTGCAAAAATTAAAAAGTTCAATTCTTTTGCGTCTTACATCTATTTTAATGCTATACAATCACAATCCATAAATGAAAACAAATGAAAAGTCAGTTACAAATAAGCATTTGAACGATTTGACATCCATCTGTCAGCAATAACCAACTAGCCCAGAGAAATTTCTTGGGCTAATATTTGCAGGTTTTTTATGGAGGGGAAATGTTTTGTTCTCTCTTTTTGGCTCTGTTCTGCCCAACTTTTGCGTAAGGGAACGAAGTTTGACTAAATTTGGCTAATGTGTTCGAATGCATTATGGTAAGGGAACAGACCTAGTATTTGTATATCGTAACCATAATAGTAGTGGCTGTCCATTTTTTGGATTTTTGTGACTTTTGGACACTAGCTTCAGTCAACATAATCCTATTATGGTTGACCCTTAATTCTGCTGATGAGTGATTTTATTTCAGAAAGTAAAATGCAGCGATCAGTGCACTATTGTATCCTCCGATGATAATGTAATCACATTTTGGGGCACTAGAAATGGAATTCCGGAGATGCACCAAAGTGCCAATGGCAGCTCAATGAAATCTGAGGTTCGGATTGTTACAATGATATCATTTAATATTTTAGCGAACTTGTTATTTATTACTGTTGAAAATGTATGTATAGGCAAAAGTTACATTGGGATACACCACGAGAAAGAGAACACGAAAATTAACGGGACTGTTATTTTCGTTCTTCACATTGTTGTACTGCAGCTGCTTGCTATCTACTTGTGTTTTGCCTGTGCATGCATTTCAACACTGTCAGTCAGTTCGTTTGGTTGAGACGGCGAGTGCGTGCCTTTTATTTCTGTTGCTTAATCGTGCCTTTTATTTCTGTTGCTTTTATCGTGCCTTTGCTTGATTTAAATTAATAGGTTATGGGCCCAGGCACATTTACAGAAAATAAATGGTTGAGTGTTTTGATTAAGTAAACCAAAGTGAGACATTTACATACATGTGTCTAAATTCACAATAAGTGACGCCGCTTGCCAATTCGCAGAAAACAAAAATATTTCTAATTTCACCACTGACGCCACATACCAACCCGCTGCAGAAAATTCATACTTGTATAGGTGTTGTGCATAAGTGTAGTTGTAGAGTAGTGTACTGTGTACAGGAAATATGGATAAAGGAAAGAGAAACATAAAACCGTTTGACGGAGAAAAGTATTCAATATGGAAATTTCGAGTGCGAGCTCTTTTAGAAGAGACCGATTTGTTAAAAGTGATTGACGAAGAACAAAGTAAAGTGACAGAAGAGATTAGAAGGGCAGAAAGAAATGCAAAGAGCATTATAATAGAATATTTAAGTGATTCATTTCTACCATTTGCTAACAGTGAAAATTCTGCTAAACAGATTTTTAAAAATTTAGATGCAATTTACGAGCGGAAAAGTTTAGCATCACAACTTTCGCTACGAAAGCAACTATTGGCATTAAAGTTAAAAGGTGATACTCCGCTACTAAATCATTTTAATTTTTTTGATGAACTTATTTCTGAACTCATCGCGTCAGGAGCCAAATTGGACGAAATGGACAAGATTTCACATTTACTGTTAACTCTTCCACCAAGTTATGATGGAGTTATCACGGCAATAGAAACTCTATCTGAAAACAATCTAACATTAGCTTTTGTGAAAACACGACTCCTTGATCAGGAAATTAAATTAAAAAGTGTGAACAAAGATACGAGTGCCAAAGTGTTACAGGTTATAAGCAATAGAGAGCCGTGGGACAGTAAATATAAAAATAAATCATTGTTCAAACACGCGAAGAAGTCATTTAAAAACAAATTTAAATCCAAAGCAAAACCAAAGTGCTTTTATTGTGGTAAATTAGGGCATTTGAAGAAAGACTGTTTCCTTTTAAATAGACAGAGGGGAAACCAGAATGTTGCTAGTGAGAATAGTGGCAAAGATAAACAGGCTCAAATAGCAACAACAACACAGCCAGAACGTGGGTTTGTTTTCATGGTGAGACAAAATACAAATGTAAACGCAAGCGAGGTAGAATTTATCCTGGATTCCGGGGCTTCAGATCATATCATAAAAGACATCACATTGTTTTCTGAGTATGAAAATTTGGTATCACATGTGGCGATTGAAATTGCAAAACGTGGAGAATATATCCATGCTACAGCCAAAGGAGTGGTTAACCTTAGCAGCTCTGGAAATAAGTTTACACTGAAAAATGTGCTATATAGTAAGGATATTCCCCACAACTTATTATCTGTGAAGAAGATGCAGGATGCTGGCATGACGATTGAGTTTAATCCTGGAGGAATAATAGTCACCAAAAATGGTAACTTGGTATTTAATGGAAGGTGTGAGTATAATGTTCCAATTATAAAATTTAAACTAAATGGTAAAATATATACATCAAATATTTCAAATAGTGCAGAGTATCGCTTGTGGCATGAAAGATTAGGCCATATAAGTATAGGAAAATTTTTAGAAATAAAGCGAAATAACTTGTTTGAAGATATTAATATTTTAAATCATGTTGAGTTAAACAATGAATTATGTGAGGCTTGCATAAATGGCAAGCAATCTAGACTAAAATTTGAAAAATTTAAAAATAAGGAGAATATCCAAAGACCGCTGTTTGTAATCCATTCCGATGTCTGTGGTCCAATCACACTCTCTACAATTGATAATAAAAACTATTATGTAGTATTTATTGATCAGTACACACATTACTGTGTGACATATTTAGTAACATATAAATCGGATGTATTTTTTGTTTTCAAAGATTTTGTTGCGAAAAGTGAGGCACATTTTAATTTGAAAATTGTAAATCTATATATTGATAATGGCAGGGAATACCTATCTAATGAAATGCGTGAGTTTTGTATTGAAAAAGGCATCAGCTATCATTTAACGGTTCCTCACACTCCACAATTAAATGGTGTATCAGAACGGATGATTAGAACAATCACTGAGAAGGCTCGTTCTATGATTAACAGTGCTAAGCTTGGTAAACATTTTTGGGGCGAAGCTGTTTTGACAGCAACATATTTAATTAATAGATCCCCTAGTAGAGCGTTGCAAAATAAAAAGAAAACACCATATGAAATGTGGCATAATAAAAAGCCAGTTTTAAAATACCTTAAGATATTTGGTTCGACAGTGTATGCACTTAATAAAGTACGAAAAAGAAAATTTGACGAAAAGTCAATCAAAACTATACTTGTCGGGTATGAGCCAAATGGGTATAAATTGTGGAATGTGGAATCGAGGAAATTTATGACAGCTAGAGATGTTGTGGTGGATGAAATAAACATGCTAAAATCTAGGGCTGTACATGAAGAAGACTCTGCGGTTCAACTTGATAATGTTGATTCAAATAATGATTCTGCAATTACAGAAAATGAAGAGTCGGATTTTCCAATGGTGGAAAATAATGAATCTGTTAGTTCAAGATCAGATGTACAACCTATTGAAAATTCCACAGATCTCGAGAATGCCGATCCAGTCATTGAAACTGGTGATAAATTAAAATTAAATATAAGTGAGAAAGAAATCAGACGCAGTGATAGAAATAAAGGTAAACCGAAATTATCATATAGATTTTTAGAAAAATGTCTTATGAATACTCAAATGTCTTTAGATGACATTCCCAAAACATTTGACGAAATTAAATTTCGTGACGATAGAGTTTTCTGGGAGGAAGCCATACAAGATGAGCTTAACTCTCATTTTCAAAACAATACTTGGTGCTTAGTGCAAAAGCCTAATAATAAAAATATAGTAGATTGCAAGTGGGTGTTTAGTATAAAACAAGATGAGTGTGGCAATTTAGTAAGGTATAAAGCGAGGCTTGTAGCGCGAGGTTTCACGCAAGAATATATGACTGACTATGATGAGACGTTTGCACCAGTTGCACGAATTTCTAGTTTTAGGTTTCTTTTGGCACTTTCAAATCAATTTAACTTATTGGTCCATCACATGGATGTCAAAACCGCATTCCTAAATGGAACTCTAAAAGATGAAATTTACATGATGGTTCCAAAAGGCTTGACCCATGATGATGATACAGTTTGTAAACTTAATAAAGCTATTTATGGTCTTAAGCAAGCTGCAAGATGCTGGTTTGAAGTGTTTGAAAATGTGTTGAAGGAGGTTGGATTTGAAAGTTTGGGGGTTGACCGCTGTATTTATATTTTGAATAAAGGAGATATTTCTAAAAATATATATGTTTTATTGTATGTGGATGATATAGTAGTTGCTACCAATAAATCTGATACAATGTCTAATTTTAAATCTTACCTACGAAATAAATTTCAAATGACTGACTTACTAGAAATTCGATATTTTATTGGTATAAAAATTGATAGAAATAACGGTCAGCTGTTGCTTAGTCAATCGACATACATTAATAATATTTTAAAAAAATTTAATATGGAAGATTGTAATCCAGTTAGTACACCCCTCCCAAGCAAACTAAACTATGAGGCTCTGCAATCTGAGGAGTCATATGATGCACCATGTAGAAATTTGATTGGTTGTTTGATGTACGTCATGTTATGTACACGTCCAGACTTAAGTACATCAATAAGTATTTTAAGTCGATATACAAATAACAACAATAAGGAACTATGGCAATGTCTTAAGCGGGTTCTAAGGTATCTAAAAGGTACTGTTGATTTGAAGTTGACATTCAAGAAAAATATAAATTTTAACAGTATTCTTATCGGATTTGTCGATTCCGATTGGGCTGGGAATGAGACTGACAGAAGAAGTACTACTGGATATCTATTTAAATTGTTTGAGAGCTGCTTGATTACATGGAGTACCATGAAACAAAAATCCGTTGCCGCTTCATCTACAGAAGCAGAATACATGGCTTTATTTGAAGGCGTTAGAGAAGCGTTGTGGCTCAAGTCATTAATAAATGAAATTAAACTAGAATTAAATGTTCAAATAGATATTTTTGAAGACAACCAAGGTTGTATTAGTATTGCTAACAATCCTACATGCCACAAGAGAACAAAGCACATAGACATTAAATATCATTTTACTAGGGAACAAATTGAAAAGAAAACTATTTGTGTCAAGTATATTTCCACAGATTTGCAATTGGCCGACATATTAACAAAGCCGTTACCAGCTGCAAGATTCATCGCCTTGAGGAACCAACTGGGGCTATCGGCATAGACTAACCAAACTTTATTTGAACTATTTATAAAAAAAAAAAAAAAAAAAAAAAAAAAACTGAATTATTTAATTTAATATGTTATCTTAATTATCTTAATCTATAATCTAAATAAAAAAAATAATTTAATATGTTATCTTAATTATTTTAATCTATATAATCTAAAAAAAAAAAAAAATGAATTAATTTAATTTTTTTTTGAGTTGTTTAATAATTGAATTTATGTTTAATTTTAATTGGTCTGGTTGGGTTTTACTGGGTTTCCCCAATCCTTTGCAGTGAATGCTGGATCAAATTGTTATCCCCAGAAATAAACAAAGAAATAAAGATAAATAAAAACGCACAAACTCGTCAGTTAATGTTATTGTTAATGTAACTTTTGAGGTGGCGTGTTGAAAATGTATGTATAGGCAAAAGTTACATTGGGATACACCACGAGAAAGAGAACACGAAAATTAACGGGACTGTTATTTTCGTTCTTCACATTGTTGTACTGCAGCTGCTTGCTATCTACTTGTGTTTTGCCTGTGCATGCATTTCAACACTGTCAGTCAGTTCGTTTGGTTGAGACGGCGAGTGCGTGCCTTTTATTTCTGTTGCTTAATCGTGCCTTTTATTTCTGTTGCTTTTATCGTGCCTTTGCTTGATTTAAATTAATAATTACTTTTTCCAGAACAATCAAACGGATATTGAATTGGGCAATAATACAGCAGCATTTACAAATTTTCTGGCATCTGTGTACAAATCCGAGTTGATTTTGGATCCAATCGATATCTTAGCGTAAGTTATAACACAAATAATTATAGGGGACACCGTCGCACAAATTCCAACTTTTCTATAGTTGGATTTCTCATTCAATAAAGTTGGAGGGGTTTGAAAAAACACTGTTCGATTAATCACATTAGGAGAAATACGTCATTGAATTGGTGTTTGCTTTGCATTTAAACTCAATTCAATTTTGCAACATATTGCTCTCTCACATATTATGTGGAATTCCGCTGTTATTCTGTAGCTACACGTTTTCATTAAAATCAACGAATAAATCTTATCTTGGCTGCTTTATCAAATCTCAAATTTTCATTCGATTTAAGGTGAAACCGACAAACCGTTGCCCGTTTACACCACTTGCCATCTGGCTAATCCTATCTGTCATAGCATAGTCATACATAAGTGCTCTTTAACTCATTAATAAGCGTTTCACACCAAGCCCAAAACCGGGTTTTCGCCAAAACACACGAAAACTTAATCGAAAACAGAAGTTTTCCCATACATATTTCAGTTTTCAAAACGAGTCGTTTGCACTCGTTTTCCGCGAAAACACCACGAAAACGACTTCCAATCGTTGGGTTCTAGGAACAAACACACCTTTTGCAATGTTCAGAAAAATGGCTGACCGAACAAATGTCACAATTCACATCTTAAAATCATTTCCACAATTAATTGATGGGCTAATATTGTTTTTAAATGCACTAAATTAATTTCGTGTGTAAATTAATGCGATCGAAATTTGTAACCACAAAAGTTTGCACCGAAGTTTAACGACTAGTGTCTCACAGCTGATTGAAATGTCAAACGAAAACGAGTTGGTGGTCGGTGTGAATGCATCGACGAGTTTTCGAGGAAAACCAGGTTTTGGGCTTGGTGTGAAAAGCATATAAGTGGAACTTAACTTAAATCGGTATGAGTAGTATTAGCAAACGGGCCTTAGTCCTTTCAAATCTTATCAACAACCAACAACTAGTCTTGTCGGATTTTCAACCTATTTTTGTAAAAGGTATATGAATGAGGAAACCATTTTAAACTAGATTCTTTTAATTCCGAAAATGAAAAATCGTCTGTAAGCCCAGACAGACAGACTTTCCAAGCCTCTTAAACTTAAGTAGAAGCTGAAATTTAACATCCTGGATTAATGTTTTGTTACAAGGTCCAGGCGCGTCGAAAAATATAAAATATATAGAAAACCACTGCTACCTAAACTCACTTAATCTCACTAGTCTATCTAGTTTAGTAAGTCTGCCCAGTCTAAACGCGCGTGTTTGTGGCTTCTCAAATGAAAATACACATGACATCTTTGACAATAGGACTGCGGTTATCTGTCAATTGATTTACTAACCTATGCGCTTTAGTAGATTCAAATATGTACTTACTTTCTAGGTTATTATTTCATTTCTAGATTGTATTCATCCAAAGAACAATTTGAAAAAGGATACTACGTCGAAGTGAACAATATCTACCCATTACCCCATAGCATACTAGTCCTCGTAGATACCACGACGCCATTGATATCATCCTTTGAGGACCTATGAAATAAGTATAAACACCGATTGAAATAAAAATACCATCTCTCTTGTTAAATAATGTTATTTATTATTTTTGAATTAATTAATAATAAAATATAAAACAAAAGAAAAACACATCGTTTCTTTTTTTTTTGTTGTTGTAAGTACAATTATTTGCATGGAAATTCTCAAAATGTATCCTACTATGCATAATTTTCCATCTCTTGTTTCTAATTGACGTAAACCTAAACTTTCTTTTATTTATTTTATGTAATTTCCTTATGTACATTACTTTATATACCTAATTAGAGTTTTTTTTTTCTTTTCGTTGGGAGTTAATATATGGTTAAAATTTAAACAAAAAAATTAAAATAATCCTTAAACAATTGCACATTTGCCTTATTAGAGATAAGTTTTCAATATTCTTCTTCCTTTAAATAAATAATTGAATAATTTTGTTTTTGTAAAAACATATACATTTGTGCGAGCTTTCGATCAATATTTTTCTGTGTTGTAAAACATTTTTTTTTGGGTAGTACAAATAAAATCATTTAATATCTTTTACTTTTTTTTTGTTTTAAGTTTAAAGTATATATTTATATCAATTTGTTTATATCTACACAAATCAATTCATTTGTTTCTCTTCTGCGAATCGTATATTTTTGTTTAAAATCATTTTCTTCATTACACAATGATCAAACCGGTTCCTTTTGTTAAGTATAAAATTGTAAGTTATTAAATATACTAATTGTGATTAAATATAATAAAATTTTATTTCTTTGGTTTGGATAAATGCTATATGGAAATTAGTTCTTACTTGTATGTACGAAACATGCATTTTTTCTCATTATATCTTTCTTATGTATTCGATGTTACACTTAATGTATATGCGGATGGAGAGTATCATCTGTGCCAAATATAGGTCTGTTCGCATAAAATAAAACCGTCTTTATACGATCACTGGGTGAGCAGTTTCCGTGTGTACATGAACAGGCTACTTTTTCTTTGTTTATGGTTGTTTAGAAAGATGGAAGTGAATGAGCGTGGATGGCTTGGAAAATGTATATGCATTATGTTATGATTGATGTGTGAAAATAGGTGATGATTTAACAAATTTACGATTTCAGCTAATACTAGGTCAGTTTTTATTTTTCATTTAAAACTCTGAAGAAAATGTGATTACTTGTATTAAACCAAGGATTATAGAAAAATTAGCAGGAACAGCGGCTACCTTCAGCAATGCTACCTAAGGTGAATTTACCAAGTCCATTGGAGCCGGGTGATTTATTATCTTGAGTTTTATCATCGGTATCGAAGTTATCACCCTATTATCAAATATTTATACAAAAAACGGTTTAAACTCACCAACAAACAATGAAATTTTTATATTTACCCTGTGCTCTCGTTGTTCCCTTATTTTTCTGGCCAGTGACAAGAAAGCTTCTTCTATATTAATATTCTGTTTACATGACACCTCAAAAAATGGCATTTCGAAATTTTCTGCAATCTGGAAATTAGTAAATATGTTACGTTATAAAATGTTAGTTACTGTATAGGTATGTATATTATGTTTTCATTATTATATCCTTCATGTAAAAAGGATAATATCTGCCCCTATAAATAAATGTTTAACAGCTCTTTAATGACAATTTCGATCTGCGACAGGTTGATCTCTTCCCAAAGGATAATTGACTAATTTGACAAAATTATTCAAACTTCGTTCGCTTCTACATAACTTTGACGTTGTGTTCGAATGTTGATTTAAGTGTTCGGGTGATTTATCGTTAGGTAACAGACCTGTTATTTGTGTTACTTTTAGTAATATTTCTAAATAAATACCGCATTTATTTAACCGATTACCGATACGAACAAAATTGAAATAGATTTTCATCATAGCTTATGTTATCTAAATGTTGCATTCGATTGCTCTTACTTACTTACTTAAGGTGGCGCTACAGTCCGGGGTGGACCTGGGCCTCAACCAACAAGCGTCTCCAGCCAGCGCGATCTTTAGCTAGCTGTCTCCAGTTTCGCACGCTAAGTTGGTTAAGGTCCCCTTCCACTTGCGTGCGCCACCTGAGTCGCGGTCTTCCTCTACTGCGCCTTCCCTCGGGTATGGATTCGAAGATCTTCCGGGCCGGAGCATTCGTGTCCATTCGCTCTACATGACCTAGCCACCTCAGTCGTTGGACCTTCACTCTTCTGACTAGGTCGATGTCGCTGTACAGCCCGTACAGTTCGTCGTTAAATCTCCTTCTCCATTCACCGTCAATGCAGACGGGACCAAAAATAACACGAAGAATTTTTCTCTCGAAGCAACCGAGAGTTACCTCATCCGCTTTTGATAAAGTCCATGCCTCTGCGCCATATAGCAGAACTGGGATGATAAGGGTCTTATAAAGGGTCACTTTAGTTGTTCGAGAGAGGGCTTTGCTACTCAATTGCCTTCTTAGCCCAAAGAAACAGCGATTGGCAAGAGTAATTCTACGTTTAACCTCAGCGCTGATGTCGTTGTCTGAGTTCATAGCGGAGCCTAGGTAGACAAAGTCCTTAACCACCTCAATGTTATATCTGTCTATTGTGACGTTCTGTCCGAGCCGTCGGTGTTTGGTGTCCTTTTTAGTTGACAGCATATACTTCGTCTTGCCCTCATTAACCGCCAAACCCATCTTCGCCGCCTCAGTCTCAATACTCACAAACGCGCCACTAACATCACGCTGCGTTCTGCTAATTATGTCAATGTCATCGGCGTATGCGAGTAACTGGACGGACTTTTGAAAGATAGTACCTCTGGTGTTGGCGTTTGAGTTTTGCACTATTCTTTCAAGAACGATGTTGAAGAAGTCACATGACAGCGCATCACCTTGTCTAAATCCTTTTTTGACATCGAAGGTCTCGGTAAGTTCTTTACCGACCTTGATGGAGCAGCGTGCATTCTCCATCGTCATCCTGCACAAACGGACGAGTTTGGCAGGGATGCCAAAACTAGACATTGCTCTGTATAGTTCGTCCCTATAAATGCTGTCATATAGGCGGCCTTAAAGTCGATGAAAAGGTGGTGGGTATCGATTTGAAGTTCCTGGGTTTTCTCCAAGATCTGCCGCAGTGTGAATATTTGGTCTATGGTGGACTTTCCTGGCCTGAAGCCACACTGATATGGACCAATCAGGTTGTTTACGAAAGGCTTCAGGCGTTCACACAAAACGGCAGATAAGATCTTGTAGGCAATGTTTAGAAGACTGATACCTCTGTAATTGGTGCAGTTCAGAGGGTCTCCTTTCTTGAGGATCGGGCAAACAATGCTGAGGTTCCATTCATCGGGCATACTTTCCTCCGACCATATTTTACAGATGAGTTGGTGCATGCTCCTAACCAAGTCATCGCCTGCCGCTTTGAACAGCTCGGCGGCTAGGCCATCTGCTCCAGCGGCTTTGTTGGACTTCAGTTTAGATGTAGCTATCTTCACCTCGTCCAGGTCGGGTGGACGGTATTGTTGATCCTCATCGTCCAGGTTGAACGGTTCATTCTGTCTGACAGCGGAATTTAAGTCGTCATCGCCGTTAAACAGTCTGCAGAAGTAGTTCTTCGATATCCTCAGCATCGACTGCGATTCTACCACGATGTTCCCTTGTTCGTCCTTGCAGGCTTCGGTTCGGGCTCTGTAGCCTTGTGAAGTTCTTTTTACCCTCTGGTAGAACTTCCGAACCTCATTCCTGTTGTAACATCTCTCTATTTCCTCGATCGCGCGCTTCTCATGCTCTTTCGATTGCTCTGGAGTTATAACTAAACTCTATTGGTTTAAAAAATTATTATTTTTTAAATCGGGATACATTTTTACGAATCTCGATTTGTTTTCAGAATTGCTAAAGATCTGCTAAAAATGACTTATGCTGCATTTACACGGACACACATTCCTACCACGGAAAATTAAAGGGACCAAAAAGCCATGTGACTGAAAGGGGCAGCATCTAAAACGCAAAAAATCGTGACACTTTTATTTAGGTCGGCCATCTTGTTGACGGGGTAGGAATTATAGGAAAACTTCCCATGTTGATATTCTTATAGCGATAACTAAAGAAATTCCGCTCTCCTATAAAACAATATGGCTCCCGGAAGAGTTGAACGGACAAATACTTATTTATTTCGTATAACTCATTGATGGATTGTCGGTTTAATTTGCTGACACTAGCTACCACTCTCATTTTACATGTTTTAAATCAGAAATAAAAATGTTTTCAAGCAATTGCAGAAATATTGTTGGGCGGAACCTGTGTCTATTTCCGTTTTACGCGTATCTATAATTATGGGTAGAACATCCATGACACTTTAGGCGTCAGATTTGTGATCTCATTCTTACGCCTTTAGTAGTATCGACTGCGGATAAACGGATCTCTCTATCCTGTTTCATGCAAAAATGAGCGTGCGTGATGGTGTTTTAAGAATAAATGAAATTGGATAGACCGCCAATAAAATATCAACATACTGATCTTTCCATAATTCGTATAAAAAATGGCAAACCAAAATGCTTGTCATATTTCCGCATGTTAGATAGTGCAATGCCTCTCTGTATATATTTTATTTTGAATTAAGAAAACGGTGTCAGGATGACCACCTGAAATGAGCAAAACAATGCGTAGTTCACTTTTCGAACATTCCCTGACCTTTGCAACTTTAACTCTTTATTTTAAGAATCGTTCACATTTAATCTTAATTTAAACTAGTCGCTCCGAAAAAATGTATCCACCATAGGGTACTAACACAAACCAAAATAAACCTGGAGTGGTAAGATTAAAAGCAAAGTGCCTATTATTCACAAAAACCTTGAACTTATAACGTCCGTATAACTCCTCGTCTTACGCCTCACACTTACTAGGACAAGTCAATATCACCAAATGGATAAAAAAAAATGCCTAACTCATTTTTTTTATAGGTAACTTACCTTCTCGCCTCTGTCCTTATCGACCATTCGCTGTGTGGATGAGCATTCACATTTATTACCGGCAAGGACTTTCACAACATCCGGTGATGCATTCTATAGGCAATCAAAAGGAGATATTGAGAACAGAGTGAGAAAGAGCAAACAAAAATAATTAAAAGAAATGAAACTACCATCTACAACGGGATGTAATCAAAAACCAAAGCCATCCAATCTAATTCAGTACAATGATAAATTACCTCCTGAATATTACGTAGCCAATATGATAAGTTGTTATAGCTCTCCAAGTTAGTTACGTCGTACATTAAAAGGATACCCATGGCTCCACGGTAATAGGCTGTCGTTAGTGTACGAAACCTCTCCTGACCAGCTGTGTCCCATATTTGTAGCTTAATTGGAACTCCATCTAGGTTTATTAGTTTTTGCTTAAAGTCGATACCTTAATGATTGCGTTGGTGATGAGGAAGGATAATTAGAGTCAATTAATTATGTACTTGTACAACTTATAAATACATCTGATATTATGGGGTAACTGTGAGTGCGACTTACCTATTGTTGAGATATATGTGTCGTAATACTTCTCATCACAATATCTGTGAACGATGCAGGTTTTACCTACATTTGAGTCGCCTAAGACAAGGACCTTGTATGTGGCGACAAAATCTAGAGCCATTTTTTTTTCTTCGTCTTCAATGAAAATTGGTTTGGGGGTAGTGGAGGATGTTCTATTTATGCACAAGTGTAAAGGATCTTAGTAGTGAACACTTTCAATTTGAACTCATTAAATGTATTGTTTTAATACAACTTTCACTAGAGAAGTAATTTTAATCACTATTAATCAAAACAAAGAACGTATGTTATTATGACGTTCTCTCACAGAAAGATTTCAATTTTAACCGTCTCGCCAAATACATACACAAGATTCAATGTTAATTCGCTTTTGGAAGTTCGAAAACAAAAATTTTAAATCAACGTTTTTCACAGAACTTGTCTCACAGATTTCATGTGAAGGTGAAAAAAATATCGAAAAATCAGTCCGAGATATAACCATCAGCCGCACCAAGAAAGTATGATTCAACAAACAAGAAAAATCAATATCCTTTGAATGCTGTTTTATGTTAAATGGCGCAAGCGTAGTTAAGAGACCAGTTGGATGTACAAAAAATAAAAACGTTTATTTTTCTGATGGTGGCTAAGCCACCTGTAGCCGATATTTATGTAGATTTTCCAAATGTGACAGTGTGAATGGGGTGTGTTTTTGTATCCTTCTGTAAAACTTGGTGAACTAGCAGTGTTGATATTTTTTAGACGATGTGATGGGGGTGCAAAAACATAAAAAATCTTGTTACCTATGCATTTGAACAAGTTTTTTTCACTTGCAGTACTGAGCAATTGACTTGACTACATAGAATTTTTTATAATTAAACGTACGTATATGTTCTTGTCGGCACTCGCCTTGTTTCCGTTCTAAATATCGGTAATTCTAATTATGGATAGGAACTAGGAAGTCTACGGTTCTTTAAGCGCCTGATCTGCGATCGTAAGTGTGTTGATGTGGATACCTATTCCATAATTGTTGGCTTATGCTGTTTGTTGTAATTGTAAGCCGGTGATTCAAATATTTTCGGTGATTAGTCCCACAAGAAATTTCAGACCAAATTTACAAAAGCATAATAACTGCACAGTCTAAGCAAACTATTATTGTTTAAACTTTTCTACAATTTTGATTTTATTATAATGGAATGGTTTTTCAACCGTGAACTACAAACTACAAGATCTAGATCATATGCGAACTGTCAACTTAGAGCTCAGACACGAATTTCTTGACTAAAATCGTCAGCTAGCCCTCCATAAACTGCCATAAACCACGAATGAAAAGCAGTAGAGGCCAATCAAAGCGGAGACACATCAAGTCACGTTTTTTAATCTCCTATGTGGTATTCGATTGGACTTCTTCAGATTCGCTCTCAGATCTAAGATTTTTTGGGTATAATCGAACATAAAAACCTCACTTGCTCTTTTTTGTGATATTATATGCGATTCAAATATTTGTGTAGCCTTCGACACTGTTCAAAGCGTTTTCTTGGGATCGTTCGAACTTGCGGTATCCCACACAACCCTCATTGTCACAGTTGCGGAAATACAAATGAGGTTCGCCCGATGTAATACCTTTCATTGCGGTGCATTTGCAGAAAAACTTTACGAAAATGTAAACAAGCTCCACCAGTTGTCAAACTCAAAAACAGTTATATTGGTAAATATGAGGCAAATCTGAGAAAAAATCCAGATTCACAAAAGTGATCTGAAATCTGAAGAAGATTCCTTTTTTTGTACCAAACGAACATGAAACTGATAAAAAATGTTCTGAGAGCAAAAATAAATGCTCTGCCAGCGCCCAATCGGATACCACCTACCTAACCTTATTTTTATATATTTTTTTGTTAACTGAATCTACCCTCAACAACCATCAGAAATGTAGGCTCAGCCTTGAGGCAATGCCTCTCAAACTGTAATGGAACTGTCAGTTTCAATACGACTGCTGTCAAAATCTAAATCGAAGCCATCAAAGTGATGTGAAATTTTATATTTGATTATTTCAGGTCCAACTAATATTCATCAATTTGCCATGGCGGTTGTAATTGAAACAACTATTGGCGATATCACAGTCGACCTATTTGTCGAAGAACGCCCTCGAGCATGTCTGAACTTCATAAAGCTTTGTAAACTCAAATACTATAATTTAAATCTGTTCCACACTGTTGAGCGCGACTTCATTGCTCAGACCGGTGATCCAATTGGAGCAGGAGATGGAGGTGAATCCATTTGGGGTGTTGTTGAGGGGTCACATAAACGATTTTTCGAAGCGGAGTCGTTGCCCAAAATAAAGCATACAGTTCCCGGTCTCTTGTCTCTGGTGAGCGTGGGAAAGTTCATGGTTGGTTCACAGTTTTTCTTCACACTAGGGTCGGATCTAACATCGCTCGATGGGATTCACTGTGTTATTGGTGAAGTTGTTGAAGGTATTATGTTATTTCGAAATTTTTCTTGAATGAATTTAAACATAATGAATGTTTATTTAGGCCACGAGGTACTGAGACAAATGAATGAAGCTATTGTGGATGAGAAATTTCGACCTTATCAAGACATTCGCGTGACTCACACTGTAATTCTAGATGACCCGTTTAGCGACCCGCGAGGTTTTCAAATTCCCAGTCGATCGCCATCGCCAAGCGGTGAGCGTTTACAAAACGGACGCATCGGAGCCGACGAGGACATCGATGATACTGAGGGTAAAACAATTGATGAAATTCATGAAATGTTGGCCGAACGTGAGGCCAAAGCAAGAGCAACGATTCTTGAAATTGTCGGGGATCTCCCTGATGCGGATATTGCTCCGCCGGAAAATGTACTCTTCGTGTGCAAATTGAATCCGGTCACAACGGATGATGACTTGGAAATCATCTTCAGCCGATTTGGAAAAGTGAAGAGCTGCGAAGTGATTAGGGACAAGGTAAGTGGAGACTCACTGCAGTATGCTTTCGTAGAGTTTGAAGAACAAAAGTCCTGCGAAGCGGCTTACTTTAAAATGGACAATGTACTGATTGATGATCGTAGAATCCACGTGGACTTCTCACAGTCGGTCTCCAAAGTGCAGTGGCGTGGCAAGGGACGTGGAGTAGTGCATACTGACGAGAGAGATAGGAAGTTGGATTTTAATAATTTAAAGAACAATAAAAACCGAAGTGAACGACCTCGTGGTGGAGAAAGAAAATCGGAAAAACATCGCAGTCGGTCACCAATCAGAAAAACGGAGAATGGGGATCGTGGAGGACGGAAAAGTTCGCCACCATCTAGAACGCGATCTCCACGTTATGATGAACAAAGGCGTTATGACAGGCAATATCGTGATCCAAAGAAACGACGCTCTCCTATCAGAGGTAGACAATCGCCTGCAAATGAAAGAGGTCGTTCTTCAAAGGAAAGGCAACGTTCACCATTTAATAAACGACGTGACTACCACGACGAAAGGCGGGGCTCTTCTCCAAGTAACAGAAGACGACCTACCTCCAATCAACGAAGACGTTCTCGTTCTTTAGAAAGAAATCGGTCAATGGACGTTAGACTGCACTATACAAATCGAGATGAAAGTGCACCCCACAACTATGGACGAGAACATCAAAGTTCGCGTGATGACAGAAGTTACGATACAAAATCACGAGACATAAAAGATCGATCATTGCCACAAAAACAGGTATCCACCAGCAGGAAATCCGATTCTCATACGAAAAAAACACTTAGCCCAGAAAAAAGACTAAAATCGAAGAAAAAACATGAAAAGAGTAAAAAAAGTAAAAAGGCACAAAAATTATCCAGTTCCGACTCCGATTCCTCAACTGCAACCTCAACATCAAGTTCATCTTCCACTTCCGAAGAGGAGAGGAATAAAAGATCTAAAAAGTTTAAGAAAATTGAAAAGAAACCTAAAAAACGTTCTAAAAAGGATTCCAAACGAAAAGAGTCTAGCTCCAGTGATTAAAGCACATTTCAAATAAAACCGTGTCAGTCCAAAATATCTTTTATTGTGATTAACTCTTATCGGATTGTGGTGCACTACCACATTTAGCTCCACCTCTTCTAGGTTTTTCTATGACGGCGTCCGGATTAAACAAGGTGTTTTCCAATCTGGGAACTTCTTCTCGAATGTGCACCTCTGCAATGGGCAATAAATTTTAAACAATAAAATAAAACAGCATTTAGTTCAACCAACCATAGACACCAGCCTCCCTCTCAACCGCCTGTACAACATTAGTGCGCAGTTCATTTTCTACATCGTTGGCCAATTTAACTAACTATTGGGTAGAAATTTCATTTATAATTTCATAATTATTCAATTGCTTTTAGTCAGAAAGTGCAAACCTTTTTAATTTCTTGCTCGTCGGAAATTTCGCGACTCTTTCGAAAGTTGGAATTTATTTCAACTCTGGCAGCAGCAAGAGCGTATTGATCTTCGCCAAAAACATATTCGCAAGTACGATGAAGCTTTTTGAAAGCCTTTAATACCTTTTAAAAGTGTTTCATATTTTTTTAAATATTATAAAACTCAATTTCAAAAATGGATATAATACTTCTCTTCGGATTTGTTGCGACATTTTTATAATTTTGTAGGTACAAACGTCAGATATTGGAACGCAAGACAGCTGATTTTGTGGATTGTAATAAAAACCTATTAAGGCTAAAACAGATTTCCTAGTGAGTAATTTAACCTAATTCCAATAATTTAACATCATCTTTTGATTGAGTATCGCAAATTATTGAAACTCGATTGAAACGTCCCATTAGCTCATTACTTTGACTGAGTATGTTTTTTTCAGATTTCGGATTAGGTTTTTTAGTTTTTGAGCTGAGATTTTAGATTTCTGCTGGCAAATCGAGCATTTAATTTAAATTTTATTGGTGTGTATTGAGTTTGCCGCAAATGCATTATTTTCACTTGCACTGGAAATGCATTTCAATTGATTTGATTCATTCATTTATGATAACGCATTTCGAAATAATTTAATATAAAAACTCGTTTCGTAAAATCAATAATTCAGTAAGAAAAAATCCTACCAACGATAAACCATTTGTTACCCCCAGCTGTTCCTTGTCGCAATCATTTTTATTGGTGAAAGTATTATGTAAATGTAAATCTGAGAAAAAATCTAGATCAATTGCATCAGTTCTCCAAAAAAATATTTCTTTTTGCCAAATCGAAAAATAAAAAAAGGAATAAAGGAATCTGTAGGTGAATTATCTTATTTTTTTTTAAATAATTAGCTGACGTAGGTATACGTGTTCCCGTATTAGTTCCCAACTTAGAATTTCGACAATTTTGTTTGTACTACTGTCAGTTCCCGTACCTGTTTGAAAAAAGGAGAACGCAAAATTAAAGATCAAATTCATGAGTTTTCTCGAGTTCTGTTGAGTTCTGCGACTATTGCTGCAACTAATTAGGTATTAGCTCGAACTAGATCGTGTGTGAATTCAACACCAGTTCCACCCGTAGACTTGTGAGTTTGTGTTTGTAAATAATCAATTAGACATATCTGTTTGCTCTTGGCAGATTTGAGAAAATCCTATATTACGAATTAAGCCAATTTCGACAGATTTACGAACGATGGACAAAGGGGGCTCACCTTGAAGTATAGAACATTTTGGATCGTCTTTTCCTTCAGATTTATTAGTTTCTAGATTCCATTTGCGGAGAATAAAGTGACATCTACTAATGAGTAAATTTTAAATTGTTTGCTTTCTCCAGGATCCACAGTAGTGTGAATATTTGGTTGTTCGTGGACTTACCTAAACCTGCTCAGTTCGTGGCGAAATGGTTTAAGGCACTTCCTTTCCACTTCACACAAGAGATGGAATTTTAAGTGTCTTTTTTCGGAGTGTATGCATTAACAAAGATAGCCACAAAGATTAGCAGTGCCACTTTAAACAGTAATGCAAGTATCTAATAGGTAAATAAAAAGTAAAAGATCAAGTGTATTTGCGTAAATTGTCAACAATTGTGTATTCTTAAACAGTTAAATAAGTATATAAAATTAAAATGAATTAAACGTTGCTTTAATATGTCTTTAATTATGTGCTCCGAACAATTTAATCACTACTAAGTCCAGGATTTGGAGATTTCGCCAACTGATCTGACAGTCGTTTCTGCTCCGAAGTGAGTCGAAAGATTTCTTCTTGCTCTTCGTTTGTCAGAGGTCGCCGCTTTTGTTTGGCCAACACCGTCCTCTTGTATGCCTCCAGTATTTCCTGGTCGACAACGTCGAGTTTCCTTTTGATTTCCAGTCGTCGTAGTTCACATTTAGCCGCATCCTGCAGTCGTCGAAGCTCTCCACCATTATACTCAGCAATAGCAGACAGCTCAGCTGTAACTCGCTTTATCTCCGAGTAGACCTCGTCCTCTTCTGGCTTAACGAAGTCCTCGGCATCAAGAAGGCCTTGCTCTATTAGTTCCTGTTTCACGCGTTTCTCTAGATCGATTCCGTTCTTTAACAGCGACAATGAACAGAGAGTTGAATTTGTTGAGTTTGTGTTGTCCGAACTGCTGTTACTGTCAATGTTTGACATAACATCGCCGATCAGGTTCTCTTCGAGAAAAGCAGACACCAAGCGCTGGGTAAGAGGTCCAGTTACACCCTCACCCATTAACTGTTCACCTTTTCGCAACAGAGACATCACTTCATTGTTGGAGGAATTTTTAGATCTCGACTTTGAGTTGATGTTTGGATTGGAGTTATGTTCCTCTTCTTTGAGATCTTCCAACGCCCAAGTGGTGGAGTAGTGTGGCCCAAGCTCTGGTATCGGCGGCACCAAAGGACCCGTGTACTGATCCAGCAAATCATCCAATAATCTAAGATCTTCATTCGTTATCGGCATACAGTAGGGCTCAACAGACAACCAAAACTTATTCGGTGTGTCGTTTTTCAATGTCGTAACTTTGGTTTGATCCTTGTGCTGATGTGGGTAGTAAGGCATTGCATCCATGCTGTCATCAGTGTTTTGCGATTGGGCAGGGGAATGCGCTGATGTTGTCTTCTGTTTAGTTAATTTGAAATGAGATATCTTTGGTTTGCGACTCTCTTCGCGTTTCCTCTTCCCCGGTGAGTTTGGTTGTTTTTCATTAACTTTGCTGCGGCGATCAAATCTTTTGTCATCTCTATCGATTGAATCATATTCGGCCTTGAGAACTCGGTACCGAAGAGCGACATTGGTCAGAAGGCTTTCCAATTCTAGTTGCACACTATCTAGATCCTCAGCGGGCAAATGGTCGTCCTTGTTTCGCTCCAGAGCCGCTGAATACTTTGAAAGCAAACGATTGTTGTCTTTGATCTTGATGTGAGGAATGTTGATGGTCCCTTCAGCCTCCGGAGATTCTGGTGCCATATTATTTGAAATAAGTTTTCCCGACACTTTTGAAGTTGAAGGAGAAGGCTGACTAAAATTGCTGGTTCGACTCTTTGCCGAGGTTGATGTAATTGCTCGCTTATTGAACATTTCCGTTTATTTATTTACTATTTATCAAAAGCAAATAACCTTGAACGTCAACCGAAGTAAAAATATGACCAATCGATTAGTTGTTTACACAAATAGTCCCGGATTGTTCTACGAAAAATACACTTTCCTCCATTCGTGGAATATGTATAAATATATATATTTTTTTTCTATTAGTAATTTGAAACGAGACAAAATAATATCGATTGAACGTATTTTGGTTATTCTTTTATATTTAATTTACTTTTGGCGTGAAAAAAAGGAAAATCTGAAAATTAAATTAATGACGCTTGTGTCAGGATAACGTTCAGGCGAAAAGCAATCTATGGGTGTGTTCATGTTAATTAAGTACCTATTTGGGCTTGTTCAAATAGATTACAAACAAAAAATTGGCGAGAAGAGAGATTGGTTCAATTGTATAAACTGGTATAAACTGCAATTTAGCAAACGTCGCTGCTTTGTTTTTTTTTTTCATTCTCCGTGCAGAAAAAAAAATATTTACATGCGCACAAAAAAATTTTGTTTTCGATTTAGCAATTAAAAATTTGATCTAAGATTTCGTTTTCTGCTGTCAACTCAAATTAGGCCTGTTTTTTTGAGCTTCGATCTCAGCAAAGCAAAGTAAAGTAGGATTTTCAGCACGCTAATTACAACAACAACGCTCTACTTGACACTTCGAGACTCGAAATAGTTGTTGCAGTTGCGTGCTGAAAATCCTACTTTACTTTGCTTTGCTGAGATCGAAGCTCAAAAAAACACGGCTATTGTAATTAATGTCGATTTCCATTGGGATTTTCGGATTTTGTTCTCCGATTTCAGATTTTTCGTGCCCAATGGAACATAAAACGAGATTTTTCTTCCTTCACATTTGTGGTAGTGCGTGTTTGAAAAGTCAGCTGTTCTTAAATTGTAATTAATGCTAAGAAAATCCACTTAATTTATGTTGATAACCATTGCGGCAGCCAAATGTAATTTTTTATCTATTTTTCACAGACTTGTCTTCAAATACGTAATTAATAACACAGTGCTTTTTTTGCGGCCAATGGAACATGAAATCTGACAGCCAGCTGATTTCGAGAGCAGAAAAACCGCTCTGTCCCAATGGAAAACGACACAAGAAAAAATTGAGATTTCTGAAAATTACAACAGAAAAAAAAAATCGCAAACCACATTTATGAAAAGCCAGCAAAAGAAAAATTGATTTTTTCACCAAAAAATATCTAGCTAAATCGACAATTATAGCAAAATTAATAGCTAAACGCAATTTGTGTTTCTGAGAAATTGTTTAGGATGGGTCAATAACTAAAATATTTTTTATTATATGTACCTACTAAACTTATTTTTTTGAACGATTTTTTTGTTTCGTCTACTATAGGCGTGTGTTTTTCTCAGCAAAGCAAAGTAAAGTAGGTTTTTCAGCACGCAATTCCAACAAATATCTACAACACTGTGTATCAAACTACTAAGCAGCTGTATTTTTTTATCGGGTTTAAAAATTACATGATTTAGGCGAAATGATATTATCGATATTATAATCGAAAATTTATCTATTTTTTTAATCGATTAAGAAAGTGCTATACCTACATAAAATATTAGTCCATCTCTGAACTCACTCTTGTGTTTGAGACAGCATTCCACCGTAAATTCCGTAAACCATTTTTGTCTCTTTCTATTTTTAAACAAACATAAAAAAAGGATAGAAAAGAAAAACATAGCTGCCAAACGACAAAGATCAATTGACAGCTGGCGACTTTACCATTTTTTTTTCAGTATGTATAATTTGATTTGTTCTTGTGTCTTGTGTTGTGCTTGCGCTTGTGCTGCTGAAAAGCGACGGAAAACAATTTTGATTTTCAAAGGAAAAAATTTCGCGTTAATTCGGCGTTATAAATGATATCCTAAATCTCCAGATTTTTCTTTTACACATAAATAAATCGAAATTCATGCCGCGAAAATAAATGCGTATCCGTGAAATTTTGTGATTTGAGATAAAAGAAAATATAATTTTCTCTATCTACAAAAAAAAGTAGCAGTGCATTGTTTATAATAAAAAAAGAAAGAAAAAAGTACGCATATTTTCATTGAAAAAGTGGCTGCAATAAGTGATATAAATAATTTCTTCACCATGGACGAGGAGGAGGAAGAAGTAACGGATCCGAAATTGCAAGTTTTCCACAATACAGTTAGAGAGCATATCGTAAGTACAATATTAATTGATATAAAATGAAAGGACTACAAAAGCTGAAAATTGAAAAATCTCTTGAATAGGCAAGGTTCTCTAAAAACATCATCTACTTTTTTTTCCGTTGGTGATTGGTCAGCGAGGGGTTGTCAATGAAAATTGGTATAGGTAGCTCCTATGAAGTAATAAGAGACATATTTTTTTCTTGTTTCTGCAACAAAAATCCGTGCGTCGATCCTCGAAGTCTGAAATCGATACACTTTTAAAGGAAGGTTATCTACAAAAATTGTCAAACGATAGAGGGACAAATTTCACTTGCTCCCAATTGAATGGGGCCGTAGAAAGTTGTTTTAATTAATGAAATTGATTTTGCATTTTTGTCGTCTTCTTGGAGTATGGTGTTGTGTTTCTACTTTTGTTGCCTAGTAACGATAATTTTTAATGTTATAAAGAATGGGTAGTACCCAAGATAAATATTGAATTCTATTCTGTATACCTATCTTAGGTACCTAGTACCTGCTTTTTTATTACAACATAATCTAATCAATGGATGGCGCTCACTTGATATGCTTGTAGCTGGCTGCGATAATACTGGCATGAAAGTAAACGTGAACAAGTCGGTACCGATGTTCTGATGTTCGTCTCTTGAACGCCTGCTTCATGTGCTTTGTGTTGTAAAATCCTAGAGGACACCTACCGAGTATGCTTTTATCTAAACAAAAAATACCCACCTTCTTAAGTTTGCACAGAAAATATTGTAAATGTCTACCTACTGTGATTTTAAAAAAATCACTGATCACTGTATGGCTAGCTTAAGCCCGCCTGGACTTGTTTTCTTGTAGTTTCAGAAAGTTTATTTATCTTAACACAAAATAAAATGCATTACCTATGTATTCATCGGCTACTCTGTTCCATTTGGAGATCTTGGCAGCAGTTTAAAAAACAACTGTTTTCATTAGCGCTATGTATGAGATTATATCACTCTAACGCCTAACGTCTTTGATGTCAGTCTGATTGTTTATCTTGAAGGTATGATCGAAAAGGATCAAGATGAGCAGATTTCAGAGATAAGGAGAGTGAACTCATATGTGAGATCGATGATGCAAAGCGGAATCCGGTTCCAGCTTTATATGCACCAAAATTAGGTTATTTCAATGTATTCCAATTGATGGGTTTGAAGCCGATTTCGATTCGAAGCCGATTTCGATTCGAAGCTCTCTGTCTAACCTATTTAGTTGTGTAAACAAAACAAGCTGTTTGCTGAGAGTGTTCTTTCATACATTTTTGTAAGTAGTTCCAAGTCCATACGACCCATCGCCTTTAACTACACCTGTTGGCGACGCCGCCAGACGTTACTCGAACAGCAGATAAAGCGCCGCCATTTAATCAAATTGAATGCGGCGGAACAACTTAATAAGCACGCACTCAAGAAAGTAGAAAAAACTAAAAGTCAAAATATTCCATTATATTCCTTATATCTACCTTTATTTATGAATTATATTCCTCCCTTTTGCAGAAAATTTGTAATTTTGTCTAGATATGTTTTTCCCCATAATAAACAAACCTAATGATCTTCTAAATCCCGATCGCTTAATTTCCCTTTTCTTCTGCACCACTGCCACCATTGTTTTGGCAAAATCCGTTTTCGTTGCACTTGCATCATTGCCAAGCATTACCTATTTAATTATTTAAAAAACGCACCTATACTTCTTAAATAATTTGGCATCCAAATTTATTCGCTTTCACCTCTGACCGCAACTTGTCCCGTTGTTTTATTTGCTTTCAACAAACTACGAATAACTGACTCAGTACAAAGTGCAAGATTCCTTGTGAGTTAATTCAATTTAATTGGCATTCAGCTTCCTTAATTTGTACTTTATTATTGGTGGTCAATCTAAATTTAACAAGTGAAACATTAAACTGTATATTCTCAATATTCCCATATTACAAAGAAGAATAAAAAACAATTTGACTTATATTGACGCTAGTTTGGGATGCAAATAAGTTATTTTCAACCAGATTTTTGGTAAATGTATAAAATACTTGTTCCTTTGAATTACATTGGCATCGCTTGTGGTAAAGAAGCAACGCTTTCTGTATAGAGCCGTAGGTATGGGTGGTGTGCAGTTTTGTATTACCCAAATGAAGGAAAAGTCGTACATTAGCGACGTTGTCGTACAGGTAGTGTTGTGGGAAACATTAAACCCTAGCCCCTATGGCCCATTTTATTCACTCGAAGTTGAACACAACTTGGGGATTTTTATATGGGAAATTTCCCAAGTTGTGTTCAACTTCGAGTGAATAAAATGGGCCTATATCGACTACTTTGCACGATACAATTTAGCAAGTACTTTAGCTTTCGTATTTTTGTGTGGGCGGGCATTAAAAAAGTTGAAATGCTGACCGCTTATAAAAGCGAACGAATTTTCTTGAAGGATCGTTAACTTAGTGCAAGGTCTAAGATGGACGGGTAGTTCTGTGACGTAAGCTCAGTAGACGTGCTGCCATTAAATAAACCTATATCGCTTAAAAGGTAATCTCCATACCTTAGCCGATCACAGTTCAATGGCGGAACCTTTTTTGTGACCCCCGTGTGTTGCTCGTAACAGTGACCCTTCTTAAAATTCCAGTTTCATTAATTTTCAAGGGACTTTCTGCAGACGAGGTGCTTCAGTATACGTATAAGTTCCGCACTACCATGAAGATTCTTCTCATGCACTTGGAATAAGAACAAATTCAAAGATTCAATTGTGCATCAGCTTCATGTCTAGCTAAAACCATTGAGTCGTATTTTGTATGCACAAATTTATGACGCACCAATGCAAAAGCAAAAATCTGACACAAGCAACAGTCGATGGCCGATGCTCCCAGCTTTATGCAAATAGCAACCTACCAATTCCAAATCAAATAAAACGAGTCTTAACGAACGAAAAAAATAATAATAATCAACGTAGTGACTGCTGCAATGTAGGCATGCGGTCGGCCAAGTTAATCTGTGTCAATAACCCCTCATCACCCACATGACGATTTATGGCCAAGTATACTGCACACACGACAGACAAGCCGACCGCTTCTTACAGTCTTATAGCCACACCACGCGAGCTTTTGGCTAATTTTATGCTAATACCTGTAGTACGTGTCTTGTATACATATTTTTATTGAGCTGAATAAAATTAAATCCTTAGGCGGGGGAGAAAGATTTCGGTTCAGTTAATTCATGTGTTTGAGCAACCAGTTTTTAGCGACACCTCTGGCTGCGACCTGCGATTATGCCGGTAGAATACGGCTTCCTAGGTTGCATGAAAAGTGAATTCCTATTTATGTTGAATGCTATTCTTGTATTCATTCATCGTACAGTCATCGTCAGCCAATTTGCTGGTTTTGCTTTGTGTGGATCTGAATCTGTGTGACCCATCGGTTGTTCACACTGGGTATACAGTTCCGCGTTTTGGGTATAAAATTAGACTGGAAAAAGAGCTTATTATAGATTTTGTAATCACATGGACGCAATGTTTGCTTCTATCTTCAAAGAGGAAAGAAACGGAATAAATAATGATAAAGTGAAGAACAAGAGATGTAAACTAAAGGCAAAAACCAGATTGGTCGGGAACGTTACTTTTCCTACGCCATCCATATATCCGAACTGTCAACTTAGTACTCAGTCACGAATTTCTTTACTATATTCGTCGGCTACCCCTTCATAAACGTCAACTGAGACAGCTGCACACGTGACTAATTTCAGCCATTCAAATCCGAGATAACTTTAGTCAGACAGCTGTCAGACTTACTAAACAAGATACCTACTTAAACGTCCACAATTAATACTGTATCAAGTCAGACAGCTGTCAAACTTACTAAACTAGTCACTTGAACGTAACCAATTCTTTTTACATTTCCGATGAATTTCACATTAGCTGTCAAACTTTCCCGGAAATCTCTTCAACCTTGTACTTCTTTACTAATTTTATTTGTAGTTTCCGTTTACTTATATTTAAACTGTTTTGAGTTAATAAAGAAAACTATAAATAAAACTACTTTTAGATAATGAGAACTCCCAAATTTTTGGTCTGTACGTGTACATGCTTACTAGATAACGCGCTGAACTTCAAAATGGGTGCGTTCGAGAATATTTTGTGATCTATCTATGTATATATATGTGTAATTTAGAATAAATCTCGTGAAACATTAGGTTCGTTCAGGTATTTTTTTGCAAACGTAAAATTATTTAAAATTTGCTAAGAAACTGTGCGAATGCGACCACGTACTGAGAAAATTTAAAAAAAAAAAATGAGATAGAAATCCATTTCCCCTCTTAATTTTTTCGTAACTTTCTACTCGCCGAATTTCGAATTACTGAAAATTGAAAACCGCCAACTGTGACAACGTGACAGTGACAGCTCAAAAGTTTGACAAGTAAAACTCTATTTATTTTCGTCTTCAACGATGTCAGAGGAACAAGTTATAATTGAATGTTCGTCTAGAACATATCAGCACATTCAAAATGTAAAGTTTAATAGGTATTTAGCTTGCAAAAAATTCAATTCCAACTTATTTTGTAGATGCTGCATTTTACGATAACGTCAAAATGACATTTCTTAAACTCGTTGTAAGAAAACCGGTCATGTACTTCTTTTGGAATTGAGAGAATTCACTCTCGATTTTAGAGATTTGACATTTTTCATTTTTCTATGCTGAAAGTACACGAACGGACCTATTGTGTTACTTTGACAGTATTGTATCAATTTTATTGGATTTGCTACTCAATTTAAAGTGATTTCTTTCTGTGTTTACCGCTAACGGTTTATATCTCTCTTTTTGCCCACAGTAAGGGAATGTGGTCAACCTTTAAAGTTCGACATTCTTAACCGCCCGCCGGTTTCTAGGTCATAAAAGACTCGCCAAACAAAAATTATTGTTAACCTGAATTTTTTTAAATAAATAAAGTCCAATCTAAATTTATAGCGATTTCATGAATCTGTTACAGGGAAGAATGCCGTCAAATTTAAGCAAATCAGTTTGGTCTAGAGTTCTATCTGACGTTTAATAATGAGACGACGCATGAACCACTTTCGCTTCGCTTAACTTTATTAAACGTAATCTGTGCGGCATAGTTTTCGTTTTTATCGACGAGCTGCATTCTTTGTTAGCCTTGAATGTAGCAACAGTTTAATCGCCCGTATTTTTTCAAAAATAAACTCCAACTGATATCGCTTATTTTCAGTTGCTACGTATTATGCCGCCCGCTTGGTGTTTCCATGATAATTTCTTGAACTTTGCTCTGTACAACCAAAAACAATTAATTTATATTATACACGTAGCTTTGAATGAGTCTGACGTTGTTGCTATCATGTTGACCCTTGTTCACCATTAAATTTGTCTGAAACTGTGTAGCTACTATGTACTGTCTGCTGTGAACATTTCGTGAGAATAATCGTATTTTGCACTGTGATTTCTTAGAAGTGGCGTTTAGCTAAGAAATTGTCATACTTAGACATCACAAGTGCGCTTCAATGGATAATGAGGGAGACCTTTCCAAGCACTTTAAATGGCAGTGGTTTTATGTATAGCAATGACTCTTTAGAGAAACTGAAAAAAGCGCTGATTGCAAATAATTAGCTCTGCCAGTGAGAAGTGTAGACGAAAGATTTTGCAGCTGCTTGTTGTTGAAAACATTGTGACAAACGAGGTTAAACGCACGAGTGTTTTTGTTTGTTCACATGCGTAGCAGAGTACTAATTTTGTTTTGCTTTTTTTTTGGAGAAAGGAATTTATGTTATGTGAGCATACCTGAAATTTGTTGAGCGTTGAAGTCGCTCTACAGTTGGTCGCCCAATATTTAACTCAAAGGCCCGTAGCCGTCCGGTGCGTTGTTAGCCAAGTGAACTAGTCATCTTAGATCTATACGTAAAATAGAAACTAGCCTTTCTTGAATTTAAAGAAAAGAGGACTTTTATTCTTATGCCTTTTTATCCTGAATCAATAGCGATTCACAGGAGTGCACTTGATATCTGCGCCGATAGCGAATAACGCCTTCTTATCAATATTGGGGGCAATGTTCAATTCCTACCGCGCCATCTGAGTCGTATTTTCTTTATCAGTGTAATTGCTAAATGATTATACATTGTGTGTATTAAAAATCGTTCACATTTGTCTCCCACAAACAACCTACCTACCCTCAAAAGACATCATACACAGACTGCGCCACACTAAAGCCGGGAATTCGCCTCACCTTATATTTTTGTATGTTTTGACTACAAAAGTGCAGACGAAATTCCCCCAAAAAAAAAATGTGAATGAAGGAACAATAATACAAAACTGCTGGCCGATACGTCTATTTTTGGCATGCGAAACCTCGGACAACAATTTACATTTCTCAGCAATTTTAATGTTTATTTACTTTTATTTTCAAGTTTATTTCTTTTTCCGCTTGGGCTTGACAAATGTAAACAATAACGACAACACGTTTCTCTTGTTGTTCATTCAGAGGAAAATAGAAAGGCGACACTCGACCCAAATATATTTTGAAGTTTTTGTCGAGGTTCGTTAGGCGAAATCGAATCGTATACTTAATGTATACGTATGTGATGGCCAATAGCGAATGTAAACAAATGATAAGCAATTATATTGGCAGGCTGATTAAAAGCAGGCTTCTCTCTGCAAAATACAATATCGAGGCTTTTTATTTGTGACGGCAAATATTGGGATTTGTGGCAAAACAAATGAGCATTTAATATGCGTTATTCATCTTGTGACAAGGGATTGTAGTTTTTCTCTCCGGTTTAACTTTGGGCCTTAGGTTGAGTGTCGTTATGAGATCGTCACAAAACATCATGCCTTAGATACTAAGTCATATTTATTCTAATTTTATGAAACTCACGAACGAAAGTTTGGGTACATGTTTTCAAAATTCCAACTACGAGCTCGTAAAATTTAAGGTGGGTACTTAAATTTAGGCAAGTATTAACCTGCCGTACTGTTAATACTTTTACGCAGAAACGATTATACACTGTCGGCCTGACTAATAATCAATCACTAATGTCGACAACTAGTTGGATGTCAGATTTAGTGAAAATGTACAGCATTTGTGAAACGGTACCAATAAACCTCCAGATTTATTTGTCCGACAACTTTCGACAACTTAATAGTTAAACTTTTACATTTGCTGTCATTGCAGAATTCAAATTTCATAATCTGTTTTCGCGAAAAATAAGGTCAATGGTTTCTTTTACAACGAGGATTTTATTTTAAAAGAAGAAATACATAAATTGCAATTAAATTTGCCCAACAGATATCTTTCAAGGGCTTTTTGAGGGTTATAAGCAAAAAACAAAACACAAAATAGAAAATGCACAAAATATCCACTGATCTGTCAAATATCATATGGAAATCAGTGGTCGAATCGCCACTTTCGTGAACGAGCTATACGTTTACGGAATTATGTTGATTTTACATGTGAAACAAAAACAAATTTCTTCTCGTAATTCTCGTTCACGGACGACGCGACTCGACCCCAGTAATACCCTATCGCTCGATCGGACACAATTTTCAGTATTTTCTATAGTACACTTCAATTGTTGTTTAATACAACTTCGCGATTGCGTTATGAGTGCATTTGTGTTGTAATAAATCCCTTTTAAATTATTCAATAAATGGAACACAGTTTATTTGAATGCTTTCATTTATTCGTAGGCTGACGATGCAAATCCAAACTTATTAGTGGTCTAAACATCACAATTGCATCGTTAGTTAGTCAATAGCAGTGTTTTTTTGAGCTTCGATCTCAGCAAAGCAAAGTAAAGTAGGATTTTCAGCACGCTAATTACAACAAATATGCTACACTTGACACTTCGAGACTCGCAATAGTTGTAATTGCGTGCTGAAAAACTTACTTTACTTTGACTGGCTTATTCGTCTCAGAATAAATTAAAATCGCACGTAGGAAGCGTGTTAAGAACTTTTTGCTTCCGGTTTGAAAATAAATAGATTTTAACCTATAACAAATTGTATGGCTTATATTACTTAATTCGGGAAACTAAAAAACCGACAAAAGTTTAAATTCGAGCTGAAAAATATAAAGCTCATATTTTTATGCACACATATTCTCGTACTACCTGTTATGTTACCCATCCAGAAGTTAGTAAACTTGTTATTTTGCGTGTATTTTACTGAGTGCTGATTTTATTTTTATAACTATATTTTCCGCGAAGTGAACCTTTTACCACCAACCATTGATTCATTAGAGATCCTCATTCTCGGTAAACAAACTCCTTTCGCAAAGAGTTTGATAGAGGTTTGGTTGCAGCCAAATATCTCCCTGATGAGTCACCTAAGGTGCTGAGAATTGTTTTAAAAATTGTATAAGCCTTCAAAACTTAAGTAGGTAAGCAGATAATTTATTCTGTTTGCGACAACTGTCAAGAAAGTCTTGGAAATATCCCAAACTTGTATATCATTTATTTTTTCGTAAGCATCCATTCGTTGCTTGCAAACTCTTTAAAAAGGAAAACCAATCAAAAAGCAAGAACTAGCGGTTAAACAAAATAATGTTGTATTGCAACGAATAAAATTAGAAAACATTTACAATTAACTAAAATTAATTTATAATTGTAAACGCTCACGCCGAACAACATCAGCGTATTAAATTCTCTCCTTACGAAAACTAATTTTGGACGGTTTGGCAATACTTGTCTTCAAAATGACATTAAGGGAGGATTTGTTTAGCTAATGTCCGAGATAAACATGGATTTCTCAACATTAACATCTAACCCTACAGTTAGCGATATTCTGGTAACTATATTTGTTTATTGGTAAAGGGATTTTGGAAAGTGTGGAGTTTTTGCGTAAACCGCCAGACTAAAGTTAATTATTGGTAAGGCCGTATACATAATAGTCGAGACGTCTCCCCCAGAGGGTAACTTGTTCGTTATAGTTTGTACAAGGTGGCGCAAAAATAACCTTCCAAAGTTTTTTGGCTGTAATTTAAAAAAAAAAGAAAAACTTTGATTCTTCTTGTGGATTCTTTTTATTTGGTCTTTTAATTTTTTTTTACATCAAGTCGAGAATATGATGTCATGTAAATGGCCGCCGCCACAGTTGATTGTCATTTGAGCCCTTTTTTTTTTGGCACTTTCCATCACTTTGGCCAAAACTTCCGGCGATAGGTCCTCACATTCTTGACGGATATTGTCTTTAAAATCTGCAAGAGTCAGAGGCTTGTTGACATAAACCCGGGACTTCAAAAAGCCCCACAAAAAGAAGTGTGGAACGGTCAAGTCAGGCGATCTTGCTGGCCATTGCAAATCGCCAAAACGGGTGATTAGGCGCCCGGGAAATGCATCCTTCACCATATCGGTTGTGGCACGTGCAGTGTGTGCCGTTGCACCGTCCTGTTGGAACCGCATGTTTTCCAATCCCAATTCATCAAGTTGCGGCAAAAAGAACTCGTTGATCATTGCTCTGTAGCGCTCACCATTCACAGTAACCGTTTGGCCCGCGACGTCTTCGGAGAAAAAAGGTCCGATGACTCCTCCAGCGAAAACAGCACACCATACAGTGACTTTGAGCGGGTGTAATGGCTCCTCGTGGGTTACACGAGGCGAGCGGCTAAACGTCGCAGTGTTTCACCAGTAGGCGTTGGACGGCTAGGAAATCTGCGACGAAATTCACGTTGTGCCAAAGTCACCGACCGATTATTGCTCAAATAAATAGTCACCAATATTCCGCGTTCTGGAGCAGTGTAGCGTAACATTGTTTATTAACGTGTATTTCGCATGTATTTACTACACAAATGTCAAAACAGAACTGACATTAGGGGCCAATCGCAAAATTTATAGCATTTTCTGATAGGAGGATTACTTTTGCGCCACCATAGCCAATTGATATTATTTGTTACAGGAAAAAACATTAATTTTAAACGAAATGATAGCGTTCAGATTTGCTTGGTCTTTCGGAGATCATATGAGAATTTATGTCATGGGTAAGCCAAGCAATCCGAATTTCCAAATGATATAACAGCCATATGTCAGTTATAACTTATAAGTTATAAGATAACCAACCCAAGCCCAAAGAAATTGGTCGGACTGAAATGTGCATGTGCAGCCATTTTTGTACAAAGGAAAGTATTCTGCTCCCTATTGCTATTTTGGGTCTCTTCTGTTAAACTTTTGCGTACGGAAACAAAGCTTGACTAAAGTCGACTAAATTTAACTTAATTTTTTTTTTTTTTTTAATTAATGGCACTGTTATTGAATATCGGAAATAATTTCAATGAAATTCGCTGGGGCACTTTTGCAATGGCTGTAGACACCATAATGCGCATCATATATGAGATTTGGTTTTCTATTGCTATTGCTATTATTGTTACTATAACTTTTTGTTTTCTACATTAAATATGCATGTTTTACTGGGCCAAATCGATATATTTCATTGAAAGGTAACATGCACGAATATTAGCCGTGTTTTTTTGAGCTTCGATCTCAGCAAAGCAAAGTAAAGTAGGATTTTCAGCACAGTAATTACAACAACTACGCTATAGTTGACACTTCGAGACTCGCGATAGGTGTTGTAATTGCGTGCTGAAAATCCTACTTTACTTTGCTTTGCTGAGATCGAAGCTCAAAAAAACACGGCTAGTAACATGTTTCAAGATCACATTCCGCAAACTTTGTTTAAAAAACACAACATTTTTCCAGTGTGTGATGGTGAGTTCAGGTCAATTCTTTAAAATATACCTACCCCACATTTCTGTCGAAAAAAATGTCAAATTTTATAGAAAAAAATGTCAAATTTTGACTTTAGTCGCACAACGGATAAGCTGACCGCGAGAATACTAAAAATATTCAAGTTGCCCAATCAACGCTTTCGTATAGACCTGTACCTGTTCCAGACAAATCTAGTTGACGTTTTACATAAACTATATATCCGAACTTCTCCAATGTGAGAAAAAATTTACATTCATTAGGTCGTCAGTTGGGGAAGTTTTAAGTTTTTGGGGGCCGTTGGAAAACACCTTATATATATTATTCCAAATCCGAATGGCTCTAATTTCTTCTTTCGTTGCTGTCAAAAACAATTCAAAGCGTAGGTACTCGGTACGGCACGCAACAGATATAATGTAGATCCATCGCAATCGCGCAAAGTATTTAAATACAATGACAGAAGAAGAGAAAATTCCAAAATATCGGGTAACAAACCAGTATTGCCCTATGCTTCTTTTGATCGTAGAATGCTCAGATAATCTTCTACCGACAAATATGTAAAATGCAAATTCTTGACAGCTAATCAAAGTAATTCCTAGAAAAGGGCCAAAGAGTGAAACTAGAAAAAACGTTTCACGGTGGATAGGTAACACAAATCCTCTTCATTTAATAAGTGCTCCCAGGCACAAAATAAAAAAAATTTGTGAAACGTTTGGGGGATCGGATAGGAATGTACAAGCTTCAATATTGTAGGTATGATTGATGATTTTTCAATTACACGAGAGAAAGAAGAATGGCCAAGTTATAATTTCAAAAATGTAAAACTAAACAATAATATATATTTTAATATAACATTTCAAGCACCATAATCATCATCATCTAAAAGCGCCTCCAGATGCTGCCCCAGCCTGCTTCTGAAGTGAGATGTATAAAATACAAACCCATTTATCACTCTAATGGTTTGGTAGCAAACACCACAGCCGAATTGCGCGTGCTAAAATTGACGATCTGGCTTAAAAAAACGCCAAAATTCCATAAATACATAGGTACTAGGTAGACAAATATAAACAAATGAAAGAATTCGTATGCATATTTTAAATTTGCCCAGCTGTGTTGAAATTCATGGAACACCATTTATTTATTTGACAGGCTAAGAAAACAGTTTTTATTCATTTACGTCAATCACGGGTAGGTATAGTATTTATTGTATCTTAAGTAGATTTCTCTTTCTCTTTTGTTTTCTACTTTAGTTTGTTTTCCATGCCAATCATAAAAATAGATGTAATCCATTGTGGCGTATATTCCAGAAGAAACACGATCACTAAACTATATGGATGGACTGTCATCTCATCATAAATCGTATTCGAACGTCAACAATTATTTTTTATGACGTGGTACACGTTTTCTGTATCATATTCAGAGGTTTTTCTTTTTGCACTTTTATCGAGTTGATGCTGTAGTAAGTTGCATAATTTACCGGGCATGAGTATGAAATTTCATTTAGCCACTGACAGATGATGAGTATCTGGCAGTTGTGTGTCTCACCATGAATGTCTCCAAAAGTAAAATACACAGCACGCAATTGAGTGCACTGTTGGCTGGTTTTCGAGTCGATACTCGTACAGTCACCAACATCGAAAGGAAATACAAAATCATAAAATTTATTAATTTATGGCTGTTTTTAAAATCGCCCGTTGGCTTTGATTAGACACACTGCAATCTATATTGTAGGAATAGGTGAATAGTTCAGTGATCGTTCATAATATTTTCGACAAAGTCCAATATTGATGAACGAAATTTAATTACATTTTGCTCTTTGGATTCTATAAATGGAAAGTGACAGTTAAATGATGTGGTCCAAGTTCAATGAAATTGAATTCACAAATATTTTTTATTTCAAAGATTGCGCTTTGTTTATGAATGAATGAGGTGAGTAGAGGTTCTGTTGTTCTTCTCGCCCACACTAATCTATTTAGAAGTGTTGTATTTTTACGAATTCTGTCACAATCAGAGAGTCTCAATCTTTGTCCACATGTGTGTAGGAATTTTATTATCGCCAATGTGCTGTGCTTGCTTCTTATAATATTGAATACAAACATACATCGGATATACGTGCCCCTTCATGGTTACGTGGTAAAATTCTCATAGCTGTTAGTTGATGGTCAATGTTAATATTGAACACATTATATACAGTTTGTAATCGTGTTAGTAGGCTGATAAGAATTTATTGATAACGAAGTAGCATCTTGATCATGCTGAATCGTAGACAGAAATGACATCTGGATAGATATTAATTCATCGAACGCATTGGGGACTTATCAACTATATAAACTGCTGTCTGACTAGATGTATCTCGGTTTTTATTGGCTGAAATCGGTCATATAAGTACATGTTTTAGTTGACCTTTATAGAGAGGTAGCCGAAGAATCTTTTCAAGAAATTTCTGACTGCGTACTAAATTGACGTACTAAGTTCGCATATGTGGCTGACGTATGAAAAGTAACGTTCCCGACCAATCTATTTTTTCCGTTCAGGTTACACCTAGTCCAGACCAATTTAGTTGACTTCAGATTAGGTTAAGGTTTTTGGATGTGTGCATTGTTTTCGTACTAAAGGTGGTACGCTGTTCGAGAGAAGTGAAATCTTCACTCTTCTTCAAAAAAGTGCTGGAAAATAGAAAATGAAAGATGAAGTATGGTTCTACGGGCACCAGTTGTGGGTATGCCCGCCCAAACAAGTTTCTAAAAAATTAAAGTCTTTCAAAATATTATACTAAGGAACACAGTACACAACTCTGATCTAATCTTCTATTTATATAAAAGGCAATGAAGTACGTGTGTGCGCGCATAACTCGATAACGGATTGTTGGGTTTCAACGATTTTGGGCTTGACGGTTTCGTTTTGAGCCAAGGAAGGACATAGGCTACTTTTTGTCGCGAAAACAAAACTTTGAGGGGATGAAAGAGGTTATGAAAGTTTGTATGGGGAAATGCACTTTGACAAAAAATAAACGGGGTAGAAATCGAGTAGTGATACTCCAAATACAAAAAAAATATATATTTTTAATTTTAAAAGCAATTGTTGTTGTCAATTATTTTAATTGTTTTCCAAGCAAATTGTTGTTGTCAACAATTTTGAATTTTTTACACCTAACAAGTTTGCTTATGTTTACTATGTTACATTAAGTAGCTTTTTGAAATGGAGTAGATAGCTACTTCGATTTGTTTGATGGTGTTTGAATGCATCATATTTGTTTGCCAAGTATTTTCAGGATCCTGGCATTAGTATGAGTATGAGTGAGTAAGTTAAAATGTTTGAGATGACGATGATGAGAGGCAACAGGAGTTGTTGAGCGTTTTGAGTTTTTACGAGCATAACTCGAGACAAGATGGTTGGTTTTTAAAGATTTTAAGCTTGATGGTTTCGATTGGGCCCAAGGAAGGCTATAGGATACTTTTTGTCTCGAAAACTTAACTTTTACAGGATGATATAGGGGATGAAAGTTTGTGTGGAATTCGGCGATTTCAAGACAAATTTGATCATGCCGCCAGTGAGAAGGTCAAACGTTTCACGTCGCAGAAAATCGAAATGAACAGTCAGATCGGAATATTAACAATCGAGAGGATATGTCGGAACTTCGGAAAAGAATATCATGCAGTCGTCCATATTGAAAATGGAGACCGAGATAGACAACAGCACAATCGTCATCAGCATAGCGTTGCATGGTTCTCACATGGTCAATTATATTTATTATATATTTTTTTAATAAAGAATTTAAATTGACCGGAAGCGAAAGCTCGGAGTTATTAATTTCATTAACTAAATTAACGAACTTTTGCGGAACGAAGTTCGCCGGGCCAGCTAGTTGAGATATAAATATTGAAAAATGTAGTTGAAAAAGAATAATTAGCTTATTAAAGGACAGCAATTAAATTTAAGCAATTAACAGTGATTGGAAATTATACATATTTTAAAAGATCAGTGCATTCATCTGCTGGCATTTTTTGAGCAAAGCTGGGTGGAAAAAAATTCTTGAGGCACCCTGCTTATGGAAAAGGTCACCATATCACTTTTTGTACTATATTCATTGAAGAAACTATTTTACTTTTAACTTAGTATTATCTTGGAAACATCTAAAAATCGGGATCATGACGCAATCTCGAATGACAAAAATTTCGAAGGCTAAAAATCTCGAAATTTTTTTTGTAATCTCGAATGCAAAAAATCTCGAAAGACTATATCTCGAAAAAATCTCCAAAATAAAAAGTAAATTTGAGATTCTTTTTATCATAAGAAAAAAATTTGGGCCTAATGTCCCAACTATTTGAAAATTCAGAAAAAAAAATAAGTAAAAAACCTCGCAACCACCACGTTATCCAACAGTAAACCCAAGCAGGGGGGTTGCATACACACTTCCTAATTTGCTCAAATTGTTACCATTGTCTCAAAAATTAATATTAATTCGAGATTTTTGTTATTCGAGATTAAGCTTTCGAAATTTTTTTTTTCGGAATTTTTTTAATTCGAGATTTTTGCTTTCGAGATTTTTTTTATCGAGATATCGTGGTAAACCCCTAAAAAATTCAATAAATTTCAAAACCAATTTCCTCCAAATCATTTTTCACTGAAATGCCAAAAAATTATTGCGACGGACAATAAAAACCATGTTATGTCGTTTGCCATTGGATAAAAAGGAGCGTCCGGGAGAGTCCATTCAAGAAGAGAGTATTTTATATGTCAGCCGTAGATTATTTTGTTGGCATTTCAACAATACTTTTGTGGATTCAATCAGAAGCAGCTTTCATCTTCCATTGGATTACAGAATGAGTGGATACCCGAGTGAAACCAATGGAAAACGACATTAAATAGCAGTGGAGAGATTTTAATATCGCCACCTACAACTCAGTTTTGGAAGCGATATTTTCCACTCGAACTGCGTGAAATTTTCATGTGGAAAGTTCATTTGGACATTTCGCTGTGAAAAAATTGTATGAAAAATTGGATTTCACGTGAACTGCGTACCAGCCTTTAAGTTTAGTACGCTGCTCGAGCTAAATTTTCGCTCCCATACAAAATTCTCTCCAAAATTTAGCTGAACTAAATTTAAGCGAACCCATTTAGCTAAGTGGTACGCTGCTCGAGCTGAAAAATCAAACTTTTGTTTCAGAATGTAAATTGTGAAAACTTAGCGCGCCCTTTTAATGGGGCGGCACATTTTCTCAAGCTAAAACTTGTAAGATCGTTGTGTTCTGTTGTTTTGTTGCGATTTTGTATGCAAGTATGATTTTTTTAAATAAATTCCTCGACGAGGAGGACCCAGAATCGGAAATGGTTTCAATAGAGAGTTAAAATTTTGAAGTAAATTATTTTCAAAGAAAAGCTGTTTTTTGTTACATTTATCCATAGTGCTCTCTATGTCAAAATTTAGCTAGGACTTTGGAGAAAAAAGTTGTAGACCAGATAAAGAAGCTTAAGCTCTGAATTGTCGCTTAAAACAAGCGAACGACGCAACATCAAGGGCATATCAACGCGTTGCAAACATTTGTTGTACACACGTTTACGACAGACAAAAGCTCCGCACAAGGTAAAACTACCTTTTTTCCTTCTAGATTTGTTGGTATCACTGCCAAACTATTCTATTGTAATAATATTAAAAAAAAAAAAGCAATATTTATACGGGGAGGCCTAGCAAAGATCTTATAGCCATCACTTGAAGTGTGCACTCTTGTTGACAGATTTGGCAGCACAGAGCTGCAAAATTGAATATCGCCACCAGATGGAAATAGAAACCCAACTTAAATAGAAGGTGGAATCTACTATAATATCTTCCATTAAATTGTTTAACGTTTTTAACAGTCTTCGAGAAAAGGCAGCGGCAGCGGCAGCAACCAGCAACACACAAATTTGAAACGACCAAAGCCAAACCAAACCGACATAAAATGTTTAAAATAAATCTTTTAAATAACAAAGCTGCACCTATTCTTATTATTACACTTGTCCTCCTGGAGAACTTGCAGATCACTACACAGTAAACGGAAATCGTTCAACGGACTCTTCTTCCCCTTTGCTAACTAATTTGTATTTTTTTTCTATGCCAACCATCTGTTTGCTTCCTACCAAGCTATCTGAATCTGAATTCTAAACCAATCGCGGACTCTATTCTTATAAGTGCCCCTCCAAACGGTTTCAAAGAACAATCCCAAGAAATATAATAACTCTCATATCTGATGAACATAATAACTTTGTTAGTTGCTTAATTGCTCATTTCTCATCCTAAACATGCAAATCCAAACCCTACCGTTATTGAGATTGATGTCTTGCAATTTGTTTTTTTTGTTTCCCTGATGGCTCTCGTTTGCTACTGCCATGTGCGATTGGTTTGAACCGCGATAACTTTCACCACACTTCATCGAATCATCCAAGAACCGTGAATACATAAAATGCAAATGAGGTATCAATACCATTCGTTGCACATTATCTTCAATTCGATGGCATAAATCTCCAGCTGGCATTACATGTACCAATAGTTTCCAAAAAAAGAATCCAAATCGCTGTTATTCTTAGATCCATTAAAGAAATCTTCCGACTTTGCCCACTCAACGTCTTACGTCAATAACCCAATTTGATGATGGAGGCCTCTTCATTCGTTGCATAACAAAATTAACTTTGAACTTTCTTTCTTTGCAGATATTCATGTTGCTCCTGATGCTCCTTTACACATCGTCGTATGCGTTAATTGTACGCTTTCGCCGAAGGGATCGTGAAGACCTGTTTTCCAATGACGAGGATGAGATACTCGTTTATCGCATAAGGTATTGTTTTCCATTTAAGTATAACTAAGTTTGTTGGATAAATTTCTTCGTCTTTACAGCTCATGGCTGTGTACATTTTCGCTGGCAATTGCTGTTGGAGCTGCACTGCTTTTACCGGTGTCAATAGCCAGTAATGAAGTGTTACTGCTGTATCCGAACAGCTATTACGTTAAATGGTTAAACAGTTCCCTAATTCAAGGTGAGTGACATTCAAGATTGATCGAGTGTATGCGCCTTGTCTGAAGTTTAACTTGTGTTCGAGTGATCGTAGTGAAGGGAACACCAAATATATTCAGCCGGCTTTTTCTCCTCTCTCTTCTATGGTATTTGTTTTTGGCATCATTTTGTTGATCATGCAGCTCCATATTGGAGTACACATTCGTGCGGCTTGTGTCAATGATGCGATGTGGAATGGTAAAATAATTGATTAAAAAGCAAACGGACATTGAGACTTAAAACAAGTGAAACACAAAGAGCTATGGTCATCGTTTTTATTTACTTCAATAGAGTTGTTTGTGGCATCAGTTCTTTACTGATCTATGGCTGAGATTGAAGTCATCTCATTTGTCGCTCAAATATGCGATTGTTATCACCTCAAAGCGACAATAAAGCTGATTGTTATTTACTGAGACTGGGACCCTTATGTAAATCTTCTATCGTTGGCAAAGAAATGATTAAGGATCTGTGTTTTACGGAGATGTCAGAAACCTTGTGCATTTAATTACAACGATTAACAGGTTCTGTGCGTAGCGTGCAATGTTACAAGTCGGGGTGACGCTAAGACTCCAACTGTAAGTCCACGAGAGCGGCTTGCGGAGAGCAAATTGCAAAATTTGTCAAATGCTTGACTATCTTTGCCTTCCCGAAGCAAAAATACCGAACTCCGTCTGCAAAGATTTTATTAGATCAATTATTTATCAAAAGTATGGATTTCTTCTTAAGAATTGAATGAAGTAAAGATAACATGCCAATTAGTATAAAGTCCTTGGAAAGAACTTTGCGCCCTGTCCAAAAAGACGTTGGTGTCACATTATCATCGCCCTTTTAATCAGCAAAGTGGCCTATTATTTGTCATTAACACCTACTTAATGTGAATGTGAATGGTTTTCAAAAAAGGACAACTGCCTTTCTCAAACACAATTAGCAGAAACCCACAACACACCAAGAAATTATACCTTTTGACATAAAGCCTACTTAAATCCGAATTGATTCCACAAAATATACACACATTTACTTATCTCACTCTCTTCCAGCAATCAGTTGTCTAAAAACTATATTCATCTTCTATTACAGGTCTATGGAATCATGTATTCCTCTTCTCGAACCTATCGCTGTTCGTTTTCCTACCATTTGCGTATTTATTCTCCGAGTCGACGGGATTTTCTGGTCACAAGAAGGGTGTTATAGCTCGGGCATATGAGACATTCACGGTGTTCAGTTTATTGGCGACAGTGGTACTCGGTCTGACGTACGTCCTATCAGCAGTCATGGATCCCGAGAAGATGGGATTTCTATCATTTCTGAGTAAGTACCTCCGGAAGGCATTGATTTTATGCTTTGTGACTTCGCTCGGCAATAGTTACGAGCACCTATTTCCGGTTGTTGTTGGACAAAAGTGCGCATCAGTAAATTGCATTTCACGGAAGCGCGGATCAATTGTTACTGATTGTATTAAATGTTGACTCTTCCTCTTTGCAGATCTGGGGAGTGTACATTTGCCCTTTTTATATTCCTGCGTTTCGTTTCTGGGTGTGCTACTTTTACTGGGTAAGTCTATTATGTACATGTTTGCAATTAAGTCATTGTCGTGAGTATTCGTGAGGTTGGACAAATAATTAACTTGAGCTTGTAGGTAGCACTTGGGGTAATTGAAATTTATGTTAATAATTGCCTTTTGTGCTTTATGGGTGTGGGGTGATATTGTGTCAATCTTGAAGTTATTCTAAAATATCAAATTATAATACGCCGTGATAGATTCACGAGGTAGCCGATACCAGTTACCTTTTGCAACATTTTCGCAAGACTGCCAAAACTGTTCATCTTGTCACTAGGGGGATACTGACTGTTGACGCCACATTTCGGTCACGCGAATTCATCCACCATATGTCCTTCTTCTAATATTTGACTTCTGCGCCTATTGCAGCCAGCTATTTAGTATAAATATATATTAGTGCCCAGCGAGTTGTACTGTGCATCAACAGACTACCGCCGATCAGTGTCTACTGTCTACCCTTCTCATACAACAACAAACCAATTTGCTTTCCAGTATGTACACCATTGGGATTCATTCGCCTATTCGGAGTTGTTGGACAAGTTCTAGTGAAACCACATCTGCTGCGCGACGTCAACGATGAGTACACTGCGTTTCATCTGGAGGAAGCCAGTGTAAGACGAAAGTTAGCAAACATAGGCAAGTGTGAACAAAATAACTTAATGCCAATGGCTATAGCATTAAATTTACTTAATTATTGCAGAGCTACTAAATGTCAGTATCACTGACATGAACGGTCGCAGCCGTAGATTTCATCCCAGCTTCGAGAGTATCTACCAGCGTAAGCCAATCAACGGTGACATCACTGAGCAAGCGAAGCTAAACGAAAGACTGAAAGAGTTAGAGTCTGAGAGACAGGAGCTCGAGAAGTTGCGAAAATCCTCAGCGCTGCAGCGGAATTTCGTCTATCCGTTGGCAATGCTGCTGCTGTTATTCTTCACAGGCATCACCATACTGCTGGTGGTGCAGAACACTCTCGAGTTATTAATAGGAATTAAGGCACTGCCACTGAGCACACGGGTAAGTCACATCATCGCCAGAAAAAAATTGATCTGTAATGAACTTTCTTGTTTTTCCTTTAGCAATTCACACTTGGTATCTCATCACTTTCGAAGTTGGGACCTTTCGGTGCTGGTTTGGAAGTATGCTTGATATTTTACTTGGGCGCCACGTCAGCGGTTGGCTTTTACACAATGCCCTTCATGAAAAATGTGCGCCCACAGAAGAGAAAAACATCACTATCACAATTAATCATGAATTGTGCACTAGTACTGATATTAACGTCGGCGTTACCGCTGCTCTCTAGAATTATAGGTTAGTTTGTCTAGAACGACATTAGTTTCGCTCATTAATGTTCACTTCTCCATCTCTTACACAGGTATTACGAATTTCGACTTGCTCGGAGATTTCGGCGCCATCGAATGGTTGGGCAACTTTCAAATTGTTCTCCTTTACAACTTAGTATTCGGCACAACGACAGCGCTTTGTCTGGCGAATAAATTCACCGCCACTGTACGCCAAGAGCTGTGCGCTCGGTTAGTAGAAAATTACGTTCTATTCACCAACTACATGTCATTCATTAACTGATATTACGTCAAGCAGCGACCGACAGTCGCAGCCGCCTTGGCTGCTGCTGTTGCAAGGGCTGCACGCAAATTGCTGCACAAGTTTTAAGCGACATACCAGTAACATATACCACAAAACTTTTAACGCAATGCTATGCTTAACATGTTGCTATACTATTATAGACTGCCCATATCTTTAATTCTACTCTTCTACCACGCAGCTCTACACATATATTATATTTACTAATGCAACTTATTTATGTAATATCATTGTCATCATGCGCTTACTAACCAAAAACACATTCGCAGCCATGTAAATGTTTCGTCAAAAACTTTTACTCTATTAACCTACCGCTGTACTTATACCATTTTGTTAAATAATACTACGTTATTTATTTTCATAGATTATATACAAAAAAAAAGAAGAAAAACAAACACACAAATAATGTTTTTTTTTTTGTTCGTACGACTGTCTTTAGTTTGTAATCGTTTATTTGTAAGTTTTTTTTAGACATAATCCTTGACTGCAACGTGAGTGAGCCTAACTATATAATTTATAAACTAAAGCAAATGATGATATTACCCTAGTCCGTTATAGAGATAGTACTATGTATTTTTTATTTCGAAATGAAAAAGAAAAAATTGTAAGTTGAAAATATACATGTTAATAATGACGTTTACTATAAAGTACTTGTGACAATAAAATAGTAAAACGCTCAAGGATAACTAAAATGAAATCAACATAAATACATAAAATTTTAGAGAGAGAAAATAAAAGATTTTAATAAATGTGTGTTAAAAATGTCAGTCGAGTGGTTTTCTTTTGATTTACTTCTATTTGTTTTCAGTGGCCATTTAAAACTAGTTCTGCCTTTCCGCTGATTAAAATATGTACATATATTCATACCTAACCATCATTATCCGGATGCACATGCTTTTAAAATGAACTCTTTTAGTTTTGTATGCTACTACATTTGGAGAATTGCGCCGGCAGAATGAATTTCGCAGCTGTCGTACTACTGGAGACTTGTTGAGGTATGTAACACACTTGAGGACGCGGACGCGAACCGAATGGCGAATCGGCAACATAAGCATTGAATATCCCAAAGGCCTTCGACAGGGGTCAACAAAATAGCATTCTATTAATTACCAGGGCAACTCTGCGGTTAAATGCAAAGACTGGTGTATCATCGGTATTCATTGGTGTAATCGCAGGAGTGTCCTCAACACCTCGAAATGGTTGTTTAATATTAGAGGACATAGTTAATGAGCAATTTGTCGACGGTACTACAAACTGAACTGGACGACCAACCACTTTATCTCAAGAAAACCATTGCCCTTCTTGGAGTTAGTCAATTTGAGAAAGATCAGATGTTCAAAATCGCCTCTTCCTTAAAACGAATCTACCTTTTTAAAGCATGCAAATACGTCAACACATACCAACTCATAATAAAACAAGTCCCTTCCGCCAGTGGCCATATTTATTTCTAAGTACCTATCCAAATCAAATCAGCATTGCTTTTCATAACTAACACAATAGTGCGTTCCGTTTAAATCAATCATTCTTAATATTTCAAACGTTTTATATTTATTTTTGTTCCAGATTGGGTTCGATGTTGTTTGTATTTGGCTGATTGACAACACTTTACTTATTTACGATTAATAGCACTATTCCCTGTCCTAACTTTTTTTGTACGTACTTGCTAGATGTATTACTGTTTAATGTTCATTAATTTGTAATTTGTTTTTTAAAGCTGTGATCTACAAAAATATAAGGAAACAACCACCCCCAGTCGAATGTTATATATGTATCAATTTCCTTGTTAAACGTTCTGCATGGATTACTTTATTTTAACTTAAAATTAAAACTGAATGGAGAGTAAAAATAAATATTGATGCATAACACATTCTATTTTGTTTTTGTTAATTTTTTTTCTCTCTGCAAACAAATGAAAATAACAAATGAAATCAATGAAGCATCCAGGATCTTAAGCTTTCCGTCAGTACCCAATCTCATAAGTCATAACCATGGTTAGAGATGAAAAAAACACCGAATTGAAGACTGATGTTTAAGGTTAGACAAAAAGCTCGGTTGTTCTGATAAAAGAATCACTTAGGTAATTGTCCCTATCTGACGAATCCTAGTCAGCATTGCTCCCGCCATTGGTCGTCAATGAGACTTCGAAATAGCTAAAGATGTAGGTACCTGTTTGGACTGCTCTACCATGGAGAGTGCATTCAACAGTCTTTCTGGAGGCGGAAGTAAAAACTCAAAAGTACATAAACTAATGCTTTTAAAGCCCTAATAGACTCCTAAGGCTGCCCTAATTTGAAAAGCTTAGGAAAATGCAAGGTTTGCAAAGTTCGTCACCGGTAAAGTGTGTTTTGTTTTTCACCTTTCATTCGTTGGACTATCTCATGCGTTTGTAGAGGGACAATACTTAAGTTAATTCGTGTATGGCAATGGTTTTCGGTCTCACCCATTAGATCTTAGGGGCAACTTTCGGAAAGTGACATAGGCAATTGCATGTACCACGCCTGACAATTTGGTGCTTCACCTTCTCTGATCTGGTGCATAAACTAACTATTAAATAGACCGTCAGCTCCGCCCACTTTAGAGAATTTGCCTACAAGCTGGATTTGTCCTTGAGTGTAGCCCAGTTTGAATTCATGTGTTTGTGCCATGTTAATCAAAGGGGGCACACACATACTTGAAAAAAACCAGCCTACACGTCTGGCTTCAACCAGATGTCAGGTAGCCTAAGGTGAATTCTCATTTTCATGTCGAGTGCGGGGCTGTGTTTGTAAATAATGGGTTTTCTTAGTTCCAGGTTGTAATTTATTCGCTACATTTTTATATGAAAAGTTGTTCGATTTTCTTATTTCTTGGTATCAAGTGAAATTTGTTATGTAATTGAAGTGCAATGAATGTTTAAAATGTACGATATAAAGAACAGCAATACTTTTATGACATCGATATCAATAAATTTTTGGCATGTTCGCGATAGAATTTCAATTATGTTTCGCAACCTATTTCTCTCCTCCTAGCAAAAACCGACAAGCTAAGTAAGGCTCTAGTAATAGCCATACGTAAAATGCAAAATGTCAGCAAAATTTGTTCCTACGAAAACAATTACAACAAATCAACGACCCCTGATTGAATTCCATCTGAAAAAAATTCCTGCCAGATGGAACAGTAAAGAAATGAAATATTTCAGTGGAATGATTTGGCTTTTTGTTGTAGAATTGACTGAGAAGTAGATGAATGAATGAATAAATTATTATTCTAGAAAATTTAAAGGATATTTGTTTATATATTTTTTGTTGATAATCTAGCTTTATAATTCGTAAGCAACATTTAACGACCAAGATTTAATTCAACCGTAAGGTTTAAGTCCTCAAAAGAAGCAAAAGAACTGAGCCTAATACAAAAATGTAAGAACAATTATATGCGAATTTAGTTTTTTTCGGGTATATTCCATAATAAAAAAAATCCTATGTATGTAGATTGCCTTTTATTTATGTGAAGTAAGGCGTGTTTTTTTAGCTTCGAACTTAGCAAAGAAAAGTAAAGTAAGATTTTCAGCACGCAATTACAATAACTACGCTCTACTTGACACTTCGAGGACTCTCAGTAGTTGTTGTAATAAGGTTGTAATTGCGGGCTGAAAACCCTACTTTGCTGAGTTCGAAGCTAAAAAAACACGAATACAATACAACATCACTTTTTGTATTTCAAAAACACATAAAGTGTACTTTTTCTTACGCTTACAAAAACATCAGTGGACATTTTAAAATACAACGTTATAAAACTAAAAAATTAACAAAACAATTTGGATTCTTACGTTCGATTGAATACGCAAAATCTGAAATCGGATCGAATCGCAGATTCCAATTAAATACCACATTAAATTGTCTTTTTGTTAGGAGTTTAATCTTTAATCATAATTATATCCGAGAATAATATATTTTTTTAAAGATATATATAAATAAAATTATCATTTTTACTGTTCCTACGTAACAACAACACATTACAGTGTTCACTCTTATTAAACTACAGAATTCCAAATCATATTTTGATTTTGTACAAATATGGTGCTAAAAAAAAGAATTTGAAAACACCCACCAAGTAATAGAAATTTATGCAATGTTCAGGAATGTTTAAAAATAAATTCTTTAGCCCTAGTGAAAACTTGGGTTTAACTTGCATGGTAATAAACCTATTTTTGGAACAACTCCCAAAGGTAGCTGAATGAATTTTGCTGTAAAAAATATTTTTCATGTAAAGAACACTAAAAAAAACATAAATGTGAATGGATGAACATTTTTTGGCACCTAAAATGGATAGAGCACAAGTAAAGCTATCTAAAAAACCATACTCAACATGTATTCCTTTTACATTTATTGTTATAAATTCATTTACAAATTGTTTGTTATTGAAAAAGTGCCACCCGGCGGCCATTAATAACACGTATTCACAGACAGGAAAAATAAGAGAGCGCGAGAGAGGGCTCTCATTCAAAATTTGCGGGGTAAATCCGGGAGACGTAGGAAAGCTGTCAGTCTATTTAATAGTTAGTTTATGATCTGTGCCTTGATTTTGTGCGGTTTTTTTCCGCAATGGCGGTGTCGGAAAGGGTTCACGTATGGGCGGATTCTATAAATGTGTGAGTGATGTCGCGAACTGACAACTTCCAATATTTGCTGTTCTTATATCGCTTTGTTCCTGAATATTCCAGGCGAGCTTTCCCACACGCAACCTTTTTCGGTAGCGAGAAGGATGTCGGATGAGAACAGCGTGACCGTTGTGCGACAATTTGGTACCTTTTTCGAGGACACTAATACAATTTGCTATTCCTTTGTTCCTTTTTATTAGTTGGAAAATTCACATTTAAGGACTATTCACATGAGAGCCAATTGCGAACGAACAGCGAACAAGCGAATATTTTTGACACTTCAATCACTTCAATCATTGTTCAATGTTAACTTCGATTGAATTTTTTATTCGTGGGTTTGTGGATCCGCGAATTTTTTATGTGGATTGTGAATAAAGTGGGACAGTTCGCTGCAAGAATTTTCAATTGCTGTAATAATTGTAAATTGAGCTACTATAAAAATCAATTTTCAATTCATAAATACAATTAAATTCATTTGTTCGCAACTCGCGCTCATGTGAATAGTACTTAAAAATTTTTTCAAAAATTGTGATTTCAAAATGAATATGTTTAAAATATAACGCGGTTCCCCATCATAGCGTAAAGCCGGCTAATACTTGCTAAATATTGGGAGAAAATACTAAATTTACGTAGTAGCATCAGAAAAAGGGGCTTTTTATAACTAAATTGAACGCGATCTTAAAAGTAGATATAAAAATTAATTGATAGGCATAATTTATGAACAATATTCAATTAATTTTTATATATTTATAAATAAAAATCAAAGCTAAAAGGTTTTCATTTCAAAATTTATTTGAAAACGTGCATCTACTGTTTCATAGAAGTAGTGTCTAATGTCTAGCTCACAAGCGGAACAATCTAAACATCTAATTGTAAAGTGATTTGGTTCAATTTATAAAAGAAAAGTTGTGTGGGAATGATCTATAAGTATTTACAGTCTATATTGTATTGTAAAACTAAAACTAAAATTTATAACCTTTCTCTAACAATCCGGGAGATTGTTGCAAAATTCTGAAAAGTAGCAAAAAAAAAAGAGCGGTGTAAGAAAAAAGTTTCATTTGTAAAGATTCTCTGAAATTTAAGAATTTTCGCACAATATTTAACAATTGTTGGCTCTCGTAACACTGTAATCGTTTTCTGATAAACAGCAGCGTTATATTTTACTAAAATTCATTTGAAAATCAGTGTTTCTAAAAATTGCAAAGTTCCTTTTCAAACTAAAAAAAGGGATACAGTAGCAACAAATTGTATCAGGATCCTCGAAAAAAGTGCCAAATTATTGCACAACGGTCACGTTGGTCACAGCGCGCGGCTCACTCACACATTCAAATCCGATTCGGGCCGTTCCCTAGCGACATCGCCTCAAAAACCGCACAAAATCAAGGCACTGGTGCCTTGATTTTGTGCGGTTTTTTCCGCAATGGCGGTGTCGGAAAGGGTTCACGTATAGGCGGATTCTATAAATGTGTGAGTGATGTCGCGAACTGACAACTTCCAATTTTCCCTGTTCTTATATCGCTTTGTTCCTGCAAATTCCAGGCGAGCTTTCCCACACGCGACCTTTTTAGGTAGCGAGAAGGATGTCGGATGAGAAGAAATGAAAACAGCGTGACCGTTGTGCGACAATTTGGTACCTTTTTCGAGGACACTAATACAATTTGTTGTTCCTTTGTTCCTTTTTATTATTTGGAAATTTCACATTTTAGGACTATTCGCATGAGAGCCAATGGCGAACGAACTACGAACAAGCGAATTTTTTACACTTCAATCAGTTCAATCATTGTTTAATGTTAAATGCGATAGAACTTTTTCATTCGTGGGTTTGTGGATCCGCGAATGTTTTATGTGGATTGTGAATAAAGTGTGACAATTCGCTGCAAGAATTTTCAATTGCTGTAATAATTGTAAATTGAGCTATTTAAATCGATTGAGAGTCCGATTTTTTTAAAGATTAGACTTAAGATTTATTAAATTTAATGCTTTGGTGGTAAATAGTATAAAAATCAATTTTCAATTCATAAATACAATTAAATTCATTTGTTCGCAATTCGCGCTCATGTGAATAGTACTTCAAAAAGTTTTAAAAAAATGTGATTTCAAAATGAATATGTTTAAAAAAATAAAGCGTAAATAGTGTAAAGCCGGCTAATACTTGTTAAAATATTGGGAGAAAATACTAAATTTATGTAACAGCGTCAGAAAAAGGCTCACAAAACTAAATTGAAAGAGATCTTAAAAGTAGATATAAAAATGAGTTGATATAATTTATAAACAAAATTCAATTAAATTTTTATATATTTATAAATAAAAATCAAAGCTAAAAGGTTTTCATTTCAAAATTTGTCATTTGAAAACGAATTGCATCTAAAGTACTGTCTAGCTTACCCGCAGAACAACCTTAAAGACATCTAATTCTAATGTTATTTGGTTGTTTTGGGTTTATTTATAAAAGAAACGTTGTGAGAGAGTGATCTTTTTACAGTCTATATTGTATTGTGAAACTAAAACTAAAATTTATAACCTTTCTCTAACAGTCCGGGAGATTGTTGCGAAATTCTGAAAAGTAACAAATAAAAAAAAGAAAAAAGTGTCATTTCTAAAGCTATTCTGCAATTTAAGAATTTTCGCACAATATTTAACAATTGTTGGCTCTCCTAACACTATAATCGTGTTCTGATAAACAGCAGCGTTATATTTTACTAAAATTCATTTGAAAATCACAGTGTTTCTAAAAATTGCAAAGTTCCTTTTCAAACTAAAAAAAGGGATACAGTAGCAACAAATTGTATCAGGATCCTCGAAAAAAGTACCAAATTATTGCACAACGGGCACGTTGGTCACAGCGCGCGGCTCACTCAAACCAGAGATTAATGAATAAAAGAGATGGTTATCTTTCGTACGTCTATCCCCCCAAAACCCATTTGTTTACATTGTTGTTTTTGTAATTTCAACCCCCGTCTGTGAATACGTGTGGCTAACAAAAAAGCATGTTGCTAATGGACGACCGCGAATCATCTTGCTTTTATGAGCATCGCGGTGTTTAATTATTCTGTGTTTTGTTTTGAATTTGTTTGGTTTTTGTGGAGGTGTGGATTAAAATGAAAAAAATAGTGAAATACACAATAGAGAATACCTAATTCTTGCATCAAAGTCCAATTCATAAACTCACATATACTATAATAGAAATGAGCAGGTGTGTGTGACTTCATGAATTTTTCTGGAAAACAGCTTGTAGGCAGCCGCCCTTCCACTGGAAAGATATATATCTCTGTATTCCATTATCTTTGACTCAAACATTCAAATCCGATTCGGGCCATTCCCTAGCGACATCGCCTCAAAAACCGCACAAAATCAAGGCACTGATCGAGATTGGAAACAAAACGCAGTGGTGACTATGGACGACTTATTGGAATACATTACAAAACTCCATCTGCACGAGCATCTTCGTTGTATCCATCGTAGTTAACGAAGAGTATACGTCTTAACTCTACGTATTTTCGTTACAGTTTTACTGTTCAGTAGAGCGCTTTGAAATTAGTTGTATCAATCCTGTTTTGAGAAAATAGTTTCAAATTTATTTTTCTGTATAATATATATATTTTATTTAAAATGTTGCGCGCTCTTGCACTCCTTTCGCAGAGCTGTCGTTCACTGCCCATCACTTTTTCTGTAAGACATGCTCATGAAATACCCAAGCATTTGAAGGACATACCAGCATCAAAGGATCCACAATTTTCGTCAATGGTGCAATACTACTTTCATGCAGCTGCCCAACTAATGGAGAAGGATATGCTCGACTATCTCGGAAAATATCCTCAGATGAAAGCAGCTGAGAAGGAGAACCGCGTTAGTGTTATCCTGAATCTTATTGGCAACGCAAGTTGCTGCCTGGAAGTGTCCTTCCCCATAACAAAGACCGATGGCCATTATGAGATCATAACCGGCTATAGGGCACATCACACCTACCATCGTTTGCCATTGAAGGGAGGTTGGTTAGATTACAGAAAACATCTTTAAAATATTTTCATTAGTTGTTCCCTTTAAGGTATAAGATACGCAATGGATGTGGATGTAGATGAAGTAAAAGCGTTGTCTTATCTAATGACATTTAAGACAGCCTGTGTAAATGTACCTTTCGGGGGTGCCAAGGGCGGCGTTCGAATCGACCCTAAAAACTATTCACCCCGAGAACTGCAAAGAATCACACGACGGTACACCACTGAGCTTTTGAAACGTCACATGATAGGTCCAGGTATAGATGTGCCTGCTCCAGATTATGGCACCTCGGGGAGGGAAATGTCTTGGATAGCAGATCAATATCAAAAGACGTTCGGCTACACAGATATAAATGCCTTGGCTATAGTGACGGGTAAGCCAGTGCATAATGGTGGCATTCGGGGTAGAGAATCAGCGACCGGTAAAGGTGTGTGGAAGGCAACAGATATGTTCCTCAACAATGAGGACTGGATGAAAGCAATTGGTCTACAGACGGGCTGGAATGATAAAACGGCCATTGTGCAGGGCTTTGGAAATGTTGGCAGCAATACCGCTAAGTTTGTTCAAGACGCCGGATGTAAGGTTATTGGTGTCAAGGAAATGGACTGTTCTTTGTACAACAAGGAAGGAATTGATGTCGATGTAGGTACACGATTTACGAATCTATTATGACTTTTGATAAAAAATGTTTTGTGAAACATTTAGGCTTTGATAGAGCATAAGGGCCTTACGAATACAATTAAAGGATTTGCCAATGCTAAGGAAACAACGTCGGATCTGCTGTTGGAGAAATGTGATATATTATTTCCTTGCGCTACGCATAAAGTTTTGACCGCGGACAATGCAAATAATGTTGAAGCCAAGATAATTGCCGAAGGGGCCAATGGACCGACTACACCTGCAGCTGATAAAATTCTTAGAGATAAAAATATCCTCATTATACCGGACTTGTTTTGTAATGCTGGTGGTGTCACAGGTAATTTTTGGAAGATCTCTATAATACGAATCTAGACAGTTTGAAATGAAAGTAAACAACGGAAATAAAGTGCACGACTGGGTCGCACGAAACTTTCTCGTTTAGTGCGAGTCTGACTGACTTTCAGGGTGTTCAGCAAATCGAAAATTGAGGACACAATAGTTTTGAAAGCATCCATTTGACTCTAGGTTTGCATTTTGGTCAAAATCGTTATTGCCGTTTTCTGGTAAACTGAAAAAAACTAAATTTTAAAAAATTCATTTTTTCGAAAATTGATTGTACGATAATGTAGACAGAGAATAACTGAGTTTGCTATTAAGTTATAAATGACCACATTACCTTAGAAATTATTTTTTGTTACAATCGTATAGACTATAGAGCGTTTTCGAGATACATATGTCGAAATTTCAAAAGTACCGTTGTTCAAATTTTTAGCCAAAAACTGGGTACGCAGTCCTGGTAACCTCACCTACTTAAGCTTAAATATCAATTTTGGTTGAAATCGTTAGAGCCGTTTTCGATCAAATCAAACTGGTACGAACATTTTATATGGGAAGTACCATTAATATTGAGGTTACCTTGAAAAAAAAAAACACCTCCCGAGCTGTAAGCCCAAAAACTCCAAATCCGAGGTTTGAACGTAATCCGGGAAGCCGTTTAGGCTGTAGGCCTGTGGAAGGACGGACAGACGGACAGACCGGACAGAATTTTGTGACCCACTTTTTTGACTTCCTCTATCATCGTAATATCAGAATTGATTAAAAATCTCGAGTTCGAAATTTTGTACGAAACCAATATCTTTCTCTTACTACGTAATGGAGAAAGTTAAAAAAAAATTAAGGGAATATGCTTCCCCCGCGAAAGCTTCTCAATTTATCCGTTCATATTCATTATAAGATTGAATCACCTCCTTCCTTCGTTTTGAACATAAAATTCACACAAACGGTTGGTTTTGAGAACTTATTTCAATGGTTATTATATCAAACTACATATTTACTTTTAAGTCAGTGCACCTTAATTCTATCCGAAAATCTTCTTCGGCATTCATTTTTATTTATGACATGGGTAGATACCAACTGTTAAAGCAAGGCCTGCCTTTTGAATCAAGGATTGCCTCAAGTTCAACGAAGAACGAAGATAACATAACGATAATGCAAATAAAGAAGTTCCATTGTACACCAGTGTTTAAATATTCAAGGATGCTAATAAAAGGGGACGATTGAAAGACGTCGACTCGGTTTGACTTCAGATTTTAATAGCGATATAAAAAGGTTAAGATTGACAAAAAGTTCAAATAGGTTATGAAACAAAAAGTAAGTAGTATAAAAGTAATAGATTACAAGTATGTTATATGTATAACAAAATTAGATTTAAGCTTTAACCACAAATTAGTAAGTTAAGTTAAAATAAATGTTGTTAATTTCAACAACGAGAGAGTAGGTACTTAATCGACTTAGAGGCGACCTTAAGAAAAATGTATTCGTCAAATATCTATGGTTGTCTAATTTTATTTCAGCATCTTACTTTGAATATCTGAAGAACATCAATCACGTTTCGTTTGGCAAGTTAAGCAGTAAACGTGACCAAAGAATGATCGACGAACTACTGAACTCAATAACAGAGTCTATGCAGAGAGTCGGCAAATGCACGGTAAGTCTTTTGTACTTGCTTAAAGTTAAGTTAACCAAGTAATATTCTATACACCTATCTAAGTTTAGTCGCAGCATCTGAAAATTTCGGCTTTTCGCCAACTGAAATACGAATTTTTTTATGAGCATTCAAAAAACAAAAACAGATTTTGATTAGATCTGAGCTCTATCCTCTATTATACATTGCAAAAAACAGCCTTCTAAGTTTTCATGGTCAGAAGAAAGCTTCCGGAGTACGATCTACAGCCAAGCTTGGTATCCCCCACAATACCCATTGCCGTAGCTGTGCTGACACAAACAAGAGTGAAACAGTGTTCCATTTTTTTTTGTGAGTGTCCGGCACTAGCCAAAACCAGACGCAGTACTCTAGGTCATCTCTTTTTTGATGACCTTTCGGCCATTCAAAGCATCCATTTTCACAAGATCATCAAATTTCTCAACTCCACAGGCTGGTTTTGAGCTCTCTTAACTCCCTTCACCCCCTTCCATTTCAGGTTCCGTTAGTTGTGGTTTCAAAACGGCGCTCAATGCGCTACTTGTGTCTTTCCCTCGTCGGGAAATACAGCCACCTAAACCAACCAACCAACCAACGATCTACATACGAGACGTCTCCTTCTCTTATCTATACTTTCTAATGTCTTTTTCATTGGTTTTTTAATAGTCGATCGAAATAAGAAAACGTTTTTCGTTCAACTCTTTTCTTAATTGGAGAAATATCAAAAATAAATTTCATTTGGGTGCTGTCAGTTGACTGTTCGTAAACTTCAATTTTAAGCTTGTCTCCACTGTGTCATACCTCTCGCGTATGTCTGACAGATATCTGAGAGTAAACTCCACATTTTGACAGCTATCATGTTTATAAATTAAAACTATTCTGAAATAGCTTCGCTGCACGGAATGCGCATAATATGTATATAGCCGATCGATTATGTGGCCTTAAACTTCTGTCAAAAATGGTCGAAAATCTGCTCAAGTTCTGTCAAACGCTTAATGGGCGACTATTTTCTATTGCCTTCAATTTACCTAAAAAAGCTGCGCTCTATTAACAAAAAAAATATAACAAAATAAATTTACCTACATAATGCAGTTAGATAACAAGTTTCTTTGTATTTAAAGAAAATAAAACCCAATGATGAGTTGCAAGTACTGCGGGACTGTAATACAGAAGCTGAAATCGTAGATTATGCATTGCAATATGTTATGGAAACATCAGCCCTTGGCATCATGGAAACTGCTAACAAATATGAACTCTGTATTGATTTGCGAACCGCTGCGTATATTTGGGCGATTTGGAAAATATTTATGGCAATTGAAAGTTCGGGACTGTCTATGTAAACAATATGGCAGCAATTAAACTGAACTATTTGTTTTTCTTTTGCAATTAAAAATGTTTTTAACAAATCAGGGAGATGATTTTATTTCCACTTGTCTTCAAAAACACCTCCGATTTACGGATGTACCTATTTACTTAAAATACTACAGCCTTTGAACATGGATAATATGAATAATTAAAACCATCTTCCAATTTAAAATAAAAATTTAGCTTCTCAATTAGCCGTTTGGAATCGGCATAAAATTGTAGATCCCTTTCATTCGTTCCAAAAATAAAAAAACACAAAACGAATGGTTGTGAGAAGCTAGGCTCAGTGTCCCTACAGACCTGTTGCGCCAACTATTATTATTAGTTGGTTATGTTATAGCTGACAGATGGTTGTCAAATCGTTCAAATCCTAGTTTGTAACTGATAACTGACTTTTTAATTGATTTCATTTATATTTTGTGCTTCTACAGCGTTAGTAGACGCGAGAAGGAAAAGAAGCGAACTTTTTAATTTTTGCAATAATAAATCACCCAAGTAGAAATTGTCGGTTATTTGCTCTTAAATATAAATTTTGTACTTATTTCTACTAAAGTCGTGGTTTAACCCGTTCCTCGTCTTTTTGATTATTTTTCATTGCGATGATCCATTTGACAAGTAAATGAGGGCAAATTTTAAATAAGTAAAAACGCTGAGTTGTACAATTTTGGCTCCCCAACATTTTTAATTTCCGAATCATTACGAAATCTCAAAGCAAAAGATATAATCCATTGGAGCATCCTCTCCCGGACATCCGGAAGTGAGGATGAGAAACATTAAGATGCCAACGATATTGTCTGTAGAGACAACAATTTTGACTGCATTATAGATCGTCAGCAGAAAACACAAAATTTGACAACTTATTGTTGGTTGTTGTTGTTGTAGCAGCTTCACTTGTCGTTCGTCGATTCGTCTCTAGTTCTAAGTCTGAGGAATTGGAACACTATTTGGGTGGGCCCATAACAATTCTGGGCTTAGTACTTGGTCGGTGTTCTTCCGGTTGACCTTTGTGATAAGATTAACGAATATTTATTATATGTTGGCATTAATTGTTTGTAAAGAGAAAGAGCATATAATTTCTAATGGCAATTTGGCTTTTAATAAATCCTATATAGTCCCACGCCCTACAGTTTGTATCTGTATCGGCGAAATCACAGCCCTATTACCTAAATACAGTTTTATTGCGCGCTTTATAGCATATTTATGTTCCTTGGCATGTACTTTTAAGGATGGTTACCTATGCGTAGAGAATTTCTTCTTTCAATAGCATTGTGGTTCGCTTTTTCGTTACATAATAGTCCAATATAACTATAAAAAATAAACCATTTTTTTTTTTTTGAATAATTATTCTTTATTACATTTCTTTTGTTTATTTCATTCAACATTTCTACTTAATAATATGTATAGAGCGATTTTGGTAAGTATTTTTTATTTTATTTATTTTTGTAAATGTAAATACAATAACTTCGTGTATAAATAATTTAGGAAATCTTCTTCAATGAAAATGACACATTTTTTTATTAAATATAATAATAGTTTCCTACATGAATTAATATTCGTTTACATTATTCTCTGCACAAAAGTCCTTTAAAAAAAAGTGCTATAGTTTGTGCATTCTATCACTAAGATACAATTTAGAGGTTAGTTCACTTAAGTAAATTGATTTCCTTTGTGTTGTATAAAATACATTCTGCTGTGTATAGTTTATAGTATCTAGTTGTATGTAAATATGTGTTGTAAATTGTTTTTATCTTGTTTCTGTTTTTATTGTTTAAGATAGTATATATAAATCGGTAGCCACTTTAGCTATGAATATAGGTACACTGATAAATCGGAGGTATACTTTTTTTTTAGACAGTTTTCATATATTGATGTGATTGGTTGAATTAATCTTTACAAGCTAATACATATACTTAATATTGGTACTTGTTTTCCTTTTTTGGAAATCATGAATAGATTTATTTATTTTGGAACTAGGAATCATTGTAAATTTGGCAACAATCCTATTCGATTTTAGTTTACACTTAGACGTGATGTTCTTAATTTCGTTTTGGTTGTTGGTCTTATTTCCGGATTGGTGGAAGTTCGTTGTTAACTGTGACACTTAGGCGACGAATGTTGGGCTTGTCGTATTCTTCCATTGAAATTCCACGTGCTAACTTACGACTGCCATTTGTGCCATCAGTGGATCCACCTGAGCTGGTGGAAAATGCTCTGGACCGATCCACGCCGGGCATAATGACGGATGTAAGCAGACCTTGTCCTTTGCAAAACAGCAAAATTGATTGAGCAACTTTTGCCGGCTGGAAAAATAGAAAGAAATTGTCATTAGATTTACATATTATTTATATTATATTATTATTATTTATTATTTATAAGCCGGTTATTCAAATTACTTGGTAATACTAGTTTTATTTTAACGAGCCTAGCTGCAGAGACTATTGGCTCGGAGTAACATATATTTTTTTAACCTTTGACTTGTTTTCCACACGAACTATTAACTATTGATAATTTTTCGCTTGTGGAAGCGATGAATGGGGGAATCCCCCTTATAAATATTTTTCATTTGGCCCATATTTCATAAAATTCAGTTTTGAAATGCCGCCGTATACTTATGGTATGTTTTCCAGTTACTTACCGCATCAGCCAGAACATCACCAGCGCGCTCTATCTTCAACATCGTAACCTTTTCCTTTTCAACATCCCGATGCAGTTTCTCCACCATCTGCGCATAGGGACTTAACATTCCAGTTATTAAGATGATATCCACTTTGCATCCTTTTAGAGATAAATCTTTTCGACTACAAACACAAAGATTGAATATTGATTGTATATTACGATTGTTTAAACAAACCTCATAAATGCCTTAACATAAAGTCCAACATTTTTGCAATTTAAAGAGCTCCTTAGCCGTTTCTGATACTCAGTTACAATCTTGTCCTTATCCGGATTATCACCAACCAATTGCTGGATAACACGAGCGTAAATGATTTTGTGTGAATAATGAAAGAGATGTGTATAGTGTAAAGTGTGTGAGTGTGCGTGTGAATTGGATAATAAATAGAAATTTTAAATCACATTTTTCGAACGAATTTTTAAGACAAACTTAAAATGACTTGAAACCAATTTGACTAATAATTCTGGCAAAAACTGTAGGTACGTATTGCGGAAATTATTTTTGTCAGTTACATTTAACAATAGGAATACCAATAAATAAAAACCACTTAGATTATGTGTGATCATATCGTACCTCAATACACTGTAGTTGTGTTCGTACATTTATATTAAACAAGTGTGTTAATGTTGTTAGTTTTTGTTAAGTAGGCAGCAAGAAAATGATTAAAAAGAAAATAAATTTATTATTATTTAACTGGCTGTAAGTTGGTTAAGCTTATTTTATATTTTTCTTTAATGGCTTGGTACAGGTTGCGTTAGCTTTTTATGTGCCAGCTGCCAGGTCGTTTTTATTTGGCCGCCATTTTGGTTTGAATGACATTTGTCAGTTGGCGATCGATAGTTGTAAAGACTCGTCGATAACGTCGCAATAACGTGTTAAAACTTGAAGTTGTTAAAATATTTCATTTAAATAACTGCCCAATTGTGAGTAAGGTAGGTAATAATATAGAATCGAGTGACAGCTATCGGAGCTAAAATTAAACCACCATTTATACAAATGTCTGCAATATTGTAAAATTAAGCAAGGCATTTGAAGCTAAATTTGTAACCCACTGTACAAAAATATAAAAAATCTCCACAAATTTTCCTGAAACTACTGACGGGCCAAAGATGGAAGAAAACCTGGAAAAAGGCACGAGAAAGATGGCAGTTCTCAAAAACTTCTGCAGGGGGTTGGCCCCAGCTGTGGTTTCGATTTGTGGGCATAAATTATTAAATCATTGCGTCCCCTTTTATGTAGTTATGTACATTCTCCTGGTTATATACATATAATATGCAAGTCTATGTTTACACACAATTAGTCCAGCACATCGAGCCATTAAAGAAATTTGTTAAACATTCACAAAATAGATTAAATGTTACCAAGCATTTTGCCATCTCAAAACTTACGTGTCCAAATTTGTGGTACATCAGAAAGCTCTCGGCTGATTGGGCAACTTCATCGTTCTTCCAGGTGATAAACTGAAATCCAAAGACTTAATTAGGAATACATTTTCCCAAAATGAAATAATTCCCCAACCCATACCTTTGTTCTGAATGATTGTAGCACAGAGGCGGCACTTCCTGTGCAATTGATAAGTATCAAGCCCAACAACTTGGACGGGTGGGCTAATCCAAATCTAGCCAATACATTTGCCCCAGCCCCCTCGCCCAATCCAATTACATACTTTACATGTAGGAAGTCCAACACTGTAACTAGGTCTTCGCCCAGGGTCTGTAGGGATGGAAACTGGAAACTACCCGAAAGTTTATAGCCGCATACTCCTTAAAAGAAAATCAATAACACAAAACTTACGATTCTGGTAGAGCGTCAGCCCCGTCGGCATGTCCGGGAACATCAATGTGAATAAAACATGATCTCTCCTTAATTTCCGTCATGCAAGGACTATTGACGAATTCCTGAAAGGAATTATCTGAAACGGAAAACATGTCAATGTGAAAAAATAAACACGAACTTTACTGTTGCAGCTTTGGGGCAACGTTTTAGAGCACATACCCACTCGTTTCGTATAATTCCAATTTGGGACCTTAATCGAATAGACTTAAAATGATTACTTACGATTACATCCAAGGTCGTGGACTGTGATGAATACTGCCCTCTTTTCTTGTTGTGCTAAGTCACCCTGTAAGAATTAACGAAACCGTTTACACACCATACAAACCAGCCATAAACAACTTTATGTGCAGATGGGAAAATACTTGCCTGAACTGTGACAGTAAGTTCTCCACTCTTATCTGTATTCACGAGATATTTCTGTGAAGGATCCAAACAAATTGCTCTTAGTTGAAGTAAATCAAAATTGAAATGATGGGAGATATAAAAGAAATAAGTCAAGCCAAAGCTCGGGACTTTCAAAGCATCCAAATATGATGGCATGAAATGACCAACACGTGATTTAGTATAATTTAGTACAAACAATATATAATTAGTTTGGTTTGGCAACTTCTAATTTATATTCAGGGTCTAAGTACGAAGGGGGGGTTGTATATGGTTTGTGTCTTTTGTGTCGACCGACAAGTAATTTGTGACCCATTTTGTTGTTTTTCTTCCACTGAAGTTTAATAGCTGGGGAATTGTCTGCCAGACGCAAAGTGAAGCTATAAAAGTATCTATCGCTCGTAAATAGCCACAATGGAAATCGATAAAGTTAATAGGGAATAAATGGTGTAAGAAAACAAGAAGACGTCGACTAAATTTACGCCATAAACTAAGCCAAAAATGATGAAGCAACTGAGTTGGTGGGGGAGTAGTCTGGTGGGGCAGGTTCGACCGTTTTAACAACAAGATGTCCACGACATCATTATTTATCAGTCACCACTTGGAAGCAATGAAATAACATTACAGGCCATTTGAGTTGAGGTCGCTACCATTTTTTGTTTGTTCTCATAAATTACAGCATATTATTATAAAATTATAAAATTATCACGAAGATCAGTTTTATTTTTAAATATACGTTATATTTCAAAATGATATTTAAGTCTGCTGGTAACTTACTTGTGCACATTTGTTTATTTGTTTATCGAGTAGGTACGTCGAGCATGCTGTGAATGGAGCGTGTTCAGAGAGTATACCTACAGAAGTTTTAGATCTTTTTCGTGGCGAGTCACATTGGGCTTTATCAATTAACATTTATAGTTTCAACTCTAAATTTTAGTAGTTCTCAGTAGCTATATTTTACATATAGGCCTAAATTGATCAAGTGTAGTGGGGTAGCGCAAAAATCTATAGTCAAGAAAATCCTGTCTGCATACTCAGTTGACATTTCTAAGTGTCAAAATTCTAAAGATACCCACCCCGAGAATAAGAAAAAGCAATTCAATTTGACTAGTCAACGCGTTCGTATACCTAGTCCAGGCAAATCTAGTTGACGTCTTACATGAAATTGGTATCCGAACGTCCCCAATGTATACAACAGGTGACAGTTCGGCTGCAAGCTCGCATATCTACATGTTTACAGTGTAAAAGTGACGTACAAAATTTTCGATACATAAAATAAAGATTGCTAAGTAAGTGGTCGCAGTGGCTTAGTGGTTAGTGTGTTGGACTACTAAGCGAGGGGTCCAGGTTCGAATCCCGCAAAAACCCAAATTCCAACTCAGGGTTTTTTTCACTGCGCCACCTCTCGCGAACGTCTGACAAACATCCGAGAGTATAACTGTCATGAAAGAGCTTCTCAATTGGCCCGTTTGGAACCGGCATAAAATTGTAGATCCCTTCCATTCGTTCCAAAAATTAAAAACTCACACAAAACGAATGGTTGCGAGAAGCTAGGCCCTGGGTCACTACAGACCTGTTGCGCCTATTATGATTAAGTAAACATGTTTGGTAAGCGGTACCATTTTCGATTCGAGTGAATTCATAGCTTTTTCGAAAAAAAAAAAACACTTAACAGAATTTCTCTATTTTTAAAAATGAAACTACCCTGGAAAACATTCTGAACCCCCTTTTATTCGCCAAGAAAGTGAATATGGCTAAGTTTAGTTTATTCTTGTTTTTTTTTTTCGATTAGAAAGCGTATAGCAGATTTAAAGCATTAGAGCTACCCCCTCTGTAAGATTCAATATGAATTTCAGCGTTGCAACCGCTGGTAGATTGTGCTTCACAGGATGGAATTTCGTGATATACTCTATACTATAATACTTTTGACAGCATATGCCCAATCGGGCTATTAAGCGTATAGTGTTTTCTGGTATAAGAGATAATAATTTTTAACCTTCAGCTTATATGTTTTGTAGGTCACAATATGCAATTTTGTATGGAAAATTTCGCCATTGTGAGTTCGAAGAATTTAGCCTGGACACTAAAAATGATTATTAGTACCGCGGGATATGTGGTATATGTGTCATGTAAGTTATCAGAGGCTGTTCGCAAGACACATTTGCGTCTCGCTTTAATTTGAAGTAATAGACTCTCTTGCCATGTGCTGAGGCCAACGATAACCCCACTCGTTTGGTTTACATCGGGTGTTTGGTAAAGGAATGTTTTACTTTCATCGTATTTTAGACTTTTTAACTTCATATTTACTAAACATGAATTTTTGGTCGGCATTCTGTAAGGCGAAACGTTTGATCGTTTCGTCTTACAGAATGCGGCCCGAGGTTTGCTAACATGTGGCTTTTGCATCAACGAATTCAGGGATGGAATCCACATAAATTGACAGTCACTTTTTTGCGATTAATTTTATGTGACCTCTATTTAGGTGTCGCTTTCATACAATTGTGTCAATTTCATAGGTATGCACCTCGGCTTCGACTTCAAATAAATAATATACTTTTAAAAAGAATATCTTGGTTTTGGGACTGCTTGATTTACCAACTGGAATTAGGTCCACCCATCCAAAGAAGAGTTGATAATCAAAAACTATAATCAAAAAAGCGACAATCAACTATCACCTTAGCTGATTTCAGCCTAGTATTAATTTCAGATTGAAAATTATTCGATTACTAATACCTTTTACAGGTGCATTTGCATATTGACAGCATCTTAACCATATATGTTCCTATAAGCACAACTGGGTCTCCTCATTCATGAGAAATAATTTATCACAAGCAACATTAGACACCTCATTTTCCGTATCATAACATGCCTGCGTTGTTATCGTCAGTTATCGTTGCAAAATATTAAAAACCCATCAATCACTGGTGTGATACTTGACACGTGAAATTTCAAATTACGAACCAATTTCGCTATAAACGAAGTCGAGCGTATGTTTCATTTTAACGCTTCGTGTGTCATAACCTCATAACTTATGATGTGTTTCCTGTTTCGTTTTGCTGTCAGTTGTGGTTAATTTCCTACCAAAGGAGGACGTGTTCTTCCTGTTAAGGATATATAGATGATGCGCCGCGTCGTTTGTAGATTTAGTACGTGCTTGGCATTGATACGTTTGGTGTTGGCGAACAGGCGCCGCTAAACTAAATTTCGTGAACGTTTTTAGTGGATGAAAGAATATACGAAAAAGGCTGGTTCGGTACCAAATTGGTATTTCAATTCACTTTATTAAAACGTTACAAAATCCTGTAAATAGGAAATAATATATTTGATTTACATAGAATTCATATTAGTTTAGACTTACTTTAGTTATCTTTAGTTCATAGGCTTGTAATAAATTAATTAATAGTATTAATAATTTGACGTTGACGAAGAAAATTCCAGCACGATGCTCGCGTTCGCTCTTTAGGTTATGGTCTTCTCCCTTTTGACAGAAGTTATTTTATTGGCTTAATGCCGGCTTACAGCTGCTGGCGCGTGAAGTTATCAGGGATGTCAACACTCCCCCCCGGTATGTCCGCATCAGGACATAGCTTCTCAGGATCCCTGATGTCCAGAACAGCTAGCTTAACCGCCGGGCGCTCATAGATTCCGGTTGCGGTCAAGACAAATGCACTGCGCACCTGGCCGTCTTTGGATAGTTGAGTTTTTATGATTCGACCCTTAGGCCAACAATTTCGAGGGTTGTTTGAGTCGACGATATAAACAATATCCCCCACTTCTATTGGTTTAACCGCTGAAAACCATTTAGTACGACGGGTAATTGTGGGAAGATATTCCTTCATCCATCGTTTCCAAAACGAATCGGCGTAAAGTTGGGCAGTCATCCAGTTTTTCCTTAAAAGGGTTGTGTCATTGTTAAATACAGCTATCGGTTTCGATCCACTAGATGAACCCAAAAGGAAGTGGTTCGGGGTAAGCGCTTCATCATTTTCGTTGCTAAGTGGAACGTAGGTCAAAGGACGGGAGTTGACAATATTTTCGACCTCCATCAGCATACCTCGCAGCAGTTCATCCGACGGATTTCGAGTCGGCATAATCTTGTACAGAACGCTTTTTATAGACCTCACTAGCCGCTCCCAACTCCCACCCATGTGTGGCGAAGCGGGTGGAATAAATGTCCACTTGGTATCGTTGTTGGTAAAGGTTTCCATAAGCTTCATCGAATTTACGTTTTTATATGCTTCTTTGAGTTCCCTATCTGCGCCCTGAAAATTGGTGCCGTTGTCACTAAACAGCTCAGTAGGAGTTCCCCGTCTGGCGATGAAGTTGCGAAGAGCGAGTATACATGAGTCAGTGGACATAGTATAGGCTATTTCTATGTGAACCGCACGAGTAGTAAGGCAGGTAAGTAAAACTCCCCATCTTTTCTCCGTCCGTCGCAGATGAGAAACGTACAAAGGGCCGAAGTAATCCACCCCCACAAATGAAAACGGTCTGTTGAATGCAGCTAATCTCGCTGGCGGAAGCTGACCCATAATTGGTGGCTTGGGTCGAGCAGTCGCATTCTTGCAGTACTGGCACGACTTTCTTACCGCTTGAAGAACGGCTCGAAGTTTTGGTATTATGAAACGCTGTCGAAGTTCGTTAACCACAGTCTCGTGATTTTGGTGGTGGTATTGGCGATGGAATTTTTGAACTAACAGATTCGTAGTGGGATGTCCCCTTGGAAGAATTACTAATCGCTTTGCGCTGATGTTGACTTCTTCATCTAATCTATCCCTCGAACGAAGGACTCCTTGATCGTCTATGTATGGACACAGTGACGAAAGCGGGCTATATTTCGAGACAGCACCCTTGACCAAGATGGATCCAATCTCCTCTGTATATTTAGTACGTTGAGCGTCGCGAAAAAGGGCTCCTTCGGCTGCTTTAAGTTCGTCTTGGGTAAACATTCCAAACCTCCGTGACATCTGACGCTCTGATCGTGCATTGAATATAAACCGCAAAACGAACGCCACACACCGCACCAACCGATTCCAGTTAGAAAAACGCTCTGGGGAAAATACAGGCACCCAATGTGAGCCATGGACTCCACAAAATTGAGATTTAAGCTCCTCGTTAGTCGTGCACTTCAAACTCTTGGACGATGGCCAACTGTCTGTTGGTAACATAAGGAAGGATGGACCTCTAATCCAACGATTATTTGCGCAGAATTCGGGATTCTTTGTCCATTTTGTGGCCTCATCTGCTACGTTTAACTCGCTGGGAATCCATCGCCAATCAGATAGGTGCGTTAGCTCGAGTATTTCAGCAACTCGAAAGGCGACGTACTGACGATATCGTCGGTGATCTGAATGCAACCAGCTGAGCACGATTTGGGAGTCTGACCACAAAAACGTTTTGTTAAAGCTGATGGAATGAGAGTCGACGATGGATTTAGCCAAACGTGCACCCAGGACCGCTGCCTGCAGTTCTAATCGTGGGATGGAGAGGATCTTTAAAGGAGCCACTCTAGTTTTAGCTCCCACCAAAGTGCACTCGACAAACGCGCCATTAGATGATCGTATGTAAGCAGCGGCAGCAAACCCATTCTCGCTCGCATCTACGAACACATGAAGGTGTCTCACTGGTTGATGAATCATATTGTTTGTAGTATAACATCTCTGAATCTGAAGTTTACTCACTTCCGGTAGGAAGCGAACCCAGTTCAGCCACTTAGCATATTGTGCATCTTCGATCTCTTCATCCCAGGCAATACCAGTGCGCCAGATTTCTTGCAGCAGGACTTTAATATACATTAAAAAGTGCGCCAAGAGACCTAAGGGATCAAAAATTGTCATTAATATTCTTAAAACTTCTCGTTTAGTTGGACGACGTTGACCCAAAAGAAGTTCAGCATTTTTTGAATTAGAAAACAATTTGAACGTAAAGTAATCCGAGGTGGTGCACCACCACATGCCCAATACCTTCTCGGTTTCTGGCTCCGTTTTAGCTTTAAAGTTTACTTCTTCGGTAGGGCTGGATTGCAAGGCATTTATGACATCTCTTGAGTTAGACATCCAATTTCGAATGTAAAACCCTCCTTGCTTGTGGATAAAGCGGATCTCGTTGGCTAGATCAACTGCTTCGGCTTCAGTATCGACGCTTTCCATTAAATCGTCAACATAATGGTTTTCACGAATTGCTTTGACGGCTTTGGGGTACCTCTCCTCAAATTCCTGCGCATTTAGGTTCTTCACGTATTGTGCGCAGCAGGGGGAGCAAGTAGCTCCGAACGTCATGACTTTCATAACATAGCAATCAATTTCTTTTTGTTCTCGCCCACACCAAAGAAATCTCTGAAAAGGCTGATCTTCTTCGCGTATTAAAATTTGGTGGAACATCTCCATTATGTCGGCGCAAATAGCGATACGACGCTCTCTGAATTTGTAGAGGACCGATGTCAGCGAAACCAGTTGATCGGGACCCTTGAGTAGCATAGAGTTCAACGAGACTCCACCCACCTTTGCTGCAGCATCCCAAACTATTCTAAATTTTCCTGGTTTATTGGGATTTCGGACAGGGAATATTGGAAGATACCAACCCGGCCGATTTTCAGCAAATTCCTTGGCCGATAGTTTTTCGGCATAGCCTTTGGAAACATATTCTTCAATTTTTTGGTGTAGGGCTTCAGCCATTATCGGATCACGGTTCATTCGCTTCTGCAAACCATATAAACGCCTCTTAGCCATCTGGAGACTGTCGGGAAGGTGGATATTATCATATCTCCATAGTAGACCTGTTACGAAGCGACCGTCTTTTCTATGAGTCAATTTTTTTAGCAATTCCACGGACCGCTGCTCTTCTGGTGGGAGCAAAATATTTTTCGAATTTGATACTCCAAAGTCTTCGTTACAGATAAACAGCTTTACCAGATTTCGAAGTTCCAAGTCGTCATCTGGATCATGCTCACTTATGTGATAGTTCGCATGTACGTTTATATTTTCAGATGCAGAATGGGAATAACAGCCATAGACCGTCCATCCTAATCGGGTCTTACTCGCCACTGGTTCTTCTGCTTTTCCTTCCCGATATTTTAGCGTTAGTCCAAGCTTCCAGTTATTGAGGCCTATAAGTAGGCGAGGAGAAGCATTTGCGTATGACTCAATTGGTAAGTATCTTAGGTGTTTATATGTTTCCTGCAAATTATTTACATCAAGAGATTGCACTGGCAATTGGAGACTTTTGACTGTGTGAGCGTTTATTAGTTGGTATTTCTTTGCATTAATGCCGGTACCCGATATTCTTAAGCTCATTACTCTAGATTCTTCCTCCTCTCTGGTCACTCCAGCTGTCCACCCCAGAACAACTGACTCAGAAGTGCCTTCTACATTCAGCTCGTTTGCAAGGTCTTCTTCAATTAATGTAAGAGATGATCCATCGTCTATAAACGCAAAGGCCCTCACGCTGACATTGTTTCCGTAAAGCCTAACAGGAACTATTCGGTACTTGGCTGATGCAGAATTTTGCATAGGAGTACTATGTGGTGCTGTTAGTGAAACGGATGCTACCTTCGTTTGAGCCTCCTCAACATCCTTCAGGTCGTTATGCAAAAGTCTATGGTGTTTGAACACGCAGTTGTTTTTTCCGCATGCGATGTTGGTTTTGCACTTGTAGCGTAGGTGTCTCTTTAAACACTTTCTGCAAAGGTTGTTTTTTCTTACCTCTTCCCACTTTAAAGCGTGACTCAATTGCTGAAAGCGTTCACACTTCTCAACGGAAAAACAGTCCCTTCCACATACTAGACACCCACTCCCATGTCCATTCGCTGCATTACTGTGTCGTTCAGTGTCATCGTTGTGAGCATTGAGAAAACCTTTCTCTTTGGCACCACGAGCATTTTGTTTACTCTCGGTCGGCGAGATCTTGGGAATAATTACGCAAGTTGCGGCTTCGGCTACCTGATAAAGCCAGTTGCTAAAATGGGCGAGGGTACAATCTGTCAAAGTTTGTCGATGAATAGCCCAATTCAAACGAATAGAAGGCGGTAGTTTTTCAACGAGCTCTTGAATCAATGTTGGATTACTCAGATGAGTGAGCAATCCAGCCGCTTCAATCGTAGCGCACATATTCTGTACGGCAATGGCGAAGGCGACTATAGTCTCAAGTTTTTCAGCCTTAGGTGGAGGAGTAGAGTGAATTTTCTCGAGTAAAGCGTAGACTGTCAACTCTGGTCTTCCAAATAGCATCTTCAGTGTGGAAATAACTTTGGGTACGCACTCTGGTTGAATAAGCATACTGCGAACCGCCTCTAGTGCATTTCCCTTTAGTGCCTTCTGTAGTCGGACGAGGTTTTCTTCTTCCGTGAATCCGCACAACTCTGTTGACCTAGTAAAGTTTGAAATAAAAAGCGGCCACTCATTCGGGTTTCCACTAAAGTTGTGCAATTCCCTCGAAACCGAATGTCGTGCCGCTAGGTTGTGTCTCGTCAGCGGGGGATGGTTAGCGGCATTATCATTCCCGACACCAAGGCTATGATGCGACGCCGCTGAAGACGCCTGCACGCGCTGACGAGGTTGCTGGCTTGATGGATTTATGAGGGAAGAAATTTGTTGGCGAGAACGAGTATTTTGTGATTCAGACAAAGGGGCTTGTGGCACAGATTGAACTACGGTGGCCGTTGGCTGTTGTGAAAAATCGGTGGCACGGGTGCCTGGATTTTGTGGTTCGTTATATGGTACGTTTGGATGCGCTTGGTTCTTATTCGTCTCTGTAGGCAACTTTGATTCCTGCTGTTGTTGGGGCTGGCTTGCACCAGCTATAGCTCCCATCCAAGATGAATTGACCATCCGTTGGGAAACTTGGGGAGCTAACAACTCGGTAACTGCTGGTTTGGAGACACCTGTAAACTGTAGTTTTGATCCTGTACTTACTTTGGTATATTGACCGTCCTTAAGCCATTGCTTCACTTGTGTTTGTGAGTCGATATCATTGTCGCCGTCGCTGTCTGATGATTCTTCCATAGTCTGGCTGAGTATTTGGCGCTTCTTGTTCAAGTACTCCTGATCGCGTTTCTCCCGCAGAATCCGCTCCTCTTCAAGCATCTGCAAGTCGAGCTGCTGGCGTCGGACGGAGGATGCTCTGGATGATTTCGACCGCTTCGATGATGCTGGGGATCTGCTTTTCGATGGCTGATGTATTGCGGGAGGATGCGCTTGTGGAGAACAAGTTTTGCAAGTCCAATCCTCGTTTTCGACGGAGCTGTTAACCTGAACACACTGGTAGTGGAACCACAGATCACATTTATCGCATTGGACCATGTGATCATGAGAGTCTGGTTCCGTGCACAATTGGCAACTATTGAGCTCCGATGGAGACAAGGTAGCTGCGGCGGCAGCTGGATTTGACATCTTGAGTAAAGATTTTGTAAAAATGTTGGCGAACAGGCGCCGCTAAACTAAATTTCGTGAACGTTTTTAGTGGATGAAAGAATATACGAAAAAGGCTGGTTCGGTACCAAATTGGTATTTCAATTCACTTTATTAAAACGTTACAAAATCCTGTAAATAGGAAATAATATATTTGATTTACATAGAATTCATATTAGTTTAGACTTACTTTAGTTATCTTTAGTTCATAGGCTTGTAATAAATTAATTAATAGTATTAATAATTTGACGTTGACGAAGAAAATTCCAGCACGATGCTCGCGTTCGCTCTTTAGGTTATGGTCTTCTCCCTTTTGACAGAAGTTATTTTATTGGCTTAATGCCGGCTTACAGCTGCTGGCGCGTGAAGTTATCAGGGATGTCAACATTTGGCAATAAATTGATGTTGTGATACCACGTTATTTTGATTGACCGAATTGAGAATAAGAATATATGAAGTTACAAAGATGTGGTTCAATATTAAAATTGTTTACTAGAAGACATGTTGATTAAAAATAGGTTCACCCAAATATGGCTAACAAGGGACGCACATTTTGATGACCGTCTTTCCGAAAGCTCACAATAAATACATTTGTTTACCTTTTTAAAGGAGTTTGTTAATAAGTTGTTGTGTTCCAGACAACCGTTTACCAATACAACAAACAATAGATCTGAATACAACTTTGCATGTGATGTACACTATATACATCTGAATAAAATGCAAACAATTTTGGACCTCAATTGATCACAATCGCAATTGATTTATTCATTGCAGCATACAAACAAAAGCGCTTGTAAATCTTAATTAACTAACTAAAGATGCTGCAAATAAATTGGACAATGAACGAGAATAAACCCCATTCGGACTGCTCAAAGTTAAACAATTAAAACGACGATATTCAACAAGCTTCAAGGACAATCTTATGTAAGATTTGATAAGATGCGAAATATTTTAAAGCACCACAAACAACCTTCGTTAAGTTGCATGCCCGATGGCAAGTCACGAAAGAAATTGAAAAATATTCTAATACTGTTTGCATTCAATGAAGTTAGGTCACGTTTTCCTGCCCTGCTGAATGCCATTAGAAAGATGTTTACTTGGCGGATGTCTTTTTTTTTTATTTTTTTTTTTTGGTTTTCCTTTAAAAGACCTTTTGCAGATGTACACATTTGTCATTTCGACCATGATGTCTATATAAGAGATGGTCAACACAATTCAAAGCCAGCTGTTGCTGTTTTGTGAGGGTTGGATAACTATGCTTGTTCCATAGTCTTCTATTTCTATGCCATTCATTTTAATTTACTTCAATTGAAGGTAACGACGTATACACTTGATTGAAAATCGAAATAAGGTTCATCGATGTGAACTTTTGTGTGAGTCCTTTATTAGGTACCTACTTGGAGAAATATAAATACAAATCACTTGCTCGCTATAAATTGTGTTCAAAAGGCAATCAGTGTTTACCCCACGAAAATTATAAGCGATGGGGATGTCGTGTTGGGATGATTGTTGTTATCTAATAACGAAGGTATCGCGTGGCTGGAATAATGTTTTCATTCATCTGTAAACTTTGGTAATCACCAACGAAAATTGCGTTTTAATTAATCTCACCATTTATATACTTGAACGCAAAAAAAATTTAATTGAAAGCTACAATCAATAATTTAGACACCTTATTCTTTAATTTATGGCAGGCATTTAAGACTTTTCTGATTAGGTATTCAACTTCTTAAATCATAATTTCCATCAGATAACGAAGATAAATGCGCTCGTAAAAGTTGCATAAAGATTTTAATGAACACGAAGTGAGAGTTTCTTTTTTGTGGGATGTTTCTGCCTTCGGCATAGTGCCAGGACTTTTACAACGAAAATGCCATAGAGGTTAGGATTGCAAAAATAACCGAGTTATTTAGCGCAACAGATTCATGTAGAACTTGCTGGAAGCTTCTTGTTATTATTCGTGAGTGAGAGTTTTAAAATGGACCTATATTAACAAGATTTAAAATTGCGCTAACTCGCCAAGTGCCCTTGATAGTCAGATACGAAATGCGTTCTTAACTCAATGTGCACCTGCGAATCACTTGATCTGCATTGTGCAGTTCCTCAATAATAGGTACTGTCATTCATTTGAACAGGAGGGATTTCACTTCATAAATGTGAAAATACTGCATTCCATCAAATTTCACGTTCATTAGTGCAAGAGAACTGCATTACCTTTGAAGAAATTTGGCAGTACCTACCTACTTGCGCTCATAAAAGAAAGTTTACACTCAGTACCTGTCCTGATTAGTGCATGTATTTTGGTTTTGTAGCCGTACTGCAGACAAGTGCAGAAGAAAAAATGTAAGAAAGTGTTGGCTAATTATTAATTTAATTTAATAATTTGTTTTATTTAGAAATGAACAAGAGCGTAAAAAAATGGTCCGATAATGCCATAAAACTCTTTCCATCATTCGCCTCTTGGAATGGAATCAGAATAAATATTAAACATTCCAGTTTTCACTGAATAAATTTATTTTATTTCTGACATTTATGACTTTAGCTTATGCAATTATGAACTCATTTTTGTCAATGACGGCCGTCATAGACTTATTATATGGACTCCCAATAGCCAACTTGGCATTGCTTCCAACATTAGCGCTAGTGCTCTTGGTTCACAGCGGAATGTAATGGAAACAAATTAAAAGAATCGGAGATAAAGTATAGGTAGGTTTTATTGGCATGAAGAATGAGGAATTTAAAAATTATTTTTAAAAATACACTGAGGATAAAGAGCTTAAAATGCATTTCGTCGGCAAGGGAGTAGGTTTATTCAAATGTTCCCCTGTCCTATTATTGTAAAATTCGGAGGAAATTTCATCAGATCCTGCAGCCTTTTCATCGTTCAGATGATTTGAAGCCTCCAGTACATCTTCCAGAGTTATGAATATATTCCAAATATCATTTGAAAATTTGTATATTTGTCCAGAAAACATAGTATAATATTGTAAAAAAAGAAAAAACTCATTCGCCGTCAATATAAGAAAATTTTGCGTAAACACGATTTCTAATTATTTTTTTGTTTGTTCTTTTTATTATTAACAATTTGAACTACCTTTATATCATTTTATTGTAAAATATTTCGCAAACTATTCGAATTTCAACCGTTTTACTTAGTAAATCTACTAACACCCTATAGGTGGCTCTAGCATTCAATGGTGAAATCCAAGACGGTTGGCATTTGTTATACCTACTATTTATTCGCTATGAAAAAAGAGCGCTAGTTATTTTGGCGGCATTTTTTGAGCAGAGCTTGTATGGAACTGACTTTTCTCTAGTAGTACATTTATTTTAAACCTTTTTTTAAGTCGCCGGAATAATGAAAAATACACCCACTCATAAAGTCTACCGCTTACATTTAAGTCACCTCCATAATTGTGACCTTTATGAATGTGAAAGGGGATCATGTGTTTCCTAGAGTCTGTATTTATTAGATTTTCTTCGTCTCTGCCCTCTATTTATTTTGTTTCAGTAATTTTATTTCCCAAAAATATAGGCTCGACTACCCTCAATATAGCATTTCAGAAAAAAAAAAATGTTACGGCCTGACCTTTTGTGTTGATAACCCCAAAAGTTGTCACTTGCATGTACGTATCGTAATGTTACACGTCCTAAGACGGATGATCAAAGTCATTTAGCAAATATAAAAAACACTTTCCCTATGTACATGATCTCGGAGAACACTATACCTAATGTGGATAGGGCTTCCATTCCTCTGGGCTCTGGGGAATTACCCAATCCTTTGCCTTTCAATTTACGTTCGGCACACAAAAAATACGCTTTAACCTATACAAATGCCTTCCTTGTCAAATAAATACACTAAGAAAGTTTTATATGCGTACCTTGTGTTATCGGGCAAGAAAGGTTCCAAAAGAACTCGTTGGAAATTCAGACACATTGGTAAACTCACAGCTACTTTTGGCAAAGAAAACCCCCAAAAGCATCTCAATTTAACTTAACATCAAGCTTATACGTAATTTGCTGACCGCATATGTTCAAACGAAAGTTAAATCGAGTGTGCCTAATTGAATGTTGTTTTATTATGCGTTAATACTTACTTACATGCGAACATACTGTAAGGCGAATAGTATATGACATATAAAACAAATACTAAGAGGAAATTTATTTGTTATGCGGCTTGTGCGATTTTTGCGGTGCAAGTTAAGTATACCCTAGCCTAGCGGTGTATTGCTAAGAAAGGTTTATGCAATACATCATACAACTGCGACAGAGAGGCAGCCACCTGTCAGTAGATTCTTGAACTTGCCCATTCCCCAATAAATGGATGAGTGTTATAGACTTAAAATCTCCTCTAGCGAATACCGAATACCCTGAAAGTCTAACAGTTTATTCCTTGCAGTGTCCGTATAGGCAGAGTGTTAAAAGGTTGGTTTAATTGAAATCCAATAGATGGTGTTGTTCGTTTTACAGTGTTTTTTTTTAATCTCGTTCCTAAGTCTGTAGAACACTTGATGGGATTTGACTGCTATTTTATTTTTCACTGTTACGACCGGCAATGGTTATGAAAAGTTCTGTATTTTTAAAACAAAAGTAGCCTTAAGACCTGCACACATTTATTTCATACATTAAAAAAAAAATTGTAAATCGGTGCAATAGTTCGTAGGGTTTTTGCGGAAATACAATTTTGCCTTTAAGTTTCATATCGGTTCGACAAAAAATGGTATGATGATGAAAAAATTGTAAAATGCAACTTGTCGTTCCGCGACTGTTGTTAAAGTATACTAAAGCGAAAGCTTTATTTTTGTTGGTAATTTAAAACGGTTCACTTATAAAAACAAACCAACTGGAGCCCCCTTCAAAACGGGTGGTGTCGTTTGCTCAAAAAAAAGGTTCCCATTATACTCAGTTGACAGAGAAATGGTAACAAAACCCTTAAATAAAGTTCGCGGACAGTCCTAATTTATGTGTAAGCTTAGACACCCGGAAAATAGCAAGAAATCGTGAAACCACAAACCATATCCATAGTAGATGATAAGGGCTAAGAAGCAATTGCTACTCCCACTTCCAGTCTAACCACGCAGCGCAAGGAGAAACACTTGAAGTACCTCGATATTGTTTTGGATTATAAAGCGAAGAAGGCTCATACCTATATATACACGTACATCGCTACGACGGTAAATATTGGTTCAGTTATAGTTGAGGACTGACGAGTAATTCAGTTTCTGAAATCCTCTGCTATCGAATAGCAAGGCGTGAACCTTTGACTCAAACCAGTTGCACATATTATAACCACACTAGTTTCACAAAACTGAACTATACAGGACTACCTATACATCCGTCAGATGTTTAGCGCAATGCCTTTGTTGTCTCAATTAAATCCCAAGTACTTCAAGTTAGATTTACTTTTTTAAGTACTTTCGCATGTACATACACTCCGACGAAGACAAATGAAGCTCTCCTCGGTACGTATCGGTATTCCCCGAAAAGTGTAATGAACGGTTCTTAGAATGCTGCTAAATCGGCAATAAAAATCAATTTTAATTCAGTCTGTTTACTTTGTAATACGATATTATCCTTATCTGGATTCGAATTACTAGACCATTCAATCACGTTTGTAAAAATCCACATGGAAACAGCTCTGAGGACATATACAAAAAAAACAAAACAAAAAATTCAAATTCGACTCGAGTCAAATTTATTAATGTTCGGGGAATATTGGGTAGGAGCACCTACATCCGATTTGCTTTCTCCATGAAACATTTATTATCAGTCTTGTGTTAATTTCCGCTGTTTGTTTAAACGACTGTTTTTACGATAGACTTGACAGCACGTTTATCGTATTTTCTCTGATTTTTTGACAGGACTTACATTTTAATTGCGATTTAAATAAATTTTAAGGATGTTTTTGTGGTATTGCGCAAAAAAAAAATGCACATCGAGAAATTAAATATGATAAAGCTCTGGTCCTGTTATCATCTTGGGGTGGCGGGCATTAGGATTGTGTACCTTAATCAATAATTCAAGGGGTACAAGCCAGTGGCTCGTTTTCGAGGATTTGCTGGCATGGTTTCATCATTACCTTAAAAATAAATTGAAATGGACTTGTGAGAAACGGTAGACAACTTGAGTAAGTGCGCTTATTTGTTATAGGGATATTTTCTGAAGTAGGTACCTTTTATTTAATTGTACACAAGGGCTTGTTTTTTTTTAGAGATAATTGGTCTTCAATTAAACCTACGCTAAATCCAGCTCTTCTGGTGTTTTATGTCGACAGAGAACATCATGGGACAGTATTTGCTCAAAACAAGTTGGGATCTTTGAACATTAATAGTACAGTACAGTACAGTACAGAAAAATGGTCAATACTTTTTTATGTCACTTTATACATGTCAATATATGGTTTTCAATAGATGGTTCTGCTGTCCATACATAGGCAAACCGCACACTTCTTTCAGAATGAATAATCTGGAAAAAAATGCAGGTATGTATAATTGTATATGTATATTGGCTGGGTTCGCATTAATTGCTCCAGCCTCCTTCCAAAAGGACTGTCTTGTAAATAGAAAGGAAAAGGAAATAAAGTAACTGTCACAGCAATTAAAATTTACAGAAACTTCCATTTTATTGACTTTATTTATAGGGACAACCTTAAAAAACCTGTTGAAAAACGTTTTCAATTAAAATTCTTTAGTGTTGCGAAAAACAAAATGGCGGCCATCTAACGGATATAACATGTCATATTATTGCCACCAGAAACAATTAGCGAAAACTGAAGACTTAAAATTTCTGTAGATTTTGTTGAAATTTATTAGATAAATAAAAAGTTACAAACATTTATTACCACTTTTTTTTAAGCCGTGTGGAACTCGACTTTATAATAGAAAGATAACTTTGTGCCCGACCTCGAACTGTACCGCCACTTAAGTAAGTAGCTAAGCAACTTTAAACCATATATTTTAAGTCTAATTATAGTAAAATTGCAGTCAAAAATAAGAGCAATTCAGTTGTTATATTGGTTATAGCTGCGAAAGATGCTGCCATTGCGAGAAACAAACTTAAAAAAAAAAACATCAAGCACTCCGGGAGTGCCGACAGAAGTTATTACTTGAACAATTACGTGTGTATTTTTCGAATCGTCAGGAAATATTTTATTGCGCAGGAAATATTTAAAACTGTTTTGGGAGTAAAACGTAAAAACAGCGAACAATAAAGTCGGCAACAGCGCCACCTATCGGGGCCAAAACTATCCTATCTTTCTAGCTGCATACAACCATGCACACAAACAAAGTTTCATTGAGATCGGTTGAGTTTCTCAAAAAAATCGACAACAGCGCCACCTATCGGGCCAAAACTATCCTATCTTTCTAGATGCATACAACCATGCACACAAACAAAGTTTCATAGGGATCGGTTGAGTTTCTCAGAAAATGGACAACAGCGCCACCTATCAGGTGTCGGTTTCTCGGTGACGATGACGAGGTGTCGTTTTAATGGTAACGCGAATTCATTAATTTCTTCCCATCTAAAAGTGCCCAACGCGCCTAAAGAAGTAATAACTTCAAAAATATTTTTAACATAAGCAATTGGACCAGTTATAGCCAGTTTTGGACTATAAAGCATATTGGCCAAAAAACGTCACAGTTACAAGTACCAACAACGATTTTAGAAATAAATGCAGAATATTATGTCCTCTTGACATAATTTTCCATGTACATATGTTTGCATGTGTGTGTTATTTTTGCACCAAATTAAAGATGGACCTACAAGCTGTATCCCAAGAGCTTTCTCATGACAGTTACATAAAAATATGTTTTTCAGATGTTTCCGAAGTATGATACAGTGGAAAGAGGTCTATATTTCCGCCCCTAGCTATGCTTTAACCCGCAACAGGTACGACGATGAAGAAGCACTTTACAACCCCAAAAAGTTAATTATTTATTTAAATTCTCGTTAGTCATTTCCGTGGAAAATGTGTATGTGTATTGTGTACCCACTCTTATTATTTTAACACAAACTCGGCCCTTGGCATTCAATTCAATTATAAATAACCTTAAAAATTAATATGGTATTTGAACAACTAAAGCATAAAAGGGTTGCGAATTCTACTGGCTACTGTAAATTGGACTGCCTGATATCAGATGCGAATTATAACTATTTTCAATTATATGTCCACTTCGCAGCTGTTTTGTTGGTCCATTATTGAGCGAAAACTCAATCTTCAATCTTTCTTGTTTCACAATCAGTGGATCCACTACATATAGATGATTTGATTGTATTTTTGTTTTATCATTTCACTTACTTAATCAGCAGTTGAATTTAAGGTAAAAATGAAAACCTTGTAGTCGAACCCATTTACCAAAATCCTTTACTTGTTTAAAACCAAATGGCATATTAAAAAGTTTGATAATGTAATGAAACACAAAAAGACGTACAGACTAAACTTTATCTCGATTTCTGAAAACGAAATGCAAAGAAAACAAAAAAAAAAAAATAGCTTTCAAGAACGTGTCTCACACACAGTGTGGCACACACAGACATGCCCCCGAGATGTTACTTTTGGCATATACGCCTTCCAAATACAAATACAAACTCCATTTCTGAATGCACTGACAGCATTACGGAAATGGAGACTGAAACATTTAAAAGTTTTCCACCTTAACATAAACTGGTACGCAAATGAAATTGGCAACAAAAGTGAATATGTCGTCGGGATATATACATACCATGACCAAGCCCATCAGGTGCTAAGGCTATTTCCTCCTATTTCAGGATTTGTATTGTAACGCAACCCCAAGAGCTTTTAAATGAGACAATCAAAGCCTTGATAAGTACGGCTCGTACACCATTCTGGAGGCTACAGCGTTACCCACTTTATCTGTTCTCCCATTTGATGGGCGATTACGTGGCGGGACACGGCATTAATGTTGATGTGACAGCGAAGGATGAGAAGTGCCGGTAAATAAACACCTTAAGATGAAACGAGGATACGGAGAATTTAAAGGGATACATGGAAGTATTTGCTGCTTTTACAAGCAAGTCTGATCAAGATATTGAAATATATGAATATTTTTGTTTAGGAAACTAGCCACTGAGCTACACAGCTCTGACGTAAGAAAAATTAACAAGTTCCGAGAGAACCGTCGTCCGCTTTACTTTCTTTTACTATGGTGGTCTTTGACACTTTGACCGATCATAAATCGTAGACAATTCGTAATCAAAGTCAATGTGAACAACCACCTTGAAGGCCTGAAGCTTTTTGTGTCGATAAACTCGTTTGAGATGAGTTTCTGAGCGAACTAAAATATGTATAATGTATGTATTGTATAAGATGTCCGGTCTACCGGAAACTATCGCTTCGTTCTATGCTTTTGCAAAAGCTTTTATAAAGTTTCGTTGGCTTTTTTCTATGAAGGTTCATCTTGAAAAAGATTTTCAAAAAAAGGGAGATTACAGTCGAAGATTTCACACATCTTAACATCCATTAACATTTAAAAGAAACACTTAAAGTTGGAAGTAAAATGTCAAATGGTTCGACTTGGCTCAATTTTTTTAGTGTGGTTGACCAAACTTTCTATAAAGAGTTTTGAGAAATATTTTCAGCTCAAGTAAAGTTTAAAGATACCAAAGTCTAATCAAAAGACACTTTTCCAGCATACTACAAAACTTCGAAATAGGGCAGCTCAGATTGACGTGTCACCGAAAGCGGAGAATGAACGGACTTGGTCCACCGATTCGCTCTTATTTCATCTAATGTGCCCTGCATGACCTAATTTTAATAGACTTTATATTGCACTCGTCTGAACATAATCAACCCTTTCAGATAAAAGTTTTTGATTGACATTCCGCAATTATGAGTCTACCTTCGTTCTGCATACCCATACCCTCAAAATTGATGCTTACTGAGCTAGATGCCAGGCAAAATTGTGGAATGCCAATCAGGGCCCTATTCCACAAAATAATTTATATACTTTGCACTTTACATTTTGCAAATTAAATTTTTTGGCAAAGTGACAAGTGTTTCTGTTCCACAATATTCTTTGCAAATCTCACTTTGCAATAGAAAATTTTTGCAAAGACTTTGCGCTCCTGCAAAGTCTTTGCGATCTCCTGCAAAGTCTTTGCGATCTCCTGCAAAGTGAGTGTGCAAAGTGTTCCACAAAGCATTTAATCATCTTTGCATTTCTATCATATTACTTTTCACTTTGAATTGCTAAATAGAAGTTTTTTAGTTATCAATCTTTATTACTTGCCCATACATAATGTACACGTGTAATCTTACATAGAGATGGCGCTCTGACAGTCGTCAAGTGTCATATCGTTCATTTTTTTTTTGTAATTTTCGTAAAAAAAAGATTGGTCTCTTGGATTTCGACCAGCCTAAGAAGAAGACGTGTCTTTTCATTTTGCACTTTTTGTGATTTCCCACCCGAACGAAAGTTGCAAAATAAAAATTGAGAAAAAACTTGCAGTGTTAAAATTGATCAAAGAAAAAATAATATTTTATTTGCTAGTTTTCAAAACAATAAAATAAGAATTTTTTTATGAAATTATTGTAAATATTTGGAAAATATTTAAGTCTATATTTCATTTTGAAGGTAAATAAATTGGATAAACAGGCTGCCTGGGAGGAAGTTTTGGGAAAAACTCAGGCCTCAGTCGCAAATAATTTAGACACGGGAATCTTTCTTTATGCCAAAACTATTTTCAATTATGCGCCGTGTTTTTTTGTGGCAACGATTGAAAGCCTCTTCAGCAGGGTTATCGCGATTTCGGCGTAATGGTGGTATCAACCAGTTTTTCAGTCCGTAACCACTATCACCCAAAACAACAACATCCGGAAATGGTCTCCATCCATTGTCAAATCTTTGACTTAAAGCCGCATTCAGTAACACCCTTGAGTCGTGAACGCTGCCCGACCAACTTGTCTTTACACTGTAAAATGTGTAGTCTGGCCCGCATATCATCATATCATCATAATATTATATTATATCATATCATATTATCATCATCACAACTTTTCAGCAATACCACTGACGTCATCGGGCCACCGCACTGCAAACTGTTGATTTTGCAACATCATGCATAACTGCAACACCATGGTATTGGCAACCATTTCCGAGCCAATGCCAGCACAGTAGCAGTTGATTTTCATCCGAAAGAGCATGATTGCGCTGTGTATTGTGCTCTAATTTTTCTCCAAATTCATTCAAAAGGAAGTCAACTAGAATTTGATTGAAACGAAAGCACTATTTAAAATTAAAGTTTTGTAGTCCCGAAAAATTAATTCGGTCTCTATAATTTCTTGTTACAACCGCGTCTTCACTATCGTAGAACAAAAACTCACGTCTTAACATTTTGAAAGCTTCACTAGTTATAACAATATCAATTTGTAAGGCGATCGTTTACCTTGCAAACTTTTGACAAATTTATCAAAATTTGCTTTGCAAAAATAGAGTTTGAAGTTTTTGTGGAACGAAACAGCATAATTATTTGCAAAATCTTTGCAAATTACACTTTTTAATATTTACTTTGCACTTTGCACAAGAGAACGTATGTGGAACAGAAACTGCAAAGAAAATATAAAAATTGCAAATACTTTGCAAATTACACTTTCAATTTCAACTTGACAATTTTCAAATTTTATAATTTTGAGGAACAGAAAGTTTTGCAAATTGACGAAAAATTTGCAAAATGCAAAGTGAAAAGTTGATAAATTGTTTTGTGGAATAGGGCCCAGGTTTAAATCATTTTCGTTTCAATACGGTTGTTCCTTTATTTTTGTATAGTGAAAAGACTGTCAAAATGGCGGTGGTGGGAATAAATTCTCTGTCAAAGAGAGACACTTACGAATAAGTTAGGAAACTCTTTTGAAATGAAAAATTACATAATTACACGTAAATTAAAAAATTCATAAAGTGTTACTAAAAGTCGTTGAAATCTGATGAACTCGAAGAATTTGCTAATTTACTAACAAAATTAGTCGATTAATTGACTTAGCAATGAAAGTGATTCGGAATTAATCGAACTTATTTTTGATGAAGAATAATTACTGAATAAAATACTCTCACAAGCATTCGAGAAGAGGAAAAAGCGACATTGCGTTAAAAATTACGTGGAGCAGATTGTCCCTTCTTAAAGCGAGGAAGAATCACGTTGACGATTTCGAAAAGAATATAGAGGAGAATATTCAGATTTACTTTGCCACCCGTTGATGCCATTTTAATAAAATCAAAAAAAAAAAAAAAAAAAACTCACGCATATGCCAAACAGGACCGCAAATTTCATATTAGCTGTTACCTAATTGTCACTGACTGAATTGCAATTCTTACACCAAGTGGGTTCGTTCGGGTATACTTTTTTGCAAACGTAAAATTATTAAAAAGTTGCTAAGAAACTGTGCGAATGCGACCACGTACTGAGAAAATTAAAAAAAATAGAGGGAATCCATTTCCACTCTTTTAATTTTTTCGTATTTTCGACTTACGGAGAAATTAAAAATGAAAACTGACAACTAAGTGACAGCTCAAACGTTTGACAAGTAAAACTCTATTTAATTTCGTCTTCAACGATGTCAGAGGAAGAAGTTGTAATTGAATGTTGTCAAAATGGTAAATTAAATAGGTACCTATCTAGCTTAGCAAAAATTCAATTCCAACTTGTTTTGTAGATGCTGTTTTTAAAGAGAACCTTGGCAAATGTCAAATTACATTTCTTAAACTTTTTGTAGGAAAACCTGTCAGGTAGGTACTCCTCTTAAAATTGAGAGATTTCTGTCTCGATTTTTGAGATTTGACATTTAATTTTTAATTTTTCTATACTGAAAGTACCTACACGAACGAACCTAATTTGTTGAGTAAAAACTCGTAAGATTCTCAGTGGAGGGGTAATATTTTGCTCTCATGACGCTCTCTTTAACGATATAAAGAACGATATTGAGTAAAAAATTCGTAAGATTTAAAAGTAAAAACAGTTGGTGTAAGTGCATTTGCAGCTTTGACAGTGCATGACGGAAGAGAATAATCCCACTCAACAATTCATGCTGTGCAATCTGAAGTGCGTGTCTACCGAAAAAAAAAACCACAAGGACCCCACTTTATCTTGTATCGCCTGGTGAAAAGGTTATAATAGAGCACTCTCCTTTTTTTGTACCTCTATGGAAAACCCTTCAAAGTGTGGATACGTTTTCCAGAAGATCTTTTCCGTTGTGCATAATACAAGTAATCCCTAACTTGTCAGCACAGTTTTGGGTTTCTGAAAAATAAAACCATTGTCCTGCCAATCACTCTATTTCCGTAATCCTTGCCGGATAGCAGCACTACCGACAAAAAGGAAAAAGCATCTGCTCTCAACATCGACTAGCACCAAACTTCAGTTACAATTTTCATATAAAAGATAATTAGGCAATCCTTTGTATTTCGCCTCAAAAGGGAAAGCGATCAAAAGCATTCACACAGCAATAATCCCATTGCCAACCCTTATTTACATAAAATCCCACACACAAATCCTTTCTATAATAATTTTCAGCTTTGTACTGGTCAAGGATATCACAAGCACCACAAAAAGGAGAATTCAATTGAAAAATTAACACTGACGGGAATATTTTAGCAATCCTTTATAGACATGGTTTCGCTAAAGGTCGGGGCGTCGTCATTTTCTATACTGACTATAAGTCAATCTTCAATTACTTAGGGAGTACGACCCGTTGCTTGATGGTGGGAGAGCGATAACATTCATTTCCTATTACGCAAAGTGTTGCCTCGATTTAATACCACCATCAGTAATACGGAATTCTTTGGCAGCCAGTTCTGTGGGGGCACAATCTGGTTCGGCTCTTTTTATCCCCCACACGTTTATATCTGAGGGAATGTGCGCCCTTCTGAATGCGAACAATACTACGTTACTAACATTTTAGGTTTATAACCCCAAAAGATATACTTAGGAGCTACTTCTTTCATGAATCAACATAAATTGAAGATAACTCGCACCCTGCACTTGATGACAGCCACCATCCTCTGCGCGCTACTATCACGTAATTGGAAAATAAAGTTCCCCCCGTTAAGGTCAATGAGGTTAGATACAACCCCATGGTTATTACCACCAGCTACATCATCGTTCAGATGATACCTACAGATGCATACAGTGCACTTCAAGCCACTAATTTATATCATTCATCCTTTACTCGCATTCGAAAGAACAAATGGTTCGTATGGACTTTGTATAGTATCCGAGACCTAGACGCAAAGGATTTTCAACGAACTATAGAACGTAATTAACCACACCACTCCAGAAAAAAAAAAAAAAAACACAAGAAGTTTATTCATTTGGAATTACTTACACTGAACTTGTCGTTAGATGCATGGTGGTGAGTGTGAGGTTTATCCACTGTCAACATAATGAATAGATGGCGTGTCCTTGGGGGCGAACAATACAAATGTCGAAGGTTCTCAAAGTAATACGAATTAATTGGAATAAATGCAATTACAATATATGAGAATAAACAGTTCACTTGCGGACACCACTATAAAGATATTGCGTACTTTTTTTAAATTATATTAGCGCGCAGCGATTGCTACTGAACGTTCCCGATACTGGCATTAAACTAGCGGCAACTTTCTAATAGATGCGCCTTGATAGCACAGTATCAGTATCAAACAAGGAGTCTCACTCTCAATTGTATAGTGTTGAGCTTTTTCGGAGTGATGCTTTTCTCAGCCGATATACCTTTCTTTCGATTGTTTTCCGAACTTTTTTACATGAGTCCCAGATACCACCCTACCCATATACACCCACTTGGTTAGTTAGAGCAAAGAATATAGAATTACCAAGAAGACGCATCTCATACAAATTTCTTTACTGAAAAATTTTGTATGGCGGGTTCCAATATTGGTACCCGCTCTCACAGCTTTTGCTATTGCTTTGGTTTATCCAGAACTTTTTAATTTTGCGCTCAGAGAATTTCATACAACAGTCAACGACCAACGAAAAGTACAACACACACAGCGAAAGAGTCAACCACAGGATAATACGACTTAAATAAGATACCTCGCTATGCCTATAGCCAGGTACACGCACATCGGCAAATGTGTCAACCGCATAACCGGTTCTTGAGGATCGACGACGATGACGAGAATTGACGAAAGGAGAACGAGAACGATCCCTCTGCACTGCACAGTGCCGATTTTTTCATTCGTTTCGTTGATGCACATGCAGATAGATGGTGGTGGCAAATTAATTTCTTGCGAAAAAATGAATGGAAAGAATTGCTTACGATCTGGCATAAAATGCTGTATTACTGATTGTAATATCTCACGAAGGCAGAATCCCGAAGCAAAAATATTTAAATTTCCGCTAGTGGATTCTCCTATGGGTCAAATTTGGAGAGAAAAATGCGGAATCTCTGAAAATAACTTTGAAAAAAAATTATATATATGTGACCGTCACTTTCATTCGGAGGACATAGGGAAAAAAAAATTGAAAAATGGAGCTGTGCCGACAATAAATCTAAACATCTATGTCGACGAGCACTTTGAAACAGATGATCTTAATTTAGTTAACTTTGCACAATTACCAAGAAGAAGGAATTCTTCGGAAACTTCTGTAGAAGTTGTATGCACAAATTGTGAAAAATTCAATAAACTAAATGCGTTTTACAAGAAAAAAAATATTTTTCTGGAAAAACAAAACAAAAAATTAAAAATGAATCTTAGGGCAGCTCTGAATGAAAAAAAAAAGTTTGAACAAAAGGGTCCTAATAAGAGAACAAATACAGTTAGCACAATCAAAACTTATATTAACTCTCTGAATATAAGTAACGAATCTAAAATATTTTGCAAGTTACTCATGAGTACACGTCCTAAAGAATACAGCCAAGAAGTCAAATGGCTTGCACAAAATATTTTTTATGTTTCCCAATCAACTTATTCATTTTTGAGAAATAAATTAAATTTGAACATGCCTCATATATCCACATTGCATCGATGGGCTCCTATTAAATTTCTTCAACCAGGATTCATAAATAACGCCTTTGAAGAATTAAGAAACAGAATTTTATCTATGGATGAAAGGGATAAAGGTCACGTTGTTTTACTATATGATGAAATTGCAATCAAAAGGGAATTGAGGTACAACTCGAAATTAGATTTAATCGATGGGTTTGAAGATTTGGGCTACAAGCGAAATGGGAATTTTAGTAAGCAGGTTTGTGTTTTTATGGTAAGAGGACTATTTACTAATTGGAAACTTATTTTCAATTACTTTGCAACACAAAACGGTTTATCAGGTGATGATTTAAAAAAAATTATTTTGGAAAATGTGAAAATTCTTTCCGAAATTGGAATCACAATTCGAGCAATAGTATGTGATCAAGGGTCTTCCAACAGAAAAGCATATAGCCTGTTAGGAGTTTCGGATGTGGAACCATACTTTTCAATTAATAACAGAAAAATCTTCTGCTTATATGATTTTCCACATCTCATTAAATCACTACGTAATTGTTTAATAAAGTCCGATCTCAATACCGCTGATGGCTTGGTAAGTTTTGAAGTTGTCAAGGAGCTTTGGCAGTTGGAGCAGAACACAAAAACGAAAATGTGCCCGAAACTTACAAGTCAGCATATATTTCCAACTGATTTTGATAAAATGAGAGTCAAATTTGCAACACAAGTTTTTAGCAGAACTGTAAAGGCAGCTATTATTACAATCATAGAAAGATGTGGTTTTAAGAACTGCTCAAAAGAAGTCGCACTTTCTACAGCAAATTTTATAGCCAAAATTGATCACCTTTTTGATTGTATGAATAGCGGTTCTTTGAATTCGGACAATTTTTATAGATCAGCTCTTAAAAAAAATAATTGTGCACATGAATTTCTAAAATCCTTCAAAACCTATATCGCTGAAATTACTTTAGTTAAAAAAACCAAAACTGTATATTTTTTGAAAGGTATTGAACAAACAATAAACGGAGTGCTACAACTTACTGAAGAATTATTTAAAGATGATTCTGAGGAATTTTTTCTACTAACCAAACGCTTAAATCAAGATCCACTTGAAAATTTGTTTGCAGTTATTAGACAAAAAGGGGGAAACAATCAAAATCCGTCTTTATATGAATTCAATATAATAATTGCAAAAGTTATGGCCACTAATATAGTCCAATCCAGTTGCTTAAGCAATTGCGAAGAGGACAACGACCCTATGCTAAACGTAGTTGGATTCGACGAAAATAATTCTGTGTCCATGTCTATTCCAACTACTCAACATGAGCAGCAATGTGACAAGGAATTGACTGACCTCGATGTTTTAGAACAATACCCTGATTTTTTTGTTGGTGATGATTTTGAAAGTTGTAGTTCGGAAATGACCATTGATCTGGTATCAATGAGGTATTTTATAGGCTACGTTGCCTTTAAAGTTGCACCCAAAATAGACTGTGAAATATGTAGTTCCAGAATTAAGAAAAGAGATGAAGTTATCAGCTCTCCTTCAGAACTTTTCTTATTCCAAAAAAATTATAGTCGGAACACGGATTTTGGAAACCTAAATGCACCTTCAGATGAATTTTTTGAAATAAGTAAGAGACACATTTTGTCATTTGATGCAATATTTTCAGTTAGTCCTGAAATTAAAAATATTAAGGAAAATATAATTAAAAAATGCAAGAACGAAACTCCTGAATGGTTTTCCAACGACTCCTGCCTTGAACACAAGTTAAAATTAGTTGACTTTTTGATCTTAGTCCTCTTAAGAAAAAAATGTTCCTGGGCAATTGACGAAATAAAGTCAAAGAGCAAGAAAAAAACTAAGATTTTAGTTGCGTAGCTTCAAAAAGCCAATAAAAATCACTGAAGAACTAATTTGCAACGTTATGAATTTATTAAATAAACTGAATTTTTTTTTTTTGTTAAAGTTTTTTTTTTTTTTTTTTGGAATCTCCAACCGTTTGCATGAAAAGAGGATACCACTTTATAGCTTAGCTTCTATTTTAATATGCGCCAACTATTTATTTTTTTTAATACGATCTCTTATCTCAAATTCTGCTTAAGTTTAGTTACCTATGTACAACATTTTTCGGATGTTGTTGTTTCTTTAACAGTTTCACGCCTCTTACCTTGAAACCCTGTGCAAATAGTTTTACTATTTTTAATTTTTTTGCATGTTATTGAATGAATTATTTCAAACTTTCCAGCTGTACCTCTGTATAGTTGAGGTATCGATCTCCTTGGCAAACCAAATGTAAATTAGAATAAATAATGTAAAAAAAAATCGAATTTGCCCTAATTTTTCACTCTGTGAATATATTGATAGATAAATAATATTAGGTAAACGATCAAATAACAATTTTTGGTTTCAAAATAATCTTTTGCAAATGATTGTTTCAAGTGCAGTTTTATAGCAAACTAGTGGACCCCAGCCTGCTTTGCTATGCGCTAATATTTAATTTTTTTCTAACTTTATATTTTGCTTCGTTAATTCGAGGAGCGTCGATAAATGTTTGTGGACGCAAAATGAATTTCACAATTATCCGAAATATTCCTTCACAACGAATTTTCCACCTTTACATCAAATCATGTGTCGAGGAGCTTCGATAAAGGTTTTTCCACTAAGAATTTTCTATTTTCCATTTGAAAAGCCATTTCGGAACAATTGCACACAAAATTCCATACAAAAAAAAAAAACAATTTTCGATTTTTCCTATTTCCCGACTTTTCCAGAGGGTTTTCGCAAAATTGTCTGTTGTAAAAACCTTCTGACAACTACGAACAACTGAAAATAAATTTGGTCCAAATCGGCCCAGCCGTTCTCAATTGATGAATTACTATATACATTTTTCACTTTTCATTTAGGTATAGATATATAGATAGATAAGATCAATATTTTTTTAATCGCATCGCAGTAGGTATGCAGAGGATATTGGAGATTTCCATGGCGTATGGAATTATGTATATGTGTGGATCGAGCATCGAGGTTGTATGAGAAAGAGCTTTTCTCTCAATTATTTTTCATTCGGCTCTTTTTTCATTATTTAAAAAAGAGCTTTTCGTGTTCGATTTCATTTTCAAAGTCAGATAATTCTTCTTGGTAATTCTATATTCTTTGGTTAGAGTGAGCAGTTAATAAAAAGCTGGCGAATGCGGTAGTTGCATTGAGTAAAATAAATTGAAAAGCATTTCTACTAAGAACGGGTGCTACAATTTCGATTGGGCAGTTTGAGTTGCGTAAAACTTTCCCTAAACGAGCTTACATAAATAAATTACAATACGAGAAAAATTAAGTTCGGGAACGGAAACATTGCGGCCGATTCTTTAATGTTTATTAATTTATCGACCAGGAAGGGATAGCAATTTTTAGATATGTTTTGGAAAATAACATTCTTCTATATGACCTAGTTGGGCTAACTTTCTTACGACACTATAAACAGAATAAGGACAACGACCTGCACGTGGAATGTCCGAACCTTAAACAGTTTACGTGCGGCAGTCTAATGAAGGCCCTGTACAGGTAAAAGGCCGATATTTCATCCATCGAGGAAGTGAGTGGGGATAGTAGAAGAGGGATAAAAAATGTGTGAGGAAAACAGAATCATCCATCGAGGAAGTGAGTGGGGATAGTAGAAGAAGGATAAAAAATGTGTAAGAAACAGAATCATAAAACACCACTTGAAAACATCACTTGAATCATGTTGCGACGCAGCTAAGGAACCGTTTTAAGATCTTTTCGGGTAGATGCAATAATTACCAGCGAATTACGACTAGAAGATTGATCTTGGCAAATAATGGAAAAATTGTAAAGGAGTTTATAAGCATGCAACATCTCCAGAAATGGACTCAGGTTAATTCAGTGGATTTACACAATATAGAATTTAGCCATATCGGGATCATAAACCCAGACACCAAATTAATCCAAGTGAAAAACCTTTCTGTGCCTTATATGTCCGAAGATTTTGAGCAGCCAACTTGGAAGTGGCCAAAGTATGAATGCAATGTGTTCCCAGACTTTTTAGACTATGTTTTATTTTTCGTTTTCTCAGGATAAGTATTAGTTTTCCTCTAAATTAAAAACAAAAATATGTTCCCTTCCTTTCCCCTCAATGAAAATCACATTTATTTTCATATGAACAAAAAGTAAGTCGTTTTTATTAACCAGCTTAAAATAAACATAGGTTTAACATAAATGTGAATCGTACAAAAGTTTACATTTGGAATAATTCCTATTTCTGCTAGAGAAAATATCAAGACGAGTGCATTCAGCAGACAACATTTTTTACTTAAACGTTCGATGGGCTGTTTTTGTTCATATTTAGCATCAACATTTCGTTACGTTTTAATTTTGCACTTTAAAGTTCACAGAGATTTCTGATTTTTTCCCTATTTTTAAGCTTGTTTCGCGTTTTTAACTTTATCATTAGGTCTATTAGCGTACACTGAACCAAAAAGGTACATAATATCAATTAAAAAGTTTATTGGGACAATGAACTATTTTATTAAAACTCGTCCAACTAACAAGTTTATTGGGACAATGAACGGCTGTTTATTGATTTCATTTTCCTATAATTTTTCAATAAACTCGTTTATTGGCGAGATAAACTCATTAATTGGCACAATGAACCCGTTTATTGGCGCAATAAACTCATTAATTGGAGCAATGTACCCGTTTATTGGCGCAATAAACTCATTAATTGTCGCAATAAACTCATTAATTGGCACAATGAACTCGTTTATTGGCACAATAAACTCATTAATTCTCGCAATAAACTCGTTTATTGGCGCAATAAACTCATTAATTGGCACAATGAACCCGTTTATTGGCGCAATAAACTCATTAATTGGCACAATGAACTCGATTATTGGCACAATAAACTCATTAATTCTCGCAATAAACTCGTTTATTGGCGCAATAAACTCATAAATTGGCGCAATAAACTCATTAATTGGCACAATGAACTCGTTTATTGGCGCAATAAACTTATTAATTGGCGCAATAAACTCATTAATTGGCGCAAAGATACTTACATTTTATTTTATTTTCTTTCCAAACTTTTCCTGCAATTTGTAAGAATTTTAAGTTCAAAAATTAAACATTTTAGTTAAACGATACATGATATTTTATTGAATTTTATCTTTTAAAATTACTTAAATTATTTAAAATTACACGCCTTCCAGTACCTTTCGAATTCCTCTGAATCAGCATTTTCTTCTGGAACTGAAAAACATATATTTATGTAGGATATTAGTTTTTTTTTTATTTTGAATAAATTAGCAAAAATAATTTAGGCTCCTGTTTCTCACCATTTCCATCAACGATCTCAAAAACCAATAGTGTCGCTCCATTGATATTTTAAAATACTCATTGCTGTCAAAAAAGTACTTCGTAAAGTTCAATCGGACTCACATATTGTTAAAGGTCGTTGATGTAATTGATGTAGCTGATGAGAAAGAGACCACAGGTTTAAAAGAAATTATGTCAATAAGTGATATTAAATTTAAGACTTACCCATTTCGACTTCTATGTCCATTTCTACGTGCCCGCAGTTTTAACACGTGTTGGTTTATTTGACGGTGGGGTATTCATTCCTTCAAAGTGAATTTTAATCTACAATATTTATTGTAGATCTTCGCCCTCTTTCCAGACCTGTAGTAATCCTGCAAAATATTGAATATCTACTTCAAAAATATTGTTTTCAAAGAAATTTTTTGTGAAACGTATAAATTCAAAACTCTTCTTTTCCACTTTAAAAAAAAACTTTGAACGACATACGAAAAATACATATTGACAAAAAATATATGTGAAAATAATGCTGCATACAAGTAACGCATTAGGCTATTGTAGTATAATTTGTTTAATATGTATATTAATAACGTAATTCACCTTGTCTTTTGTTCTATGTTTTGTTTCTCCACCAGCTGGATTTTTACTTCGAGCAATATGAAAAAAAGGATAGAAAAAAACAAATAGTAAGAATGGAAAATTCATATTAAAAAATTCCCAATAAACCATTTTCTGGCAAGAAGAAGTTCAAATACGGCAATAATAGCAAAATCAATTTTAGTGTTCAACACTTTTTTTAAGCGCAAGAAAATTGCAATACTTACTTCTATAGATTTGAAATTAGCCACTCACACAAGATTAATTGAATTTGAATTGATTTAAACTTATTTATTGTCTTTATTGTTTTGTTCTCAACACTTTCTTACACTTTGTTACACTTTTTTAAAACTTCGTCAATAGATTCGAGGACGTCTGCTCACGACAAGAACAAGGAATAGACTGAATCGTCAGTGAATTCTAATTGTACGTTTGGGTTAACTTTGGTAATAAATAGTGGTTTGCCCCAATAAAAAGTTTATTGCGCCAATAAACAGTTTTTAACAACAATAAACTGTTTATTGTGACAATAAATGGTTTATTGAAAGTTGAAATGGTTATTCGGATTTTTTGATAAACTAAAATACAAATTCAGTAAATAACTTATAATTTTAAACATCTTATTTTAAGATCAGATCTTATAATGTTTATCTTAAATTTCAACTGGGACTTAGAAAAAAAAAAATGCAATAAACTATTTATTGCCACAATAAACGAGTTTTTAAGGCTAAAAAATTGTAAATCAATTAAAAAGTTTATTGCGACAATGTATAGGTTCATTGCGCCAATAAATAGTTTATTAATTTTCGGATTTCCAATTCAATAAACTCAAATTAATTGGGACAATAAACAGTTTATTGATTACGGAAATCTGAAATCAATAAACGTTTATTGTGACAATAAAAAGTTTATTGGGACAATGAAAATTAAGTCAATAAACAGTTTTTATAATTTTTATGAACAGTATTATTTTCAGTGTAGGTACTTTACCCAGCAAAGCACTTAAAATCTGTCAAACTCCAAAAATTTAGCGAAAATCTCTCAGAGAGCTGAAGATATACTCCAAAGTCCAAAGTACGTGGAAAGACTTCGAGCTACTTTGAGCCAGTTTCATCTTTGACATCTAATCTATATCACAAATAAATATATTATACAACTTCTCTTTTTACAGCATTTTAGGGAGAACATTCGACAGACTTTGTTTTTTACATTTTTTTTTTTTTTGCGCAATTAATTTCCAACACGGATTTTGAATTTTGTTCATGTCAACCTTATGCATTTGACATATTTATCAGTACCTACTTTCCGATTGAAATTCTCTGAGCTATTTCGAGCCAAGAGAGGAACTGCTCGCTACTCGTTGTTTTGATAATGTTCTCTTTTTCTGTCATTTGTGATTTTGTGCAATTGCGATGGATTTATATCGATGGCGTTCGATTTAATCTGCGTATGCGAATGATCCTTTTATAAAAGCGAAAAAATGGAGGCTTTCCCAGATTAAAGGCTGGGCCTCGGGCTGGGCTGAATGGTATTCAAATATTTGACATTGAATAGCTATACAATCACAAAAGAACGCTGCAGCCAAAACAGACCAAAACAGAGATTATCAATTTTATGGGCCAAACCGAGAGCTGCAGTTAGAGTTGCCCATGAGGCACCTCTACCTATACCTATATGATATGAATAAAAAAGAAGGGAGTAACATCGACCCTTACGAAGAAAAAATATATAGAGCACGACTGCATGGGCAATATGTTCGAATTTCCTATCAAAATATTTAACCGATCCTTCTAGCCAGGGAGCAGAAAAGAATGCCCGAACAGATTCATATTTGGTGTTAAAGATTTTAAACCAATACTTCGCTGTTAAACGCCTGAGAAAGCCAACAATCAGCTGATGCTAGGCAAAATAATCCATTTAATCTTGATAATGGTAGTCAAACCTCACGTCCAGGAGTTCAAACGTAAAGTGATTATAGCGATAGAATAAGTATAAATAATGTCACTTACTTGGGTATATTATCGGTTTACTGTGCAAACGCATAAAACGACGCAACTTATCGGCTCACAACATTGATTGTCAGGAAAGTGACCCTTGAATAAAATTTGAGTACAGCTAAACAGTAAAAAGCACATGAACTCCAGCCTCATATTCATAAACTTTTTATAGACTTTGAACTTGCCCACGTTCCGACATCACTTCGTTCGCTGGTTCAGGACTACCATGCAGCAAACGCACTGCTATACGTCAAAGTCAAAAAGACCATAACCGAAATCGTTGATGTCGAAAAGGTTTTCAGACGCGAAAACGAATCTTTTTCTTTAGCATCATTTTAGAAGCAAATAGCCAAATTTCATAAGCTAAAATCAGAGGTGTGCAGCATTTTAAAGTGGCATTCTTTCGGGATTGCGGGACGTATTCCAAATTGAACCTGCACCTAAATAAGGCACTTACTGTGGTCAGAATATGGTCTTTGATGTTTCCAAACAGGGCCGGAAGAATTTAAGTTTTTTTGTTTTCGACAAAATAAGTCGCAATGCACTAAAAGGCACATCACGTGTTGTACAGTCCCACCTACTATCTAGTCTAATCTAATGCCCTGAAGAAAATAATAAAATAAAGCGCTTCACCACCTGCTGAAGACATGCAGTTTATAAGGCTTGTTGATAAATAAACTCAAAATATCATTAGCCAAACAATACACAAATTTCAAATAGTTTTGGCACTCCACCTTAGATATGGACTTAAAAGGTTTCGCAGTGGGACGTGCTTAAAGCTATTGAGCATTATGGCGAATGAACAGTTTTTAACTGAAAAAATTACTCCGCGCAGTTTAACTGAAGAAAATCTTATTTTTGGTATTCGCGATGTAGCCAAATAACTGTTTGAATGCTGGCGGTTGGTTCCTACAAACTTATCGCTTATGGCTACGAATATATACCAAGCACCTGTCCAAAAAAAAAACACCAAACTATGATAGTCCATGAAACTTGCCACTACACGTGACGTTAATAGATCCATAGTGCTTACTGCTTATAATTAAAAACACGTGATTTGGGTGGGATCAATTCACCAAACGAAAACCTAACCACACCATGTCACCCCATAAACAATTCAAATTCATGCGTGGAGTAATGGTAATCCCATTTACCTATGAATTTCTCTGCCACACATAAGCCTAACGACCAGCAGCCGGCCTTGGGGCGTTGGAACTTCGCAAGCACACTGCGGTTGAGGAGCTTAACATAATATTATGTCAGATGGTACTTCTCCTATGCCATAATATTTTCGTTCCTTTTATTTTGTTCAGGATGTTCACATCTTTTTTTGCGTGTGTAAACAAAATCAACGGGGTAAAGCTTCGACGTGTGTGCCTATATGGATCTGAGTTTCCTCCTTTTAAACGGAATGGTAAAGTATTTCCAAGTGCGAAATTAAATTCTTGACAGGGTTGCGCAATAATTTATGGTGTCAATGGACGACAAAAAGTTTGGTCAGCTAACAGCTGAACTACTAATTAATTCATGGGAAACTAGATTATGTGTAGTTTACCTCGATTGCATGAAAACTGCCCGTAATGGATGAAATAAATTAGGAAACAGTGCTACAAGCGTTGCGTACATTTGAGTGCGTATGTATAAATTAATGGATATTAGTTACCATTACGACGAAGCCAACAAGAGAGATAAGCGTTGTGTCGGCCGATGAACATGTCCCAGATTGTCAAATTTATGCTAATTATATGTAATGAATACATGACAAGGCGTATGCGCCTGTAAATTGATAGAAGTGGACCGAAGCTGGCTAAGTGGTTGATATTTTGTTAAAAAATTTGAATTTTCTTAGCCAGAATGTTTATTTATACGTACTTTGGATGAGGCATAAGTAGTGAATATTTATTAAGGCCCACTGATGTAATTTTCCTATTTGTGGGTTTTTGAGTAATATGCAACGCATAAGCTGCGCCACGGATATATTTCTGGCAATATGTCTTTAAGCAATCTCCCAGAAACTCTATCATTTTAAATTCTTATTGTTGACTATAAAGAATGCTTCATGACATTTTTTTCATTTCATTAACTTACTTCGGAAAAAATAAGCTATTTCAACATTTTTTAACATAATCACCAAGCGCATTCCGACGGTCTAATTGTGGGAAACTCTTCAATCAGTTAAAGGTTTTATGCTTGGCTACAGTTTATCTTGTTTTTTGAAACTGACTTTCAAATATTTCAAAAAATATAAAAATTCTGTGAAATTTATAACAATATACTACAATCGGTGGTATGGCCGAACTCAGGTACCCCACGAGGTCAAAAAACGTCAAAAAGAATCTGTGCCGCAAAACGCGTCAAAAAAAAAAAACATCGAAAAGCTTGTCTGAAAGCGCGTCCAATGATCTTGTTAAAAAACGCTTCAAAAAATGGCCAGAAAACGTATCGCTAGGAACTTATAAAACACGATTTATGGTGCGTTTAAAGGGCGCCTCTCGTATTTTTGGAGGTTTAATGCTTAAATGAACTATTGACAGCTAGTTCTTTGTTGAAGACATGCTCGGAATCAAGATGATAAATTCTTCAACTCCTTAAGGATGAACTGGATGAGCGGGTTTGGCGTTCGCAATCTTATTAAACGACAGGCATTGTGTACTTTGACATTTTACTGATAGCCCTTTGACATTTAAGTTCTAAATAAATCAAAAATATAAATTTGCTAGACTGCATTAAGTTATGCCCTGAGAGCTGAGACTGAAGTAAGCGGTTTTCCGATTTTGGAAACTATGTAAATTGTACATGTACATATTTGAAAGAGTGTGCGAAATTTTTCAACATTGAAAACGAAGGTTGGTAAAAATATATTTAGTTTTCTTAAAAGCTGTTCCCGATTTCGATACGCAGTTCAGTAACTGAGTTGTTTCTTTATTTTCCTTACGTAATTATAAAGATCAATAAACAATAGCAACAAATTGTAAAGTGTAAAAGGAACAAGTAGATACTTAGAAAGTGGTAACATTCAAAAATGTAGCTATATTAAGTGTACTAGATTGGTCAGGAGTAGATGTGCCCTGAAATGCAAAAAAATAGATTGAACGGTAAACGTCACTATTCTTACTTCCGTCACATAGGTATGCGACATGTCCAACTTATTACTGAATCACTAAACTCATTACTAGATTTGCCGGCTAATCATACATAAACGTCCACTGACAAATACTATTCAATTAAAGTCAACAAAACTGACAAACAAGACAGCTAGCTGTCATTTTTCCTAAACTAATTTCTTGAACGTTCATGGCGAGTGAGACTTTCGTGGGAATGTTTGAGTCTATAACAATGTCATTAGAAATGTCATAATGAATAAAGACTGTATATCGAACTTCTAAAAATATGCATTTATCCTTTCAAGTATTGCTTCATTTAATGAAAAATGTTTGTCTTAATTTTAGTTTTCCTAAACGCTACTCCAAATATTATTTTTTATTAAAAGCTGTCTTCAAAGATGATTGATAAATGTTATCGACCGATAAGACTAGATATCTCATTTTGTATTTTTGAAATATGTAATAGGTATATAATATATGCTTCTTATGATGATAAGCGCCGGTAAACTAATTATTTGATAGGCGTTCAGGTCTAGCTCATTACGATAGGTACAAATATACGCAATATACGAGTATATAAGTATTAAAAGTTAATTTCGATTGCAAAAACAAATATATGAATAATTGGTGGTCAAAGTATTTAGCTACAACTTTGAATACTTAGGTGAGAATTTACAATTTCCTGGGGTTTGTTATTCATTGGCGGTCTAATTATTTATCGGCGGGAATAATACGTTAATTATTTCTCTTTGACTAAGAGTAAGTTTTGCTACCCATGAAGAGGTATTTGAGCGGGATGAAATTAAATAATCCCAATAATAAGTTCATATTTGATATGCATTGTACAAAAGAATTACAATTGAAGGATGAATCCCTTATCGAAAATATCTTCTGTGTAAGCTTTCCAGTTGTTTAAAAATATATGAAGTTAACCGTGTTTTCCTATATCTTAAACTCTGACCCGATTCCCGCAATAGATAAAAAAAATAATCACAGATCCACACGAGTTAAAATCAGCAATGGTAACTATTTCAGACATTTACAAAAGACGCCAGTGCCTTGATTTTGTGCGGTTTTTGACGCAATGGCGGTGTCGGAAAGGGTTCACGTATAGGCGGATTCTATAAATGTGTGAGTGATGTCGCGAACTGACAACTTCCAATTTTTCCTGTTCTTATATCGCTTTGTTCCTGCAAATTCCAGGCGAGCTTTCCCACACGCGACCTTTTTAGGTAGCGAGAAGGATGTCGGATGAGAAGAAATGACAACAGCGTGACCGTTGTGCGACAATTTGGTACCTTTTTCGAGGACACTAATACAATTTGTTGTTCCTTTGTTCCTTTTTATTATTTGGAAAATTCACATTTTAGGACTATTCGCATGAGAGCCAATGGCGAACGAACTACGAACAAGCTAATTTTTTTACACTTCAATCACTTCAATCATTGTTTAATGTTAAATGCGATAGAATTTTTTCATTCGTGGGTTTGTGGATCCGCGAATGTTTTATGTGGATTGTGAATAAAGTGTGACAATTCGCTGCAAGAATTTTCAATTACTGTAAAGGACCATTCACATGAGAGCGAATTGCGAACCACGAACTGGCGAATATTCGTAGATTCTGAGATTTCATTCACATGAAAACTTTTCTTAGTCGCAGGTACCCGCGAATCATTTGTATTGTTGAAGGTTAAGTTCGAGCGAATTTTTCATTCGCAGGTTTGTGGATCGCGACTGTTTTATGTGGATTGTGAATGAAGTGTGACAGTTCGCGGCAAGAATTTTCAATTCGCGGGAGAACTGCTGTAATTGTAAATTTCGTTATTTTAATCAATCAAGTCTCGGTTTTTTTTTAGATTAGGTGTTATATTAATTGAATATAAAGCTTTTGTGGTAAAAAAATAGCAATTTTAAATTCATAAATACAGATAAATTGATTTGTTCGCAGTTCGCCTATTCGCAGTTCGCGCTCATGTGAATGGTCCTTAATAATTGTAAATTGAGCTATTTAAATCGATTGAGAGTCCGATTTTTTTTTAGATTAGACTTAAGATTAATTTAATATAAGGCTTTGGTGGTAAATAGTATACAAATCAATTTTCAATTCATAAATACAATTAAATTCATTTGTTCGCAATTCGCGCTCACGTGAATAGTACTTAAAAAAGTTTTCAAAAACTGTGATTTCAAAATGAATATGTTTAAAAAAATAACGCGTAAATAGTGTAAAGCCTGCTAATACTTGTTAAATATTGGGAGAAAATACTGAATTTAACAGCGTCAGAAAAAGGCACACAAAACTAAATTGAAAGAGATCTTAAAAGTAGATATAAAAATGAGTTGATATAATTTATAAACAAAATTCAATTAAATTTTTATATATTTATAAATAAAAATCAAAGCTAAAAGGTTTTCATTTCAAAATTTGTCATTTGAAAACGAATTGCATCTAAAGTACTGTCTAGCTTACCCGCAGAACAACCTAAAAGACATCTAATTCTAATGTTATTTGGTTGTTTTGGCTTTATTTATAAAAGAAACGTTGTGAGAGTGATCTTTTTACAGTCTGTATTGTATTGTGAAACTAAAACCAAAATTTATAACCTTTCTCTAACAATCCGGGAGAACGTTGCGAAATTGTGAAAAGCAACAAAAAAAAAAGAGCGGTGAAAGAAAAAAGTGTCATTTCTAAAGCTACTCTGCAATTTAAGAATTTTCGCATAATATTTAACAATTATTGTTGGCTCTCCTAACACTATAATCGTGTTCTGATAGACAGCACCGTTATCTTTTATAGAAATTCATTTGGAAATCACAGCGTTTCTAAAATTCTTAAAGTGAATTTTCATACTAAAAAAAAAGGGAAAAAGTAGCAACAAATAGTATGAGGGTCCTCGAAAAAGTGCCAAATTATTGCACTACGGTCACGTTGGTCACAGCGCGCGGCTCACTCACACACTCAAATCCGATTCGGAACATTCCCTAGCGACATCGCCTCAAAAACCGCACAAAATCAAGGCACTGATTTCACTCGGACAAAGTGCAATAATGCCAACAAAATTGGAGTAATAACACTAAACTTGCACCCACCCCGTAATCCAACAATAAACCCAAGCAGGGGAGTTGCAGGGGGGCATCATGCCCCCCCATACAGATTTTATAGTTTGAAAGCGCAATAACACCAATTTGGCGTTATTGCACTTTGTCGGAGTGAAATAAGGCCAACTGTTGAAATATGGCCTCATTTCACTTTTGTAAAGTGAAAAAAGACCAAATTTTCTGATTTGGCCTTATTTCGCTTGGCCTTATTTCACGGCACCCCATATCACTTTATCAGAGATGTCAAACAAAATTCGCATTCTTTTCAACTACAAAATTATTCTTCAAGAAGTTATAAAGGAGTCAGGATAGTAAATGAAACTGGCGTTGATCCGACACGGTTGTAACCGATCTTACTAATTAGGTTATGAACTTTCAGTCAATCATTTCTCAAAACAAAAGGTATGTAGTTAAATATAATTATCTATATATTTATCTTTCAAAAATCCTACAAGCATATCTCCTCTTTTCACACAACACATTATAATTGCATAATCCGTTATTTGCATTCAGAGCAAATACATTGTTGAATGAAATTAAATAAATAAGTACCTACTGTCACGAGCATCTCCCATTAATATCATTTGAATGAACGCATTTTTGCAAGGCACGCGATGTAACGAATGAAAATAGAATGCGTGATGTCGTAGTATCTATTCACAAATAAATTAAGAAAAAAACTCTATTGTTTACCAAACAAAATATCAAAACAATGATGACACACGCCCAGTTTAAAAATAAAAAAATGGTCTAAATGTTTTGCAAGTCACGGTAGACATCAACCTACAAAAATTTGAATAGATGCAGCCAATAGGTTTTTGAGTTGGGAAGTATTTTTAGCTTGTTCCTGTGTTTCAATTATAATATATTTTAAATTTCTTATTTGTTTGCTAAGATTGATGCGATTCTGAAAAGAATTTCATATGCTATTTTTAAATTTAACGGTTAGTGAGGCGGAAAAATTACAACTGAGTGCATTATTTCTTGTTTCCTAGTCGACTAATGCCCAAAACACATGTGCAGAATTCACTGCGCAGTAAGATGTTTGTATGGATATAGGCAGTAGGCACACGTAAATTCTGCACCCACTGCAGCACTGCAACATGTTTATAATTCTAAAATTCCTGCAAAATTCAAGCGTACCACAACACAAAAGAAAATAAATCGTAATTTCAAGTAGGTGTTTGCCATAATCACCTTATGACATTTGCTGTTCGATTTTGTTTTTGTTGTAAACACATTAGCTGCTTAATCGGCGAATGACAGTAGTCCTATTAGACGATGCAATGTCGAACAATTATCTGCACACATATTCTGTTTTGATTGCAGCACTGCTGCGTCCAGAATTTCTGCACATGTGTTTTGGACATAAAACCAAATTAACGACGCTTATGCAGAAAAATCTTAACAACAAACACGTATCCAAAAATAGATTGCATTCTGAAATTAATAATACAAATACTCGTAAACTTCGCTTGGCTCAGTATCACACAAATGTCAATTCGTTCAAAATTGTATGTATAGTGCGTTTTACTTTGTTTTACCCGTAAGCACACTTAATCATAAAAAGGAGTAGCTCTGTCTGCCACCACACACATTGGCTCATATTTCCTGCTAAGAATGTATCTTAAGGTTCAGATAATTTATATTGTGTCAATTGATTAATAGGGGCGAGGGCAAGAGGCCGATGATGTGATGGGTGCACGAGAACACTTGTATGAATTGTTTACATCACCGGTGTATGCTATCGAGAACACAACTCCCCGTTTGAATTATGTGAATGAGTTTTCATTCTTAAGTTATTATTAAATTAATGTACATTTACCTTATATTCATATACGAGTATATAGTGTACTTTTGAATGTATGAAAATTGCTTAGCATTTACGATATAGTATGTACATGGGAATGTATCGTCGGTTGACAGGTAAAAGTCATAAGTACACATTTTAGCTAAATGAAATTCAATCACAAGTAGGTACTATAATTTTGAATAGGCTATCGCATGAAAAACTCAGTAAATAATACAAAAAAACATTATTTTTAGTTAGTTCTAAACGCACTTATTGAAACTCACTAACTTGTCAACCGAAGATATGGTACGTCAACTTGAGGGTCCAAATCTTGAGAGGGTGTAACTAATGTCATTTTCCATAGGGAAAGAAAAAGCTTTCAGACTTTTTTCAGAGTCAGAGCAATTTCGCGAATCTCGATTTCTGAGAGAGACTCACACCTACTTACACTTACATCAAAACATCTGTCATCTGTCAAACTATAAAGTGTGTTATTAGGTCCGTTCGGGTACTTTTTTGCAAACGTAAATTTATTTAAAATTTGCTAAGAAACTGTGCAAATGCGACCACGTACTGAGAAAATTTAAAAAAATGAGAGAGAAATCCATTTCCCCTCTTTTCATTTTTTCGTAATTTTCTACTCGCCGAATTTCGACTTACTGAAAAATGAAAACTGCCAAACAGCTCAAAAGTTTGACAAGTAAAACTATTTATTTTCGTCTTCAACGACGTCAGAGGAACAAGTTATAACTGAATGTTCTCCTAGAACATATCAGCGCATTCAAATGGAAAGTTTAATAGGTATTTAGCTTGTAAAAAATGCAATTCCAATTTATTTTGTAGATGCTGCATTTTACAATTATGCCAAACATGACATTTCTTAAACTTTTTGTAAGAAAACCGATCAGGTACTTCTCTTGAAATTGAGAGAATTCTCTCTCGATTTTATAGATTTGACATTTTTCATTTTTCTGTGCTTAAAGTACACGAACGGACCTATTAATTACGATTTTAGACGACTAGTCTGTCAAAAATAGAGAAAAATCTACATTTGGCCCCTGCAATGGATATCAACTCAAATTGAATGAAATTTAATAAACACAAATTCCAATTCAAGAACAGCTGACTTTTAAAACACGCACCACCACAAATCAAAAGAGAGGAAAATCTATTGTAAAGAAAACTAGAAGTTGTAATAATCTCTGGCAATGCTCTTTACTTAGGCAATACTCTACAAATGTGTATTTCTACAAAACGTAATATTTATTAAACTTCTTCTCTATTCTTATTCCTCAATGTGCGGTTTTATGCTCGTGCTCGTTTTATGTTTTATTGGGCAAGAAATATCCGAAATCTGAGAACAAAATCTAAAAATCCTAATGGAAAACGACATAATCCTTCTAGCGTCGTACGAGACAAGCAAATAGTGTATCCATCACTTAAAGCCATCGCTAGCAAACTTAATACATACATAATGCATACCTACTTTTCTTTTAATTTCAACTTCAACAAGGTCCATCTGCAGATTAAGGTGTGTTTATGGATTGGGTATGTGGCTCAGGAATTATATATCAGGGATATGACACTACTGCAGGGAAGATTTATAATAGAAAACAATTGGCAGCTAAAAAGTAAATCAAAAAGGTCAAATAAAGAAAACCAAACAAAACTATAGACATGTCTCAAAATTGGTCATCCGATACCTCGTAAATGGTGTTCATTATTCTCACCCTCTCCAAAAGGCTCTCCGCTCTACGAGCGAATGATGTTCGTCGTTCTTGTGCGGATGACATATTTCACAGTCCGGGGTCACTTTTTTATGCACGAAACCTACAAATAGAGAGAAAAATTAAATTTGTTCGAAATTAATATTAATTATGTGTGTAGAACATATTTCTCTTGCGCATTAATTATGTACTTCACTCTTACTAACTTTATGGGTATATAGTTTTAATTTGAATACAGTAGGGTGGTTAATTGGATTGACACGTGATATCATCATAGCTTGTCATACAACAATTATAAAGGTAAATAATGAAAACAATTACCATAACAGACGAGATTTATATTGACTTTGATAGATGTCAATACAATGCAAAATTAAATGTAAAATAATACATCTACCTAGAGTTATAGCCGGAACAAAATACGTTACGGCAAATCACTAAGTTGAGACTCCTAGCGGGAATAAGTAGCCTTATTTTTTTAAGAACTATCAACTGTCGGAAGTGAAGAGTGCCGAGAATTAAAAGCAAACGATGTTTCGAGTTCGAGAGTATATTAGAGACTGATTTCACAAATACTATAATCTTATGTAACTAGGTATCAGTGGTATAATAAAATACATAGTATGAGCGTTGATCTCAATAGAGAGTGAACATAAAATATGCAACGGTTGTGCTTATTTACAATAATGATTCAACACTTTCCCTCAACGCGAAAAAACTATAATTATGTGAGTTTATCATTGATACAATAAAATTAAACAAAATTCATTTTAAATAAAAAAAAAAAAACATGTTTGTAATCAATCAAAATAGGACTTAATTCATCAATTAAACAAGCCCTAAAAGTTTACAAAATTTATGATGCTTTACTTTTTGTAGATTCTTAGTAAGAACATCTGCTAACATTTCATGTGTTGGCACGTAACTGATGTTTATATCACCACTACTGTAGACTTCTCTGATATGGTGATATTTGATGTCGATGTGTTTACTTCGTGGATGGTGAACTGGATTCTTAACGAGCTGCTGAGCGCTTAGATTATCTCCATGTATAGTGATATGTGATGAAGCAAATTCGCCTCCACCGAGTTCACACACCAGCCTTTTCAAGTATACGGCTTCTTTAGCTGAAGCCGAAAGAGCCATATATTCGGCCTCAGTGCTGCTCAAAGCCACAGTTGTCTGCTTCTTTGACTCCCATGATATGGCAGCACCACCTAGCATGAAAGCGTACCCAGTATACGACCTCCTATCTGCAATGTCGCCTCCCCAGTCAGCGTCAACAAAGCCTTCTAGTTGTTTACCTGTTGGAAAATAACGCAATTTAAATTTAATAGTGGAGCTTAAGTACCTCAACAGGTGTTTGACTGCAGTGAAGTGTTCTTCATGAGGATCCACATTAAAGCGAGCCAATTTACTGACTGAGTGAATAATATCTGGCCTAGTTGAAATTGCCAAATACATCAACGAACCAATTATTGATTGATATTGCTCTCTATTTGTCCGCTTACAGTTGTCATCTTTGCAGATAAACTGCTGACCAGCTCCCAACGGTGTTTGGTTTTGTTTGCACTCAACCATGCCTGTATCTCGCAAGAGGTTCATTATGAGTTGATTTTGACAAATCGAAATTGGGCCCGTACTCCCCTCGCGACTTATTTCAAATCCCAGGAAATGATGCAATGGGCCATTATCGACGACTTTAAATTCCTTCTTAATCTGGATCTTCATTTCATTGATTGACTTTTCGCTTACGCCAGCCAAAATAAAATCATCGACATAAACAGCAATTATCTTCAAATCACCTCCATTATTTGCCACATACACACAGGGTTCACTGCTGCACTGACGAAATCCAAGTTCCTTGAGGGCCGCATCCAATTTCTCGTTCCATGCTCTTCCTGATTGTTTTAATCCATACAACGCTTTCCTCAACTTCAAAACCTTGCCTGGGTTCTTTGGATCGACAAAACATTCGGGTTGCTGCATATAAACATCTTCCTGAAGTTCCCCATTTAAATATGCAGACGACACGTCCATTTGGTGAAGGATTAACTTTTTTTCCACAGCTAAGGCTAAAAGCATGCGTATCGTGGAATACCGCACAACTGGGGAAAAAGTTTCGTTGTAATTTATCCCAAACTTCTGAGCGTAGCCTTTTGCCACCAGCCGCGCCTTAAACCTCTGCACTTCACCATTTTCGTCATTTTTAACACTAAATATCCACCTACAACCTATGGGTTTTACTCCCTCTGGAAGGTCGACTAGATCCCATGTATTGTTGAATATTAAGCACTGGTACTCGTCGTCAACTGCCTTTTTCCACAATGAACATTCCGGTTGTGACAACGCTTCTGTCATTGTTTGTGGAACTACAACACCTTTCCTTGTGCTTATGTTGTTTAAAACATTGTACTGCTTCTTGGGCCTCCCTGGCCTCCCGGTTCTGATGATCTTCGGTCTACCCCTACCAAACTTTGGAGTTTGCACGCTATCCTCCTCGCTGCTTGTGCTTGATCGTTTTCTTTTAGGGAACCTTTGTATTTTAAGAGCATTGACGTCTTGCTCTGTAGCCTTATCTTGCTGCTCTCTATCATGCATCTGGCCACACGCCCTATCTTGCTCCTCCTGGTTCTCATGTTCCTTTTGCTCCTCCTCCTGCTGGTTCACCTGCTGTTCGGTTTCACTTTGCTCTGGCTCTTCCAATAGAATATTTCCTCCGTATACAGGATCATCTGCAGAACAAGCATCTTCAATGAATGAAACATCTCTCCTCTCAATAACCCTTCTTTTTGATCTGTCAAAGAGACGATAAGCCTTGGAAGTAGTTGAATACCCGACCATGACGTATTCTTCCCCTTTTGACTGGAATTTAGAAAGCGATTTAGATTTGTTAAGAGCTATGGCTGTGCACCCAAAAACTCTAAAATGTTCTACAGTTGGCTTTCGACCACTCCAAACTTCTTCGGGTGTAGTGTTAAGCAGAATTTTCGTAGGACATCTATTCCTAACATACACTGCCGAATTGACTGCTTCAGCCCACATAGATTCATCCAGCTCAGATTGCATAAGCATGCACCTTGCCATCTCAACAATTGTCCTATTGGCCCTTTCTGCGACTCCATTTTGTTGTGGAGTGTATGCCACAGAAAATTGACGTGCTATCCCACATTTCTCGAGAAAAGTATTAAAAGCGTTGCTGCAGTACTCCGATCCGTTGTCACTACGAATAGTTTTAATAGATTTTCCTGTCATGCGCTCCACCATCGCCTTAAATTTTTGGAAGACTTCGAATACTTGATCTTTAGTCCTCATGAAATAAACGAATATTTTTCGAGACTTGTCGTCAATGAAGGTCACAAAGTACCTTGCTCCCCCAAGAGATACTTTCCTCATTGGACCACACACATCGCTATGTACGAGTTCTAATACATCCTTTGACCTCGTTGACGACTCCTTTGGAAAAGGCTTAACACAAATTTTCCCCTTCATACATATTTTACACTGAAAATTTTCTGGAATAGCTCCTAATGGGAAACCTTCAACCATCCCAGTTGAATATATTTTGCTTAAACTTTTTGTGTTCAGGTGTCCGTATCTGTCATGCCATTTTTGGAAATTGCTTAAATTTGGATTGCTTGCATACAATTTCTCAATTTGGTGATACCTGAAGACGAACAAATCATCCTCCATCCTAGCCTCTAATAGCGTTTTACCATACCGTTTGATTTTGGCGTCCTTCATACAAAATTCAACACGACAACCATTTTCTATGGCTTTGCTCACGGATAAAAAATTAGCCTTCAAATTCTGAACAAACAGCACATTTTGCAACCTGAGCTCACAGAATTCCGTATTAAGAACAACAGTACCGATACCAGTGGCAATGATATAATTATCACCTGCTAGCTTAATTTGTTCTTTGCACTCTCGCATAGTTGTAAATAATGACTCGTCGCAGCATATATGTGAAGTAGCCCCGCTATCTATGCACCAACACTGCGAACTAAGTACATTGCAATGGGATGCTGAAAGCATAGAAAAAGAAGCAACCGGTTTGGTTCCATAACGCTTCTTCGGTTCCGGACAATTTGCAGCGAAATGCCCCCTCTTACCACAATTGAAACACTTTCCTGGCGATCTCTTTTTATTGGCGATTTTGATACCTTGACCTGATCGTGCTGAATATGCCTGCTGTTCAAAGACTACTTCCTCCTTTCCCACGGCTTCATCCTTTTCTAATCGCCGATCACCCTCTTCCAGCAGTATGACTTTAAGAGAATTCATCTTCGGCAATTCATCGCGCGACTCCATTGCCACAACAAAATTATCCAAAGATTTTGGAAGGCTAGAGAGCAAAATAATAACCAGCAGTTCATCGTTTATGGAAAAATCTATCTCACTAAGCTTTTCTACAATACTTGAAAAACGATTCACATAATCCGACATGCTTTCATTTTCTCCTAGCTTAATGCGCAACAACTGCTTAAATAGAGCGATTTTTCTGGCTGGACCACGTGGTTGATGGATTTGTTTCAAATTATCCCATGCTTTCTTTGATGTCTGACAATGTTTCACGTGGTTCACTTCCGATGGTTTTATATTAAGAATTATCGACGCAAGTGCTTTCCCATCCTTACAGTCCCATTCCAATTTTTGTGTTTGTGTCATATTCTCCCCTTTAACAAAACTACCATCGACATACGACCATAGATTTGATATTATGAGCACACTTTTCATTTGAATGGCCCAACCATCATAATTTTGATCACCCAATTTCTCAATTTGGTAAAGAGACGAACTCATATTAACCAATTAACCTCTATCGAACTTTTACAATAAAAAAAAAAAAAAAATTTTCAACCGTTTACTTAACTGAGCGAAACCCTGGGCCCATAACCTGAAGAGTGCCGAGAATTAAAAGCAAACGATGTTTCGAGTTCGAGAGTATATTAGAGACTGATTTCACAAATACTATAATCTTATGTAACTAGGTCAGCGTTGTTCCAAAGAATTTTTTGAGTTGAGCCATTCTCCGAGCCATTTTACGAAAAAGTGAGCCACAATAGTTACATGAAAAAAAATTTGGGGTGTTGGGGTTGGATCTTTGGAATGATGATGGAAAAGTATCTGTATTAAAAGTTTGTGTATCCATACATTTGAATTTTTATTAAAGCCTAGTATGCTGCTCGCGCTTAAATTAAGCTCCCATACAAAAATGTCTCCAAAGATAAAATTAAGCAAAGCAGCTAAGCCAAGCAGTACGCAGTTCAAGCTAAATTTCTGAGCCGCTGTACGAACACTCTACAGAATTTAAGCTAGCGTATTAATGCAAAATACATTTTCCACAGCTAAAGCGTAGTATGCAGATGATCCGAAACGAAATTTTCCGGTGGTCTCCAAAAGGACAACGAAACGTCTGCGAAAAGGCAGCGGAAAATAATTTGTGGAGGGTTCCATCAGCTGCTACACAAGTAGCAGTGTTACCATCACTGTCAATTTATCTTCGATTTGGATACTCGAACTTTTCGCTGGCTCCTTAAAACTTTCATTTGGTAATTGTCCTAATTTAGATATTTACTTTAAAGTTTCGTGATTTTTTGGCTAAAAATGCATAGGTACTTCAATAACAAACGTATTCTTTTCGCATGACGAACCCGTAAACATTTTTTTTTGCTTTTTTTGACCACTTAAACTTGATGGCTGAACTCATTATTCGTCTTCAAATGTTGCTTATGAATTATTAAGTAAGTTAATCAAGAAAATATCGGCATAAATTACCTCTAAATTTTTTAGAAAAAGATTTTGGAAATTTTTCCGTATGAACAATTTTTTCCGATCAACTTCTTAGTTAATTCCACAAAAAACATAAACAAATCATTCCACTGAAATGTTTAATTTCTTTGCTGTTTCATCTGTCTGAATTTGAGCTATGACCGCCTATTTTTCATTTATCGTCGTCCTTAAACAATTTAATAAGTTTGCCAATGAGTTTAGGTATTTTTGGCGCCAAAATTTTCCAACTTGCCTCATACCTCTTATAAAATCTGGCAACACTGGAGTACAAATGTCAAATTTTCGCAAGCAAATAATGTCCCGGACAATAAACGTGTGCGAAAAGAGAGTGGTGAATTGTACCAAGCAATCTACTACAACTAACCACTTTTCCGCCATCATTTCGCAGCATCTGCGTACCAGCTGCGTACTGCAAAACGAAAAGGAGAGCGAAATTTTTCGTTCATGATTTCGTTGTGTCACTTTTGTATGGGATTTTCCGTTTCGGGTCATCTGCGTACTGAGCTTAAATTTTGACAGATCAGAGAAAATATCGGCATTCGCAACAAAATTTCAAACGAAACAGTACCAATGGAGAATGGTTAGTTCAACACAAAAAAATTCTTTGTTGTTAATTTAATTTCTTTTAAAATGTAGACATTTCTTTAGAAAGTTCCAAGTGACGAAACAGAGCAAGTCAATTAACGATTAAAAATAATTTATTGCAGAAACAACAAGCTTACTAACGTAGTAACGTGAACAAAAAAAAAAAGAATTGTAACTGAATTCAAGAAACCCAAATGAAAAAGAAACACTTCTAACAAATTCTAATGAGACCTTCCGGAGGATCGAAATTTATACATGATCTATTTGATCCTTTTAAGAGCTCTTTGAAACTCATAAGTGCGTGAATGACTTGATAACTTCAACGATTTCGATTATTTGTCTCTGTGTTATTTAATGTAGAAAATACACGTTCCGCACAAGCACTACTATGGGGTAGACTTAACGCGTTGAGAGCAAACGAGCATATATTTTTATACAAATAGTTCCCCATGATATTCTTATTGTGCTTCATACAAGTCCAGAATTTTACTACATTTAAATCTATCTGAACGGTAGCGAATTCCTCCAACATATTTTGAAGTTCTTGCAGCAAAGTGTCCTTTTGACATTCAAAAAATGTGAAAATCGTGTCATAAGTCTGGTAAATTGAGTTGAGATAAGTTTAATATTGTTCATATTACTTTTTAAAAAGATTGGATTCAAAACTTGAAATGATGTTAAAGTTGGATTGTTAAAATTAAATCTCTGTTTTTATTTATAGCAAATGTTTTTTTTTTGTACGAAAGAATTGTGAGTTTTAAGCCAAATGTGAGCCATTTCTATTTGGCTCGGAGCATTGAGCCAAAGCTAAAATATTTGAGCCAAATTACCCAATTGAGTACTTCAGCACAACGCTGAACTAGGTATCAGTGGTATAATAAAATACATAGTATGAGCGTTGATCTCAATAGAGAGTGAACATAAAATATGCAACGGTTGTGCTTATTTACAATAATGATTCAACAGGAAGCAAAAGCAGAAAGTCAACCCACTGCATTCGTCGCATATGCGTTGTTTATGTCTCACCATTAATAAACCGATGTATATATACAACAGTTTAATACATTGCCCTAACAGACATGATGGATTTTTTTTTAAATGCAACTGACACTAGAAAAATGTATATTTCTATTTAGAAGCTTTTATTATTACAAAACCAAATCGGAATAGAATGTAAATCACACTGAATGTTTCAATAGTTACGTAGGCACATGTCAGTCATGATGTTTCGCAATTGAAAGAATTCATTTAATCTGCACTCAAATTTAATTAAAAATAACTGAAATGCCGACAAATTAAGTTCGTAGTTTGCTGCAGACAACGTTAATTGATTTCGCCTTAAACATTTCAAAACAATGCGCCCTACTCTCAAGTTATTTTTATCCGAATAATAGAACAACACATAAATGCAATAATTAAGTCGAATGGGATAAATAACAAATGTATCAACAATATGTGCTTTTCAAATTCGAGCGATCTTTCAAAGAAAAATGAATAGTCTAGCTTCTTTTAAATGAGTAACAATGCAGTATGAAGCGTGCAATGAATGATGTTTATTACAAGAGCGCATAAGCTATGGGCCGGATTCTGTAAGGCGAAACGAGCAAACGTTTTCGTGCTCACGAATGATTTGCCCTATGTTAAACAAGCAAATTTCTTCGTGCAAACGTGCAAACTTTTAATCATTTCGCCTTAAGTTTGCCGACCCATATTTACGTTGTAAAATACTTGTAAAAATGACAACAAACAATAAGAAATGTGATAGTATAAGAATTGGGATATTATGTTAAAAATTATTTTAATTATACCTTGTACACCTAATAAAGGAGATTATTTAAAAAATTACAACTAGGCTACAATTGGGCTTTGGAGCCTCAGGTCAATACTCGCAAAAATTTGTGCCAGAATTCAATGGGTAACGATGACATACAAAATTATGATATTCAACTTCTCATTTACAGCATTAACACGAACTCTGGTTAACCAATTCAATTGAAAATTTCGTGTTGTGATCAAAACGCATATAGCTTCCAAGAAAAATGGGTCAAACTGACAGTTGAATTGTCCAACCCCCAAGAGCGACGAAGCGCACTTTTTAATGTAAATGTCATCTGCCTACAGTGGTAACTGGTAAGTATTAACGATCAAGTAGCTAGTTTAGTAAGGCCTATTTTATTCACTCGAAGTTGAACACAACTCGGGGAGCTTTCCATATAAAAATCCCCAGGTTGTGTTCAACTTCGAGTGAATAAGTCGAGCCTAAGTCTGACAGCTGGCTGACTTTATGCATCTCATGTCGTTTTCCATTGGGACAAAACATCTATTGTTTTTTTTTTATCTAAATCACTTTTCATGTTCCATTGGGCAAAAAAATCAATCTTTTTTTCGATTCGGATAATTTTTTGAAGATCTCGATATTTTTTCAGAAAAACACACACTGCCACCAGCTCTTTTACGTCATTTTAAGAAGTTTGCTTTGAAATCAAATGAGCACAATTTCGTGAAAACCAAAATAACAAAGACATAAATAGCCATGGATATAATTTTGGAGGAAAACGTATCTTCATCGGTTTCGTCGTCATAATGAAGACTACGAATCACCAAAAATACCATTTGTGATTTTTCCAAAAACGAATGCAGGTTCAGGTTACATAACTCGTAGGTTAATCAATTCGACTTAAGATAAGTACATTTTTGATAGTACCCAGGAGTAAACTATTCGTGTTATCGATAAACTCTACGATAATTTCACAGACAGAATTGAGATTCTGTATGGGAAGAATCGTTTTCGCTGACATAAACGTTTGGCTTTATGTTCCTTTTAAAAACGAAAGGAAATTTGTTTTTATTTTTGATTCGAAAGAAACACAAAAACGAAAGCTATTTCATTGAATTCTTTTTTTGTTGCTTTATTTAATCTAAGACTCTAAGACTATCTCGAACAGTTAATTATGACATAAAAATCAACACTGTATCTTAAAGGCTTGCGAAGAGGATGTTAAAACGAAAAGAGTTACATGAAGCATGTTTTCGCTTCTCTTTTTTTTACCAGAATCGTTTTTAAGATTTAGGTGATTCGATTATCGTTAGCGATCAGTTTATGTGCGATGGGAAGGTTGGATTTTTACGGTTTTATTTTGTTCAATTCCAAGCCGAAAACTTTTCTTCAAATAACTACATATGTACATACATATCACCATCATTAGACTATGTGATGGAGAGCCGGAAATTGAATTTAATAATTCAGGAAAAATACAAACTTTCACCCTTAGTGCGGAGAACAGAACCATTCGAAAAGGATAAAACAAATGTTATCCATTGCCAGTAATTAAATCAGTTGAAGTTATACGAGTCTTCGAATTAAATCCTAAAATAATATTAATCGTATTTAAATTCAGTCTGTTTGATTCTATACGTGAGTAAAATTGTACACACTTTTAGTACAACTGTTTCAAACGCGTAAACACATTTCCCAAGACAATTGTCTTGAAACTTCTCAATCAATTACCCATTCCCAAAGAAAAACAAAACAACCACTCATTTGTCAAAGAAATGGGGCAATAGCTGTTGACACTATCGCCAGTCCATTCACATACGTACGCAGTTGAATTGAGAACGCTTGTGCATCTATTTCTAGTTGAACTATTTTAGGTTCGAGAGCATTATGCCCTTTCAATTTGAGCATAAGTACGTGCGGAAGATATGATTACAGTTTAAAGCATTTCGTTGCCTAGAGTTAAAATTATACAGCAAGGTTATATTAGTTTTGAGCAGATCGTGCCATACCCTATCCGTATTCTGGGTCATATAATGTAGGAAGTAACCTTAAACAAATTCTTATTGACGAGTGGTTTTAAAAATGTTTTTTGAAAAAAATAATCAGAAAATAATTTTCCTTTTTGTTCTGTGTTCAACTTCACTATTATCTCATTTTGAAACTGGAAGCTGTGCTTCAACGACTTAGTACGCTGCACGAGCTATATTTTAGCTCCCATACTAATTTTTCTCCAAAATTTTGTTGAGCTAAATTTAAGCGAATCCCCTTAGCCGAGTGGTACGCTGCTCGAGCTAAAAAAAAACGTTTCATCTATCTGTCAAAATTAAGGGCACCCGTTTAATGGGGCGGCATATTTTCTGAAGCTAAATTTTGACTGATTGTTGTGCTGTTCAACTGTTATGTTGCGTTTTTGTATTGCGGTTTGCGGAGAAGTAAGAAAGGATGAATTTTCTTTTGAAGAAACTGAGGTAATCCGAGAGAGTTTAGTTTTTGAAGTAAGTGGTTTTCAAAGAAAAGCTTTTTTTCTGTGACACTTACCCACGGATTGCTCTATGTCAAAATATAAATAATGTTTGGAAAGAAAAGTTGGAGAGCAGATAAAATTTAGTTTGGCTCGAGCAGCGTATACTAAGCTTTAGTCATTTATTGTTGAGCTTAAATTGAATCGATAGAAAATATGAATTATGATGGTTCTTCCCTATTACATTAATCACATTAACCATTTAAATATTACAATGACACCTTAACTAAGATAAAATAAGCATGAGAACTCCGGATATACCGACGGTGAAGAGACCGTGCTTAAATGGCCGATATATATATAGCCGAATGTCGCTACAACTGAGGAAGAAATATAAAATGAACTTGACTGTCTGCTAACATCTGGTTGGAACCCTAAAAATGTACTAACCTTGCTTAAAATCATACACAAATCCACCACAAATGACGTCAAAAAAGTTAGTGAATCTTCTCTTTACATAGATATGAAACTTGTTGTAGTATACCAAGTGGTGTTTGTGTTTCAACTGTTTTCATTTTTGTATATCTCATAGGTTATAATAATTGAGAATGTACTAGAGGCGACTAGTGATCTGGAGAACATAAACACTCTAAAAAATTTTAGTTATGGCACATATAAGCTGTTGGCTACACTAATTTCCTTGTTCAATATAAAATTAGACAACAATGGAAAGAGGCGCTGATCTTAGCGGTCTAGAGTAAAGACTTAAGAACTACTAAAAAAATATTTTGATGACAAAAAATTCGATATTCAAGGAATATGCATGATAAGGTATGCAACAAGTAAAGCTCCGAAAAACGTGAGTACACACTGAACATTTCATTGGAAGGGTCCTAATCGTATGTTAAAGAAGAAAATGTTTATTTGGAGAAATGGATGTGTCAAGCGTCGCCATTTCTTTATAAAATTAACGTGTTAAAATCAAATTTTGTACAAGTTCATATCGGCATAGAATTCCTACCAGAAACTTGTACTTGTCCATTCCAAATCATTTTTTTTTTTGTAATTTCTTAACATGTTTAGAATTATTATTCTTTCTGAAAGCTGGACACAAATAAAAGAAATACATTAAAACTCTTTTGTCTAACATAATGTGTTATACCCTATAGAAACAGGAGCAGAAAAAACATCTTCACAAACCAAATTTAGTATCCGAAAGTAAGAATTTATATCGTATGGTTCTAACACTTTATTTATTTATTATTTTTCCACTTGTTTTAGCAACAACATTAGATCGTAGAAGCACTCAAAATTGGCAAGACAAATTTCGAATATAAGTCACTCTAAAAATACACCATGTCACTGGGGTTGTGCGCCTTCGGTTTCATAATTGGAATTTTCTTTAAAATCATTGCAGCGATTTTATTTTTATTTATCACAATCAATTGACGTTCGATTTTACTTTTTTATCACACGTACCTTTCAATTATGTTAAAAATAAATTCAAATCTCGATCCTTTTCCGTTAGTCTAATCCACCAGAAACGTAATAGACCGAAATTATTAGATGGCATTCGATAGCAACGATCACAACAATTCAAAGTTCGGAACGATACTGAATCGAAAAGCTTAGCGGGCTCGCCTTGTTTGCCACACTTAGAATGGCGTTCTGTTTTTGTATTATGATTATGGTCTTTCTTAATCGATTTGTTGTTATATTGATAATATGTTTCTAAGGCATGTCGCGAATTTGTGGTGACAGACGCAACAGCGCTTCCGAACGGATGATTGTGTTGTGTGTATATATGGTAAGCTATCCGGCTGGGGGTTGGATGATTTTGCGTCTGTCTAATGCGGCGCTAGCGATGGCGATGTTATTTGATTTTGAATGGTTTTTATTTTACTTTCCGTTTCGATATTGACTCACGAAGAGAAATTAAATCACTTTTTTATTTTCAAAGAGAGCGAACGACAACTATCTTAACTTAATTATTTAAATATTTTGTGCTTCGGGACTTTGGTAGTATACTGCAATTGCTGTTGCCTGGTGGTTATTTGAAGAAGTAGGAATGGATCTGATATAAATATGACTACGCGTGAATAACTTTGTTATGATTAGAATGTGTATTTTAATTTAATTAGATGAATCCAGTGAATGAAAAGTGTCATCGCATTGCAACAATAATCTAAATATGTAAACAGACTACTCACAGGTCCAAAAACGGCCAGTTTGAGTGAGGTTATGATGGTTCGACTATTTATAGTTATAGGTAAGCTTATAAAAGTTAATCAGGCTTAAACAAGAGGTGCCGCAGTGGATAAAGGATAAGGTGTAATTCAGTAATTCTTATTGCTATTCGCAAATAAATTTTTTTTATTAATGTTTTTTTTTTGGAAATTGCGCCATTTTACATTTAAATTATCTACCCACCTTCCACCTAATGTAACACAGAAAAAGATATTAATAAGTTGCTTTCGAATTCTTAATTAATATTAATACAAGCTAATTGATCTTATTAAAATTACTGAACGATCAGCCTTTCTCTTGAAGTAAAAGCAGCAAGTCAAGAAGAAGTTCCTGCCATTTAATTTTGTAATATTCAATATAATTACTTTAAAGTCCTAATAATAAAGTTATACTTAAATCGAAGTTTAGCTCGAAAATAAAGTCATTGGCATTCTAGTGTATCGAATCTGTATTTCAAAGTGATTGTCACTTATATTGTAGAAGGTAACCAACACGAATAATATGTCCCAATAAATCTCGCACTTGAAAATCATCACATCTGGTAACGCTGCAAATATTATTAGAGATCAACTTTTAGAAACATATTCTTAAGTTGTAAAAAGCTCTGTAGTACGTCAATATTGTATACTTGATTTTACAAACTTTTGTTGTATGTATGCGCTGTGCATATCAAGCACAATTTCAGAGTCTAATCACAATCAGTGTCAAGATCGTGTGCCCAAGTTTCAAGTGAGTTCGCGTGGAGGTAGTTCCATATTATTTTATGTTTTCATTATTATTTGCTAATAAATAATTTTAGTTCTAAACTCGGAGCTATAAAACATGGCTACTTCGTGGTGCGGTCGAAACTTCAAACCGAGAACATTCAAGCGACACACTCCAGTAATTTGTTACGATAAGCCACCAGCTACAAAAGTCTCCAAATCAGATTACGATGAAAAGCGGCATAGAGCGATTTTGGGTCAAGTGATCGAGACACTTGTTGTGCCTAAGCGATCGGCAAGAACATGGACAATGCAGGAAGGTGACTTGTGTCGCATAACAGTATCGGAGGGATCCCAAGTGGGTGATATGAACTTTTGGAATTTGGAAAATCACAAGGAGAAATTCTACTCTGGCAAGACAAGACAGTTGCATAGCACGCACTTGAAAGTTTATGATAGACTGTGGAGCTGTTTACCTTATTTGAGGCCAATGGCAACGTTTGTGTTTGATTCGTTGGCTAAGTATGGCATTGACGAGGATGGCGGTTCGCTTCATGATGTGATAGGAACAAGATGTGATGATTATACGTATAAGCTTATAACAGGACAGGAACGATTTGGCAGTTGTCACAGTTACCTTACGAAGGCGATTGAAGAGCGCGGACTTAGCGAGGACGATGTGCACGATGTTTGGAATATTTTTATGTGCACTGGATTTACAAAGGTATAGAGAATTTGTGTTGATTGAATTTGTAATACTAAATCAATTAATATAATATCTTTAGGACACACAACAATACTTTTGCAAACCAAGCCCGGCTCAAAAAGGCGATTACATTGAATTTGTTGCCGACATGAATCTGTTGGTAGCGTTGAGCACTTGTCCGCAGGGTGATGTGTCCATTCCAGTTGGTCAAGAAGTGCCAGAAGAAATTTGTCATCCTTTACAAGTAGAGGTCTTTAGGCAAATTTGAAAGGCTACTTTTGGAATTACTGTTTATGAAGGTTTTTTATTCGTTCTAAGCTTCACATAGGTAGGCTACTTATTTCAGTTTTTTTTTTATTACAAATAAACTGTATTTTACAGAACATTTAAATAAATATTCAGCGATTTTATTATCTATTTTAGTCCCAGGTTTAGGTACATTTATTGAATTATCTAATCTCTGCGAATAACAAAACGGTTCGTATGGATGTTGACTGGGATATGATACAATCTATGAATTTCCTCAATAACAGAGGGCTTAATTAAACAACATTAAGTTTTTATTTTATTGCAGTTCGTTCAGAATACATAAGACCAAATTTTTTGAAAGACGGCTAATTTAACGACAAACAAAATATAAAAAATTGTATTTATTTTCGATGGAGCAGGAAAACTCGAAAATAAATTCTCAAAATCTCACTTGCCCAACCGAAAAAGACATAAGTCACTATTTTTCCTTAGGTATACATATTATATATGTTATATATGTAGGTAGGTACATTCTTTTTCAATTCCTAATATCAAATAACTGTTTCGATAACGCTCGATAACTTCAATTTCCCTGCCGTCAACCATGTAGTTATCTGCTGTCATGTGTTGTACACCTACCTCACTACATATCTGTACACAGCTGTCACCTCTTTGACAGCAGTCAATTCCCGAATTTTGTAAAAAAAAAATTTTCCCTTTTTTCGACGACGGTGGGTGATTACCGTGGCACTACCGTTTTCTTTTTTTCGGTTTTTCACATCAAAGTGAAATGTTAATTCGATAGTTTACATATTTTCAAACTCAGTAGAAACATTAAAATATCACGCTTAAATCGAAATGGCATCGCGCGGAGGACCAATGATCACTGGAACTGATGGCGCTGACTATGAATACAGGCAACGAGTGGCAGCTCCACATCAAATTAGGTTAACAAAAAAAAAAAAAAAAAAATTTGCATTTCACCTAAAATTCTGTGCCACATAATTCTAATTCCACGTACAACTCACAAATCATTGTGTCTAGCATATTACTATTACTTAGCATCAGACCCACACATCTAGACCCATAATGCTGGGACGAACAACTGGCACTATGCCAGTTTTTGTTTACATTTTTATGTACACTTCATTACACGATTTGAAAGCACGTCAATATTGTCCAATTGAGGCAGTTCGTTTGGTTCTAAAGTGTTGAATTGTCTTTTTCTTGCAGCTTGCTAAATAAATCTCGACTGAAGTACTGCATTTTCTTTCATGCGCTGCTGTTCTTTGTAATGTTGGCGAAGCTTACCTCCGACATTCTGGACCGATTGGATATTTTTGTTTTGGAAATAGAAGAGCTTGAAGTGCCTGCTCCTCTGTGGTGGGAATATATTTGGTGTTTGTCGCTGCTGACATCATTTATTGGTCTATCAGCTGCACGCGCTAACAAAATCCGTGAGCTGCAAAAGTATATCATCGCAATTGTACTGCTGGGTGTACTGCCACTGGTTTATTGTTTCCTTTACTATTTTGGTGATGTGTGGGCTTATATTACCTTGGAGGAAGGCATGGACCCCGAAGAGGCTGACATCTTTCTGTGGAGGGTAAGTTTGAATGTTTTCATTTTTCTTGCTGAGCTTTTAACTGGAAACTGAATTAATGTGATACTTATTACTTAAACATGGAATTCTTCTATCTGCAAAATCGAAAGCCTAAGTGAAAATGAAATCCATTACGTCATCTGTTGCACTTTCTATTAATCAAATTGTAAACAGGACCATTAAAAAATCAATCGATGCAACCAATTCTTATTGTTTTGAATGAGGTCGGTGATATGGTACCTATGCATGGCCTGTCAGAAAAAGAATACGCTTTTCTGAATATTCAACTGGTTTCGCCAGAATTCCCTTTCTAAGAAAACAAAGATTGGATTTTTATTTGCCAGTTGTGATTGCTCCTGAGACGGCTTCAATACTTAACACAGAATCTAAGTATACAAAAACGTTCACTAGCACATAATTGTGCATTGGCTATTTGCAGCTCGTTGTTGTATATGCTATCGAAGGTATCTAATAATAAAATCGATAAATGGATTGGCATATTGTTTTTTTTTTCCTACTTTGTAAATATTCAAAGTTGGAAAACCGCTGAATTTCACAGACTATTGCGAACAGGACATATGCGGTATGCAGGAATGATCCTTTCTAATTCTCAGTGCCCAATCCGGGTCGACTGTATGCATTGTTCCCCTCTTCGTCGCTGGATTTTTTTCGGATATTGTAGCCTTGAGGTGCCTTTTTTATCTTTTGGTAGAACTTTCGAAACTCATTCGTGGAATGACATCTCTAGAGAAGTTTGTGTTCCTTTTCTCTGAGGGATTTACAAAATCGCGAACAGCTGGAATTCCACTAAAAGTTCTTTCTTTTTCTACAGGAACACTAATGCAAGCGTTCACTGCCTGCAGAGATTATATTGTCTACCAATTTTTACTTACATTTGCTTTAATAATTTTTCTTTCTTAGGGAATGCCATACGGACTGCTTTGGTACGCTTTCTGTTTCATTGGTTTCCAGATTCACGGATTCACACTATACTTTGCTGTAAATCTGATTCAAGCTTGGAGAGCAAGAACTGCCGCACGAAAATACCAATAAATAGAATGTTACCTACATAAATCGCATACGACACTGTCACATCATTCTACCGCCACCACCACCACCTACGTCTACGTAAATAAAATAAATTACTGACATAACGATGAAGAATTCCTATCCCAACCGACAAAATAAAATAATTATACTCAAGAGTAGAAGCAACACTTAAACAAGTATATTTTCTATTAAATGTTTTAAATGTTAAAAGAAAGAAAAAAAAACCAAAACTAAAATAATATTGATGGTTAACTTATATAAATGTTATTGTAAATAATATTTTTTTGAGCAAAAGTATAATAATATAAATAATAAAAAATTAAAAGAAAGGAGGAGTGATGGAATTCATCAAAACACAAAACGAACTCGCACACAATACACATTTGAAGACATTTTACTATGTTTAACTGCATGCGTTAGACGTTATTCAATGTGACATTTACTTAATTATTTACATAGAAAAGTATAGTATACTTGTAGTTTTGTTTAAGAAGAGGTAAACAGAAAAGGAAATCTTCGTAAGAGTCTCTCTAGCGTGTTGATGGAATTTAACGGAAGGATACAAAAATGTTTTCCTTAGTTTTCTACTTACTATTTTTTTAAAAAGAAAAATATAACAAACATGTGCCTACCAACTATTAATGTTGCGTTTGTTTCGAAATAGATATCGAAAACAAAACAAATTGCCTGTTAAATAAATAATTATATTTTTGTTCCCTTTTTTATTTCCGCAATGTTATTTATTTAAAAACAAAAGGATTTTATTAAATAAAATGTGTTATGAGTGGGAAACAAGTTATGTAGGTATTTCATTTTTTTTATTTCTTATATTGCCTTGAATCCACACCCGAGGGACGGCGCAGTAGAGGAAGACCGCGACTCAGGTGGCGCACGCAAGTGGAAAGGGACCTTAACCAACTTAGCGTGCGAAACTAGAGACAGCTGGCCAAAGATCGTGCTGGCTGGAGACGCTTGTTGGTTGAGGCCCAGGTCCACCCCGGACTGTAGCGCCACCTTAAGTAAGTAAGTAAGTATATTGCCTTAAAGAGAAGGAAAAGATATCAAGTTATACAACAGAATTTGTTTGTATGCTTCCCAACTGAAGGTTTTTTTTTTTTTTTTTTTTTTTTTTTTTTTTTTTTTTTTATAATAAACACGCGCTAAAGAGGTTATGACTACTCTTATGGTGTAGTTTGAAGTACACAGCGCGGGCGTTAAAGGTGAAGGTGAAGGTGAACCTATAACGCTTTATTAGCGCCAGAAGTGCTTGCAGATACATGTTAGTTCGACGCTTAAACTGTTGTAAGGATAAGACATATTTTGGAAATACGTCTCCATTGTTGCTTTGCGTAGTATTTCAAATTTTGCAGAAAATTTTCGTTAAGTTCCTTGGAACACTTGCGATGAAAAGGAATAAGTAAATTAACTAGTATGTTGCGCGTCTGCCGCCGGTAGCATGTTTGCAAAGTTTCAGAATTCTCAGCTGTAGGAACATTGCATATAATAAGAGTTGCAGCATAAAACAAATAAATAGTTGGCGCAATAGGTCCGTAAAGGTATTTGGAACAAACGGAATGGAACTACAATTTTACCCTGAGTGAACCGCTGGATTGAGAAGCTCTTCCATGTTATACTCTCGGATGTTTGTCTGGACGGTCGCGAGTGGCGACGCAGTGGAAAAAACCGATGTCATTTGTATTTTTTTCGAAGAGACCGTGATCTTCTGATCCAGTACGCTTACCACTGAGCCCCTGCAGTATCGCATAATTGGATTTGATGAAATACGAGCGGGGTTAGCTTTGATTGACGCTTTTTGTTACTTATACAGTCAATGGTGGATCTCAACCAATACGTGATTTAAGTTAGAGCGGTCGGGCTAACTGCCGCCATTTGCAACCGTTTCCACTTCTGCGTGAAATCTAATTCATTGCATTTAGCTACTATGTTATCCCTCCAGGTTTAAATCAGACACCAAAATTTCCTTTCAGTGTGCATGCTCCAGCTATCTTAGACGATAGGATCAGTAATAAAACAGACGTAGACATTGGTATACCAAAAGCACTCAGGCGAAGCAGGAAGCTTATAGTCGTAGGAAAACTCAAAAGAGCCAGAGCATCTTTCGATTGCGAGAATCCTCGACACACTCTCTATACTCGACATGTGATCTTGTTATGGCTCAATACGCTTCTTATCTGTAAAAACATTCATTACAAAAAGTTTAAAATTCTCTGCGGTTACTGGTACTCAACTTAGTTGATGACTGTGGTATATGAATGCATATCTCTCATTCAGGTTATTTCTGAAGACTCTGGCTACTCCAGGTGTGCTATGGCGATTAAAGTTGAGTACATTCTTGAAGGGAAATGTAACCTACCTACACAAGGAACGAAATTAAAGCGTTATTTGAAATAAGGAAAATAGTACGTATACGCCTAGTATGCCACACGATATACAAATTTCAAAGCAAAAAAGCCTAGATTTGGCTACCATCTTTTGCTAGATATACAAAGGCCTCCATTTTTGTTTTCTATTTTCGGTATAAAGCCACATTGCAGAAAAAGACATTTATAGTAAGAAGATAATACAATGTTCTTTTGAAATGGCAGAAGAAACGCCGATTAAGAAAAATATTTGCAGTGACTATTTCGAGCTAAACATCAATTTGTACTAAACAAGAATATTTTCAACAGAAGTTTTAGTATTCCGTAAGTATGTCGTAAATGTGTTAATTATTAGCACTCTTTGTCGATCAATCTTTGGGAAATGTAGGTATTATTTTTTATTTCATCTTTAGCATTGACAAATTTATCAGTACATGCCGAGCAAAAATATTTGATCTATTTCGTTCTAAGAGATAGGAGCTGTTCGTTACTTTATAAATTTTCTCTTTTTCTGTCATTTTCGATGACAACGTATACAGAACTGTCCGTTTGCGATCGTTCATGTAGATTGCATTCGATTTAAGCGGCGTTAGGGAATGAACCTTTTAGAAAACGATATTCAACGTAATTAATGTCGTTTTCCATTGGGCAAAAAGAAGCGTCCGGGAGAGTCCGGAATCGAAAAAATCACTTCTGAAACCGTTCCATTGGCACAAAAAATACTCTTCTGATGATTCTGAGGAGAGAATTTCGCTTCTGGATTTGAAGTCAGAATCCACTCAAGAAGCACTCACACAAGTGTAGTTTGTGTATTTTATACAAGCCAACTGACGGCTGCCGTAGATTATTTTTTGGCATTTAACCAATACTCTTGTGGATTCAATCAGAAGCAGTTTTTTTGTTCCATTGGACTACAGAATGAGTGGATCCCCGAGTGAAACCAATGGAAAACGACATAAGTATCCCATTAGATAGACCTAACTGTAGAAACTGCGGAATGAAATTCAAATCATATTTTAAATAAAACAATACTTGTAAATTTAATCAAAACCATTTTATATTTAGAACAATCACAGAATCCTTACTGCAGTCAAAGTCACTTTCCTGGATTTCCTTCACCTACTAGGTAGCCACCATCGCCGCCAGATCCAACAATATATCCATTTACACATCCGTCATTGCCCAAATTTATACACGATTTCCTTTCACCAGACAAATCATATATGTCACCTCCCGGATAAACTACATAAAAAAAAAATATGTGCAAAAAATAATTTTTCATAACGTCAAAATACACTAACTCATAATATGTCTCTCCTCAATTACTGCGTCTGGTACTACCGACTCGTTTGAGTAGTCGGAATCACCGATTTCATCCCTCAAAGCACTGATAAGCCGTGTGCTAATTTTCATTTCCAACGGATGTGCCCAACCATATCCGAGGCAGAATACAACCAGGGCTAATAAAACAATTTGCTTATGCATTTTAATGGTCACGAACGCGACAGTACCACCGACAGTAACTAAATGTAGAAGAAATTTGCTAGCCTTTTATTACTTTCACCTGGTTCGACTCTTATCACGTTCTATAATGTGAAAGGCAATCATGCGTGCATGAAAGTAGTTATGAAAATGACGTCAAATGGGATTGCTTCTCTTTCTGACAGCATCGGCGATTTTTCGACAAGCTCTAACTCTAACCCAAATAGCAGGACCTGATTTTGGGAAAAAAATAAAATAAAATATAAACCAACAAGATTAATCACCCTATTCATCATAATGCTGTCCATTGCTGTTAAAAGAACATGGGTAGAATTAATTGGGGAAATATGTTTTCTTTGCTTTGCTGACGTGAATTCAGTTAGTGGGTATCAATATAATATTTAACCATTGAATTGGGCAACGAATAAGATTGAATGTAAGCTAAATATTTAGCTGACAGTTCATTCATGTTATTCAGGCGAATGATGTAAAATGAACGGAAAAATGAACTAGTCTTATGTCGTTTCCATTGGGACCAAAAAAGCACTTTTTTCAGATTCAGAGCAGTTTTTCTGCTTTCGAAATCAGCTGGCTGTCAGATTTCATGTCCCATTGGCCGCAAAAAACAGCACTTTTTTTTAGAGTCAGACCAATTTTGGGAATTTCGACTTCTGAGCGAGATTCACACCTACTCACACAATCATTTCAAACTTTATGTGTTATTTTATGTTTCTAGAGACCATAAGTCTGTAAAAATTAGGAAACAACTTACATTTGGCCGCTGCAATGGATATTAACATAAATTGAATTTAAGAACAGCTGACTTTCAAAACACGCGCCAGTACTAATGCAAAGAAAGAAAAATCTCGTTTTAAGTTCCATTCCGCACAAAAAAAAATCAGAAATCTGAGAACAAAACCTGAAAGTCCCAATGGCAAACGAAAATAGTTCTGACATGACGGTGTTCCACATTGAAGCCAACTATGTAGCTTGTCAAACTTGTCACCGCAAGTATTTTCGAAGAAAAAAGCTAGGTAAAGAGCAGAAAAAGTTATCTGTCAGAATTGACGGGCCCAAATGAGTGTATCTAATGTCGTTTCCCATTGGGACCACTAGAAATCTTTTTCAGATCTCAGATTTTACGCGGCAAATGGAACATGCAACGAAATTGATCTGCTTTTGGAAATGGATTAGTGCGTTATTTGACAGCAATATCAGCTGTTCAAATTGAATTTGTTTTTGCGAAAATCACAAATGGATATCGACTTGAAAAATGTTTCCCTATTGCACATTCAAATGGAGTATTTTTGGTGATTCATAGTCTTCAGATGATGAGGAAAACTATGAAGACAATAGTTCTTCCTAAATTATATCCATGGCTATTTGGTTTTTCACGAAACTTCGTCTATTTGTCTTGAAAGCAAAATTCTTAAAAATGACGTAAACTTCGCCCATTTGTCTTGAAAGCAAACTTCTTAAAATGACGTAAAACAGCTGTGCGAAGTAATATTGGTATCGTGACAGCGTGTGTAGATCTGAAAAAATATCGAGATCTGCAAAAGGTGCTCCGAATCGAAAAAAGGATTGATTTTTTTCACAATGTACCATGAAAAGTGATTTAGATAAAAAAAGACTGATTTTTGATCCCAATGGAAAACGGCATAAGATGAACCACTGAAACGCAAAGCGTATATTGTAAATGAAGTAACTAGATTTAAAGAGCGACAACTTCAGTTAGCGGACGTCTTCGCTGAGAACATACGCAGTTTTCCAGATGATTAAAAAAAATGTTGTCATAGCAAAGGTTCCATTTTTCTTTTTTTCGCAGCAATTTACACATTTTGGCAAGAAGTTTGCTCACTATACTTTCAAGAAGCGAGATCCTTTAGTAAACTCTTATTTTATTTTTAAGAGGTTGTATAGATAGTCACACTTGTTTGAAGTTACGAAAACTGCTAAACTGTCAATGTAAAATTTATGTGGAGTGCAATAGTACCAATAGTCAGAGCTGGTTTCGGGGCTCTCCCGGTCAAGGTGTGGCGGAAGTTTAAAAAGATGGAACACCGCCTATGCTACTGTAGTGCTATCGCATTTCACCTTTATTATATTTTCACAACATCCGCTTTCGTATGCTCTTGGTGAAAATACAAATTTTCTGAACTGTGCTAAGTTCAAAATAAAATCCGGGTTAAGACAACGAACATTACACCAATGAGGGATATCTAGAAAATATAACCATTCCCACATAACCCTCCCTAATGCAATAAATTAAGGCAAATCCGAAGGGGGAAAAACGAGTCTATACGACGCGACGTATATAGGACTACCCGGTTTATGTATCGCATGGATTCACGTCCACCACTGGAACCAGTGCCTTGTGGTCAGTTGCAGCAACCACTGCATCGAGCTACACTTAAAATTACGTCACGCAATTCGTTCGTTGATTTCCATTTCTGTTTTTTCCTAATTCAGAGCAAAAGTGTCATTTATTGTGTTAATTAAACCCTTTTCCATTGTGTTAAGAGCTTCAAAATATGGTTCTTGCGCAATTGGTACATGATGCCATGGCACACGCACAGCATCATGGAGATGGCGTAAAAATTGTCCCGCCCTCCCCGCTGTCATCTTTCTTAAGAGATCTGACATTTCAATGAGGAGAAAATTTTGCAAAAAGTGGTGTTGGAAAGACAAAAACATTTTACAATTGTCCTGGAAGTTAATAAGCTAAGTTTGAAGTAATAAAAAGCAATAAAATGCGCGGCGAAGAAACGTACCGTCGAGTTACTCGTGAGAAACTGGTTATTCGTGGAAATACCACAATCAGGACCTTGGACTCGACAACATCCTTTCTGCCAACTATTCAAGGGTGGGTATGCGGGTGGTGAAAACCGAAATGAGGAATAAATTATGAAATGTGTGTTAATCGATTTCTGGAGTGTTGTGAAATTGTTTTAAATCATTACAGAATCATTGTTACGTAAATAATGAGGGAACTCTGGTTTACAGTTTAAATGTTTGATAGTGATGTGCGTTATAAACCACTTTTTGTATTAAAAAATGTCACCGTTTGCTGTTATAAGATTTACTTTTAAAAAATGTAGGGTTATTTACGGACAAAATGTAGACATCTCATGTATTTCTCCAGATGTATTCGATAGTAACGTATACGTTTCTGTTAAATATATTTTCAGCCGTCTTATACATACTTAAAAAAACTTTAAGCGCAAGACAAACAGCTATTCTTTAACAACTCAAGACATTGTTGAAGTGCTCTCTTCCATTTTACTATTTAGCTTTTATGGGTGCTCCGATGCCTTACACAAATCCCTCGTCATTTACAGGCAGTATCTCTTTTAGTGGACCTAATTTCGGTGCCAATTCTTTTTTCTGAAAAACAACTATATCAGTGAAACATTTTCAACCTTTATAAGCGAAAGTTATAGTTTATACTTAATTTATAAGTCAACCTCTGTTATTGGAATAGACTTGTGAATTTACCTATTTTAGCCTCTGTAAGTGAGACAGATTTTAACCAATCGAGGTCTTCGTTTATTTTTTCCCAGTTAATTTTTTTTTCTTTAACAAGAACTTGGTCTATAAATGAGAAACTGAGTAACTGAGAGTGAAATAAGGATTTGATGCACACTTTCCGGTTTTATTATATGCCAAGCAAAACTGCTTGCTAAAACTTCAATAACTTCACCTATACTTTGAGAGCAAATACCTTTTTCCCCACGTCTTCTGGTAAAAATCCTTTAGCCTAATAGATCAAAATTAACCACGTACGATTGTATTTACAAATCTACGAAACCGATTTTCTTTTTTGGTAAGCATTTTTCGTCTCATTTGATCAGTGAAACTTGAAACTTCCGGAATGTCTGCGAGAAACTTCCGATTTTCCTTTTAGTCTATGGAACTAAAAAGCGTGATTTATTCATTTGGAAGTCACTTCTTATCGATTCAACTTTGAAACCATAGGTCTTTCTTAGATCGACATCGCCTGAATGCGAGTCAAAATCGATGAGAACATAGTGAGTATGACAATTGATCTGAACTTTTGGATCATTACCGTAATCTGTGAATGTGGGAATGTGACCTGAATACTCGAGATGTCTGCCAAGATGGAACATTCAAGAAATGTCCTCATAGCTAGTTGTTTCTCTCAGAATAGGAGAATAAGTTTAACTAGCTCAATAGCTTATGAACTCTAGCTCTTTCTCTCTCTTTTGGTAAAACTCCAGGCAAATTATAATGGCCAAATACCGATTCACTGTGACCTATCCATCAACGGTGAAGCGTCTGTCAAAACTAGTTCCGAAGAGCATAACTCCCCAAGTGTTCTTAATTACCAACCTCATTCTTGAAAACACCCCATAAATCGAGTGGCACACATAAATTAAGTGGCTCTTTTGTTGGCCCCCACTTTGAACGATTTTAGGCTGTGAACTACAGATTATGAATCAAATTTTATAATGGAAAACAAACATAACCTCAACTTTGATAATTGTATGGAGCATTCTTTAAACGCTCAGCATAACTTCACTCTTACCCTCACATACTAGCACCTATAAAAGTATATTGGCAAATAAGATCCATTAGACGTCTTATTACATATCTTGAACAACAACAGCTAAATAAAATTGTAATCTGAAATCACGCAACGTATGTTAATGCAAGAGTTCCTTTGCTATTCCTCGATACAGCGATTGGCCTTAATCACCAATTGTTGCCTGTTTCTACCAATTACACTGCATATGTTACCAGTATATATACAAAACTCGCATAATCATATTTGAACTCCTTTCGTATGCCGGCTAAGGTCTATAGCAACCGACGCTACGTAAACTGGCCATGTCCTGAAAGAATGTTGAACTGTAAGTACTTGTATACCTGCAGAAATAGCCACAGCCGACGCCGCGCCGTCCGCAAGAAACAAATCGATTGCTTAGCGTGCGTTGACCACTCTAATGGAAAAAATTTAAGCACAAGCACCCCCTTTTGGGACAACCTCATTTTTTTGCTCCCAATAGCAATGGCATTGTGTTTCCTGATGTACAACCGCCATTATATACAATCCGGACGATGGCGTTACATTATACCCCTCGGTCAAGCAAAACTTTCAACCAATTTATTTTGTGGTCATAACACCTTTGGTCAGTTTGTAATACACCCTTCGGTTATGTGGATGTGTCCGTTGACAGAGTGTTGAAGTGATTTTGCTTGTGAAGAATTTTACAATTCTTTTTTTTTTGGTGATGTTATAAAGAAATTTATCGATGACGATAACTAATACCGAAAGTGTCATGTTTAGTGCAAGTGCCCAAAATTGGATAGGAGCGGGTGATCATTTAGTTTCGCACGGTACACACACTGCCAGTGGGCACATGGGGTCAAACCATCCATTTTTGAGGAAACGCAGTGTTTCCAATTCAAATCCAGCACTGGATCGACAATCAGACGTTCACGTGGAGTATGAGGTTGCTGTTCCAATTGTACAGTCCTTTCGACACACACCGTATCATTCGTTATGGGATTTACACGATTGGTAATTTTGTGTTTGGTTTTTATTTATTTTATGTTGTTTGGGAAATCTTTTGCAGGGTAGACCCTGGGAAAAATAACTTCGTTTTATTTACATCTGTCATATGTGCTCCTGCTTATAAATAAACTAATAACCCTGTACGCCTTTTAAATGTACAGTTCATCGAACCCTGCGCCTTTGTCTCGAATATTAAAATAGACTAGAAGCTTATTTTTGGTCTACGTTTGAACAGTATGTTATTTTTAATAAGCCTCATTAATATTTTAAGGTTATCTGCTTTCAAAATTAGGTTCCGAGACATATTTACGAACACACCATTTTAATAAGAGTCGTGTTATAGTGTCTGCTTCTTAAAAAGCCTTATAATTATTAAATATTAAATAATAATAATCCTGCTCAGTTTTGCAAAACAATAAATTAAAAGTAAAAAGATAATAACTTGACGTTTTCTTTCGCTTGGGATTTCAACTGAACATTAAATTTCTATTATGAAGCATGAAATCGGATACGACTTTTTATGAAATTGCGGTTGGTTGAAATACTCTTCTCATCGCTCACTTACGTTTTAGAAAAATTACCCGAAAATACTAATTATTGCAATTACTGGAAAATCATATAAATCGGTAATGTAAATTATCTCAAAATGACTGGTGAATGGAAATCTAATCGGTTTTAACAATTCCACCAGCTGAAAAGTAGCGATTGCTCTATTTTGAGCTAATTTTATGTATTTAACCATTTTAACTTGACAGCTTTCAGCAACGAGATGTGAGTGAAACGTGAAAGTTCAACTCGGTTAAATGATTTCTTTTCGCGTTTAATCTGTGGGCTTACTAATAATAATTTTTAACCTTCACATTGTGCATTTAGTAGATTGTGAGTTCAATCAATTTTACATGAACAATAAAAATGATTTTTAGTATCCAGGAAAACTTACATTCATCGTTAAGAAAAGAGTTAGAAAATGTTGATTTTCTGCATTCGCATTGTAGTTTCTATAACTTCAGTTAAGTGCCTTCGGTTAATTGCCCAGTATTTGTCAATTTTGTATAAATAATTATTCACTTCAGTAGGTAGCCCAATTGAAATGAAACAAATTTCATCGCATCAAACTTCGCTGCATTTGTGAATACACAAATGTTTGTCTCTGTCGTCTTGCAGTTCTGAAATAGGGACCTATTATTCCGCTGGTATGTCAAACTTCATAGAAAAAATATACTTTTTATCGTTTGCTCTGGAGCTCTACCACATTATTAAAACGAGAGACGAATTGAGCTGTCAATCAAATTCAATTAAAAATTTAAAAAAAAATTGCTATCGTCAATAAAATTAAGAATAAGGTAAAATAAAGCACGTTTTCATGGGAAAATCGTGCATTCTTAGATGTGTCAGTTATGGACTTGACGGGTTTAAAACCGCACTATAATATGGTCCAATTAGTTTAATGATATAAATATGGTTTCAGTCTCATTTGTATGTGATGTTAAGGAGAATGATTTGGTCGGGTTAGAAGGTCTCTTTTCTGTTGAACCGAGCAAACGATTCTGAGGTTCTGTTCATTGGGCATTCTTATTTTAGACCAATCATCGAGATGAGCTCTCAAACAATTCATGTTGACACTTAAAGTCAGTTGAACCTAGATTTCGCGTGTTGCTTGAGTCTATAACTTGGCTTTTTGCAATGTAGTTTTGTTTGAACTGATGTTGACGATGACAGATCATGATCAAAGGTGGCAAACTGCGATTTCAGAGCCATTTTAAATAGAAAGGGAGGTTGCTTTCTAGTTTCTACTGAACAATCAGACGCTCAAAATGAGCTAAATGCACCATTTCCTATAATATGATTATTAGTATCCGCGAACAATAACATTACTTAGAAGACTTGTGAGCATATTTCCAAGTGATTAGGGTTTCAAATAAGTTTGTTATGGCGTATAAATATGATTAAATTGGATAAAATCCTTTCGGTGTCATTTCCCATCATAAAACAAAGCCATAATGATGAGCCATTTTATACTGTGTTTAACTATGGTTAAGGAAATCTAATTACTTAGATAAGTCACAAGAATATAAACCCTGATAGTTAACATCCATCATAAACTTCATACATATGCAAATATTTACAGTCACCATTAAAGTTTTGAGCTTAGCAACGCGCACTTTAAGTTGCTAGAAACAAAAAGAAGTTCATTAATTCCATATTTTCAATAGAAATTAATATTTACGCAGACATTCATTGTTAGTAAATGCATTTATTATAATTTGGACGATTTGGACCTCACCAACAATCACTTTCTACCATAACCTTAAATATTTCGTAGGTCACAATAGATAATTTCATATTGAAAAGTTCGCCTTTAGAAGTTCATTTACATTTACACATTAGTCTGGAGTCTATAATGATTGTTATTATTAGTGGCATGCAATGTTTTTTAATGGTATTAAAAGACCATCTTAGCCCACTTCAATAGGCCTTAGCAATAAACATTTTTAGTCTCGACTTTAAATTTACGGAAGCTCACAATTGCGAAATTTGTATAGAAAATATAGCCACTGTAAACTACTTAAATTTAGAGTCGAAACTAAAAATATTTATTGCTAAGGCCCAATATGTTTGCGACTCCTTCTTTATCTCAGTCTAACACAAATAATTAAGCAAGTTCGCAATGGTACGAATAAATCATTTTACTATTTTAAAAAAAAACACAATACCCTAAATAATGTTAATAAAGAAACAGCCCCTCCTCGAATCTCGAGCTTTTGTTTTACTTAGCCAACTTCTTAAGTACCAACGTGAGGAATCACTTCAACTTCAACTAAACACGTCAATAATATTTTTACATTCCCTGTTGTTGTTCTTAATTTTTTATTTTTTTTTGTTCATGAATGGTAGTCACTATTTTCGTTTCAATAAACCCATGGGTGGTGTGGTGGTGGTGGTTTCGTGACGATTGAAAATTGACGCACGGCAGGCCCATTAATTGGAGGTTATTGAACTTGATGTGTCCATTAGAAGTGAGATAGGAATAGAGTACCTACATACAACATAAAGTTCACAGTCGGAAATAAAACCATTATCCTGACTACTGGGTAAATTAATAACAAAAAGTCACGGCTGGAATTTCAATATTCTATAATGTAACTTTGGATGGGCATCTTTTTTTTTTTTGCAATAAAAAAAAAACAATGGGCGTATTGCGTGTATAGATGTCGACGACGGGGCATTTAGATTTGCTGTTCGTTTTTTTATTTCATATATGTAGGTATTTGTAAAACGTCCTCGTTCTTGAATTAGTGATTATATAGCTTATTTTAATTAACCACTCGACTACAATATTTGAAGCCAATGACATTATATTGCTGTGGCAAAGAACGACTATAAATTGGTGGTATTCGTTTTCTTTTGACAGATTGAAATCAGATTGGAATAAATGATTATTGTTAAATGTAAATTATTGATGTGCCAAGTCTGTCTGTGATAAGTTTGATAGGTTTTACCCTTTTTTTAAACAGCTCAGTTCGATTCAGTTTCAGTTCACTGAAAAATGGCATTGTTAAAAAAAACTGTCAGGCTACATGGCGTATTTGAATGGAATGCAGCGGTAATTTTGCTTTATCTGAAACTGTAGTTAATTACAGTTTGCTGCCTAGTGCCACTTTTGGAAATTGAGACTAACTGTGGAGTTTGTAATAACATTCAGAATGGAAAACTGACTGTCGCAATTAATGAATATCATGGAAAATGCAATTAGTGCCTGCGATTTGCTGCTGAAACCGGACAGTACTTACATTTCCCTATCTCCTACTTTTGTAGCGAACTGGAGACTCGTATACACATACATAAATTGCGGATTTAAGCTTTGTAGTAGCGGCTTTTATTTATTAACAAAGCCAGTTGCATATGCCAACAAGTTGTTGCGGCGTAGGGTATTCTGTAACAGACTCTCCACGACTTTCAAATGGGTTATAAGTAGTTACAGAGTCATACACCAATAGGACAGATGACTTGCTCAGACTTAGATCAATAAAACCATGTATCACTATTGACAAAACTAAACTAACCTGAAACTTTATTTTCTATGACAGCGCCTCCAACCCACCCACGGGCCTATCACATGTCGCCAGGATGATGGATTCTTTGATTCTCGATCAATATCCGCCATTTACGTTTACCAAAATAACAACCACGCATCGGCCTACGAGGACTGGCACTGTAAAGAAAACAGCCACCACAACCACATTGGGTGGACTTGCTGCGGCCAGCAGCAACCTTGGACCAGCCCCCGGTATACGATTGGGCTCTCAGAAGAACCGCTTACCCACGCAAGGTACATATTCAATTAACTATTGTTCTATCTGTCTACTAACTCCTATTGATTGCTTCTAGAAGTTCCACCTCAACCAAGGTCCACAAGTTTCACAATAAACAACAACACACCACTCAGCAACAACAATAACCTGAGTAATACAAATGCGACCTCACTTCCAAATCCAACGGACAATCGATGGATTTCATCACTCCGTAGGCGAGATCCCGAACTGCAGCCGACTCTCCCATCTATCAATCTCAGCCATCATGGTAGCTCCAATAATGTGGGTCTTGGAAGTAACGCTGACAAATTTCGTTCACGCAGCAACAAAACGTCGACGGCTTCACGGAAAAGTCGATCCGTGGAACGCTTACGAGCTCGTAAGCTAACAAATCAAATAAAACTGAAAGACAAGACCAAGAAGAACTCCGTGGATTTGGATAACTCCAACTCGGATGACCAAGAGGCAACTTCGATCGAGGAGAACTCGACATCGCAGAGTTCACCAAAAAGTTCACCAAAAACCAAATCAAAAGTCTTCTCGCCTGTTGGATATGAACCTCATTTAGTGGATGCTCTGGAAAAGGATATCCTTCAGAGGCATCCTGGCATTAAGTGGGTCGATGTTGCTGGCCTTAACGAGGCCAAGGCGATTCTCCAGGAAGCGGTGGTGCTTCCAATCATCATGCCTGACTTTTTCAAAGGTATTCGTCGACCTTGGCGTGGAGTTTTAATGGTCGGCCCGCCAGGCACTGGAAAGACAATGATGGCCAAGGCTGTGGCAACAGAGTGCGGAACGACTTTCTTTAATGTGTCTTCGTCAACGCTGACCTCGAAGTATAGAGGGGAAAGCGAAAAGCTGGTTCGACTTCTTTTTGAAATGGCACGGTTCTATGCCCCCAGTACGATCTTTATCGATGAAATTGACGCGCTGTGCGCATCGCGAGGAAGTGATTCGGAACATGAAGCAAGTCGACGGTTCAAGGCCGAACTGTTGATCCAAATGGATGGATTGAATGCTACAATGCCGGACGACAAGGTTATAATGGTTTTGGCGGCTACAAATCACCCCTGGGATATTGACGAAGCATTTCGCAGACGATTCGAGAAGAGGATATATATTGCCCTGCCGAATGGTAGGTATTACCTGATGATGGTAAATCCCAACTAACTAAGCAATATACGTTTAAAATGCTACTTCCGATCTCAATGTGGGAAGTTCTTCCCTAAAAATTAATCATATAGCGACAATCCGATTGTGGTCACAGTCATAAAAGACGTGTCGGAAAATGGAAGGTACAATCTCCCCTTCTTTTTTCAAAAAACCTAAAAATCGACCTCTCTCACCCGACGCGACTTTCATGCCCATAACCGTGTAGTTCAGGTCCACAATAACATTTCCATACAACAAACTCCAATGAAGTGTCAGGATTTATCATTTAGAACTTGTTGTACACATTTTGACAGAAGTTGATCATGATAATGAGGACGTTCGGATTCGTAGTTTAGTAAGTCTGACAGCTGTCTGACTAGATGCGTCTCAGTTTTTATTGGCCCAAAGTGTTCACGTGTAGTATAGTTTTTGCAGTTGACGTTTATGAAGGGGAAGCCGACCAATCTAGTCAAGAAAATCCTGCCTGCGTACTCAGTTGACATTTCGAAGAGTCAAATTTAAAATAAACAGAGTGGCCGTTGCAGAATTCTGAGGAGTCGAAAAAAGGCGCGATGACAGAAAAAGGTGTGATTTCTAAGGCCACTCTGGTAGTTTAGAATTTTCACACGATATTTAACAACCATTGGTTCGCTTAACACTATAATAGTGTAGTGATTGCCAGCCGTGTTACATTTTAAATACACTTATTTGAAAATAACAATTATTTTTTAAAGATTTATGAAGGGCCTTCCCAAATAAAAACACCAAGAAATTTGTTGAGTAAGAATTCGTAAGATTCTCAGTGGAGGGGTAACATCTTGCTCTCTCGACAACGCTCTCTTTTACGAATTTTTCGAGTTAAGAAACGGCATTGAGTAAAAATTCGTAAGAATTCGTAAAAATTCGTAAGATTTTAAAGTAAAGGAACAGACCTAAGGTGTATTCATAAAACTATAAATTTCAAGACAGCTTGTTTTTTTTATAGGTAGGTACATATGACATCTATCACATGCGCCCTGTTGTTTTATTGAACAACTAAGCAAAGTAAAGCATAGCAAAGTAAAGCAAACAGTTCAGAGTGGCTTTAGTCATAAATTCTGTGTAAACTGGTAGGTATTCTGTTGTGCCTCTCGAATTAGTTCGGTTCAAGGTTCTCCCAGTTCCGTCACAGAAAGTAAAAGACGCTAAATCAGTTAATTGGCAGTCATGAACACGTCACCGGAAAGGTGCATATATACTTTTCCTATGGTTACTGTAAAATTCCATCCACTTCGAATAAATATCTTGGAAATGCCTAGAAACGTTTAGTTGTTGTAGATCGGTCCAATAAATTCTATTTCACTCTACTTTGCCGAAATGGATGTTCAATAAAACACGCCTACTGTGTCTTAATCAAAGCGGCTTGTCGAATATCTGTTTTTTTTTTTAACCTCTATCAAAAATGCAGTTCTAGTTCCATTACATATTGGATTTTCTTTTTCCCTTCTAACACGTTTTCATTTTCAGAGGAAACTCGATCGGCTCTGCTCAGCCTTTGCTTGAAGGACGTAAACCTGTCGTCCGCTGTTGATACGAACTTTATTGGAGACCAACTCAATGGATATTCTGGTTCCGACATCAGCAACGTATGTCGTGATGCTGCAATGATGTCGATGCGTCGTCGTATTACAGGCAGGTCACCCTCTGAAATCAAACAAATTCGCCGAGAAGACGTGGATCTGCCGATAACGCTGCAAGACTTCCAGGATGCTATGCTGCGAACCAAAAAGTCAGTATCTCCCGATGATGTTTTTCGATTTGAAAAATGGATGCAGGAATATGGATCTTGTTAAAACTATCAGAAATTACAATGCAATAATTAGGTCTGTTCCCTTACAATAAAGCATTCGAATGCATTCGAATACATTACCCAAACTTCGTTCACTTCTAACCAACTTTTGCGTAAGGGAACGAAGTTTGACTGATGTATTCGAATGCATTATCGTAAGGGAACAGACCTATTGTGTATTGCAGCCAGAAGTAAAGATCTGTCTCAAACATAGAAAGTAGTTGATGTATGTAAACTTTGCTCATTTTTTTTATATATCATACATGTAGCTAATTAGGGTGTTAACCTTCCAAAATATGCGAATACAATAATATAAAGAGCTTAATATTTTATTTGTTTTTAATTTAAATAAATGTGCACTTACTTTCTTCCACAGTTAATATAAAATATTAATTTTATATAATAACCATTCATGTTTACATGGTGTGTAGTAACCTGACATTTTAATAAAGTAAATCTTTTATATACAATATTATATACTTAATAAAAAAAAAAGTTCATATCATTCAAAGTTAAAGTTTCCAACAATAGTAAACAACAAGCGGTATGGATGTAACAGCTGTCATTCTACTGGATACCTATGTCGTTTTCCATTGGGCAAAAAGAAGCGTCCGGGAGAGTCCGGAATCGAAAAAATCACTTCTGAAACCGTTCCATTGGCACAAAAAATACTCTTCTGGCGATTCTGAGGAGAGAATTTCGCTTCTGGATTTGAAGTCAGAATCCACTCAAGAAGCACTTACACAAGTGTAGTTTGTGTATTTTATACAAGACAACTGACAGCTGGCGTAGATTATTTTTTGGCATTTCACCAATACTCTTGTGGATTCAATCAGAAGCAGTTTTCTTGTTCCATTGGACTACAGAATGAGTGGATCCCCGAGTGAAACCAATGGAAAACGACACTAGTGAGGTACTTGCGGACGCATCCGAACGGCACAGCGAAACAATAACTGTTTTTGACTGGATATGTTATAGAAATCTGTCATTTATTTGCAAATGAACTTCTTATTATCATAACTCTGCATTTTGTTTAATCAATCTCTTAATCAAATCAAGTTGAACGTCAAAACCATCTGACTTATGGATTTCATACGCCTTCCCTAAGTCGGCATGTACTATACGTAATACAAACCAGTCAATGCGGAAACAATATGCCATGACGTTAGAAAAAGTCTGAAACTGCACTATTCCTTTCACCTTAGCACACTCGCCTCTCCAGCTAAATCTAAGGCTTGCCCCAGTGTCGAAACCCAAGGTTGGTACCGTATTTTTAAGCAAATTTCGATCAAGTGAAGTCTCGGTTATTCCGGAATTAATTACCCAAAACTTTTAACGAAGTTTGTTAATTTCATTAAAAGCAAAAATCTCAAAAATGCACAGTTTGAGAAACGAGTTTCGAATTGTTTCGAAACAATCTGAACGAAATTGGCAAAATGTACTCAATCATATATAAAAAAAAAAGGGTGTAAAATCGAATAGTGAAATTATGCTGAAAATATTTAGGTTTGTAGGTAGGTACCTATAACTTATACAGAAAATCTAAGAAATAGTGAAACTGGGAAAATGTAATAGGTTGACAAATGTTTTTAACTTTTCTACGTGTACAATTATTTATATTTGATTACAGGGATGAAGGTATTTAAAATGTTTTCCACAAACATTTCGATATCCAAAGCTATCGAAAATTATGAACTTTATGGTATTTTTAAATAGGTATAAAAATAGTTCAACCGCTGAATGGATTCACTTTGCCAAATTTATTATATTAAAACAAACAAACCTACCTCAGCTGTCATTTGCGCATGCCAATTTTTGCGGCAAAATTGAAGCAACGTCGTTTGTTATATTTTCGAAGTTTGTGTGTTGTGTATTATACATATATTATCCATTTTGTCTGCGAATTACATTAATAAGTTGATCTAATTTTGTTCATAACAAATCATTTATTCACATTGCGAATTCCTTTTACCGTATCACAGCAAGGAATATCAAAATGGCGCAAAAGAAGTCAAAGGAAATGACGCAAATTCAATGTTTACAAAATTTAGTTCTCGACGCAGTCGATGTCGTAGAATTTAAATTAAGTAAGTTTATTGCCGCATTTTAAAACTATTGATTAAACTAACACAATTTAAATACTTCCAGTTCGTTCGAAGGACGATGTCACCGATGATTCTATCAAGTTCTCGCCACTAATGGCCCATCAAATATTCGGCGAAAGTGAGAGCATCTTTGGATATGTCGATCTTAAGGTTCGAATCATGTATACTGCTGGGCCACTCCAAACATACATTGGTGTGGAATATAAAGACCGAGCAGAGGATATATCTAGCGGCGACATAAAAGCCGATGACGTTGTTGGTACAATTGCATCAAAGTTGCCTGATGGCTGCTATTTCGTTAATTTGGATGAGTTTCTGAAAACCTTGGACAAGGCTGAGAAGTTTAAGCCTTTCGGTGAAAAGTTAAGTGAATTCGTAGCCGTAGATAGTGAGGGCAATGACCGATTCTTTGAGTTCTATCACTGTGACTGCAAATCGTCGGCATTTTTGAAATTTTTCGTGAGGTTAGAAACGTTTGTGTTGTGGTTCGTTGACGCTGCATCCTACATTGATGTAGATGATCCACAATGGAGCTACTTCATATGGTAAGTGAAGCATTGAGTTGCATCTCAGATGTTGTTTTTCAATGTTCCTCCCTCTGCAGCTATGAAAAATACAAGAACCATGATGGTGCTTATCAGTACGCTACCACCGGTTACACCACAGTGTACGAATATTACGCTTATCCTCAGCACATTCGTCCGCGAATTAGTCAAATGCTGGTTTTGCCTCCTTTCCAAAAGCTACAAATCGGTACAAAGTTTATTGAAATAATCTACAATCACTACCAGGGACAAAAGAATGTGATTGACATAACTGTGGAAGATCCGTCGGAAGACTTTCAAAGACTGCGAAATTTCGTTGACTCTCGACTGTGCTTGGAGTTGAATAGTTTCAGAAAGGTCGCCATCGTGGATGGTTTCTCCAAGGAAATGATCAAGGAAGCTCGCGAAAAGTTGAAGGTAAAGCTGGTACATATTCCATTTATGTTTTCATACTAACGCTTGATTATTGCAGATAAATCCTAAGCAATGCAGAAAAGTTTACGAAATTCTCCGCTTGTATCACACTAATGTGTACAACGATGAGGATTACAAGTCATATCGTTTGGACGTGAAGAAACGCCTGAATGCCGTCTATCATAAGCAGATGAGTGACATTAAGAAAATGGAACAGGCCAATGTAGACACACAGTGGATGAAAGCTACGCTCCCCTCAATGGAGGAGCGATTGGCTCAGCTGCAGTTGGAGTATGAAAAAGTCGAAACTGATTATAAGCAGATCATAACAAAGTTAAAGGCTTAAAAGCTCAAAATGTATTGTTTATAAATTTTTAAGTTATTTTCTATGTGTACCAAAACCCAAACCCAAGATTATTTGTTGTTGATTCTATTTTGCTTTCCATTTGGAGCTGTTACGTTTTTGTAACGTTGTCGCTGTGTGATTAAAGTAAGTCCGATTCCAGCCGACAGATTAGCAACTCAAGGCACTCGTAAGTTTTGCTTAGTGATCTGTGGTTATCGGAGCTACTTTCCTGCTAGTTTACGCACAGATCGGACCGTCAATTGAAATGAGCTGAAGAAACCCTTTCTTTTTTTACACTTCTTCGAAGTTCAGCAATGCAAACCTAAAAGGATTACGGAGGTCAGCGGACTGTTGTTTTTTGGCCATTGACACGATACTCGCCCAGTTAATGGTGTCCATAGTTTCTTCAATGAAAGCAGATCGGCAAACTTTCAGGATGCTGACTATCAAGGGTATGCTGCTGTTAATTTACGGGCAACGTTTTCATAGCGCAACTGAATATTACTAATGAACATAAAGTCGAAGACCAACTCGAGGAAAGCACCATGCACAATCGCATCTGACCGAGCAGTGAAGACATCTAGGCCTAGTAGACGGGGACGTAAACATGATTCGAATGCGCAACTGGGAGGTAATTAACCAAAGTTCAGCCGAACTTTAGTATGCACCTTGCTTCAAACGATTAGCAACGTCAGTTTCACAGATATATCCCCCAGCCATGTTCAACAACCTGATTCGCTGCAAGCAATACCCTGTTGCACGTAGAATAAATTATACCCCACTATTGACACAGTATGTACATTCCGAAACCAGCTTCAACATTTTTATTCTACCAAACCATAAAAAACAATAACATCTACCCTCTCTACATATACAAATACGATTGATCCCTCGGTTTTGGCACATATTTTGTCGGGCAGTCAATACCTGCTTCGCGCAACAGCTTCAGTATGGGCTCAGTTGATAACGTATCTAAATCCGATTTATCCGTGTAAGCAATATATGAATTTACGGGCAAATTTTTAATTTCTCTATATGAACATACTAGAAAATTTGCATTTCAATCAAATGAATTATTCAAACAATAAAGTGTGCAAACTTACTTCCTGCTGCAGCGCCGGCAATGAAATTGGGTGCTTCCAATTCAGTCACGCTCTTTACTCCAGAGTTAACCCCACGGAGGAATGTAATTTCATCTTTGACTGCTGCCATATTTTCACTCTTATATTCAACTTTTGGTTGGACAGTTATAGTGATTACATTTTTCGCAACTTCAGCATATGGCAGTAACAATGTCGCCACTTCTCCACTGTTTGATAGATTTTCTTCAAGCAACCCAATAACGCGATTCCTTTCGTTGACTTTGTGTATGGAAATGTTCTTGTCCTTGATACTGCAAAGCTCAGAGGTATTAGGCAAAAGAGTTTCTTTACCAAAATCACCGACATTAAGGCCTTCTATTAACAGTAAAAGGTCAATCGATTCTGGGATTCGATCTGGACTTATTGGTTTGTCCCATTCTAAGCTAAAAGAGAAACCACTTGTTAGAGAGATATGGTGAACCCATAGATTGAAAAAATCACCTTTGTCCAGTGGACTCTGCTTCGTCATCATAATCATCCCAAAAGGCTCTTGAAGATGGTTCATTAACTTCTCCAAAACATGTTAAAAGACGAGCCATCGTAGTTCAGTTCGTGTTCGTGAAATAAAATTATTTTGATTTTCTATGACTACGCAAAGAAGCCGACAGAAATGTCACAGTCATCGTATGCGTTCAGGGGCCGAATTTAATTCAGTTAAGGCCAAGGCTACACTATAAGTATTAGACAACTGTTATCGATTTATGAAAAAAATGACTTTGTTGGGTCTTACACATTACACATGTCTGTTTTTTTGAACACCTATCTTTCGTCCACGATATCGTCTCTATGACGGATTGCCGAAAAGGAAAGCTGCCAACGCATGAAACATCAGTCATCTTCAAAGTACATAATAGCTGCGTTTCTTTCGTTCCCGTCAGCGTCTCCATCAAGGATTGTCGAAAAAAACGAACACCGAAGATTGAAAAGAAGAGTTGGCAACGCATCAATCTAATAGTAAATCTGACATTTGAAAATTTTGATTTGAAAAAAAAAACATTTATTATTAAAAGATACTTGATAATGGATAATTCTAACGAAGCGCAGGTAAATATTTTAATTTAAATTAAAAATTATCGTCAACTAAATAACATAATTTATTGTTTCAGGTATTATGTTCATTGCTAGACGCTCCATCGAATGAGGAATTGAATGGTGATGACGACGAAAAAGAAGAGCTAGACGCTAGAGCAACTCATATCTTTAGGATGGCAGGATTGTTTAAGTTCTAGTTTCAGTTCCAGTTCCAATGAATCTGAAAATGGATAAATTATATTTATTTTGTAACTCTACTATTTGACAGCATGTGAAATGTCATTAATGACATTTCCATGTAATTAATCGATAACATACAAAAATTTGTGTTGTCTACACATTTCTCTATCGCCGCGAAGCTGTTAACCCCGATAATTATCCCGGATAAGTCTTTGTTGTATTTAACATGAAATTTGTTTACGTTGCCTATCCTATAGCCGTGACGGGGACGAAAGAAACGCAGCTAATGTACTCAATTATTTGGTTATTAATATGTTTGGTTAGGAATTGGTAAGCACGACCAACCTGCCCACTTGCAACGCTTGAGCACTCTCAAAATGTTTGCATTTTACTTCATAAACATAATGTGGGCAGCGGTAGTAGTGGTATCGAAACGTGCAACTCTTCCATTCCACACTCCTACGATGGTGGAGTAGCTCAGTTATATACCTACCTAATAATTTTATAGTTAGAGTAAGTAAGATAGTTGTCTTGGTTATCGTTATATTATTGCATTTGGAAGTCACATGCCTGCCTAGCTCAACGGTTTGCTGTTTGTGTGTGTAATAAATGACAGCTGTCAGTTTACCGATTGCCGTACGCTGTTTTGTTTTCCGCATTTTAATAGTGAATTTTACAGAAAGTTTGTATAGATTAAAAATAAATTGATTATAAAAATGGCAGCAGACAACTCGGACAGTGGTAGACTACACAACCTGACTAAAATAAAGATATAAATAACTCATTGTTGAATTTCAGGTTCTGAATCTGAATCAAGTCGTAGCAGGACCCCTTCTCCAAGAACAGTACGTACACCAGGACGTCCGGCAGATGAACCAAGGTTCGTATTTATCACGTTTAATCCTAAGTTGAGTTTGCTTTAAATTTTGTGTCTCTCAGGTCTCCGGAAAGTCCAAAATCTGGAAGTGGTAGTGAACGTTCTCGATCAGGTACCCCGCAAAGCAATAAATCTCGATCTGGCTCACCAAATAGTCGTCGATCGGGATCTAATGAGAGTCATCGTTCGAACAGCTCTAATGGCTCTGGAAGTCGTGCTGCTTCGCCACATACTCCACAATCTGTTGGTAATCGAAGCCGCCGATCTCCTAGTCAACGTAGTAGACGTTCGGTTAATCCCAATGTCGATGAAGAAAGTCGTTCCCAATCGCCGAATTTGGAAATCGATGATAGACCCAGGTCGACTTCAAGGTCGCGCTCACGGTCGCATAGTGCAAGCCATACCCCGGAAATAAGGAAATCTCATTCGAAATCGCCTTCAGGGTCACCAAAATCGCGTTCGAGATCGAAAACTCCTGCCAAAAAGAAATCCTTGTCTCGTAGTCGATCTGCATCGAAATCACGCTCGAAATCGCGCTCAAAGTCTGGTTCACCCCAGTCAAAAGGAAGTGGAAGTGGCTCTGAGTCTGGCAGCGATATTGGTGAGAGAGAAAACAAAAAGAAGCGCAAAGCTGTTTCAAGTGGCTCTGAAGAGGACGGTGGTCAAAAGAAGGAGAACCTCTCTAAGGCTAAGAAGTCGCGGATAATCGATAGCGAGAGTGAGGATGAGGTAACAATTTCTTACACCTTTGTTGCAGTATCTTGGTAGTTAACATAAGCTCAATTTCTTTTCAGGCTCCTAAAGCAACTGCCGGCGATGTTAACGAACTGTTTGGTGATGCCGATGACATTAGTGTTTCCGATGAAGATGAAAAGAAATCTAATGCTGATGACAATGATGCTACTGCTAGGAAAAGTCGTTCCCACTCCAAGTCGCAATCAAGGTCTAGATCAAGCTCTCGACATTCAGTAGCGAGGTCTCGTTCACGTTCCAGATCCCGTTCTCGTGATGCACGCAGTAGATCAAGAGAAGCCGAAAAGGAACCCGAACCAGAACCAATACCAGAGACTCGCATTGATGTGCAAATTCCAAGGATTGTCACAGACCTGGGCAAAGAAATCCATTTCATTAAGTTGCCGAATTTCTTGTCTGTTGATACGCGTCCCTTTGACCCGGAGACATATGAAGATGAAATCGACGAAGAAGAGACTATGGATGAGGAGGGTCGTCAACGTATTAAACTGAAGGTCAGTAACACCATCCGTTGGCGTGAGTACATGGACAATCATGGCGACATGAAAAGAGAGTCCAATGCACGATTCGTTCGTTGGTCAGATGGTAGCATGACGCTGCATCTTGGAAATGAAACCTTTGACGCATACAAACAGCCTTTGCATGGTGATCACAACCACATGTTCATTCGCCAGGGTACCGGTCTGCAGGGTCAAGCTGTGTTCCGTACGAAATTGACATTTAGGCCGCACTCCACTGAATCATTTACCCACAAGAAAATGACAATGTCCTTGGCAGATCGTTCCACCAAAACGAGTGGTATTAAAATCCTCACACAAGTCGGCATGGATCCGACTACAGATCGTTTGTATAACCTGAAGAAGGAAGAGGAGAAACTACGACAAGCGATGCGCAATCAAAACAAACCCAAGCCGAAAAAGAGTGGTCGTGCAGGTGCAGGTGGGCACGACTCACACGGAGGGCCAAACACGTCCTACCATCAAGACGAGGGAAGTGATGACGAGAACGCCATCTCACTGAGTGCGATTAAGAACAAGTACAAGAAGGGTGCAGCACCAGAGGCTAACAAGGGTTCAGCCATTTACTCATCGGACGAAGATGAGGGTTCCGACTTTGAAGGGCGACGTAATAAGAAGATTGACAAAACCAAGGTGTCAAAGGCACTCCGGGACTCAGAGTCTGAGTCTGAACATTCTGAAGCGGCCGAAGGCGGTAGCAGTAAGAAGAGAGCCGGAAGCAATGACGAGGAGCCGGACAATGACGGCAGTCACCACACTGGAAGTGGTGCTAGTGACGATAGTGACGAGTAGTTTGCATCTGTACTCTAATAGTAAGCATTTTTCATCTGTTGAACTTAACGAAAATCTATATAATAAAAGAAGTTACCGTCAACTCTGTAAACCAATTAAAGGCAGGAGTTGATTGGTCAGGAGATCATGTGTTTGGACAATCATTCACTGTCCACGTAAAGATTCTTCAAGATCTACGAAATGAGCTTTTTACATTTTTTTTTTTATAAACACGCGCTAAAGAGGTTATGACTACTCTTATGGTGTAGTTTGAAGTACACAGCGCGGGCGTTAGGGAAATTGGGATAGAGAAGATAGGAGATTCCGATGCACATTAGTTTTAAATGTCTGCAAATTGAACCGAGGGGGAAAGACAGAGCCGGGCAAGGCGTTCCACATTCGCGTGGTACGGGTTATGAAGGAATCTCTATATTTCATAGTACGACCGAAAATAGGCTTAAGGGTAAACTGATGGGCATTCCTGGCTTGGCGAGTATTGCGGTTGAATTGTTGAAGGGGTGGAATGCAGCTGGCGATTTCACTTGAGCACTGTTTGTAGAAATAGCGATAAAACAATGAAAGACATGTTACATTTCTGCGATGTTCGAGCGAATTTATAGCATTCGCTATATTTGTGTCTCCAATGAGTTTTAAAGCACGATTCTGTATCCTATCCAGCAGGTGCAATGAGGTTTTGGGCGCACCAGACCAGATATGAGAGTTATACTCAAGTTTGGGGCGAATGAACGCCTTGTACATGGCAGCCAGATCGAAAGGGGTAAAATATTTCTTGCACCGTTTGAGGAAACCTAGACATTTCGCAGCGTTCTTGGCGACTTCGTGTATGTGGTCATTCCAACGAAGTTTGTCATGGACACACATACCGAGAATGGAAAGTCTTTCGGTTTCGGCGATGCAAGTGCCATTCATGGATAATGGCTGAGGATTCTGGTTTCGCTTTAATGACAGCAGACAGCATTGTGTTTTGGAAGCATTAAATTCCACTCTATTGGCTGAACCCAATTTTATAATGCTGTCGAGATCGGAATTTAATGAGCTTAACATACGTTGCCGTTCCAGTTCTACGGCCGAAGAGCAGGGACGTGAGTCTTGGAATGAATATGAGAAGCTGAGGGTGCTGTCATCGGCGAAGGAGTGAATTGGATTAGAAGTTACAGACAGGAGATCATTTATGAAAATGAGAAAGAGAGTCGGAGACAAAACGGAGCCTTGGGGAACACCAGCATTTATATGGTGAATTTCAGACTTGAAACCGTCCAAGACAACGGCCAGAGAGGTAGTTTCTAATCCATTGAAGAAGAGACGCATCGATCCCATATGCACGCATTTTCGACAAAAGAGCTTGGTGCCAAACCCTGTCAAATGCCTTTGAAATATCAAGCGCAACAATCTTCGTTTCACCAGAGTGATGTAGCGATTGGTTCCACTTTTCGGTGAGACAAGCCATCAAATCACCAGTGGATCTGTTGCCACGAAAACCGTACTGCCGGTCATTAATGAGTTTTCGTGATTCAAGATATTTCATGAGCTGACGATTTATCAGCGTTTCCATGACCTTAGAAAGAATGGATGTAAGTGCTATGGGTCGGTAGTTGGTGGGAGAAGAAGATTCGCCTTTTTTGGGGACGGGCTGGACAAATGCTGTTTTCCACCTTCTCGGAAAGAGTCCAGAAGAATAGGACAGATGGAAAAGCTTACGCAGTGGTTTTGCCAGCGTGGAAGAACACCTCTTCAGAACGATTGGGGAAATACAATCTGGACCAGCGGATTTATTTATGTTGAGGTCATGAAGTACTCTTGCCACTGTACGAGTGCGAAAATGGATTTGTCCCATGGTGTGTTCGACATAAATATAAGTTCGTCCTCAGCGTTGTGATGATGGTGGCCGTTTTCATTTCATATCATGGAGTAACCTTATGACATGTTAGGTTAGGTAAATAAGTAGATCCAGTGTGATGCCGCTGGCGTTTTTAGTTTAAAACCAATCAAGTCAAGTCAAAAATTTGCTGTCGAAAATTGTACACATTTGTAGCTTTTGCCAGCAAAGATTTTGTGGCCTTAAGGTCCCAAAAACAAAACGAGTCTCGTCAACAGAATTTATTGGCACAGTGTCTTAGTTTGTCACACTTGAATGGCAGTCCTCCAATTAACTTGATCCTTAGCTCAGAATACAAGGCAAGTCTGCAATTATATTTCCATATTTACATTGAGAAAGTTCAGCAACATGTTCTTGTCATCTTTTTGTGTAAACACAACTCGCACCCTGCCGTAGTTATATAGTGCCCAATGCTTAAACTGATTTCCTTGAATCCAAAAGAAAGCAAACAAAAAGTCCCCGCTATGAGAGGCGTACTTCAGCTTTCCCTTTAATCGGCTAGCACGCCCACTGATAAACGACAGCCACCCTCCGCAGTAAACTGTCTGACTAAGGTTGACAATTGTCGCGGTCGACAATCAAATCGACACCACCCTGCTGATTGGCACAGAAAGAAAAAAAAAGAAACCAATAGAAGTGGTCATTTGTCATAATCGTTGTGAATATAACAAATTCCTTAACCATCACCTTTGCGTTAAGTTCCTAAGCTTCGGTATTCCGAGTTTTTGCTCAGGAGTCGTAGAAGTGGTATACGACAATGGAGTGACACCTCTCGAACTGCGGAGTGCGGACTCTGCGTTGATTTATTTATTTAAACGATACATTGTCGTCACTGATTGACAGTTGTTAAGTACCCGGTGTCCTTTTACCAGCAGGTCTTGTTGTTCATATAAAAAGAAGTCGGACAATGTCAGCGCTCACTTAGTAGTTAACGCTTAGAGGCGCTTGTTCTCGGCATGACTCCGCTGCTGACAGTGCTGCATGAATGTGGCGAAGACTATTCAGTGCAACCGTGCCAGGTGTGTGGTGATCGAAGTTCTGGGAAACACTACGGCGTTAACTGTTGTGATGGGTGTTCCTGTTTCTTCAAACGAAGTGTTCGCAAAGGATCCCTGTATTCATGTATTGCGGGTAAAGGCAACTGCATTGTGGATCGAGCGCGAAGGAATTGGTGTCCATTCTGCCGCCTTCAGCAATGCCTGGCTGTGGGAATGAATGTCACTGCGGTGCAAGAGGAGCGAGGACCTAGAAACAGTAGGAAACAAGGATTGGCTTTTCGCAGAAGTGCTGGAGTTCCGCGAACGCTAACTGCGGCCATCTGCAAAAGTGGAATACTGCCCAGCAATAGTGTTCCCTACCAAATTTTGGCTCAGATTCTTGTCACCTGTGTCAAGCAAGCGAGGACCAATGAACACTTCCGTATGCTGGAAGTAAGGCAGCAGGACGTAATCCTGGCGAATGTGTGGAGTGAGTGTTTCATTTTGAGTGGGTCCCATTGGTCAGTGAATATCAGTGGTATAATCGAATCGTGTGGTGATAATCACCTAAAACGGGTGCTGAACGACGCGCGGGAGCTGCAAGCCGACGTTATGGAATTGAATTTTCTACAAACGCTGATCCTTTGCAGGAAAGGTAATGTGCATTTGGTTAATAAAAAATATGATAAGCATTTCTAACATTTTAGAACTTGCGTCGAATGAGGAGAATGCCATATTGTTGGAGTCATATGCGAACGCTGCCTTAGTGTCACTTGCTCGGTACTGCATGCATCAATCGAATTGGTTTAGATTCGGATCGCTATTGTTGGGATTGCGAAATCTCTCACTGCGAAAGTATGAGAGCTTTCTTTCCGGAATGTTTAAAAGTGTAGTGAATGATATTTTAAGAAATGTGTAATATTAGCTACAACTAAAATCATGGTGTTGTCAGAAAACAAATGCATAAAAAACCGTTAAACCCAATTGAATCTATTGACAAGTTGAGGTCCGACCACACTATTTAAAAAAATTAATTAGAAATGGTCAAACAGTTCAAAACGGAAAATATACTGGATCCTGTGTAGTTTTACCTTAGTTTTAAATAAAAATAAAATAATGATTGAATCAATTTCAATCAAATTCAAAGCTCCACCTGCACCCTTCTCATCGCGTATGGATTTGACATGGATTTTTCACTTTCAAATGGGGTTTTCACAAAAATGTCATTCAAGTTATTAAAATAAAAGTCTTTCACTAAATACAGTTTTCTTTTATTGGTATTGCTTATACAATAGTTAAATAATATGGACATAACTACAAATACAGTTGTTTTTGTAGTAACATATATAACAAATAAAATTGAACTATTTAAAAGTATTTGACAATTTAACAACGTACACGAAGTACATAGAGAAATAAATTTCCTAACTCATTTTAAAAGTATAAATTTTAAACAGGTTGATATATAATTTTAGTATTTCTTACATTTTTGTAACTTAATGCTACTTGCTCACTTTCATAGTTTTGCCGCTAAGAATGTGTTAAATTGTTTTTAGTTCACATAAACATGCACAATATACAAGTAGCTTACTTGTTACAAAACGGGAGAAAAGTGTATAACAATATAGAAATCTATTATTATATACAGACTTAAAGTGTCGACACTAGATTAGGTAACATTTGCATATAATTATGAAGTAGGTACAACTACTTCCGATTTCCTTATTTAATAATCTTGTAATTTTTTTTTTTTAATAAAAACACAAATAACATAATTAGTTCTTTAACAGATGTTTGTTTTATTTATCTATAGTATGAGGTTACAACATTTCTAAATTTTATTATTTGAAGTTAGTCTGGTTTAGTTTTCCTCTTTGAATAGAAAAAAAGAGAGGTAGCTAAACATTTTGTTTAAGCCTTTCTTTTATAATCTACTATTGATACACATAAAATTAGTTCAACATTTTATAATAAAATATGTTCTATGCATATGAAAATAGGTTAAATAAATTTGTAAAGTAAATAAATTAGTTTGTCACATATTCTTCATCAACGATTGTCATTTTTAGTACATACAATTTTAAATACATAATTCTAAATCGGAATCGGAACATGGATTTGTACGACACAGCTTTAATTCAATCATAGTGATTAGAAAATAACTCCACTGCGAATAACAATTTCCTTAAGCTACAATTTCCAGCTACAGTAGTTTTGACAATCCTTTGTACCTACATTTTAGCATTTTTTAATGCAAGATTAAACTTCTCTTTTTTTAAGCTGCCACATAATAATGTGTCAAAAATTTAGACGAAGAAGTCCGTTCCCTTATGGTAATAAGTCTGTTCCTTTACTTTTAAATCTTGTGAGAATTTTTACAAACTCTTACGAATTTTTACTTAATGCTTAACTTAACTCACCAAATTCGTAAAAGATAGCGTCATCGAGAGAGCAAGATATTACCCCTCCGCTCTTTTGTGTTGGTATAGCACTAAAATGGATGTAAGAAGGAAAAGAAGCGAACTTTTGTAATTTTTGCAATAGAAGCAATTAAACCTTTAGTCTTAAATATAAATTTGTACTTTGTTCTATTGATATTTGGAAATTCCCGCCTGGGAAAACTTCACAAGCGTTCCTTTTCATTTGATTATTTTTCATTTCCGTGAGCGAATTTTCTCGCAATTTGCGAAGTGTGAGAATGTGACATATTAGGTCTGTTCCTTTACTTTTAAATCTTACGAATTTTTACGAATTCTTACGAATTTTTACTCAATGCCGTTCCTTAACTCGAAAAATTCGTAAAAGAGAGCGTCGTCGAGAGAGCAAGATATTACCCCTCCACTGAGAATCTTACGAATTTTTACTCAACAAATTTCTTGGTGTAAGAAATTTGAAGGGCTGTCAGTCACCAAACAATTAACAGCTGATTTGAAATTTCTTGTCATATTTGACATTCGATTGAATTTGTTTTGATTTCTTGCGTTCTATTAAAAGGGTATCAACAGGCGGCAAAATAAATATTGAATGTTCTCCCCGAACATTCCATCGTATTGCAAATATTATTTACCACTGCAATTTATGGAATTATTTATCTGTCATATCTGTCATTTTTCATAGTTTACTACATAAGCGTTCCCTAACTTTTTCGTAAGTGTCTCTCTCTGTGAGAGAATTTATCCCCACCACTGCCATTTTAATTGTCTTTTCCATTCTTACTACAAAAGTAAGGGAACAGACCTATTACCCCTCCACTGAGAATCTTACGAATTTTTACTCAACAAATTTCTTGGTGTAAGAAATTTGAAGGGCTGTCAGTCACCAAACAATTAACAGCTGAATTTTAATTTCTTGTCATATTTGAATTTGCAAAATAAATATTGAATGTTCTCCCCGAACATTCCATCGTATTGAAAATGGTAAGTACCTAGACATTAGAGAATATGAAATAAAAATTATTTCGAGCTTTACTTTAAGATCCACAATACAGATTTCAAATAACACAGGAGGTTATGCAGAGTCAGGGAGAAGATTTTGAGGAAATCTTGGTCTCACAGTCGCAGTCGTCGGAAAACGAGAATCAAAGAAGTTCTATTAATTCCGAGTCACTTTCATCACTAGATGAAAAAACTAATATTGGTAATAAATTAGATAATTCTTCTCGTTTATCAGACATTTTTGACTTTTCTTTACCACTGCAATTTATGGAATTATTTATCTGTCATATCTGCCATTTTTCATAGTGTTCCATAACTTTTTCTTAAGTGTCTCTCTCTGTGAGAGAATTTATCCCCACCACTGCCATTTTAATTGTCTTTTCCATTCTTACTACAAAAGTAAGGGAACAGACCTATTGCTGATATTAAGGACAGTAACAGTAACACCCGGACTTGAACACCCTGAGGTTAACCCAGACAACGATGCATACTACGAGTATGAATCCGAGTAGACAGTTACAATTTATGTAAAATAGATATAAAAAAACAAAACATTGTATACCGTTGGGCCCCTGTTGTTGAGCCAACGCATTTAAATATTTAATATTCACCACCATATTTTGCTACCTAGAATTAAGTCAAATTGTATATAAAGAAAGTTTAATAAAAGTAAATGCTTAAATCCATCTCATAATAATATTGCTGATATTGAACCAGAAAGTCGGGAAACAGACCTAATTTTTAACCAGAAGTGGACAGACCTAAGGGACGTTCTTGTAAAACATCAACTAGATTTGTCTGGCTCTGACTAGGTGCACGAACTGGTTGACTAGTCAACAACAATTGCTTCTGTATTCGTTCAGTTTATTTTGAATTTTGACAGTTCGAAATGTCAACTGAGCGTGCAGCAGGATTTTCTTGACTAGAATTGTTGGCTACCTCTCTGTACATATCAACTGAAAACAAAAACTATTTACGCGAGCAAAATAATTGCAATAAAAACTGAAATGCATCAAGTCAGTCAGCTGTCAGGTTTACTAAACTAGAAATCCGAAAGTCGCCAATTAGTACGTAGAGGGGATTGACATAAAAGCTTCAAAAAAAAAAAAATGCTTCCAATTATTTGTGATAAAGCGACGTAAATTGTTATTTTGGTATATGCGGTTTTGTTTTGGTTAAACGTTCTTCTAGTAATCGGACGCTGAAAGCATTTCACTGACAGTATCATAAACACATTTCACATTTTACCAAAAAAGTATCAGCTTAAACAATTCCACTTCAAAATTTGAGTAGCTCCTAAGCCGATCCTACTTGGGATAAGCACCTCTCGTGTGATGTTTAAATCGAGAATGTGTCAAGTGGTTGCTATAAAAGGTCTATTCGCGTACTTTCCCGAGCCAACCATTAACAATCTGTCAAACATAAACAATTGAGCGATACTGTCTCAGACCTTAGAAAATACGCCAAAGTACTTGGATAGACTTCGAGCTACTTTGAGCCACTTTCATCTTTAACATCTAATCCTCTTTACAATAGAATTTTAAGACAGATTTTGAGTTTGTATCTTGTCAACTTTTTGCATTTGACATATTTATCTGTACTTGCCAGTTGAAATTCTCTGAGCTGTTTCGAGCCAAGAGAGTAACTGCTCGCTACTCGTTATTTTTATAAGTTTCTCTTTTTCTGTCATTTGTGATGAGAACGTTTCTAGATTTTGTGCGATTGCGATGGATTTATATCGATTGCGTTCGATTTAAACCGCGTATGCGAACAAACCTAACAAGAAATCAGGGATATTGAGAGCTTTTAACAAATTTATAGGGCGAGCCTTCCTAACAAAAGGTTTCTAACTTTGAGAAAAAGAAAAATAAAACTCAAAAGTATGTATTTAAATGACAACATTTTAAACAATCCTATCAGCATCACCCGTCCGCCATTTCAGAGTACAACTTCTACCATAAGGAGACTCTTTACAAATAACATTGTAAGTTCATTCCATTCGCTTTAAAAAATGTCATGCCCTCTAGGCAAGTACCCACTTAACTCAAGGGTCAGATTGTACAAGTTCAAATCATCCTTGATTAGTTAATTTTTGTTTGCTACATCCTACAGGTATCTACCTACACAGTACACAACAACGCACAACATATATAACGGGACTTGTGTTTGTAGATAGGAGAGTCACCCTCTTTTTGTCCTCAAGGGTGTGGATTGTGGAATTTCGCAAATTTGGGCTTAACAAAGACCTATAGGCATTATCTAGATATACATGAATTGCAAATGGATTTCCAGAGAGCTTACTATCTCACTTTGGAAACTACTACATAAAGCTTACTTTAACAATCACATTGCCTAAAATTTGTACCTTCACCTGTGCGATAGTTGTTTGGCCATTATATGTCCTAGTGGCCGCTAGAGGTTAACAAACAATATTCAATACACCTACTTAAGATTAGTTAATAACTTAAAGTTTAAAATTCGAAATAAGAAAGAAGAACAAATAAATGAGAGCAGACCTCCATTTAAATTGTCTCCTATCTGGTCATCAGGGTTTCCACAGTCAGCGTCACTTCCTGTTGCTTTCTGATATTGTTTTCGACAACACGACTCGGTATCGTTGACAGTCTACTCTCTTCTATCAGTGGAGGGCTTCGATTAATGTTGCTGTCCAAGCTGCTGTGGTGCTGCGACGAAGCAGGGGACAGTGGAATCTCTTCGATCTTTTCAAGGTCCTGCGCTATTGATGTTGAGTTCTGTTTGTGTACCCGTGGCAGCGAACACTTTGGACTGCAGCGATTCTCTTGCAGTGTTGGAATGTCCAACATTGTTGGCAACTTCACCGCCGACGATGATGCTGTTGATGTCACTGGCAATTGTACATTCTGCGTTCCGTCGTCACGGTCTAAGCTGAATTGACGTCGCAAAAGACGACTTGACCCAGGCTTGCTGTCAAATTTCGTACAACTGTACAAATATTTGCCATCGTAGAACTGCGTTAGATTGCTCTCACTTGGGCTCAGACATTTGTAGTGGTTGTATGGTGAACTGAGGTCGATCATCTCTTCGATTTTCTTGTATAAACGTGACGATGAACCGCCCGTCGATCCGGGAAGTCTATTGAAGTTTTGTGGATTCAGCAATTGCTCTGGTGTGAGATCGTTGATCTTGCGCGATGTCGCACTCGGGCTTGGCGTCTTAGATGGGAATTCAGGCATAAGGGTCATATTTGGACTTATCGTGTTGGTCGAGTTTGAGTCCATAGAATATGAGTTTGCCATAATCGCGCTGGAGTCCGTATTCGTGGGCGGAGTGATTTCCACCTTTACGTCGACAGCTTCACCGGCCAGCGAAGAGGATTGGCTAGAGGAGGGATTTGTACTGTTGCGAGATTTGCTGGTTTGGCTTTTGAGTGTTATCGAATTTCGTATAAGCGATTCATCAAGGCTGTAATGAAAAATTTATTAATTTGTAAGGGCATTGCGAGAGAGAGGGAGAAAGATTTATCCTACCCATGTGACTCCCTGGTTAGCATTTAAATAAAGGCAAAAGAAATGTTTGAAGGACTTCTGTTACATGTTTATTTGTATACACAACTCACCCGATAGGCGGCGGGACAGGAAGTGGCTTATCGAATCCTTTTTTGCCCAACAACCAAGACGTATTCATCAGCCCTTTGCCTTTGATTTCGATGAAGCCTCGCGGCTCTATAGAATAGTTGTTTGTCGCCTCGAGACGGTCTCGAGTCTCCTGGGACATGTGTATTCGCCATGACGATCCTTTAAATAAACAATGTGGATTATAAGTCACTTTTGAGAATGTCCGGTCTCACCTGTTGATTCCATTCGCGATGCTGTATTCACTGTATCCCCGAACAGGCAATATCTCGGCATAGTGAGACCTACAACTCCGGCACAGCACGGACCGGTATGTAAACCGATTCGCAACTGCAATGGAACGCCTGGTAAGTGTTTGACATTGAATCGACCACTTTGATGCAGGAGGTCCAATGCCATTGTGGCAATCTGTTCGGCATGATCTGGTATTCGAACGGGTAGTCCACTGACCACCATATATGCGTCACCAATTGTTTCCACCTGGAAGAGATTGTGTATAAATATGGATCGGAAATTTCTGTTGGTTTGGCGTGAACCTTATAAACGTTGTAGGCATTGATTGTGGCATCGAATATTGTATAGAGATCGTTTAGCAAGTCAACCACTTGCACTGGACTGCAGTGGGCGGCAATCGTTGTAAAACCAACGATGTCACTAAAATATATCGTCACATCAGAGAACTCCTCGGGGTCCACTGCAAGGCCCATTTTCAGTTTCTCAGCGACAGAGCTGTTGGCAAAAAAAAAAAAACAGTTTAATTTCTAAATCTATCTTGTAATTGAATTAAGAGATGATTTAAATGTTCAGTACAGTAAAAAAAGGAATTAATGTCAAAGTTAAAACTTTACAAAGTTTTTGCCATCTTAAAACCAAAAGTTCTTTTAAAATACGAAACAATCAAGAAATAAATAAATAAGGTGTAGTTTTATGAATATTTTTAGAGGCTTAAACATTTGTTGTTGAAACTGCGACATCAAGTCAGCGAGTATTCTTATAAAGTTGATAATGCTACTAGAAAAGGATGTCAAAATTTCTTTGAGACCCAAATGAACGAGGAGTCGCATACCTAGTACGATTTTGTGCCTAAAAATCGCGGTGTTTTTTGTGGTTTACCATTCTTAACAAGTTTACATTATAATTGATATGATCGTTATTATTATTAATATCGAAAGTATGTTCTTTGGAGAGTTTCCGAGATTCAAGCGTCAACGGAACAAACACCTTCTTAGGCCCTAGTTATAGCCATACGTAAATCCTAATGGTTGAACTCAATCTTGATCTTAAAATGTTGCTAATGAATTATAAAGCTAGTTTATTAAACAAAAATAATCAAATAATCTTAAAATTTTCTTAAAAAAATAATTTTTTCATTTTTCCGTACGAAAAACTTTTTCGATCTACTTCTCAGTCAATTCCACAACAAAAAACCAAATCATTCCACTGAAATATTTTATTTCTTTACTGTTACATCTATCAGGATTTTTTTTCTGATGGAATCCAATCAGTGGTGGTTGATTTGTTGTATTCGTTTTCATAGGGAAACATTTTTCTGACAGAATTTTCGCTATGACCGCCTAAACGAAAAAAAATCATTTTCTTACTGTTCCCACTTTTTATGTTGCATTTTACGTATGGCTATAACTAGGGCCTTAACTGATAGTAGCAGTTTCAAAAAATAGAAAGTTCTTATTTTTCACATTTTCTATGAATGATCTAAGAACTAGAAACAAAAGGTGACAAATTATTAAATTATTTCTTATTTAATTTAAACAATCTCTTTTGTTATCTTTCAACTTGAATTTTAAATTTTAATCTCTTCCTGCAAGAAGAAACCATCTGGTTATCTTACTACCCATTTTCTTATATCAAGAGCTTTGAGCTATGATCAGATCAGATTTTTTCTTACTCTCAGAAACGGCTTATTAAGAAAGTATTGTGACCCCAAGAGCTATTTACATTAATAACAACTCCTTTCTGAAATCCCGCAGCATAATTTCTTAATTACAAAATCGATCCCTAAGAACGTTACTCTTACATCAGGAAACTTTTTCTGGAATCTGGTAAATTTTTTCCCCGATCTAAAAAAAGTATTTGTAGTAGGTATACGAAATGTTACTTTAAAAATTCTATATTAAGTTAAATTTAAATTTTTTAATCATGCTTTCTAATATCGATAATATTTGCAACAAGGTTTTCTTGAAATGAGAAGATAAAGGTGGGTTTGATTTTCTGGTGATTTTATTAGAAAACCAAGTTGGAAGTTTTTTTAACCAGTTTCATAAACAAAAAAAAAAACTTATTCTGGGTTAGAATATAATGAAAGAACTGAAATATCGTAAAGTTGAGTTGAAGTGGCTTTTTTATTTTATTCTTTAAATCTAGTATCCTGCTCGCGCTAAATTTTATCTTCCATATCTTTGAAGTCTGAAATACGAACATTTAAATTATGTGACAAAACAAAAATTATTTAATTTAATTAACTGGTTCAGTTTCGTGAAGTATTTATTATGTATGTTATTGTTATGTTTCATACAAAAAGGTGTTTTTTTTTCAAAATGGGGAAAAGCATCAACGAAATACCGGAACGGTTCAAATATGGATAAATGTGGTATCATTGGGGATAGAGAGAAAAAGAGGGGAAAACTTTTAAGTCGTATAAAGTCCGCCCCGGCTCTAGCGCAAGCGGAAGAAAAATGACATTTGTTTGCATTAACGTTTTTTTTACAGTCAAACAAAGAAAATCAATTTTCCAGAATCTGACTCGCCGCTAGACATCAACCATTTAAAGGACAGCGGCCATTTTTGTTGCTTAATTTTCTACGTCACGGTGTTTTCTATTTACAGTTTTACCAACTTTCAAGTGGTGGCGATCAATGCTGACTACGTTACCGAATTTTTTGGCATGTTGGCATTTCAGTGACGTATTGCTCGTTCACAGATGTGATTATTCGTCAGGTTTTGCTTTGAAAGGTATAGAATTAATTTAATTTCTATACCTAGACTAGACTTTGTTTGAGTTCCTTTTTTATCGTCATGTCAGAATTGATTAACTTCTTCATTTCGAGCCTAAATTATAGTCGTTTTTAAACCGCATACTAAATATTTTGTATGTCACAATATGCAAGTTTGTATGAAAAATTTCACAAGTGTTAGGTGGAAAAATATAGCCTGAACACTAAAAATGATTATTAGCAGCGCGGAATGTCTTTCTCCTACTTCCCATAGGTATACGAGGGAGTTAAAAACAACCCTGTAACGATGTTTTGCAGTTGTAGTCAACAGAGTAAAAAATTTGTTTCCCCCATGTTGATGACAGCAACTTTATAAATGTTTGTTCATGACTCATGTTGTCAAAGTTTCAGTGTTTATCTCATTCTTGCTGAAAGTTATTTTTTACTTTTTAAGTCATAAAAGACAACCGAATGAGGTTTTGTTTAGAGGTTGTCAAACTTATCCCTGTGTTTCAAATTGTGATATTCTTGTCACAGTTGCTTATACAGAAAATGTAAACATTAAACGATTTTGTTTTTTGCAAAATAGAACCCACAAATATTTCCCAAGAATTCGCTCTAAACTCTATTGATATTCAAGAAGAGAAATTTCATAAATCAAATAAAAAAAAACTCTCCCTTACCTGGGTAGCATACGATTTAGGAGCTGCTCAGTCTTTTTTCTTTCAATATCCAGTTGCTCTGTACGTTCCCTAATTAATTCCTCCAGATTATTTGAATATTTCTCCAGCATCTGGAACATTGTGTCAACAAAGTTCACCTTCCTGCCATGGTTGAGCATCTTGAAACGCTCGTACACCCTAAGTCATAAATAAAGAAACCAAAATGAGTATTTGCATTCGAATTTATGCGTGATTTAAATATATAATGCTTTTACGAATTGAAATCCGGCCGCATGTCTGGGGTTTCTGCCCAACACTGACGCATGATGTTAATCGCTTCGGGTGGCGCTGCACCCTTCGATACAGATGGTCGGATCAAAGGTGGTGGCTTTTTTATTTTTGCGATAATCTCCTCCGGCGATAGTGATAGCATGCAGTAGGGTTCACCTCGCACAACAACTTCCTGCATAATTATTCCAAAGGAGTACACATCTCCCATTTGGGTTCCGCCGCGATTGTGACCTTTCGAATTGCGCAACAGTTCTGGGGCCGTCCACAGCAGTTCTTTGGGTGATTTGTGCGAGGGCGTTATCCCTTGTGCCTCGTTAAAGGCTGACAGTCCGTAGTCGGTGATTTTTAATACCCAGCGTGCGTCCACAACACAGTTACGTGATGTGAGGTTGCCATGGAAGCGTAGCGGCGATGAATGAAGATATCTCATGCCTCGCACTAAGTCGGTCAGCAGACTGAGTCGGAAGGACCAATCGAGTTTTATTTCGTCCATGATGAGGACATCCTGCAGACTGCCTCGGGAGCAGTAATCGAAAACCATAGCACTGCGATTGGGATCACTTAGCCAACCTGGAAAGGCAAATGGGATGTGCGCTTTAATGCGGTGTCTATAATGGACTTTAGTGGAAAGTGATTCGATTGGTATTCACACGGACTACTACTAATGAAATATGCAGTGGAGGTGTGGAAGCTCTTTAAGTTGATAAATTCAATTCAAAAATAACACCAAACCGTCTGCAAATAAATAAGGAGCACTCTCCCAGAAGGAATGTCCTTCAAACATCTCCGTCTAAAAGTCTCTTACCTATTAACGGATTAACGTTCTCATGCCTGAGTCCATGCTCCATTACCAACAGATCCATGGCCTTCGATTTCAACTCAGTCGAGCCATTCAAAGACATTTCCTTCAGCTGTACCAAATCGCCATTGTACCTCGCCCTCATATCTAGTAGTCCTGGGTTATGTCTTGCCAAACTACCAGATCCAGATGTGTTTTTGCCACCACCTCCGGCTGTGGTGGCGGTGGTATTTCCAGGAGCAGCACCTCCAATACTACTGCCGCCACCACCACCGGTCAACGCTAGACCAAAGTTTTTCAACGAACCAATTGATCCTTTGAGTAAATCTGGTTTATCCACTTCAGGCCCACCAAACTCTTGAAGCTGTTGCAGCCAACAGCAAAGCATTGCCTCAATACCCTCGTCCACCTGTGGGAATAAAAAACATGGAATAAAATTGGTACACAATTTTTTTTTCTGTCCAAATGTGTTAGTTGTTTATTCCCGAGATGGGACTTACAACTTACCCTCCTCGAGTCGACGGGAAATACAAAATCACTTGCCGACAGGACTATTTTGTTTGGCCCCTTTGATAGGCGCTTACGGAGGAAATAATTTCTGCAAATGGAAAAAGGTAGAGAAACATGAAAATCCGAGTAAATAATGTGGGGTGAATAAAGGGATTTGCTGAATGGAAGCATAGGTTAACGAGGTACCACTTAAATTTGCGTTAGGTGCTTGTGTATATGGATGAGTTCGTCGAACAGAGTAATTGGATTTGGAAATAATGTGTGTGAATTTAGATGTTTATTATGACCTGGGATGGACGTAAAGATGAAGCGAAACACAGACATAGGGTTGGATATGGATATAGCAAGGTAGAACAAAGCTCGGTTTCATGGATCAAGATATAGACATTTTTTTCGGGCTATTCGAACCAACGTAGCCGGGATCGCAGATTATGGAAAGCCGCTTGTGGTGAAAGCTAGTTAGGTTCGAAAAAAACTTAAACACATCAACTCAGCCGGCTCCCAAACTTACTAAACTAGATTTTGGAAATTCCCCATTGCCAAATAACAGTCAACAAAAATATCAGTTAACTGTCAAAAAATTAGGCCATCGAAAGTCTCAAGAAGCCCTTAGTCTAATAAGAACACTTAGAGCAAATGGTGATATTTTAGAGCTTAACGTACTTTGACAAGACCGATGACGGGTTTATCTTGGGCTAAAGTTATCATCAAATAATACGAATTAATTTCTTATGACTACGAACCAATGTATAAAAAGACTCATGATAAAATTAGCAAATAGCAAGAACAGTAAGCACGTAAAATAGGGTTGCCATTTGTCTTCTTTTTGGAAGACATGTTCTATTTTTAACCCCGACGCGGATCGTCTTCCAACGTTTTAAGAAATTGTAATCTTTTTTCGCCTACAAGTAGTTTTGAAAATAAAAAAAACATCGAACTCTGAATTAAAGACAAAAACAGACCCAATACATTTCTGATAGAAAACATAAAACAAAACAGATCTTATTTTGACTCCGTTTGCCGTCAACCCTCTAAATTGTTTGAGTTCATGGACCTAGTTTTTGTTTCCATTTTGTCCTCTTTTTTAAGGTCGGTGATGTCCTCCAAAGTCCGGGATTTTAAAACTTCTTGTCCTAGCTAAGCCTAGACTGCCATGGCAACAATAAAGTAAGAAAGCCTTAGTATAGAAAAAAGTGTTTTTTTTTTATAAATTTTGTTTTTATTATTCGTGATTTATTCTAGAAAAATTTTATATTGTTCATTACTATATACTGCCTTCTAGAAACAGGTTTACGTGAATCCGTTGCTTCGGTCTCGTTGACAGATCTGTCAATATTGATGTATTGGACGGATCGAACAGTCCCATAGAATCCGTCACATACGGTGGGCGGTAATGTGCCAGCCGATGACAGTTTCTCTAATGCTGTGCCAACTGTCAACGGGTGCAACGGGCATAAAAGTTGAACGTAAACCTACTTTATCTGCTAAGAGAGGCTTTAAAGTTGAATGCCAATTTTTAAATAGCTTGGACAATAAATCCTCCTCTTCCTATGAAGTTTCAGGCACATTTATCACTGTCAAACAATTTTATTTGATACTTTACAAATATAGCTACCGTGCGCCGCCCCACCGTTCTGAAATTTCTTTTCCTTTTTTTGTAGCTCTAGTGAAGTGGTTTGTCTTATGATCCATAAACTCCTCTTGGGGTATTAATTTTTTTTTTTTTAAATTCCAATTCACGATCGTATTTTTGTCAATGTTCTAAAAAGGCTGATTGTTTGCTACTGAATGCTTCGGCAGATAATTTTGATACCTCTCAAATGTGAAGATGTACCCTAATTTAAAAAAAGATTTTCTTCGTCTGTAACTATTTGTTTTCCATTCCATTCGCCCTATCTGTCAAATTAAAATGGTATTTAAATTATTACCGTTAACTCCTTAACTCGCTCCATTGTTTTACATCTAAGCAAGGACATTTTACTAAAGAGAGTACCTCGATTTTATTTTAAGCTTTTATTACGGCAAACACGAAAACGTAAACATGTCACGTCAATTTATGAATGAATTCATTTTAATCGCTTACATAGCTTCAGCTATATTTAAAATTCAAACGGTATTTAATATTATGCAAGTATATGGGATACCAATAAAACGGCAACAGATGATAGGAAGCTATGTGGGACCACTTCGTATCCTTTTAGTCTCAAATGGATACTGGAAAAAAATCAATACCCTCATTCCCGGTCTTCTCCGTCAACCATATATGTTTTCTTTTTGTACGATGGTTTTCTGCCACAGACACGCAGGGAATGGAATTGATTTTCATTTCCTAATTGAATTATTATGAGTTGAAAAAAAAAAAAACATAGACGAAGACTGTGTGTGTTTGTAGATAAATATTTACACTTTTATCAAATAAAATTTCTCCAGCGGAATTTACCCGTTTAATATTTTTTTTTGCCGTGAATTTTTATAGTGAAATATTGAGATTTATTTTGAAGCTTTTTAGATGGACTTGACTGGCATCAAAACCCAGAATAGCATTGTGCCGAGTCTTAATTTAAGGTTGAAATTATTCATATAATAGAATGTATGGGGAGTGGTGATTTCAAATAAATTATTTACCTAAGAGCAACTTGTAAAGCGCCGGAACAACTCTTTAACTTTTGATGGACAATAATGTCACATGGAGACACAACTGTTATTTAACAAGCGATGTGCGACCAATTGGTCATCCTCATCATATTTTTGCTGAGGTAACCATAAGAAGGCACAGCTGGCCTTTAAGAATATTTTTCACTTACCTACTCGTTTTCCCAATACTAGTATATCAGTGTTTACTTCTTTTACTAGATAGAGGTATTTTTTGCATAACTGAATCACACGCTGTGGAGAATGTTCTCTTCGGTGCTCTACCGCTAAATATTCTACAAGATTAATTAAGTTTAACAAGTAAATAGAAAGTCGTTCATAACGGTTTCAAAAGCCTATTCTTTAACTGTCTTATTTCGGACTTATATAAAACCCACAATTTCCATAATACCAAACACCAATCCAAGTAAAGTTATTCAACGGGAATTTATTTTGCAAACCAATTACCATCTTCAATAATTCATAAATTAGGGGCTACCGCACCAAAAACACGAAACATAATTAAAATTCAACAAAATTGCTCCAATTACTTATTTACAAACCCGAGAGGAATCCCATTGTTCTCTCAAATTCCAATTCAATTATAATTCGACGCAGGACCATATTTAACATATGGTGGGCGTTCATTTTATTCACATCTTACTGTGATGATTGACAGTGGGGGGCGTATACTTAACATTCTTAGCACAAGAAGAACAACAAGCAGAATAACTTTTGTAAATGGAACCTTTGGCGCATAGTACCGTGCTAATAAAAAAAACGACGACAACAATAAGGACGGTGACACGAAAGTTCCCACGTGCTAAACAGAATAATACCAATCCCAACAGGACTACTGAAGAATATTTATCTTCCAATTTGTGCCGTCGTCATCGTTTACCGTCGTCTTCTAATTACATTTGGAATACTTTGAATTCTCAGAGAACAAACAAGGTGAGGATTTATTTATTTTTCTCTTTTTAGAATTTCGCAACGCAATGAAGAAATGTACCCAGGAAAGCAACACCAAAGAGGGATGGTATAATATTCGCACTCGTTGAGTAATCACAAACTATGATTGTCAGTGTAATTGATAGTGATTCTAAAACGAAAGGACTGTGAGAAGCATTGCAATACGGATAGACAAATTGAATTAATCTCTGTAGAAAGTTACTGTTTCTTCAGAAAATTAATTTAACTCCAAGAAAGCTGTAAGCGGACGGTGTTATACAGTGTTGTAGGTGTGGGGATTTATTTTTTCCTAGCGAATGGATCTAAGTTCAGTTGTTATTTTTATGAAGTAAAATCGTATAGACCAATTTCCCTTCTTCCAGTCATATCCAAAGTCTTCGAGATAATATTGCTTAGGCGCCTACAACCGGTTATTGAAGACAATAATCTTATCCCTGACCACCAGTTTGGGTTCAGAACCAAGCATTCGACGATTGACCAAGTACATAGAACTACTGACGAAATCGAGAAAGCATTTAAAAAAAAAAAAAGATTTGCTCAAGCGTATTCCTTGACGTCTCACAAGCCTTTAATAAGGTGTGGCACGACGGCCTAGAATTTAAATTACGACAAGTTCTCCCCGCAAGCCTATATGATATTCTAGAATCATATTGTAATATATTTTGGTCGTTGAATGCAGTCAACAGTTTGACAACCGCAGCTATTTTTACTGCACTTAGAGTGCGGAATGTTTTGCGATCGAGGAAGGGGGGTTGCGTCCTTCTTCCGGTGGGCTACGAAACGATCAGTCGGGTTTTCTCCATAATAGTTATAAAATGAAATAAATGTCACTGAATATCTTAAAACATAATAAATTGGCGACGAGGATATCTGGGCTTAAAAGTTAAAAAGAAGGAATCACGAAATACGTAGCAAAAGAGAAAAATAACGTGAAGATTAAAAAGAGTAACTAAGATTTCTTTTGTCATGCCTGTCAATGAGTTGCGACGAAGAAGAAGTTATCATAAAGACGATATCGCTGAAAATAAGATAAACGTTAAAACAGTACAAAACATGTCACTACTAGGCAATATAAACGAGTTCATCCCAGGAGAGGACTTTGACGCTTACAAAGATCGCGTACAACAATACTTTATTGCCAACAATATTGAAAGTGAACGGCAGACGCCTGTGTTTATCACACTTGTCGGTTCAGAGGTGTACAAAGTGTTAAAATCGTTATCTGCACCCACCTTGCCTAGTAAGAAAAGTTTCACTGAGCTAATTTCTTTATTAGAACAGCATTATGCTCCGAAGCACAATAAGAGAGCGGAGCGGTTTAAGTTCGCAAAAGCAAAACAGGAGGAGGGAGAATCAATCAGCGATTTCATTGTTAAGTTGCGGAATCTTGCGGAGACTTGCAAATTCGGAGATTTCGTTGAAAGTACAGTGACAAACGCAGCTGTGTTACGTGGTCTTGCTCTGGAAGATGCTCTTACAGACAAATTTATTGTTGGTCTTCGCAGTGATCGTATTCAACAAAATATTCTAACGGATGATAGGAGAAAATTTGACAAGTGCTGCGAGATTGCTCTCAATATGGAGATGTGCGAAAAGGATCAGAAAACAATACATCCTGGTGGGAGCTCCATCAATGTAGTTAAGGAAAGAAGCGATAAGAACCGTTTTAGGCAGAAGAAAGGCGAGGGAACGAGGAACACGAACAGCAAAACCTGTAAGCATTGCGGAAAGTTACATCATGAGACGGAGTGCAAAGCAAAAACGTGGATTTGTTTCAAGTGCAACAAAAAAGGGCACACATCAAACGTTTGTTGGTCGAACACAAAGGGCGATGCGGCAGGAAATCGGCGGTACTTAAAAACAGTGCAAATAGTAAACAACATACATGCACGGTGCGGATTAAAGGTGGAGGTTCGCGTGGATGGAAAGGCGTTGTTGATGGAAGTGGACACGGGAGCAGCTATGTCGGTGATCAGTCTTCAGGAATTTAAAGATAAGTTTCCTAATATTAAAATTGTTCAGAGTGATTTAGAATTATGTACAATTTCAGAAGCAAGAGTTAAGGTTACAGGGAAGGCAATCATAGAAGTGGAGTTTCATGGGACATTGGAGAAAGTGGAGATCATGGTGGTGGATAGTTTTCCATTTACACCCCTTTTTGGAAGACCATGGCTAAACGTATTCATTCCAAACTGGAAAGAAAATTTATTGAAAACCAGTGAGTGGATTTTAAATAATAATAGTGCATGTAGTAAAGGTGCATGCAATAATGTAGTATCGCAAACTTGTTCTGAGATTATATCAAAGATTTCGTTAGATTTTCCGCATATTATCTCAAATGATCCAAATTTAGCAATTGTTGGCTATAAAGCTGAAATTAATCTAGTTGAAAATGCAAGCCCTATATTCTGTAAGGCGTATCCGGTACCTTTTAGATTACGCGAGGTAGTGTCGGGGGAAATAGATAGGTTAGTAAGGGATGGTATCCTAGTTTCAGTGAAGCACAGCCGTTGGGCTTCACCCATTGTATGTGTTCCAAAACAAAATGGAGAAGTTCGCTTGTGTATTGATTGTAAGGTTACAGTCAACAAATTTGTTATGACGGAACACTACCCTATACCCAACATAGAGGATATATTTGCATGCTTAGCGAATTGTGGTGTGTTCTGTGTCTTAGATTTGGCCGGAGCATATCAACAGTTGGAGCTAACCCAGGAATCAAGGGAATTGCTTACAATAAATACTAGTAAGGGATTGTTCCAATATACTCGTTTACCCTTCGGAGTATCTAGCGCCCCTTCGATATTCCAATCAGTTATTGACCACGTTCTTCTCGGGTTGGAAGGGGTATTTGGATATCTCGATGATATAATTGTTGGTGGCAGCACAGAGGACCAATGTAAAGCAAAGTTGCTTGAGGTATGTGCAAGGTTAAATGAGCACAAAATAAAAATTAACTTGTCGAAATGCAAATTTTTGCAGAAGTCTGTAGAGTATTTAGGGCATGTGGTTTGTCTAAATGAGGTTAGACCTAATCCAAAAAAGGTGGAAGCCGTTGTTAAAGCCCCGTCTCCGTCCAACATAAAGGAACTTCAGTCATATTTGGGCTTAATTAATTATTATCGGAAATTTGTTCCAAATTTATCGGCAAATTTATCAAATGTTTGGGACAAAAAGTGCCAAATCGAATTTGAAAATTCAAAAAAACTTATTCTCGAAAATAGCGTGCTAGAACTCTATGATAAAAATAAACCTATTGTAATTAGTACAGATGCTAGTCCACAAGGTGTGGCGGCTGTTTTACTACATATAGTGAACGGAGTTGAAAAACCCGTGCTTTTTGCAAGTAGCACACTTTCCCCTGCAGAAAAAAACTACTCCCAACTGCACAGAGAAGCTCTGGCAGTGATGTTTGCAGTAAGAAAGTTCTTTAAATATATATATGGGAAACAGTTTGTTATTATAACTGACAATCAGGCACTAAAAGAAATTTTCAACCCGAGAAAGGGTACGCCTTCTGTTGCAGTAGCTAGATTACAAAGATGGGCTATTACCCTCTCTATGTTCAATTATACGATCAAACATAGACCAGCTAAAGATTTAACGCATGTAGATGCGTTGTCGAGACTACCAGTTGAAGGTAACACGGGTGTCGAGAGTATTTGTATATATTCCAATGATTTTTCTAAAGAACTGCCTATAGACAGGGAGAAAATTCAGATGGAAACGGCAAATAACAAATTGTTTTCAAAAATATATGAATTTGTGAGAGATGGTTGGGAAAAAAGAACGGTAAACCCCAAAATTGAAAAATATCGCTGTGTCAAGAATCAGTTAAGCGTAGATGAAGGATGTATCCTTTACAGAGATAGGGTAGTATTTCCAGAAAGATTGAGAACTGAAGTACTTCAAGCTCTTCACTCCAATCATAATGGAATTGTTATCATGAAAAAAATTAGTCTATAAAAGAGTTTATAGAGAATTGTGAGATATGTCAGGTTACTTCTGTGGTACCAAAAGAAAGGGTAGTTTCAAGTTGGCCAAGCTGTTCGTATCCATTCGAAAGAATGCATTTAGATTTTTTCTATTTCGGAGGTAATACATTGTTGCTTGCTGTAGATGCATTCAGTCGATTTCTTAGTGTGGTTATTATGAATGGAACTTCGGCTGGGAATTTAATAGATACACTTAAGCACAATATATTTTCAGTTTTTGGATTCCCAACAGAGATCGTAACAGATAATGGTCCACCGTTTGCGTCTTTTGAATTTAGACAATTTTGCATGAAAAGTAAAATTAAACTATCTCATAGTCCTGCATACCATCCGCAATCAAATGGCATAGCGGAGCGACATGTGCGTATAGTTAAAGGCGTACTTAGAAAATTTTTGTTAAGCTCAAAATCAGGTTTGCGACTACAAGAAAAAATAGATTTGTTCCTTTTAAATCATAGAAATTCTCCAAGTTCTGTGTCAAATGAAACTCCATCCGAAATGATTTTTAGATACAAACCCAAAATACTACTAGATAATATAAAAACTAAGTCACACATTAAGAAAGAAAACTGTAATAGTAGAAGTAAGATAGAAAATCCTCAGAGTTTTAAGAATGGAAATAATTTTAAGCCAAAATTTAAATTGGGGGAGGAATGCTTATATAAAAATCATGTGAAAGATATTAGAAAATGGGTTCCTTGTAAAGTAAAGAAAGTCTTAAGTACTATAAGATACATTGTTCAAATTGGATCACAGTACAGAACTGTGCATCTTAATCAACTAAAAAAAGTTTCCAAGAAATGTGAATTCAATCGAAGTCTTATAAATATTCCTATGTCTAAAAATAAATTGGAAAATACGAAGAAAGTCAATTATGAAAATTCGGATATCTCAATTCCAAAAAAAGAAAAGAAGCCTGAAAAATTGGCGAAAGATAAGAGTTTCGAAAATATCCCTCTTCGAAGAAGTGAGCGGAATCGAAGAGAAATTAAATATTATTAATATTATAATTTGATTAGGTTAAGTAATAATGTATAAGAAAAAATAGATATATAAGTACACTGAATTGTTAAATATCTTTTGTAAACATTTTGGAAAACCATTCTGATCGTTTAATAAGCCTGGGAAGATGTAATATATTTTGGTCGTTGAATGCAGTCAACAGTTTGACAACCGCAGCTATTTTTACTGCACTTAGAGTGCGGAATGTTTTGCGATCGAGGAAGGGGGGTTGCGTCCTTCTTCCGGTGGGCTACGAAACGATCAGTCGGGTTTTCTCCATAATAGTTATAAAATGAAATAAATGTCACTGAATATCTTAAAACATAATACATATCTCGGGAATAGACTCTTCCGTGTTAGAAATGGAAACGAATACTCGGAGAAATTTCGGCCGGTATACCGCAAGGAAGCGTCCTTGGGCCACTTCTCTATTTGTTATATACTCGCGATATACCAAGGGAAGATGGCACTACCCTTGCTACGTTCGACGACGACACAGCTATCCTAGCAGTAGGTAATACAATCGAAGAAGCGACAACAAAACTGCAAGCCGCAGTGAATAAGGTAAATGAATGGACAAGGAACTGGCGGATCGCCCTCAACGAAACTAAATCTGTTCACGTGAATTTCACTTATAAGAAAAATAATGACTTGCCAATTTTTCTAAACCTGGCCCGAATACCCTTTGCAAACGAGGCCAAATACCTGGGAATGACACTCGACGCAAAGCTGAAACGGAATTAGTACGTGAAAATGAAACTCGATATCAGATATAGAGAAATGTACTGGTTACTCGGAAAACATTCCCAGCTCAGTACTGGGAACAAACTCTGCAAACTTTTCAAAATAAAGTGCTTAGAGAAATTGTACAAGCACCATGTTATACTTGAAATGACGATATCTATAGGGATCTCGGAATTCCGACAATCGAAGCTGAAACTAGAAGCTTCGCGAGAAGGCATAGAAACCGACTAATCGGACATATCAACAATACTGTCCGACAAATCTTGGACGAGAGCAATTTATTGCGCCGACTACAAAGAACGAAATCGTTCGACTTGGCAAGATAAGATTAACCACGTCTAATTTGCGAAATACGCAGGATCTTTCATTGGAAAGTAACCTGTCAAAAGTTGTTATTTCATGATAGAGAAATTTCTTGATAAGTTATATCTTAGTTGCAGTATCTAACAATCTTTGAAGGGTGGTGTTTTTAGTCAGTAAAAATCTGATACTACTATTCTCATAGTGTCTTCGGAAGACACCCTCGGATAAAACAAAAAAAACTTTTTTGTGAACGAGGAGGATGCACCAATTTTAAACAGCACAGATTAAGTAAAAGCGAAGCGACAATGACGGTAGTTCTCTAAATAGAAATATGGCTTCCAGTACACTAAAGACTTTCAATTTAAACTTTAGATGTACTTCTTTAGAAATCTATTGTTTTTTCTATATTAAGTTGCAAATGTAGTACATTTTTGAAGGCGAAAACTGGTGCCGGTGATAATGGAAAGTTGTTTTCACTTGTATTTTGGTGTTAAATCATCGAATAATTATAGCCATTTCCTTATATGACAATTTGTTTTAATTGAAAACACAATTATAGCATTTTATCAATTACTCACAAAATAAATTAAATAAACAAACGCGTTCATTTGAGATTAAATATTCCGCAGCAATTAATTGCTGGAGAGCTTCGGAAAAATATGACGTACATACTCGTAGTTGTCAAAAGCAAGTGACATAACGTGGTACGAATCGATGCGACAATATGCGCTATATGTTATCGGCCCTAGCGAGATATTTGTCGGAACAGGAAATTGTGCGCAGCGTATACTCTGTCGGAGTCACAAATTACATTCGAGGTGTCCGTTGTTGGGAAAATGTAATTAAAATGATGATGAAGCATTGATTTAGCGTATTCGTATTGTTTGGTCCTTCTTTTTTTCTTGATCTTGACACAGTAAACACAAATTGAAGCAATAAATACAATCAATTTTTAGATCAATCCAAAAAAACCCACATTTGGCTACTTAAAAAATCAACTTTTCTTCATTAAAAGTTTACTACACAACTGTTTATTCATCGATTGTCATTTTTAATTTTGAATCAATTGGCAGTGGACAGAACAGAACGAGGAATCTTTATGCTACCTCATTCTTAAGTTTAATTTACTCGGCGTTTCTTAAGTTCGTAAAATGCGGAAGCACATTTTAAGCTTACCAAAAAGGATTTTATAACGAAATATAAATACAATCAAATTTAAAAACCCCAAATTTTCCCCACCAAAAAATGTGTATCCCCAAACGTATTCTAGCCAAAAAAAAAAACGTGATTGGAAAGCGTAGCCCTTTGCTTGGCTTTGCAACTAAAAACGTTTTTGCTCACTAAGTTAAATTGTTTATGTATTTATAGAAATAATATCGTGGTACAGGCTTAAGACTTCCGGATAATGTTGCATACATTTCAAAGTTGATTTTAAAAAAGTCACATATAATCGCTATCGCCAAATACATTTCGACATCAATTTGTGCGTTCCTTGCGTCAATTTTCAGAATCTCACAAGTTTAGCACTAGCTACGAACGGCTCTAATTCAATACCACGAGAAGTGTTGAAAATCCTTAACCACCGGGATAGTTGATGTAGTTCAGATTAGTTTTTCAACGTCGACAAACGTCAGTTTATCCATCATTTGTCCTCCAATCTGTCCAGACTATAAGACGTGTACACTGTACAATCATAAGATTCGGCTTAATAGTCACACTTTTAAGTTTAAGATTTCAACAGATTATTCTTGCTAGTTGCTACCCAAGTTACCTTATCAGAGTCTTCCCAAATTCAACCAAATGACTTCCACAGATGCAAAACTACTCACATTAACCAATTAACCACAATTGGGACCGAGTTTGTCCAATCATTATGATTAGGTTCCCATTCCAAGAACTTGAATATCCTAGAACCTACAAAGGACCGCAATTCTCACGATAAGCTGATTGCATTAACTGTTGTAACAGCAATTTGCCGTGATTTATGTGAGCTGCCAACATTAGCGGCATTGTTTACATTGCTCCCTAAATCTGATAATTACCCCATCCCTCCAGTGGTTTCTTTGTACCCAGGTGTGCAAACAACGATTGTAGGAATTTTCCTCGAAAAGTGGTTATACGGAAGTAGCCAGAGGGAGGCGGCTCTTCTCGACCGGATTCTTTGTGTAATTTCGCTCCACTTAAACACCTCCTGGGTGAGCCTTTCTGTGAGTTTAAATGTTTAATTCAAATCCACAGTAGTGATGGATGAGTACCTCTGTGCATCTACTTTAAGCTTGTTGAACAAATATTCCTACTCACCTCATAGCGATTCCAGCGGTGACACTCGCCACAACAATGCACAGCAGCAATGCCATACACACAGCCACAATAGTCCAGCAAACAATACCGCAATACCACAGCTGCGAAGTACTCACTAACAACCAATCATTGTAGCCAGGCAAAATTGAATGCGATATATATGTCTTAAGGTTGATCTCATGTTGCTCGAGAATAAGCAACGGTCTCCATTTAAACTCGTGCGCCTTGGCAGTGTCATTCGCTGCACTTCGCACAACGTCCAGCACGAGGAAATCATACTTCGGCAGTTGTATGCTGCCCGATGAAGGACCTCGGGCGTTGGCGATAATGAAATCGTACAAATGAAAGAAATCAATGAAATTCCGCAAAGTTGATATCCTTGCAGCTGCTGCAGCTGTAGTTGAGGTTTCATTTTGCGGAGATTGTCCGTCACGGGAATTGCAAAACTCCTGCAAATGTGTGTGTAGAGCACTGGCGTGCGTTTGATTAATTGCACCACATTGTTGAAGAGACGATTTAATGTCCTTGCATATTTGTGTGACATTTTGCAGGCTGTCCCAATCCTTACAAGACGAAAGCAGTGCCTGTGGCAGAAGATTTGGAGAACGATCCAAGCGCATTGGCCAGTGGACATTTTCCGGTAGGATATTCTTGCGTTTTTTCTCCTGCTCCTGTTGCAGCTGCCATCGTCGGATTTGGTAGAAATTTTCGACAGTCCCGATGCGGTTGTCATGGAAAGCTACATTGAGGAAGTGTCGATATTTATCACTGAGTACGGTCAGTAGGAGGAGGTTCGACATCAGCCTTGAGGTGGCTTTCATCAGCGAAAGGTTCTTGTAGAAGCGGTTTTCGGCGTTGAACGATGTGGCGATGATGTCGATTAGGAGCACTTTCGTGTGGTTGAGTGCCTCCAGCAGGGACAGTATCCGCAGTGTTGACGGGTCGTTCATATCGGCTGTGATGATAATGGCTATAGTGATGAAGTGTAATTAGTGGCACAGAAGTTTTTTCTTCTAGAGGGTGATTACCTTTTCCCGCCATGTCATTGGTCGTCAAGTCACTTGTAGTGCCGCCACCAAATTCAATTCTGTATGGGATGTGCAGGTTTGCGGCTATTGTCAGTGGAAGGCCCCAGTTGTTATCTGAAAATATGTACAGAGATTATTGGCTAAGCGAAAGGCTGACAAAAAAAGCTCTTCAACTACATATGGGTTAACCTGCATACAATTCCCTGTCACAAATACAATACTCAACCAGCCGTAATAATGGTATGGTTCCAAAGATAAGGACAGAACAAAAAAAAAAAAAAAAATAGGAAACGAAACTTTGAAGGTCGCGCTTTCTTTTGTGTTCATACAAGGAAAATTGTCCGCCCCCGAGCATTTTGGCAATGCAATCGAAAAGATCTTAACAAGCGACATTGCATAGCTCAGGTGAAGTTGGTAACAGTTGTTGCTGCTCTGAAAATGTCATAGTCAAGGATGAATCCGAGTATAATATAGCAAAAGTAAGGAAGTACAGTGCCCTCGGCGTGTTTTAGTGCGCGCAAGAGGGATGTGAAATCCCAAAATTAAAGTCCTATAAAAACGAGGAGTTGGCACCAGACCAGAATGACAAATGGAAAAATGTTGTACATTCAAAAAATGGCTGCCTAAATGGAGATGTCACAGTTTTCTTTTGTGGTAAATCTGTGGGAAGTATGTACAAATTCGAATTAATGAACCAAACGATGAGCTATAAAAATAAAAAGAGCTTCAACTTAGTTCATTGAAAATGTGTTAAGCCTGAAAAGGGAGCGAGGTGGAGATACTTGAATTTTAATTAACCCCTTAAGAAAACTAACAAATGCAAGAATTTGCATACCTTCGTAATGAGGGTCAAGTAAGAGCTTTGCCTGAAAGTAGGTAGAAGAGTTTTGCAAAATTACAGCTTAGAAGATTATAGGTTAACTGATATACAAATTGGGTGTCCCCTCCCATTGTCCTTCACTTTGCTTATTTATCTTTTCGAATTAAGAAGCTATTTCATGTACAAAATAGCACATTCTGAGGGGCATGCAAATTTCACTCTACTTAACCTCTAAGCAGCTACGCACGAAAAAGCAAAAGCAGATTACCTATTTAGTTTTTAAATAGCTGTTAAAATTTATGAGCACTAACTAAGTTAAATGAAAAGTTATGAACTTTGCATTTCGCTCAATATCGATTTGAAGGAGAAAATTAAAAAATCCGATTTTCGCTCGGTTAAAAAAATTAATTAAGTCTCTGTTGAATAAAACGAGTATTTGTTGTTAAAAACTACCGAGATAAAAAGTTAAAGACTACCGAAATAAAAAGGTTGAATGCATATCCTAAAGTTAACAAAGTCTCTGTTGAAAAAAAAAGCCAACACTAGTTGTTAAAAACCACCGATATAAAAAATGTATGGGTTAAAATTAGCTAAACCTCTGTTGAAAAAAAAAATTAGCATTCGTTGTTAAACACTACACAGATAAAAAGGTTGAATGCATACTGTTAAAAAAAAAAAAACACTCTTTATCAATTGATAATAATGAAGTTTCTGGATTAATTAATATTAACGAAACTCGTTTTTTTTTTTTGATTTTTACGGCCGGGAATTTGATAAGTAGGTTATTTTTAACCGAGTTCCCTTAAACAAGTTCACTCGAAGTTGGTTCATTTTAATAAATAAGTGATTTTTGTGCGTGAAATTAACAAAGAATTTAAAATCCTTAAGCCTACGAGGGCTTGCTTTCCTTAATTGTACTCCAAAAAGCATAAAACATTGAAGCATATTGGCTGCAGAGGAACTAAACAAAGATTGATAAAAATAATTCATCGAAGGTTTCGAAGCTTAGTCCGAACATACAGACGAATTTATATTTGTATATAGGTACCAGACTCTTGTAAAATATTACGCTAGTTTAAACATAAATTACCTCCACGACTATCGAAGCAAATAAGCTGAAAATGAGCTTAGGATATCGATGCATTCGACAAACTTTCACTATTTTCGAAATTTTGTTCCACAATAAAAATATATTGTTCATTGGCGTAGTGCCAGATTTTTACTAACCCTTTTTTTTTTGTAAGCACTAAATAAGGAAAATTCAAATCTTAAGCGAATTTTGGGACACCCTTTATAAACGAAGATGTAAATTTTAGCAAGCCCTGTCCTGATGACCTTAATGAAGCCTTGAGCCACGTCTATAAAAAAGGTAGATCCCTAAGCAGTCCTCACCTTCTGCTTCGATTCAACTGAAACCTTGCCCCATTCAAACCGAAGTCTATAAGAATTTAAACTAAATCCCCTTTTGACAGTTTTAAATGTAGGTTTCAATCAACCTAAAATAACTTCTTTCCTATTTGATATGATAAAATATGTTGTGAGAAAACATGTGGTGCCCGCACGCACAAATAATGTAAGAAAGCTTCAACTTGAAATTATACTTCCAATCTAATGAAATTAAATAAAGATTTTAGGAGCGATCCACTTTACATTGGATAGGTACTTAAAATACAGCTTCTTTGTAACCGGTCCGACTTTTTGACAATTTCCATGCTTTTAAGGTTTTATCCTCCTTATGGGAGTAAAATACACATTTGTTTGTATTTAGTTCTCCCTCTGGTTTCAACAGAAGGAGTACTGATTCTTTTGCGGTTGGACGATCGCACACTAATGGTCTTTAGAACGAGAGTATTTTGCTACGCCTATCGATCGTCCTTCCTTTTTTATATTTGTGGACTACCGCTCTTTATCCTGCGAATTTCAAGCCTCAGTTCACGTCTTCGTCTTGCATGAAATCAGTCATTCGGATTTTATTAAAAAAAACCCACATGATCTAAGGAGAGGGACCACCCACCGGACCCATTTTAAAGAAAACTTTTCTTCACTCCAACAAATGCATAATTAGGTGCCAACGTATTAGCACATTTAATAGCACATTGGGAGTTTTAAGAATGCAAAACAGCATACACCATTACAAACCGGAAAATTCCTCAAAAAGTAAAACTCCAACACGTTGGAATATCCCAGAAAACGGATTTCCCACTGCATATGGTATCGTAAAACCTCATGAGTCTCCATTTGGGACACTCCATTAACCCTTTTGCGAAATTAATGCGAATTTTCCTCCTTGCGTAGGTATACCCATGTACGACGAACATTTTGTGTACATAGGGATATAAGCTCATTTTTCTCGGTCATTAAGTTTAATTTATACCAAAATTCCCCACGGATTATATTATTAAGTCATAATCGCCTGGATTGTGTGGCTTTGAGATTCCGTTCAGCGGCGAACCGCATAGTGAAAAAAAAAAAAACAGACAAACACGCCGCGCAACAGAAAGGGTACACACAGACACAAATCGAAAAGCACGAACAAAAAAAACAACAAATTACCCACCCACTTGCTGGCTTCGTTGTTGAACTGAGGATGAAAAGTCATTGGCGCCCTTCTATTAGCACAAGAAAACGTGGAAGGAGCCGGCGAAACTCTGTTCCACTCGCTGGCAGTAAACAATGAGCTCTGATGTGCAAAGATCTGCTTACACAATTTGTTTGGCGTGGTTTACTTAATCATCGTCTTCTTCGGCGTTCGCTCGGTGCTTCGATATCCACCGCATACAACATAAATCCTTGTAATCGATGACAGAGAATAGAATCCAGAATCCACTGTACCTCTTCTAATGAACTTGCCTGTTTGGCAGTTGCAGTCCTGCGGGGCGCTTCGTTTTTGCTTTCCGCGTCAATTTTGTTTCTCTATGCATTTAATTTGCACTATGCAATCCCTGGGCAGCTGTAACTGGGTTTGTTTATCCCGATTAATTATATCGGCCAGCGAGGTCAAGTGGGTGTGCAAATGAGGGTGAATTTGAGCTGAGCAAACGAACAAAAATGAATGGCATGGTGGTTTTGATGCTAGTGTTGTTGTGTTACGGATATGCACAGGATTAATTTACACTCGGGGCTTGGTCTGATGCCGGCTCGTGGTATATAGAAAGCCATTTATTGCTGAAGATGCATGCAAATTATTAGCGCTTTGTATAGGGTGTTTATGGTTCGATACAATAGCAGCACAATGCGCTGAAAGAGTGCACCGCAAAATTAATGAAGTGTCGAAATTAATTTCCTGTCACAGTTGTTGAACACAACTTGGGGATTTTTATATGGAAAACTCCTCGAGTTGTGTTCAACTTCGAGTGAATAAAACGGGCCTTAGAATGCTTTCAAGTTTGACGTTGAAAATATCACATGATTGTGTGTTTCCCCGTCGAAGACCTTTTCTGAGACATCAAAAAGTCCGGAGGTTCTTACCAGCATTTTCGGCTCAAAGCTTTTGGCAGCACAAATTTGACATAACTCTGTATATCTCTGAGTACACTACCAAAGGTAACCTCAAAGTCGATGAATAGAGATGGTGGGTGTCCACTTGGAATTCCTGGGACTCTCCCAAGCACTGCTATAATGTAAATATTTGATCAAAGTAAGACTTTCCGTCCTAAAACTATACGCAGTTAAACCCTCATAAAGTTGAAGACGATCAGCTTAAGGCACGAACAGAATGTCCAACTTTGTCCATCTTTTGGACTAGAAACTGTGATCACGGGACTTCTACAGAGATGGACCGAAATGCGGTCCGCAAAGACTCTAGAAGTCGTTTGAAATCGCATTGATATCTCCTCTATTAGAGCTCCAAAAGTCTGACTGCCATTAGAAAACTCCGTGGATAGGACATAAAACTGTAGTTGATCTCTTTTCTATATTTAAATTTTTTGTCATCTCCAAAAACAGGCAAAATATGTGACAAAATCCCTATAACCCTACCGGCTATGAAGGAGTTGGAAACGAATACCACTTTCGGTCAAAAAGTTGTCTCTTGTACCGCATTTATTTTCATGAATTAACATAACTTTTGGGATTTTAATCGAAAGAAGTCCGACGAGGTTAAATATGTTTAAAAATTAAAAAGCTGACAGGCTATAAAAAAGGTATCAACATTTTTATAACATGCTTAAGGAAAATCATTTTTAACGACTGACGAAAACGTGTAAATAACAAAACTGGTAAATTGGACACTCCAGAGAAACTATTCCAATACTCTTTCAGCGAGCTTGCTAATCTAAATTAATTTCTAAATTCAATTCTACTCAGATGTATATTCTACTATAACTTGTCTTGCAACACAAACAAATCCATATGGAAATTAGTCCTACATACAGCCACTGCTGTGCCACATCTATTCAGCTTCAAAACACTCAACAAGGCCGCATGCAGTGCAAAACCCATTGTACGAATACGGCACGAACATAATGTAAGTCTCCGTCATGACATTGACTTCTAGCGTGTGAGTGATGCATTTTATACATATAAAAAACAACAACAATATTGTCGTACAACGAGTGAAAAATCTGGGGAATTGCAAACACTACTAGTTGCACAATTAGAGGATTTATTTTTTTCAATTTCCTTCTTTCAATTAAGGCATATCCGCTATAGCGTATACAGTGTAAATAAGGAACATGGAACACGGAACACACTTTCATGGCATTACGTGGGTGGTGGGACATGCATGCACATTGCACATGCTCGTGTCGTCGTTGGTTGGATTTTTGGTAGAACTTTGATGCCGTTTTTTCCAGGGCAAATGGTGAAAATGGTTTCAGTACCTATACGCGATGAATTTGAGTTTCAGTTTCAACTTTATTCGTGGATGTTAAAACTTAGAGTGGCAAGAGTATACAACAAAAATTGTCACCAGATTTACTCTAGCGTAAGAACTAAAAAAAAATGTGCGACTGTATCCAACAGTCCCGAAATATTTATGTGTAAACACCGTGCGTGCGGTATGTGTGTGGCTCGATACACGTCATTGAGAAAAGAGGGAATTGTAATAACCGTATTCTTAATATATTATGAAATAACGAAAAATCGACAACAGCGCCACCTATTGGGTCCAAAACTATCCTATTTTTCTAGCTGCATACAACCAGGGTTGTCAGGTTTTTAAAATCGAAATCGCCAATCTTAAATTTAAAATCGCCAAAAATCGCCAAATTAATAAATTTCCGTCGCCATAAATCGCCAAATTAAAAGTATTGTAAAATGTAATAAAACTAAGCAATTAATTATTTAAAACACAAAAAATAACACATTTATTAAAAAAGAAAACGAAAACAACTTATTTGACACAAACTTCAGCTAATATTGTTAATAAAACAAAAACAAAATAAAAAACAAAAGATCAGTCTAGTATTACTCATCTATTTCATCCTGAAAACCATCTTCCTAAATAACGGGTGATTTTTTAGCTGGTTTGGTTTTGGCAACACTGGTTTTGACAGCTGACGTGTGTTTAGTACCTTGTGTCACTGTCAAACAGCTTCAGTTTGGTTTGCAATTTAACCATGGATCGTCTTACAAATGAACAACGCTTGCAAATTATTGAATTTTACTATCAAAATGGGGTCTTGGAAAGCTGGCCGAGGATCCGCTTTTTTATCGAAAAATTGTGTTCAGCGATGAGGCTCATTTTTGGTTGAATGGGTACGTAAATAAGCAAAATTGCCGCATTTGGAGTGAAGATCAGCCAGAAGCATTGCAACAGCTACCAATGCATCCCGAAAAAGCCACTGTTTGGTGCGGTTTATGGGCCGGCGGCATTATTGGGCCATATTTCTTCAAAGATGATGCGAATCGCAGCGTTACTGTCAATGGTGAACGCTACCGAGCGATGATAACAAACTTTTTTTTGCCCGAAATCGAAGTTCTTGACTTGCATGATATGTGGTTTCAACAAGACGGTGCCACATGCCACACAGCACGCGAAACAATGGCGCAATTGCGAGGCGAGTTTGGTGAACAGTTAATTTCACGTTTCGGGCCGGTCAATTGGCCGCCTAGATCGTGCGATTTGACACCATTAGATTATTTTTTGTGGGGGTATGCCAAGGCTAATGTGTATAGGGACAAGCCCGCTTCGATTGACGCACTGGAAGCCAACATCCATGCATTCATTCGTGAGATACCGGCCGATATGTGTGAAAGAGTATGCCAAAATTGGACTCAGCGGATGGGCTACCTGAGACGCAGCCGCGGTCAACATTTGCATGAAATTATCTTTAAACATTAAATTGCAAGGTTCAAACTATCGATTCAAATAAATATTTCATTCATTTTTTCGAATTTTTTGTGTGTTTTTTTTTAAAAAAAGTTTTAAACCTCTTAAAAAATCACCCGTTATTAACATTAAATGCCAAAAGCATTTCAACAGATAAGGCTCAAAATTATTGCAGCAAATCGAATGAATGCGTACTCATTATTGATAGATAAATTATTCTATCTTGAAATTGTTCCCACTCTCGTTGGTTAAAAATCCGCTATCCGCTGTTTTTTTTTTTTTTTTCTTTTGTAGGTACTCATTTTATTGTTTGATTTTATTTTTTACACAATCAAATGGCCAAGTTTGGCAATTTATTGTGACAGAATCTTTTAGTTTGACACGTGGCATTATTTACTTCTAATAATTCAAAAATTCATTTGAAAATCGGAAATCGATAATTTTTTCTGAAGAGAAAAGACGTAAGAGAAAGATATTGGTTTCGTACAAAATTTCGAACTCGAGATTTTAATCAATTCTGATATTACGATGATAGAGGAACTCAAAAAAGTGGGTCGCAAAATTCTGTCCGGTCTGTTCGTCTGTCCGTCCTTCCACGGGCCTACAGCCTAAACGGCTTTCCGGATTACGTTCAAACCTCGGATTTGGAGTTGGAGTAACCTCAATATTAATGGTACTTCCCATACAACATTTTCGTACAAGTTTGATTTGATAGAAAACGGCTCTAACGATTTCAACCAAAATTGATATTTAAGCATAAGTAGGTGAGGTTACCATGACTGCGTACCCAGATTTTGGCTAAAAATTCGAACAAAGGTACTTTTGAAATTTCGACATATCTCGAAAAGGCTCTATACGATTGTAACAAAAATTAATTTCTAAGGTAATGTGGTCATTTATACCTTAATAGCAAACTCAGTTTTTCTCTACATTACCGTACAATGGATTTTTGAAAAACAATAATTTTTTAAAATTTAGTTTTTTTCAGTTTACTGGAAAACGGCGATAACGATTTTGACCAAAATGCAAACTTAGCGTTAAATGGATGTTTTCAAAACTACCCTATCCTCAATTTTCGATTTTCTGCACACTCTTAAAGTCAGTTAGACTCGCATTAAACGAGAAAGTTTCGTGCGACCCAGTCGTGCACTATATTTTTTCTTGGAATTAGTGGGAAATAGAAATACATTAAGATTTTAATTCGAAAATAAAAAATCGCACGTTTTTTGGGTATGTCGCCAAACTGATTTTCGTATCGCCAAATGAGACTTGAAATCGCCCATTTGGCGATAAATCGCCACATCTGACAACCCTGCATACAACCATGCACACATACAAAGTTTCATTGGGATCGGTGACGGTGACGGTGATGGATGGTAACAGTGACGCGAGTTTATTGGTTTCTTCCCATCCATAGTGCCCAACGCGCCTAAAGAAGTAATAACTTCAAAAACATGCTTTATTTCAGCACATAAATGTATGCAATGATAAAACACAGCGATGCATTTCCGTCACAGCCAGCTGAATGTTGGGAATTACTCCACCAGATTCCAACTACGCGCAATGTATGCAATGATAAAACACAATGATGCATTTCCGTCACACATATCCGTTGCATTAAGTTCTATGTTTGGAATTTCTGCACCAGATTCCAACAACGCGCTTAGATGTTTACACATAAAAAAAACAAAGGCCTTACTTAGTACAATTTTTTAATCATTTCCCTTAAATTGGTCTTACGACCTTATTTTATATGGAAAATTTCACCATTGTGGACTAGAAAAATTAATTTCGGTTGGTAAAAATGATAGGTAAAGCCGGTTTTTCTTTTCTTCAAATCGTTTCAAGCTGGGCAAGTATGTATACAAATCTAGGTACAACCATAGCTATTTTGAAAAAAAAAAGAAAAAAAAGATAAGCCAATCAAATAATATTTCTCCAAAATCAATATAATACCTGTTGGCCAACTACTTAGTTTAGTTGTACTGTGTACAAACAGTTCTGTCTTTCGTTAATTTTTATCTTTCTTAAAAAAATGCAATTCAACTGCGGAAATCTGTATTTCAATATTTCATAAAATTCGGTTTTGAATTAGCATCGTAAATCAATTTTTGCTATATGATTGCATATTTTAAGTAAGGCCCTCTTTTGAATTTGTCATAATGTAATTTTATTCTTGGATACGGCGGTACTTTTTTTTAAAGACTAGTTTGAGGCTCCAACAGCAATTGAAAATTAGTAAGCTAACATTCGAGGAAGTACTAGGTACTCAGATTATGTTTAAACTCTTTTTTTTTGTACCTCATGGAGATTTTTCTCATTTAAATTAAATGGCTTTTATGAGGATTTCTTTTGTTTGTATAAAAACGACTACATCAAATTCTTATAGTGATAGTTCTGTTTGCGCTTTTACATTTTTCATTAAAATTCGTATTTAGTTATTCTTTAATGTTTCTAATTTACACAATTTTTGACAGCTCTTTGACGTTGCTGCGCCCAGTATACTATACTGTTTTAAAAAATATCATAACTTTAGCTAAATCAGAGAAAAGTTGCAGTGTCACCAAAACTTATTTTGAAAATCTTTCTTTTCTTACTTACGCTCAGTGAATAGTTTCTCAAAATTATATGTGGTTCCAGCACAATGGCTTAACTTTCTATGCTACTCACGAAATTGTGGACTTTCTGAAATTAGGACTTTAACTTCGATGATATTTTACTTCGAAAAGAACGACTAATTTGGCTACCAATACCCCTCAATTTTATACCGACTTATTGATTTTTGCGAGGCTATGAAAAGCCTTTGGAGTATTTTGATACAATGTCAACGATTCATAACTTGAACGCCAACATTCAGTGTGTTAGAGTGAAACCCTTGAACGTTAGAAAGATTGGGCCAGAATCGTAAAGATTTCAAATGCGATCCTTCGAAAATAGTACATATGCCTGAAATTGTGTTCAAAACAATATATCCGTTATATAATAAAGATTTTTGGTTTAAAGTGAATATTGTTTAAAAAAAAGGTTATTAAGGTAGCTTCCAAAATTAGGTTTACTATAGCTACACCTAATATACACACAAGCACTGTGTTGTTTCAATTTTTTTTTTAAATTCTCCAAAAGCGATTGTCCAACCAGTTTGCACGATTTTTTAATTAAACAAATAAACTTTTCAGCTCGTAGAAATGCAGAAACTCACGTTGTATATTTGGTGCAACGTAGTTCTATTTAAATTTAAGATTATGTAAATAGATTTTAATTTTGTTATTTTAAGCCTACTATAGGTTTGGCTATAAGATTGTGTACCCGATTGCAAATGGCAAACTGTACATAATGCATGAAAATGATGGTTGCTTGATTCCTATATCCAATGGGTCAACTGGCTCTGGCGCAGGCACAGCAAATTCGTCGCACCCAACATGCTTCAAGAGAACAACAAATGAAATATGTTGAGCAACGCCAGCACATTATTGTGGAACCGTGCTGCACAGGAAGCAAACCTAAAAATGGATAGATATTGTTTATTTTTTTTCCGGGAATTTAACCTGGGGGCCCTCGCTTATTAGTCCAACACACTTATCACCAAGCCACTGCGCCTCAATAATTCTGTGTCCTAAAAACTTCCCCTTTCATCCGTCCAATGCCATTACCGACACTTATAGGCTAAAAAGGAAGCTAAACTTCCCATTACTTGAACAAAAATCCCATTTTCACTAAGAACGTTTGTATAAAGTGCGATTTGTGTGAATTTTTTATGGCAAAAACGATTACCCGTCTTTTATCATCATTAATAATTCACCACCTACATGTAGGACGTACCAATTTTCGGTCCGTACACATTCTCTGACCGGCCTTTATCGAATCTGATTCAGTTCATTACACTCTCGCCAAGTACGGTTAAAAGTATTTCGTATTTCATATGTCTGTAAGGTAGGTGTGTATATGTTTGGACTTCACAGCACCCGATTTCAATTTCACCCAACATTAGGTAAAAATCGATTTCCCAAATAAAATACGTAAAAACTTCTTCGGTAAACCTAATTTCATCAGCTGTACAAGTAGACGCCATGAAATAGAGCAAAAAGAGCAACCAAAAGATACCCACCGAAGATGGAATTTATTTCGGAGTCATTAAATTATCTCCTTCGTAATTTAAGCCAACATAAAACAAAAATATTGCGGCGGTTTTTCTTGTATTAACATTTTTTTTTTCGTGGCGCCGACAAAATAGCATTAATTTTTTTATTTGCCGAAAGTCGTTGATAATGAAATGACATTGAAAACTTATTTCGGGTCTCAGAGGCAGCAAATTATGATCGACGAACTGTGGAGATTAATATTTTTTTACTGATAAACTGAGTCGTTTAGGATGACAGTAAAAATACAAATTCGGATGAATTTATAAAATAGATTTGGCGCGTATGAGTATATGACTCTTTCCGTTTCTATATCTGAATAATGTGAAAAATGGCCACTCTGCATAATTGGAGTAAACAGATTTTGAAGCGGTTTTACAAATTTGGTAAGACAGTTGGCAAGAAGAGGATTGTCCAATTTCGGTTCCCCTGTCAAAATCGTTTGTCTTTGTAGGATGACAATGGAGGAAGTAAGTAACTGATCTCTTGAATGCCAAAAAGGACTTAGTAGATAACTTCCTAAACCACGTTGGAGCCTTGGTACATATTTAGCAGTGTTCGAGTATTTTTATGTATTTGTATTTATGTATGTTGGTGTGTCGTAGATTTTTTGTTGTGACATTATTTTTGTCGTTCCTTAGTGCTTTTTCAACTGTCCTTTCTAGTTTCGCTTATAGTTTCTCCAACGGCAATCATAGTATCAGGCAGATCACTAGTTTATGTCTACAATACGGGACCTAGCACACTGCCTTGTGATACACCTGCCTTAATTTAATTGAGCACTAAGTTTCTTTCTTAATTTTACAAAATCTCTGGATAATATACATACTCACTACAATTTTTAAAAAAGTATGCAAGTTTTCTAAAAAGTAAGTGTTTAAATCGCCATAGCTATATAAGAGAAGTGGTTTTATTATTTCACAGTAGGTATCAAAAGTTTTAATTATATATCTCACATTAAAGTGGAAGCAATCTCTGCATCACTCTGACAAAACGAAGAGTTCTGCGGTGGACATTTCAAAGACATTTGAGACAGTTTGAATGTCAAACTCACTCCTCGCTTTTCTTTCTTCCTATAACTTATTGGCATTTAAAATCTTTGCGCTTTTAAAATCTTGGATGAAAACGAAACATACTACATGAAACTACTGTCAGTGAAACAATTTTTTTTAAATGTTTCATAAGCTATGGGCCTTACCAATACACAATTTTAGTTCAATTTTACTAAATTTTAGTAGTTCACAGTGGAAATATTTTCCATACAAATTTTGCAATTGTCTTGTCAGCTTCCGTAAATTTAAAGTCGAGACTAAAAATCCTTTATTAGTACGGCGCTATGAGTCTACAGTCTACAATACGTCACTGAATTTTGTGGATTCTACAAGCAAAACAGTAACAAATTCAGTCACGTAGTTCGATCACGGATGCGGTAATTCAACCGTAGGTATAAAAACGGAAATGGAACACATTTTTTAATTGTTCGCTCGTTCAGGAAGTAATGATACTTTAGCATTATAATTTAGTTCATTGAACTTTGGTTTTCATTATGTTTAAGTTACCGTTTTTCAAAATTTCAATGAAATAGAAATACAGAAAAAACTGTGCGACTGTATTCAACAGTCCCGAAATATGTATGTGTAAACACCGTGTGTGCGGTATGTGTGTGGCTTGATACACGTCATTGAGAAAAGAGGAAATTGTAATAACCGTATTCTTAATATATTATGAAATAACAAAAAATCGACAACAGCGCCACCTATCGGGTCCAAAACTATCCTATCTATCTAGCTGCATACAACCATGCACACATACAAAGTTTCATTGAGATCGGTTGAGATTCGGGATCGGGATCGGTGACGGTGACGGTAACGGTAACAGTGACGGTGATGGTAACAGTGACGCGAGTTTATTGGTTTCTTTCCATCCAAAGTGCCCAACGCGCCGCGCCTAAAGAAGTAATAACTTCAAAAACATGCTTTATTTCAGCTCATAAATGTATGCAATGATAAAACACAATGATGCATTTCCGTGACGGCAAGTTAAATGTTTGGAATTACTCCACCAGATTCCAACAGCGCGCAATGTATATCCGTGACGCATATCCGTTGCATCAAGTCCTATGTTTGGAATTACTCCACCAGATTCCAACAACGCGCGCTTAGATGTTTACACATCAAAAATAATGAACAACTTCGTAAAGACAGAGGGCCTTACTAATAATCATTTTTAACCTTCACACTAAATATTTTCTAGGTCACAATAAGCAATTTTGTATGGAAATTTTCGCCATTGTGAGTTCGAAAATTTTTGCCTGGACACTAAAAATGATTATTAGTACCGTGGAGAACATTTATACGTATGTTTCCGTATACAAAATAATTCGTATTGAATATCGTCTTCAAATACAGGAACAGAACTGTCATTATTATTATGAAGGGATGGTCACCGTATTGCTATGCCTATTTTTTGAGAGCGTTTTTGAGCAATATACCTATCTTATCCTAACCTCACTGCTTTTATCTTGCTATTATTTTAACATTTCCTGATTAATACAGCAAAATATAGCTCGAAGGATGCCAATGCTTCCTTAAATATCCGCCAGTTTTGTGCTCGGTAATGAGACACCTGGAAGAAGGATGGTTGCACCACAAGTGGAGCATGTGTTTTCCAGAATCTATTGGAAGAAACATTCGATTCGGGTAACACTTAATCACTCGAAAAATATTGAACCTCTCCTTGTTGGCTGTCTACATTGTTCCTTAGTAAGCACCAGTATGATAACAGATTGAGTGGAAAACGAGGGACAAGCTTAAGAATTGGGCAAAAATAAACAATCGCATAAAGATAAAATTAAAACGCGTTTTCATTACAAACAATTTTTTAAGTTAACTCAGAATCAAATGTTTATACTATTGTTATAGAAAACAGCCCATCGAACGTCTACGTAAGAGTTTTTGTGTATTCGAATGCATATTCACTCGTTTTGATATTTTGTCTATACCTAATAGAAAAGGATATCATTTCAAATTTAAACGTTTGTACGATTCCCTCATCTTGATTGTATAATAGCACACTTTTATGTTTTATGTTTATTTTAAGTTTGCTAATAAAAACGGCTTACATTTTTCAATTTTTTTCAAATGAAAATAAATGCAAATTTTACCTAAGGGAATAAGAAAGGAACTTTTTTCAAATTTAGGGGAGAACTTCTTATTCTCATTAAAAAAGAGGGGACAAGAGTCTTCAAAGGCATCCCCTTGAAAATAATTCCATTCTCAAAAAAATCTACTCCCTGCAGCGGAATGCTATTATTTTCAGACCACCTTCACAATTTTGTGTTTTACAAATAAAAGAATTCAATCACTGAATTACTTGCGAATAGAGAAGTCCAATTGAAAGCGGATTCCGACTTGAATCACTTGATACTATCAAATTTACAAATAATTACTCTGTGCAGTAAATCAGATTAATGGAAAAAACTATGTATAAACTTAATTTCACACTTGTTTACAATGCGCCTTAGCAAAGATCTTAAGACCAGTCTTTAAATGAAACTAATTGTGAGCTTGTGTAAATTTAAAGACGAAACTAAAATTATGTTATTAGTACGGCGCAATAAGTGCGTTCAAATCGTAAACAATAAATAACGGATTATACCAAACCAAATAATTCGACTCACGTAAGTAGCATCCTCCTATGTCTATATGCGAAATTGGTACAATAGTTGTAATTCGAAAACATGTTAGCTAATGCAGCCATTGGAATATAATGACGCTCATTTCATATGCGCAATTTATCAGTAGCACCAAGCAAATACCCATCCAATAGGCAAACCATGTTCTGCTTAAAACTGCAGAGCTCTAGAAATTAGCTTGTAATTTGCTTTCCTTGTGCAAACTTTAATTTGCGTCAATATTTAACAACTACCAACACAAATGCACTGTACATGTGCAGGAGGGGAAGTCTTGAGCTTGCGGAAAACCTACAAATTATATCGTCACGCTCTCAGATTGATTAAAGCATTGATTAAGAAAACATTTGCACAAACAATGACATAACAAATGCGCCCCCAACACGTAGGTCAAAGATTAAACGAATCCGTAAAATATAAATGCCAAACTGCCGGCCAATGTGTGCACACGGCCGCGAAAATGAGGTTATGTAGGTGAAACACACTCCGAATGTAAATCATCGCCTCAAAGAGATAATATCCTATCGTCACGATGAAGAGCCGGAAAACAAGGGTGCGGAAATGCTGTGCCCATAAATGGTGTCCACTGCGCTATACATGACTCGATGAATGGCCACGCAACATAAAGTTAAGGGCTTCCATTCTGTATTAAACACCGATTTGACACGAATATATCTGACGTTTATTGCTAGTGTCACGTCATAAACAGTAAAGGATTTCGGTATGAGAGGCCCAAGTAGGTAAGGATTAATGTGGTACATGGAATGTGTTTACGCGGAGGGGAAGGCAATGATTTCATGGAGTTTATACAGTCGTAAATGACAGATGTATAGATATGATGGCTGTAGCATTAAATTTATTTGCAAACAATTTGGGGAAACTGAGTAAGGTGCAAATGTTATTTAACGCCCCACAGATGGACTATACTCCGTGAAACATGTGTTTTTATTAGGTTGCTAGTTTTATTTTGTATTCATTTTAAAGAAGTTCTCTCTTGCAACAAGAGGGATAATTTCGAATTATTGAATTAGTGACAGTGATGGAACAATTTAGCAATTGACCAACGAATTAATTTTTTTTCAATGATCGCGTTGATGTTTTCGAAAACTGTTTCAGAAATTCTAAAGAAATAACTAAAGAGCATACATTATTTAATTAATAGTCTTAAGTTGTGTAAAATGTTTTTTTTTTTTTTTATAGTCTTAAGTTGTGTAAAAGGGGTTTGTAACCCAACTACATATCTTATTACTGAAACCTATTGACATCTAATATGCTACTCACACCAAGCCCAAAACCGCGTTTTCCTCGAAAACTCGTCGATGCATTCACACGTTTTCGTTTGACATTTCAATCAGCTGTGAGACACTAGTCGTGGAAAATGATTTTAAGATGTGAGTTGTGACATTTGTTCGGTCAGCCATTTTGATGATCATTGCAAAAGGTGTGTTTGTTCCTACAACCCAACGATTGGAAGTCGTTTTCGTCGTGTTTTCGCGGAAAACGAGAGCAAACGACTCGTTTTGAAAACCGAAATATGTATGGGAAAACTTCTGTTTTCGATGAAGTTTTCGTGTGTTTTTGCCGAAAACCCGGCTTGGTGTGAAAAGCATATAAGAAGTCAAACAAACCACACCGAAACCCTCGACTTCAGTCGATTTGATAACGCTCTCTAAGTGTACAATTGCTTAAAATATTTATGAAAAATAAACAAGTTGTAGCAAAATTAAAAACAATTTTAAGTAAACTTTCACCAGTTACTAAGTTTTTCTAAGTAAAATGTTCGCATGAAATCGATGTTAATGATATCGAAAAGTGAATTAACATAAATATTTAATCGTATTGGAGATGTAGCTTTATTAATAGCAATTGCTTGAATACTAAATTATGGTAGTTTATTAGAGGCAAATGTCAAATGGCAATAAAGCATTTAATGTGGGATGAACAAATGAAAATAAGAAGAACAATTTAAATATACAAAAACAAAGAGAAGTTCAGTAAAGTTAAAATTACTATTCCCGAACACATTCCTCCACGATTGACAGCCTTTTTTTTTTTTTGATGTTCTGTCACACGGATTACACCAATAGGAAAACAAATTGTGGGAATGAAAAACAAAGATAAAATAAGAACGTATTCTTATTACGAAAAAAATCCAAAGAAAGAATTGTTCGTATTAAAAATAAAATAAAATAGTCCATCGAACGTCTACGTAACACTTTTTGTGTATCTGAATGCATTCAGTCGTGTTGATATTACTGTGTCTAGTTGAAAAGGAAATATTTTGCATATTTTTATGTGTTATCCTTATTTTAAGCTTGTTTATAAACAGTTAAAGTTTTTTTAGTTTTTCTTATGAAAACAATTGCAAATTTCACTTAGGGGAGAAAAAATAAATTTTTTTTAAAATTTTATTGATGTGAAAAGTAAACTAAAGATACCAACGTGAGTGCAAAAAATTAGTCTCCAAAGTTTTGTTGCAAAATGATGACTGCACATTTATTATTGTTTCTTCCCACAATTTTTCTTACACCTTTTAAGCGACAGTATAATTTGTCAGTTTTGTTTAATGCTGTTGTTAATTGTTTAACAAATCGATGATTTTAAAAAGAAAACAAAAACAGTCGAACACGAAAAAGCTGGCGAATATCAAAAGAAATGAGAATGTGAAAGGAGATATAGGTTGTGAAACTTAAACATCGTTATCATAAAAGCGATATCCATGTCTGTTTTTTTAGCTACGATTTCAGCAAAGTAAAACAGGATTTAAAACAAGCACTTATAAAAACTGAAAATCCTACTTTACTTTGCTTTGCTAAGATCGAAGCTCAAGTAAACAAGACTTATGTATTCAAAATTCGTTGTAAAAAGACTTTAAAAAACTAATTCTTATCTTATAGCTTAAAATGCTAACATTGAATGCACTTCAATTACATAATAAGTTTCACTTGATAGACAAAAAAAAAAAAAATGTAGCGAATAATTTCAACATGGAACTAAGAAAAACTATTATTTACAACAGAGCCCCACACTCGATATAAAAATGAGAATCCACCTCAGGCTCCCTGACATCCAGTTTAAACCGGAAGTGTAGGCTATTTTTTTTAGGTAGGTATGCGTGCATTTGAATTTATTGAAAACTAAAGCTTCCCCTGCTAAAAAAAAAAAGACAAGCACTCCGGGAGTGCCGACAGAAGTTATTACTTGAACAATTACATGTGCATCTTTCGAATCGTCAGGAAATACTTTTAAATGAAGTGTTTCTTTATTGATTATTATAAACTACTTCTACAAATATTATATTATAATTTTCACTTTCATTTAAAGCGCTTTTGAAGGTACATGAAAAATAATGCATATTATTTTACAACTATTCCAAAACTATCATATCTTTCTAGCTGCGTACAACCATGCACACAAACAAAGTTTCATTGAGATCGGTTGAGTTTCTCAAAAAAATCTACAACAGCGCCACCTATCGGGTCCAAAACTATCCTATCTTTCTAGCTGCATAAAACGATGCACACAAACAAAGTTTCATTGAGATCGGTTGAGTTTCTCAAAGAAATTGACAACAGCGCCACCTATCAGGTCCAAAACTATCCTATCTTTCTAGCTGCATAAAACGATGCACACAAACAAAGTTTCATTGAAATCGGTTGAGTTTCTCAAAAAAATCGACAACAGCGCCACCTATCGGGTCCAAAACTATCCTATTTTTCTAGCTGCATACAACGATGCACACAAACAAAGTTTCATTGAGATCGGTTGAGTTTCTCAAAAATATCGACAACAGCGCCACCTATCGGGTCCAAAACTATCCTATCTTTCTAGCTGCATACAACCATGCACACAAACAAAGATTCATTGAGATCGGTTGAGTTTCTCAAAAAAATCGACAACAGCGCCACCTATCGGGTCCAAAACTATCCTATCTTTCTAGCTGCATACAAACATGCACACAAACAAAGTTTCATTGAGATCGGTTGAGTTTCTCAAAAAAATCGACAACAGCGCCACCTATCGGGTCCAAAACTATCCTATCTTTCTAGCTGCATACAACCATGTACACAAACAAAGTTTCATTGAGATCGGTTGAGTTTCTCGGTAATTGGACAACAGCGCCACCTATCGGGTCCAAAACTATCCTATCTTTCTAGCTGCATAAAACCATGCACACAAACAAAGTTTCATTGAGATCGGTTGAGTTTCTCAAAAAAATCGACAACAGCGCCACCTATCGGGTCCAAAACTATCCTATCTTTCTAGCTGCATACAACCATGCACACAAACAAAGTTTCATTGAGATCGGTTGAGTTTCTCAAAAAAATCGACAACAGCGCCACCTATCGGGTCCAAAACTATCCTATCATTCTAGTTGCATCCAACCATGCACACAAACAAAGTTTCATTGAGATCGGTTGAGTTTCTCAAAAAATTGACAACAGCGCCACCTATCGGGTCCAAAACTATCCTATCTTTCCCGCTGCATACAACCATGTACACAAACAAAGTTTCATTGAGATCGGTTGAGTTTCTCAAAAAAATCGACAACAGCGCCACCTATCGGGTCCAAAACTATCCTATCTTTCTAGCTGCGTACAACCATGCACACACACAAAGTTTCATTGAGATCGGCTGAGTTTCTCGGAAAATGGACAACAGCGCCACCTATCGGGTCCAAAACTATCCTATCTTTCTAGCTGCATAAAACCATGTACACAAACAAAGTTTCATTGAAATCGGTTGAGTTTCTCAAAAAAATCGACAACAGCGCCACCTATCGGGTCCAAAACTATCCTATCTTTCTAGCTGCATACAACCATGCACACAAACAAAGTTTCATTGAGATCGGTTGAGTTTCTCAAAAAAATCGACAACAGCGCCACCTATCGGGTCCAAAACTATCCTATCTTTCTAGCTGCATACAACCATGTACACAAACAAAGTTTCATTGAGATCGGTTGAGTATCTCAAAAAATTCGACAACAGCGCCACCTATCGGATCCAAAACTATCCTATCTTTCTAGCTGCATACAACCATGCAAACAAACAAAGTTTCATTGAGATCGGTTGAGTTTCTCAAAAAAATCGACAACAGCGCCACCTATCGGGTCCAAAACTATCCTATTTCTCTAGCTGCATACAACCATGCACACAAACAAAGTTTCATTGAGATCGGTTGAGTTTCTCAAAAAAATCGACAACAGCGCCACCTATCGGGCCCAAAACTATCCTATCTTTCTAGCTGCATACAACCATGCACACAAACAAAGTTTCATTGAGATCGGTTGAGTTTCTCAAAAAAATCGACAACAGCGCCACCTATCGGGTCCAAAACTATCCTATCTATCTAGCTGCATACAACCATGCACACAAACAAAGTTTCATTGAGATCGGTTGAGTTTCTCAAAAAAATCGACAACAGCACCACCTATCGGGTCCAAAACTATCCTATCATTCTAGTTGCATCCAACCATGCACACAAACAAAGTTTCATTGAGATCGGTTGAGTTTCTCAAAAAATTGACAACAGCGCCACCTATCGGGTCCAAAACTATCCTATCTTTCCCGCTGCATACAACCATGTACACAAACAAAGTTTCATTGAGATCGGTTGAGTTTCTCAAAAAAATCGACAACAGCGCCACCTATCGGGTCCAAAACTACCCTATCTTTCTAGCTGCATTCAACCATGCACACAAACAAAGTTTCATTTGGATCGGTTGAGTTTCTCAAAAATATGGACAACAGCGCCATCTATCGGGTGTCGGTTTCTCGGTGACGATGACGCGGTGTCGTTTTTTCGGTGACGATGACGCGGTGTCGTTTTTTCGGTGACGATGACGCGGTGTCGTTTTTTCGGTGACGATGACGCGGTGTCGTTTTTAAGGTGACGCGAATTCACTAATTTCTTTCCATCTAAAAGTGCCCAACGCGCCTAAAGAAGTAATAACTTCAAAAATTGGAAAACACACACAGAAAACAAACAACTGCTCCGCCATCCCTGGTGATCGGTAGTCCAGAGACACTTACGAATTATTTGATATCGATTTTGACTATTTAACTGCTTGGCTGTTTAAAAATATCCGAATATCACGTTTTTCTTGAGCCAAGATAGGATTTCTTTAATCACATTTAGTTCACCTAAAACACGTTACAGTGATTTGGGAGACGGAAGGAGAGACTGAAATTAAGTCCATCAGAGAAAATACCCCCACCCCATTTTTGAGTTATTAATCTGTCAGTATAAAGGTGAATTGACTTGTCTTCCAGAAAAACAACACCTCCCAGCATGAACGGAGAGGATGGTTGTTCAGAGGTTTAAATTGAAGCTAACTTGGAGGGTCTATCGTCACACCGGATTTTAGGGAGATGCCTTTCATCTCCCTTTCTATCAGTGTTTTGAGTGATGATGATACTGGTGCACGTACTAAAAAATTTGTCCAAAGTGATGATGATAAATTATGCCTTTTTGGTCCAACAACGAGGGTGTCACAACAATTTTCCCTTATTAAATATATTTAACCTCTACAAACAAGAGCTCACAAAATACACAAGCTAAGCGTTATCGACGCTCCTATCGTTGTTAAAAGAGCTGCTTTTGCAATCTTGTCTAAACTAAGGTGATCCGACAGAACTGTTAAAGGTTGAATATTTGTGGATACAGTTTTTATTCATATAGGTTGCTTATGATTTGTCTAATGACGCAGTTCTGCATTTTGTACCATTCTGAAAAGGCATACCTACTTTTTGAGTTATTAGTCATATCTTGTATTTTGTTGTCATAAAAACCATCTTACTCCAACCTAATACATTAAATGACCTGTCAAAAATGCCCCGTTTAAAAGACTTGTTTAAATAACTCCTAAGTTAAAATCATTATCGCCTCAATAGCATCGCCGTCGCATCGTGTAACCGATACAGCTATACCTACGGGCGATATAAATGGAAAAAATGGCAACCTATTACCTGTTAGGAATGCAGGATAAGAACGTTAATAAAACTGTAAGAGGCAGCACCGCAAGGGGATCGCATCGTGTTTGTATTTATGTTTGCTTTCATCGCCCATTATATGATTTACATTATTTATAAGAGCACAGGAGACAGGACTACCGAAAATGCTAACGTTTAATAATTTTTATCACCAGCCGCCATAATAATTGATATAAATTATTTACGACGCAAATACGAGCTGCTCCCATTCACCACCGTCGCGTCGGTCGTTGAGAAAAAGTGTGAATTTCAGCGGAAAGAGATATACAATGTGTGTGGAAGTATATGAATGGATGTGTGTGTATATAATTGAATAACTTGAATTTGGACTAGTGGATTTGGACTAGTTTATTTATTTACTTTTTGTGTGGACACTAGCTACCACATACCTACTATCAAAAGCTGTAAGCCACATACAAGAGCCAAAGCTGCTGCTAATGCTCAGTGGTAATGTAACCCATCTAAGAACTAATGATGCCTAACGGCACCCGCTTGATTTCGGTGATACACATACAAAAGGAGCTATAAAATAAAGAACACGAACTTCTTAGAACTTCTTAAGAGGGGTAATTGGGATATAGATAAATGCTAATAGCTAACCAAAGAAAAACGGTCAACAAGTTATATCAAGAAGTGTAAAAGACACTTCAAGGCGATAAGTCAATAAAGTTGCAAAGTTGGTGCTGACAAATTGAAAAATGGTCCTCATTTTTTAAGAGAGCGATTAAGACCAAGATTTGACAGGCAGACAGAGTGACGATAAGGATCGGACAAGAATCTGAATTAATTGCTTTACTGGTGAGGAGACTGTCAAGCCGCTAAGATTGCGTCGAGTACATATATATTAAAAACAACAGAACCATTGATCCAAATATTGGCACTACGGTAAATATTGAAAAAGACACGAATTGTGTGAACCGAAACCAAACCAACTATTTATTCATCGATCTTAAGGGCAGCCAGATTTTGTTCAAGGCCTCTGAGACTTCTCAAATATCGGGATTATTTTATATATAATGTTCATCATTCTTCTTCTTCTCGCAACCATTCGTTATTGTGTGAGTCTTTTTTTTTTAATTTTTGGAAGGAATGGAAGGGATCTACAATTTTATGCGAATTCCAAACGGCCGATTGAGAAGCTCTTTCAAGACAGTTATACTCTCGGATGTTAGTCAGACGTTCGCGAGAGGTGGCGCAGCTTAAATTTTTAAAGAAGACTGTCTTTGACAGTATCATGCAAGAGCAGCTCAACTCTACCAAACCTCGGTTTCGTGGTTGTACAGACAGACCCGGTTGGATTTCTTTTATGTGAAAAACAGATAAAAAAGACATATTGGCACCATCTTTGGTAACTCAAGGCTTTGAAAGACTAGAACTTCCTCGGCTAGAAAAAAATAAAATAAAATACTGACCCTTCTTGGAGTTCTTAACTGTATACAGTGGGAAGCAGTGTTTGAGCTCGCCCTAAACCTGGGCCCAGCATCGGCAACCCATTTAAAAGTCTACGCCTTTGATGAGGTACACCTTCAAAAAAAGTACCTCGCTTCACCGACATTCCCAAGCACGTCGCTGATGCAATTACAAATATTTTGGAAGCAAACGAAACCACTTGTGCTTTTGAATACATTCAAGGAGCTTTTGACAATATATCACCTTTGACACCATGAAAGGGAACTATGCAAAGTAAACCAAAGTTTGTCAAAAGAGGACAAAAAAGCAATGTAGTAAGTTGCCAATACGATTTTCTTTCGGTACAGAAGTAGGTACCTTCTAAATACTTATGAAAACTAGTTTTAAAAGGAAAATGCAAGGCCCTTAAGCTCGTATGACACTAAATTTTTCTCTCATTTTTTTCTCATTTTTATCAAGGTTGCTAGAATAAACTTCCATCCCTATTGCGAGTGTCAAAAAATAAACGATAAACGATGCTTTTAAAATAAGTTCGTCGTAGGTATTGTGATTGCCAATTATCAATGAGTGATTGACTGTCATCAAGTCGTACTAAATTCCCATTTGGAATGGAACCAAAGTGGTACTGCGATTGTCAATTGTTTAAGACTAAAGATTCGTCACATTAAAATAATTCCCAAAAGCACTATACCCAGTCCTAGTTATCTTAGAAAAATACATCTTCATGCACTTTTTTACTGTCAAAAATCTGGCTGTCAATTAAGTTTGGTAAACAAAGCCGTCGAGCTTACATCCTTTTACCAGAAATTGTTTATCAAAACATTTCCCATTACCGGTCATGTATTTCGTTTCGTATCACATTTGTAAGACATCCAAGCGAAAGGCAGAACAAAGGAAGAACAACCTCAACCACAAATGCGTATGTATGTTCTTTTTTTTCCCATTCAAAGTATTCAACTTCAACATTCCTACACAAGAACAACTTACATTTCTGAATGAAAACATACCTGCTCCTGCTCAATTCACGAAAGCAAAAATACCTCCCCACTTTCACCGTGTTAATCGTTGAAAATTTCATGAATACCTACCATTTCGTTGAATAATTTAGTGAACTTACCTCCGACAAAGATGTCGACTTGAGTCCAATTTAGTTTGGCTGCCACACTTTTCACAGCAAATGATATCGCCTCGAAGGATGGCAGGAAATTGCTTGATTCCTAAAACGAAACAATTGCAAAGGTGTATGAGAGAAGAGGTCTTTAAGGGTTTACGAGTGTTATGCACAAGTTTGGTATGCAAGTTAATTTTTAATTGAAATGTCAGTTCAAATAAAAACTTTAAGAGAAGTCGATGTCCTTAAACATACCAGTCCACGACGGATATAAGAAACATTCATATGGGAAGAAATGGCTGATAAAAACGCATGTGGAAACACAGTGTCACTTTGTTTCTTATTTTTATGTGTTTCCATTTTTGAACAACTCGGATATAAAGGAACATTTTTTATTTATATTTTTGAGGTTTCTTATATCCGTCGTGGACTGTGCGTGGCACAGATGCATCTGCATCGGTCTTGCAATCCCAGTCTCAATCGCTTTTCTAGGGGAAATATATGTACACAGTTTTTATCAGCAGCAAGATACGAGTATGTCTCCATTTGAACATCCTCATTGTTGATTTTAAATGTAGAATGTTCTGTGACAAAAGACACAGGAAGACTATGAAGCTCGCTTGGCTATTGTTTGTTTTCCTTTGGTGAATTGCGGCAAATGCGGGGACTCGACTCAACTTTCAATACAGCTCGCCTACCCTGTCTGCAGTTGAACAATGGTAGAAAGATTGAGTTTGGCGTCCTTTGGGAATACTTTGACTCCTGAAGATAAACATTTTATTTCTGAGATACAGATAGTGCGATGAAGTTGTTGAAGTTTCAAGGGGAATATCCAAGTAAACCCATAAACACTGTTTTAGCAAGTGGATGTTTGTTCTTTTGTTTTGCTGGACGAAGTGTTTGTTTAGATTTGTATGAATGGAAGTATCAGTGGCGGCTCCTTCGAACTAGAACAATAAATGAACAGTGGAAGTAAGGTGTTTATATGGGTGAAAGGTCTAGCTTTGAACGACCATTCGAGTGTTAACTGAATTTACTTAAAGGCTTCCGTATCACTGAAGAGTGTACGATTGAACGATAAGGAACACGTCTGCCTTCTCCGGCAGTTGATATAGCAATCAAAGATAATATAAACTAGATGGTCAACTGAGAGCAGAAATGGTACATTTGCCCACAAGCTGCCTGTCCTGCATAGGAATTGAAAGGAGCTCCATTGCTGCCGCACGCACACTTAGAAATTCCTATGAAGGGACCTGATGTCAATCGGGATAGGCCATTTTTGTTCCTAAGTGACTTCGACACTGCTTATTCTTATTAAGCCCCAGAACTCCCAATCAAATGTAGCCTTTGTACAATGGTGGTAAAAAATCTAAGTTGAAAGCACTTACCAAGCGTGGTAATACAAATTTATGCAATGTTCGGGAACATTTTAAAAAATTCACTTTTGCTCTAATGAAAACTTGAGCTTAACTTACATGGTATTGACCTATTTTTGCAACACCTCCCAAAGGTAGCTGCATGAATTTTGTTGTCAAAAATATTTTTAATGTAAATAAAATTTAAAAAACCTTAAATGTGAATCGATGAACATTTTTTGGCGCCTAAGATGGATAGAGACCCAATAAAGCTTCTCAACATTTATTCCTTTTACATTTATTGTTATAAATTGCGAAATGTGTTACAGATTGTATCGTAGCTCAGCGAAATTGTACGCACAAGAAGTATTACCCGTCACAATCCGAGGAAAACAAATTTAAACCATCAGAAAATAAAACACAAGACAATTATAGTGGAAAAATGTTATAAAAAACCACTTTGTTTATTAATCTCATACAACCTTCTCGGTTGGTTCCTGCTGAAAGACTGACTTTCGTCATACAAATCTCAGAACCTTCTCGGTCTTTCGTTAAGTTTATATACATATTTGCTTAATACATCGACTGCAGAGTTGCAATACTCATGCAGTTCGATACAGTCCCGGCGAAAACCTACGGTTTTCTACCCTTTCGCTTTTTATTTAAACATATTTCTGCTAAAGATAAATATAAATTATAATAATTAGATAAATCATTTCAGCTCTTCGATTGGCAGGATACAGATCTTTTGTACTGGCCTCGTAAGTTGATTGGTTGCTGTTCGCAGTATAACGCTCCTAACTAGTCCATCTCTGCTTAGTTCTAATCTCAATATCCGCCCAATCGCCCATGTCGATGGTGGGTAATTCTCGCTCTTTATTACGCACAACTGTCCTTCTCTCAAGCCGTATTTCACCATTTCTTTCTCTCATACAGAGTAGATAGGTACTCTTCCTTTCACCTGCTCCAGAAATGCGCAAGCACAGTTTTACACTCCTTCCATAATGTTATACCTTTTGTATTTGGGATCTCATTCGTTACGAATGGCAACAGTAACACGAGTGCCTCACCAACCAAAAAATGTCCCGGCGTTAACGCCTATAGATCATTTGGATCATTGCTCAATGGATAAAGCGGTCTTGAATTCAAGATGGCTTCCATTCCAAGTAGTGGTGTCAAACGCTGCTCATATGCTAAACCCTTCACATCAACAATTCTCGTCAAATTTCATTGACTTTACCGCTGCGCCTTGATGTGGTGCTGCAGGAGCCATACATCTCCATCCTGTCCCTTTCGGACTTAAGTGTTCAAAAGTATCCTTCACTAGCCAACGCTCTTTTGCCTTCTGAAATCCTTCGCTGCACCGACAAATGCTGTACCATTGTCGCTTTACGGCCTTTCACACCTGCCCCTTCTCGCTATGAATTGTTCGAAACAAGCAATAAACGCCACTGACGTATGATCTTATATCAAGTCAATATGCACTGCTCTTATTTGAGACAAACAAAGACGGAAACCCAACATTCCTGCTTTGTTATTTGCTCACCTGCTCTGTCGATCATTTTGATCTCAAACGGACCTGCGTAATCTATCCCTGAAAAACTTTTCCTGCTGTAACTCTCTATGGAGGCAAATCAGCCATCAATTGCATCTCAAAGCGACGGTTATGTCGCACACAAATCAAGCACTTATGTAGATAATCCCTCTGCTCAATTCGGAGCTTTGGATTGTGTCCTGCCCTGCTCCATGCGTAGTTGCTTAATGAGCGCTATCCATGATTAACCAAGCTAATCGGGAACCATTTGGCACGATTGCTGAATGCCTTCTCTCATATTCCATCTCTGCTCTCTCTCTGCCCTTCCCTAAACTCTCAGAATCTTTTCACCATCCAGAATTGGTTTCAAGGATTCTATCCTGCTCTTGTCAGGTAAACACCTGTGCTTCTTTATACAAGTAATTTCCTTCGCAAAATAATTTTCCTGCTCTTTTCTTAGTAAGTGATCAATTGATTCCATCTTCTCTTCGGAAGACGGTTGTTCAAGTACTCCTGCTATATTCTCTGCTCTATTTCGTGCTATGTTTCCTGCTCTTTCTCTCCTTTTCACATGACGTACAGAACGTCTCCGTCTCTTGCCATATCTCTTCTCATCATCCTTCCGTCATTTTATCTTTGCTCTAGTTGCATTGACAAAGTGAAGTACATAGCTGATTATTTTTATAGCCTTCTCTAATGTAGACGTGTATTCGATGAATGGAATACTCCTTCTCCAGCACCTCATATAAATAGATAAATTGGCTGTGAATTTTGTGATCACAAAAACCTTATTCTCATCCCTCCCCCCATCTGAAACATTTGGCACAAACTTTTCAGATGACCAGCTCGACCGAGGTTTTGTCAACCATTCCTGCCCATGTCGCCACAACTTGTTTTCAACCAATGCTGATGAGTTTACTCCTCTACTTAGGAGATCAGCAGGGTTTCCTTCGCTCCAACATGTCTCCACCTTTTGACTTCAGTGTTTGTCTGTATAGACGAGACTCTATCCGCTTCACATTCCATTGTTTTGATGACGCTAACAATTAGTCGTCCCAATAGCTCCGCTGCGGCAAGCTCAAATCGCGGTGTTGGTATTGTCACTGTTTTAAGTGGCGCAACCCGTGTTGTTACTGTGAGAAGAATGACTTAAATACAGCCATTTGACTTTCTCACATTATTCGCTGCTCCATATGCTCTTTCGGAAGCATCCGAAAAACCATGAATTTCCTTCCGTACCTTTTCCGAGGTACCTATCCATCTCTGAATTCTTACATTCTCTAAGAATGTTATTTCCTGCCAAAAATCTCTCCATCTCTCATCTATCTCTCTTGGTGATTTCTCATCCCAGTCAACGTTTAAACGCCATATGTCTTGGGTAAGAATCTTCCCTACAATCGTAACGGGAGCTATGAACCCATTAGGATCGTAAAATTGCACAACGCAGCTCACTACCTTTCTCTTCGTAATTGCCTGCATAGTCACTGGTGTTTTCACTGCAAGTGTGAATTGGTCCTTCTCTTAAGACCAAAAATCGACGCCTTTTCATCATCTTGAAACAAGATTGACTCCTGCTCTTCATAGTCCATGTCCTTCACTAGAGCCTTGGAATTAGATTTCCATTTTCTAAGCTCAAAACTTGCGCCTTTTAAAACACGATCGATATCTTTCGATAATTCGATCGCCTTCTCTTTGGAATCCGCACGCGTGGTACAGTCATCCATATAAAAGTCTTCCATAATTGCCTTAGCAGCTTTTGGAAAGTCCTGCTCTGCTTCTCTGTATTAATGCTCTTACAGTGTTGTAAGCTGATGAAGTCATACCAAAGGTGACTCCCGTCAGCCAATACTCTCTCAAATTATTCTGCGGGCTTATCTCCAGAATATACGCTGCAAATCCCACTGCTCCTTCACAACCTTCACATCATTTTAATATCCGCACTAAAAATAGCAACTCGATGCCTGCGGAAACGCATTAAAGTTTCGTGCAGATCCTTCTGTAGTTTTTCACTTAGCATTTGCACTTCATTTAATGAAATGCCCTTATTTGTCCTGCAGCTCGCATCGAATACGACTCTAAACTTTTTAGTGATGCAATGATGTGGCATGTGGTATATAAGCCTGCCATGCGCTGTACCAGTTACTGGTGTCATGTGCTCTGCTCTTTCATACGCTCTTATGAATTCTGTTTTAGTTCAGAATCTCCTGCTAGCGTTCTCTCTAAAGCAAAGAAATAATGTCTCACTGTAAGCTCCAAGCTTCCTTCTCTGATTCCTTCAAAGGAATCGTCACAAACAAACCTGCAAGAATTATCACGTGAAAACGTATTGATGAAATTCTGTTCCACATGCTCCTGCTCCTTTGACCTGCTTGATGACATTTCAATGCCATCCAACTGCGATAAACGCTTAAGCGATTCATGATGTTGATTGTCTTCGATGTACACAACATGTGACACCTGCTCAAGCTCAATGCCCATGCTATCCTTCTCGCTATCATACTTTCCGAGTATGATCCTGCTAAAAATAGCTTCCATCTCTAGAACATCATCAGGCTGATGCTCTTAAAAAGAAATAAATGTCTCTGCTATAAACCTTGGCAATAAATCTACGGGACCTGCTTTCCAAAATTCTAGATCCGCAAGTGGCAACCCCGTAGACATGTCCATCCGTGGCGATCCCAAATTGTGTGTAGGCACAATTGGCTCCCATTTACTTTCTTTGGGCAGTACCCAGAAATCCTGCTCTACTGAAACCTGCGAATTGAACCATGGACCTACAAGAAGTGTGGTTCGCCTTTCACACCAATCACTCTCTTCGCTATTTGCCCCTTTGGTAAGCCCAATCTCTGGGAAAGCTGATAACTTGCTAGGTCAGGTTGTTCCCTTATTGGCCAAACTTCCTGCCATCCATCTCGATCATTACCTGTGCCGTAGGCATCAAAGAAAAATTTCGCTGCTCTTGCTCATTACAATTAAAATATGTTAAATAAATGCTACTTATAGCTTTATTTATCCTATGACTCACTCTCTGCTTCCTTCACTCCTGCTGTACTTGCTATTGCTTTTGTCCTAGTTTTGTCCAAATGAGGGCGTCTCTCGGAAGGGACAACTAGTCAATCTCTCTTCTGCTTGTTTCCGCCTTCCTAATAGCTCCTTCTCTTCCTTCCCTTTTCCTGCACATGGAAGATCATTGCTTCAACCTTCTTAAGCTCGCTCATAGAGTACAGATTACACTATTGTATTTGCTTCCCGGCGCACTGTACGCACGGTCCCTGGAAGCACTCCTTCGGTGCATGTCTTACATCAGACAATTCAAGACGAGTGTTTTCTCCTTCACGAAGTCCTGCTTGGCCCGCAAGTTCGACACCGCAAACACCGGGCAACGCCATATTGGATGACTCAAAGATTTGCACGAGTGGCTAGGTAATGGTTTTTTGTCAGCTTCTGCTTCCTCTCTCCGGGCATTGCTGCCGCCTGCTCGCACATTCTCGCATTTGCTTAGAGCTGACTGCGCCTGATGTATGGACGACACGGCTGCTCAATTTTCCTGCTTGCTGCTCCACCCAATGCGATGCCTTTGGATACGAAAATATGTAGGCGGGCGGAAAATATGTCATAGATCGCTGCCACAAATCAATCTCAAAACCCTGCCATTTTATTATATCACCATTGAACGATCGTCAGGTGTTCTACACATCGTGTTGGCGAATGGAAGACTAACCTGGACTTCAATGGGATGTCCTGCTCTGCCTGCTGCTCCTGATCTTGGAGTTCTTTCTGCTACCTTCTCCTTTAATGCTGCATAGGAGGCAAATATTTTGCCTCTGCTTCAGCAACCCTGCGTTGCATCTCAACGTTGATCAACAAATCGTTGGCCAACCCAATCCTGCTCTCAGTCACCTTCACCTGCGACCAAGCATCCTGCTAGGCTTCAAAGCTGACCTGTGCTGTTGCCATCGTGGAAATCCCAAAGGTTGGAGATTCCCCAAAGGCCAGCATCGTTTATCGTTGTGTGCATGCTCTTTTTCCATCTCTTTCACCTGCTTGCCTGCACCTTTTTTATTATCAATAAAAAATGCCTGCTTGCCTTTCTTTTCCTAAAAAGTGTATTGCATTAGAAATTGAATTTCAATAATGCTTTATCCTGGAATAAAAATAAATAAATAAATAATAGTTCGCAGTAGGTACTTAGCAATTTGCAATTTCCCAGTATGCGATTGTTGAAATAAACAAAACAAAAATATTTCGCAGTAGGTACTAAGCACTTTGCTTTTTCCCAATATGCGATAGCTGAAATAAACAAAAACAAAAATATTTCGCAGTAGGTACTAAGCACTTTGCTTTTTCCCAATATGCGATAGCTGAAATAAACAAAAACAAAAATATTTCGCAGTAGGTACTAAGCACTTTGCTTTTTCCCAATATGCGATAGCTGAAATAAACAAAACAAAAATTTCGCAGTAGGTACTAAGCACTTTGCTTTTTCCCAATATGCGAAAATAAATAAATAAGAAATATTCCGCAGTAGGTACTAAGCAATTGGCTTTTCCCAGTATGCGAAAGTAAATAAATAAGAAATGTTCCGCAGTAGGTACTAAGCAATTGGCTTTTCCCAGTATGCGAAAGTAAATAAATAAGAAATATTCCGCAGTAGGTACTAAGCAATTGGCTTTCCCCATTATGCGGAACTAACTAAATGAAATAATCAAATTAATGGGGTGGAAAATTGTTGCTGCTTTTATAGTTGTTGTTGTTTTATGTGCTTGTTTTATAATTCAAGTTTCTCACAACAATTTTATATTGTTTGTTGCTTTTCAGAACTCAATTGAGCATATTCTGAAATATTTGCTCCTGCTGCTTGCAAGCTCCTTCTCTTAAAAACTAGCACCGTCGTGCTTTGAGTTTTTTCCTTCTTCTGCTATGTCTCCTTTTTTTTTTTATTTACCTATATAAAAATCAACTAACATCTTGATCTACAGCAACCGGTGCATTTGCACTCAAGTTCCTCCTTCACTCTTTCTCTTTTATTTTTTGGTAACTCGCACTCAAGTGCTCTGAGTTCCACCTGCTTCGCTGCTCATTGTTTGTCTCGACCATATTTCTCGCTTTGTAAAATTAATGGCGACTGGCACATTTGTGCTCTAGTCCCTCCTTCCCCCTCTCTTGATGTCTCGACAAACTATCAACTTGGCCAGAAAAAAAAGGTGACAACAAAAAAAACTTAACACAAGCAACCTGAAAGAAAAATAAATCTTAACCCAGCAGCAACAACAATCCCCATAATTTGATATTTAGGTTCTAGATAAATATAATTATGTATAATAATAATTACTCCCATCGCCATCACACAAAAGCACAATCAGAATATGGGATTCTTGCAATTCCCCTATCACACAAGCACAAAACAAAACATGGAATTATTGTTGTTCTCCTTCACACAAGCACACAAAAAAAAAAGAATACGCACACTCGCTTCACTCATTCGAATATATTTTCCTTCTGCATCTGAAACGTAAATGAACCAGACACCCTGCCCCTGCACCCTCGTTGTCGACACCAGCGCACATTCACTGAAAAACTAAGAAATTTTATAATACCGCAACCATCACCTTTCACTTGCAAACAAACATTTTACAATATCTAAGAAATGTTAATTGTCCTGCTATTAATGTGGACTGTATTTTAGGCTTATCTAAGAAATTTTATAAAAGAATTATTGTTAGGTATCTATCTCTAAAAAATTTAACATTGTTTCGGTTTGAATTTTTCTGCCTTGCAAACCTCGACCGCTCGTTGCTCTTTTTTTCTTTTCGTTTTTGACGAAACCTTCCCATTTCTCCTTCTCCTAGCTGCTGCGAGTGCACGGCAGAATATTTTTTGTAAATATTTTTCTCGATTCTCGCTCGCTGCTCGTGGTTTGTGTGTGTATTTTCGCTGTGGCGCGAGAACACAAACACTCCTACCTGCTCCTGCTCTTAATTCTTGATGAAGAATTTGTATGGGTCGCTTCTGCTTGCAAAAGGGGTAAACAACGAAACAATGTCTATTCACTTACTTACATGCTGGTAGGTACAAAATGATGTACAGTGCTATTTTTTCGCCTCGCCTGCTGATGATATGTCACTTCCTTACGTATCATGTATTAATTTCCTGCGCACGTTTTTCTTTATTTTGCGACTGCGTGATTTTCATCGTAGCGCAATTTCACCATCACCATTTTAGTTTCTCAATAAAACGAGACCTGCTCACTCACAATGCACTTATTTTTTTTTTCTCAAATAAAAACCTGCACCATCACGTCACTGGCACTTATCCGGCTCGACACGGACCAAAATGTATCGTAGCTCAGCGAAATTGTACGCACAAGAAGTATTACCCGTCACAATCCGAGGAAAACAAATTTAAACCATCAGAAAATAAAACACAAGACAATTATAGTGGAAAAATGTTATAAAAAACCACTTTGTTTATTAATCTCATACAACCTTCTCGGTTGGTTCCTGCTGAAAGACTGACTTTCGTCATACAAATCTCAGAACCTTCTCGGTCTTTCGTTAAGTTTATATACATATTTGCTTAATACATCGACTGCAGAGTTGCAATACTCATGCAGTTCGATACACAGATTGCCTCGTGGCGCTCAGGGCTATACGTCATCACTCAATTCCACTCTGCTGGGTTCCGGGACACGTTGGGGTGGAAGGGAATGAAAAGGCGGACAAATTGGCCAGATACGGCTCTGATATGAACCACTCAACTTGCGGACGGAGAGGTGTCTTTCAACACTGCTAAGACTTTTATTGAATGCGTCACCACACAACTGGCTAAGTAACAATGGAGCAACACCATCAGTTGCGTCATAACCCGAAGTCTGTGGCCTGTGGTTGACACCAAAAGATCAAAGTTCCTAATCTCCCTTAATAGAAGCCAAATCCGGATACTCGTCGGCGTTTTAACCGGACACTGCATCATAGGAAACATGGCTAAAAGGCTAGGACTTTTTACAAATGACTTCTGCAGAAGCTGTAGAGACGAGGAGGAAATAGAGTCCCTGGAACATCTTCTATGCCACTGCCCAGCTTTACAGGAACGCCGCTCATCCTGTATGGGAGCTAGGTTCTTCGAAAGTCTGGACGACTTGGCAGGGGTACCTCTATCAGACATAAAACTATTCCTCAACAGATCGAAGTGGTTTTGTTAGCCACATGTCCTCGCATGTACAAACAGGGTACTCACAATGGGCCTTCATGGCTTCTGGGTGAAATTTGCACGGTTGCAAAACCGCCCTCCCAACCTAACCTAACCTAACCTAACCTATTGTTATAAATTCATTTACAAATTGTTTGTTATTGAAAATGTGCCATCCGGCTACCATCAATAACACGTATCAGACAGTAAAAAAAAAATCGCGAGAGAGGGCTGTCATTCTAAATTTGAGGGGAAGATCGGGTAGGTGCACGAAAGTTGACCGTCTAATTGGGATAGTCTTTGATGGTAATCTGTTCTGTTTTGCTTGCTCAGATGAACGAAGGCTATTTCACACTTAGAACAATGGGAATTAAATTCGTTGCATGCCTTATTTACTCTCCTATCTCGAGCAGGTTGCTTTGTTCAGGGCTGCGATTTGGCATCTGCGATCGAGATGAGCACTGAGCAGAAGGCAAGAGCTACTATTTGTGCAGACAAAGAAGGATATAAACTCCTTTACTTTGATGGCTGTTCAAATCACGTTATTTCCTACGCGACAGGTTAGACTTACGAGTCTGGTGCTCATTTAACAAGATAATTGTTGTTTATCCGGTTCGTTAGGACCTGTGTTTCTAGTTTCTAATGTCGGGCAGTCGCCGCAATAGTCGATCTAAGAAGAATTAAAAGCCGGAAGCTCGTCGGTTTTTTCCAATTGAAGTTGGTCTTGGTTTGCCAAAAATCAACGTGTATGTAAAACGTACTAGTTGTACTAGATTCTTAGACTGGTGATTTTAAAAGTTAATAGATGGTGTTAATAATTAATTGTCGCAAATTAAGAAAAAATAAAAAGACGCACTTAATATAACAATACAACTTTTCATCACATCCTATCTTAGGCCTAGTGTCCCATCAATTCATTTGACATTGCATCTGAGAGCGGCGCCTCTTCTTAAAACGCTTTTCAATAGGTACCATCAAGTAGATAAAACAATTAAAATAATGAGATTTTAACTATATTACGCACGCACATCAATCGGGCCCAAGAAAGAGCGTAAACACACCTTGAGTTCATTTCGAAACTAGTGTACTAAAACGAATACAGGATGAGAATAATGAGGCCACACGTGGCTTGTGTGTATATAGATAGGTACGTGGTTTTATGAACAAATATTATCGTCCTTCTGCTTAAGTCGGGAAATCAATATGTGAGGAAGTATCCTCTTCAGGATAAGAACCCACTCTACTTAGCCAGGGCATACACATAAACAATAAATTGGGTGATGTGTGGGTTTTCCAGGAAGGTATACTCGTAGGTATTCTGTAAACAATGAATGATATTCGAAAGTGAGTTATTGTGATTGCAAAAATTGCTTTTGATTCACGGGCATACGAGTATTCAGCAATAAACCTAAATAACATATATATGTACAGGTACAGAGTGTATATTTGACAAGGGCATTTTGGAAAGTTCATTTGCGTCTACCTTCACAATACACCTACACAAGGACACAGTGTCGGCAGCAGGACAAATGCCAAGAAAAGAAATTATTTTCAGAAATGTCTTCGCTGTCAGCCAGAGTTTTTTGGGTTTTTATTTATCGTGCCAATTGGCTAGCAATCACAAAAATAGTACTCCATAATTTGATTTTGATAAATTTCAAAAAAATCCCCAGGGTGGTCATCCTGCTTTCAATGTTACCAAAGGTAGGTAGTACTCAACAATCTGTTGTTGACGTGCAAGAACTTGACACACAATCAATCTGTTTCTATGGAGAAACTCATTTCACTGCTGTGAACAATTTCCACGCACCAGAGTGGCTAACATGAAGAGGGTACTTGACGTCGTAGGTGATTGTGTTCTTGGGAAATATTTTAAATAATTTTTTTTTGTAGGTGTAGCTGGGCAATAGAAGTGATTCAATCCCAGAATGCCGATTGGGAGTATGTTTTTGGGGCTTGTTTTCTTTATTTGTAAGTTAGTTACGTCTTCTTATGTAGTTCCTTAAATTTACTTAAATCTCTTAAACAAAATTGTTTAAGCATGACAAAATAATATATTTGTTGACACAAAATTGTTAAGACTGGACAAAATTGAAAGTAGACTCGGAAAATTCACGCAAGATTTGAGTTTTGCGGCATTTGTGCCGTAAAATGTTTAAAAAAAATAGACAGCTTGACAGATGACAGTTCAGGTTTATTAATCACTGAGAACTGTAGAAAAAATTAACGCATTTAATTTGTGTTTACTCGTGTACGAAATCCATATAAATCAATCGCTTTCGCCCAAAGGATATACAGATACACGTTCTCATCAAAAATGACAGAAAAAGAGTAAACTAGCAAAATAACGAGTAAGAACTAGTCCCGCTCTTGGGTCGCAAAAGCTTAGAGAATTTAAACCGGCAAGTACTAATAAATATGTCAAATGCACAAAGTGGAGAAGAAATAAATTCGAAATTCGTCTTAAAAGACATTTGAATAGAAAATTTTTTTTGAAAACTAACGAGTAATATAGCTATTTTGTAGTAAAACTTGGTCTTTTAGATTTTCTATATTTTTTTTGTTTCTATATAGGTAGGTACTTTGTAAGTTTATTTTTTTTAAATACACACCTGAAAAATCTATTTCGTATCATTATTGGCATTACTATAAAATATGTAAGTGGCTCAAAGTAGCTCGAAGTCTAAACTCTTAACACGTCCTTAGGAGTATACTTTTCGCTCTCTGCAAGAGAGTCGCTCAATTTTTCGTATTTGATAGATTCTTGTTTCAACCTTACACCCAGTCAACATCGCGCCTTTCGTTTGAGCCAGCGATCCATCTGGTGTTTTCCTTATGTGGAAATTTGAAGGTCGTACACATTTTAATTGCTTAACAAAATTGTTTCATCGTGCTCGAATTTTCAGATTTGCCAGTGGATGCTATAGCAGCATCCCTGATGTAATACAATTGGGATATATTTTTTTCGCTTCTTCCTGTTGATTGATTAGCTTCTGGGATTGCTGGCACGCTGTTTGCTTGGTGTTAAATTGAATTTAGCAGATTGTGGTAGAATCTATATATTTTACTTATACAGGGTCGGCATTGAGTAGATAAAATAGAAAAGCGCGTAAACAAGGCCGGGGGGATATACAAGCTGCTATCAAACGTGTTCACAATTTCGCACATGATATTTGGGTGTGGGTACCAATAATACGGTTTCGAGAAATCCCAACGCTGGGAAAAAGTAATGGAAAGACTTTGGGAGAAATTAAACTCAAGTACTTAACATTTCACGATGAAAACGGATACGGTAATCCAGGACCCCAATTCTCAAATTCCTCATAACATAATTCGTGTAAAAAAAAAATGGTATTCTCAAAGATGTTCGGGGTTTTTTTTTCAATTGTGCGAAAATTATATTCACCTTTCGAATGAGGTAGATTTTAACAGCACGTCAAGTAAACCATTTTGAAAGGTTTTGAAAAAAAAATAATTATATTCAAATTTAAATCGGGTGGGAATTGTTGTTTTCAATTGACAGAAAAAGAAGAAATACAAAAAATGTATTTAAGTTTTTTGAACATTTATGACAGTGGCTACTTTGGGCGATATGAGCTCAGCGTCAGCACTCAGCGAAATATACCGACATCTTTGAAAGAATGCCACTATTTTCGAACATATTTATGTCAATGCGAAGGAAATCATTCAATAAGGGCTTTCATTTAAATTGTTTGATTTACATATTTTAATTTGACTCTTATTTTCTCATACGCAAATCAAAAAACAATCCATTTTTCGAATTATCAAACTCATAATTTCGTATACGAGATGCAAATCCGTATCGAAAACACAGACTAGTAACATTTGAAGAGAAATTCTCGTATGCGGATTTAGAGAATGGCAAATTTCAGTTTTTCGCATCGCATCGGACATTTTGGCAGATAAACGTATGCGATCATTTTTGAGAACTGGGGTCCAGAAGCTGGTTCAGAAGTAGTCGAATTAGAATATGTTTTCGCTAAAAGGGAACTTGCCAAATTTTAAAGGTGCTACCAGTTCGTAATGAAAAGGGCGTTAACTCGATCAGCATCATAAATATATCACAAAACTGCTCTATTAAAAAAAATGGCTTCGGCCAGTCTTTTTCAATTTTTTTTTTTAATTCAATGGACTCTCGCAAAAATCTGACAAGCTTGTATAGTATCGGTATTGAACATCATTCTTGCTTATTGTGGCAGCGATTTTTGACAATAACTGCCAAACGAGTCAATTTTTGTCCATTGCATTGCATTTCCACAAATAACATCAAATTGGTCAAGATCTCTTTCTACCATAACCCTCTATAGGTATATAATTATAGCCATTATAGAAAGTTTTAGGACCGGCGACGCCCGACGGTATTTAGCTGCCCAAAAGTTTTTCAGTAGAGATTTATGGCTAACGTATTAGTAAAACATATATATCAAAACGCATAAGGTATATGCTATTATAGCTCGTCGACCGAAAATCAAGCATCCTTAAAGCTGGCTTAAAGGTGAGATTGTGGTGGGAAGGCCCTACGAGATAAATATAAGTCAGCTGCTATTGACATTACAAGGGATCATGACGTTAACTAGAACGACTAAAATCCAGAATGGTTAATTTGATTAATTTTATATCAGTTACAAAAAGGACTTTTTTTATATTGCTACAGAAAATCTAGAAAGTACAAAAATCTCGAAAGACTCTATCTCGAAAAAAATCTAGAATATAAAACTGCTTTCGAGATTTTTATAATTTCTTAAATTTCTTAAATACTCATAACAAAGTACATTATTTTGAAACTGTAACTATAACTATTCAACAGAAAATAAATTTACATATTAGATTGATTATCTAAACGTAAACAAACTCATTTTTTAATAACAAATATGTACAAATACCTATACAAAAAAAGTGATTACTGATATATTTACAAGCTCAAGTTGTTGGCAATGCCTCTTATGTATCCCATAAAACTTCTTTCTAGTTTGAATAGTACTCTCGTCTTGTTTTCTTCACTTGTTGACCTCACTCTATGGATTGAAGTATGCAAGATACATTAACAGTCTCCTTACCTAAAACTTCAACTAATTTATATACGCCAACATAAGGCCTTCCCAATAAAACTTTTAGTCGTCTGTGCCAAGACTCAACTTTATTTTGCGTTCTTGTTAAGCTTAGTTGCACTTGTTCCGCAGCTAGTGTCGGAGTTAAGCCACGCGGTGTTTTGACAATAGCACGTCAATGAGACTTAAGAAGACTTGTTGTTTTTTTTAGCTGACTCATTTGTTTGCCTGAACAGTGAATCAAATTGTTGTTGCAAATAGTTTTTTATTGAGTAAATCTTAAATTAATAATAATTTTTGAGACAATGGCAACAATTCACGCGCGATTTGTTGCCGTTGTCTCAAAATTTAATATTAATTCTAGACTTTTACTTTCGAGATTTTTTTAAATTATGGTTTTCTGTATTATATTTTTCTATATATCAGGGTAAACCCACATTACAAATATTGTTTGAAGAACTGCCTGAAGAACCGAAAGAACTGGAAGCTGCCACCATGTTACCTTTGATTAAAAACTTTCTCAAGACTCTGTGGAATATTTAATTTTGTATTCAGGACTTTTTGCGCTCACTTGTGTACATCGCGTTGTGACGAGAAAATTTCCATCGAACTTATTCCTGTTGATATCTTCTTGATATCTGATTATTTGCCTGCACCTAAAGAATATTAAAATTTGCGGTTTTCATCTGCCAATAAAGACGAGAAGATTTTAAATTTGTTCGTCACTCTTCTTTCCCATTATTAAGGCGTTATCCACCGACATAATACGAAAACAAATTACATTTTACAGTCACTCCGTATGGTCAAAAGTGACCATAACAACAAGTCAGCGGCGTCGCGTGAATTACTTAGATGGGTGTGCAATTCTTTAAAATTATATATTTTATAAAAATAAGGATTTATTTATTGTTTTCTTAATTAAAATAATAAAAAAAAAACAAGAAAAAAACTCCATTGTTCAAATTAATAATAGGACAAAAAAAAGAAGCAAAAGCACCGCACGAAACTGCAGCCACTTATACTACCTAAACGAAAAGCAAAATTCGTTCATTCATTCATCGCGATCGACTGTCGTGCACTCCTTTTTTTTGCACGAGCGTCGATGAATTGCATGTATATTTGACTTATGACGCTTTACGGAAACAGAACAAAACAAAAGAAAATAATGAATATTCCGTGTGCACAGAAAACGAGTGCACGAGTTCACTACAAGTTCATCAAAGTAAGGCGACATTAGCAGGTAGCAGGTACGGCGTGCTGGTGACGATTGACGAATGACGATGGGGATGAATTCTTGTAGCTGAAGGAAGGTATATAGTTCGGAGTTGGATGAATTTATTTGATGAATACGTGCACAGCCAGATTTCGTGCGAGTTTGTTGTTTTTCTCTTTGTTTCTCAACGATGAAGGAATTTTGAGAGACAAATTAGGAAGGGTGAATATGAGTATTATTATAGTAGGCTGTGTGACGGAGGTTTTATGGGATGTGTAAAGTGTAATTGAGCACATCATATTTATGTATTGTTAGCGGTGACATACTGCTGGCGTTAACATACATTTTTTATTATTTACTCCACATCTCACATACGCACACACACACAGAAGCGATCGCAGCTGCAAGCAATGCCGACACGAAGTCGAGACGTACATCGCACTTTTTATTTTTGGACTGGAAGAAAAGGACATTCGTGATCAAATCGTGCGAGAGAACACATCTTGCGAGAGAACACATAACGACAAATAAATAAAAATAATATCTTCTAAAGTGTTGTTTTTTTTTCTTTTATATTTTGACTACCTACGTTGTATTTCTTATATCAGAAGTGGGATACGACGAAAAAAATAAACCCTATGTGGTTAATATAAAATATTGTGTTCCTTAGTGCTAGATAATTGTTGGTAAAACAATATTTGTTTTTGGTGTATCGAAATGCCTCGTGCTACAAAGAAAAGTGTTACTGGTGACGGAATGGGAGACTCCTCACAAATTTTAAGTGAACTGATTAAGGCACTCCAGTCGCAAAGGTCAGATGGACAGATCGATCTTCCTCATTTTCGTCCAGAATCAAACGAATCCGCTAAATGGGTGAGTCATGTTGATCAAATAAAAAGTGAAGTGGGTTGGTCAGACTTGCAAACCCTGGCCCGGGTTGGTAGATTCTTGTTAGGGGATGCAAAGTGGTGGTATGAGCGCTGGAATCCCGATGTGAGAGACTGGGGTAGTTTCTGTAAAGACTTTCAGGAAGCATTCCCCCCAAAGAGGAATTTGGGTCACCTTCTCGATGAGGCGGCACAGTTCAGAAGCTCCAGTGTTAACACCTATGAAACGTATGTCCATGAGAAAACCTCCTTGCTACGAAATCTACGAGCGAATTGGAAGGATGGTGATTTACTAGAGTTGGTAATACATGGCATAGCTGAGTTTGATGTCCGCAATACAGCAATGAAAGCCAACTGTAAAACCATTCCTGAACTATTAGTCTTGTTGTCCTGTTTTCCAAAACCCTCGTGTAGTAAGCGCAGTAATGATCATCCAGCGTTAAAAAGAAAGTTAGGTGAAGGGAGGGACTCAAGCACTTCAGCAAAAAAATGTTTTCAGTGTGGGAAACTTGGACATGTCAGAGCTAATTGTCACGTTAAGCGTACTACGCCATGGGCGGATAATAGCACATCAACAAAACCATTGACACTATCGAAGCCAAGTGGTGTTGTTTGCTCGTTTTGTGCTAAGGTAGGCCACGACGCTTCAAATTGTTTCACAAAGTCTGCTATAGAGAAACGGCGCAGTATTAATTTTTGTAGTTCGGGAAAACCTTCTGTTGCCACTGAGGTTGTTATCGATGGACATCAATTTTGGGCGTTAATTGATACGGGGGCAGATCTATCTCTTATGTCCAAAAAATATCAGCACTTATTCCAAAATAAACTTGTCGATTGTAATGTCATGTTAAAAGGGATAGCCAATGTTACAATTGAAGCGACAACCAAATTTGAAGGGCGTACAAGGATTTCGAACATAGAGACTACCGTTGCATATGTTTTTGTTCCAGACGGATGTCTCGACTATGATGTTTTTATAGGACGCAATTTATTTGACGACCACACGTTAGCCACTATAACAGATCATAATGGTTCACTTGTTTTTCGGCGGCAGCTTCCCGGAATTAACAGGATTTCAGACAGCGTTGGTTCTAATATGTCAGAGATTTTGGTTCCTGCTGAATATCGGAACGCATTACAAGACATTTTACAAAATTTTCCGGATATGATAACCAGTGGTAACAAAGTGGGCGCTGTAAACAATATCAGCCTTAAGATAAGATTGGAAAAGGATATTATTATCAACAGATCCCCTTACAGACTGGCTGCTGAAGAGAGAGAAGCAGTGCGTAAAATAACAGCTGATCTTATTACGAATAAGATTATTCGAATTAGTGAATCTCCGTTTGCAAGCCCAATTATTCTTGTTAAGAAGAAAGATGGTTCATACAGAATGTGCGTTGACTTTCGCGAACTGAATCGCAATACAGTTAAAGACCGGTATCCACTTCCGTTAATTGAGGATCAGCTTGATAGGTTGGGTAAAGGACGATTCTTCACATCTTTGGATATGGCATCGGGATTTCACCAAATACCCATTCATGAAGAGTCCATCCATAAGACTGCTTTCGTTACACCCGATGGCCATTTCGAATATTTGAGGATGCCTTTCGGGCTCTCAAATGCTCCTGCCATCTTCCAGAGGTCTATTAATCTTGCTTTGGGGCCGTTGAAGGATACGATTGCTCTAGTGTATTTGGATGATATTTTGATCCCCAGTTTTACGTGTGAGGAAGGGCTCGATTATCTTCGTCAAGTGCTCAATGCATTGCATTCCGTCGGATTTTCTCTAAATATTAAGAAGTGTCGTTTTCTCCAAACCAGCTTAGAATATCTTGGCAGAGAAATATCTAGTGAGGGCATACGGCCAGGCAAAGACAAAATTCAAGCTTTAGTTGAGTCTCCTGTTCCTACAAACGTTAAGCAAGTCCGACAGTTGATGGGATTGGCGGGATACTTCAGAAAGTTTGTTCCCGAATTCGCCGCTCGAACAGCCCCTATAACAAAGCTGACAAAACAGAATGTGATGTTTGAGTGGAATAATGACCAGGAAAAAGCAAGACAATATTTGATTGACCACCTAACATCAAGGCCACTTCTCGCTATTTTCAATCCCGAATATGCAACTGAACTGCACACAGACGCAAGTAGCATCGGTTATGGAGCTGTTTTAATTCAGAAGCATAATCTTGTGCCAAAAGTGGTAGCATATTTTAGCAAAAGAACGACTGTAGCAGAAGCTAAATATCACTCATACGAACTTGAAACGTTGGCCATTGTCAAAGCTGTGAAGCATTTCCGTGTTTATTTGCTTGGAATTAGATTTACGCTCGTCACTGATTGTAATGCCGTGAAAGCGTCAGCTACAAAAAAGGATCTCATTCCCCGGGTTGCACGATGGTGGATTTATTTGCAAGATTTCAATTTTGAGATTGTATACCGAAAGGGAAGTAGCTTACCACATGCAGATTATCTAAGCCGCAACCCTATCAATATTGTTCGACGAGTCAGGCACAATGATTGGGCGTACATGGAGCAAAAAGGAAACGAAGAGGTACAAAATTTGTTGGAAAAACTTAGGGCGGGCGAAGTTGACGCCAACCAGTATTTGGAAAAAAATGGAATGCTATACCACAAGAAAATCAATCCAGATGGTACTTCCAACTTACAATGGTTTGTTCCAAAACAAAGTCGTCTAGGTCTTATGCGAATTTTCCACGATGAACAGTGCCATGTCGGTATCGACAAGACTTATGCTTCTGTAGCCGAACACTTTTGGTTTCCCCGTATGAGAAATTTCATCAAAAGCTATCTTAAGCATTGTGTAATTTGTGCAGTTAAGAAGACCAGGACTGGTCCAATGCAAGGTTTCATAAGCCCAGTAGAGAAGCCGGAAGTACCATTTCACACGTTGCACATGGATTGTTTGGGTCCACTGCCAATATCTTCTAATGATTACAAACACATTTTGGTTATAGTAGATGCGTTCACAAAGTATTGCATCCTAACACCAATGAAGACGGTTACCACAGCTGAAACACGGGATAAATTGCAACACGTTTTGTCACTTTTCGGAACACCAAGAAAAATAATCATGGACGCTGGTACATCGTTTAAGAATACAACTTTCCCTAAATATTTGAATGAGTGGCAGATTGAGCATCACTTTATTACACCTGATGTACACAGAGGCAATGGACAGGTGGAAAGGTATATGAGGACTATCAGGAACCTATTGAGAATTGAAACCAAAATTAAGTCAGAATGGCCGAGTGGGTTATGGAAAATTCAGCTGGTTTTAAACACGACCATTCAAAAGTCAACTGGGGCTACCCCATTGCATCTCCTTTTGGGAATTCAAAATTCGACACCGTTAATCCAGGCACTGTTACGAAATATATTTCCTGACTTAACTCCTATTCGTAATCGGGCGTTAGATAGAGAGCGCGTAGCGGAGAAGCTGTTTCCAGACCCCGGACGACTGATAGATGTCAATCGGAAGAGGCGAGATAATGTTCTGTACTCCGTTGGTGATTTTGTTTTGATGCATCGAGATTCTCACATGCATAATAGTAAAAGTGAATACGAATTCTTGGGACCTTATGAAATAATTAAATGCCTTGAAAACGAACGGTTTGAGATTAAAAAGGTGGGCACTAATATTGTTACTAAGGCTGCTAAAGAGCAGTTGAGAATGTGGCCCTTACAATGGTCTTTATCCTGCGATATGAAGCAGGTACTGGCGTTTATGGAGTCCGAAGACTCAGGTGAGTTCCTTTGGTTGTTTGGTCTCTGTCCCGATAGTGGTAGAGCCTGGTGGTTGACTGAGGTCTCCACAGATATTGTGAAATTGTTTGTTTGGTCTCTGTCCCGATAGTGGTAGAGCCTGGTGGTTGACTGAGGTCTCCACAGATATTGTGAAATCGTTTGTTTGGTCTCTGTCCCGATAGTGGTAGAGCCTGGTGGTTGACTGAGGTCTCCACAGATATTGTGAAATCGTTTGTTTGGTCTCTGTCCCGATAGTGGTAGAGCCTGGTGGTTGACTGAGGTCTCCACAGATATTGTGAAATCGTTTGTTTGGTCTCTGTCCCGATAGTGGTAGAGCCTGGTGGTTGACTGAGGTCTCCACAGATATTGTAAAATTGTTTGTTTGGTCTCTGTCCCGATAGTGGTAGAGCCTGGTGGTTGACTGAGGTCTCCACAGATATTGTTAAATCGGTTGTTTGGTCTCTGTCCCGGAAGTGGTAGAGCCTGGTAGTTGACTGAGGTCTTCACAGAAAATTAATTCTTTACTAGTCATGTTTTTATTGTATTTGCAGATTAATTCATTAAACCAGATTTGTCGAGAGCGACAGCATTGTCAGGTGGGCCGTGTTAGCGGTGACATACTGCTGGCGTTAACATACATTTTTTATTATTTACTCCACATCTCACATACGCACACACACACAGAAGCGATCGCAGCTGCAAGCAATGCCGACACGAAGTCGAGACGTACATCGCACTTTTTATTTTTGGACTGGAAGAAAAGGACATTCGTGATCAAATCGTGCGAGAGAACACATCTTGCGAGAGAACACATAACGACAAATAAATAAAAATAATATCTTCTAAAGTGTTGTTTTTTTTTCTTTTATATTTTGACTACCTACGTTGTATTTCTTATAGTATGTTATTATTTGAGTGTTCGATGAGTGATTTTTTTGGTTAGATCAGGGTGTGCAATGCACACCTTGCACACCCTGACGAGACGCCACTGCAACAAGTGTATGCACAGCAAACATGAAAAGAACTCAACACCGAAAGACACAAGTATAAGAAACAAAAATCCATCAGTAAACACCACAAAAAGTCCTCCTTGCCAAAAGCGTTCTTCAGAAGTTACGTGCCCAAACGAAACTCATCCAACTGAACAAGCCACAACTCTCTCGATTTGCTCGAAACAAAAATGCTTTTAAGTGTCACTGTTGATATGGGAAATGGACTTTTTGGTATATGCGGAATGAGAAAAATTGTTGTAAAAAATGTGCACATAGTTCGAACACACAGCCACTTGTCTTGCGGAGAAAAACTTTCCCCAAGAAATGATTGGACGTTGCCAAAAATCTCCAGCATCCCACCCCAGAGAGATTTATTGCGTTCTTCCAAGGTACCGCTCATCCTTTTTTGTGGTGTGGAATTTAAATGAACATTTTCCAGACACCCGAACGTTCGGTGCATTCAATGATTTCTTACAGCCAGTAGTCGTGAAGATAAATGGAAATGAGCGCAGCGCTCTTTAATGCATTTTGAATCGCGCGAAATCTGATATGAACGTGCTCCAGTACAGTCGTTAAATCACTTCGGGAATTATGACAAACGCGATGTTGAAACTTAATGGCAGCAGTGGCGAGGTTTTCTTTTTCGGATACCTTTAGGGGATTTTTTTTTTGAATTTATTTATGCTAGACCATTATGCATCGGAGCCTTGGGGGATATGCAAGGCAATCGATATGAGATAACTTGGAAGGAACTCTTAGCTTTGATGTATGTTTCAATCACGGAAATGTGTCTCAAATATTTGCACTTGCAAATGCTTGGTCAGATTCAAAGCTTTCCCGTCTGTTAATGAACAAACTTGGGTGTTGAATCAGTTTATATTGAAAACATTTCCCTGTTTGTTGATTTTACTCAACTCCACAAACAAGAACTGTAAGTTCATCATCGTATAAACATTCATAATTTGTGAAAAACAAAAACCACCTGAATTGAGTGTCCGCTCAAATTTTGAATGGTTTCCATTCCATCGCACTCAAGTTTATAAATTCAATTACCAGCTAGTGCATGTTCATATACGAGTATCTTCCACTTAGTTGACTTTGACATTTAAGTGTGCACTAAAAAAGTTGTACCCGTAAAACCATCCAGCAAACCACTGTTGGGCTTTAAAAGGTTTGCACATTTCCCACGCAGTTCAGCGTAACTGATGTGACAACGCACTCTCTTTAATAGACGGTGGCTACCGACTGCATTTTAAATTCGTGTCACATACATCTGATTCTGGTTCCGGTTCTGGTTCTTGTTCTGGCCTCTACTGTGACAAATCCATGCAGACACATTGGATGTGTTAAGTAATCCGTGTGCTTAAGTCAAACAAAAGAACAAAAGTCATTGCCCGCAAATCGGTGCCATGCAAACAGAAAAAAAAAAACACAGACTATCCATAGCAAATGCGATCTAACTGTAATGATTGATTGGAATACATTTATTGAATCTGACGATGATTGATTAACGACTAGACCGACTAATTTCACAAGGAATCCCATGGCGTTGTAAATAAATGAGCTACGTCACATTAACGTCGCGTCGTGCAGATGTGCTGCCCCATAATTAATATTCAAATGGTTGTCAGGAAACTCTCACAACATATGGAATGCAATTTGTCACTGACGGGGGTTGGAGCTGTACAATGTGGGGGTACATATTCGAGGTATTACCTACATTCTTATTGGGGAAGTGCAGATAAGTGGTAGGCTGAATTTCGTTGGACAGGATAATTGTTGGTAAATCGTATCCATGTTCTTAGAATGTCAACCCATTTGCAATATTTACTTGCTTCATATATTATCCATTGACAATTAAATATTGCACTAGTGTTTAAGCGTTATTTGAATGGATGGTCAGTTGTGTGTATACATACCAGGGCGATCGGGTATTTATCAAGTGGTCTTAGATGTTTACACGCGCCGGTACGGTTGACATTGCATCTTGTGTGCAATGCTAAGGAGAGGATGATTGTTTTGTTGGCAGGGTTTTTAGAGAAACTCCTTTTTGGTAGATTGGGCAAACGATTTTGAGGTTTCATTCATCAGGGCTCTCATCGCGTAAGACGACGATCGTCTGACGACGTCGTTTCGACGATTGTATTGCTTCGTGTAACACTGAAGTGGTTGAATCGTTTGGACGACGTCGTTTTGAACGATTCACTAATGCTTCGTATAACTCAAATTCAGACGATTGAGCGATTGCGATTGAACGATTGCTATTTTGCAATCGTTTCATCGTTTTTGGTGTATTTATTCCGTTTTAATTAGGTCTGAAAGAAGTATTAGACAACAAATAAAGGAAGACATACACTTATGTTGTATTTGGTCTTATCAGAGCGAAAAAAAATTTATTTTTTGCAAAAAAAAAAATGATTGCATTGCTTTTCGAATTTCAAATAATTTTCATTTTTGTATTTGTGTTATAATATGAAATACAGTAATGTAATCATAAAATAGCATTCATTGAACTCTTTTTTTATAACTCGACAATTATTAGAAATACCAATTCTAATGGGATGCTTTATGATGTTTGATGTCCAACGAAATCCAAGATCTTTATTGCCAAGACTAGTTCTAAATATATATTTTAATAACCACAATTTCCTCATTGTACACTTTTACATATTGATCTTATTCTTTCCACCCGACTTTCACAATTCTATCTGTGTTTGGATTCTTCGATAGAGTTGTTACTTGCATTCAATTTTTGCATTAAATGTCCGATTCCACATCACCTACAGAAAAAAAAAACGCAAATTCCACACATTTTTGTTGTTTTTAGTTGTCAGAGTTTGTTTACAGTCATTTTCAAACTGTTCAAAATGAAAACGATGAACGATTCGATCGAACGATGCGACGATGATGTTATACGAAGCAAACTAAAAACGACGTCGTTTTGTTCAATCGCTTCGACGACGATCGTTTCAAAAGTTACGCGATGAGAGCCCAGGCGTAAGGCATCATTTGCAACCGCTTTAAACTGTCTGGCAGGTAGATTATCTGGTCCAGAACAGGTGTCTTGTGGACTTGAGCTAAGATATTGCCATTCTGACTTAATTTTTGTCGGGTGGAAGGCTTTTTGTGGCTTGCATCTTACGCCGAAAGAAGTTAATCAAACAAAAAACGTCTAATGCAACGCAGAAAGATCTAGTTGTTGAGAAAGCTAGACTATGGAAGTGAAACTCTAAGAAGCTCTGTAAATACCTAAAATTACTGAGCCCTTAAGCAGTCGTAGTTCCAAACATAACTGCCCCTTCACTGGGAGGACAAATGTTAAATTCATAGCAAAACAATTTCAACCGACACGGGGCTTTCTGGGCCGATGGCTGTTCCACGCCTGCTATAGAAGCCTTAATAGCATTAACGGCTATTCAAATATACTCGTACATCAAGAATGTGGCAACACGTAGCTCCGCAAATTTGATAATTACTCACGAAGGAGATAAATGTGAGTTACCATTCGAAACTGTGACGAAATCCTCCTGATCACTAGCGGAGAAGCTATAACCCACCTTAGTGCCAAAACTGCGTAAAGTTGTTTACGGATGGTTACAAATTGGACTCAGGTGTAGAAGCTGCTATTCATGAGCCAAATCGAAACGTCCTTGTATACCAATGTCCTTTGGCTGCAAAATTCGTCAGTTGCTTAGATCGAGCTTGATAAGGTACTTCTTGACCGTAGTATCTCCATATTTGAAGTTAACTGGCTAGAATTTTGGTACGAGGTGGGTTTTAATCCCACCCTCTGCTCTTGTCTTCGCAAGTCATAGGAGGAAGGCTGATTGATTTTTTTTTGATATCCTTCTGAAATTAACGGACGTGGTGATGAATACTTGTAGATCTTTGAGTGTACTGTCAAATGTTCTCTGTCTCAAGGTAGAGTTTACCTAGATGGTGGTGACGTAATCTGATTAAGCAGTCACCGTGACCCAGAATGTGTTCTGCCGATTTTTCGTCCTCGTTGCATAGGCTATCTTAGATTATTTCCATAGTCATGAGGTGTTTTTCGACTCTGCCCGAATTACATCACCAAGCGTTTTATAACCTTACTTTTCATGTCACTTTTTCGGGTTTGGATAAAAATAAACTTCCAATTCCACTGTCACATAGCTTTTTGTTCGTCGGGATTTTACTGAGCCTTACTAACAATCATTTTAAGCCTTCACCTTAGATAATTTGTAGGTCACCATATGCAATTTTAAAATTTCGCCATTGTGAGTTCGAAAAATTAAGCCTGAACACTAAAAATGGTTATAGCTGTCGCGGAATATCGGCTGGATTTGGCTCAGTGGCTAAGCGGTGGTATAATTGCTGGAAAACCACAAATCTGATTTTATGATTCTTTCACTGCCCCACCTCTGGCGAACGTCGAACGTCATTTGACAAAATAACAAATATTTTGGGGTTAGTGTAATTAGGTGTGATGTGTGAATCTCGCTTAGAAATCGAGACTCGCACAATTTGCTCTCACTCTTTTTGCCGCTTTTTTTGCGGCCAATGAAACACAAAATCCGACAGCCCGCTGATTTCGAGAGCAGAAAAACTGATTTTCTGTCCCAATGGAAAACGACATAAAACAGAAACTGATCTGTCAAATGAGTGGGTGTGCTCAGACGATTGTTAAAAAAAAGATGGTGGTGCTTAGAAGTGAATGAGTGCGGGCACAAATACCAGAAAGATGCAGAAAATTTCGGAATTAGTGTTGAAAAAATGTTTTTTTGTTGTTTTGTGGTGTCGAAAAATTCCGCAATCTGCAAAAATTGCATATTTTTCAAAAAGATACCGGACACTTTTTTTTAGATAATTAAAAGATTACGGGTGGTCAACCTAGTCGTGAACGAGCTTCTCAATTGACTCGATCGGACTGGGTTTAAAGTCGTTCATTTGTCCGAAAAATAAAAACTCAAACAAAATGAGTGGTTGCGAAGAAGCTAGGCCTAGGATAGGTACCTATTCCAATTTTTATTTTATTTATCTGCTGTATTGACTGTGAACGAAAACTTTTGGGAGCAGTTATCTAAATGTCGGAAAAACCTCGCAGTAAGAAATAGTGTATAATGAATGTAGTTATTATTCGAAAAAAAAACTCTTATGCTCTCAATCAATGGAAAATATGCGTCTACCTTATTGAGTCCCGAAAGGGTTGAGTTGGTAGCATACCTTTTCTAAATCTACTCTACTACGCAATACTCGCATCTATTCTCGTATACCTCTAAGCAAACGAAGATGACGGGAGTTATCGGATTTACGATGTAAAGTGATTTCTCCCTTAAGAATAAGGAATGGCATGTGAATGTTGTATATGTCTTCCCATTCAATCAAACTCCTGATTTTACAAGCACACTTTTTATTACAAATCCCAGTCGGCTTTACTCACAAGGCAAACAGGTTTTTACGGACAAATCGCATGACTTAATCAAATATGTACCTACTTTGCAAATAAAATACTCGCATGAGAGAATAGTTTTTGTTGCTGTTGATATCCTAAGAATGTACGTCTGACAAATCATTTAACTGACCTCTTTATTCGTTTAGATTTAGATATACGTCATGTTTCCAAAAAAACAATGTTTTTTTTTCGTTACCAAACGAATGTGTTGTTATACGAGTATCGTGGGACTTATCCCTTTTTTGTTTGAATTCCAATGTCCAAAAATCCTTGAGAAGAAGAGAAAAAGGGGCAAAATTATGCTGATTCCAGAAACTATTTATTTTTAGTACAATTTCATAAAAAAATCAACATTTCACTGGTATTTTAAAAGGCAATTTGAGTACGGTGGAGAGGTAAAAGTAAATATCATCCGCTGGAGCGCTGGAGATGTCTTTGAACGCAAGAATGTTTGGAATCAGTGAGTGACGGTGGTTTTAGGGCTGTTTAGGTGAAAATTGTTTTCAAGCACTTTCAAGGGTGTTTGCTCGGGGAATACACATTTTTTTCCACTTCTTTCAGGATAATGCTGATAGAGAGAAAATGGAATATGAAGTGTTTTCGAGGATATACGAGTATGTGTAAGAAAATATTAATCGAGGGATTTCTTTCGACAATAAGTGGAACCCTTCAAAGAGGTTTAAAAAGAGTAGATACGTTATTGCCACCTAGATGGTACTCTACCAAGTTAGTGGAAACTTGTTCATAACGTGATAGACTTTAGTTCTCGAACCCGATATAAATAAAGAAAACAGAAATAGGGCTTTTGTTGAAATGTTAAAAGGAACATACATACATACAGGGTTCGAATCGAGTCGTTCTGTGGACAGCATAACTTAATTTGTTTTCGCTTCACATCTCACATGTAAAATCATCTTAATTCCGTGAACGCGGAGCTAAATGTTCGCGATTCGACCCCAGGTTGGTTCATTCGTCATTCTTCATAATAATGTCACCTTAAAATTGAGGTGATCCAAACGAAAAATGCATAGTTTCAAGATAAAGACAGTCTGAGTCTCCATTTGACTAAAACAAAAAACTCGCACCGATCGGAAAAATAAAGATCATCTCTGCGCCTCACGAAACTTTCTCGATCATTGCTAGTTTGTCACGAACAATCCTCCGAATTGGCAATGACTCACCACCATTTCTATTTCAGTTTTGTTTAAAGTAAACAAATAGATGCCCGCAACTAATCTTTCGTTTACATGCGTTGTTTTATATTAATTGACGTATTTACGGAAGGGCCGACAATTTGATCCCGAGTCCAAAAGGTTAAGAAAATACTGTCACAAAACTGTGTCAGATGTTTAGGAAATGTGGGCTGGCGAAGATTACTTATAGTTAAAAGCCCAACCCAAAGAATCTGTAGCGTCCGTTGGGGCAAAGTATTCGACTGACAGGTTGATAGAATAAAAAGCAGTTTATAGAAGGTGACCCGAAAGCAGCGCACGTCCCGAGTGAGACCTATAAAGTAGGTCTACGTTGTACTTTTCTGTCCGTTCCACCCGGTGACAGTTGTTGGCACAGCGTGAAAGGAAACACTTTCATTGATTCATTAGATGCTGTCATTGGCTGTCAACGTACGCGATGGGAACTTTTGTTCCGTCAAAAACGTCAATATTAACGGATTCGTCATCGCGACGGAGGCAACTGATTTTATAGGGGACTTCTTGCTCCATAGAGGAAATCATGACCTAAGGTCCCATGTTTTATGGGCCCATCTGCCAAACTCCGTAACACAAAGTTAAAACGACTTCGGATTCCTTATAAAAGTAAAAGCAAAGAAAAGTTCGTCATCCATTAAATAGTTTCTATTGTGCGCACCCACTCTGCGAAACGAAACTATACAAAGTATCACTTCTTCTCCCAGTCCTGAGTCCATCTATCTTCATGAAACCCTATCCCAGCGCAATAAAAAAGTCTCATGTTTAAATGACGGGCCAACTAGCCCAGTCGTGTCATTTCGCCAGATACGACCGCCATTAAACGAATTGACAGAAGAAGCGGAACAAATATAAGGAGCCGAAAGTTTTTGTTCTTATTTGCCAGCAATTTGGAATTTAGAAATGATTAATGAATATATATAAAAAATTGTATCAACGACTTTAATCTTATATAGTCGAAAAGATGACAAGATGTCAAACAAAGTGAAACAATCGACTATTCAGACACGCATCCGGCATACTCTGCTACGACTAACATTTAATGATGGAGCGCATTACGGCGAATGCCTTTCACAAGCTTATGTAGGTAGGTGTACTCCTACTCTGTCTACTATACCTACACCTCCATCCCTCATTATCATTCCATGTAAGTGCTTTGATGTTGACGCTGTAGGTATGTATACTGTTGCAGCATTCCACCATCACATCACAGCACAGAGCACACAGAAAACATTTTATGACAGACATACCATGTGCTAAAGTAAATGCGGACGAACGACGAAAGGTGTTTTTTTTCTGTCAGCGAAAGGATGAGGTGCAGATAAAGTATGCTATAACTAATACATACAATGTAAACAAAGTCGTATTTTAAAGGACTTCAACTTCAATCCATTTGGGTGAACATTTTAAATTCACTTCCACCTGCAATGTGAGCTTGTTTTATGGGGGCGTTCCACGAAATGGGTGGATTCAATAAAAAGGGATTTCGCCAGATGACTCAAACGATGATCGCTCTATTTATCAAGAGAGGTACTACTAATCGTAGGGTCTTATCCATTTAAATGATGAAAAATCTTTGACACGTGTGCGATTTCTTTTTGTCAATTTTTTTTATTTTCGGGTGTGAAAAATACAAACAATGCGTTCCGCATTGTGTAGGTGAAGGATTGACACATATAGCCCAACGACCTTTAGTGTTGGATTTGTGGTCAATTACTAACTTCTCCCCTATTTCAGTCCAAATTGAAGAACTATACTATATATTTGAGCCTTATAATACAAAAAAAAAATCCATTTCAATCATTCAAAGTGTTCCAAAGCTGGGGGTTACTCTCTGCTTAGATATCAGCTTAGTTCTTCGCTTCTAGACAGGAGACAACTAAAAAAAAGTGCCCTGTATCTTATTCGCAACATTTAAAAATGCAAGTTCCAAAACCAGAGTCAATTTCGTGCAGTAGCTTTAAAATGTATCCCGGTTAAACACCTTACAGTTGAGAAAAATGTATATAGCAGTTTTATTGCAATAAAAACTATCAAAATTTGGAATGCCGCTCCAGTCCTAAGCCTTCAATTTATGAAGCAGCAATATACTATACCATCTGTTGGGGCACTTCTTCTCGAGAAACCAAACCTCACATATTTTTTTTTTTTTAAATTCTAAATTAATTAATCTAAACTTGTAAAATATATTCAACTTCTTGCCATGAATCTACAATTTATTAGAGCTGGAAGCCTCTGTAGCTAGTGCCCTCTTTTTTTTACCTTTGTATTAGTGAAAAATTTATTGTTTATGCTTATAAAATACGAATAATAATAATGCTACAATTTTCAATCATAACTTACAATGCATTTAAAATCTAAATTCAACTACAACATAATAATACAAATTGTACAGGGTGGTGCGAAATTAATCATCCAATTTTGTTTTTAAATTACTCTTTTACTAAATAAAACAAAATTATTTTTAGCCTAATGGAAATATTTATTTGGACCTTTATTCTGTTAAGTGGAAAAGATGATATTCGTCAAGTGGCTGCCGCCAGTGTTGCCACATAAATATTTGTGACCGTTTCATTGCATTTTTCATTTCTTTCCTGTCGGTTGTTCTTCACTTCAAGCAGCCCTAAAGAAAGAAGTATGTGATTTTTAAACCGGATGTTCCTGTTGGCTATGCCAAATCGCCAAAACGAGAGATTACGCGACCGGGAAACGATTCCTTGACAAACATCCATTGTGGCTCGTGCTGTGTTTGTGGTTGTACCGTCTTGTGTTCACCAAGCCCCAAGCTCATCCAATTCCGGCAGTAAGAAGTCGCTTATCATGGCCATGTAGCGCTCGCCAGTAACGATGACCATATTGAAGATGGCGTCCTCAAAAAAATACGGCCCAATCATTACTCCCGCGTGAACGCCGCACCACAAAGTGGCTTTGAGATTTGAGTGGATGTAATGGCTTTTCGATCATCAAAATCTTCTTTACCCCAGAAACTAAAATTTTGCTTATTGACGTAAACGTAGTGGAAGTGCGCCTCGTCGCTCATGATGATTTTCGATACAAAATCGTCCTCTTCGTGGTTGAAATTATTGTTCTTGCGGAGTATAGCGCGCTCCATTGTTTGTCTGTTTTATACTGCAGCTGTCTAGTTCACATATGTCAAAAACTATGATTGACTTACGACGCCATTTACAAAAACTATAGCATCTTCCGATAGGCTGATTAATTTTGCGCCACCTTGTAAAATTCAAATCTGGTGCTATGAAATAAAGGTCGGCCATATTTTGTATATTTTATTTTGTACTAAAAATAATTCTCTTGTACTAAACCAATGTAACAGTGAAATCTGCGTAAAATCCTTGGAAAAATATTCGGCCCTGTTTGCGTTGATGGGTTTTTGGAGAAGGAGATTCAATGACGAACTATGTGAGCTGTACATCGACATCGATCTAGTAAAAAAAAAAACTGCGCTAAGACGTGTAGAGCGAATTGGCAACAACGATCCGGCCCGCAGAGTCTTTGACTCCACCCCAGAGGGACAACGGAGTCAAGGAAGACCTCTCCTTATGTGACGTGCACAAGTAGGACACGACCTCAATCAAATTGGAGGCAGCTAGCTAAGGACGGGGCTAGTTGGAGAGGCATGTTGGTTGAGGCCCAGGCTCACTCCGAATTGTAGCGCCACCTAAGTAAGTGAGTAAGTAAGTACAAAAATAAATTATTATCCTAATCGACTCCAATCGGAACAGATCTTCCATTTTTGGCCTCGCTGATCGCTTTTTCCACTGAAGTCATTCAGTCTCGTTTATCTTGCACTTCGTTTTCACAATTTGAATCCGCTGAAATGTCCTACTTGTCCAGCGTATTATAGCGGATAGTACATTTTGCTAAGGACCAGTCGGAAAAGGCTCCGACTGAACACCGTCTCATAGAAATATTTCTATCTTTTCGAAACTTCAACTTATGTGTAAAAGCAAACACAAGGCCACCAACATTAACTTATTGAATTTCCCTCATGCTGTCTCACGAATAAAAATTTCAATCAACATAATCACATATTGGCTTCGTGAATTACATGAATAGGTGCACATTTCCATCTGCACGCCTTCAACGCTCGTGCGTTATCATCAACCTCCAACCTCAATCATCACCATTGTTACAGCTTGGGAAACATTTCGAAATGGATTTGAGGTGAAGCTCTGTGAGAGGTGTATTATTACAACCGCATATGAATCCGATGTAGATACCGCCTTAAAGGAAAATAGATATATTTACTTGAAAAGATACTGATAGGCTCTTGATACGAGGATGAAAGGACACAGTCAAGAAATATACAATTACCATAGAAAAATACTGAAATGGGTGGTTTAGAATTTCATAGTCATTTGACTTCTTAATTTTCTTTCAAATGCGTGTCGAAATCATTTCTCTTTGAATTCTCTGACAGGCAAGGAAAGTAATATTTCCTTCACTCTCCCTCCGATGGGATGGATGAGCAAGATGATGATAGAGTGCTTGCTTGTTTAAAGTTCTTGTTTTGTGAAGCAACTCAAAGAAAATGTGTTTTTCATTCAAAGTGAAGGCCGGGTAGGTTGTAGGTACACACTTGCACACTTGCACAGTGCAGCATAGTTTTGCTGGACTTGCTGATTTAATGTTGAACTCCTAGGTAATATAAGAGGGTCTCAACTGAGTTGCAATTTTAGTTTGTCCTTCCGTACTTGTGGGAGTAATTAGAATTGTGGAAAACATATTTTATACCGAATATAAGGGGTTGAATTGGAAAGGTATTGGATGTTTGTTAAAATGTTAAATGATGTAATGTGTATTTTTCTGGGGGTTGAACTTTAGACCCTTTACTCTGTGTTAAAGCATAGCAGGCTACGAAATAAAACTAGCTGAATACGCTCGGCATTGCCGTACCCAGGACTTGTTTTGTTCTTGTCTTTTATCTACAAATGGGCGTGTAAGTTAGACTGTTGTGAATTATTACGAAAAGTCTAAATATGGATGTAAAACCTTCTTCCGGGCAGATCAATTAAAGTTGTTGGGGATTGTCCATTACCGAACTTACTTTCTATAAACGCAGGAGTGCTCCAAGTATCTTTCCCTCACCAGCTACATGTCAAAGATTGCCTTTTATCGAGGTATAGTAAAATACATTTACTTGCTGATGAGAGCACTCTTACACATTAGAGTGGTACTATTTTCCGTACATCCAAACTCATGAACTCATGAAACTCAATAAAAAGACGGAAAAACTGTTTTCATTCATGGAGAAGAAGAACTCGAGCACTATTTCTATATTTATTGGAAGCTAAATGAGAACATTTCTCATTGCTTTGGGTCAGCAACACGCTGCATATTTAAATAGAAATAGATGTTGAGTCTGCCTTCATTTCGAATAAACTAGAAATTTGTACTGCACATTGCAATATTTGTACGAGGAAAAAATATAACCACATTCCCATTACTAACTTTAGTTACAATCAATAGCTTCTATACCATTAAGGGTATAATTAAATTCAGTAGTTGTATACTTGAACTCAAAGATGGAAAGATGGCACAAAGGCCAAACTGATGAATGCACTCGTACACTGACGATGAAACAACAAAGCTGCACACACAACTCAAGCGAAATTTTAAAACATCTACAACCGCTCCAGTTCCCTACATCGTAAAAGCACAGGATAGGAGCAAATAATAAAACCCCGAACCGAACTGTGTGCCTGGAGTATAGCTATATGTGTAGTGGTAGCTATACTCGCGAGATAGATTTTCTTAACAAAATTTAATTTTGAATTCCACAATGTGAAACCACTTAAAGCTGCATAGCAGTAGTTGGTATAAGCATCAATATCACGAAATAGTTTGGTTGCCGATATTTGAACGGGACTTACAAATTCACAAAATGGTCCATCAAAGACTGAAGAGTGATCACTATTACAAGCATATTTAAAACCACTCTCATCAAAAGCACAAAACAGCGTTTCCTTGTTTATAGTTGCTTTCACTCCTGCAGCAATATGCAAATTGTAGGAATCCGCATGAATATGCAAAATCAAAACGAAAATATAACCTGACTGGGGTGCAGTAAATGTCAACCAACTCTTTCAATTTTAATGCTGTCACTTTACAGTTGGAAAACAACTATCTCTGGCTTAAATTACTGGCGGAATGTGGCCACAAAAGGAAATCCTTGTATAAGTCATCGCATCAAGTCTATGATTCGAAACTTAAGCCTTAACCCTGTACGTGTAAATACTCCAAACGAAGGGGACCTCTATCCAGCGACGCATTCAACGGCGGAGTTTAGTTTATTTTATTTTATTTCATTTCATTTCAATTTACGATATTACAATATTATACAAAAAATTCTTATTCAAGAGTCAACACAATGGTTACATTCTCAGGTTTAATTAAATAGGAACTAGCAACAGCAGTTGAAGACAAATTATAAATTTTTAAAAATCGCAAAATTGATAAGAAAAACTTTAAAAACAAATTTGTTTGCTAATAAACGTGAATTCATTTTTGAAATGATGTATTTTATACACTTTGTGGTAAGAGTACCAGTTTCAAGTGTATTATTTTTTAAAATATTTTTTTATTGTTATAAAAATTCGCTAATCGCAGAGGAATATTTCGGGAAATTTATTTTGGTGTCGTATATGCAAAATCTATTTAATTCTATCAACATATAGCTCGTTAGCGTTGCATGAATTCGGATTTCACTATTTAATAAAACAAATATTTTGCTGATCGGTGGCCAACAGACCACTTCTCAAATTGACAGTCTAATTAGAAACATTTTACAATTCCACTTAAAATTCTACTGCGTGTAAGGTGTAACGTTGTGTGTGTTTATACAAATGCGACCGCGACGGTTCAAATTACAAAATAAAAACACCATAAAAGTTAGAGAAGGAAAAACCAACTGAAAGCGGGACAGCACCACCTAAGACGAAAAAATACGTAACACTTATTTTGGTCGGCCATCTTGTTTACGTTGTAGGAAATATTGACAAGTTATGCATATTGTCATTTTTATAGCAATGGCCTAGGGAACTTCGCTTTTCTACAAAACAAAATGGCGTCCAGAAGTGATGAACGGTCAATCATTTAATTATTTCTTATAATTATTTATGAACTGTTGGTTAAATTTACTGAAAATAAATACCACTCTCATTTGACATTGACATGTTTTCCATCAGTAATGGAAGCGTTTCCATTTGATTACAGAAATTCAGATCGCCAGAAATTGTGTTAATTTCCATTTTACACATCTACAATTATTATGTACTTTGATTCAATAGCAGAAGACATTCCTATAATATACGTTTCACAAAATATTGTTTTTGGAATTATTTCACAGAGAACATGTTTTCGCGTGAACTGTTATTGGCGCTACAAAGTTTCGACCAATGAATGTGCTTACTCTCTGTTTATGAAAATAGTGTACGAATAAAACAGGCGTCAGGAGGAATTTCGCCGGGCGTTATTGCCTAACGCTGATTCAGCAATTGAGGTCCTAGCAAAATACGGTCACAGCTTTTACTGGAGACCTCCTTAAGAAACTTTTCGGATTAAATTTGTTTTTTCATGAATGCGAAGGCGACCAAAGTTGCCAGATTTTTCCGCTACTGATTGACTTTGTTTGGAGTAATTTAAGAGAAAAATTTCGGACAAGCTTTCCCGCCGTGAAGCAACACGCTTATTCAAATCGGCTCTAACCGAGTAAGGCTTTTGTTTGGTTAAAAGAAATAGGTTACAAATAACTAAGACTCTGTTGAAAAAAGCCTAGTATTCGTTGTTAAAAACTACAGAGATAAAAGGCTAAAATCTTACTGTTAAGAAAAAACACAATTTATCAGTTGAGATCAACCCAGTTTCTATATTAATATCAACCAGTTGGTTAAATTTACAAAGTTAGATTGCTATAATAATAATAATAGTTGGCGCAACAGGTCTGTAGGGACCCTGGGCCTAGCTTCTCGCAACCATTCGTTTTGTGTGAGTTTTTCATTTTTGGAACGAATGCTATTTACGACACAGAAAATGTGGAGGTTATTTTTAAACTAGTTTCCTCAGTTGACTCAGTTGTTTTTAATCCACTAACTCTGTACAAGCTATATTAACAGTATTCCATGATAAATTTTAACCGAAATCCGGTGTAAGGTAGGTGGTCCAAATAAGGCCCATAACCTAATAAGGCCCCAAAAGTCGGCACAACCGACAAGCTACAGGAATTATATTTTAAATGTGCTTGTAGCCACCTATGGCTACACTAAAATCGAATGAATTTTCCGTTTTACGCAATCGTGTTTTTTTTTACAGTCGATACAATTTAGTGAATGTGAACGCACGCCCTTTTTATAAGAAACAGGATTTTGTAATTGATTTTATTGCAAATAATAATTCGGCTAAGTCAAGTTCTTACACTAAAAATACCACATATAAAACCAAGGTTTAGTGTGGTTTAAGTATTATTTTAAATCATTCAGTAGATTTTCGTTAAAATTTTTGTAAAGAAAAGTTTTTCATGTTCCTAAAAAGGCCCACCGAAAATATTATTAGGAATATTAAAGTAAATTTTTTTCTTTTGGTTGTTTTTAGATAAAATGTCAAAGGCGAGCAAATTAGGGAACAGAAAGTGGGCAGAATGGTCTACAAGTGATATGAAAAGGGCCTTGAAGTTATTTTTTTATTTTTTTTTTTTTAATTTGAATTTTTTTCCATTCTTGTCAAAATGGTTTTGTATTAATAAATAATACAACTATAATATTAAATCAATAATAAACTACGTTGTTTTATTTCTTTCATGACAAAATTTTCAAATTATTTCAGCAATATAACCAATGTAACTGAACAAAATTATGTATGGGCCTTATTCGGAACAGGTGTTCATAATAAGGCCCAAGGTAAGGTTTTTAAAAATGGTCTAAAAATATATTTTAAATAGGGTTTTAACAGATAAACGTTGCGTTTTTATATAGATAACTGAACTAAGGCTTATGCTAATATCAACTTAGTAAAATTCTTTTAGGCGTTTGAAAGTTATTAACGAAAAACCATAAGGTGGGCCTTATTTGGGTCACCTACCTTATTATAAGTAAGTGACTTTTCTGAGTGAATCAGTATCATGTAAAATATTCTTAAAAGAGCAAAACTTTGTAAATGATTTTAAATAAGTGTGAAAAAAACTTAACTTAAATCTGTCTTAACGAACTAAATTACATCTTGTATTAAGTATTTTACAGAGGACTGATACACAAATTACAAAAGCAACTGCCGAAGCAGTGTACTAGTTCCAGTTCAATACCTAATTTTCACTAGCAATCTGCCTGAAAGTGAAAAAATCTCCATATTATCTACTTTTGCAGATGACACAGCCGTCCTTGCTGTGGGAGAAACTGTCGAAATAGCAACAAAAAGATTTCAACAGCAAAAAACAATATTTCAGAATGGAACGAGTAATTTCAGATTAGATTAAATTGATGAGGTTAAAGAAGGTTGCTCGAAAGCACAAAAGTAACTACCACGTAAACACAGAAATAACAAGGACTTTTAATTAATGACAATGGGGCATATTCATAGTTATAATATAAACCTGGGTCTAACTAAACTCGAGTCTGAAGTTAACCCACAGGTAAAACACAACTGCTATTCATAAAGAATTTTGCAGCTCTGTTTAATTAGACCCGAGTCTAACGTGTATTCTACTACAAATCTATTACATAATTACTTTCTGACAAAGAAAATATGAAAAGAGCAAGAGAACAAAACTGGAAGGTAGCAGAAAAAAAAAATGTTTGTGTGAGTTGGTCCGAAGGCATTTAAATATTGAGGACTACGGTTTAAAAAAAAAAGCCGCAGGGCTAGATATTCAAATAAATAGGAAAGTTGCTTGATATAACAGAATCCTGAAGCTAAAAGACCAGTGGCATCGGATGAAGAACTCAGCACGGAAAAGTGTAAGCCAAATGAGAGTAACACAAAGAGCAACTGGAAATGTAGTTGTTATAATGGAACCCAATGTCACATCTTCATTATTTATGAAATTCATAAGTTTTCTTTTCGTTTACTTGGTTTTGACGTTTAATGGAGTTAAAAACAACTTAAACATACGTTCTGTCGTGTTTAATGTTAGACTCGAGTTTTTCGTTTAGACATGCGTTTAAATTGTCTATAAACTCCGGTTTAGTTTAGTTATAACATAGAAATAGCTTATCAAAGATCTATGAATATGCCCCAATGTATTTAGGATTGATACGGATAAAACCCCTTGATCTATAAGATTTAGCTAGCGCTAAGAAATCAGGTCTTGTTATCTGTTAAATTCATAAAATAATTCAACAATTTTTATTAGATTAGTCGTGTGACTAGGTGTAATCTGTGTAATGAGTTAAAGTCCATCGCGATTGCAGAATCGTCCCTAGTGTACTAGCTCTGTAATGTCTTTCGATGATTTTTAACTCCCAACGAAGCTCCAACATAAAAAAAAAAAAAAAAACGAAAAATAATTTGAAATGTTATTTTGGTATATTTATCGTTTGAATGTATGGCTACACGTTCTCCTCTAATTAAATTTTGATGCTTGAAGAGATAAATGGGACCTGTTTTATATCTATTCATCTTTCTGAGATTCGACTGTGTTATTAATGATCTATCTATATCAATAAAGAAGTGTGCTATAAGTGTGCGGTAAGAAAATCTATACTCACTTTCATTCTTGGACACGGCCACAGGAGTACCGTCTTATTGAAATTGTTAGAAAATCCTTCCATTAAAGGACAGTAGCCAATGGCGCTGTCAATGCGATGTCTCTCTGTAGAACCGTTGTGCTCCTTATGAATACCATCATCGTCGTCGTCATCATCGTTGATACCATCATCGTTGAGAGTCTTCACTAATGTCGTATACTCGTTGCCCTCTAGCCGCTTAATGAAGCCACTTAAACCTGCAACGAAAATAAAAGGCAAGGAATATTAAACACCGAACAATATCGCAATAGACAGAACTGTGGAACAATTAATGTGTTACCGATGACCCTACACTATTCAATCGGGAAGTCCCTTTACGCGTTTGATCTCAATGGCACAATGAAATCTCTGTTGAGTGGTTTTTCTCCACGACACAATGGACAGAAGCCCATTTCAGCTATATATACGACGCAAACGCTCTTGATATGGAGTGTAGAGGTCAATAAAGCTAACAAAGGCAGAGATGGAATGAAAAGCCAATGTCCTTTGAGCGGGCTGCAAACGCTGCTGGGCTCCTACAGCCTTTCCACTTGATTGAATTAATGTCGAGTGAAAACTTCTCGATGCCCTCTGACAGACAGTCTTCAGTCTTCACGCAGCAACTGAAATGTAAATGGGAATCCCTTATCTGGGAACATAATAGTATTATCTCGAAGAGTGTCAGTGCCCGCAATGCTCACTCGTGCGCACAGTCAAGGAATGTGAAGCGTAAATCTCTTAACGAATATGTGGCGACGCAATGATATCTGTTAATTGTGTGGCCATTTAAATTACAGAAAAGACATGTCTCGGGGACTTACGTTTTGTTGACCCAACTTCGTCCTTAATGAATTGAGCGGAACGGGCAGCAGCGTGGCTATGCTAATGCAATTTCGCAAAGGAAATTGAATTTTATCGAGAATTTGCATACCCCTCATGAATTCACTGGGTGACTGTGCAGTTGGTGTGTTTGTGCATTTTGACTGTGGTGTTGAACGTTGCATTGCTTTGTTGTAATGGACGGAGAGCGCAGTTGGGGTTGGGTTCTCTGATGCACAGGGCAGAGTTTGGTTAACAGCGAAATGTTTGTTTTATCTCGATGATTTGAAAATGCACTTTTGCACCGTGCTATAAATTTTAAATTCGCAGACACTGTCAACGGAAAAGTGAAATAGTGTTCGCGGGGAAAAGTGCATTTGCCTTGCAAATGTAATAAACCTAAAAGGTTTCAATAGAAAGACGAATTGAGCGGGGTAAGCTAGGAGTACTTTCATTTTTGTCATAGAGTTTGGACTCACGCTCAACTTGTTGGAATGTTTTGGACAGCACGAAATTGAAGCGGTATTTTTATTTAATCTGGGTTTAATAGGATTTATTTGGGCTAGTTTTTAAATACAACATAAATCCAGTGGCCGCTTGAATGTGCCCTTTTTGCGACGTTTTCCATCAATTTTTCGTTCGAGCATCATGGGCGGTTTAGCGATGATTTTGGCACGAATGTGTGTCTGTGGCTCGTTAATGGTCTGAGGCATGCTGGAGTACTCTTTGCTTTTCAAATAACAGCCCAAAGATAAGTCAGAAGGGGTCATATCTAGAGACCTGGGTGGCCAGTCAATGTCGCCATTTTTGACAGTATTATGTCCGGAATTTTTCGGAATTGTTTAATTTGCAATGTGTCATAGCTCACCATCTTGTTGAAATCAGTAACCAGCCGGACCTTCTTTTACACATTTGTTGTCAACAAAAGGCTCGAGAAAATTCGACATCAAATGACGAAAAGTGTTGACGGTGCTTGTGGCCGCGATATTTTCGACGATATGTCGGTTAAATTAACACAACTGAACGACTATTTCAATGTACACTATTTCGGATCTTTCGGGTCGTTGTTTTGGTGTAAAGCGATTTATGGTTAAAATTGAGCTTAATTGTCGTTTCGAAAACATGTCTACTCAAGTCAGTCTGTTGGCAAATGTCAAAGTTTTTCAATGTTTACGTACCGATAAAAAAGATGATCCACCTTGTAGGTCAGCAAAAAATACAATTTGGTTAAAAACGCCCCTAAAAAGTGGGTATGGCAGCAAATGACACAGCCTATAGCTTTTACAAAGTTTTAAGAAATTCTTCAAAGAAAGTTTCATTGAAAACAGTCCAGTAGTTTTCACGTCAACAGGTAACTTGGATGCGGGACCAACGACAAGGACATCTATTAGTCGTTAATATTTTGGTCATTCCACAAATTTTCGTTGAATCTACCATTTGATCCGTTGAAAGCATGCTCTACTATATGAATACTTAATACGAATTCAAAAAAAAATACGAAGTCCCTATTTGCACAGGACATTCTTTGTATTCTCTTCCAAAAATGTTTTAAAATTCAAAGCAAATGGAACTAACAACAACCGCATTCCTACTACAAAAAGAAAATTATGCATTTGAATGTCCAGCCAGGTGGAGGTGGAATACAGTGAGGTTGAATTTACTTATTTAATTTCAGATTATGTCCGGAGACAGAACTACAAGCAGTAGGTCCGAGAGTGCCGCCAGGATCCTTCCAACAGCAATTCAGTTCTCATCGTTACGTTGTGGGGTACACTCGTGTCGAGAATTTTTATTTCTTTACTTGCGTAAATATTAAAATGTCTTGCATATGTGGAGCAAAAGTAGACCGCAATGTTGCGAAAATTCTATGTAATCACTGTAATAGTCATTTTCATTTGAAATGTGTTAACTTAAAACCTAGTGATAAGGACTACATGAAAAAAAACCACATTGAATTTCGTTGTCCACTGTGTTCAAAGCAAAGAAGAGATTCGTTACGATTCTCCCCAACCACATTGAAAAATACCCATACAACACCTGAATCTGCTTCTTCTTCTGTTATGCAAACAATAAAACAACAACAAAAATATATTAATCATACATCTCAGTCACTAACACCGCAGTCACATACACTACCACCATCATCACCACCGCCGCCACCAACAGTTTCATCTCAGTCACATACACTGCCATCATCACCACCACCTCCGCCACCTACAGTCTCTTCACAGCAATCAGCTGTTCAATTTACTTGCCATGAACAACAACTGCATCAACAGCAAGTAAACTCTTCTCTGCTACAGCCATCAACTACTGTCACACCTTCACCTACACTGCAACCAGCTGTTCCTGTATGCATGGATAACAATAGCAACACTACTCAAATCACATTGGAAGTTGTGCACAAAGAGATCTTGTCTTTAAATAAAGAAATAATTTCTTTGAAAGAGATTAACCGCAATGTTTTGTCTCTCATCTGCACACTCGAAGAGGATAAAAGAAGTTTGTCAAAGAAGGTTGATATGCTTCAGCACAAAGTCAATATAATGCAACAAAGGGCACTGCATAAATGCATCGACATTGTGGGTATGCCGACAGTAAACAAAGATAGTGCATTGACCTCGACTTTGAAGCTGCTATCAACTATCGATGAAAGCATCACAGCTGATGACATCAAACATTGCTATGTAAAAACAGTGAAAAGCAAGGTGTCAGCAAAAAATAACAACAACAGAATAGCAGACTCAACAACAACAACAAATTCAATGGAAATCGTATGCGTTAAATTCAAATCAATTGAATGTAAGAAGAAACTGATTTATAATAAGAAAAATAAACGAATAACCACTAGTTTATTTGGTAATAATTGTGGCAAAAAACCCATTTTTATAAATGAAAGCTTAACAACGTTTAATAGAATTCTATTTAACAAAGCCAAGCAACTCAAAATTGAAAAAAAATATCAATATCTTTGGATAAAAAACGCAGTTATTTTAATGAAAAAGCAAGAAGGAGATACCACTTACCGCATTTCATCTTTTGATGATCTTGATAAAATCATTTAGTGATGGCCAAATTGTTTTCAAATGATTTAAATAATGCGTCATTAGTTACTCCCTTTTGCTTTTTCGACAAAGAACTTTGTAAAAGTGTTTTTCACTCCGATGATTATGAAAATGATTTTTTTATTGTCCAACAAAATATTAGAAGTCTTCGCAAAAATTTTGACTTGTTTCTGACTCACTTAGAATCTTTTGTTAATAAGCCTCATTTAATTTTTCTGACTGAAATTTGGATTTATGAGCATGAAAAGGATTTTTTTGTGATTCCCGGTTTTATCTTATATGCTAACTGTAATAACACTTATGCGTCAGGTGGTACTGCTGTTTTTGTTGATGAAAGCTTGATCTGTAATTTTTTTAGCAGGAATCTTAAAAGCTCTGATATGCTTGAGATTTCGGTGGTTTTAAAGTCTGTAAAATTAGTTTTTATGTGTTTTTACAGATTTCATAATGTAAATGAAGAGGTTTTTATTGAGGAGCTCAACTCACTGCTGATTAACAACAACTCTAAGCACTTGTTTATAGTTGGCGATATTAATATAGATCTGTTGTCTGACTCGTTAACAGTTGAAAATTACAAGTCGTTATTCTCAGCATATGGTCTTATATCTTGCATTAATGAACCAACACGAATAACTCCAACATCCAAAACATGTATTGATCACATCTTAGCTAGAATTGATTTGAAAAGCAATTTAACCCTAACCAGCATAATATCTGATTTTAAAATTTCAGATCATTGTATGACATGTTTATGTTTTGACTTTAAAGAAAACAGTATAATTAAACCCAGGAAACAGGTTCTCCATAAGCAAATGACCAGAACTAACTTCGTACTGTTGAATTCCTATTTGGTTTTCGAAAACTGGTCAACAGTTTATACCGACTCTGATCCCTCAACTGCTTTTGACAATTTTGAGTTAATTTTAAATGGCTATACTGACCAAAGCTCAAAAGTATTTGAGAGCAGAAAAGGAAAATTAAAAAAGCTTAAACCATGGATGTCTAACTATTTATTAAACAAAATTCATTCTAAAAATCTATTGAGGTTAAAGTGTAAGAAACACCCAAATAAAGTATCACTACGCGAAAACTATAAAGTTTTATGTAAAGAGATTAGTCTTGAAATTCCCATTTGCAAAGAAAATTTTTATATGGACAAGTTCCAAAAAGCCAAAGGAGACTTGAAAAAAGAATGGGACATAGTCAATGAAATATTCAACAAAAAAACAACTTCTAGTATTCCCTTAAATCTTACCTTAGGAGCTTTGAATGTTGTTGATCAGTCTGAAATGGCTTCAATCTTTAATGAATTCTTTACTCAAATAGCCCTAAATACTATTTCTGATGCAGGAATAAATAATTCTTCTGTTTATTGTCCAGAATATTGTTTTAATGAATATTTTCAATCAAATAGTTTTTTCTTTGAGACTATATCATCTTTTGAAGTCTATAAAGTAATTCAATCCTTGGATAATTCATATTCTTCTACGTCAAACAGTTTTTCCAATGACTTTCTCAAAAAGATTAGTCTAAATGTTGTGGATATATTAACTCATATATTTAACAAAAGTATTATTCACGGTCAATTCCCGCAAAGCTTAAAAGTTGCGGCAGTTATTCCAATTTACAAGAAAGGTGATAAGAATTGTCTCAATAATTATAGGCCTATATCTTTATTACCAGTATTTTCAAAAATTTTCGAAAAAGTCATCAAATGTAGAGTTGTAAGCTATCTTGACAATATCTCATTTTTCAGTTCAAAACAATACGGATTTAGAGCTGGTAAATCAACTGAAGATGCACTTTTAGCACATTGTGGTCATATCTATGAAAGTATAGACCAAAAAAAGTACACTGCTGCTCTTTACATTGATATTAAAAAGGCCTTCGATACAGTAGATCATGCCATTCTTTTAAGAAAATTAGAAAAAGCTGGCTTCAGAGGGTTTATGCTAGATTGGTTTTCTTCCTACCTTAAAAACAGGAAGCAAAGGGTAACTATAGGTGGTAACTTCAGTGAAACCAGATGTATTAATATTGGAGTTCCTCAAGGCTCAGTTTTAGGTCCAATTTTGTTCCTTATTTATATCAATAGTGTTTTTAGTCTAAACTTAAAAGGTAAAGTATGTGGGTTTGCTGATGATTTAGCTTGTGTGTATTCTAGTACCTACCACATTGTTAGATCTGGTTTCGGATATCAATTTTGACTTGGAGTTATTCAGACATTGGTTCGGCATTCATAAGCTGGTCATTAGTGAAAAAACAAGAGTTATGTTTTTCAATCTAAACGCTTTAGATTTGAGTCCGCCAATTCTAACTCAGCATAGCATTGGTTGTAAAAAATTCTTGCTTAGTAGTTTATCTTGTTGCGTCTCTAATAGTGGATCAACAAATGTTGCGGATGTTGTTTGTTCACCTAAGTGTTTTCATATCGAACCAGTTAGTGAATATAAATATCTTGGCTTAGTAATTGACAATAAAATGAACTGGAAAGTGCACACATTATCTTTAAAAAAATATTTGTTGTCAACCACATATGTTATGTTTCACTTGAGAAATCTTTGTTGCAAGGAACTTATGGAGACCATTTATTACGGACTGGTTCAGTCGAAATTACAATATGGAATAATATGTTGGGGTGGTACTTACAAAAACAATCTACAACCTCTGTTAGTTACCCAAAAGCATATCCTAAGAACCATCTGGAGGAAGAATAGGTTTGATCACAGTTTTGCGTTGTTTGTCAGCTCGGGTATTCTCCCGCTTAAACACCTCTATTTTTATAAGGTACTAAAAATATTTTTCTGCAGAAGTGGTTATCTTTCAAGCCACAATACGCCAGCTTACACATTACGCAGTAGTGACAGTAATCTTGCTATCATTCCTATGCATAACACTAATAGCTTTCTTAACTTTTATACATCAGTAGCACCTAGATTGTTTAATATTTTACCTATTGAAATACGGAGCATTCGCTCTACGCATTCATTCAATAAACAAATTAAAAAATGGCTTTTTAACTTCGATTTTGATGCAGTCGGAAACATTATCAAGATATTAGTTTAAACTTGTATTAAATTAAATCAGTTCCATCCAATTACATAAAAAAAAAAAAAAAAAAAAAAAAAAAAAAAAAAATTTGGAATGTATTTTCTCGACATCTTACCCCACAACACCTGTTGATTAAATATGCTTTAATATTATGGATTTACATATTTTCTTTTGGTACTTTCGTCACTTGTCAATAGACAATAGAAAGTGCTTTTTCTTTTCTCTCGTAATTTCTCTTTAATGAAAAACACTTAAGAAACAAATTTAATGTTTATATTGTAAATAACATTATTATTAAATGAATTATATTAATATATATAAATTTGTTAAGTTATTACATTTTTAAATTTTCCAACTGTTAAAGAAATAGAAAATAAAATAAATAAATGAATGAATGAATGAATGAATGAATGAATTAAGAATTTTCATTCAAACGAAAAGATGACAAATTTTAAACTCCACAGATAAGTCGAAGGGATGTACCCAAAAGACACGTTGTTAAACCAAATGAATGGAATCTTTCAAACAGTTTAAGAGGCAATTAGTAGATAACATTCGGTTATCATGGCCCTTCCAGGACAAATCCCTTTGAATCAAATTATATGTTAATAAATAATGTTCACTTTTGTAAATACCGGGACAGATAACCACCGGATTTTTCACCAGCAAAAAAGTTTGGTGGAGAATCTGAATGACATATGGAGACATTTTTGACGCAAAAAAAAGTAGTGGACCTGAAATTGAGCAGATATTGATAAGATTTTCCAAAAAGTCACGTTAACTCCTTAATGCCTCCATGTAGTAGGGGAGATCACCTCGGATGCCCAGCCACATCCCAGGACCTCGAGTACGAAACCCAAGAAAAGAGGGACCAAGGGTAGGAAAAAAAGGCATCTGAGAGCAGACCTTGTTGCGGTAAAATTTAACGCAACAATGTCTCCAAGTCCTCAACAGAGAAAAGTATCAACTTCTTCCTTAAATTTGTGATGAACGGCTGACTTGAGCACGAAGTCTTTTGCCTTCGATTCAACGCCTCATGAGAATGCACTTTTTTTTTTTAAATTGTCAACTTCAGCCCGGCTGATATGCGAACCAATCCCCATAGATGTAAAATACGATGGCAATCACCGCTAATGCGAGTTTCTATATAAAAATTAGTTGTGGAAAATACTACTATACTAATTCCTACTACGTTTATAAAAAGCGTAGAAACCTTGTAGGAAATTCATATTCGTAGTTGGGCATATGCAAACAGCGCTTCAGCATGCTGTTGAACTGCGAAGAAAACCAGAATTTTAATGCCAGGTATAGGACAAACCATTCAATTTCGACAATTCAAAACTAGCCCAAATCTAAACTGAAGTCCAACAAGACATGTCCGCTAAATTTTCGTAAGCGTACTTCTGATGGAGAGCATAGACCTGATCATAGTCAATGGAGCCACAAAAAAGAGAGCCCCGGCAAGAATAGGAACTGAAACTTTTTTTTCAAGAAACTTTCATCAAATATTCAAACGTTAATATTCAAACGACATCTTTTGCGCAACATCCAACAAGCTAGGATGACAGATTTTGGGTTGAATTACGTGACTGAATTTGTTATTCTTTTGCATGATCCACAAAATTCAATGACATATTCGACTCCTGTTTATATGGTCTTAAAAGCGGCAAAAAAAAGAAGAAGGTTTTATAGAGACGAGGGTCTTCTAGCCACACACACTCGACTTCAGGGTACTAGTTTTAAAACATTTAAGGCCATTGGCGTCCAAGCGCCAATATTGAAGAGTTTGTCTTTCGTTTATCTTCTAGAACTACTCAAATAATTTAAATCATTTAGAAAGAATTCGTCCTGGAACCAACATTGCCGATAAATATAAATTTATATTTGATTTCAACAGAATAAAGATGCATTGTCCTATCCCTTGCTTCATTCTCTGTAAAATATAAAAAAAATCAATGCAAGACGATAGCCCAAGAGGTTCTGTGTTTTGTCAATTTATGGACTATTTGAAGCCAAAACTAAATAGCCGAAATAATGTCATTCAGACTGTAGAGATTTTCAATATTATATGATTCCAGACTTATGTCGAAATGGCATCATAAGTCGGTATTCGACACAAGGGAATGGGTGCAGAGGTTTTGTAGAATGACTATATACGGAAAGACCCCGGCTGTTGCCTTAATAAGGTTGAAAGTTACGTTTCAATTTTCTAGTAAAAGCTCGAGGCTTAGGGAATCCACTACGGTTATCTAACATTACGAAGCTCAATTTTTGAGTTACCTATGGTCGATTATAATTATGTGGTGATTTCGTTTTTTTCGTATTGAGTCTTTTGACTCTGTGGAAAGAACTTTTCACTCAAAATAAATTTATTCAGCAACATATTATTACGAACGTGCACAGTTCTCAATTAGACGAATAGAAAATCGAAATTTTTTTTTTTTTTTTTTTTTTTATAATTAACACGCACTAAAGAGGTTATGACTACTCTTATGGTGTAGTTTGAAGTACACAGCGCGGGCGTTAGGGAAATTGGGATAGAGAAGATAGGAGATTCCGATGCACATTGGTTTTAAATGTCTGCAAATTGAACCGAGGGGGAAAGACAGAGCCGGGCAAGGCGTTCCACATTCGCGTGGTACGGCTTATGAAGGAATCTCTATATTTCATAGTACGACCGAAAATAGGCTGAAGGGTAAACTGATGGGCATTCCTGGCTTGGCGAGTATTGCGGTTGAATTGTTGAAGGGGTGGAATGCAGCTGGCGATTTCACTTGAGCACTGTTTGTAGAAATAGCGATAAAACAATGAAAGACATGTTACATTTCTGCGATGTTCGAGCGAATTTATAGAATTCGCTATATTTGTGTCTCCAATGAGTTTTAAAGCACGATTCTGTATCCTATCCAGCAGGTGCAATGAGGTTTTGGGCGCACCAGACCAGATATGAGAGTTATACTCAAGTTTGGGGCGAATGAACGCCTTGTATATGGCTGCCAGATCAGAAGGGGTAAAATATTTCTTGCACCTTTTAAGGAAACCTAGACATTTCGCAGCGTTCTTGGCGACTTCGTATATGTGGTCATTCCAACGAAGTTTGTCATGGACACACATACCGAGAATGGAAAGTCTTTCGGTTTCGGCGATGCAAGTGCCATTCATGGATAATGGCTGAGGATTCTGGTTTCGCTTTAATGACAGCAGACAGCATTGTGTTTTAGAAGCATTAAATTCCACTCTATTGGCTGAACCCCATTTTATAATGCTGTCGAGATCGGAATTTAATGAGCTTAACATACGTTGCCGTTCCAGTTCTACGGCCGAAGAGCAGGGACGTGAGTCCTGGAATGAATATGAGAAGCTGAGGGTGCTGTCATCGGCGAAGGAGTGGATTGGATTAGATGTTGCAGACAGGAGATCATTTATGAAAATGAGAAAGAGAGTCGGAGACAAAACGGAGCCTTGGGGAACACCAGCATTTATATGGTGGATTTCAGACTTGAAGCCATCCAATACAACTTGAATTGAACGGCCAGAGAGGTAGTTTCTAATCCATTGAAGAAGAGACGCATCGATCCCATATGCACGCATTTTCGACAAAAGAGCTTGGTGCCAAACTCTGTCAAATGCCTTTGAAATATCAAGCGCAACAATCTTCGTTTCACCAGAGTGATGTAGAGATTGGTTCCACTTTTCGGTGAGATAAGCCATCAGATCACCAGTGGATCTGTTGCCACGAAAACCGTACTGCCGGTCATTAATGAGTTTTCGTGATTCAAGATATTTCATGAGCTGACGATTTATCAGTGTTTCCATGACCTTAGAAAGAATGGATGTAAGTGCTATGGGTCGGTAGTTGGTGAGAGAAGAAGATTCGCCTTTTTTGGGGACGGGCTGGACAAATGCTGTTTTCCACCTTCTCGGGAAGAGTCCAGAAGAATAGGACAGATGGAAAAGCTTACGCAGTGGTTTTGCCAGCGTGGAAGAACACCTCTTCAGAACAATTGGGGAAATACAATCTGGACCAGCGGATTTATTTATGTTGAGATCATTAAGTACTCTTGCCACTGTACGAGTGCGAAAATGGATTTGTCCCATGGTGTATTCGACGCTCTCAAGTACAGGTAGAGGCAAAGCGCAATCTGGGAGCATTGAGCTGGCTGCAAAATGTGCAGCAAGCAGATTCGCTTTGTCTAAAGAGTTGACAGCTGGAATGTCATTGTAAATGAGCGTTGGGATCGAAGATGAGACCGAATTCTTTATATTTTTTACAAAAGACCAAAAGTTTTTACTACCCTTGGGACATTGTAGTATTTTTTGCCTCAACTTTTGGTCATACGAGAATTTAGCACGCTTGATAATTGTATTGCAGTCATTTCTGGCTCGCTTGAACTTTTTTCGGTTTTCCTCAGATGGGTTGGCCTTATATGACCGAAAACTTAACTCCTTTTGTCTGATAGCCTCTTTACAGCTCGAGTCGTACCACGCATTTTCTTTCGGTATGATACTTTTTATCCTGTTAGGGATAAAGGATTTCATACCTAAGGTGATAATACTAGACACCATATCAGCGGCGGCATCCACGTCGTTATCGAGGAAGCATAACGACCAGTTAAAACTCTTAAAGAAGTTGTTAAGTCCGCTCCAGTTGGCTTTCTCGTATTGCCATACGGTTCTTTTCGGAGATTTTTCTTTAACTGTGTGGTTGGAGTACGAGAAATTAGCTGATATGATGCAGTGGTCCGACGAGCCTAAAGGCGATAATACTTCTAAAGAGTATTTATCAGGGTGGGAGGTAAGAAACAAGTCCAGAGTGTTGGCATTCTGACCGTCAATATCAGGTACGCGTGTTGGCTCATTTACAAGCTGGGTTAATTGATTTACCTCAGCGAAGATCTGAACATAAATTCCTTCGGGTGTTGTCTGTCCAGTATGTCGAAGCCAGTTAGAATTGTGAATATTGAAATCGCCCGCAATGACAATTTCAGTATTAGGATACAGGGAGACAATTCTTGTAATGGAGTCAGACAGCGCATCAAACTCGTTAAAAGTCGAGTTGCTATCTAGATTAGGGCTTCTGTAGATAAAACAATAGTGAATGATTTGCCTACGGATGTGGAATTTCAGCCATATGAAATTAAATTCCGAATTGGAACATTGGCCATAAGAACCTGGAGTTTGGTAGGCAATATCATCACGTACGTAGATGGCGAGACCGCGGTGAAGAAAGAATAAAGGCACTAAACGATACCCAGGTAGATCAAACTCCGATTTATCAGAATTTACACCCACCTGAGTCTCGCTCAGCGCCAAAACAGCTGGTTTATATTTAGCAACGTGGACGTACACCGAGAAGAGATTCGATCGTAGCCCACGAATGTTGCACAAGTCAACCCTAAAATTCCCCATCAATACAAAAAGCAGACACCAAAAAACACAACTCCGACGCTTCTAAGCAGGGCTGTGAAGTGAAAATCCAATGTTAGATTCTCAAATCAAACTGTCATAGGTGTTATGCCCGTATGACAATTTGCTTTGGTCCACCAACAAAAACCTTCACACACAACCCGCTATCCGCCAGATGTTGCCTCACCCACTCATTGCAATTGCCTTATGTACAACAGTACAAGCACAATCGCTTGTACGTTGGCGGCCGGCGATTGCAAAGACCAAGAAAGTGCAACAGCAAACGATTGGAAAGGGGGAGGAGGGAATCGCCCACGCTAATGGTTTTTTTTTTTTCCTCTTTTTTTTTTCTTTTCCAAAACACTTCACTGGCACTGCACTCAGAATGGATTTGCGCGGCAGAAGATTAGTATTATTTTCTTCGCTTTTTTTTTTTTTGTTTTTGGCGCGTCTAAGGGGGAGAATGCTACGGCTGCACACACGTGTGTTCGCGACGGGTTGCAGTTCGGAACTCCATAGGTACGAACCGAAATTAATTGGTAAGTAAATTTTTTCTAGCTTGTCGAAGCGATTGTTTAATTTTTCTTAAGTCCTTATACCTCGATTACCAACCCTTGTCTAATCTTGGTTCTAATAGAAAAACGATATTTTCTTACTATTCCAAAAAGTGGCAACACTGTTAAATAAAATATCTCATTCATTAAGTACCATCACATTGCATGAATTTATTCTTTTGTGTTTATTTCATCATTCATTAGAAGTCTCATTCTTAGTTAGAAGTTGCATCTACTACACTACACTTGTATCTGGGATCAGCAGAAATAATACAGTTGACTCTGTCAATTTCAAAGCCATACCACCTTAGACCTCAGACGAACACAACTGGTTCCAATAGTTAAGCTCAATTTCGTTAGTTTTATTTTTCATGTGCTGACTTTTTCAATTTGAAAGAAGCAGAAAACATCGGAACATCATTTTTGAAGAATCTTGAAAGTAAATTCGAGAAGCTTTCGAAATCAATTCGCCCTTAGCCAACGGTCATTCTCTTTACATATCCCCAGATAAAAACTACAACCTGTGCATTCTTCTCCATGCGAGCATGATACCATAATTCCAAAGCACATAAACCCATTTCACTCACCGTCGTCCTTAATGAAATCCACAGTAACGTTATCCAAGTTCACTTTGAAAAAGTCCACAAAATTCTCAAATCCTTGTTGCATTTTCATTGTGTTGAGGATTCTCGACGACATCAGTATACCCACACGATGCGACGATGTCCGGTCCTGGCCCCGATGTCGTATACCAACCGTATCCGAGGTAGTAACAGTATCCAGGCGCAGTGACTTAGTTGCAAAAGTCGATTGTGCCAGCAACAACGAGGCGGTGGATGTTGATATATCTTGCACAGAATTTATCGTAGCTCGGCCAGCTTTAAGGGAGTCAAGGAAGGAGAAGGCTGTCAACAGCAGAAATAATTTAGAATATTGACAGATTGGTAACTTCATTTAGAAGAGCGCTGCTGGCGTTAGACGAGGGACGATAACACTTTGTTGATATATAGGTTGCTGCCGTTGTCGGCCGCCTCCTCGCTGCAGTGGCAAAACCACTGAACACTTATAAAGCTGTGTATTTCAATGTGTAGGTATCGGAATTGAATTCAAAATGATGCCCGCTAGTCAGTGCCGATGGCACTGTCATCATCAGCCCCGAGTGTGGCTGTTGCTCGAGGTTGATCTGTTGATTGCGATTTTAATTTTGCCACCACATGAAGTGCTATCCACGTTGTTGGTGCAACTACTGTCATCGTGCCACCACTATCTGAAAGTAAAAAATATAGTTCGCCAGTTAAATTGGAAAGAAAAATCAATTTTCAATTCAAAGTCAATGGAGTTAAGAATTTCACTTATTTATGACACAGCATGGGATTGTAATTGATCGACGAGCAAAAATTGTTGTCATCGTTAGTGCTTAGGAGTTTATATTTTTAAATTTACTCAAGTGGTCAAAATTGAGTTTTAATTCTGTGGAATATTTCTTCTTCATCTTTGGAACTGAACTCAATTATCTGCGGACGTGTGCACAGTTCAAATGCGAGGTGGTTGGTTATATTTTATAGAATATGGGAGAATAAGGCTCTTGGTGAATATGCTTTCAATGGCTGTAGGGAAATGTTCCAATCACAAAGCGGATATTTGGAAAGTTGTCCGTTTGTTGGATTTTTCTTTGTTTTGTCAGACACACTGGGATTTCGCCCATAGGCGATAGAGAAAGGAAACAGAAAGACAAAAGCCGCACAAAGGCTGGGCAAATGGGTGGTGGTTTATGGGGAGATGTGTATATGTGAACATTTTATATCGTTAAACTTGAGATGTGAGATGTTTGGTTGTAGTTGGTATTTAGATTTTGTTTGTTTAGATTATCAACTGCATATACATAAGATGGCAAAGAACTGGACATAAAATGGACAGTATTTCTTTCATACATAGGTACATATATCCCATTGTAAGTAATAAAATTGGATTTGTTATTTATACGTGGATTTGAATACACATCACGTTTAAAACTCTATCGATGTGGATGTAGAGAGTAGGATTTTAGCATTTAGATTTTTGTTCGCCCAGCCAAATCGAATCGCATCGAAACGAAATCAAATGCAATTGGTTAGCCTGACTTTGCACAATGCAATTTTTCTATAGATATCTGACCGCACGCAATATCAAGTCGGTACAATTGGAACCACACCACCTGGCGGTTTTTCTAATCATCAGCAAAGCCGATGAGCAGCGTCATCTGTTTTCGAAGAAATGTGAAAATGAAAACTGAAAACAGCATGTGCTGTTCTGCTGATTCCGAATGAAATGTTGTCTATCTCGATCTCCGGTTTGGACGACCGCTCGAAGTTGTCACATGTCATGTTCACTCGATTATGAAAGATTAAATTCCGATTGACAAATGTACAAGTTGGCCTGCGATATCTGGTGGCAAAGAAAAGAACCCTATCAGACATACAGGAATCTGTCATCGGTAAGCGGTACGTGTATTTTTGCAAAAGTAATTTATTTATTGTATAAATGAAAAACTATTTTAATTGATATAAATGCCTTATCAGTCTAAAATCCAAGTATTGTTTATGGAAAACAAAATAACCCCGGGTCAATAAATTATGTTTGAATCGTTTAAAAGTGGAATGATAAGTTTGCGTTGATTTCGTGTAAACAATTTTGTTTTTTGGATTAGACTCTTTTTTAACTGTTTAAAGTTCTTTAAATTGTTGTTAATATTCTATTTGTTGTGCAGCATTATCCAAAATACCAATGGGTGACCCAACTAGCCGAGATTTATCTCAAACTTTTTCGATACCCATATGATAATTTTGGAAGATTTCTGCTGGGAAATGCTACTTTGAGCAGTATATTTTATTATCACTTGCAAAAATTGGCTTTAATATATCGCCTTCTTTAAAATGTAAATACATATTTTAAAGAACTTAAGAAATGATTTTCCCCATGGGAAGAACAATTGACCACTTTTTTACAAGAAATCGAGTTTTAAAATTCTTTTGGAATTTTGTACATGGTTCTACCATTTTCTGTATATGAGTTACACTGTGATATACCACCATGAGACGCTCGATCCAACACTTTTTCTTTATTTTCCAACACTGTTAACTATTTAGAAAGTTATTTTTATGTTTTTAATTAACAAATGTATTTATTTTCCACAATATTTAAATATTTAATCTCGCTTAGCTTCTTTTACGTATACTTTTTCGCTGATCTGTTAAACTTGTATGTCTATAGTAGGGTTCAAATTATAGCCGCTAGGGTACACCCTCCATTTCTCAATACTGTACTTTCTTCCGGATTTTCGATTGCACGAACAGTCGCCCTCGCCTTACGTCGTGCATTAAAGGTTTAATGTACGGCATACTCAAATAAGACTGGGAAAAGCCGAAATCTTGTATTTGATGTGAAACTCCTCGTTTTTCCATAAAATAATTTTTTTAAAGTGCGGTTCCCCAAGGTCGACTGTTATTAACATCATAAAAAGGAAAATTCTCAAACTCAAACTAAATTGCGAACTACTCGTTGTTTGATTGTAGAAGCAACGAACGTGCCTTCGAAGTTCAAGCTTTCTTTGATGATGAGGACAGAGAAAAAGTCTATGAAATCCAAGTGAATGATTGCAAAGTTTGTTTCTCAATAAAACCCCTTTCGAAAGTTGACAAGTACTGCGACTGTAATTGAAAATGTGTCAAATGTTCAAAACCGAAATAAAAGAAAAGGTACAGGCACAAAAACAAATTTCGTTTCTCCTTTAAGGCTTATGACTATAGACAATTTTTGTTCTTTCACTGATCTTTCACTAAAACCTCATTACCTTTAGCTTAAAGGTCTAGAAATACCATCAAAGAATAAGTTACGAGCGATGTTGGTGCATATTAAGCTATTTCGATTACCGTTGTTCTCTCCAGCTTATAGTAAGTTCTGTGTTACATTTGGTTACATTTTTTTATAACTTAACTAAAAAAAAATAAAAAAAAAAACACGCAGAAAAATCACTTATCTAAAATCAACCAACCTTCGGTTAAAAACTACCAAACAACACATTTAATACAGCTCCTGCAGAGGTAGTACATAGTTTAAAAATAACCGAATCAACTTGTTTGAGGGAACTCGGTTTCCTCCAAATCCTCCCGGTCGTAAAAACCAAAATAAAACTGTTTAGATACTTTATTTCAGAAACTTGGTTATAGTAACAATTGAAAAAGTGTGTTTTTTTAATAGCATTCAAACTTTTTATCTCGGCAGTTTTTAACAACGACTACCTAGTCGTTTTTTTTTTCAAAAAAAAAAAAAAAACTTTGTTATTTTTAACCCATTCCTAGCCAAACCTTTTTTATTGGAAGTTTTGAACAACGAATAAAAATAAATAAATAGTTGGCGCAACAGGTCCGTAAGGACAATAGGCCTAGCTTTTCACAACCATTCGTTTTGTGTGAGACAGTTTTACTCTCGGATAAGTTGGGATTTTTTTTTTTTTTTGGATTCGAACCTGAACCCCTCGCTTAGTAATCTAACACACAGGATTTTTTCTACCGAGACTCGGTTAATTTTAATAAATATTTTTAACCAAACCATAAAATATTTTCCTTTGTAATATAGCCCAAAAATTTAAACAAAAAGATGAGCCCTACAGGGGCGTAATATTTTCAACACGTTCCCTGCTGCTGATGACGTTAGTCGTGTGCTCTGTCGTCATTATCATCACCATCGTTATCATGATAATGAATATGATGTAGCACAACTACGTATGGAAATGCTGGAGGACTAACAGATGCTCCACCACAAGTAGAGCTGTGTTGTTTGTTGTTCTCCTGATGCTGCTGTTGATGATGATGATGTCTCCTTAGGCGGGTATAAATTGAATAAAAATATCCTCCATGCATAGTTTCGTTTATATGAGATTGTGGGTTTATTTTTATATGCATGACGTATATTGAGCGTAGGAAAATATAATTCTGGCACAGCTTGCTCATTAAGGCACTATTTTACAGGGTGTTTCGAACACAGCCACAAACAACACGAGTATTGATTAATTAAGAGAACCAGAAATGGTAATAAGACACAGGCCATCACAGAAGGTCTACCAGTGAGTACATTTCGGATAATCAATTTAATTATAAGTAAAATTAAGAGACGGACATTTTTAAAAGGGGATAATGCCGCCCCTACTGTCGTGCAATGTTTACTTACTGTAAACAACCCCTTGAGTGGTAAACATTTAATTTGGACTACCCTATGCATTATGTAGCTCATCCCCACCTGAGGAGGATGGTTGAACTGATGTATTTCCAAACGACTGTCGACGAGGTATCCTTTTCTATCTTTTCAAGAAAACATTGTTATTTCAAAATGTTGTTGGGATTTTTTATCTCTCTGTTTTGTATAATTTAGGCAGACATAAACTAAATATAGAAAAAAAAAACAGATATTTTTCAAAAGGGCACATCAGCAAAAAAGAACGATGGTTTATTTTTCTATGCCATCCTTTATGGAGGCTTCACAGTGGTGGGGTGAAACACATTAAAAGAAGTACGAGAAGTATAGATGTGGGCGGCTATTTAAATGGTTTCCGTTTTAGTTTGTTTCACGCAATGGGGTAGAGTGTTTATTTCCGATCGAAGCTAATGTATCGCTTTAGGCAACCAACCTCCGTCATTTAAAGCGCAAACAAACTTTGTAATAAAATTCCAAGTGGAACCATATGTGGAGGCGTGCCCATTCGCTTGATATATATACTTTCGATGACCACCCAAACACATTTTTCTACAGTCTTTTCCTGAAACATGTCAACACAAGCTTCGAAAAAAAGGCGCACAACAGCCATGCGAACTGAAACGAGTGAAGGGTTAAACATGTGTGCTCAATTGGAAAGTGAATGCACACACGAGCTTCCTGTGTAGCTTACAAAGTATCAAAGAGAAAACAAGGAATAATTTATGTTCAACAATTGTAAATAATGGAAATGACATCCCCTGGGTATTTTTCAAAAGTCAACATAAACAACTTTTTATGAGCTATCATTTCGTGTGATTTTATGTCCTTTAGGGAGGAGCATTTATGACTAAAAGAACAGAATAGGTGACTTTATTAAGCCATAAACATGTGCACGTTTATTAAAACAATTCATGTTGAAGTTTAATTTTTCTCAAATCTAACTAGGTAGCCTTGTCAGACGTGGTCGAAAGAAGTCGCATTCTTTTCAATAGATGAAAAACTCGCTACAATCTTGCCTGTCTTGGACAAAAAGGATATGATTGGATCAAAGTATCAAAGAACACGTTCTTTGTCTTAGTTTCAGTTGAATCATAGGCTTAGGCCCTAGTTATAGCACTTAAACTGAAATGTTTCACCCTAAAACTTAAATTTAAGTTAAACTATTAATTATAAAGAGCCAACATTTGTTTGGAGGGTATAATCTCTGGAGCTACCGTTTTAAAAAAAATGTATTTATTTTTTTTTTAAATTGGGGCGATAAGAACCAGATTGGATAAATTGTGTTCTTATTTTTCTGCGCTCGATTACGACATTATAGTTCTCACTGCAACCTGTGTTGGTTTCCTCAAATAATTAAAAGACACTCGATATATTTTACACTTTCATTATTGAAGTCCGCCTTCGTATAGAAAATCCAACCGACTGACTCACAATTCATCAATAATCATTCAAGGATACGAATGTGTAGGAAGGGATAGGATGGGTTTAAGGGTTCACAATTGAGTGGACAGGAGAGAGTTGAGTGATAATCAGTAGGATTGCCTTACACCTGGGTTAACAATGATCAGAAGAATTCGGAAATGTTTGCACGACAAGCACTAAGGTAAGTTCGTAAGGATCTCTGTCATATTAAATCTGGGGTGGGATTCTGTAAATAACGAAACGAAATCCACTTTCGCGTTTCGAAAAACGAATTCGCGAAAGCGAAAATCTGCTTCATGTAACTCCTAACGTTTTTTTGTTCACATTCGTTTAGGTTTGAGAAACTGTGTGACAACAAAATTATAGTTTGGCAGTCCCAGTATGTAGCTTTATTTTCTTTAAGTTGTTTTGACGTTGAGGAAAGCTTTAAAATAGGAGGCACGTATGGATTTCGTGTACCTTTAGGCAAATGAAAGGCAGCTATGTTTAACCTAAAACGTTGAGCAAAACTAAAAGGAAAAAATAAATTTCTAACTAAGAACCAAATTTAAATAAATGTGAGAAGATTCGAACAATCCCGCAGATTTTTTCTAATTTTCTTTTAAGTTTACGTGTTCATTTTGCATTTCACTTTCGTCGCTTTCGCTGGTCAACAAAAAAAAGTTTGTTAGCATTTCTAGTAAAATATTCAGCACAATCTTAAAAGTTAAAATCACCAAACTCAAAGAAAATAAATAGGAAAATGATAAACGTCAACAAAATAGCTGTCGTTTATTTTCTTTCATGGAGACGATACAATCTGTTCGTTTTTAAGGTTACATGAAGCAAGAAAAGCGAAAACGTCAAAGAAAATGTGTTCGTTCGTTTTTTTTCGCGCCTACGAGAATTTCTTTCGTTCTTGATGTTACATGAAGCAAACTGTTCGTGTGCACGAAAACGTTTTCAACTTACAGAACGCCGGCCCTGATCTTTGTAGAGGAGGCTTGTTGTTGTTGGAACCTATTATGAAGCCCGTTAATGAAATTCCGTTTAAGATTCATCTCCCTATATTTGATGTAGATTTCAAGGTGACCTCAACCAGTCATGCTGTGTTATACATTCCCTCGGGTTTATTCATTTATCCAATCTGTGATCTTTTTTGAGCAATTTAAACAGTAGCGATCATATTATTTGTTTGGGTGATTTTAATGTTGGAGATATTGAATGGAAACTTGATTTAGAGGATAAATATCGAGTTCCTTTTAATGTCAGGTCAAACTGTGAAATTCAATTTTATTCAAATTAATCATTTTTGTAATAGCCTGAACCGTCAATTAGATTTGGTATTTGTTGATGAGAAATTTAATATTTCTATTGACCTTTTTAAAGTTCCACTTATTAAAAACACAATGCATCATAATATGCTTTTCACACCAAGCCGAAAACCGGGTTTTCGCAAAAACACACGAAAACTTCATCGAAAACAGAAATTTTCCCATAGATATTTCAGTTTTTAAAACGACTTCCAATCTTTGGGTTATTGGAACAAACACACCTTTTGTAATATTCAGCAAATTCAGCAGAATGACTGACCGAACAAATGTTACAACTCACAACTTAAAACCATTTGCCACAATTAATTGATGGGCTAATATTATTTTGAAATGCACTAAATTCATTTTGTTTATTAATCAATGCGATCGAAATTTGTAACCACAAAAGTTTGCACCAAAGTTTAACGACTAGTGTCTCACAGCTGATTGAAACGTCAAACGAAAACTAGTTGGTGTCGGTTTTGGACTTGGTGTGAAAAGCATTTACTCAAACATTTGATTTCAAACCTCGACATTTTAAACATTTTTAAAACTCACGATCTTAATAGTCCAACTATTTGGTGTTAACATTAATTAAAGTATCCTCTGATCTTTATGCATTGAAGGCTCTATACTTCGCATTTGTATAAGATCTGTATTAGATTACTGTAGTATAATTTGGAATCCTTCCTACCAAAATCAGTCCTATAGAATAGAAAGGGTTCAAAAATGTTTTACCAGATTTAAAAACAAAACGAATGGTTGCGAGAAGCTAGGCCTAGGGTCCCTACGGACCTGTTGCGCCAAAAATTATTATAGATTTAAAAACAAACTAAGGTGGAATATAGAAACTCCACCCTATTTAAGTAAATGCCTTCTTTTCAAATTACTTACACTTGAAAAGAGACGCAAGTATTTCAGTATCATGTTTATAAGAGATGTAATTAATTACCACATTTACTTAAGAGGATAAGCTTTTATTTTCCTGAAAGGAAATTGCGTATGAGTTTTCATGTACGAAGTCGTTTCTAAGATTCGCTGGTTACCGATTCGATGGTGTTCAGTTGCATTAAGGGCTACCATACGTACCCGTTCAGGGGACGGTCCTATTTTTACGTCTCAAAATTGATCAATAAACAAAAAAAGCGTCTCTAACTTCGCATATTTTCTTAAAGCGCAGTTTGGAAATATTAAAGCCGCATACAAAGAATTATATAAATTTTCATCACTGAAAACATCCATTCAACAAAATTTTTGAAAATATATATTTTTTAAACTTTAACAGTAACTCAACTTAGAACAGGTAACTATTACCAAAGAAGAAACTGTCAAAGGTTCTAGCACTCATCATGACTAGACTGGTTTTCAGGTGTGACGTTTCCTTCTTCTTGTTTCAGGAAAATACAACCTTTGTCTCATTTGTTATCAATTGAACACTCGAGCGAAAACCAGAAATAGACGGAAGTTTCAATAAAGTGTAACATAAATCTAAAAAAATAATATTACCTCCACTTTTCTAGAAGTGTTTATCCCCTCTATATTATTTCTGTAGTTTCTGTAGTGTGTTTCTCCCTTTTGCGGCTCACACGCTCTACCAATCTTAACAAACCAAGTGTCAAAAAAAAGATATTTTCAGGGTGCTTATCTTTGCATTTTTACTTTTTTTAAAATATTAACTATTGAAAAAGTTGAATTTTACTACACTACATTACATACTTTGATTCGGGATACACTTTTCTTTCGTTCTTCATGCGCATGCCTGTACACAAATTACAAACAACGTCACGAAAGAGAGTCGACGGCCGAAGAGAGTTACAGTCAAGATTAGTGAAAACATATAATGCTCTGATGACTCTTAGCAGTTAGCACATTCACAGATAGGAAATCTAAGAAAGAATTTTAATTTCAAAATCTAGGGAGGAATTGGTTAGGATTAGGTGTTGTCGATCTCCGAAACCACTCAACCGATTTCAATGAAATTTTGTGGATACCCATCCAGTTGGTTTCAGTTTTAAAGATAGGATAGTTTTGGACCCGATAGTTTCAAATGAAAGGCACGGAAATACCGGGTGGGTACCCCTATAAATAAAAGAGACTGACGTCTGTGTGTGGCACTCATAACTCGAGAATGGATCGTTCGATTTTTACGATTTTGGTCTTGGAGGATTCGTTTAGGAAGGACATTATGATACTTTTTGTCGTGAAAATAAAAGAACTTAGTATGGCAGCCGCACTTTGTAAAAAAATATGCTGGATACGAAATACAATACAACAAAACTTATTTCAAAAGTTTGATTCTCAAATTCTTTAGATGTTCCGGGCTCACCGCTACACAATTTTAATTGGAAAGTCGGCTCAGTTATAATTTTGTTGAGCAACCCCAATCAACCGAAACTTTTTTAACGGATTGGGTTTGATTTGAATGTGAAGTATCTCAAATCAAATGTCTTGGAAGCGAAGATTTTGACTTAAAAATTCAAGCAACGGATTTCGATGATTTGCAATAATTGGTTTCCGAGCGCCTTCAATTTCCCATGCATATCGCTTTCATGAAAAAAAATAATAAGTCGCAAGGACAATTGCTGGATATTTGTGACATCAATTATTGAATTCTCATGTTTTTCAATCGTACAATCAATCGTATGTGGCGTGCTCACGTGTGACCAAATCTTCCGCTTTGTACGTCGTGCACCGTAAAGCATTTTAGTGATAAAAATTAAGGTTGGCTGACACGTCAATCATTGCGGTTTGATATAAACACATCAACAATGCTATACTTTAGTTATTATTGTATTGTTTTTAATACAATTTTTCAATGCAGAATTTGAATTGACCGAATTGCATAAAGCAGCATGTTCATTGTTCGTTCTCGGAATTATTATTTTTATAACATTAACGAATTTGGGCGGAGCGAAGTTCGCCGGGTCAGCTAGTACATACATATTAGGCAACGAAACTGTAAAAATTGCCCTTTGTTTTTTTTTGGCCGCTTAAACTTAATTATTGAACTCAATATTGGTCTTAAAATGTTTCTTATGACTCTTCAAGTAAGTAATTCAAAAGAAAAAAGAAAAAATATCCTATTCTAGACAATTCTAAAATTTTGCAGGAAAACACAAGAACAATGAAATTTTGTTTATACTGATACCAAGGTAGGCGCAGTGGCTTAGCCGTTAGTGTGTTGGACTTCTAAGTGAGGGGTTCGAATCCCGCAAAAACCCAAATTCCAACTCTGGGTTTTTTTTTCACTGCGCCACCTCTCGCGAACGTCTGACAAACATCCGAGAGTATAACTGTCTTGAAAAGGCTTCTCAATTAGCCGTTTGCAATCGGCATAAAATTGTAGATCCCTTCCAAACGAATGGTTGCGAGAGGCTAGGCCCAGGGTCCCTACAGACCTGTTGCGCCAACTATTATTATTATTATTGATACCAAAGTTACAGTCAATTTTCTAACAAATTAACGTTCAAAACGCATTCTGATACTGCTCCAACTTTTTCGATTTCATTTTACGTATGGCTACAACTGAGGCATAGGTATGATAAACCTTTTATGTTTGACTTTTAGTCATTTCACAAAAATGGAAAAAATTAATTCACCGAAATGTTTACTACTTCTTTTATTTTAATCCGTACAGAGTTTCCTGTAATTGATTTATAGGATCTTTTTTTTTCTGACGGCTCTAAACAGGTCACCGTAAAATATCTCGTTGTTCTGCTGCTTCCGATTGTTACTGTCGTACAAGTCAATAGTATTTAAATCAGTTTCGAAGAATTCAAGTTCCAGGTCCCAGGTTTATTATCTTATGTATAGAGTATCCTTAGAGATAATACCTGTAATAAGCTATTCAACGGAATTTAAGCTAAACGATAAAGTGACAAAGAGCTGTCTGTATTTGCCTCAGTGACACCTTCTATGAAAGAACGTGATCAACTTCATGGGTAAAAGAATCATTTTAAATACAATGGTAACTGGTATGGAATAATTCCCAAATTACGTACCATTCCCCAGAAAGAAAATATTAAATTTATCTTTAAAAAGGTTAATATAAACCGCCACCCTCTTTCGTTGTTGTGTTTAATTGATTTTTATTATAAATTCGACTCGTTCGACATGTATTTGATCCCTTTCTTGTAAATTAATATGAACATTGAACATATTATATAAACAACAGAATACCCAATGTTACTCTCATTTCCTACTTGTTTCAATCGTGATGTTTATCGGGCAGAAATAATTTGGAATTGATTTCTCAAGTGGTGATGAAATGAAGATGGTCCTTGATATCAACCGGCACCATATTGAGATATTTCTAGAATCGCTGCAGGCGGGGGGTAAATTCTTCTTCCTTTTTTTGATAGCATTCCAAAATGTAATGATTTGTTATTCTGTTCATAACTTATCTTATCTACGTGTTGTAATTGAGGAGAATTGTTATTAATGACTATTTTATCTGTGTCTTCTTATTGGCAGTGTCGATTTTGTTTTAAATTTACCTCTGTTTTGTATAATTATTTCCAAGAATGAGGAAATTGAAAATAAATAAGAAAACCCTACTCACAAAAAGTGACTAGATTTTATTTATTAGATAAAGAAAAAATAAACTCACTACGAAATTTAAATAAATGGACTCCAAGAGGTAATGTCTCGTATTTAAGACCTACAACTTATACCTATATATATAGACATTATTAATGTAGGCACTCTGAGCGAAAAAGGTTCTTAAAGTGAATGCGCGATACTAATGATCATTATTTAGTACCCAGAGGATAGATTTTACGAACTCACAATGAAGAATTCATATAAAATTGCCCATTGGACAAAATATTTAGTGTGAAGGTTAAAAATGATTATTCATAATGCACGATGTGTGAAAATCTTTCCATTTGTCTGATTAAATTGTTAAATGTAACGGATGTGGTGTTTCGTAGTTAAATGGGAGACGAATATAAAAACATTTTCATAGCAATCACTACTGCGTTTCAGATATTAGGAGACTTAGAACTGGTCCAATGAAATTGAGTTTCATTGAAGAGAGAAGCAGACAAATCATACTGACACTGAGTATGAGAAAGAAGTCCTGCGATAACATAATTGCTTTGAAATTGTCAACTTGTGCCAGACAGCACATAAGGAAATAATAAATTGATGCATTCGAGGACAGACAATTTCTATATTAATTGTTTCCGGTAATCTTCTTAGTGACCATGGCGAGGAATATGTGTTTCACAAATGTAGCAAAAAGCAAAACTTAATCGTCTTTGAGTTTGAAGGACTTTCATTGCACTGTCTATTAAGAATTAAAAAAAAGGGGGGTGGATGGTGCTCTGGAAATATCACCGACATAGTGGGAATCATGTCAGCTTCGAGTTTAAAACAATTCTTAACTATGTATATCGGCGATTTTTTAGTGTTGATTAATATAACGGGTCGCCAGTTTGGAGGGTTTCTTTTTGGTCGAGGGGGTGAAATTGTTTAGAAATCCGGGTTTTTATTCTATCATCCTTTTTGGTGGGTTACCTTAAAATGCTTCAGCATTTTGCAATTAATCAAAATTTTACATGACAATCGAGGATGTAATGTGTATGTGGGCTTAGTCTAGAAACCGCTACTGTAATTCTGCAAAAATCGGCGGATACTCAAGCTGTACTAAAAGTTAAGAGCTACGATCTTGAGCTGATTCTTTTTTTCCGAAAAAAGATCAAATTTGGTTCACAAACGACGAAGAACGCCTTTATCAGAGCACACTTTTCTCTAGTTTTAATTGTAATAAAACGAAAAATACTTTATTTTGAATTAAATAAAATAAGCTTTGTGAAGTCTTTAAAAATTTAAATTCAAAAGAGGTTTTTCTTGGACAAAATCCTACATGTATCTATTGTATATATATGTGTCATTTTAAAATGTAAACTGAGCGATCGATTCTCCAAAGCAAATATTTGCAAATGAAAATTATTTGTTCTAGTAATATCTTTCGACTATTTTCCTTTACAAAATAAATCTTAAAAAATAAGCTAGTGCAAGTTTCTTGTCACATATTACTTCAGACCTAGTCATCAACATCATATCTTTATAAACAAAAATTTCATAATGACAAAAAGTTGGGGTTCCTTTTTGAAAAAAATTGTCAAATCTAGGGGGGTTTCCGATTAATTTGTGGAAAATATTTTGCCCGCCTGGCAATGCTGTTAACATTGTCATTGCTTGCTTTAATCCCCTCTATATTATTTCTGTAGTTTTTGTAGTGTGTTTCTCCCTTTTTCGGCTCACACGCTCAACCAATCTTAACAAATCAAGTGTCAAAAAAAAAGATATTTTCAGGGGTCTTATCTTTGCATTTTTACTTTTTTTTTAAAATATTAACTATTGAAAAAGTTGAATTTTACTACACTAAATTTCAACTACGCAGTTGTGTACATACTTTGAATTTCGATTCGGGATACACTTTTCTTTCGTTCTTCATGCGCATGCCTGTACAAATTACAAACGACGCGACGCGACGTCACGAAAGAGAGTCGACGGCCGAAGAGAGTTACAGTCAAGCTCAAGAATCAAGATTAGTGAAAACATATAATGCTCTGATGACTCTTAGCAGTTAGCACATTCACAGATAGGAAATCTAAGAAAGAATTTTAATTTCAAAATCTAGGGAGGAATTGGTTATTGGTTGTCGATCTCCGAAACCACTCAACCGATTTCAATGAAATTTTGTGGATACCCATCCAGTTGGTTACAGGGATATTTTTGGACCCGATAGTTCCAAATGAAAGGCACGGAAATACCAGGTGGGTACCCCTATAAATAAAAGAGACTGACGTCTGTGTGTGGCACTCATAACTCGAGAATGGATCGTTCGATTTTTACGATTTTGGGCTTGGAGGATTCGTTTAGGAAGGACATTATGATACTTTTTGTCGTGAAAATAAAAGTTTAAGGCTGGGTGGCAGGGGTAGACGTTTCTGCGCCCCGTAGTTTCTCGCAGCTCTTAAGAGATAATCGACCGGAGTAAACGGTTTTCAGTAGCCAGTAAATAGACGCAGGTAGCTATTGAAGCACAATTTTATTTTTCGACCTTGATATTGCATAAAGTACCAAAAACCCCCTTTTTTGGGTGTTTTTTCTGCGCCCCGGTGGGGCAATCCCTAGATCAAACATTTTTATTTTTTTTATGATTTACTTTTGGTACCAATGAACTGCTCGAGGTAGCTATTGAAGCACAATTTTGATTTTTTGTGCTTACCATCTTAAAACTGCAGGTTAATATTACTAAATGCAAACAATCTTTGTGGAGGAACAAGGAACTATTTTTTTAATCTGTAAAAAAGAGAATGGGCTTTGCATATTTGTATGTCTGCTCAATGAATAAAAGTTTGATGTTTAGTTCATAAAATAGTTAAATTCGAATTTTGAAAACTTTACTATTTTACTGCATTCTGAATTTTGTTTCAGAGTTTACGCACACTTATGCAATGTAGTTCACAAAATATTCGACATGGCGTTCGCGTTATTCGATTTTTCTCTAAATTTACTCTCTATTGAGAATTTATAGTTTGCAGATTTTCGCTCACTAGAGCTGCTTGAACAAAAAATGACAAAAATTTGTTTATTTCGTTTTGTTTGGGTTTCTGATAGATACATACTATTATTCTTGCTGTTTGATAAAGTGAAGAAAACAACAATGAGATAAATTTTGATAATCCGAAAAAATTTATGTGAGAGTAGGTGGGGACTGGGTGATGACTTTGTTGTTGTTGATGTGTTTGAATTTTTTGCTTTGTTTGTAGGAGTTTCAAATATTATTGTTTTATACATATTTCCTTGGAAAAGGCAAACGTTCAATATTTGTGTTTTTATTTAGATAGGTATTCTGAAATAGTTTGCTTACTATTTTCTACTGTTACGAGTTCAGATAATTGAAAACAGTAGCAAGATGCCGAAAGTGTTAAAAATAAAAACATTCATTTGGCTTTAAAATATTAATTATTTTTGCTTTATAAATTCAAAATAAAATAATTAAAATAGGTGATGTAATTAAAACATGCCTGTATAGTGCATTGCATTTTTGTGTATTTACTAAAATTAAGAGAAGATGCATTCTGCGAAATGTAAACGCAAAACCCGAGAAAATCTAAGGCATATACAAGTTTCGAACACCTAACAAAAAACAAAGTCCATAAGTAAATTCCTGCTTAGATTAAATGGCCGGTTTGATTCTTCTTGTTCTTTTAATCTCCTTTTACATTGTGCTGGAAGAGATGCTCAATATGACTTTCAGATGTAAAAAAAAATCACCTTATTCCTGTAACCTGTCTGGTTAAAAGCATATACCTACGCTTTAAAGTAGTACTAACACTTCCCATCCTGTTTCTTTCCGCTCGACACTAGACTTCTAAAGAAAAACCGATATAATGTAATAATCGGTAGGAGTGATATGGAACTGACTACATAATACGTACATTATATTAGGCTAGAATATTTTGGTGAATTGAAGTTTTTAAATACGAGTATAAAATGGGAATCTCTGCTTTTCTAATTGGCAGATAATAAAAGTGCTTAACTTGCCAAGCATTAGCGTGACTTAAATTAAACTGCAAGTTCACAGTTGATATAATAAAACACGTAATAACATATCGTTTTTAGTTCCCAAAAATGTGTAGATTACCCACATATCATTAAATTAATTTATCTAGTGTAATTATGTATCCCCTTAGTAGTACAGAATACTAACAGCTATATATGTACTTCGATTTTCTCACAAAGGCCGAAACGTACAGTTAAAAATTGATACAACTTTCAGCTTGCGGTAAGAAAGATTGTGCAACCCCTTGGTATAGAATTCCGTGAAAGTACAATAATAAATACATAAATGAATAGTGTATTATCGTAGGCTAGGTTCGGTGGGCGTTTCGCATAGATTCTAAGTTTAACTATACAAGAAACCCATCCCAGACCCGCAAACAAAGCAAAAGCTACAAACAAGCCGAAACCAATTTTACATAAAAATATAAATTATCAAATCTTGGATACATATCTTGAAAAGTAGAAATATTTGCGATTGGATTTGTACGTAATTCGTAGAAAACTGGATATCACACTCACTAACATTTTCAGTCTATTCAGACAGAGTTTGCAGCTCAATACAGCTAGCCTATCGCCCTAGGCAGCCAGCTTGTCCTTTTTGTTGTTTTTCGTTTTGATTTGTTTTGATTTTTTTGCAGCGAATTTGTTATTATTTTTATTTAGTGAACGTTGAGCGAGTTCTCATTTTACAGACTCTGTAGTCACAAATGTGATCTTAATGGGGGAGGGTGTGCTCGGCTATTTGAAATTCTGTGCACTAATACATGTAAACATGTTTACATGAGCTCGGAGTTCATAACTGAGGGACACCCACTCTTAAGGGGATGAGATTGGGAATAGAACTTAGTATGGAAACCGCACTTTGTAAAAAAATATACTGGATACGAAATACAATACAACAAAACTTATTTCAAAAGTTTGATTCTCAAATTCTTTAGATGTTCCAGGCTCACCGCTACACAATTTTAATTCGAAAGTCGGCTCAGTTATAATTTTGTTGAGCAACCCCAATCAACCGAAACTTTTTTAACGGATTGGGTTTGATTTGAATGTGAAGTATCTCAAATCAAATGTCTTGGAAGCGAAGATTTTGACTTAAAAATTCAAGCAACGGATTTCGATGATTTGCAATAATTGGTTTCCGAGCGCCTTCAATTTCCCATGCATATCGCTTTCATGAAAAAAAATAATAAGTCGCAAGGACAATTGCTGGATATTTGTGACATCAATTATTGAATTCCCATGTTTTTCAATCGTACAATCAATCGTATGTGGCGTGCTCACGTGTGACCAAATCTTCCGCTTTGTACGTCGTGTACCGTAAAGCATTTTAGTGATAAAAATTAAGGTTGGCTGACACGTCAATCATTGCTGTTTGATTTAAACACATCAACAATGCTATACTTTAGTTATTATTGTATTGTTTTTAATACAATTTTTTCAATACAGAATTTGAATTGACCGAATTGCATAAAGCAGCATGTTCATTGTTCGTTCTCGGAATTATTATTTTTATTACATTAACGAATTTGGGCGGAGCGAAGTTCGCCGGGTCAGCTAGTTAATATATAATGTAGGTACCGTACAAATAAAATGCTTAGTAGTCTGACTCCCAAGCGAGTATTCCCGGGCTTTGAATCAAGTTGGACGTTTTAGTCTTAGTTTTAGTGTATTCTCATGCGGAACTCATCTTCTGAAAGTCACGGTTTGGTAAGTCCAATGGACAGAATATTAAAGGCAATGAATCAATAAATTGCCATAATTGCTGTTTTTTCGGTGCTTAGTTGTATGGGTTTGGTTTAAAAATTAATCCAAAAATCGTTGGTTTCAAAATGATGACGCAACATGTCACGGAATTCATTTTCTTCTGATCTTCACCTATGCAGCTGATATTAGTTGTTAGTCGGCCCATCACTCATCACTCACCATTTGGACAAATATTGGCAAAATTTAATAAATACGCTTAAGGATCTTTGAATGTGACCAACGCTGCTGTTTTTTCTTGTTCAGTCACCATTAGCAAAAGGTAATGCATCATAATTCAATTTAATTTAATGTGCACTCACATATTTAGCTTAAAATTGTCAGTAGCACTCTCTTTGTTTTTGTTTTATTTTAACTTTCACCATACACAGGGCACACCAAAAACTGAACACGTTGAGTAGATTTCCTGGTAGTTCGCAAGTAGTTACAAAGTTAAACAACAGGAATTTTTTTTCAGCAAAAGTTTTTCGCGCGTTTGCGAAAATCATTTCTCCTAAGTTGGAGTTTTACTAAAGCCACTTATCTTTTTTTCAGTTAAGTCTGGGGAATTAAGAAACGTTATTATGTCTCTTCTGAGTTGTTATTACTATACAATGACAACCACAACAGGAGGTAGTTATTTTGTGAGCTCCCAATGTACAAAGTTTTACTCTTAAGTTTTTGTAAGCAATAAAGTAATGACAGGGAACACGGTAATTATGTAAAGGCTGGGGTAGTACTTAGGAGTAAGCACAATCACATATGATGGAAGGCAGTTCACATTTTCTGTTCTACACCAAAGTTCTTCTAAGAAGAAGGGATTTATTTAGCAATTTTATTGTTTAATACATTGTTACAGAAATTTACAAACAACATTTTTCAGACACTAAAATTCAAAAGCCTTTTTTCTCCGTAATAGCTCTCAAAACTAAGTCCTCCGACTACTGCTACTCTTTGGACTTTGTGAAGTCTTCGACAAATCGACAAACAATAGGATGAAAGGCAGGTGTCTTTTTGGTTGGACCATTAGTTGCGCCTGAGTACCTACTTCAGTTACATCGCAGAAACATCAGAACAACAAACCTTGTGTTCCCTACAATTTAAAATTTTCTATTCGAAGTAGAAACCTTGAGACGTAAGTAGATAAATAGTATAAAAGCAATTACATTCCAATGTATTCCTTCTCAAAAAAAATAAAACAATTCTCGCAATTTATTGATTTCTAATGTATAAAGATGAGCCTCATTACGGGAACCCTACAACTGCTCAGGGCAACTAATTTCGATTAAAATTCAGCAGGCTACATTGAGGCCCGTAATCAGGACAGCAGCCACCCCAATACTTTAGACCACAAGTTATTCATCTTTACTTTATCCACTCAAAAGGGAAAGTCCTATCCTATTCGAACCTGGTCCTATTGGTCTTATGAACTTTCACAAAAAGCAAATTGTTATTCAACCCTGCAGCAGCGATCGGAGAACCTTTACAGTCGGTAAAGGTGCCTTCTCCAAAGGATGCTCCTCAAAAACAACTTTCAATAGCCCCCCTCCACCAAACAACAAACCCTTACTCTATAGTATACCAAAAATTCTGGGAAATAAAACAACCAAGAGTAAAGAAAATCAATATACGAATGTATGTCGATGCGGAGAAAGGACTGAAGTCAATGTCAAGCAAAAAGAGTGGACTGATGGCGTATAGGGGTGTCAAAACAAAACTGTTCATCTGAACGTACTGTCTTCAATAACTACGAAGATGCGAACGAAGAATATAAATATAGTTGGGGCGAGTTGTTGGTATACCCGTCAACTCGTTGGGCTTTCAACTTTGGGGTCACGGGGGCGTGTTGTAGGTATATTCAAGATGACTTCTATTCCCTTGCTAAGCATCTAAACCATTAATAATGGTAGACGCTTTCACAAGTGCGGAGCTGAAAGTGTTTCCATGCGTAGCTCATTGTATATATACAAATATAATTCAGGGGAAAACAACTTTTCCTTTAGTTTTTCTTCGTTATCCCCTGAGCGCCACAAATATTTATTATTTGCTCGTCTTGGCTGAATACTTCAAATAAAGAGACAAGCCAGAAGGAAACGTTGGCCAATATAAAAAGTTACTCTGCTGGAAAATAAAACAAAAATTTTAATGAAATTCAGGGCAATAGCGAGTAAATACACTTTGAATTAGAATGGTCCTGTGATTTTCGGGGCGACGACTGTTAATTGCGACTTGGGTCGCCAGCAAATATAAGCACCTCCTTGTCATGCATATCAGTGTTTCACTTGCTCCAAGCATTGAACAGCTTTGCAAGTCATGATCATGCGTTTTGTTAAAGCCATTATGCGTTTCTAGTCCCGCTTTGAAATTGAAAAGTCCCATTAAAAAGAACAATGCAATTCTAATCCATTGAGAAGTAAGCGTGAGTGAACATGAGCATATTGTGTCAGTTATATTGCCAAACAAGTGTAAAACTTGAAATTAATATTTTCGAAGAACTCGCAAGAAATTTGTTTCAAAGTACAGTCATAAATATTAATTGTGTAAAGTTTCTAATAAATTTCCTCGCCTTGTGTGTGTGGGGGCTGAAATGTATTTATTTTGTCGGCTTCAAGCTTATGCAATATTGAGGGTAGTGTTCTGAATTTGAATGACAGCATCAGCTGGTGTAAATGGACAAGAACTGAAAGCATCTGTAACATTTGATGTTGGCCGTTCATGGAAAAGTTTTAATAAATGCTGGTTGGATTCAAGAAAGCAAATCAAACAGAAGCAACGAATAAAAAAGTTATTAAATTTGTTCTTGTGTAGCATTAGAAGGTTTCTTTTTGTGGAAGCATTTTTTGCTTACATCAGTGTAACCACTGGATAAGGACTTATAGCGGAAACATTTCTTATTGTTGTTATAAATCATGTATAGATTTGTGGCTGGCAATTTAAATGAATAATTTATTAGCACAAAGACAACACCTTCATCTACCCGCGTCTAACTGGACGAAAGGCTGAATATAATTTTTATAGGTTAGCTTTTTGGGCTTTCTCAGTATTTATCAGTATTTCCGCTACCGCGATGTGAACAAAACCACTAGGAGTGTGAATTATTTGAAAATTGTATAGCCTTTTCTAATACATTCTGGTTTTTTAAGAAGTTTTTCTTTTAAATTACATAATTTTTTAGAGCTCCAAACAGCTGCCTGATTCGTACTGATTTTAGTTTGCAATTTCAATATCTTATTAGAATTATGTATTAGTAAAACTTTATTGTTACAGAAATTAATTTTATAAACAATAGAAAAATATAGCATCAGCTACCAGTGCAAGCTAAGTTCATAATGAAAACACGGCAGTAAAATGGCTCGAAAATTAGAAACATGGAAAGGGCATAGGGAGTCCTTGCATCAGTCAGATATAAGTGTTGATGCATGAACAATAACATAGCAATTAAATTAAAGTATACATTTGAATTAATATTTAAATTTTGGATTCTAGTTTTTAGTACAACCTTAAGAAAAGGAAAGATAGATTCGAACAAATATTCAAGTAATTTCACTCAACAAAATTTGTCCAAGTGAGTAGGTTTAAAATAAAATGATTACTCTTTCTGAAAGTTCGTCTCTTTTCTTTTCTCTCTTTAGACAGCAAGCTGCTATCGAGGAACACAATTAACAATAAGCGAGGTAAATACTGTCGACTTTATCATTAAATGTATTGAGATTATTAAAGTCTGTAGCGGGTATTTAAAAAAAGCTCCAAAAAAGAGTATGAAACATAATCAATAAGGAAGGACACACAATATCGGCGAATTTGACCGAACATCGCAATCGACGTAAATAAGGTGAACATAAATGTTACAAATATACGGTCTTCGGGTCTAACTCAGCTGGAAAGAAAAAGAAAGACCTTACCTTCTTGTATTTAGAAGGGCGACTTTAACCAGCTTGAAGTGCCCAGCTAAAGTCAGATTAAGTATGAGCTGTGCCTAAAAAATATGGCTAACCTTTTCAATCCACACTTCGATGATTTGAGAAGACTTCAGGTTGAAAAATAAATCAGATATTGCACTTAAGACCGCAAAGATAAACATATGAAGATAGTAGTAGAGTGACAGTCGTTAAATATTTAAAAATGGTGGAGCATGACAAAAATTCACTCCCACGGTGAATAACAGGTAATAAATCCTTCCAACTTGGACTATTATTAAAAATAAATAAATAATAGGTATTAATTGGCTAAAATTCACAGTTTCAACAGCTGAAAATAATTTAATTTTCTCACTTAAATCTACTCGGGCTGTAAGTAGCTGACTCTTTTGAAAATTATCAACATATTCGTCTAAATTGGACTTAGAAAAATTCGTGACTGATGAATTTAATACCCTATTCACACTGAACCGAAAACCGGGTTTTCGCGAAAACACTCGAAAACGACTTTCAATCATTGGGTTGTTGAAAAAACACACCTTTTGCAATATTCAGAAAATTCAGCAGAACAGATGACCGGACAAATGTCACAACAAACAACTTAATATTTTCCACACTTAATTGGTGGGCTAATATTCTTTTTAAATGATCTGAATTCATTTTAATTGTTTATTAATGCGATCGAAATTTGTAACCAAAATAGTTTCCACCGAAGTTTAAGTTTTTGAAGAAAACATGGTTTTCGGTGAGGTTTAATTAGGGTATAAGCATTAAAAGTGTAAAATGCACCCACTGAAAATCAGAAAAACACTTTTCGCCCTTTGCGAATTATATATATTGCCGAGCTTCTTCTTGAAGTATACAACCGAGTCTTAGGCTTCATTGAAGCATTTTCGTTCCGAAACTTGAGACAAATAAACTCTGCATTTTTTTAAACCGATTTTTATGCAATGTAGGCCCAACGAAAGGTAAATTAAACATTGCAAATGGACTTAGCTCAGAGTTGTTAATTTACATATCTGCTGAATAGAAATGAAAGACTGCATGTTCTGTCCTAGATTCGTATGAAATGACATTGAATTTAATTTCGAAGAATATCTAAATAAATATTATTAAGCGTTTCTTTAAAACTTGGTACAATTTTTGGCCGTTTGGTTTTTTTACAGTAAATTATTTTGAAAGAGGTATCTATCCTACAGGATCATAGTAGCAAGCTGATGTGTTATATTACTAGAATCATATTATGACAACACAGCATAATGTTCCCTGGGCCTTAAGAACCACTCAACTCAGTTAAAATAATATGCCGCCTAACACTACACTTCACTAACAGACTTGAAAACTTATTTCCTCATTGTTAGATAAAAATAAAATAAAACCACTGCCTTCAAAATTACCTCTGAAATTATTAACCCACAACTATCCAGCCCTTCTGCAAGCAAAGCAAAACCATTCACAATCACGACAGAATCACACGCTCGAGTCGAGTCAGCACAAACCGAAATTGAGCGATTGCCTTTCTATGGGAATAATAAACATATAGCCACAAATTTGAGAAACTTTGCTCCGTTTCCTTTCATTAGCATTAATTAGTAGCAACTTATTTGCCGTTTGCACACTTGCCGGTTGTGTACGCATTGAAATGGAAGTGTCTCTATATCCATGGAGTGACAGCAGCAGATGCGAAATGCCTTTCGATCCCCAGTATTATCAGACAATTATAAGGGTACTGTCAACTCATACATGGTGTGGATTTGTTCATTTACGTATTTAATTCATTAATTGTTATAACTTAAATGCTCTGGGAGAGATAAAACTGTTATGCTAAATCCTTTTGCATATAGAGCCCTGCGTGGGAATGTGTCATATTAAAAAAACTGTCTATTAAGGTGGCGACTTTGGGCACGTTTAGTCCATTCTAAACGTTGACCTTTTCAGTGGAAGTGTATGGAGTATGCTGAAATAGGGACGCATTCGTACAAAATGAATTTAAATTTTAGGCTAATTACATTATTAGTTTTACTGATGTTTAGGGATAGATAGATAGATAGTTTGAACTTTCTTTTCCGTCCCCGGAGTTGTACTTTCAGCAACTCTAGGGAGACAGGAAATATTTCTTAGCCGCATGTAAAAATAAATCGAAGCTAGTAAAATAATGCATGAAGGACCATCCTTTTTTCTAATATCTAATTGTGTGCATAATACTTTAGTATATTTAACCATGCCGAACATAAGTCGTTTGTTTGACTAAAAAGTGATAAAATGAGAAAAAAACAATTTAAAAAAATTTTGTCAGAAGATGTAAAAGTGTAGCATAACAAATTGAAAAATTGGCGAAAACTGGAGGTACTTTTCTCTCCGTGCAACAGCGCCACAAATTGCTTGCATATAGGTATTTAGTTCAAAAATAATATAAGCTGAAAGTTAGTTTGAATTGAACTTCAAATTTTCCCACTATTAACTGACAAAGAGTTGTAAAAAAAAATATTTTCAGTAAAAAGACAAATTTTGACTTCACTTTTGCTTCAAAATTTAAATCCCAGTAAGTTTTGATGTCTTAAGTTTAGCATTCACCTGAAGCGGCCAAAAGAATTGAAGTCTAAAGCTGCAATACTTTTTGAATACTTGCATTCTTTGAAGTTTTTTTTTTCATTCTTTGCGTTTTTTTATTCATTTAATGGATTGAAGGCTTGCTCTCTTTTGATTGATCTGAAGAATTTTTTTGTTTTCAAGAAATCAATTATTCATTTATATTTTTGAGACTAATAAAGTATTGCATTGATTTACAGCTTTGAAAGACAGCTGCTCATTTCCCCATGACAAGATAAAGGGTTTTCCAATAAGAGGTGTTATTGTTAATGACCCGCTATTTCGGCAGCTGTCACTTTTGAAACTTTTATTCTTTGATATTTAACAAGTAGAAACTACGCCATTACTTAAAATGGAAACCGGCCTTGAAATGCATGAAAATGATCCGGAATTCCAACGAAAAATCATTTTGACTGATGAGGCCCATTTCCACCTCGGTGGCTACGTCAACACGCAAAATTGTCGCATCTGGGGCTCGGAAAATCCAAGAATTGTTGTTCAGAAGCCTCTCCTTCCTCAACGTGTGACTGTTTGGTGCGGTTTATGGTCCGGCGGGGTCATTGGACCATATACTTTTTCGAAAATGAGGTTGGATCAACAGTTACGGTGAATGGATTGCACTATCGATTAATGATTTTTTATGGTCGGAGTTGGATGGTATTGATCTGGACAACATTTACTTTCTAGAAGACGGCGCTACGTGTCACATAAGCAACGAAACCATTGATCTTTTACGGCAAAAGTTTCCGGACCGTGTTATCTCTCGAAGAGGTGATCACAATTGGCCACCGAGATCTTGTGATTTAACAGCTCGCGACTTTTTCCTTTGGGGTCACGTCTACGCCAACAGCCCAGCGTGGATTCAAGCCCTCAAAGATAAAATTCGTAAGGCTATCGAGGACATATTGCAGCCACTTTGCGATTTGGTTATGAAAAATTTCATGAAAAGGATACGGTCCTGTATGCGTGCTCGTGGTGGCCATTTGGCTGATGTTCTTTTTCGTTATTAACGGCATACCTACCTCTTTATTATGAAATAAACATACGATCATTTATCTCAAAAAATGGCAATTGTCTTTGAATACCAAAATAAAACCTCTTATTGCAAAACCCTTTATATGGTTCCTGATATTTTGACCCTCATTTTGAGGGGTACACTTGGAAGATGGACATTTCATTTAACCACTTATACAGCATGCATATTCAATTTGACTTGGCAATAAAAAAAATTTGGGTACCTACGCCATTCAAGGGATTTCTAATTTACCAAATAATGTTGCCTTATTTTGTAACCTTATCTCACATCTATTCTAGACCAGACTCTCAATAGCCGGCCTCAATGAACGTAAAATAGGTGGTGGGTGTTGATTTGGAAATCCTTAATCAAAGAAAGTTAAAGGCTTGGGATACGTTCGGAAGTGGTGGCCAAAAGGGTTTAAATCTTTAGGGTAACGCGTTTATTAATTTATATCGGTTTGGGGTCACGGTTGCCTTTTTTTATTAACATTTTTATTCAATAATTATATCTTTCCCGGTAGTTTTTGTATTATTGCGGTTAACATATAAACGTGATCAGCACCAAATAAATATAAACTCGATATAAATGCTGCTAACCAGAAGTCGAAAAACCGAATGGCGCGGCCTTAACAAAAAATTATTTTGTTGGCCCATTAGGTGGCGTGCGGCAGGACTCGTTCTGACGGACCCACCCATAAACCTCCTGGCCCAATAGGTCCGTAATTACGTAAGGCCTTAGATTCTCATAACCATTTGTTTTGTGTGAGTTCATATTTTGGACGAATGGAAGCAAAACAATTGTATGTCAAGTTCAAGTTGCCTACGATAACCAAGACTCCACCTATGGCTTTTTTGAATCCTCTATCCCATCTTTTGTATAGCAGTGATTCCTTGTGGGCCTTCTACGTCTCGTGAGTTATTTGGCAGTAGGTAGCCTAATATAAGCTCAGTCGAACGTAACTGCACTGCTCATCACCATCAGTGAAACAATTCGCGTCCATTGCCGTATTTTTTGTTTTAAAGAAGACTGTGAGTCCCAAGGCAACTTGTAACTTTGTAGATCTTGAAGGTGTTTATCTATTAGGGTAAAACTTTTTGATCTTATATACGCTTAAGATCACAATAGACCAAATGGATTCTTTGTTTTCTTACAGACTTAGAAACAGGAATTCAAAGAGCTTAGTCGACGAAGGAGATTTTCAGAATACGTTTTGAAGGGTCTGCATTCGGATGCTGGTTTCTTCGGGTTAGGAGCCGCTACGCCAGGAGCTTCGTCGCTTTATAGGCACTAAAATATCACCATTTCGTATTTTAAGCCTCAATAAAACACTCTCGGGACATACATTTAAAGACTGCGAAAGCTTATTGCGTTCATTATAAATTTAGCTGTCCTCATTTTCTTCAGTGCACAAACTTCATTTTTTTTTACTTATCACTTAATTGTCATCGGTCGAATTTAGTTTTCAAGTCCACTCAAGTATAAATATAAAGATTGTGCCTTATGAACAAAAATTGAGCTCAATTGCGATGTATAGCCCTGCTAAATACAGAAAAGTAAAAAACTTTCTGCAGCTTAAATTCCTTTTGAGAATTAATGGAGTCAAAAGAAATAACACTCACTATGACTTGTCCTTTCAAAATACTTAAACAAAATTCATTAAGTACCAGCACATGTCCAGCAAAATATAACCATTAACCAATATTTACATGCTCGTAACTCTCCATAGGGGTGACATAAAAGCCTTAACTAAACAGACCCCACTGTCAAGGACACAGCAATTTTCTTTATTAGACAAAACTTTCGTAGTAATTGCATTAATTGAATTTCCGTTTCCATGAGAAGAGAGCTTTGGCCACACATAACACTCCACATCACAATCCATGAACATTCAGGGCCGACTTTCAATGGAATATTATAATACAAATGTTCTCCACTCCCAATGTCGCGCATCCCAGATGAGTACAGAGTACACTACTACTCAAAGTTCTTGTCATCTGTTATGTTGTAGGAAAATGCCTCACACTACCCGATTTTATTACATTCATGATCTTTTCCAAATTGCCTATCTCCGAAGTAGTAAAAGACTTCCCCTATTCAGCCTCCTCCGCCCCGAAACGAAACTGCGAAATTGCAAATTTGTCCAACGTAGATGGAGCCATCGCTCTGCATGTGGCTATGGAATCCTTTGAATAATCTTCCTCCCCCACGGAAAATATCTTGGAGGACGAAAAATCCCCTAATAAAAATGCTATTTCGTCGAGTGAGCTGCATGTTCGTCGTCGTTAATTTGATGAGGTGTGAAGCATGGTGTGCCTTCGTTCTCGTTACCTTCTGTAATCATTTTACGAAGAAAGCTTAGCAGGTTCTTGGGACGAAGTCCTTTCCGGTAAAATTTATAAATGGTAATTCTCGTTCGCGTTCGTTCAGTTCAAGGAATACGACAGTGTAACCCACCTCGTGTAGTGCTCAAAATTCGTCGATTACCATTCCTAGTGGGACAGAGTTGGAAATTGCCTCAAGCTAGCAAATTAAGTGGAAATTAAGTTATGTACTGTGGAAATGGCGACGGTAGAGGTATTCCAGTTTGCAAATAGGGACCGTTTATTAACGTAACGGATACATCCTTTCATAAAAGGGCTCGCAAACATCTTGTGTCGGCGAAATGCTCGTTCAAGAGGCGAGATTGGATGCCACTTGGAAGCGAGCAACAAAAGTGCTTCTAAATTAGCGAATTAAAGTAAATTGTCGTAAGGGTATAGGTTGGGTACAGTTGCACGATAAACAAATTGTTGAAATCAGTTAGGGTAGTCCCAGGGTTGTCGGCAATTTGATTTGCTAATACAAATCTGATATCTTTGAATGTGATAGCGTAATGACAGTCATGGGGGCTCTTGGTTTGAGGGTTTTCTCTGAATGTTAGAGCATGAATGAAGTTTTTGCCGGTAATTTGGCGGTAATTTCCACTTTTGGTTTCAATTTTCTGCTTCAAACGTACGGACTGGCTAAAACTTACAGCTATAGACATTAGGCTGGGTTCAAAGTCAAATTAGAGGAGAGATGTCGGGTTTTTATCCTACCTACAAGACGCCTGTCACATTTCGCACTCGTCAACAAAAGTATTCTGTATAAATTCTAAAATAGTAAAAAAAAAAAAACTTCTTAAGTGGTCCTGTAAAAGTAAGAAATATTATTTATTTCCAGTGGTAGGTAGTTAGCCGAGTTTCAAAAGTGATAAGTAAAAGTATTTTCATTTTTAAGGTTCCGTACCCAAAGGGAAAAAACGTAACCTTATTAGTTTTGCTCGGATGTCTCTCCGTCTGTCTGTCTGTCCGAACCCACTAAGCCAATTTTGTTACCAGGTCTATCTCAAGAACCGATTGACATAGGAGGCTAAAATTTACACACAACATCCGGTATAACCTCTAGTTAAACAACAAATACCAATGGCAGGAATACATCGATTGGTTTTGGGTTAATTAGTAATCTGGTGAAAAAAAATATTTTCATTAGCCCAAAAAACGGTTTATTTCTTGATTCACAAAAAAATACATACATTCCTTTTTTGTAGATCATGTTCTTATCTATATATGTGCTGAATACTGTTTTGCCGAAAAGTTAATAGTTTACAAGATATTTTCAAAAAAGATAATTTTACATGTAAAATACGTTGCTCTCATAAGTTTTAATCTATACTACGCAGTTGTGCACAATTGACCCCATCAAAGACAGAAGAGAGTTACTGGTGGAATACAGTTTTAGTCAATAGTTTTTAATTGGGACAGGTCGCATACAGAATGGAAAATTGGCGTGGGTTGGGTACTAGGTACTAATTAGAAAATGAGATCCATGTGCGAGTAATTTTTGAGAGTAAAAATATTAAGTAATTAAATTAAACTAAATTGTGATCAATTCATGAAGAGGGGAAAGATTGAATGACATTATAGATTTCAAATAATATCTATGTTGTGTTGGACTTTAGCCAAATACGGAACTTTCGTTGCGTGACACTCGCACTTGGCCGGTTTTTTTATTTATTTTTATTTTGAACTCAGCTTGTAGAGTTAAATTTTATACGGGAGTGTTTTATATCCTGTACACCTTTTCCCATCCATGTCCATAAAAACTGTTTTTTTTTAATAAACATTTTGTATATGTGCACACATCGGCATAACCATATGACTGACGGTGAAAAAATACTCACGCAACCGATTGTTTTATTAAACGAATATTTCAATTTTGATGCGGTTGATCCCATACATTGTAATTAATTTTTTACATGGTGCCATTACATCAGTCAAAGGATTTTTTTATAAACTCACTTTCATGGTAATTTCAATTCGATATACATACATAATATTATTCAGCAGTTGTAAGTGTTTCTGAACTCGGAGGCGTATACGCAACATTTTCTCTTTTGTTTGCTTTTGCATAAATGTGATGGGTTTTAATTTTGCAATTATTATGCTAATTGTCAAAATAGATGTAATTTTATTCCCTTAAACATTTTACTGGGGATATAAATTGCACTAAGAAATATTAATTAAAATATTTGAGCTGTCAATTTTCTAAAATTTTCCAATAACCCTTATTCGAAGAGCGCACAGTTTGCATTATACAGTTTTGAATTTCTCTGAGCTTACAAAATGCAGATTTAAACTATAAAGCTTTGCTAGATTGGTATCTAGGTCGTCTTCAAATGTTAAGGTTGCAGCACTTGGACTTTACTATAAAGTGTTTCTATATAGTAAGTACGTAGAGTGATGGATTTAGCTTGTACTTTTCAAAATTCAAAAGCTAAAAGTGATGTTGTAGAGAATAAAATTATTATCGGGGCTTTTCGAAGGACTTGTTAGATTAGTGAAAGATGTTATTCGACGTTTACACCGCAATATTAAAATATGTATTTTCAGTGTAGGTTTTCATCACGACTACAATTACTGTTTATTAGAGTAAGAAAAAAAAGAGCATCTGTTGAGAAACGTAGGTGATAACAACGTCACAGGTTTGCTACAAGCCAAGTCAACTCGATTACAATTTTGGAATATGACTATCAACCCCATTTAAGGGGAATCTTCATAGCTCAAAAACCGTTCCTTTTATTAACATGGAGAAGGGTTGCCAGTTCGGGGGTTTCCATCCAGATTATTGGTTTGTTTTCGGTCAACGGGAAATCTGTTTTTTTTTTTTTTTTAATACTATTTTATATTTGTTTCTTATTATGTATATCCTTTTCAGATATTTTTCCAAAACGATATTTGCCTGTAAAATAATTTTCTTTAATTGCTTTGGACTATTTTCGTTAATAAAGCAAGTCTTTAAAAAATTCGAATACCCGTTTCACTAAGAAAGAATTGTAGATGTCGGTACTTTCTGCTGTAATATGTTGCTTTTTTTTGTATTCAAGCACCCGTCATCTATAAGACTTGATTTATAAGGGCTCGGTAACTTTTCTTACAAAATGGTTTAAAGCGTTAACATTTTAAAAATATTTTGCACTTTTCAGAGAGGCCAAAAACAAACAGGCAATATTGCGTTTACATGTTACAGGCTAAAATTCGAAATTCATATTTGTAAGTCGTATATAAAACACGGTAAAAATAAAAACAAAAAGAGAGGTTCAATTATTTTTAAAGGGTGCGCAGTTTTCGTAGTCATATGGAGGGATAAAATATTAAATCTGCTTAATAATAACCGAAGTTGCAATTTTACAGAAAATATTGATTTGAACCATTTTAAAGGGACACAATTATGGCCACTTGAATTTAAACCCCCCTCGAAAATACAAACATGATTTTTCGGACTTAATTGAATTGATATGAACTTAAGCCGCGTTTATAAATAATTTCTGGTGTATGGATTACTTCGTTTACGGCGAAGGCTTTATCAGGTTTCACTCCCTTAAAAAGCACTGCAATATATCATTTACAAATGGACTGTAAAAGCGATGTGAAATAATCCGTGAACTAAATTTAGACGGCTTAAATTTTACTCACCGGTAAAATCATGTGCAAAAGAATAAACATTTTGTTTGGTAGAATTTACTTTAAACTTAACATTCTACAACAATTGACGGAAGTTGTGGCTCAGTATTTCCTAGATTATTGCCCCAAAAGGGTGAAACACCACAGTAACCTTCTTAGAAGATTTAAGTTTGGATTGAGACTTGATTGATTTGAAACTTTACAGTTGGTAGTAAAATTCAAATTATATTAGAGGTTGCTTCTTAACCTATTGTAAAGGTGTGGCTTCGGAGCAGGCATGTGTTGGACTTCTGTACGAATTATAGAATTTGCGAAAGAGAACATTCTTTTGAATTTTTTCTCGTCGCAAAAGGTACAAATCATTGATTTGGCAGTTGCAAACAAATGATTGTCACTTGTGCTTTACCCACAATATAAAAATTGTTTGCAGAAAGTGTAAAATTGTATTTGCAGTGCTTGAAATGTGTATAACTTTTATAAATTTGGGCAGATGTAAGGCAGTCTAAAATTATAAAACAATTATATCTCTGTCTTCCTTGCATAGTTTACAAAATTAAATATGTAGCTACCCAGATTGTTTTTGCATTGTATTTTCTTCTGTTCCGACTGCATCTGAATTATATGATGGACCTGCGCTTAGCCTCAATATTAATTCAGCTATTTATTATTATTTATCGCATGTTGTAGGCAAAGATTTGATAACGATGAGACTAATAGAGGTAGGTTTCAGACGTGGGCTCATTAGGTCCCCATGTAGCTATTTGCATAGAAAGGGCATGTAAGCTATGTACCTTAAAATGAAAATGTCTGATCTTTCGATTTGTTCAAGAACTTCCAATGTAGTCAATAAAAGTGGGAACTTAATAGACCTTGAATGAGCTGCCTTAGTAGACTATCAGCAAATTAAGTCACCTCTCAAAAACAGTTGTAAATGGTTGTTGTATGTCATTTCATTCGAACTGCAGATTATTTTAAATTTGTGCTATCGATAAATTCACCAGTAAGCAGAATTTAAATTTTTAAAAAAATACTTTTTTTCCTTCAACTGTCACATAAAGTATATTCCCCTAGGTTATGCGATAAAACCTTCCTACTGACATTCAGATGAACCGACTCGGCAATCAATTAATAAAGCAAATCAACAAGAGATAAAGTGCCGTTCGAAATGCGAACTTTCCACCGACAAACCCCTATAAATATCCTCCCAGAAGCTTTATTTAATACCTGATTTTCTAAAAGGAAGACCACCGCATTTTGATATAGGTACACACCGCCAAAAGGTAGGTGGCATTGAAATTCCATTAAAGCGGATTATCTTACCTTTCGTATTTTTTCGTTTCATAGGACCCATCTTAGTTAATCTTGTGCTATAACCACAACCATCATCCATTGCAACTATAGCAAGCTCTTCGACCAATAATCCCACAGATCAGGCTAAAAATACCAGCGACCAACAATGAAAACAACTGAACGATACGCGGAGGAGTGTTCTATCCTACCCCCCACAAACACACAGGCAATAGCGCGCTCTTCGTTCTATATAATTGTGGTTGATAAATTTTCGTATCGAAAACTTACCTTCTACAACTCGGGGGGACATGCCACTTTTAAATCCGTTGTGCTTTCCTCCCAGGCGACATTGTATCCTTGTTAATTTATTTTGTGTTTTCCTTCCGATTTTCGTCGTTGTCTTCTTTGCTTACTTTTTTGTTCGATGTTGTTGTTTTTTTTTTCTTTTTTTTTGCGCGGACAGAAAACTAACTAACGATGTAATCCCAATACAAATGAATACGATTGCTGTTATTATATCCTTCTAAGCAGATTTTCCAACTTGGTTATCCTTATTTTTGTTTGTGTCACTTATATTCGGGTATATTCTATTCGAACTTGGTTATCCTTATTTTTGTTTGTGTCACTTATATTCGGGTATATTCTTAACTGAAAGTTTCACCCAATGCCTAAGATAAGTTCGCGTATATTTTTATACACATGCGTGCGTGAGAGTGTGGGTTATCCTTTTCGCAGACAATATACCTATTCAGAGTGAATGAGAAGCTGCGTAAGTCCGCTCATTAATTATAAGGTTAAAAGGTCCTTCGGGCGACCGTACACGAACGCGAGACTACTCAAATTAACTTCATTAGTTGAATGAATTTCATACGGAGGCGCAGAACACAACACTTTCACGTTCCAGGTGGTGAATCCTTTAGATTTCTTTGACTATCACCTTATCCCGGATAAGAAACCTCGCTGCCCAATGAAACACAATACTTTTTTTCCAGAAATATTCTGTACAAACAGAAGTGGAAATTTCGCGAGCCGTTAACAAGTCCGAACACTTTGAAAATTTCTCGCAGACTGGATGGTGCAAAAAATATGCGCTCGGTCGTGCTCCTGTGCTTTTCACCGATGGTAGGCTCTTGGAGTGTGGATCACATGTATGTGGAACCTATTCTGTGATTTGTGTTTTTCACAGCATACACACACTGACACACCGATGAAGCAAAAGCAAAAAGGGACTTCCTTGATGCTTAAGAGAAAACTCGAAAGATACTTAGTTATCCTTCCCAATTTCGTCCATCGTCCCTCCCCATTCCCCAATGGTACTTTTGAGAGTTTTGTTTTTGTTTTGGCTCCATTTGACCGCGTGTTTTCTTCGAAAGCTTTAGCATGCGTGCATCAAAACTTGTCGTGAGCAAGTTATGAAGAATGTGGGAGAGTAATGGAAAACTTTTCTATTTTGGTATGCTAAGCTAAGGCAACCTGAGACCTGCTGAGGAACATCTTTCTAAAGCGAACTGACAGGTTAAAGGAAGTTAAGTACATCGTTCTCTCAGGCTCTTGTGTAGTACTGTTTCGTTTGAGCTTTGTGGCATTTACTTCGCTATGAAGGGTTAATGAGATATTGAGCAGTGATATCCGAATCGGTGGTAAGCCAAACAAGGTTCCAGAGGGATGTTCTGTGGATAAATACCGGTTGGTCGGTGTGGTATACTAACCCAGTGGGTCATCGAAGTCACGTTTGCCGAAGGATTTGTTTACCTTGTGATAATGTATACAATGACTGATTTATTGGATCACAAGCGGCGAAGGGAAGGTAATGTAAACGGGTAAAGGAACGTGTCCTTATGGTAGGTTCTTCCAAATAGTTGTGAGTATTTTGCTGATTGGACATTGCGTATTAAATTTCATAAGGACTGTGGTCGATATGTATTTCAGAAAAACAAAGATAATGCAAATGGACTACTTTAGCAACACACTCTCAACACTCTTTCGGCTACGTTCAGTTTCTGGTTTGACTTTGTAACCAAACTTGTTAATTTACAGACGATGCTGAAAGAATTTAACTGTGCAATTAGTCAGGTGGCTCGCAAAAAGAAGGAGCAAGCAGAGTTTACAAAAATTCAAACAAATTGACCTATTTAGATTTGATGGGCCTAACAAGTAAGGCATCTAATCTGAAGATTAAGCAACAGAATTAATCGGCAGATTTACTCTAATCGAAAGCTTAAAGTGAGAAGTCATGATGTGGGAACTCCACACTCCTACATAATTTGCTCTTAAGTGCTGTCTCAGACGTTCATACTCAAATATCGGTAATTGAATTTCAGCATTCACTATCAAAAGCAATTAAATTGAAGATGTCTTGCATGACCTGTTCACTTTCGCAGCCCAGCGTCGCTTAAAAAGGTTTCATTCAAGTTCAATGTCCGAAAATTGGGGGATGATAATAGGACATTCCTTGTATACATTTTTGTTTCCGCAATAGGTACATTAGGTACATATTTGTGACAACAATATTAATAGTTTTCTTTTTTTAAGCCCATTTTCTTACACCAGTTGAGTTTGACAGATCATCAGAGGGTCTATCACTTGTCTGGTGAAATGGTTCTTGGGTTTTGACAGCACATTTCGCAATTTGTTGTGTACAATGCTCATACACATAGATGCAATAAGTATGCAAATAAATAATCTTACAACACAAATAGTTGCGATATTTTAAAAATTCGAAGCTAATTTGGCAAAAATCAAAAACGGCCGGTTAAATATCCAAACCAAAGTACAATTCAATTTCTGCTTTGTATATGTTTTTATATGGTTGGCTGATCCGCATAAAGCGAAGTTAGTGGTGGTTCGACATTGCGGATGAACGAGGGCGAGGGGAGAGATTCTACTAGTTGCTAATCTTTAATCTAATCTTTAATAGATGCAGCGATTCCAGATATGGGGATTTTTCACCATTTTGGGGAATTTTTCACTCAATGAAGAAAAATACTCTTAAAATCGGGAAAAACTGAAATCCAAGCATCTTTATTAATTTTGCATAATAGTAGGGGAAAAACGTATGGGGAATTAAGGCAAACAAATTGGCATCACTGCATAGATGACATAAACGCAGTAACCTAACAAAATTTCTCTATCCTTTTGCTAATGATGCTTTTGTTATGGGCAACAAGATTAGGTTCTCTGTCACAGATAATTCTCATAGATGCAGGATTTTTATGTTAAAGAAATCAGCCTATCACAGAGTATTCTGGCGAATTGTCAGGAAGGCGTTTACCAGAAAAAGTTATAACTTGACTTTTGGTAACAATAAACAAAAGATATGTTTCTTTTTTATTCACCAGAAGAAGAACTTATTTAAATTAGGTTGTTTAGCAGGAAATCCTTCGAGGTAAATATTTAAGAAATATTTTAAATATCTTACTTACTTATTTGGGGGGCGCTGCAGTTCGTGGCTAACCTCAATCATATTAAATATCACCGCATACGAGGCCCGTGCGACATTTTCTACACCCTTCTGTGAACAACATTTATGTTGCACTGCGTGAACTCGTCAAGCGCCCTTGAAAGTCAGATACGAACTGCGATCTTAACTCAATTCTATGATCCGTATTGTTTTATTTTCATGATCTAATTTGGGTCAGATCACGCTGATAATAAAATACAGCTATTTCTAAGTTTAGTCTTTTCGTTAGGAGCCAATTTTGTTAAGCCAGAATGAGTTAAATCCTTGTTTGAAATTAGGTTTAATCGCTTTTGTCTAGTCTTTAGACTAAGGAAAGAATAAATAAAACTCAATTTAAAATTAAATGTTAAATGAGTGTGTTGGAGAACTAAACCCGTGATCCCAGAGGTTCGATCACCGGAAAAGCACAAATTACATCTGAGAGGTTTTTCCACTGCGCCATCTCTGGTAAACATCTGAGAAACAGCCGAAATGTAATGCTTTTGTTTTCAACGACTTAACGTGGCAATAAATGAAAGCAATAATCGTCTTCACATTTTTATTTTCAGAACGTAGGCCACTACGTAAGATGAGCGATATGCTCAATACTAAATAGTTAACCAATAACGAAATACACTTAATGGACAGAAATTGTTAAAGAAAAGATCTGAACGAATTTAGAGCTGATAAACGAAACATCACTTTAAAGGTGAAGGGCAAACCTGTTAATGTTTAAATCAACAATTTACAACTTATTAGCATAATCCTACCTACCCTACCATATGTGCGAATATTGAGTGTGTAACTCTCAAAATGAGGTGAGATGAAAAGTCGTAGGTATTCACGGCAACTTTAAGAAACTTCTTCCTTGCAACATCCTGAACAGGAAATTCTCCAACGCATATGGTACGAGTATATCATCAAACCTTATGTGATCCCATTTGGTATACTCCATTACCCCTTTGCCGAATTGATGTAAACTTTTCGTATCGCATTAAAATTTTTGTTTTTCCTTCTTCTTTGTCTCAAGCTACATACTTAAACATGCTGAACGTGAGGACGTAAGCTAATTTTTTCTCGGTCATGAAGTTTAACCTGTCCCAAAACTTCTGGCGGATTATATGTATTATTAAGACATAATCGCGAGCACTATATAGAGGTAGGTATATATATATCTAAGCGTCATGCCCTGCTCTCTGATCACCGCAAAGGACTATTGGGATGAAACTTAATTTTACTGGGCAGTTGTCTGTAGGTCATGATGGGTAAAAGCTTGCGTACATAATATGGTTATTAGCTGTTTACTTTCTGGTATTTTCCTTTCATAACCAAACAAACGATTTTCTTTTTAATGAACTTATTGCAGTTTACATTTTCTTGTCGTCCCTGATCCTGTGGTGTTCATATTATCTTGCTGTGTCAATATTGTTGTCGTATATTGGATTTCTAACACCCACTCATACCACAGGGTTGGCATTGGCAGTGCTGTGATTTAATTATCTCGTTTAAATAAGGTTATAGAGGCCGACGAGCGTTTGGATAAGCGACGAGTAGTCAAAAGAGGGCGATAAAAACGTGTAATGTGGGAACGGATTTATATGCGCTTTACGTTTTACGGACGGAGTTGAAAATGCGGTTGCTGTTGTTGTCTTCGGTTGTTTTGAAGGCAAACGGTTCCTTTGATTTTATTTAAAGGACGAAATCGAATTATAAGAACTACAAATCGACATCCAACTGTACATATATGTGTTTTTTAGTTGAATTCCCGTCACTGGTCGTGTGACCCTAGTCGTTTTCAGTGAGCTCGTATAATCTAACCTATTACATTTTGGATATTTAACATCCAGAAAATTACATGAAATTTGTGTATACACTTTTGCAAATATTGCCATTAAGTATTGGAAAAAAAGTAAATTCACTCTTATTGATTTTTAAATGATTGGTTCAAAAATCACCTGAGATTCGCTAATTAAATCGATGATGACCAAATTATCGTCGAAAGGTACATAGATCAAACCAAATAACTGATCAATTCGTTGATTTTAGAGCGATTACCGGATAAGTGACCCTTGCTTAATTGCGTTCCTCGTGTAATTTATCCAAAACTGAGCAAAGAAAGCATTCCATAAGAAATGAACAGAACTTTTCCCGTTTCAATACATACTGCTGAAATGCGTTTGCACCAGGGATGTTGCGGATATTCACATCCGCATCCGCAATCGCGGAACATTCGCATTCATTTTAGCATCCGCATCGGCATCCGCATCTGCAACAATCAATGCGGAATTTTTTGCGGATGCGGATTTTGTGCAAGACATGACAAGAAAATGTGTGCGGTGCCAATGGATGAAACCAGCTGCGCGCTACTAGTGTGACGAGGAGGCAAATAAATAAAAAATTGTTTTTTTTTTAGACACACTTTTGCAATTTTTTGAGTGGGATGTTTTTTTCTGCTTGGAGAATTTAGAGTAGTTAGTTTTTTCGTGTTTCGCCGTGAAGACAGGGAACTAAGGCCCTAGTTATAGCCATACGTAAAATGCAACCGTAAAAATTTTCTTTTGCTTTTTAAGAGCACTTAATCCTAATGGTTGAACTCAATCTTTATTTTAAAATGTTGCTTATGAATAATAAAGTTAGTTTAATAAACAAAAATATACAAATAATCTTTAAATTTTCTAGAAAAATAATTTATTCATTTTCGTACGAAAAACTTTTTCCGATCTACTTCTCAGTCAATTCCACAACAAAAACCCAAATCATTCCACTGAAGTATTTCATTTTTTTACTGTTCCATCCGTCAGGATTTTTTTTTTCTGGTGGTATCCAATCAGTGGGGGTTGATTTGTTGTATTTGTTTCCATAGGGAAACATTTTTCTGACAGAATTTTCGCTATAACCGCCTAAACGAAAAAAAAAATCATTTTCATACTGTTCCCACTTTTTCTGTTGCATTTTACGTATGGCTATAACTAGCGCCTTATAATGCCACCACCGACGCAAAGCTTGATATGGTCTTTTTTTAAAATAGATGAGCATAACCGAGATTATTCGCAGTGTAAATTATGTAAAAAGACATATCTACTCTCGCAAGGGCCGTACAACCACATCGTTGAAAAATCATTTAAAATCGATGCACCCGGAACAATTTAATCTTTTAAACTCGGAAAACGAAAAACAATTGCAGAAAAAAAAACTTTAATTTTAATCCGCATCCGCGGATGTGAGCTTTAAAATATTCGCATCCGCTTCCGCATCCGCGGATGTCAAAAATTCTGCATCCGCAACATCCCTGGTTTGCACTACTAAAAGTAAAGCTTCTCGTAAAAAATTGGAAAACTGTTTGTGCTTACAGCTTTAATAGAATCAAAGACAATTATTGTCAAATTAATTGTCAAATTGACATGAATAAATGTTTACAGTGCGACAAAATAAACAAAGTTTCGTGATTTTGTTCCTCGGATAAATGCGCTCAACAATCCGGGGATTACTGTATATTGTGTGCCATCTGTCTTCGTTGTTTGGACAAATAGTCCAAAATGTACTTTTTGAAATCCGCAGAGTTTTTAGTAGCCGATTAAAAAATATTACATTAGTTTTGAGTAAGTTTTTTCTTTTTTGGGACGGATGGAAGGGATTAAAAATTGTATACCGAATCCCAGCTGCTAATTGGTAAGCTCTTTCGTGTTAGTTATACTTTCGGATGTTTGTCAGACGTTCGCGAAAGGCAGCCCTCGACTTAGGCCCATTTTATTCACTCGAAGTTGATCACAACTTGGGGATTTTTAAATGGAAAACAATAACCTCTAAGCCACAGTGCCGCACTTAGCAGCCGATTGAATTGCATTTCGACTAAAATATATTCCGCTTTCAAAGTCATTACTTTAGGAAAGAATTGCCCACGAAGTCTATCTTTTCAACGTCTAAAAATTACCAGTCCTGGACCCTGGCTTGAACTATAAAAAATACCCCTAAGCAAATGTCATATACATTTTTTTAAGTTAAGCAGGTGAATGGGAATCATGTTTACATACAAGCCTCTTCCGACAAACAATCGATGCATGCGATATGTGTGGTCTTATCATTGGCTTGTGCCTAAAATCCATAGGACGTGTGTTAAGTATTTTGTGTTTAAAGCGTATTTGCACTGTCGAAGAAATGTCTAGACAAATGTTTATTACTTTCAAGAATCACTTCGGCATATTTTAAGCCGCTGACATATTGACATTGGATGTGTTGCCAAACTATAGTAAGACTTGAACGACCTTTTTATATTCAAACTGATAACGCACTCCTAATGCATCATTCATCTATCATATCCAGGTAGCTGTCAGCACCCTTGAAGTATTTAACTTCAGATAACATTCGAAGGTTAAGGTCCTACCTACCTACGTCGACTACTCTTTGCAAAACTAGATAAATGTAAAAACATTCTTGGACAAATACGACATTTTTTCCTCTCTGCAAATGCATGATTTATTTGGTTTTTATTATTCACATTTAGGACAGCTATTTGCCACCCAATAGCCTTCTGCAGAGTCATGTTAAAACATCAAAAACTTTCAACAAAAGTCGCATCCCTCATTCACATAATCAGATTAAAATGTCTTCCTCCTCGTAGGTGAAATATTTTAAGACATTCTATGTTCGTTTCAAGCTGACGGTTTGACACAATGAAGTGGACTCATCTGAGTTATCAGCACAATTTTGAATGTTATCACACTTCGCATCGCTGGAGACACATGCGCCATAAGCACAGCGGAACGCAAACGATGGGCAATATATTTTACCGCATGCATCATAGGTCTCATCTGAGCCGTCATCACAGTTTATAGTGCCATCGCAAAGTTCATCTGATCGCACACACTTACCAGACTGGCACTTCCATTCTTCTTCATTGCAACAAGTTCCTAGAAAAGAAAGAGGAGTAGGTACTTCATTAGCTCAATGTTTAGGCTTTTTGGGGATTTTTATATGGAAAACTCCATTAACTTCGAGTGAATAAAATAGGCCTTAGTCTATGTATTGCAGATCCAAATCATTAGGTTTGTTATTCTACCAAGCGAGTGTATGTACAAGGCCGTTGAAAGCAATAACATACACAGTACTCTGAAATAATAATCTAAGAGAAAAACAAATCACAACACTGACGTTAGTCAAGGTTGTTATTGGTTTCTGAAGTTTTATTTTCTCACTTATCTAATAAAAATAAAATTAATAAATATGACATCAAGGAAAGCCACAGTTGTGATAAGATTTGGAAAAACCACGATTTCTTGTTTTGCTTCTTACCTGCTGAAAACAACATCAGCATCAGTGCAATGAAAAAAGTTGAAGTTTGAATTCTTTTTGTCATATTGAAATCACAAAGTAGTTAGTAGCAGCTACGGATCCAGACTCACACTGAGCTAACACTAAACGAAGAAACTTGTTTTGTACTGTACTTTTAAATGCATTTAACACGTTCAGCAGTAATGCAGTAGCTTTAAGCTAAAGCGGCTCAAGTGCATACCAAAACTCTACTGAACGGTTCTTGAGACAAAAGCGTTTTATTGAAATTTTTAACGAGTTTTTGGAAGTCTATGAAACATTTTTTCCAGCCAACAAGAAGTAATAAAGTGCTGACAGAAAATATTTATCAAAGTGCATGACTGGATCACACAAAACTGTTTCATTTGTTGCAAGACCAACTGGAATTTTTTTTCGGGAGGTAGAAAATCTCGGAAGCCTGATCGATCGATCAATCGTTAGTCGAAATAAGAGCGTTAAATATAGTACAAGTTTGGCAGAGACATATTTATTTAAAGTAACTATACGCAATGAAATGTAAGAAGCATCAAATTTTATTCAAGGAATGCGAAATGAGAAATTTGGTTTTTACGAATTATTGTTAAGTAAACCACAATAACAACTAACAGTAGCACAGTAGTTTTGGAAGGATTAACATTTAGCTGTACAATACTTATTCACTATCAGACGTCTTTTAAAATCTTTTTATTGAATAGTTTTTGAACGTTCATTGGTTTTACTTGTCAGCATTATACATTTATCTAATTCACTTGGGGATTTCTGTTCAACGTCAAACTTCTGACAATCGTCAAACGAAAACTGGCTGGTGTTCGGTGTGAATGCATCGACTAGCTGACGTAAAACAGCTGTGCAAAGTATATTAATATTGTGGTAGTATGTGTAGACCTGAACAAAAATCGAGATCTGCAAAAAGTGATCCGAATAAGATAGATTTTGTTTGCCCAATGGAAGAAAAGTGATTCAGATCAAAAAAATATTGCTTTTTTGCCCAATGCAAAACGACGTTATTAGTACCTACTTTCAGGACTTATATCTCCTTTTCATCCTGTTAATCATAGTTTTTGATGACAGATAATTGCCATGAGAGAGAATTCCTCTCCATTCAGGCACTTAAATCACAAAGTTTACGTTTCTCCAAAAAATAAAAATCAATAAGTAGGTAATAGTTGTACCCTATAGAAACATTTACCATTGAATATTTATTTTTTATTTTTTTTTTAATGTACCTACGCAGTACCTACAATAATTAGACATCGCTCATTCGCTGCGGAATATATTCACAGGAACTATCGGTTTCATCTGAGTTGTCTGCACAATCTCGAATTGCATCGCATTTTGACGCTGCCGACACACATGCACCATAAGAACAGCGAAACGCAAAATATGGACAAAAGAATTGATTGCAGAGATCATACGTCTCATCCGAACCATCTGAACAGTCTGTGGCACCATCACAAAGTAGATCCAATTCCACACAATCGCCAGACTTGCATTTCCATTCCCCTTTGCTACAGCAAGTTCCTATAAAAAGTAGAGCTTAGGTTAGATTTTAGGCCGTGTGACAATTGGGTAAACAAACTATCGTGCGTGGTGAGTAAATGTCAAAACTTGTAAAGAACCCGATAACACTGTTGGCTTAAGTTAACTTGAGGAAGAAATGAAATGTTGATCAATATTAAATCAAAGAAATTCTGTGCTTTCTTAATTTCTATTCGCAACACCCTACAAGAAAGATTCCCTAACTCAGTTAACACACGTCACAATAAGTTTAAAGTGAACACATAAATAAATGTCATCAACTGTCATCACAAAATAACGCGATTAGTGACATATTTATTACGATTTCAATAAAAAAAAAATGGTCTCGTTTATGCAAATCATGCACACATAAATTATTACAATGTTTTACTGTCATAATTTGAGTTGCAAAAACAAACAAATGCCAGCTGCCCTTGACCAATGCTTTGTTTTATAACAACTGCACTTATAGCATTGGCACAATTCATAACACTTCCTTAGCTAATTATTTCTTAGTCATGAGCTATTCACTGGTTATGGTATGTAATGCGATCACACACTATGAATGTCACGTCAGAGGAAAAACCAATTGCAGTAGTTGTGACAAGACTTGGAAACGCCGAGCTTGGCGGTTAAGGCCCATTTTATTCACTCGAAGTTGAACACAACTTCGGGATTTTTATATGGAAAACTTCCCAAGTTGTGTTCAACTTCGAGTGAATAAAATGGGCCTTAACCGCCAAAATGGGCCTAAGACTCTTACCGGAAGATATAAGTGCCAGCATCAGTGCGATGCATAAAATTGATGTTTGAACTCCCCTTGGTATCATAATTCCCGCCTTTGAATACTAATTAAGTGCAAGTGTTTTTTAAATTAATTAATAGGCACGAGCGAATTTATTCTGTGATTAAACTTCTGATTTTTGTTTCCAAAGCCAGCTAGCAGCGACGAGAGCAGAATGAGACTGAACTGAGATTAAACTCGTTCTGCCTGCTACCATCCGATACCAATTACGAAACTAAGTACCTGTGAAAGTAAGCTGCAGCGTCATACGAATGGTTGGTGCCATGTGCTACATATAGTTGTTATTGTTGCTTATTTGCACGCGTAGTTCTGCTGTTTGCAACAAAAATGTCACTCCAGTGAGGCGCTTCTGTAATAACTTCGCATTTGAACTAGACGTTTGTATTTTGTAACCGACATTTAGCTAAACCGGCTCTATTTCTCACTGAGAGACGTATAAGGGTTTTTATTGAATCACTTGGGAGTTGGGAAACGTAAACAACTTCCAAAGCCGATTTGTTTTTAAAGATGTTTATTGTTATTGTATATACTTGTTATGCATTTGGGTGTTACTTCGATTGACAGATATAACCTCGATGAATAATACGAGCGATCAGAGTAAATTGTACTTTGCGATATTCAATACAGCAGTCATAAAGGATGGACTGTTAGAAATCTTCTTATAACAAAACTGATTGACTTGATGATATTAGACTTATTTGTTCTTTTGTTACACATTATTATGTTTGTGGCCCTGGTTCTGAAAGAGTGTAGCTTCATCCTACTACACGCTACAGTTTGTAACGATCTTTGTATAACAAAAGATATATCGCTTAGCATGTGTTGGTATAACGGGGGCAATGAAAACTTGTCCAACTGCAGCCATAGGGGCAATGCTCAGCCTGTTGCCTTTACATATTTCTGTAAAGAAGGAAGCAGGTGCCCTAAGGCTCCCTGATATATCAAATCTTAAAGCAGGAAACCTCACAGGACACCTTCGGGTATTACAAATGCTTCAAGATGATCCTGTGGTCAAGGTATCAGACAACATGCTTAAAAGGCTTCGCTTCACCAGAAAATTCAAGATATTCATATCTGACAGGAATATGTGGAGAACCAACCAATTCGTAATACCATCGGGATCACAAATCTGGTACACCGACGGCTCAAAGATGGAAGATGATGCGACCAGTGCTAGGGTCTATGGGCCCAGGTTCCAACGAGCCATAGCACTGGGAAAATCACCAGACATCTTTCAGGCGAAGGTACATGCCATAGAGATATGTGTCCGAGAATGCTTACGAAGGCGCACTAAGGGTGCCCGCATCTTCATCCTCTCAGACAACCAGGCAGCTCTTAAAGCCCTGAGATCGTACTCGATCAGATCAAAGCTAGTTTGGGAATGTTTTAACCTCCTCGAAGACTTGGCCAAGGACAACACAGTCACCGTCGCGTGGATACCAGGCCATGAGGGATTCGAAGGAAATGAACGAGCGGATTGTCTATCGAGAAGAGGCGCATCACGCCTGCTCACTGGTCCTGAGCCCTTTTTCGGGTTACCTTTGAGTTACGTACACTCAAAATTCCGGAAATGGGAAGATGATCACCTTGCCGAACACTGGACAAAATCCAAAGAACAGAGGCAGGCAAAAAGACTCATAATCCCAGCTCGTAGTAAAACAAAAAAGTTACTTGAGCTAAGCAAAGAAGATCTAAAGATCCTGTTACGGGTGTTATAACCTTGGATAGTGTTTGACATCCCTGCACTATGCGTGTAGAATTCCATAGGCTAACCACAGCGAAAATTGCACTTTCGCTAAGATAGCCATATTGAGGAAGCAGTACTGCCAACCTCAACCACAACTACTCTACTCCACTCTCAACTAATTCACCTTCTGAAAACTCGACCTTTTTCCTCACGAGCTTTCATCCAGGAAGGAACTGTATTAGCGATTGACCTAAGTTTACTTCAAGGTAATTTTCCCTATATTTCGGTCAGTGCTTTACTTCCAGAATCCTTTTTTTTATCGACAGGCATACATCGTAGGAAAATAAAACGAAAAAAAAACAAAATATAAAAAAAGGGGTGGTGGTTCCAAAATCCTATCCAAAAACCTAAAAATCCTAGCGATAAACCGACCGAAAAACCCTCCCCAGGTAACTACTTTCCAAAGCGTGCTGGTGTAGGAAAGCAGCAACTTATTAATTTTCTTTTACGTTACCACAGGCCAAGTGAAGTTCGGTCCCTTGGAGGCCCCCGTAAGCTCTTCGTCGCGGTAGCGCGAGAGAGCGGGTATTTTAATCCCCGCATACATGCGTGGGGGGGACACAATCACAAAAATTCTTCTGCCCCGCCTCCCCCAACTTCGGAACCTCTTTCGGCTCTCCAACGATCGTAAGCGCTCGATCCAAACCGAGAGTAAGTCTCCATCGCACTCTCATATGTGTGCGAACGGATAAACTCGGTTTCCAACATCACCACCTTCGTACCGGGAGTTTAACTGCTTCCTAGCAAGTGCGCTCGGTAGACTCTCAGCACAGGCAGCCGAGAAACCGAAATCATCAAATCAGCCCCCTTCACCCACCCAATCAGTGGGATATTCATACAGCACACCAGCCACATTCCGCAACTCAGACCATCGCGCTGATTGTGATAAGCGGGATTTTTCTTTGTTGCTAACAAAAGTGTGGAGATCCTCTTTCTTAGTGGCATCGGGATTTGAAGAAGCGTGAACGTGCGAAAAAGTGCTGGTGGTATCATTATTTATTTTTGTGCCTTGTGTTTTATAATAGTAGATATTCCTAGTTACTTAATATATATTGCAAGTGCAAAGAAGAGAAAACAAAAAAAATTAGATATCCTACAAGAAAGTTAAGCTAAAAGGGTGAATAAAAGGAAAAGAAAAGTAAACAAAAAAAAAAGAAGTTAAAAGAAACAGCAAATTATGGACGTGCAGTTAAAAATATGAAAATTATCTACTTAGTGGCCTAATGTTGTAAAAATTGGAAATTCTAAATACCTAATGTAAGAAATTTTAACTAATTTGATAATCTATAGTGCGCGTGTAGTGGTAGTTTGGCGTAGTGATTTTATTTACCTCAAAAACAGCAGCAGCAACAACTAACGGATATTGTGCACAATCTCTGGACCGTGGTGAGTTTTTTTTTTTGTTTTCATTCTTTTCGCCAAGCTAGAGCTACAGATATTTTCTATCTATTGTTCTTAATATATAATTCTTAATATTTAATTAAATTTGTCCTGTGTAAGTGATTTACCCTAAATTGGTAGCATTCATATTTTGGGTTGACGTCTAACAGCTTATTTCGATTCCTATAAATACATACATAGTTTTTCCTTGTTTACATCACAGTAACTTATACCTTAGTTTTGTATATAATTTCTAAATTAATATTATGAACCCTACTTAAAACTTAACATTATGTCTACGATATCAGTGAATTTACAAGACAATAAATGAATATTTGTTAAACTAATTAAGATGTTCTAAATTGAAAGTTTTATGGGGTTATGTGTGGTCGTGTTCGGTGTGAATAGATATGGTGTAGATTAGGTAGATCACTTTTCCTAAATTAGGGACAGTTGCTTTAAACATCCAGAGTACGGAAGCTGTCATGGCGTTCGCGAGTTTCGTGAAAGGGAGGGAATCCAGCGTACTCAAGGCAACTCAACACCTGTTGCCCGGCGAGAAAAATTGTAGACAAACTGGTAGTGTCCGTCCGTTAAGTCCAATTAAATCTTGGCATGAAAATAAATGTTTTGCTGCGTCTGGCTATCTTGGGACAAGAACCATGCCCCCCATCCGACTTTACCTAGCTGTGCATACACAAGCATGCCAAGTGCCAGTCCTTTGAGGTAGTTTCCAGATAGTTTTCTTTTAATCGTGCAAGCAGTAACAATCCTAACGGGTTATCTTACTGGTCACTGGCCACTAAGATACCACCTCAAAAAAATGGGACTATCCGACGACGACTCCTGTCGACTCTGCGGAGAAGAGGAGGAGACAACGGAACACATATTCTGCGAATGCCCTGCTGTGGCAATGAGCAGAATGTTCCACATGCAAGGGGCATTTATAAGTCCTGCAGATATAGGAAACATGGAACCAAGAAGGGTACTGAGGTTTATAAAGAGCCTCAACAGCTCCCTGGGTTAAATAATAAAGGCCAACACAATAGATCTCTTCTGGTCGCAGTGTACAGGGCCTATTACTTACAATTACAATAATGTAGGTACATGATAAATATAGAATTTGAAGCTTAGACGATCGCCAATCAGCGCTCTTTGTTCCCTTCTAATCTAACCTTTCTTACTCGTAATAAATAATACTGCTTCTGTTTAATGACAGCTTTCTTATGACAAATATATTGTATCTAATTGAACAAAACCACTCACATAATAAGGCTTGAAGTCTGTATAATTGCGATGTACGCAATTTTAAACAGCAAGAGACCTAGGTTTTAGCCAGGTGGTAAACCGCCTGTCACTTATTACTCTTTTGACCTAATATCGAATATTCGAATAATCCTTTATGTAATATCACGCGCTAGACTTTTTGAACACGAGAAGCCAGAGTCTCAAATACTTTTTTGCCCTAACAAATCTAATTATGTTGGCGAGAGGATACGACGGCCTTTAAGCCTCTCGATTTATTTTTGTAAGCCTAACGTAGACCTTGTTGAATTCCTTCCAAAGATTCATAAAACAAAGACGTCTACGAAACTTAGTAGATTTCCTAAATAAGCTCTCGTTTGTCAGTGTGCATTGCTGAAGGAGAATTCGAATTCGGAATCGCTGGTACTACCTACACTGTTTTCGTTCGATGACAAACCTAAAATGTAGGAGATCAGTCCCAACCAGGACCGTTTATGTATTATTTTAAAAGATCTTCATCTAACGTGGACCTGTTGGACCGCTTTACTTTTTTTTGTTTAGGTATTAGGTACACAACAAACCCAACTAATGTCATATTCAATTGGGAGCTCTCAGAACACTTTTTTTTGCTCTCTGGGCAGCTTTTTATCACTTTTTATGTTCGTTTGGTACAAGAAAAAAGAACAATCTTTTTGAGATTTCAAAATCGAACATTATCATAATTTAGTCGGTAATGCAGATTTATACCCCCATTGAAACTGAAACAATTTCATGAAAATACCCACCCAAACTTCGGTGCTGAACTCAGCCCATGTAATATGTCAACAACAAAAAAAGTGATAACGATAAAATTGGCACTTGGCATTAATTTGTTGTTACATATTTTTTTTGTTTTTTTGTGAAAGTTTATTTCCACATATTTTGAAGCTTAATTTAATATTTGTAATTACGCGTACGTCCTCTAAAATAAAAGACTCTTAAAAATGTCATGGATAACTGGCCTGGCCGGTAAGGCAGAGAATATTCTCAATAAACTAGACCAAAATGCTGCCACAGCATTGCAAGCACAACAGGAAACTCCCACATCCACTATCACAACTCCATCTGATAGCCAAATTGAAACTATTGAGATCGTAAAAAATACGTACCCAACAAATTCCTTATCACTTACCAAATCAATATCTCCCAAGCGAACATCACCCAGTCCCTCCAAGCAGGTTCTTGTTGAAGCGACTGATTACAATCCAACATCCAGTATATCGTCGCGTCGCAGTTCTACAAGTTCCCATCCAGATTCGGTTGCAATTGACATACCCACAGAAAAACCTCGGGAATCATCTAAGCCAAGTGTCGCTGCCGTGCAGGAGCTGACCGCATTTAAAATAGCCTTAGCCGAAATCTCCAGTGAACGGGATGAGCTGAAAGCCAAACTACTAGCACTCACCGATAGTAGCCAGCTCGCTGCAATGCAAGGACGTCTCACTCAAATGGAAACACTCATACATCGGCTCACCAATGAACGCGATCAAATTCAAAACGAACTGCATGACACTCTAGCCGTAAACAAAGGATACATGCACTCTATTTCTCAACTCGAATCGAACATCTCCAAGATACAGCAAGAATTCGTCGATGTTTCACAGAAACTACAAATGCAAGTTAAGGAAACAGAACAGCAGCGGGTTGATCTGGTAGAATATCGTAAAAAGGCTCAGTTGGCCTTGCAGATGAAAGACCAAATGATTGTCGAATTGAAAACTTTTATATTTATTATTAACAAACAATGTAGTCTCTACAAGGTTTTAGGAATGACTGAGAAAAATAAGTTTTTAATTTAGCTATAATAAAAACTAAAACTACTTGATATACAAATGTAAAGTAACATTCGTATTCTACTTTAACACTTTCCCTTGTTACTTTAAGAGATAATTTCAAATTTGTGAGATAATAACAAACAAAAAATTGATCTATGAAAGACCCATTCGATTGCACCAAATTTGTAAACAAATCCTTGGTAGTGGCTTTGTCATAACATCAGCAACTTGTTCCTCATTTGAAATTTGTTGAATTGCAAGATTGCCTTCAGTTATCTTTTCCCGAATAAAGAAGTGTTTGATAGCTATGTGTTTCGTTCTTCGATGAAACTCTGGATTTTGGGCCAGCCTTACTGCAGCAGAGTTATCAACTTGAAGAACTGGGACTTGTCTTAACTTTATAATATGTCCAAATAATTTTGTTAACCAAATCACTTCTTTGGCTCCTTCGTTTGCCGCTACAATTTCTGCTTCAGTAGTTGAGGTTGCTACCATTGCTTGTCTTTGACTAAGCCAGGAAATAGCTCCTCCAGCATACATGACAACTACTCCGGATGTCGATCGACCTGTTTTTGTGCATCCACCAAAGTCAGCATCACTAAAGCACTCCAAAATTCCTTTTTTTAAGTTTTGATAGTAAGTTATTCCAAAATTAAGAGTTCCCGCAATATATCTAAAAACTCTTTTTACTTTCACGACATCTTCTACAGATGGATTTTCCAGCGATCTTGAAAGAAAACCAATACTGTAAGCTAGATCCGGCCTTGTGCCAAGCATCAAATACATCAAAGAACCAACTGCTTGCCTGTAGGGAAAATCATGCTTCTTTACATTGTCTTTCCCTGCTTTTGAAGTTTCAGAACACTTTAACATTGGCGTTGAAATCGGCTTACACTCTTGAAAATTAAAGCGTTCTAGAATTTTACTTGCATGTGCTTTTTGACTTATTTTGATTTTGTTTTCTTCCTGTTCAATTTCAAGTCCCAAAAAATATACAGCTTTCTTTGATATAATTTTAAATTCACATTTCAGCTTTTCTAAAAACATTTCCAAATCACTTGGATCGTTTGCTGCAACCAGACCATCATCAACGTACAAAACTATTATGAGTATCTTTTCTCCTTCTTTTCGAATATACAAGCATGAATCAGCTTCACTTGCTTTTAATCCCAATTTTGATAAAAAGCTTCCAAAACGTTTATTCCAGCACCTTGGCGCCTGTTTTAAGCCATATAAACTTTTCTTAAGTTCGCAGACCTTACTTGTGCCATCGTTATATCCTTCTGGCTGATTCATATAAATGAGTTCTTCTAACTCACCATATAAGAATGCTGTTGCCACGTCAAACTGTGCAAGGTGTAACTTCTCGCTTGCAGCTATACTTAGAATAGAACGAATTGTTGTCATCTTTGCTACGGGACTATAAGTTTGACTGTAGTCTATTCCTTGACGCTGCGTAAATCCTTTGGCAACTAATCTTGCCTTATACTTATCAATACTTCCGTCAGGATTCGTCTTCAAGCGATAAACCCACTTACAAGGTATTGCCTTTGCTCCTTTGGGTAATGATGTCAGTTTCCAAGTCTTGTTTTCTTTTAATGAAGTTATTTCTCTGTCCATTGCTTTTATCCACTCTATGCTCTGTTCGCTTTCGGTGGCTTCTTTGTACGTCTCAGGATTATCAGTAAAGTTGACAAACTCCTCTGCTGTCATAACAAAATCGTCAAATCGCTGTGGTCTTCTTAATGTTGAACGGTCTCTAAGATTACGTCTTGATAATGACGGAAAATTTTGTTCTACAACCTCCATATCCGTGTCTGTATCAGCTCCGGTTTCATATTCGTCACTGCTACTTTCAGTTTCAACTCTTGTGTCTTCATAATTTTCTTGCTTCTGTTCTTCTTCTTTTTCTTCTTTTTCTTCTTCTTTTACTTCTGATTTTTCTTCTATACATTCTTTTCGTGGTTCTATATCTCGGAGTGGCAATTTAACTTTTACTACACATTTAGTCTGACTAGGCATTTCCAGAAACTGTACATCTCTTGACAAAACAACTTTGTGCTCTTCTTTTAAATATATTCTGTACCGCTCCTCACCATCATATCCAACAAGATATCCTTTAATTGCTTTTTTATCCATCTTCCTTCTCTTTTGTTTTGGAACATGTATATAGCAAATCGATCCGATAATACGTAGATGCTTAGTTCTCGGTTTCTTATTCATCCAAAGCTCATACGGACTTATGCCTTTTTCTAATGATTTACCGGTCCTGTTCAAAATATAAACGGCAGAATTTACTAGCTCCGCCCAAATAGCTTCTGGAAATCGAATGTCTGGATTGGAATATTTGAAAGTTCTTGCCATTTCAATTATTGTTCTATTTTCTCGTTCACTACCACCGTTCTGCTCTGGTGTGTACGGAGCTGTCAGCCTTTGAGTTATTCCATTCTTTTGAAGAATTTTCCTCACTTCTAGATTATCAAATTCTCCACCATTGTCGCTCAATAATTCCTTTATTGAATGTCCTTGTATTTTTGCATGCATGAGCATCTGTTCTAATACATCCTTTACTTCAGATTTGTCTTTGATTACAAATCCGTACCGAAATTTTGTATAACTGTCCTTGAAAACAACTAAATATCGTTTCTTCTGAAAAGATTCGTGAAATGGCCCACATACATCTGTTGACATTAGTTCACCTGGTTTAGTTGATTTCTTTCTTGTGCCAAATGGTAAACGATGGGCTTTACCATAAATACACGGTTCGCAAAGTTCATTTTCCAAATTGACTCTTATGCCTAGCTGTTTCTCAAGCATCTCTTTGACGTGTCGTTTATCTTGATGTCCCCACCTCTCGTGATATAGTTGTAACATTGAACAATCAGCTACAGCTATATTTAATTTCACCTCATGTTCTGAGAAAATGGGCTTGATGGACGCCTTGTACAACGATCCGCATACATCGCGAACTCCGCACAGCACTGTCTTTCCATCAACCTTAAGATAACAATTGGTAGCTATCGACTTAAATTCACTGTTTGTATTTCTGTCTTGAGCTGCTAGTACAGAAAACAAATTTCTTGAAATACTTGGAACATACCAAACATCTTCCAATGTTATTTTTTGATTTCTACCATTTACAGTTGATAGCATTCGAATTGTTCCTCTCCCTAGAGCCTTCAGAGTTTCTGTTCCAGCTGCTTTTATATTACACGAGTTTCCAAACTCTTCAAATTCAGTGAACAGATTTGGACAATTTGTAACATGCCTTGTGGCTCCGTTGTCAATCCACCAATCTGTTGGGTTTGTTTCTGCTACATACACTTCATTGGAAATAGACACTAAAGACACATTGGTATCAACTGCATTGCTCTCGTCACCATCCCTAATTTTATTTTTAGATGGTCGTCCGTCAGCTACCCACTTTCTGCAATCCTTTACCCAATGTCCTTTCTTATTGCAGTAATTACATTTATCTTGATTTTTGGACCAATTACTATTTATTTTTGGTTTGTAGCCTTGTTTCCTTGAATCTGTTTTTACTACAAGTGCATCTTGGACAAACTTCTCAATGCTAACATCTTTTGCACAATTTCTTTCGAACAAACATAGTTGCATTGTTAGCTCATCAAACGTTCTTTGTTCATCCTTAGTCAGTAGCATCCAACTAGACCGAAACGTTTCAAATTTGCTGGGTAGAATGTGCAATATCTTGCATATTAATATTAAATCGGGTAATCGATTTTCGTTTCTTCCAACAAGACCATTGTTCAACTCATTCCACAAGCTTCTTAGCTTAGCAATGTGTGTGGAAACATCTTCTCCTGCGGTCCAATTGAACTTAAATAAATCAGTGCAGATTTTGAATAGCTGGTCTTTAGATGTTGCTTCAAACTGTTGCTTCAACGCTTCCCATGCATCTTGCGCTGTCTCTTTGTCCATAATTTTCTGATATACTCCATCAGTTACTGAACTAGTTATCATAGACTTGGCGTAGCTGTTAGCTTTGCGGTACAAATCACACATATCTTTGTGTTCTTTGATTTGAACTGCCGTAGCATTTTCCCCTAAGGAAGATGGCTTCACCAACTTCCCGTTTATGACATCCAATGCGCCTTCATGGTAATCAAGCAGGTCTCGTATCTTTCGCTTCCAGATGGGCCAATCCAATTCGTTAGTTAATGGTCTTATATGCTTGGAAAAATCCATTTTGTTAATTTATTTGTAATAATTCCAATTAATTTTTACGCAATATTTCGGAACTTGCGTCTGAGTCCATAACCTTTTATATTTATTATTAACAAACAATGTAGTCTCTACAAGGTTTTAGGAATGACTGAGAAAAATAAGTTTTTAATTTAGCTATAATAAAAACTAAAACTACTTGATATACAAATGTAAAGTAACATTCGTATTCTACTTTAACAAAAACTTCCGGCAGCGCTCATCACGAGGCTGTGGATCATTCCAACGAACGCATTTTGCAATTAGAATTAAACACACTAAAGCAAGAGAATCAGCAATTCCAAGAGGAAATCAACAACGTCCGGATGCAACTGGAGACATCCAAAGCTAATTTGCATTCCATTTGCCGACAACACGAGGAGACTGTGGCAATTTTACGATCCAACGATGATGCACTTCGCAAAGAGATCCGCTTTGAGAAGGAAAGAACCTTACAGCTAGAGTCCGAGCTGAGGGTTGCAAATCAAGAGCTGCTGGCTACACGGCAAAACATTGCCACACAAATTGAAGCATTCTCGGAAAAGATCCAAGCAAAGGACCTACAGATTGAGAAAATGAAGGCGAACTACATGGCCGCGCAGGCCGATCCAACGGCTTATGAAACTCGATTGAAGTCGCTCACGCAGGCGTTGGTGGAGAAACAAAACTCAGTGGAGGCTGTAACGGCTGAAAGAAACGCGCTCAGGTTGCAGTTGGAAAAGGCCGAGGTAAGTTGTTATAACGTCTCCTGCATCAGTCGATAATGGTTGTTGTTGCATTCGCAGAACCAAGTAAGGCTTACAGCGTTCAGTAATAGAACGGAGCGCAATCCCATAACGCTTGTGAACCACACCGATGACGGTAAGCAGCTACCATTGAATGTCAAAGAGCATTTGCTCAAACTTGGGTTTCTCATTTTAGCAAAAGCGCAGTTTCCACTCCTGATGCGAGAAAATCCATTCGACAACCGTGTGGCTAGGAGGGTTAAACGTGCTTACTCAACGCTGGACTCTGCCGGTATCCGTTTGGGGGTATTTTTGCGTCGATATCCACTTATACGAATTGTTGTGCTGATGTATGTGGCACTGCTGCATCTGTGGGTGATGTTTGTTCTGTTGTCTTCCACGCCTACCTAACGGTGTTGCCCCCACTTTCGTCAACGTAGAAAGTATTAAAGCTCTGTGAATATGTTGCAAATAAAATTATATTGTTATAGGACTTTGAAGCGGTTTTGCAGCACACTGAGGTCTACCTTGTGAGGTAGCATTGATCGAATTGCAATTGAAGTGAGTGACTATTGCGAATTTAGTGAAATAATAATTCAAGAGGGAAACAAGCAGAAATTCTAAGGCAGCTACAGAAGCGTGCTGCTATTTCAAAGTGCGAATTGCCTTACCGAATGGCGACCAATTTTGTCACACTCAACGGATTATGTGCTTAAATTGCTTAAATGTAGAGACATCCTTTTTGAGCCGTCAGTATCGAAGTAAAAAGTGCTGGTCGTCTTCAAAGTTCTACTTTAAGATTCATATTAGAAACAGGTGGATTCGCTTTGGTATCTCATGGTCTCAGCGAAGGAGTGCAAGGCTTTTCTGTAATTAGGTCAATTTGAAGACAACTACGTCAATCTGTCACGAGGAGAACCAATCCTTGTTTCACAGGTGAGTTCTTTTTTCAAAACCACACTAGCCAATTCAACAATCAACTCACAAAGTGGGTAAAATAGTTATTATATTCAATTTCTTAAGCCTACTAAATGTAAAAAAAAACAAAAAAAAAAACATTTTGCAGTCCTATTTGTTGACCTTGATGCTCAAATACATCTTTCCTTGAATCGTTTGCTTGACCGGATTTATTTTCTTCAATATTGCAGTCATAGTCTCGACCAATCGTTCGCTTGATACGCAATTCTTTTTGTTCCTGAACTTTGTTAGAAGTTCAGTTGCTGTCATTGGCTTGCGCATTAAGTAACGACGAACGGCTTCTTCGGTGATTCCATAGTCACTAGAAAATACCCAAAAAAAAAAAAAAAAAGAATTAGTTTGAGCAACAGCAATGCAAGAGAACAACTTACTCCTTGCTGCTGGAATTTACAACTCCAGCAAAGGTAGCTGGTAAAGCAGGAGCAGTCTCGACTTTAGAGCGCTTTGCTGGCGTACTCAATGGACTGTTGCTATTCTCAGAACCTGTTAAATCAGACGGCATATTGTTTGCTTTGCGCTTGCTGTTATCAGTCGAGGGTGCCGTAGGTGTTCCAGCACGTGATGGATTTTTCGACGACTCCTTGGGGTTGGGTTTCTTCTTCGCATCTTCGTTCTCAGAATCACTGCTATCTGAGCTAAAATCGCTTGAAGATTCTGGAAGAGATAACCAAAAAAATGTGTAACGTGGGCGTCATCAGGGGAAACGAACATCGTGTGTTTTGTGACAGTCTAGATTCTAGAATGATCTTATTTCCTTTATATGAATGACTTACATACGTGCAACCTGGACTGTCAACAAACCGAATGTAAGATCAATTTGAAGGGGTCTTACCTTTCTTTTCGTCCTTTGCTTGCTTTTTAGTTTTCTTCTTTTCCTTGGCACTTTCCTCTTTGTCCTTTTGTTTTTTCTTCTCGTCATCCTTGTCAGATTCGTCGGATTTTTTTTCCTCTTCATCTTCTTCATCTGATGTTAGCAATTTACGAAGAGCGTCCTCCTCCGCCACAGACTTCATGTCCTTGTCCAGCTTCGATTCTGGATCTGGTTCGCTATAGAAGAACATCATTTGTCAGCTTTAGCATGAAGGAAAATACTTTTGAATGAACTTACTCTTCGCTAGATTCCGTATCATAGTCCATTTCTCTCCCTTCTTCGTCACCATCGTCCGACTCCTCGAAAGCCTCATCGTCGACGTCCTTTTTCTTCTTCTTGTCGGGCAATCCCTTCTTGTTTTTCTTCTTTTTCTTGGCATCCTCGTCACTGTCCTCTTCTTTCTTCTCCTTCTCGTCTTCTTCGCTTTCGGATTCATCTTCGGAATCAATCCATTCGTCCATGTCACTTATTTTCAGTTCCTTTGCCTTCTTCGATCCGCCCTTGACTTTAACCTCGTCTGGGTCCTGTTCTGGATCTTCTTCGTCACCCTTCAAACGCTTACGCAACATAAGGGAGAAGTAATTCATTACTTTCTTTCTTCGTCCGAACTCGTGTTCTGCTTCCTCAGCCGATAGGGCTTTGTACCTGCAAAGATCAAAGAATCATAGCACTTCGCCGGCTGTCAAAGTTTTGTGAGCACATACCTCTGTATTGGTTGGAAGTTGTACCATTCGTTAAGTGGATACGCTTCTATTGCACCATCAGGAGCATGGGTGAACACATAGAACGCGGCATTTTCACTTACACCACCCTCACGAATTCCTTTGAATTTCTTTCCACTCTTACCACCTACTTTCAGTATCCATGGCTGAGCATCTGGTCGGTATTTTTTCGCTATGATTCCGAATTTCTTTCGACGCACTTCTTCGCGAAGATCACGATTGTATTCTGAGCCCGCACCAAACTTGGGCATATCCTCGTCCATTCCTCTGAACTCTTTCATGTTGTTTTCCCTCTCCAGCTTTACCATACGCCATTGGGCAAAATCTACATTAAGGGTGGCATTGAAACGCATAACGTGGTGTTTTTTCCGTAGGTTTTTCGGTACACGTATATTAAATTCCTGGACATTGGATGGCTGTGCCGCACTAGCGCTCAATGGCTGCTATGGAATTTAATTATTTATATGCATGCTTAAGAGATTGAGTTAAAATCTATTAACTTACCACAGATTTAGACATAGAAGACATGTTATTTGTCAAATTGTTTTATAAATTATTTTTTTAATTCACTTGGACAGAAAAATAATTACAATTCAACAAGAAAGCACCACAAGTACACTACCTACTTTCTAATGCAGAAAAAATGACATTTGTCAGGAAGAAAATTAATTTTTGACGTTTCGCACCGAGAGGCTGTATTCAGCCGTTTATGGGGTGTTCATCGTTCTATTTTTCTCTCTAGCTTAGTACGCTGCTCGAGCTAAAATTTCGCTGCCATACAAAGTTCTCTCCAAAATTTAGCTCAGCTAAATTTTAGCGAACCCATTTAGCTGAGTGGTACGCTGCTCGAGCTAAATAATCAAACTTTTGTTTCAGAATGTACTTCATGTATCTGTCAAAATTTAGCGCGCCTGTTTAATGGGTCGGGACATTTTTTCGAGCTAAATTTTGACAGAACGCTGTGCTCTGTTGTTTGTTGTTTTCAAATTACAAATTGTGTTTAAAAAATGGTCGACTACGAAGATATGGACGAGGAATATCTGCAGCTGGAGTCATTTATTGAATTGGAAGAGAAATCCAAGAAAAAAAGAAAACGAACAAAAACAATTTTTAGTGTGGAGGAGAAAAAAAAATTGGCGATGCTGGTGGAGCAACATCCATCAATATGGTGCCTGGCAGATAAGTACCACAGCAACTTAGATGCAGTTAATGCTGATTGGAGAGCTATATCTGCAGCAATAGGAAAAACAGGTAAGTTCCGTTTACTTCTCAAGAAGCACATACCTAACTCAAATGTATTCTTTTATAGTTGATGACTGCAAAGCACAGTGGAAATCTTTACGGGATAGCCATCGCTATCACAAAACTGCCAGAAAAATGGAGAAGTCAGGGAGTGGCGCAAAAGAGTTCTCCGAAGACCACGACGAACATCTTTCTGAGGATACAGTTGATTGGGAATTCTCTGCGTGTCTATCATTCCTCACGCCGGCATCTAGCAAAAGAAGGTATATCTATCTATGCAATATAGATATGGATCATTTTATCTCACTTTTCCATCTGTTTCCAGAACATTTACTAACGTTTCAGCTGATAAGAATTTACTTGAAGATGCTACTTCAAGTACTCCACGCTCCAGCTACACATATGTATGTTTACTTTATCTAAACTTTGTATTATAATTACCTACTTATTATTATTTTTTTTTGTTTTAGAGTACACCAAAACCCCCAAAAAAAGACGGTATTGCGGAAAATGTGGCTTCTCTAACGCAGACGGTAACGGACCTTATCCAAATGAGGAGGGAAGCTACGAACGTGCCCTTGCAACCACCCTTAGTTCATTACTCATTGCTGGCCAACCTAGATCGAGTTCTTCAAAAGCTACCCGACGACGCGGTTGAAGAGCTCGGTTTGAGGTTTCAACAACAGGCGTTGATTGCTCTTCGGGAAACAAAACAACGAAGTCCTGGAACCTGAAAACTTGTACTTACCTAATCATTTAAAAAAAATAAAAAAGAAATACGAATAAAGTATTTTTAAATTGCATTTTATTTTAGGAATGCTGCTTTTGATTGCCAAGGAATAGCTCCCACAGCTGAAATAACGAAATACACTAAGTAATACACTGGGATGATTGTCACACCCGAATGACCACATTGAGTTTGTGTCCAATAAATGCGCGAGAGCGAACAACATCCAAAGTGATGATGCCGAAAAGACGTTTCGCATCGTATGTACCATTCTGCAAGAAAGAAGAAAGATACAATATTAGATTGATGATGAATATTGGAGCATTATAAAAACTCACCTTCTTAAGTACCTCGGCAGCAATTGGAATAACAGTGTTCACGGGATTGGTGATAATGGCAAGCATTGCCTTGGGGCAGTTTTTGAGAAACGGCAGCAGCGATATCCATAACAATACCAGCGTTCATGTTGAACAGGTCATCACGGTCCATGCCTGGTTTACGGGGCACACCGGCTGATACCACAACACCATCGGCACCTGAAAGAAAAGCGTTTGGTTATAGTCATTAAGTTTATGTATTCGATCTAAAGATATCAAAAGAAACTTCCAAATACTTTAAGTGACACTTTTGTAGCTCTTTTTAGGTACATTCATTGGATTTTTAGTCATTAAATGCATTAAAACTAAGTAATTGTCAAACATTTCTCTAAAATAGCTGAAAGCGATGCAATGACGATTACAAAATCAGTCATGTTTAGCCCAATACTGACCGGATGGAAGTTTCTAAGTTTAATGAGCGCAGGGGAACTGGTTCACTTAGAAACAAATCTCAGTAAATTTTCCTTCGACTTATTATTTTGTTTGTTATTGAAATTTAAATTTTAGTTCAATTGAATTGAATTGTTGAAGAAACTTATTTTCAAAGAACAGCTGTTTTTTGTGACGTCTATCCACAGCTCTCTCTATGTCAAAATTTAGCTACGACTTTAGCTGATGTTTGGAGAGAAAAGTTGGAGACCAGATAAAATTTAGTTTAGCTCGAGCAGCGTACTAAGCTTCTCTGGGTAAAATTGAGGAATTAAAAGTGGAGACTGGAGACTTGCAGCAAACTCGTTTCTCAAATAGGTAATAACATTGTATATAAATCTAATAGTACTCTCATCAGAGGAAATCGACACTAGCGCCTCTATAGAGCAAAGGCCCGATTACTTTATTTTCCTATCATTGACGGCAACCATAGTTTTGCACTTACCACAGACACCAATTACTGTCACTGAGAATAGAAAAAGGCAAGAGAGAACCAAACGAAGTACCTAGTAAACACAATGAACCACCCCTATAAGCTACAAATGACAGGATTTGTTATTAGATCTAAAAAAAGAGAAGAACACAGAAGCACTTCTGTTCGCTTCGCATGAATGTACCTGCTGCGTATACTCGTATAGTTGTGTGTGTACGCATAAAGTGCAACACAATTTTCTGGATTGTGCGAACAAATAGATATGAGATAATTTGTGTATCATCTCATCTCGTTTGCATGTACAAATTATTTATTTTCTTCTTTCGATCTTTGCTTGTTGGTGATATTTTTTTGATGTATGTTTTTTATGGATGTTTGTGTGTCACAGAGCTCGTTGCCTAAAAAATTCCTAACTTTAACAATTTTTGGGTTGTCTGATTATTAGGGTAATTGGGCGAAAATATAAATTTTTTGGATGTTTAAAGTAGGTATGCCAATAAAAGGATTTCCACGCCCTTTCCGCTGGAAACTAAGTTGTTCTTGCAATACTAAATATAAAGAGTGGACATAGGCAAAAATTGATTTAAAAGCATTACGGAAGCAAAGTTACCACAAGTGTTTTGCCTTTTATTTTAAAGTAAAGCTATTAATTTACATTTAGAAGTTTCTTATAAGTTTCGCATAATTGAAAAATTGAATATGTTTTAAAGAGTAAAGTAACAATTAGAAAAGACACTGGTGTGCTTGTTTTAATTAAAATACAATTATTATTATTTCAAAGTGCATACGCCCTTAGTTTTAAATAAAAATGCCTGTTAGAGATGCCTACACTCATTGCCTCAGCGTAAAAAAAACGTTTTCCTTATCATTTTTTCAAGTTCCAAATGACCACCGAAAGGAAATTTGGTTAAAACATTCTCGGAACACACATTTTGAAAAAAAAAACTGCCTATTTTTGCGAGAAACATTTTTACCCAAAAGATATAATAACAAAGGGGACACGAAAATGCCTTAGGTACTAAAAATGCAAATCCAATGTCAGCTATAGCTGTGTGTAAATGTAGGTACTGACACTGTAATTGGTGACCCGTGCTTTGGGGTTATAAATTTTAGGGAAAGTGCAGGTATTTTAAAAGTTGCTACTGTGATAGAAGAAATTCAAAATGATTCACCTCCATTATTAGTAAATAAAACCTCTTCACCAATTACATTTATAAGGGATTATAGTTTACCTCTAAATATTAATGATGGTAATGAGGCCTCTTCCTCGCAGTTTCCATCTCCCCATAGACAAACAAATAACAAAACATTAGAAGCAAATAGCATTAAGACGACTATATCTCGTTTTTTATTTGATACCCCAAAAAGATTAAAGGAAAATAGAGAATACAATTTGCAAAAGAATCCAAAAGCTCTGATGTAAGCACGTTTGTCAATATGAAACTATTTCACAAGCCTTAGGCACATTTTCACGACGAAGAAAAGGATATTTGCTTAAAATGTTTTTATAAATCTCCATCGCTTTGTACCCATATGCTAGATACGAAATTTTTTCAAATGCACTCCATGTTGTTCTTAACCGGAGGACAGTATGGTGCAATTTTATTAATCTTTTACTGAGAAACATAATTACCCTTTACGTTTAAAGTTTTTCCTCAAAAATTATGAAAAACTGGAAGATTGCAGAAAAACTAGATTTGTGCGCTTTATTTTTTCGGAATATGTTAGGTAAACGTAGGCATATAGGTAGATCACAGATTAAGATCACGAAAATCTTCCGGATATCCTCGGATAATTATTAGCTTCCGATTGGGTTGAGCGTTGATAATGACCTATATGAGATTAAATGCAAAAATTATGTCCTGGTACTGGTACATTATGTAGCTACAAAACCAGAAGAATAATAATCTAAGTACATTACATATCCACCTTTCAACAAACGGGCCTATGCAGCAAAACCCAAAGCAAAGAAACGTCGCTTATTTCAAAGAAATAATGAAATGTAGCAACGTTTCGGAAATGTACCAAATACCAATCACCACTTCGGCGAAAAATATAGAAAAATGAAAGATATCTCATCTTGTCTTGCCAACCTACAGCTGCAGCCAACCATTAACCAACACAATCACGATCATATCTCATAAACCTCACGGGTGTGACGAACGATTCTGCTCCCAGTCACATCACATATCACAGAGACACAGACCCACAAAGGAACCCAAAACAAGTAGGTAGGCACGCGTACGACACGACACACGAGGTACCACGACAAGAGTGTATGAGAGTACTATTAGATTTATATACAATGGTAATAATAAAATCGCATGCACATACCATAAGGGATAATTTAGAATTCTAGAATCTAGATAATACTCTTTTTGGTATTTCTGTGGGCGGTTAATGACATTTCTATTAATGGAGATGCCCTTGCTGTTCTGAGCTTGTAGTTCAATTACTCCCAAAGTAAATGTATGGAAAACATTGGGCCTTACCAATAAACATTTTTAGTTTCGACTCTATTATTATTATAATTATTATTTATTAATGAGTAAAATGAATTTACAATATTAATACAAATTTACAGCTCGTTTGTTTCGACTCTAAACTTCAGTAGGTCACAGCTATATTTTATATTTTCCATACAAACGCAATTGTGAGCTTCCGTAATTTTAGATTCGATACTAAAACTTTGCGTAAAATTTATCACCGTTACATCAAAATTTTGTAGCTAACTGACATTTGCTAGTTAAATTACTTGTTCACATTTATTTATTAATAAGAGGGTGTATCTTTTCGGAGCAAATCGAAAACGTAAAATAATCTATATCAGGATTATGCTTGAAACGTTAGAATTTATTGTTTTACGTCTACATGTAAATTACAAGTTTTTAACAATTTTAGCTTTCGATAAACAATTAAATTTTCCTTCATAGGCATTGATTAAGCGACTTGCTTATCCCTACCATCCACAATGGCTCGAATCATTAAACACTTTGCTATTGCATACATTCGTGTACAAGCATTCGATTCACTTTCTATAACACACAATTAAATTTTCAATTCAAGTGCAATAACTTAAAAGTTACTTACTTCCTTCTCGTTCACAAACTTCAACGGAATCTCCAGTAGCTGGCCACATTACTTGTTGCAACAGTTCTTTGTTCAGTTTCCAATCATTTATAAGACCAGATTTCTCATAAAAACACCTTATGTAGCACTGGTAGTATTAAAATGTAAATAGTTTTAGTGTTTGAGAGTCGGTATTTTTAGTACATTTGACATACCATCCCAGTTTTATCTGTTTCATCCGGTAGAGCTCCGGTGCTATTAAAGTGAGTTAAATATTCTGTGAAAATTAAATTGGGGCCTTAAACTCATTTTTAAAAATAACCTCTGTTAAAAAAAAAACTTAATTAAACCCGATCTAGACGACAACAAATATTCTAAAACACTTAACAACTACAAATGGGTCAAAAAGCATAAAGTTTTAGAACATTTTTAATTCGTATATCTGAATGAGTTCGCTTATTGCGATGACATAAAATCTAATCATTGGTCCTAAACTCTATTTTTGTGATAAAAATATAAAGAGTGGATTAATAGCTTTTATGTGATGCATGTTTAAATCCACATATAAATTGATATTTCATATAAGAAAATTAGTACAAGACACTTAAAGCATTTAAATTGTGCTTAAAAGACAATAATTACATTTGACAAATTTTTGGAAACTATAATGGCAAGCTGCAAAAAACGTGTAATTTGGAACTGAAGTCTTGTGAACTTTTCTTTTCAAAGAATGTGCAAATGTCAGCAAATTATTAGCATACGATTTCGTACTTACCCATTGGTATTGAAAAACTGGAATTACACGTATCCATAACCTCATTAAAATCAACCGCAGCAGGACTCGCCCCTGATGTGCAGTTCTGTAGCCCATCTGCGATACAGCCGACTTCCAATAACAGCACGAAAAGAAAACAAACTGACACAACTTTCAACGCCAACATTTTCAAACCGTTTGCATGCAACAGTTCAATGCGGGAACCTTTTATACCGGCAATCGGAAAATTGCATTCATCACGTGAATATGCAAATCGGTTCCGTTTCCGGCAATCAAAAAACACACAAAAGCAAAGCTTACTACTTACAATAAATAAATACTATATTTTTTATTGAATTAGTTATTGGAAAATTAAAATCTTTTATGTCTAGAACCCATGTGCGTGTTCGCTTTATTTACTCCTCGTTCGTCTCTCTTTTTGGTTCACTTAAACTCTATATACAAAAATGTGGGTAACGACATTTGCTCTACTGCCTGGCACCCCAGGCCCTCTTTATCAAGTGTGCACCCTTTTCGGCGATCATCACTGCCGGCGCGTGTGTATTACCAGCTGTCACCTTGGGCATTATTGAGGTATCCATTACACGCAAACCTCGAATACCATGCACCCGCAATTCGTGATCGACAACAGCGTACGGATCATGTGCTGGTCCCATTTTACATGAGCCCGCTTGATGGTTCTCCGGCCCAGTGTTTCGCCTTATAGCACATTCCCAGTACTTATCGGTGGCGTATTTTATAGATTCACAACCCTTCACGGGTGTCGTGTCCAGTTTCATACCGTACGCCTTCAGTGGACTTGTTTGGGCCAATCGAATGGCAAACTTAATTCCCTCGATTAGAGTTTTAACATCTCGTTCGTCGTCCAAGTAGTTGGCGAAGATTTTCGGTGGTTTCAGCGGATCATTAGATCCTAGTGTGATGTAGCCTCGACTTTTCGGACTCAGTACAGCGGGGAAGATTTGAATACTACGCGAATTATTGGACAGCAGTTCTCCGACTTGGCCGGTCTTGGCACAACTGGCTAAATATCCACCAAAAAAGAACTGCAAATCAGGTACGTCCGGACGATCGGCATAAGGTGTGGCGATTTTTGCCGTCACATCGGATATTCCCGTACCAGACATAAGGCCATCGCGGAACAGCAGGTATTCCATGGCGGTGGCCCAATTTAGTGGCGAAGTGTCAGTGTCATCGATGAAGAAGTTCGTAAAGTAGGCGACGTGATTGTGTAGATTTTTGCCAACACCAGGTAAATCGTGCACTGTGCGAACATTGACCTGAAATGGAAGGGATACGTTTTAAGTTTACAGAGGAGGTATAGATTTATCATTCCTATCGATGTATTTTCTCCGATTTCGATTCGAGATATCCGTTCGGATACAACTTTCGGCAAAATTCTCTGATTTCATATACCGCACCTTGCCGCACGTTATGTCACTTACTTTTGACAGCTGTAAGGCAAATTTTTAGCTTTCCGACAACCAATTGCTGGGGAATATTTTAATGTCAAATGAACGCGTTTGTATGCTTCATTTATTTTGTTCCGAACGAATAGTTCGAACGCAATCCTATATTTTTTCCGATTTCCGGAGTGTGAGTCTCGCAACGTATTTAGTTGCGGAAATGTGCAAATATTTGGAAGTAATCATCTTTCAGACAAGAGCTTACTCAAAGGCCAAAGTTGTTGCAACTACATTTAGAACGTGTTTTGGTTTTTGGAGCAAGAAAAATACTTATCTGAAGAGTGAGCTTAAAGAGCACTTGTTATAAATAAAATGCGACAATCTGCCGCAAAGCGAAAAGAAACTATGAATATACAGTTTGGTTGATCTTATTTACCTTCCTGAGATCGTCCTTAGGTCCAATTCCACTCAATAGAAGAATTTGCGGCGAATTTACCGCTCCGCCGCTGACAATCACCTCCTTCTTGACCAAAATTTTCCTCATGCTTCCGTACTGATCGATAACTTCGACACCGTGAGCACTCTTTGTTGAAGGATTCACCAGGACTTTAGTTACTGTAGTGTTAAGTAGAATATGCAAATTTGTCCTCAATCTTGCCGGACGTAGGAAAGCTCTCGCCGAACTCATACGTACACCGTTTCTGCTGGTCATTTGGGCAATCATAAAACCAGTCGAATTGGCTCCATTCAAATCATGAACTCCAAAACCTACGAACAAAAGAAATGGTTATAGAAATTGTATTAGAGAATAACACACTTAATCAGCACATATACCTAGCTCTTCTCCACCCTTAAGGATGGCATAAGACAGTGGTGGGTTGTAGGGGAATTTCGAAACAGGTAAGAGTCCTCCTTGCGCATGGAAATCCGAACCAACGTCATCCAGTTGCATGTTGTTTTCTGATTTCTTGAAGAACGGCAGCACATCATCGTACTTCCATCCCGGATTGCCCATTGCATCCCAGTCGTCGTAGTCCTCGCGATTACCACGAATATACATCATACCATTGAGAACTGAGGTGCCCCCCAGAACCTTGCCTCTGGGCCAGTAACAACGCTGTTCTTTCGATGACAAACAAGCACCTTTCTCCGGTTCCGTATTGTAACGCCAGTCAATGTCACTTCCAATGAAATTCAAGAACATCGATGGAATTTGTGCGCCGACCGGTTCGTCTCCACCTGGTTCAATTAAATCGATAGAACTAATTAAGTAAAAGAAAGAAATTCTCAACAAAAAAAAAAAATCCCGTTGGTGCTGCGAAGTAAGTGATAACACTGTGAACTGTCGTGATATTTATTTGCATTTAGTATTCAAATTGCTAAGAAGTGCGCATGTAGCTTGTAGGTATATCAAAAATCAAAATAAGGCTCACAATGAGTTGACAGGCTTAGAACTTCATTAAAATTATGCATAATGTATACATAGGGCATTTTATATAATTTTGTTAAGTGCAAACTGGTATTTATCCAATAGTGGTTACAGCGAAAAATGTCGTGATTGAATAAAAATAGAACTGTATCCACTATTCGTGCTGAAACTCCATTCGTCGATATTCAAAAGTCCCATTTAAAACATTTGTCCAACTTGAACCAACTGCGTTCTAAGAATTTAGATAGGCATTGGTTTAGTTATAGGATAGGATAAGCGTAGTCTTATACGTCTGTAATGTATCACGGTGATTCAAGGTCCATTCCTTTACAATAGTGCGTTCAAACATTAAAGTCAAAGCCAGTCGAATTTTGGGAAATTAGCGCCCGTATGCAAAAGTTGAACAAGAGAACAAACCACCGATTCCCCTCCTAAAAAAATCGGTGTACATTTTAGTGGAAGTATTTTTTTGGACTAATTGGTTATAGCTGACAGTTATGGTTGTCAGTTCGTTCTAATGCCAGTTTGTAACTGCCTTTTAATATTTGTTGTTCAAAGAGTTTTTTTAATTTTTCGTTATTTTGAAGAACTACCTCGCACTCACACTGAAAGAAATGTAGTAATTTCCCGATATTAGTTAATGTAGTTTGGGAACACCTCTACAGTGATTGTAAAGAAGAACCTAAGGCTGCGCGCACATTATCGACGACGCAAGACGAACTTTCATGCTAGAAATTGTGTATCCATTATTATGCATCGGTGCACACTGAAACGATTTTTTAAGCGGCAAATAGGAGCCTCTGTCATACTTCTAGACGTACAAACTCGAGGCGAGAAGCTTAATGTTGGATTTACAACATTACTCATTTCTGCACGAGCCATGTAGAACGTTTCCATGATTCATATACCTCGTAAACAAGACGGGCGTCGAAAATACATACATGTCACGTATATTTGCGTGCTAGGTAGTGCTTAACATTTTAGTATTATATCGGGCAGCCGTCTAATCTTTTGTTTTGAAATTTGTTATGTTGTAACTGCAGTAGGTATAATTCTTTTTGGAGGTGTTGTTTAATTTTTAAGGCAAACCAAAACAAAGGGATAAGATAAAGTAATCGTTTTTGTGCTGCAAGAGTTCCAAGAAATAAAATTAACCTTTAAAATGCCTCCACTTTGGGACCATCAAAGTAAATGTTTTCTTATTTTGTACCACTCTGCTTTGTATTAAAAAATGGTTGTTTTATCCTAGTATCAGCATTACAACAATAATACCTAATAAATTTTGCGAACCCATCCCAACAAGTTATATTAGAACTAACGAAACTCGCTTGAAAGTAACGAAAGATGGAGCTCATTGCGTTTAATGCCTAAGTTTCTTCGCTATTTACAAACGAATACACGAGTTAACGATACAGAACTTAGAGTGCTATATATAATCTAATATTAAGAAATCAATCATTGTTGTTATGCTGTTTGGTAAAGTTAAGTTAAAATAATAATCCTGTCCATTCGACTCCAAGGTCCACCATATTTTCCATTGACTAACTCTCTCACAATTAATCAAATAAACAGTTTACTCCATCAAATGCATATAATATGTGCTATGTTTAATTTAGCATAACGTTTTGCTTGCGTAATTCGTGTACTGTCTCTGTCATCATATCGCCCCAGCAATAAATCACGAAGGCGACGTAAACGTAAGCTTTATAAAAGAAAATTATTTTCATTTTATAACAATGAGCCTTCAAATGCGTTTTCTATACAATTTGGTGGGTCGCGAACACTTTATACCGCAGCCCCAGTACCGCCACCATAACCGCCGGTCGCCTTACCGCAAAGTCATAAAAAGCTTGTGAAGGATATAATACAGGGCTATACAATGTTTGTGTTATGCTTGGTTAAAGAAACATCTTTCCACGTCGTGAAGTGGCAGAATAAAAAAATGGCGTGTCATAATTGCCTGCAGATTTTACTTGCAGATATATTATGAGGATTACAGATTACACTATAGCACTGGGCTAAGCGTTAAATGCATGCGCCGATAATACATCACAGTTCGTGTTGACTTGTCTAACAATTGACTAAAACTAATTAATTAATTCCCCTATGAATGGATTCGTGAAGAGGCCTGTACATACAACCAACAACATTTAACGGAGACTAGTTGCGTCTTTTTTTTCGCACTTCTAACCTTATCTATATACGAGCGTCAGAAATTCGTGACCTTATTTTGTTGCGGTGCATGAACATCTGAAATTGGAGGAATTATTTTCCATAATCGTAATCTACTTACCAGCTTCAATGAGAAGAACTTTCCAATTCGGAATTTCGGATAAACGTGACGCCACCACAGACCCAGCTGATCCACCGCCAACAACAATGAAGTCATATTCGTAATCGGGTTCCGATCGAAACTGAAAGGAGATGACATTGGAATTTGGATACATTTTTTTTTATCTTGTTTCTTGCATGACACTTCTTTCTGCGGGTTAATGTAAACGGCCTTCTGTGTATAATAAAGGGTGATCAGATTTTCATCGATTGGTTTTAATTTTTTACATGAAAGTTTTTATTAAAGTGTGTTCCGTCAAATATTTGGTTTTTTACCCTATGCTTAAATTGATACTCTTGACGAAACATTTAACACTCAGCTAGAGTAAATTTACTATGCGCTGTACAATTTTTTGTAATTTCAAAATTAGTCGGCCAAAAGCCGTGTGGTTAACTTTTTGGATGGAACTCAATTTAAAAAAAGTTGTACTCATATAAGCTGTTTGAAAGATTTTGACTACAAAAATGTTGAACTTGCAGTGTTCGAAAAAGCTTCGTGCGATACAAGTTCGCGTTTAGTTGTTGTGTCGATATTTAAAAGTATGGTGTTATCTCTGGTGACTAAGATGCACACCTATATTCAACGCTCAACCCAGCTGCTAAGAAAGCCTTATACCCGTTACATCTTCCATCTTCAATGATCAAAGCCTATATTAGGCTCAGAATGGGGCATAACAACGCTACCCATAAACACTTAATCAGCAAGGAAACTGCTCCACTTTGTATGTACTGCGACGGAGAACACACCTTTACTGTAACATAAATGCTGCAATGCGAAAACAAAAATTTAATAAGCAAAACCATCTCTGGAAAGGACCTTCAACAACTAACTAACATTTATCTCAGAAAGCAATATTAAATCTGTATTTAAGACCATTATAAAACTCAAGTTAGAGTTACATATTTAAACCTTTTTCATCTTGAATTAGCCTTAAGCCCTGGAAGCTAGTGCTATATTCTATTGTTATTGTAATTAATTTATGTAACAATAAAGTTGTAATAATAATAATAATAATAAAAGTATTGTGTTTATTCCGAGGTGCAGCATTTTAAAAGCAAAAAATCCGGTATTAAATCTATATGAAATAAAATGTAATGCCATTTAAAATGTATGACATTTTGAACCTAATTTTTCGACCATCTGGGGCCGTGCAAAGTAAAGCTAGAATCCTTGTCATGTGGCAGTGGCAAAGCAAAATGAGGAAAAATCTGCTGTCAAAACTGGTTGTCACTGTTAAAAGTGTTGGCAATCTCAAAACCTTTTCGTTCTTTCCTGAAGTTTAATTTTTTTTATTATTTACATCAGCTATACCTGACCTCAGCTTCTCACCAAGTTTTTTGACATTTGTGTAAAATAAAGACAACAAAATTATAAGATGATTGTATAGTTGTATTTGTTATTGACGAAAAAAGTTTGCACAATATTAATAGAGATGTGTATATTTAAAATAGATCAAAAAGCTTTTGCGCAAGGAACAAAGAAATAGAATAGTAAAATATATATTTCGAAGTAACTTTAAGACCCGTTTTCTGATACTACTCATAGCGATTTAAGTTCCACTTAAAATCTTATGTGACAGTTTGAACAAGGAAAAGGTAGCCCATAAGGTATTTAAGTAGAACTTAAATCGCTAGGAGTTGTATCAGCAAACGGGCCTAAGTGATACATGTTAAGAGCAACTTTAAAGCTTTCACCCAAAGGAAAAATTTAAAAAATTGTTGACAACGTGAAAGATTGATCTGTCACTTTGAATACGTATATGACTAATTGGGGCTTATTAGTCTTATTAGCAGTGCATTAGAAATGCTTTGCTGCAATGTCGAACCCAAGAGTTCAATCAAATAATACACATCGACTCAACCACAAACTAAAATGGGCAAACAACAAATTTATTCTTACACTTTCTTTAATTCTTTGATAGTCTATTAGGGAACTACTGACTGACTTATTACTATACTTTTTAAAAAAAACCTTGAAACAACTTTTAAATCTGTTTAACGAAATTCATCTGATCAATGGAAATAACGCTCACTGTTAATTGCCTTTACTTACCCTGGAACTAGCTCTGCCGCATGGATCTTCAAGATCACACTGTGATCGTACGAATACCTCTAACAGTCCCATAAAAAGCATAAAAGCACTGCCACCACATGTTGATGCGAGTGTCGGACCTGTCGGCACCCCAACAAGACAGTCACAGGTGCTCATCTCAAAGGGGGTCAGTTATCTGAAAATAAAGAAAACCATACCAATTATAAAACTGACGGTTGGAAATCTTAGCTTTGTATGGATTTTTTTTTTTTTTGTAGAAGTGTTTCTCACTCCGTTTGAAGCTAAATATTTTGACACTTCATCTGTAATAAATGCAGGTCATTTTTGTTCTACAAATAACATTAATATATACAGGTGTGTAGTCATTATTGTTCTACAAATAACATCAATTTTCCGGTGTGTAGAGTAAAAGAAACTGAATTTTGTTGCAGACTACGAGTATGAGGCATCGTATACTCCACAGAAAAAAATAAAGCAGGTACTCCTCACCTGAACAGCCCGCTTAAGGGCGAGAACGCTGAAAGCTGTCTGTTGCTGTTGGTCGATAACTTAAAAGCTGAAGCAGAAAAATCGGGCTATTGTCCATTTTAAAGTGAATTCGAAGATCTTAAGGCTATTCAAAACAAAACCAATACACGATTAGTGCGACAGCTCTCACACATCCATGCACAGAAAAGAATTCTCACGGGAGCGAACAGAAGTGCCAACCATAAATGAAGGAAATAACAAGATCGAGACTTTCGGTTTCAATTTCTGCATGTTCTCATTGCTGGTTCGCAGAAGGAGGCATAGTCGAAAGAAAAAACATATCCATGACGTTCCTTTTCCCAAGATTTCGCCGCGAATATACGCCACAATTATACAGATGACATAAAGGAGCTATCAAATTTTAAATGTCGTAAATGTCGTAATCTATTACTTTTTCGATGTGCTGGAGAGGCATTACCCCCCTACCCGTATGGGGAATCTGCTTGATCATTTAAAGTCTGAAGCCGAAGACGGAGGAAGAATCGAATAACATTTTACCAAGCGCTGACCTTTAACATTATCCCATATCTCAGTTTTAAAGATTCCTCAAAAGGTAATTCTTTTAAAAATGCGCGCAATGCTGTTCATGCCAAAACAAAATGTAAAGCACACTAAAAGTCACACCACACCATTAACCTGTCTACATACGCATAAATCAATCCGCTACAGCTGACACTCTGACGTTACCTAGCTGCAAAATTTGGAACGCTTATCTTTCAAATGTCACCAATGTAATGGCTGGGCCAAATTTATTGGCGTTTACCAGCGCAGGCGCACCTATCTGCCTTGATGGAAAGTTCCACTTCAGATTTTTAATAATTGTTTTCGTACAAGTGTTAAAATAAATCGTCGCGCATGACAAGTGACAACTCAACGAAAGGAAATATTCTTTAAGTCTTCTTTTTTTTTTTGTCACTCTTTTGTCTGTTCATTAAGTGCGCTGCTACACAGCCAAAGCGTTCGAAAAAGTGAAAACTAGGAAGTCGAAGAGTTACTTGTAGTTTGCCAGCTCAATATGTTTGCTTTGTTTCTCTGTTTGCATTTCTCTATCTGTCACGGAGTGGGGCCTAAGTGCAGGCAGAATGCAGCCAACATCTGCTCAAATGGCTGACAAACGGCGTGCCAACTCCAACTGAATAAAGTGGTGAATGAAATATAACAGACAAACTTTGATTTCAAATGCGATCGGAGAATGACAAATGGAGTGATGCAAGTCGGAGATGCAAACGTTAGTCGACTTGGCTCCAGCACTATTGACTTGGCTAATTTCTTCGCAATGGCAACATGATATGCGTGATTTTAGTCGATTAACGGAGGAGGAAAGTGCCCCATCATTGGCAGCTCTTGACGGATAATCTTTTGGCAACTTACCGGTTGTTGGATAGGATGTGGATATAGATGGTAAATAAATCCCCTTAGGGGTGAATCCAGTCGTGCTGGACTCGTGCTAACTAAACAAGTTAATGAAAAATATAATTAATTAACGGTTTCGAAAAGATAATCTATCCCAAGAAGCTTACTGACTGGTTCCTCATTCTGGTTCTAGGCGAAATATAACGTTTTAACAAACGCAAACTTGAATCGATTAAATATGTGTATTGTCTGTATAATATGCGACTGTGACTTAACGACGCAAGGATAAGAATATTGATATTTCGAGAATTGCTCAGTAGAAAAATAACATTTGAATATGTATAGCTGTAGCCTCGAAACTAGTGATATTTGATGTTCCAAAGTTGAATGACCCATATGGATGACAACTGCCCGACTTCTTTATATAAAACCATAAAATTGCGCTTCGATATCTTGGTAAACAAAAAAAAATTCAAGGTAAGTAACAGTGACCGAATGATATACAGACAGCAAATATACGATAAATGCGGTTATGCAATTGGTGGATCGACATCGGCAATCTTATTACGCGTTTCTACTTTGTAAGTAAGTGGAATCCAATAGACTTGATGAAGTAGACATGATTCCGGTTCCGCTCTCCCAGTATGTACTCATGGTATGAGCACACTGAGCGGCTAATGATAACGATGTTTTCTGTAAGCTATTGCCTGCAATACAGTGAGTAGATAAATGGATATGAAAGAGTATTGTTTGGCAATTGGGGGAAAAAAAACTGGTTTCAGTGTCAACCATAATGCGGACTTATTCTAGTGTCAAAATTTTAACGAAGATTCACTTGAGTCCAGTCGAAAGTTTGAAACGGGTAGAAAGTAGCTTCAAGGGCATTATATTTGTTTCACTTTTACTTAATTCAAACTTTCGTGAAAGTAGCAACAAATGAAATTGTAAGCTCTGTGTGAAAATTAAATATCAACAACAACTCTTACAGTATCTCTGAGAATTTCACACTGATTTTGCCAGTAGCATTAAGGGGATGCATCTTAAAAACTTATATATTTCTGCTATAACTGTATACAAAACAGTCCGCATATACGATTACATTCTGTCCATGCAAGTGAAATGAAAAACCTACTAATTTCGTATATAAAGCTCAGTATGGGGTCGGGTGCAACTCATACCCAGACGATTCACCCTCTGCCAAATTTGCCACCTAGCGCCATCTACATCGTAACTTTACAACTAACAACCAATAATCGCATCACTCACCTTTAGAATATGGTGTTACCATATCAATCGAGAATTATGTTGAGTGCTTGGTTAAAGTTTCTTTAATAATTATGTTTGTGGAATTTGAAAAGATATAATATGGGGGAAGAAGGTAGGTAAAAAATAATAAAAACGACAAATATTCGCAAAAATATTCATCCATACAAGTGTGGCCGTATTCATAAGTGAATATAACCTGCCTACTCCATTTCACAAAATGGTTCACAAGCCACCACCAAACTTTGAACACAAATTGATTTGTAATATGGTAACACTTATTTTTGACACTTTGACACTTTTTGACAAATGCCATAGACAACAACTCGAATGATAAGGGTGAGTAGTAAGAAGGTAAATGTCTAGTTGTAAAGTAGGGATGTAGATGTCGCTAGGTGCGGGGTATGAGTAGTCGGGGTATGAGTTGCGATGACACCCTGTATGCACTTTCAGCTAAGCTAAAACTAGTCTAGCACTTTCAAAGTTGCTCTCGATCGCCTTTGGCTAAACTTCTTTGCTTCTAGATTATTTTTTTTTCTGTTTAGACCCATTGTCAGTTTTGATGCGACATCTAAAAGTACGCAGTAGGTACACACTGTTGACACTAACGATGACACTTTATTTCAATTGGAGTAGATCTACTTCAATTCTTAGTACCTCGAAAAATTGACTACTTACTTATGTCGTTCCATTGGGCAAAAAGAAGCGTCCGGGAGAGTCCGGATTCGAAAAAATCACTTCTGAAACCGTTCCACTGGCACAAAAAATACTCTTCTGGTGATTCTGAGGAGAGAATTTTGCTTCTGGATTTGAAGTCAGAATCAACTCATGAATCACTCACACAAGTGTAGTTTGTGTATTTTATACAAGTCAACTGACGGCTGCCGTAGATTATTTTTTGGCATTTCACCAATACTCTTGTGGATTCAATCAGAAGCAGTTTTCTTGTTCCATTGGACTACAGAATGAGTGGATCCCCGAGTGAAACCAATGGCAAACGAAAACGACATTAACTTATTCATAATATCTTATAATCTACTCCAAGCTCCAACCCGTAGGCTTTCTACTACAATTACTGTCAAGTTGCAGATTGTCAAATTGGTATTTTTTTATTGAGAAAATTGGCTACTGGTTCTTTTGCTTCTGTTGATTTGCTTTTGTTTTCAACAAAATATTTATGGACAATGGCAAGAATGATGAGGGTAATTTAATTTTTGGATCAAAAGCTAGAGGGCATTGCCAGCCTCCTATTTTCAAAAAAAAAAAAAAAAAATAATAATAATAAGAAGTTAATATCTATAAATATAGGTAGGAAAATCAAAATTATACCTACGACTGACACTAAATCCATGACATTTATACTTAGACCATGAATGACCAAATCGATAGCTATACACTATATGTAAAGTACTCCTTCTCTGTACCTCCTTCTTTGCGTCATGCTAATAGCTCTTCTCAAACAGCTGTTTTAAGCCACTGATTAAGTCAAGAAAAAGACAAACATCCTATTCCCTAATTTCTGCCTGCTTTTTGAATTAATCAGTGTCTTAACCTAATTTCCGAAACTTGTGTTTAGTGTGCTAACATGCAAATTAGTGAGATTTACATTTCCAATATGTCGTTAACCTCACCAGTCATTTATGATTGATTGTCATATTTTTTATTTTTTTTTTTAATTTCTTTAGCACCTATAACTTTTATTCTTTTATGCTGATGCGCGGTATGTAGGTACCTACTGATAACTTATTAGAAAAAGAAACCAAACACTAAACCACATCGTTGCGGTTTAATATTTCCCGGTACTATTTGCATAAACTAACTTGATAGGTAGATCTATTATTATTAATCGTGAATGCTACTATATACAATTTTTTTTAATGAATTTAGGGAAATGCCTGCCACAAACAACAACTGTGTATCACAATCATTAATATTCCGCAGTGCGTCATAGGGATGACACTTAATTATCACCTATCGATGTGGTGCTGGTGATATGTTATTAAAAGCTTTTCGGTTGGAAAACCCAATCATTTGAATAAATTGATTTAAGCAATAAACAAACAAAACAACTAAACCTTACAAGTAACGAGAAATAAGTAAAATCTCAAGAAAACGTGCAATCGCAATGCAAATGATTATCAATGTGAATCATTCCTTAAACAATGGACCACGGTTCGTAGGTTCGTAGCACATTTCAAATTCACAAACCATGAAATAGCGTGAGAATTATTTTTTGAATTTATTGCGCAATCTTGCTGGTCTAATATTTTAAGCGAAAAATGTGAATCGTTTTGTTTTACTGCTCCTGGCCTTGATGCTTGTCGGGCTTTAGTGAAATCTTCTAATTCACTGCAGCCATTTCGCGTCATTTGAATTTTTTATAATATATTCAATACAGCAGAGTTAGTTACTGCTTTCGGTACTTCTTCGAATTTATGGGACCTCTTTTTTTTTTGTAATTTAAGTGTCATTTACGTCAGTCATTTGCATTTGCTGTATTTTTTTTTTTCCAGCCAGGTATCAAGAATTTGGCAATGAAAACAACTGAAAACAACGGTGATGTAGCTTTGGGGTAGATAAGATCTATGAAGCGAATAAATAAAGCAACTTTTTTGTTTCAACAAAGTGGGTAGAGAAAGATGCTTATTACCGCAAGAAGATGACGAAAAAGTGGAAGAGACAAAGAATCAAACAGTAAATGTTTGTAACAGATATGCTGAATCCAATTTAAATCTCGTTTCGAAATCGTGATCCACAAATCCACTTTGATCTCTTCATTTTATTTAATTGATGCACCGGCGAATATACGTGTAACGATGATTGATGAGAGTTGTTGACCCTTTTGGAGCAAGAAACCCGATTCGAGGTATGGAACAATGCATGTATCTTCTTGAAGATCTAAGACATACCTACTATACGTTGGTCATCGTTGTAAAAGGGTAAGCAATGCCGAGGAATGTTGAAGAGAGTTTCGATTTAAACTCAAATAGATAAGTTTCACTTTCTGCTTGTTAATCTATACACCCAATACTGTCAGAAATCACTTTGGGGTCTTAACATTTCTCCCTCAACATCATTGAAGATCGAACTTTTTTTTTTATTTGACTGGTTGTTGGATCTTTTTTTTGCGGTTTCGGTATTAAATTCAAAGAAGAAAGCCTCCAGCAGAATATGTATCACATCAAGAGATGATTGGTTTTGATTATCTACACAACCATTTGAATGGTTTAAACAAACAAATTGAAAAGCAATAGCTATTTACAAAAAGAAAAAGGTATATTTCAAGCATAGGTGGGCAGAAGAATAGTCTTTGGCACTTCATATAAGCGGCTTATCTTTGAGTCCCCTTTGTAATCATTTTTAATTGTAATTTTCACCATACCTAAATCGATTGAGACCCACAATGTCATTTCAGTTTCAAAATGACCATGACTCCTAAAATTTCAAGTTGTTATGCTGCAGAAAAATTTAGGGTAATAAACCAAATCCTAATTTTACGGTTTTTTGTTCATTGAAGTCCTTTTCATTAGTGGCAAAAATTCAAATCTCGTACAATCGATTGGAGGTTGGGTTATACTTGGTTTTTAGTAGAGCTACAACAGCTCTCAATGGACAGCTAGTTTGGTTGGAATTTTCTAAATACCACCCTTATAAGCCAGCCATCAAGTGCGATATTATTTATATTGAACACTGACGGTAAATTTTCCTTAAATAAACATCCCACATCCCATTGAAAACCTTTTCCGAATTTCCTCGATCAGAAATCAAACATTTCATCGTCAATTGATGGTCTGCAGCTGTACTACAGGTATACGAGGATTTTTCAGAGTTAGTAAGAAAGCTGAACAAGAAATGATGGCGAATATGAGATTGGCCAACACAATATCTCACGTCCTCGTTTGTCGAAGTGCATGCTAGTAGCAGCCGAGTTACTAGTATATCTATGAAGATTACAAAAATCACCTGTCGATGAAGGATCAACAACACACTCATGCAAAACTGCAATTGCTTCGTAGAGTGTCCCTGCGCAGCTGACCTATCAGTAGAAAGAAACCCTTTATGGTTTCGAAATAAATATTACAGCCTAGGAAGTGTGGTGGGATGATATGATTGATGATTTATTAGATTAGGTATATAGATTTTCTGTTGGTTATAAAGAGAAGAAAATTTGCTATTTAAAGTTTTATTGTTAACTGTGAACTGCAGCCAAACCAAATCCGAATAACAAATTAAGTGTATGTAGAGCTGATTCATAATAGGTGCCTATGTAGATTCAAACTCATTTCTAAAAATAATTCTAGTGTAGTATTGTTTCAAACGACGTCCTGTCCACTGGAAAAAATGCGTCTTAATGAGCCTTATATCACTTTTCATTTAAAAGTTCCTTAATTGTTTTAATTAAATAATAATATTTCTTTGTATACTAAATAATGTACGATTTAAAATATTCAGTTCATGCATTATTTCTTAACTGAAAGTAATTTTTTATAACCGCGTAACAAATTTAAAATCCGTCTTTAATATTGTCAACTATAGTAAACTGGATTGCAATTTAATAAACCATATAAATTGCGATTTTTACCCAAAACCTGGTCAAACATTGACCTCCCTATTTTTGCTAGAAAACTACGCAGAGGGTTTTAATTTAAACAAATCTAAGCCTTCGAAACACTAAAGTACAAAGACAAGCCCGTATTTTTGTGTACCTAATATATTTACCCATTGAGCGAAAAGCCTGTTTGAAATTTAAAAGTGGTCAATGTTAGACCGTTTGAACACTAAGTACTGACGCAACACCCGGATATAATCAATCTCCTCCTTAAAAGAGGGCAACTTTTCCGCAACTTAATACGCATGTAGAAAAACTGACTAAAAATTAGGCACGTTTGGCAGGATTATTTTCCAAAAGAAAAAAATAAGAAAAAAATCGCAATTCGTCTGATATACCAGTGCAAGTAAATTTTAAATAGAGGAAGTATGTGGAGCTTCCCCGATCAGACGCCATTTGTGTGTTAAATTATTATGACAGGTTTTATGCGAAAAACAAACAAACTCCAAACATTTAACGGAATTGAACCTATTTCAATCCTTTTACTAGCGACCAGATCCACCAAACGTGTTGTGCTCTTGTTTTCATGTGGAGCACATTGCTTTATGCCCGGTTTGCCGGCACTTGATACTAGTTGACATCCTGACTAACTTATTCCAGTTCAAATAATAACATGTTTTCTTCTTTTTTTTTGTAAATTAATTAATTATTACACAACAGCACGCAGTCTGGAAAAGGTGTTTAATGTAATTTATTGTAGTAGTGTGATTTTATGAATGACGGAGTAGAGGAGACTGCAACCGCATTATGCGTTTCCTCTTTTTAACCACTTGCTAGATTTAGATTATCATTTCATCCGGTTGTTGTGGGAGATTATGGAAACCGGTTACCGAGAAGGAGAGGTAGAAGATATACATGCTGTGGCGGTTGAATCGTTTTGTATACTAAATGTAAACGCAGATAGATCATAAGGTAATAATTGCTTTCCTATTCAAATGTTGTTGGCTTTATAGATAACGCGAATGTAGCGAGCTTTTTTTTTTAATTATAGGTAGATATATGATAATGATATTCAACAGAAAGAACCGGGTCTATCTGAATGCTCAGACGTATTTAACAAATTTTTGAAATACATTTTTTTCCATTATATCATTAATTTTAAAGTTATAGCAATGGTAATTTAAAAAAAAGTAAAATAAGCAAGCAAATTTCTTGACTTCCCGTTGAAAGACTTTAATTTATGCACCTTTTCAATTTTACCCTGACAGTTGCCGGAAAGCGAGTTTCTATCCAATATAGTAGATGCAACCGGCACCAGACGATCTGGTTAGTGGCTGTCATCTTTCTTGATTTAAATTTGCTCAGGATTTCGAAGTTGGACACTTTTAAAGCTGTTTGAAAACAAGTAAATAGATATAATGGTGCTAAATCCAGGATGTAACCCTTTGCAGCTAGTTTGTATGACTTTTGTTGGAATTTGGATAAAAAGAGATAAAGTCGGTGACGGCAACGTGAGAAAAAGAATCAGAGTTTCTCCTTAAATGGCTTAAACGCGTATTGAATCGAAGTTCTACAGGAATTCATACAAAAAGAAGACACAAAATTCTTTTTTGACACTGACAAACTGACATCACCGAGACTACCTGTCAAACGATCGACTACTGTCTTCTGATGCTAGCCAAATGGGTGCTTAATGACAGATCTAAGAATGAATAATATTCGGAACACCTAACCCTTCAGGCCCATATCAGAGCGCATGTCCAGAAATATTGTTCCATTCCTGCATTTGGAGCTCCGCCTTGTCAATTCAAAACAACATAATGTGTAAACAGGTTAAGCTAGGAAGTTGAAGGAAAAGTGAAGAAGAATGATTCGGTTTCAGCTAAAAATTGTAGATTACTTACATACCTAATTATATTCCTCGCACCCAAAGCAAAAGTTGTTATAAGCTACTCTTGGGGTCGTATGGTATTGTCATGTCAACTTTTTATAATTTTGTTGTTCATGTTATTCAGAAACTCAGTAATAGACATTGTTATGCTTATGACTTATGAGGATCATCTTGGAACGTTCACCAGATCGGCTTAATTCGAAAGGCATACTTAAACTAAGTCTTTTGAAAATAAAAACAAAACTATTCGTCAGTGGACCAAGTTTTTACGCTGGCAAGCATTGACAGGATTTAGCTGGACATTGGAAAAAAAAATCTGTAACACTTTGTAAAAGGACGATTACATTAAGCAATAAGGAGACATTTTCAAGCCTACCTATACTTTTCGATACGATGGAATTATGAAATGGAATTTATAAAATAAATTTGTTTGAAGTACCTACCGGAAAACCTTCAAGACTATTCCGATATAGATGGAGACGGAGTTAGCGCCTCGGTATATCCTAACATAAAACCTTTATATATCACTTTTGGGCCAACGCCTTGGTATAGGTACCTTTTATCGCAAAAAAATCGCGTATTGTTCGTAAACCACGGTACCTATAGGACTGACTTAGATTATGACGCGTTATATATTTGGAACCCTGCTTTCAGAAATTAAATCCAACTTCTGAAGGAGAAATATTGCAAAAGTTGTCCTTAAAAATAAAGCTAGCAGTGATGACCTAAAATATATTAAAGACGTTATACGTTTTAAGCTCTACATCCCAACCAGGCTGAAAAAAAAATTCTTCAACTCACAAAACAGATTATGTAGAACTTACAAAATTTTCAAGACTAAGGCCGAGCTTTTCTGTTAAAATCCATAAAGAACCCTACCCTAAAGGTCTCACTATCATTCGTCGGTGTAAATTTTTATTTTGTGGCACTGATACCTAATAAAATTGCTGGATAAAATGGACCTACAATTTTATGCCGTATCCGAACGGCTTGAGAGTCATACACTTGGATATTTAAGCCCTTAACCAGAGGTGGACATTATTAGTTTTTTTTTTTTCAGGTTTTGAACCTGAGTATCGTAGCATCGTTGTCCCCGAAGTCACTGGGTCATTAGCCTCGCGAATACGTTTAAAACGGTTGCACTTAGTCAGCTGTTAACAAGGAAATATAATTTAATAAGTAGGCGCAGTGGCTTAGTGGTTAGTGTGTTGGACTAAGCGAGGGGTTCAGGTTCAAATCCCGCAAAAAAAAAAAAACAATTTCCAACTCAGGGTTTTTTCACTGCGCCAGCTCTCGCGAACGTCTGACAAACATCCGAGAGTATAACTGTCATGAAAGAGCTTCTCAATTAGCCGTTTAAACTCGGCATAAAATTGTAGATCCCTTCCATTCGTTCCAAAAATGAAAACTCACACAAAACGAATGATTGCGAGAAGCTAGGCCTAGGGTCCCTACGGACCTGTTGCGCCAAAAAATGATGAAAATGATGAAGCTCAAATCAGAAAGGAGGTACCCTTCACTCCTGACAACTTTACCGTATTCACAGTCTTATGAATTATCCCTGTTACATCTAGCGTTTCGATGCACGATATAATCTGAACGTTCGAATTAAAATAAATATAGGTACTTAGAGTAAGTTATACAGGGCTTTAGGTCTTCAAGATGCTCATAAACCGACCGGCATCATTAAAGTCCCTCAAAGGTTCTTGGGACCTTGGTACTTTGATTGCCTTGCCATCAGAGTTAATTTGTCTCCCCATCTTTTTGTTTGGAACAGATTGTTGCAAAAGTTATTGAGTTCATATCTCTCCAGTTAATAACCGTTCCATAACTACATAGGTAGATGGATCATAAAATGAGCAAACTTCATAACAGAAGTAAGCGATTGCCGATTGGCTACTGTAAGCTTAAACGCACTATTTTGCCAGAAGATACAAACTGAACGAGACTACCTACTCTATAGGTGTAGATCTGTTAACATATACGTAGCGGTAGTCTCTTTTTGACTATTTACTTCATTTTGTATAGATAATCTGTGAAGCTAAAATTCACAAAATACACTGACCCCAGCAACGACTTAAATTTACCAATAAAAACCTTGGTACCTTTTCGTACCGACCTACTTAAAATATGATCACGCAAAAACTGTGTCAAATAAAACTACATCTACTAATGAGGTCGCAACATAACACCATCCATTCGGTTCACATTCAGTCGCTTCTAAACAAAACTGCTACACGTCCTACAATGTCAGAAAACAATTGATCTTTTCTTTGGTTAAACAACTCAACCTGACGTTGGTAAATCGCCCTGAGCTCAGGGGTTTTCAAACATAAATTGCTTGTCTTCTTCTTCTTCGTATGATGCAAATCCGAATAATACAAAATAAAATAGACAATGTATCACAAGAGAAAGAATAAAGCATGTAAATACTATTAAATTTCACTGACCCTAACAAAACTCTTGCCATATGCTGCACCTATGCTCTTTGGGGGTACACACTTTATAACAAAGTATATTTTACACTTTTAGGATAAATATCAAATCATCCGTGCGGCGCAAACAATAGATTTCGAAATGCCACCTACTTCTTCTTTTAGCCAACGTTGTGCACTGCAACACGCTTTGTTGCTATTGATACCATGATGTATCAATAACAAGCGCAATGAGATACATTTTCGCTTTTTGCAGAGATACAATCATCAGCTACTAGGTATACAATGAGAATCGACTGCAGCTGAACTGCTGAAGTTTGAAGTCTACACTCCACTATACAATATCACCATCTCCCAGCATCCGTTTACACTTGGAATTGTATACGAACAAAAATTGATAAAAAATCGTGCAGCATATTTCTTTGGAGCGAATATTTGTTAAGCTAACTTTCTCATTAGACTATACAAGACCTCGCAACAGCAAACAAATAACCACGACCACGACAACGACAACAACAACAATACAACCGACTATGACAGTCTATCTTTCTAGATTCAGTCCCATGCATTTAAATGATGCATTGCACTAACAAATCAAATACGGTTTTCGTTTCTAAATGAAATCGAATCACACTTGGGATAGCGAAAATGGTATCAAAACAGAGTGAGCAAAAAAAAAAACTCGAAAAGTTCAAGGATCCCATGAAGAAACCGAAAACGAGTACAATATACGAGTACTAATAAATAAAAGAGGAAGAAACTATACTATACACTTTGTGGTACTTACGTCGTTGTCGCAAGGAAGATTATCAAATTACCGAACTTGGTGTATTACACACAAATTAAAGTTTCTTAAGCACTAAAAGTATCGGTTACGCTTAATTATATGTCTATTTTGTGAACACGAAAATTGGCCAACACCAGTATGAAGCGTGGTTAAGCGTATCTGTACCGTGGTTTTTTTTTGCGCGCGAAGTCTAGACCTTTTCGTTCGCCGGATAACAACTTAATGAACCTAACAGCTACCAGCATGCTAGCATTTATTTATGAGAATTGAATGCAGTTTAGTCACTGAAATTGAGACTGGTTCGACGAGATGGTTTGACTCGAGGTACACAACATGTTGGCTGCAAGGGTAATCGGGCTCACAGCTTCTTCAAACGTAGGCTCTGTTTGATGTAAGTTGTGTGCTTTTGGGTGGAATGGTCGGTTAGCATAAATGCATACTAACTATTCTATCCAGTTGGGGGTAGCAAATTGCCAACAAAATGGTTCACGTACACTGCAAATAATAAACGAGTGGAATATAATCAAATCAAAACTCAAGAAAAACTTATTTTATTATACACTATTACGTTCTATACATCGCATAGGTATATATACAACTACATACTTAAAATAATCATCAGCAAAAAAAAAAATAAAAAAAAGCTATGTATAGGTTCATAATCAAAACACAATAAAATAATTTACACACACCTTCACGTCATCCTGAAATAAATACACACTTAACACACATTAAAAATAACACATATATATAAAGTGACCATACGTCCCGCTTTTAGCGGGACAGTCCCGTTTTTGAGGTCTCTGTCCCGCGGCCATAGCTTTTCCAACTTTCGTAAAAAATGTCCCGCTTATAGGTACTACTTTTGTAAAAATGTGTGTATGTTTCTACAATTCTTAAAATAAAGCAATTTTATGATTACTATTTATTATCCCTATGCATATAAATTGGAGCATATAAAACAAGCGTAAGAGCTGTTAAAGGAAGAAAATGAGCTCATGTAGGTATACTCCATCTTAAATGAATTGTCAGTTTTGTTGCTTGTAGTCTGTCACTTTTGAAACGAAAACAAAACAATTTGCTGTGTATAGTGAAGTATATAGTGGAGGGATATTTGTAGATAGGTAAATAAAAACTAACTCAGATGTTAGCACAATACCTACTTAATAATATTATCGCATCATTATACATAAATAGAAATAGAATGGCATCCACTTCAGCAGCAGCAAACAAAAAGTGCGAATGCGAATTTTCAATATCTGCAGGAGGACAAAGTGACATAATTCGCCATGTCGGAAGAGAAAAACATGAGTCCAAAGTAATGGACTCGGCCGCATCAATACAGTTATGAAGTCTATTTTTTTTTTAAATAAATATGTCATTTGACGTTTATTTTACGTACTATTCTATTGTTTTACTAAAACATAACCTAGTTTCAACTCCCTTCGAAATTTTGGAAATGTGTCCCGCTTTTATTTCAAGTAAATCTGGTCACTTTACATATATAGTTAGCATAAATGCATACTTTAGCCGGAATAAAATGCAAAAACGAATCTTATATACACGAATCCCGAACAAGTGGCATATATATTATTTTAATTTATTGAGATCGATAAAAGCTGCACGTCCGAGTTCTTCGGCTTTTCGTTTCCAAGTGTAAGGGTACGGCGTCGGGGAACGAATCGTCCCTGTTGTCGTATCTCGCTGTGTTACTATCGTCGTTTCAGTTCGGCCATCCTGACTTTCTTTGTCGTCCTCGTCGAAGTCGATATGGCAGTGTTGCCGCTGAGGAAAAAAAATTGTCGCTAGACCATAACCTAAAATCCGCTAGAAATGTTAGTTTCTGAATTGCGAAAATCCGCTAGAAATCGCTAAAATATCAATTTGAATGTAAGTTCATAAAAACATGTATTTATTTTTAAAATAAATTGTTAATTATTAAATTATTAATCAATTTAATTATCGAATTAAAAAAAAAAAAAAATTCAGGATAACAACAAAATAATGTGAAGTAAAAAAGAACGTTTTAAAAAAAAATAAATAAATTGAAATTTACAAATTTTTTTTTTAAGCGACAACATTTTATTTAAAATCGCCGAGAGCTTTAAAAATACGCTAGAAATAGCGAAAAAATCGCTCAAGTGGCAACTGTATATCTAGCGCTTCATTCGATCCGCCGACCAGTGTTGTAACTCGTGGGATATTTACCCTTTCGTGGGAATTTCGATGGTAAGAAACCGACTCGTGGGAAAAAGGAAAAAAATAGGATGTCGGAAAGATTTTGGGTGAAATTTGGTGAACTTACAAGAAAAAAAATTCCATCAAACTTCAACCTAATATAATATTTGTGTTCACAAACCAAGTCTAAATTGTTTTCTCTTTCTCACTACTTTTGAAATTCTCCTTCTAACTTCCATCGGTATTTTCATTGCATATGTTTTCAACTGAGTTGCTGTTTCTCTTTTGTCGCTGCGCTGTACCTGGGTATTTTGACGACTGTGTGTATTAGTGAAATTGAATCTCTTTTTATTAACTTACAGCCTTATTTATAAGCCCAACGTAGAGTCATCTTATCTTTACGCACCCTTGAACATGCCCTTAAGCAGGAAAATGTGATTTATAAAGATTTCAAACTTAAGCATCGTTACTTTAGGGCTGCGTAAGTTAAACACGAAAATTTTGCGTATAGAGCAATTGTGCAGATAATTTGACTTTATAGTGTGTAAAATGATTTTACTTACGAAGCTAATATTGAAATCCTTAATATGGAATATTTGTTTGCCTTTTTTTATTCTTTGTTAATAAAAGTATTGAAAATTTACTTTTATATTTAAATTAACTATCTGGGAATTTTGATTAGGTTCGAGGGAAAAACCATCTAAATGACATAGCAACACTGCCGCGCATGAGGCTTACTTTTAAATTCATTTTTATTGGGATTATAATTGAACTTACATACTAGACAAAAACGATTAAATCTAATTTAAAACTAACATTTATCTTATTCTAGCTTACTGGCTCCTAGCAAGCGCTCTAAACTTAACTATATCCTTAAAATTATTGCCTTTCGCCGCGCATAAGGCTGCTGGGTTCTGGGTGCGAATGGCATAAATCAGCTACCTGATATCTGTCGTGTGGCAGTAAGGTCCTCTATATCTTGCTTCAAGTTTTCGTGAAGTTCCGGTTGTTGCAACATCGTTCACTGACATCACTAGGTCGTCGACTTTGTAAATTTTTGCTTTGCGGTGTTTCTGATCATGAAGTCGTTTTTGAGATGATGCCCCATTGCAAATTTAACCTTCTAATCCCATTTACTTTCGTCTTCTACTGTCGCTAAGAGGGCATGCAGTATGGTCCGATTATACCGCTCGACTTGTGCATTTGCCCTAGGGGTTTTGGTCGCATTCTGGATATGTTGAATAGAGTGGTTTTTGATGAAGTCTTCGAATGCATGTGACGTGAACGAGGATCCTTTATTAGATATCATGCGTCGAGGTGAGCCAAAAGTGAAGAAGATATCAGTGAGGAAATTATGTACAGCTTTCGTTTGTGTACTCGGTATTTCCCTTCGTAGACTTAACGAAAGGGTCCAGATGATCTATATGCAATATGAACTTCTTTTTTGTTGTATGCACATTCGACACATGCTTTTAGATATTTTTTTTACGAATTGGGTCATCCTCGGAAACCAGTATCGAGCCCGTAGATGCATTATTGTTTTTTTTTTTTTTTCGGAAAAGTGTCCCATAAGTATCGTCAGGAACCTTTCCAGTTTGTGTATTCATTCCGTCTTTGAACGAATTTGCTGGTATGACAAAGTCATCCATATAACAATTCGGTCAGGTAGCATTCCTTGTTTTATAGTTATCATCAATTTCTTAAAATATGCTGGTGTACTAGTTCAAGTCGCATAACTTTGAACTCGAACAATCCGTCCGGAGTGATAAAAGCTGTGAAAGGGGTGTGTACTTTTTTAATCGGTATCTGGTAGTATCCCGACGCTAGGTCGAGTACAATGTAGTAGTCGAACCCTACTAGGTTGTTAAGTTCCTCTTCGACTAGTGGCGCAGGAGACTTCACCTTATTTGTGACTAGGTTGAGCTTGCGAAAGTCTACGCACATACGATCATCCCCATTTTTCTTTTTAACCAGTACAACCGGGGCGGCGAAATCAGATTCAGTTTCCTGTATGATGTCGGATTCCAACAACGTCCTTATCATCGATGTAAGTACTTCTCGTTTATCGTAGGGTACCTTGTATGGGTGTTGCGAAATCGGTTCAGGCTTGCTAAGCTCTATTTCGTGTTCGCCCGAGTTCTTTTTGGGTCATTGCAATGCATTTTCGGAATTTATTGAGCAACGAAATAAGATCTCTTGAATCAAACTCGCATTAAATGAAAGATCGGCTGCGGTTATTTCTGAGTAGCCACAGTTCGTAGCTGCAATTTTATCTCTTTTCTTGAGAGTTAGGACATTTCCTTCTTTAGATAACACACTCTCCGGATCGTTGAGGACATATTCGCATATCAGAATCGGTGTGGAAAGGTTTTCGTCCGATACCACTACAGCACTGATTGAAAAACCAGCTTCGTCGATCATTATGTCACAGGTTATTTGGCCCAGGGCATGGCATTTTCCACCTCCGAATCCATGTAAAGGAAACGTTAGCTGGCTTGACTGTTAGTTCGGTCTACAAGTTTGCTCGCTACCGGAGTCAATAATTGCGAAGCATTCCTTGCCATTGATTGACAATCCTTTATAGTAGCAATCTGATATCTTTTGCTGTTGAATGAGGTTTATATGAACATGTTTGTCTGTTTGTTTTTCGATTTTTGTCGGGATGCGATAGTTATGTTCTTTACCAGTCACCCAGGTGCATTGCCGGGTAACATGTCCAGTCTGATTACAGTTGTAGCAGATCGTCGGATTGCTCCGTGGGGGCGGTGGTCGATTATGCCAGCCTGATGGTTCGTTGGCATGCTGCCGTCTTGGCCGATTTTGTTGTCCACTGAATGTAGGTTGGTTGGAGTAGACTGGTTTTTGTAGTTCACCGCTTGACGATTGAGCAACCCGGAGGCTTCCACGAATGTTTTCATACCATTTTATTTTTTCGACGAGTTGTACGATGTCGCTGAAATTTCCTGCCCATAAACTTGAACTGAGTTGTGGATCCTTCAAACCGGTAAGTATGTATTGCATTACCGTTTTGTCTGGTAGTTGGATTCTCTTCCCCAACATATTTACTTCGAAGCAGAAATTTTCTACCGACTCACTCGACTGCCTAATCCTTCTTGCCAGCTGCTGCAATTTCGTTGAGCTGTTGTGGGAAACTAGTCTTAAGTCCCCTTGCTAATTGAACCCACGAAACGGAAACTGCTTGTGTAGTATCATGCCAGTGTCGAGCCGGAGCATGCATTCTGAACCCTGCTGTCATTAGTAGAGCCTTCTCGTCCCAGTCGTAGAGTTTTGTCAACGCCTCCACTGGACTTACCCAGCATTCTGCTGACATAGACGACATGTATTCTGGCGAAAATATCGGTATTGTATCCGCGATTTCCCTTGACAAACAACATTTTGACATTTCTCAACAGATACTTCCATTTGACACATTGACGTATACACTTTGCATGTCCATCTATTATGATCGTACAACCCTGCCTAGGCGACCAATTTCCTACCCTTTCTTGCCAACAACCTGTCTGTCCGACCAATCTCCTACCTATACCAATGAACTTACCCATACACCCACTATCATCCTACCAACAATCAGTCTGTCCATCCAATATAAACAAACAAACCGCTTGAAAAGTAACCTGCACCTGCATACATCCATTCCACATTTGCCTTACGATCATGGATCCGTATCAGACTTTCTTTGCTTTAGAAGAGGTATGGACCAAAAGTCCATAAACCGAATCAAAGAGTGCGCTTTTGGGGTTGGTTTTGCTTAGGTACTTAAGTAGATAATACAGCATTACTATGACTACTGTTATGTTTCGATAGACATAAACGATAAATATACCTTAAATTAAATTAAATAAAACAAGTCAATTTATACTAGATATTCGATTTTATTACTATTGATTCGATATTATAAATAACACATTTTAGACAACTAAAATAGTTTACATTGAAGATGATTACATTTTAATAATTAAATTACAGTGGTTTAATTACTTTAATAAATTACATTGGTTACTTGTGACAATTAGAATAGGTACCAAAGGGGGTCTAATACGGTTACTTATTTTACTACCATAGATTATTATGTGTGGGGGAACCAAAAGTATGCGCGAGAATATTAAAAATTCATATATAAGAAACAATTTACGAATAGGAGCCTTTCAATTAAATTTACAAGTCTTCTTCTTGGAAAAATTAATGTTAAAGCCGGTTTTTGTTAAAATTAAAGTATGTATTGATGGCAACATCAGTATCGAAATTGGAATGAATTTAGTTTTGTAGTCGCATTATTTTTTGTTTTGTACAACTGCCACTTCGAAAAAAAAAATTATTTAATAACCCAAATTATAAAATTATTCTTTCTGCAATTCAATTAAAAACAATCGCTTAAGAATGGATGAAGTGATTTGAGACTCATTTGCATTTTATTTTTTTAATTTTGTAGTAATAGAAGGTCAGGATTTGATTGTTTTATTATTGAAAATAATGCAATCATTTAAACGATAAGAGAATGATGATTTCATTCATTTGTTTCAAAACCTCAGATTAAAGTCAATGAATGCGATTATACAATTGTTTTAAAATGTCACCGAAAGAAATTACATTAATTTGGTTTCTTGCGTTTTTCGGTTTTTTCCTTACCTATAGTAAGTGAGTTTCGCGAGTCTGTGGTTATTTTATTTATAATATCAATAAGCACTTAGTTATATATTATATTTGTATAGCATAATAAGTGATTGTACGGATTTGGTTGCAAAAGAAAAGGATTTTATTTAAAGTACTTTTTGACCTATAATAGAATATAACTGTTTTATATAGCGTCGCTATTAATCGAGTCTGTTAAATAATTAAAATATTTTTTTAACAAAGTAATACTTTAGCGTAATGATGTATTTTTAGTTTTGTTTCAAACGTTTTGACCAATTAACATACAATGGTCGGAAATAGTATTTTGACAAAACTATGCAATGTAAGTTGGTTTGTTTTGATAAACTGAGAGAAGTAACGGGTCCCTGTTGATGCGGAAAACAAAAAAGCTGATAATAACTGTAAGGCTGCAAAATATTTTCTTTATTAGAGTATGCATTCATTTTGCTATCAAGTGCAATGTAAGAAGTGAAGTAAAACGAACCGGAAAAAAGTATTTTGACGTTGTATTTTTTTAGTTTCTTACGTTTCGTGTGCGATTAAGACTAAGTTCTGGTAATTAGAAAGTCTTATGTTAATATAATATATTACTTTAAATAACTTTTAGTAACACTTAGCTAGTAAAAATGGGAAAAACGTCGGAAATAAGCCAGGTTATACGAAACGAGATGGTGATCAAGTATGATGCGGGTATTTCAGTAGAATACCTAAGCAAAGTATACAAAGTTTCTCGTCAGACAGTATATTATCAAATCAATAAACAAAAGAAAAACAAATCCACAAGCAACTTGCCACGTTCAGGCAGACCACGGAAGACAACCGTAAGAGAGGATCGTTTGATAGTAGGAAAATTTAAGGACAATGTCTTAAAAACCCCAAAAACGGTGGCGATTGAGCTAAATAATCAATATAATAATGAAATTTGTGAAAAAAACTGTTAGAAATCGTTTGAAAGAAGCTGATTTTGCTACTTATGTAGCTAGACCTATACCCCACATTTCACAAAAAAAAAAAACTTAAACGCCTGGAATTCGCCAAACAATTCGTACACAAGCCTTCATTATTTTGGAGGCAAGTATTGTGGACTGATGAAAGCTCTTTTCAGTACCATGGATCAAAAAAGAAAATTTTCTGCAGAATTCCTAGGAAATTGCGAAGAAAAGTGCCACCTGTATGTGAACGAGTACCCCATGGTGGTGGCAGCGTAATGTTTTGGGGATGCGTTTCCTTAAATGGCATTGGAGATTTGGTACCAATCGAAGGAACAATGAATAAAGATCAATATTTACATGTTTTAAATAATCACGCGTGTCCTACAGGCGACAAATTGATTGGACAGTCATTTATTTTGCAGCAAGATAATGCTCCATGTCATAAAGCAAAAATGATAACCAATTTTCTAAGGGATGTAGGAGTGAACACATTGGATTGGCCGCCTCAAAGCCCCGATTTAAATATAATTGAGAATTTGTGGGCTTATATTAAGCGAAAAAGAAGTCCGTGTTTGACAAGAACGCGCGAGGAGACAATCGCTGAGGTCGAAGGTCTTTGGAAGGACATTTCTCCGCAAATCCTTCAAAAATTGGTGAACTCGATACCAGGCCGATTGCAAAAAGTCATCAAAGCCAAAGGAGGATTCATTTTCTATTGAGCTATAAATTCACTTTTATAAATTTGTCTTACCAGTCATTTTTTTTGACCATTAAAATTTTGTCAAAATACTTTTTTCGCCATTCAATTTTAAAATATAAATTTTAATTTCAGAAATATAATATTAAAATAAACTTATGTAATTTTTTTTAAAGCTCATTGTTATACCATCAACACCTATTTTTTTCAGATTTTTTCGCTCACTGAAAAAAAAGTTGTTAAGTAAAAAGTGTAATTTTTTGGTTGTCAAAATACTTTTTCCAACCATTGTATAATTAGTTGATAATCATTGCTCAGTTGTTGAGCCTATGATATACAGCCTAGGTATACATCACAAAAATTCAAGTAGAAATGTCGAGTTTGTGTTTATATCGTGATCCCAATATAAACGACCGTCGCTTAGAGTTCATGGAGAAACTAAATTGTATATGTCTTGTTGAAAGCCAAATGCACTGCTCTGCCCTACGCTACGTATGGCCTCTTTCAAGTATCAAGATAGATAGAAAGATTTGCAGAATATCGACAATATACAATTACAAGCATGATGTTATGACTGACCACCTAATTATGTGGGTACATTTTAAATACACTGTATAAATCATAAAGCTCAATTTTAAACATAATAAATTAATGCAAAAAAAATAACTGAAATAAATATATGTAATACTGAAACTGAAACACAACCATTTCATTTTTCTGCATTGTGGGTTCATTAGTTATTTAAAAAATAAAATAAAAATTAATAAACAGACATTCACATTACATTAACAAATTTTATAGCAATTTATTGTGGTGGGATAGTTTGATGGAGTCGTAAAAAATGTTGTCCGTTGGGTGATTGCAATATGAATTACCAAAAGCATGTACATATGTAGTCTTCAAAAATCATATAAAAATTAAGTTATTATATTATTAGAGAAAAAATGATTTCATATGCGAAATCAATAACCTATTGTATTATTATTTTAATGTATTCCACTTAAAAGTTTACAGCAATAACTTAAAAGAATTATGTGTTTATTTTCCTATTTCTAGCTTGCGTTCTATATTGAAAGCTCAGACTTTGCATATTAAATTTAGAAATATCGGATTACCGTTTGAAATTAAGATTACATAATATGGATATTTATTTATCTCTGTATAAGGTCCTCGCCTTCTTCCGTTTTCAAAACATAAAGTACTATAGTAAACCAAATGTTTGTTTTTCTTAATAAAATGCCATTAACTTATATGGAATTATCTTTCTTTGCCATTCATTTATGTATTTACATATACATTTTGAAGATCTTTAAAAGAAAGATGGTAGCCAAACACATATAAATTTGAATAAATATTTTATCACAGATGAATTGCCAATTTATTTAAATTTTTCACAATCAAATTTAATTAAATTGATATTTAGGAACAAAACATTTTTTTTTTTTTTTTTTTGAAAAAGTGCTCAAAATCAAATCAGTATAAATAACGTTAAATTAAGGTTTATTGTTAAAAATGGCACGTTTTTTTATATTTCAGATTAAATTGGTTTATAAGTACGACGCTCAACGAACATTCACAGCGTTTTTTTTTTTATATTGCACTCTGGATTTTATCCAAACGCTATATATGATAATGATAAGCATTAAATAAAACTCACTGCTCATAGCATTCATAACATTCATCAATGAATTGCACTTAAAACGAAATAGCCTTATTTAAGTAATTAAAATCAAACGAGACGACCTTTAATTGCTTTCAACTCTTACTGCTTCAGGGTCCTTACGATGGCGATCTTCACTTTTCCATGAACTAACTGGTATATGTGGAGCAGGCAGACAGTTGCGTAAGGATTGTACCAGTTGAACAGTGTCCAAAAGAGCTGTTTTTTATTGAAATAGAAAATCACAATTATATAATTATGGATCTATCTATCTATCTTTCTTCAATCTTCTATCTTCTTCTTCTATTATATAAAAATCAATCGTTGTGTGTTAGTCGGGTAAAGGCTCGAGAACTGCTAAGCCGATTTGAATGATTTTTGTTTCATTTTGTTCAGGGATGGTTTAGGAAAAAAGAAAAGTCGGAAAATTCTCAACAGGTGGCGTTGCAGGCACACATTTCGATTTTCATGGGGAAAAGCACTTTGAAAAAAAATAAACTGGATATAAATCCAGTAGTGAAACTGCCAAAACAAAAAAAAAAAATATTTTAAATTTTAAAAGCAATTGTTGTTTTCAATTATTTTAGTTATTTTCCAAGCAAATTGTTGTTGTCAACAATTTTGAATTTTTTTTTTTATTTGTTTATGTTTACTATGTTACATTCAGTGACTTTGTTTGATGTGTGAGTAAGTAGAAATGTAGGGGTGATTGAGATGACGAGAACAATGATAACAGGCAACAGGAGTTGTTGAGCGTTTTGAGTCTTCACGTGGTGGTTGTTACGAAAAATGAGCGAGTAACAATCATGGTACTCTGCTCATTCGTGAATAGGGTTATGGGGAGGGCAGGTGTTCGGTACCGATGTGGAGAGAGAAGGGAGAAGGCCAAGTTGATAGGTGTGGTTAGTTTTCTTTTTGATTGTTCTCTTCTGTATTTGTATTTATTTATTTCAAAATCGCTTACAAAGTAAGACAAGAGTCTTATGAATTTTTAAAAGCCTTTAAATTAATTTAAGGGTTTGAATTTAATTTAAATTTTAGCTATTTACATCATTATATATTTATTAAAAGGAAATCTAAATTTAAAAAGAGAAAACAAATAATAAAAAATTAATAAATAGATAGATATTATCAATGATTTGCCAAATTGTTGAAAAGTAAACATTTAAATCTTCTTATAATAATCTTGACACTTATGGGCTTACTTATGGGCAGGAATTCCAAAGGCGAATAACATGGACGAAAAATTTACGCTCAGTAATAATAAAATTGTATCGAGGTAGTATAAGCGCAAAAGACCTTGTTGCCGGTTAACTTTATAACTCGATAACAATTTTTATGAATTTTTTGTTTTGATTTGTTCGTATTCCTGTATTTCAGGTTTAGCAAGATTTAAAAGAAAGGATACTTTTGGACCCTATAGGTGGCAATTTTTCGATCTCCAAAGCTACTCAGCCGATTTTAATGAAAATTTGTGGATATGTATATAGTTGGTTCCTGTATTAGGAAAACGATTTGTGGCACCTCCCATTAAAAAAAAAAAGACAAAAATTAAACGCCAAAGTTGTATAATAGAAATTATGTGGATTTAATACGAAAGTCAGGGAAAAAAAAAACAGTTATACTATATATTAAAGAGACTGATGGATTTTATGTGCACTCATAACTAGGGAACGGATCTTTCGACTTTTACGGTGGATTCGTATTGGCCTAAGAAAGGACATAGGTCCTTACCTATGCTTCTTTTGTCGTGCAAACTTTAAGGGGATGAGATTGGGGATAGAAGTTTGTTTGGAGAAGAACACTTCGAAAAAAATTGACTGGATAGAAAAACGGTAGGTAGTGTCACTTTTTCTGAATTTGAATTTTTGATGTGTAAACATCTAAGCGCGCATTGTTGGAATCTGGTGGAGTAATTCCAAACATTCAACTAGCTGTGACGGAAATGCATCGCTGTGTTTTATCATTGCATACATTTTATGATTGCATAAGTTTTTATCATTGCATACATTTATGAGCTGAATTAAACCATGTTTTTGAAGTTATTACTTCTTTAGGCGCGTTGGGCACTATGGATGGGAAGAAACCAATAAACTCGCGTCACTGTTACCATCACCGTCACCGTTACCATCACCGTCACCGATCCCAATGAAACTTTGTATGTGTGCATGGTTGTATGCAGCTGGAAAGATAGGATAGTTTCGGACCCGATAGGTGGCGCTGTTGTCCGTATTCTGAGAAACTCAACCTGTAATGTATATAAGTTATAAGCTAAATTATGAAGTATAGCTCCTCACTAATATATAATGTAGTTATATACATCATACGACACTACGCAGGCTAGTGGTACTCTGTCTTCCGATGCGAGGTATCAACGGAGTGTATGACTTAGATTAGGTTAAGAATAAAATAAACTACTAAAGCAACGGGTTGTCTTTCTTTTCAATATACAATACAACCGATCGCAATGAAACTTTGTATGTGTGCATTGTTGTATGCAGCTAGAAAGATAGGATAGTTTTGGACCCGATAGGTCGCGCTGTTGTCGATTTTCTGAGAAACTCAATCGATCTCAATGTAACTTTCTATGTGTGCACTCCCGGAGTGCCTCAATTTTTTCTTCATATACGATATCTCGAGGAAATTCAGTGCCAAATCTTTTGTGAATTACCAGGGACGCAGAAATCACAGCTGGACAACAACTTACAAAAATGTCGTAGACCAGCACCTCTACAATATGCAATGCAAGGCGAATGAAATTTCAATGACACTTTCATTTCCTGTATAACAGTTGATGTCATTTAACTTGCGGGGATGGAAATGCAAACGGGTATTTTCCACTGCATATGTTAGGAGTGTTTGTTGATGTGTAAACATATTACAGTCTCGAATTTACATATCTTACTTCAGCTACCACAATCCGATTGTATCTATTCTACCAAAACTAGCACAGAACGAATAAATTATTGTTATTTCATAATACATATATCAAGAATACGGTTATTACAATTCCCTCTTTTCTCAATGACGTGTATCAAGCCACACACATACCGCACGCACGGTGTTTACACATACATATTTCGGGACTGTTGGATACAGTCGCACATTTTTTTTAATTCCTTGGATGTTTCGGGCTTACCGCAACATAATTTGAAATTAAGAGTCGGCTCAGTTATAATTTTGTTGCGCAACCTCGATCAACCGAAACTTTTGTAACGGATCCCGTTTAATTTGAATGTGAAAAATCTCAAGTCAAATGTCATGCAAGCGACGATTTTGAGGGGAACATTGAAGTGCAAACATTCGCATTTCCCGGATTCCGCTTATTCAGAACGATTTGCCATTGTCTTTAATTTCCCTTCAATTTCAAATTATAAGTCGAAAGGATAATCTTTGGCTATTTGTCGCAAAAATCTTGAATTCCCGTGTTTCTCACATGGTCGATTGTAGGCGGCGTGAGCAAACCTTCCGCATTACACTTTAGTGAAGATTGGCCGACATGTCAATCGTTGCGGTTTGATTGAAACACATTGATATTGATATACTTCAGTTATTTCTATTGGCGCTTAGCAATAAAACATTTTAGACGCGACCTTTAACAACAAATTAACTTTTAGTTTAAATTGGAAGAAATAAACAATTCAATTTGACTTAAAGTTAGATTAGAGGCACCACCAGTGATGCTTATCCGGATCGAAGTTTTTATGCCTAAACCCGTAAAAAGTTATGCCTTTTTTTTCGAAAAAATAATGCCTTTTTGGTAAAAATATAAAAATTGCATATCTTACAAAGGAACTGCAACTAACGAATTTGAATTTGAATTTATTGTATAGAGTATAATTTCACATTAAGATTGATCTTATTTGCCGTGATTGGCTTAAAGTTAAACAATTTAAGAATAATACAAGAGTAAGAAATCATTTCAGTGATTCTCAAAATCAAGTTTACAAATTTTGGGGAGGAAAAATTCGATTTAAATTGTTGTACATATAAAGATTTATGTTATATATAAGTTTTCAATATTTAAATGTTCTAAAATTTAGCAAGTTTATATGAATAAATATGATTTATGCATTTCCAGCTAAGTATTTAAAAAGATCAGTTTTAAACATGTTTGCGTTTGTGATTCTTCTGAGGTGTATGGGTAATGAGTTCCATTGGCGGGTGGCATGGACAAAAAAAGTACGCTCGGATTGTTTACAGTTAAATCTCGGCTGTATTAAAACAGTTGTTCTCTGAGATCTTGAAAAATTAAGCCTGTTATACAAATAGTCAGGTTGATGCGATTTCATGATCCCAAAAAGTAGTGTAAGTGATCTAAATGTAATCAAATCTTCTAATCTCAAGCCCGTTATTTGCCTGGAATAAGCGGAAATATGATCGAAATATCTTTTGTTGAACACATACCGAGCCAAATTATTATAGATTAAATTTAGTTTCCGTTTAGTATTGTAATCAACACAACAAAACACTTCAGTACAGTACGTGATTATGGGCAGAAGTAAAGATTTTACAAGTAGCATTTTGGTAGCAGTTGGAATACATTTTTGGGTACGCCAAAGTAACCGAAGACCATTATAGACTTTGCCAACAGTTGCTGCTATATGATCAGTCCAGGTAAGTTTCTCATTGAAAACGAGACCCAGATTCTTTGCAGTATGGACGTATTCAATCGCTGATATTCCCAGTTGTACAGAAGGAAATCTGGAGGTGTCTAAGCGGTGCTTATATATGCATAATGTTTTTGACTTTCCCGGATTCAAGGACAGGCTGTGCTTAAGTGCCCACTCCTGAATAATTTGGAAATCATCATTAATTTTGTCTATTGTACTTGCAATGTTAGTTAGCGGGCAGCTCCGGTATAACTGGACATCATCGGCAAACATGTGAACTGAGCAATGTCTGACTAGTGTAGGAAGTTCATTCACATATAGCGAGAACAGCAGTGGACCAAGGACTGAACCCTGTGGTACACCTGCTGTTAGCCTTAGGAATGAAGACAATCTGTTACCCACTGCCACACATTGTTGACGCCCAGTCAAGTAGGAGTATAAAAGCTTTACTGCCAGAGGAGATAGACCAAAATTACTTAACAACTTTTTGCAGAGTTCAATATGGTTAACAGTATCAAACGCTTTTGAGAAATCAAGCAGTGTTAAAAATGTACAACAGCTGTTATCCATGGCTTTACGAATGTCATCGACAATAAGCAACAATGCTGTTTTGCAACTTCTGTTTGCACGAAAACCAGACTGAGCGGAACTCAACAGATTGTTTGTATAAAGGTAGCCTTGAAGCTGCCTTAGTATGGCTTTTTCGAACACTTTCGATAAGAACGGCAATTTGAATATAGGTCGGTATTCTGTATTTACCCCATTTTTGGGCTTAGGGAAGTATTTTGGCTTTTTTCCATAAAAGTGGGTACTCGCATGTGGTAAGTATGTTGTTGAAAATATAATTAACCTACAAGGTGATTCAAGAAATTGTTAACAGAATGTTGGTCGATTGATAAGGAATTCTCACGTCTATCACAGAATCCGTCGTATTCGGAATTTTGCTACGAACCCGGAAAGATCTATCATAAAATCCGTCTTAGGGAAAAATGTTTGCTACGAATTTCTTCGTAGGGGAAATTGTTTGCTACCAATTTCGAAATTCATGCTAAATTCCGAATACGACGGATTCTGTAATAGACGTGTCTATCTTTTCCTTATCTCTATAATCCAAAGTTTTGGTTTGGTTTGGTTTGCATGACGCACGGTTTGTAATGTGACTTTGATCAAAGAATGTACCACATTTACCAAATTCAAAATGTATTTGTGTGAATCTTTTCTGTTTTCTTTTTAAGTGCCATAGTAATTAATTAATATAACTATTGAATAAAGAATTTTAATTGACCGAATTGCATAATGAAGCATGTGCAATTGTGCATTGTGCATGCTCGGAATTTTCATTACATTTTAAATTAACGAATTTGGGCGGAAGGAAGTTCGTAGCATGGTATGTACGAGTTGGTAATAGAATGTACTGTACAATAAAACATTAGGCTTATGTCGTTTTTCGTTGGGAGCACCAGATCTCAGATCTTACGTGGCGAATGGAACATGCAACGAAATTGATCTGCTTTTGTAAATGGATTAGTGCGTGATTAGACAATAAAATCGTCTCTTCAAACTGCATTTGCGAAAATCACATACAAATGGAGTATTTTTGGTGATTCGTAGTCTTCAGATGACGAGGAAAACTATGAAGATAATAGTTCCTCCTAAATTATATCCATGGCTATTAATATTAATGTTATTTCGTTATTTTGGTTTTCACGAAACTTCGCCCATTTGTCTTGAAACCAAACTTCTTTAAATGACGTGAAACAGCTGTGCGAAGTATATTGGTATTGTGAGAGTGTGTGTAGATCTGTAAAAAAGTGCTCTGAATCGAAAAAAGATTGATTTTTGGTCCCAATGGACAACGACATTCGTATCAGTAAAATAAATAAAATCAAAGCAGGCGATTCAATTAAAAAATATAAAAAAAAATTGAAAAAGAAATGAAATATCACGAAGAATAGGCGGGCAATCCTCAAGATGAGACAAATAAATGATTTGCGGAGGAGGACTTCCTACTTACTTTTTTGCAAGCTTTCACTTTGTTTGCCATATGGTTTGCACATAGAAGGACGAATGTACGTCTTCATACGAGACATGTTTTTCATCAAGTCCGCGAATGCCCGTACAATTTTGTCCTGTCCTACCATTTGCCCTTCGCGGTGGTCTTGTCCTCCCCATGCCCCGTTATGCAGAGCAAGCAAGTCTTTGTTGGACTCCAAGGACTCAAGATTTGAGCTAAAATTAAACAAAAACAACTAATTATGCACATGCACAATATAATGAAGATGACGTATTCACCGTAATACATCGATATTTTTTTGGTTCTGCTCAGTTAGAGATGAAACTGATGGTGAAGGTGGTAGATGTGGTGATGGATTAGGCAGTTGATGTATATTATTACCTGTAAAAATTAAACAAAACAAATTGCATGACAACAAACGTCATAACAACCAGACCCCTCTTTCCCAGTGGGCAATTTGGGCAAGTGCCCAGGGCCCCGCGTTCGATAGGGCCCCCCTCAGATCAAATACAAAGTCCATAGTTCCTGTCAGATCACCTAACGATAACCAATATTTATTACCAAAAAACACAGTTATAATTCGAAGAAATCGAACCTAAATCGCGAAATATTGATTCGTAAGGGATCTGCAAATTTTCAAAATAAATATTCTGACTTATCCGATACATACAGAACCTACAAATATGGTAGTAAATTAATAACTAGGTATTTCAACAAAGCATTATTTATTCGCAAATTGAAGAACAATGAAAGCGTCGAAAGAAAATATTTGTTGTAGGTAATCCAAAAAGTCTGTAGGTATTTTGTTTTTCATGCTCTTTGTTTAACCCTGCTGATGTAAATCTATGCTCTTCGAGTGGATGTAATGATTGGAAGCACATTAATCACATAATTTTAGCACACGAAAATAGCCCAGCACATAGGCAATCTATGATGACTTATCTAGCACGAAGTAAAGCGGCTGGTAAAGTAGATATTGAATTATTATCTCAACATAAAAAAGAAGTCGATTATTGGAGAAATTTACTTAAACGGATCGTAGCTGTTATAAAATTGTTGGCATCGAGAGGGCTTTCGTTTCGCAAAATATTTTTCCATTAGCTAACATTAGCTAACTTTTATAATTCGATACGTGAATGACAGTTGAAAGGTTTCTGAAGTTTATACCTATTATAGAGCATAAATCTGGGTATTTAGCGGAAACCATCTTGAATTGCTTAGATAGCCATGATATTCCCATAAAAGATTGCAGAGGACAAAGCTACGACAGTGCTTCAAATATGTCGGGGAAGTATACTGGTCTACAAGCAAGAATCAAGGAGAATTGTGAATTTGCCACCTTTGTACCATGTGCGGGACTTTCATTAATTACAAGCTGCTGGGTATGTATCATATTTATTTTCACTCACTAACTAACAGAATATTTGTCTAAACCATGAGAGCAAACTTAAAACCAATAACAAAACTCCTATTACCTATTCTTCTATAACAAGTGAGTAGGTAGGTAGAATGTTTTACATACAAAATTTGCAGAATTTTGTAAAGCGGAATTTTGTAAAGCAGAATTTTGTACAGCGGAATTTTGAAAAGCAGAATTTTGAAAAAAATAATTTTGACCTCGCCAGAATTTCGACCTCAACCCATTTATCTATTCGTTTCATGTGAATGTTAATAAAAATAAATATTTATTTATCTACTTCCTTCGTCTATTCTAACAAAATAGTGTTCTGTCAAAGTCATAGGGGCCCCATTATCCTAATATGCCCGGGGCCTCCAATAGGTTAAAAACGGCCCTGATAACAACATAATAAGAAATTTATAAAATGACGACTGTGTTTAGGTTAGGTTAGGTTGAAGTGGCTGTCGACAAGCCGACACACTTAGACCATTATAAGGTCCCTTGTGATACCACATGAATCTAAAATTTAATTCTTCCTACTCGTTGAACCAATTGGAGCTTCTGATGAAGCGAAGGAGATTACGAATGTCTATGTTTTTTGGATCGTTCAGATCGTTATAGTAGAACGCTCCCAAATGGTCTTTGTGAGAGAGCCGGACAGGTGCAGAGGAGATGGAGAATTGTTTCTTCCTCCTCCTCGTCAAGACAGCTTCTGCAAAAATCGTTAGACAATACGCCAAGCCTTGTTGCATGCCTGCCTATGAGACAGTGCCCTGTGTAACACTGATGTGCTTCCTATCAAAGGAGATCAAGTGTCTAGAACGATTTGGCCAGATCTGTTTTGTCGAGCCGGTTGTCCACCTAAGATTTGTTCTATTGATAGCATCCAGCTTTATTATGAGTTTACAAGTAGCGATCGGAATACCTAAGGAATCCGTAAATGGAAGCATAGGTAGTGTAGTTCCGTGTTTGGCGAGTTTATCAGCCTTAAAGTTACGTGGGATGTCCCTGTGCCCCGGCACCCAGCAGAGGTGAATATTGAACTCTTCTGCCATCTCTCTGAGAGACGATCGACAGTTTTGGGCTGTTATGGAATTTGTAGAGACTGATTCCAGGCACTTGATAGCAGCTTGACTATCCGAGAAGATACAGATATCTTTAGCAGATATCACGTTTTCTTTCAGCCAAGATAAGACTTCTTTTATCGCCATTATTTCCGCCTGAAAAACGCTACAGTGATCCGGAAGACGGAAGGAGAGACTAAGATTTAGACTATCGGAGAAAACACCACCATCAACACCGTCCACAGTCTTCGAACCATCTGTGAAGAAATGGATCGATTCATCATCCAGGAATGCTCCCTCTTCCCAGAATGATCTAGTGGGAATGGAGACCTGGAAATTCTTATCGAATTGTAGTTCTGGTGTAGTGTAGTCAATATTTCCTGGGAGGTTCTTAAAGTCGTTCAGGATAGCGGCATGGCCAGTTGTTCTACTGGACCATTGTGAGGTAGCTTTGAGGCGTACGGCTGCAGAAGCGGCCGTTTGCCTGCTGAAGATGTCAATGGGTGCCAGATGAAACAGGATGTCAAGTGCAGCAGAGGGGGTAGTACGAAGAGCCCCGCCAATGCACAAACAAGCCGTTCTTTGGACTTTGCTTAGCTTATCGCGATTGATCGCTTTGTCCAAAGCAGTCCACCAGACAACTACACCGTACGTGAGTATCGGTCTTATGACGGAGACGTATAGCCAGTGAGTGATACGAGGCTGTAAACCCCATTTGTTTCCTATGGCTTTTTTGCAAGAGAAAAGTGCCACAGTGGCTTTTTTAACTCTTTCTTGGATGTTAGGCTTCCAAGTTAACTTTCTATCAAAAATGAGGCCCAAATATTTAGCTTCATTTGAGAATGTTAACCTAGTGCCGTTTATAGATGGAGGGTCAATGTGTGGAATCTTGTATTTCCTGGAAAAAAGGACAAGTTCCGTTTTGTGAGGGTTTACACTCAACCCACAATTGTTTGCCAATTTTATTAGCTTATTGAGAGCGTGTTGTAGGAGTTCGTTTAGAGTATTTAGGTACCTTCCTGACACAGCAATAGCAACGTCGTCCGCATAGGCAATCACATTGTGACCCCCCGCTTCCAGGCATATCAGTAGTTCATTCACCACTTAATTCCAGAGAAGGGGAGATAGGACACCACCTTGATAGGACACATCCTCTGCTGACAGATCTTCTTGTAGAAATCTCACCCAGACTTGAGTTGATAATTCGGCTGTTGAGCATCAAATTGATCAACTCGCCAAGTGAGGCATCCACGTTCAGAGCTGCCAGAGCACCGGCGATCGCAGATGAGTCAACGTTGTTGAAAGCGCCTTCTATGTCTAGGAATGCGACCATTGTGTACTCCTTATGGCGGAAGGACTCCTCTATAGAGCGCGTTAGCGTGTGTAGAGCCGTTTCTACTGATTTTCCTTTAGAATAGGCATGTTGCGCCGTTGACAGAAGTTTTTTGTCAATGCTTTTGCGTAGATGGATTTCAATCAGTCGTTCTAAAGTTTTTAGAAGAAATGATGAAAGACTAATAGGTCTGAGATCCTTTTCACTTACATGAGAGCACTTGCCTGCTTTGGGTATGAAAACCACTTTCACTTCTCTCCATAGCAATGGGATGTACACGACGACTGTGTTTATTTGCGAAATGACTTAACCACATTCATATCTTAAAAAGGTATTTTCTAGTAATGTTCCATTTACATAAAAGGTGCAAAATAAAATAATTAACACAACTAACAAATTGCATACCCACCAAGTAACATCTGTTCGTGTTCTTTATTAAATGTCGAGACGAACAAGGAAACCTTGTAGTGGAATCACAGTCGGTGCTGAGGACATGGAAAAACCATTTCTGCAGACTGTTAAACGGCGAAGACGACATAAATTCCGCTGTCAACCAGATTGAACCATTCAACCTGGACGATGAAAGCCAAGACTTCCGTCCACCTGACCTAAATGAAGTGAGGACAGCAATATCCAAGCTGCCGGACCAGACGGCTTACCTGCCGAGCTTTTCAAGGCAGCGGGAGACGATTTGGTAGAGTGCATACACCAACTCGTCTCCAAGATCTGGTTAGAGGAAAGTATGCCTGATGAATGGAACCTCGGCATTGTCTGCCCGATCCACAAGAAAGGAGACCCTCTAAACTGCGCCAACTATAGAGGCATCAGTCTCCTTAACATCGCGTATAAGATCCTTTCTGCCGTACTGTGTGATCGCCTGAAACCATATGTCAACGAACTGATTGGACTCTATCCAAGGAGAAAACCCAAGAAGTCCAAGTCGATACCCACCACCTGTTTATCGATTTTAAGGCCGCATATGACAGCATTTATAGAGACGAGCTATACAGAGCCATGTCTAGTTTTGACATCCCTGCCATGGAGAACGCTCGCTGCTCCATAAAGGTCGGAAACAACCTCACCGAGACCTTTGGTGTCAAAAAAGGATTTAGACAAGGTGACGCGCTGTCATGTGACTTTTTTAATATAATTCTTGAGAAGATTGTGCGAAACTCACAAGGCAACACCAGAGGCACAATATTCCAGAAGTCATTGGCAGAACACAGCGAGCTGTCACTGGTGCGTTTGCAAGTTTCAGTACAGAAGCGGCTAAAATGGGTTTAGTGGTGAATGAGGGCAAAACAAAATATATGCTGTCCACACAACACCGACGAATCGGACAGAACGTCACGATAGACAGCTATAACTTTGAGGTAGTTCGGGACTTTGTCTACCTCGGCTCCCCTATTAATTCTGAAAATGATATCAGCTCAGAAATCAAGCGAAGAATCACACTTGCCAACCGCTGTTACTTTGGTCTAAGAAGGCAATTGATTAGTAAGGCCTTGTCGAGAAATACTAAGGAGACTCTATATAAAATCCTCATCATCCCAGTCCTACTTTATGGTGCAGAAGCATGGACGCTATCAAAGGCGGATAAAGATCTCCTTGGTCGTTTCGAACGCAAAATTCTTCGAGTGATTTTTGGTCCCGTTTGCTTTGACGGGCTCTGGAGGAGATTTAACAACGAACTCTACGAGCTGTACAGCGACATCGATCTAGTCAGAAAAGTACGCATCAGTCGTCTAAGATGGCTGGGACATGTAGAGCGGATCGACAGCAGCGCTCCGGCCCGAAGAGTCTTCGATTCCAACCCGGAGGGACAACGCAGTAGAGGAAGACCTCGCCTTAGGTGGCGCTCGCAAGTGGAAGGGGACCTCAACCAACTTGGAGTGCGCAACTGGAGGCAGTTAGCCAAAGATCGCGCTAACTGGAGAGGCGTATTGGTTGAGGCCCAGGTCCACCCTGGACTGTAGCGCCATCTAAGTAAGTAAGTAGGTAAGTATGTTCTTTATTAAATGCCTAACAAGAAATTTTCCAACTTTGATAATCCATGCCCAAATATGTATAGAAATCTGTCATCTAAGGTGGTAAGACAATATTTCACATTCACAGCCGTAATCTCAATTCAGGCACATGGATTCGGCATAAAATTGTAGATCAGGGGTCGAATCGCGTCGTCCGTGAACGAGCATTACGAGACGGAATTCGTTTTTGTTTCACATGTAAAATCAACATAATTGCGTGAACGTATAGCTCGTTCACGGAAGTGGCGATTCGACCCCAGATAAGTCATTTGACATAAACTAACACCGTCAAAGTTTCATCAACTTTTATTTTGCTGGGAACATTATACGCTTAACATTTAAGCCTGAACTACATCGAAACAAAAGTGGGAAAAAGTACAAAAAGTGGAAAAAATCGAATGTACTGCTTCATCCCATAGTACACTCTGTATACTTTGTCTCAATTTAAAATTTGCACTTTGTGGAAAGCTCGAGCATGTTCCAGCTTTCACTTTTCTAAAGTTCTACAAACAAATACAATCAAGGAATTCATTAGCGATTTGCCGGTAGATCACGTCCCAATCATATAATTCCTGTCAGTTTCGAAAGGAAAAGATCTTTTTGCACTTCACTCGGCTAAATTTGTTTATAATTGCTCTGGAAATTTGAAATGCAAACACAAAAAGCTCTGTGCTTGCTTAGTTCAGATTTTGTTCATAGATGTCATATAAATAGGTATGCGTGTGTTTTTAATGAATTTTGAGCTTTTCACTTTTTTGTACTTTTTCCCACTTTTGTTTCGATGTAGTTCAGGCTAAACATGCTCAAATGCATTATCTTTTGAGAACCGGCCTACTGTCAAATGATGAAAACAGCTCTTAAATTTTACAACTTTAATTAAGTTAAACTTAGAAGAAAAGTTTTTACTTACCTGGTGGTATAGTCACACCGCTCGTAACTATTGGAATATTTTGTTCATAATGTTTTTTATCCAATTGTTGAATAACACGCTGTTTCTCAATTGTTGTAAGGATATTGAATTTGTCCAGGGATTGATGTGCCATTACTCGATTTTGTTGTTGCATAATAGCGGTGGTTATTTGATGTTGTTGCAACTGTTGTTGATGATGATGATGACTAGTTACTTGAGTTTGAGGATTTTGCTTTGATACATGCGCAATTGACTGAGAAACTTTTTGATTATTATGACCTTTACTTAAGTCAACTTCACCTCCAGCCGAATGAGGGGTCGGGATGTTGTGTTGCAGAAACTCGGGCGAAACGCTTGCATAGGGTTGTTCCATGAATGTGATAGGTGGTATTGGTAAGTGATTTTTGTAGTAACGACAAGCTGGACTTGGACATGACTGTACCACCTCAACGATGAATTCTTTTTCCATTCCAAAATTATCCCTGCCGATTGTGTATGATTCAAGAACTGCCCGCACTGTTGCTTCAACACTTAAATGCAATCCATGGGGACCTGACATATGCTTCAGCATAACAGCGTTTGCGAAATGTTCGAATGGAAGTACAATCTTGCCGTTTTCTCGCAAAATTAATCTTCCTTGTCCATCAAGAGTGAGGCGGTTTGCTAGAATTCTATAAGAAATATTATGATTACTTATAAACTATCTACAACTATTGTACTTACTGCAAATAGGCAGCACTTGGAAGCATTGCACTATCCTTTAGCTCACTGAAACATTGAAGTAATTCAACACTTGGATTCCATCCTTTATTTTGCAAATAAAGTTGTAGAAGCATATATAACTTTTCAGTAACATATCCAGCTCCTTGCAAATTGTTATGCTGCGGTTCCGACGAGAGCTGACCATGTGTTATTCCCATTGAGGTAACCGATGAGCTGCTCCCTCCAGTATTTCCAATTATTGGGGCTGGAGCTTTAGACAGAGCAGCTTTCATTGTTTCGGATAGGTCCATCTTGTAGTTTTCAGGAAAATAATTTTTTACATGATCCTTAATGTTTTGAAGGAGTTCAAAGGAATATACTTGGAAAATGAGGTGTATTGAAATACCTTACCAAATTGTTCATACTGTCTGTAGGTTTTTATACGATTAAATTTTCTGAATCCTGCTGGCAGCTTCCTTCATGCGTTTACCAGCTATAAATTTTAGAAGAATTGTGTATGTCAGTTTTAAAACTAGCATACAGAATCAGAATGCAGCCCCGAAAATCAACTAGAATGTTTTATCATAGTTAATTCACAAGCAGATATTACGAAACTCACATTAAATACACGATAATGCATAAATATTAAACAATACAAATGCAGGTGGGTAAGAACTGCAAGATTTGCATCTTAATTTGTTGGAGAGGAATACATCCAATCAACAAAAATATGAAAACAATTTTAAACTGTAATACAAAAGTTGAAAAGATTTTGGCAGCACTTAGCTGGCTTTGAAGTATGTAATGGTAGCATTCAGCTTGAAAATGTGTTGTAGACAAGTCCAGCAACAAAGATAATGGAATACAGAGATATATATCTTTCCAGTGGAAGGGCAGCTGCCTACAAGCTGTTTTCCAGAAAAATTCATGAAGTCACACACACCTGCTCATTTCTATTATAGTATATGTTGTTAAGTTTTATAACTTATTGAACACTACCCTTAAATATTATCCATCTATCTCATTCTATTCTTGTTCTTTTTCTTGTAATATTCGCTTTTCTGTTCTCAATAAAAGCAATGGTGGTTGTACCATAATACAATTAGAAGAAGCGTGTTTACAATTTAATAATAATAATTAAAAGGTTATGGGCCCAGTCCACAAGAAAAATGAATAATATTCAAGGATTCCCACAATTAAATAATTCAACGAATTTCAATAATTGGAAATTTAGAATAAAGATTTTATTGGAAGAAAAAGGTGTGTCTTACGTATTAACACAAAATGGCGGTGCACAAGAAAAGTTTGCAAAAGATGATCCAAAAGCGAGATCTATCATTGTGCAGTGTTTGCCTGATAAATATTTGGACATTGTTAAAAAAGCAAATAATGCCAAAGAAATGATCAACTTATTGGAGGGAATGTTTGAACGAAAAAGTGTTTTTAACAAATTGCATTTACGAAAGAAACTTCTAATATTAAAATGTTCATCGAATGATAATATGCAAGATCATTTCTTAAAGTTTGACAATTTGTTGGCCGAAATTGAAGCATCAGGAAGCCAATTAGATGAATCAGATAAAGTTTGCCACCTATTATTGACCATGCCTGAAGAGTATGACAATGTGATTACGGCTCTTGAAACTATGAGCACAGAAAAAAATTTGACTATTGATTTTGTTAAATCAAGGTTGCTAGATGCTGAAATTAAATTAAAAGGTAAGGAAAAAATTAATGAGACAGAAATGAATTTTTTTATTTCCTGCTATAACTGCGGTAAAAGGGGTCACAAATCATACGAATGCAGAGGTAATAATAATAATAATAAATTAACAGAAAGACAAGGAATCAATGCAAATAGACGAGGGTTTTCGCGAGGTCGAGGTATGCAAAGGGGCAGAGGTACGAGTACATCGAGTCATTTTTGGCGTGGACGACGTAGAAGTACAGTCCGGCTCAACTCCGCAACAGAAGAAGACGATGAGTTAGGATTCTACGCGTTTTCTACACAAATAGAACTGCCAATAGAAAGGAATGAAATACAGCTAATAATTGACTCAGGGGCAACAGAAAATCTAGTTCAAGAAAAGTATGAAGGTAAAATGGTAAATATTAAAATTCTAAATGAGCCAGTTATAATCAAAATTGCAAATGGGGAGCAATTAATTGCCACGAAAAAAGGGACGTTAAAAACTGTTTTAGGTGGAAAAATTGTAAACATAAATGCATTGCTTGTTCCTAGATTAAGCCACAATCTAATATCGGTAAAGAAATTAATGGAAAAAGGGTTCACCATTAACTTTTCACATAATGAACTAAAAATAACCAAATCTAATTTCACTTGTTTTGGTGAAAACTATGGTAAGCTTTTTGTGATAAATATGAAAATATATGAAACGGAAACTTGTAACTTGACAGACGATAACTTGTGGCACAAAAGACTAGGGCATATTAATAGAAAAGGTCTAGCAAAAATGAAACTCCCATACAGTAACGAAATCTGTGGGCCATGTATGGAAGGAAAATCTACAAGATTACCTTTTCAACGAATTCTAACAAAGAAATCATCAAGGATTGGAGATTTAATTCATTCCGACGTAGCTGGACCTGTAAAAGTAGCTTCTAATGAAGGATTCAAATATTTTCAAACTATTATAGACAATTATTCTCACTTTACGGTAGTATGTATGCTACGAAATAAATCTGAAGCTGCACATAAATTAGTTGACTACATAAAGAAGATAGAAACTCAGAAAGATATAAAAATTAAAAGAATAAGATGTGACAATGGAGGGGAGTTTTCACCAAACTGGTTCAAAACTTTTTGCAGTGATCGAGGAATTCGAATCGAATATACATATCCGTATAGTCCACAACAAAACGGAACTGCAGAAAGAATGAATCGCACGCTATATGACAAAGCGAGGACTATGCTCAACGAAGCGAATTTACCAAAGCACCTATGGAGCGAATCGATTTTGTGCGCAGCCTATTTAGTAAATAGATCACCGTCACAAGCTATTAATTTTGATATACCAGCCAAACGTTTCCAAAGAAAACTAGATCTCCACAAACTAAGAATTTTTGGTTCAAGGGCATGGATGGTAAATATTCCCAAAAATGATAAACTTGAGCAAAGGGCAAAAGAGGTAAGAATGGTTGGGTATGCTAGAACAGGTTATAAACTATGGGATCCTGAGGCGGATGTTGTAAAAGAATCAAGAGATGTAAGATTTGATGAAACTAATATAAGATACAGTAAAGACAACGAGACAAATGAAGTTAAAATAGATAAAGAATATCAGTATAACAATTACGAAGATTTTGAAGAATCAAATGTAAATAATGATGAGAAACGAACCGAAAATGAAATTCAACATCAACAGCAAAATGAAAATACTCCACAACAAAATGAAAATGATCAGCAAATCGACAAAAATGGAGAAACAATGACAACAAAAAGTGGACGGCAAATTAAAACACCTGCCAATTATAACGATTATGAGCTTTATCAAGCATACTGCTTAACCGCATATCAAGACGATCCGCAAACATATAAAGAAGCATTAGAAAAAGGATGGAAAGATGCTATAATCAAAGAGTTAGACGCACATAGAAAAATGAAAACTTGGACAATTACAGAACTACCTGAAGGAAAAGACATAATAGATACTAAATGGATATTTCGAACAAAGGAAAATGGAGTGAGGAAAGCAAGATTAGTAGCTAGAGGATATCAGCTTAAAGAAGAAAAGGATTTCGGGAAAAACTATGCACCAGTAGCAAGAATGTCGACAGTAAGAATAGCTTTAGCTCAAGCTATACAAAATTCGTGGATTGTCAGACAGTTAGATGTGCCAACAGCATTTTTAAATGGCAAATTGGAGACAGAAGTATTCATAAAACCACCTGAAGGAATCAATATTGAAAGTGGTAAGGTTCTAAAGTTAAACAGAGGATTATATGGACTAAGAGAGAGTCCAAAATGCTGGAATAAACGTTTTGACAATTTTATACAAAGTAAGGGATTTAAACGATCACAGAATGACTTTTGTCTATACATAGCAGAAAACAGGAATGTGTGGCTTGTGCTATATGTCGACGACATTATTCTAATAGGAGATGACTTAAATGTAATTATAAAAGAACTGAAAATGGAATTTGAAGTTAACGATTTCGGTGAGCCAAGTTCATTTCTAGGAATGGAAATAGAGAGAAGAAATGATGTCCTAAAAATCACCCAACGAAAACAAATTGACAAAATGTTGGAAAAGTTTGGTCTGAGTGACTGCAAAGGAGTTAAGACACCAATAACGAAAGGATTTCAAGCTGACCCGAATGAGTTTATAGAAGATGTGCCATATAGACAACTGATAGGCGGCTTGATGTTTATATCAACTGTATCGCGACCAGATATAACCTTTGCAACCTCGTACCTAAGCCAGTATTTAGATAAACCCACAAGAAGTCTATGGACACAATCTAAAAGAGTACTTCGATATCTAAAATCAACTAATAACCTTGGATTAATATACCTTAAAAATAATAAAAATAATTTAATAGAAACCTTCTCAGATGCGGACTGGGCGGGAAATCACACAGACCGAAAAAGCGTGACTGGATCAATAACATTGTACAATGGTAACGTTGTAGCATGGCTTTCAAGAAAACAAAATTGTGTGGCATTATCGACAGCCGAGGCTGAATATATTGCAGCAGCTACCAGTGCATGCGACTTAATGCATGTTAAAGGACTTGTAAAAGACTTCGTTCGTGGCAAGCAGGATCAACAAGATCTTAAATGTGTATTATATATGGATAATAAAGGTGCAATGGAACTAACGAAATCATTTGAAAACAGCAAGCGTGCCAAACATATAGATATTAAAAATCATTTTATTAAAGATTTGGTAAATAAGAAGCTTATTGATGTTATGTATATTCCATCAGAAAATAACTTATCAGATATGTTAACTAAGACTTTGTCTAGTGAAAAACTAAATTCCATAAGAGATTCATTAAATATTACTTAAAATTTTTGTTACACATTAACGAAATGCTAAAAATTTGAAATTTCAGAAAAACTTATTTTGAATTCCATTATTTAATTAATAACTAATTTAGACTAACGCCCACATAACAAAGTATTTAAAAATGTATGAACTGAATTAATTATACAGTATGTAATAGAAATGAAATTTAAGTAATCGATTTAAAGTACTAAAAAGCTTTTAAATCGAGGCGGGCTGTTAAGTTTTATAACTTATTGAACACTACCCTTAAATATTATCCATCTATCTCATTCTATTCTTGTTCTTTTTCTTGTAATATTCGCTTTTCTGTTCTCAATAAAAGCAATGGTGGTTGTACCATAATACAATTAGAAGAAGCGTGTTTACAATTTAATAATAATAATTAAAATATGTGAGTTCATGAATTGGACTTTGATGCAAGAATTAGGTATTCTCTATTGTGTATTTCACTATTTTTTTCATTTTAATCCACACCTCCACAAAAACCAAACAAATTCAAAACAAAACACAAAATAATTAAACACCGCGATACTCATAAAAGCAAGATGATTCGCAGTCGTCCATTAGGCATGCTTTTTTGTTGGTCACACGTATTCACAGACGGGGGTTGAAATTACAAAAACAACAATGTAAACAAATGGGTTTTGGGGGGATAGACGTACGAAAGATAACCATCTCTTTTATTCATTCATCTCTGTCCAGCAATAATGTGGTATTCGATTGGGCTTCTTCAGATTTGTTCTCATATTCCAGATTTCGTGCGGCTAATCGAACGTCACTTGCTCTTTTTTTTGTTTAAATTTGTGCGATTTGAATATGTGTTGTGTAGGTAGTCTTCGACACTCTTTTCTAAGCGATTTCCATTCACTGGTTAATTTTGTATTAAAACATTGATTTCTAAGCATTTATATATTAATAATTTACAAAATTAGATTCACCCGATTAAAAGCCTTTCTTTGTTGGAGAAAAAGTTCACTAAAAATGTAAACAAACTCCATCAGTTATCAAACTCAAACGCACTTGTATTGGCAAATCTGAAAAAATAAATATATTCGCAAAAGTGCTCTGAAATCTGAAAAAGATTGCTTTTTCCTGTATCAAAACGAACAATAAAATTGCTCTGAGAACAAAAAAAGTGCTCTGAGAGCACCCAATCGAATACCACATAAGTAAGCGTATTAATGCAAAATACATTTTTCCAAGGCTAAATTTTGAAAGATCAGAGTAAATATCGGCATTCGCAACAACATTTCAAACGAAACAGTATCAATGGAGAATGGTTAGTTCAACACAAAGAAATTCGTTGTTGTTAAATCAATTTCTTTTCAAATGTAGAAATTTCTTTAGAAAGTACCGACAAAACAAAGCAAGTCAATCAGCTGTGCAAACACATTTCTTTTTTTGACGGAACTTACATTAGCCGAGGTTTTTTGAGCTTCGATCTCAGCAAAGCAAACCCAAGTAGGATTTTCAGCAAGCAATTACAACAACTACATTCCAATTGACACTTCGGGAATCGCAATAGTTAGTTGCTGTAATTAGCGTCCTGAAAAGCCTACTTTACTTTGCCTTGCTGAGATCGAAGCTCAAAAAAACTCGGCTATTGTCAAAATTAATCGAACATTAAGCGAAGAGGTGGAGAGAAACATTGGAGAGGCGACTAATTTCAGCTTTGCTGGAACAGCATACTATAGGCTTAAGTCATAAATTTGTCTGGTTAATTATTTTAAATAAAAACAAAAAACATAAACAGGTATGGATAGCTAAGGGCCTTTTTTCCACTTTCACTCAGTGAAACAAACAGAGAACTTCGCAGAAACGTTAGGAAATCCAAAAAAGATAATCATGGAACTTCCGGATGAAACGTCAGTTGATTCATTTTCAATTTTTAATATATAAATCGAATCTTCCACCTTCACAGCGAAATGATGCACTCACAAGAAAAGAGAAATTGATCTCTGTTTGTTGTTCTACCCCTAAAAATTAATAATCTTTGTTTACAAACAAATAATCAAGCAATAAATTAGTTTTTACTTACATTTTATCAACCGCCAACCACACAGACAATCCATTTAATTTCAAATCCGCAACATTTGACACGCGGATCTGAATTGTATGAATAAGAGAATACCGCCGCACAGTATTACCGACGTTACCGACATTAACGAGGTGAATCAAGATTCGATTCAAATGAATACCTACTGGAATATGAGTAGCATGAGTAAAGTAAAAAGTAGTTCATTGAAAATTGAAGAAAAATTCACCCCGATTAGGGCTGTCCTGTAAGGCTTATGCTGGCTTATGCTAATATCAATTTAGTAATTGTTGCAACAAGTCGGCTGCAACAGAAACTATTCCGTCAACTGGCAGAGTGAAACGATAGGGCGGTTTCTTTAAGCCAAGTTACAAAACCTTTATTAACGGATAAATTCATTAAATGTATTAAGATTAACAATATTTATTACTTACATAGTCTCTTCTTATTCTATGGTTTAATTTAAAACCTCCTATTATCGAGGTTAAAGTGCGCTCAATCAGCGCCTCGTGGAAAAAATAACCAAAAACTAAAAAGTTACAAATGACGTTTAAGACAGTCTTATCGCTCACGGCGATATCTTTGAGGCAATAGGAGAAACTAATTCTTAGGGTGCATCTGCACATGTTTCAACACTTCCCCCCGGTAGTTCCTCCTGTGGACTACTGTCTTTTGGAGCGGCAACATCAAGGACTGCCAGTTTGACTACAGGTCTTTCATAGACACCGTTCTGTGTTTGTATGAAGGCACTTCGCACTTGACCGTCCTTCGATAGCTTCACTTGAACTACTCGCCCTTTCGGCCAGTAGTTTCTGGGACTATTTGGGTCCACAACCAGGACGATGTCGCCAACTTCCACTGGTTTCACGGGTGTAAACCATTTTGCGCGTCGAGTAAGCGTAGGCAGATATTCTGCCACCCAGCGCTTCCAGAAACGGTCCGCAAACTGCTGTGAGATAAGCCAATTTTTTCGGTGTACTTTAACATCATCGTCGAACTCCACCGACGGCTTCGATCCATCAGCCGAGCCTAACAAAAAATGGTTTGGTGTGAGAGCTTCCGGGTTGTCCACATCTATAGGTATATAAGTCAAAGGCCGCGAATTCAAGATATTTTCCACTTCTATAAGCATACTTCGCAGTAGTTCATCGCTCGGGTTTCGTGTTGGTGTTGTAGCATACAGGACGGTCTTTATTGATCGCACCAATCGCTCCCAGCTGCCGCCCATATGTGGGGAGCTTGGTGGTATGAACCTCCATTTAGTGTTCGTTGTCGTCAAGGCTTCCATTAATTTTTCTTTGTGAATCATTTTTGATGCTTCGCGCAGCTCCCGTTCTGCCCCGTGAAAATTTGTTCCATTGTCGCTGTGGAATTCGATAGGGGTTCCTCGCCTGGCCATGAAGTTTCGAAGACACAAAATACAGGAGTCTGCATTAAGAGTATGAGCTACCTCTATGTGAACGGCCCTCGTAGTAAGACATGTAAGCAGGACCCCCCAGCGCTTTTCCGTTCTTCGGCCTACGCTGACTGTCATTGGACCAAAATAATCGACGCCGACGTAGGAAAATGGTCGACAGAATGACGCAAGTCGCGCGGGAGGCAGCTGGGCCATGATCGGTGGTCGTGGTTGTGCTCGGTTGTTCTTGCATCTTTGACATGCTCTCTTGACAACCTTTAGGGCAGATCGAAGTTGTGTGATGTAGAACTTACAGCGTATAACGTTCACGACCGTTTCATCATTTTGATGTTTGTATCGGCGATGAAAGTCGTCGATTATGTGTGATGTAATTGGGTGAGATCGGGGAAGAATAATGGGCGACTTCAAATCCGTGCTCGCTTCACTAGCAAATCGGATCCTCCCGTGGGCTCGAATAATTCCATTTTCGTCCAGAACTGGGCTTAAGTTAAATAGATGGCTGTCTTTCTCTACGTACCGTTCCGCTCTTAAGTCTGCGACTTCTTCTGCATACACGTGGCCTTGAGCGTTTTTTACTAGGGCAATTTCAGCCGCCCGGAGTTCTTCGCAAGACAAGGGGCCAACCAACCGAAATCCTTTGGTTCTTTTAGTGCTCGTATTCTGCACGAAGCGGAGAACGTAAGCAGTGCTTCGAAGTAACTTCGTCCAGCTGTTAATTTCATTGAAGCGAAAAATATTATCTTGGCCGGAAGCATGAACACCCACGAATTGTGTCTTCAGCTCTTCAAGCGTAGAGCCTACAACCATTTCCTGTGGCCAGCTTTCCTGGGGGGCTCTTAGAAATGCTGGTCCATTGAACCACCTGCTAGTGGACCTAAACTCTGGAAGCCTTTGCCATTTGGTAGCCTCATCGGCAACATTCATCTTAGTGGGTATCCATCGCCAGTCAATGATGTCGGTGATCTCCAGAATTTCGCTGACTCGAAAGGCCACATACTGTCTATACCTTCGGTGGTCAGATCTAAGCCAGCTAATTACAGTTTTGGAATCTGACCAGAAGTATCGTCGACTTATCGTGATCCCGTGCGAATCTACGAGACACTTTGCAAATCGCGCGCCAAGGAGAGCAGCCTGTAACTCTAAGCGTGGGATCGACTGCGATTTGAGGGGTGCCACTCGGGTTTTTGCTCCCATTAGACTCACGTCCACAAGTTCATTGTATGAGTTTCGTATGTACGCTACCGCTGCGAAACCATTTTCGCTGGCGTCGACAAATATGTGCAGCTGTATTTCGGATCCCCAGCCTGAAGTCACGTAACACCTAGGAATTTTTACTGTCTCCACATTAGGTAGGTGTTTCGCCCATTTTAGCCATTTGTTGTGTTCTTCATATCTTATTTCTTGATCCCATTCGGTTCCGGATCGCCAAATTTCTTGAAGGAGAATCTTAATGTACATGAGAAAGCAGGCTATCAGCCCTAACGGATCAAATATTGTCATCAACACCCTTAGGACTTCGCGCTTAGTAGGGCGCCGTAGTCCGGAAATTATTTCTATTTGCTTTGGATTTGTGGTGAGTTTGAACGTAAGGCAGTCCGAGGACGTGCACCACCACATCCCAAGCACCTTTTCGGTCCCTAATTCGACGTTTGCATTAAAATTCATTTGCTCTGTTGGCTCCGTCTCAAGCGCTCTTAAAACTGTGGGTGAATTGGAAACCCAATTTCTGATGTGAAATCCGCCCTGTTTATGTACGTAGCGAATCTCTTGCGCAAGTTTAATCGCTTCTTCTTCTGTAGCCACGCTGTCCATTAAGTCGTCCACGTAGTGATTCTCCTTGATCGATCGGGCGGCTCTGGGAAATTCGTCGGCAAAGTGTTCAGCGTTGATATTTTTGACGAATTGAGCGGTACACGGGGAACACGTAGCCCCGAATGTCATAACCGTCATTATATATGTGTCGGGGTTTCCCTCCTCATTGCAGCCCCACAGGAATCGCTGGTAATGTTGGTCCTCTTTTCGGATACCGATTTGGTGAAACATTTCCATGATATCTCCACAAATTGCTATCTTGTGTTGTCTAAATTTGTATATAACCGACGTCAGAGGCGTGAGCTGGTCAGGGCCTTTAAGAAGTACAGAATTAAGTGAAGTTCCGTGAATTGCGGCAGCCGCATCCCAAACCATTCTGACTTTTCCTGGTTTGTTCGGGTTTTCGACTGGGAAAATCGGCAGATACCATGACTTACTCCTGTTCTCAATTATCTCCTTCTCTGTTAGCCTTCGAGCGTAGCCCTTCCTAACGTATTCTTCGATTTTGCAATTTAGCTTGTAAGCTAATCCTGGATCCCCTTTCATCCGTTTATGGAGACATAAAAGTCGTTTTCTGGCCATCGAGTAGCTGTCAGGCAGTTGAATGTCATCGAACTTCCAAAGTAGCGTGGTTTCGAATCTTCCACTTTTGCGAACCGTTCGGGTGTTCAGTAAGTCTAAGGCTCGAGTGTCGTCCTGAGACATTATGATTTGCTGCGAATTGGATGTACCGAAATTATCATGGCAAATAAATTCCTTTACTAAACGTCGCAAGTCTAGGTCGTTACATTCGCATACGTGAAAACTGTGGGCTTGATCATCGCTCCTGTGCTGATTTCCTCCTTCGCGGCAGTTTCCATGGACCACCCATCCTAGGCGGGTTTTGGTCGCGACAGGTTCGTGCCGACCCCCTTCTTTGGCGCGTAGAGGAAGCCCTAGTTGAGCGTTGTTCACGCCTATAAGCAACCGTGGAACGGCTTTATTATACGCATCAATTGAGAGCCCTTTGAGGTGTTCGAACTTCCTTCGCAACTCATACGGATTTAGTGTTTGAGCCGGTAGACAAAGGTTTTCCACCGTGTGAACATCTACGAGTGGGAACTTCTCTGCATTCTCGTATGTACCGGATATTTGCAGGTCGATCAATTCGGACCGACTCTCGTATCGAGATGTATTTCCAGTCCACTTGAGACACAGAGTTCGTGGGTTTCCTCGCACATTCAACTGTTTCGCAAGTTCTTGGTCCAATAACGTAACGGAAGAGCCATCGTCCAGGAATGCGAAGGCCTTTGTTTTAATTCCTTTTCCGTAAAGATAGACGGGTATTATCCGAAACAAAATGGTATCGGTGTCGTTGTTATACATATCGGTTTTCGAGTGCACCCCAACAGTTCCACCATTCGTTTGGGAAGGGACCGATTCCCTTTCATCATTGTGGAGGAGCTGGTGATGTTTCAGAACACAACCATTCTTTCCACAGAGGGATTCTGACTTGCACCTGTAGTTTCGATGCCCTTTTAAGCATATACGACAGAGTTGATGCTTCCTCACTTCATCCCATCTCGCGGTGCGGGTTAATTGTTGGAACCGCTCACAGTTCGCTGCTGAAACACAGTTGTCACCGCAGATACAGCATTCGGTTTTGTCTCTGGGCTGTCCATTCACTTTGTAATGAGTGTTAACGACCCCTCTATCTTTCCATTTTTTATTGCGCTGCTTTCGTTCATCTGCTGGTGTAGCCGCAGTTGGGAGAATTACTCCATTGGCGGCTTCGGCCACTTTGTACACCCACGAACTGAAATGCACAAGCGTACATATGGAAAGTGTTTGCTTATGGATAGCCCAGTTAAGCCGCAACGAAGGCGGGAGCTTCTCCACAAGTTCTTGCATTAGCATCGGATTATTGAGGTGGTCTACTAGTCCGGATGCCTCCACAGTAGCGCATAAGTTTTGCACTGCTATAGCGAAACTCACGATCGTCTCGAATTTATCCGCCTTTGGGGGTGGAGTGGTGTTAATTGCGCGAAGCAATGTATTAATAACTAGCTCCGGCCGTCCGTACAGCATCCTCAGAGTATCAATCACCCGTCGAACGCAGTTTGGTTGAATTATTAGACTTCTTACTGCTTCCAGTGCATCGCCTTTAAGGGCTTTATGAAGCCGTATAAGGTTTTCCTCATCGATAAATCCACACAGCTCAGTACTCCTATTGAAAGTTGCGATGAAGAGCGGCCACTCCGCTGGATTTCCATCAAATGTCGGCAGATCCCGCGACATCAAATGTCGTGCGGCTAGATGGTTCTTAGTCAGAAGATTATTTGGAGCCGTATGTTGATTTTCATACTGATACACGGGCTGTGACACTTGTACGGTAGGCTGCTGATACTCTAGATTAGTTTTAAGTGGCAGCGGGAGTATCTCCGGTCGTTGAAAAACAGGTTTCGAAGGCACGAACGGTGCCCGTTCAGGATCAAGTTGTTGTACTCCGGCGCTACTCCGCGGTTTAGCGTATTGAGTAGCAGGTGGTACGAAACGCGAGCATGACGGCTGTTGTTCTGTAGTCAACGATGATCCTGGCACGGCACAGCTATTCCCCAAAGAGCTGTTTTGGGGCTGGGAAGAGTACAACACGGAAGCTGGTGGCTTTGCACCAACATCGGTTGTGGAATGCAGACAATTCCACTCTGATATGCCGGCAATCCAATTGCCCACGTCGGCCTTAGAAGCTGTTGCAGTTTCTACCTCTTGAGGTTCGTCGTCATCATCCTCTGAAGAATCCACAGCTTGACTCAGGAGCCGATACTTTTTGTGTAAATATTCGGCGTCCCTTTCTTTCCTTTGTTGAAGTGCCTCTTTTTCTCGAACTTCCCTCAGCGCCTTTTCCTCCTCTATTTTCTGCAGCTCAATCTGCAGTCGCTTAGCTGAAGATCCTTTGGATGACCTTGAACTGATTGACCCTTTAGACCTTGCTGACTGAGTTGCAGTGGCTGGAAGATTATATACACCAGCATTATGTGTTACAGAGGTAGGTCCGGCGCTTACGACTGGGGCTAGGGGGACGAAAGGAGCGAGAACGTTAGAAGTACATTGCGCGGTCGACGAAAACGTGTCCCCAAGCGGTGGCAAAAAGGGTGAGCCGATTAAATTCTGAGCCAAGGTTGGCACATTTGAGTTCGGAGCTATGGTGGCCGGCGCAGGGCATCTAGAGGCGGTTTGGGCCACATTATGCGCAGAAACTGTTACAGGATTATGGGCAGCCTTGTTTGGCGCTGGTGGTAGCTGCCATTTGGTATTATTATCGGAGATTGTAGCGATTTGTAGATTTTTACACATGGTGGTAATGCTGATCGCCTGCTGCGAAGAACGTGGAAAGGTTACCGCGCTCGGGGCAGGCAGTGCCGCAGTTGATGCGGATGGTGGCTGCAGTTTAGACGGGTCGATCGAAATGGCCACAACTGGCAAGTTTTTACACGGGGCCGAACCTTCTGGAACGGCTTGCGTGGTAGTAGTGACTGCGCTTGTTGTGCACGCAGTAGTATTTGCAGTTGAAGGTGGTCGCGATGATTGGCTGCGTATATTGGCTTTGGAATCGGAGAATCTCACAGCAGTGGCGGTATCCGTTCCTGAAAAGTTATCTGAACACTTACTCTTACCTGCGCACATTTTGCATAAATATGTCTCATGTTGAATATAGCTGTCTACCCCTGCACACAAGAAGTGATTCCAAGCATCGCACTGATCGCATTGGACCATATTTCCAACTGAGTCCGGTTCGTCACAGCTACAGCAGTTGTAATCCTCATTCCGCGGATTGGGTGGCTTTTTGGCTGGAGATCTTGTTGTTTTGCTGGATTCGCCGAAAGGTTGCGGCGTTTTTACCTTCTTCGGTGCCATATTTGGTTGGCTTTTGGCGAAATTATATGTTTTGTAAGATGTTGCAACAAGTCGGCTGCAACAGAAACTATTCCGTCAACTGGCAGAGTGAAACGATAGGGCGGTTTCTTTAAGCCAAGTTACAAAACCTTTATTAACGGATAAATTCATTAAATGTATTAAGATTAACAATATTTATTACTTACATAGTCTCTTCTTATTCTATGGTTTAATTTAAAACCTCCTATTATCGAGGTTAAAGTGCGCTCAATCAGCGCCTCGTGGAAAAAATAACCAAAAACTAAAAAGTTACAAATGACGTTTAAGACAGTCTTATCGCTCACGGCGATATCTTTGAGGCAATAGGAGAAACTAATTCTTAGGGTGCATCTGCACATGTTTCAACAGTAATATTCTTTTAGGCGTTTGAAAGTTATTAACGAAAAACTATAAGTTGGGCCTTATTTGGGTCACCTACCTTAACCGTTGGTTAGCTCAAAGGAATTATTGTCCTGAAAGGCACTTCAACTTAACCTAACCTAGTGGACGTTTTTCTAAGTAACGCAAAGTAAGGTCGAATATTGATTTCGCAATTCCAACTTTATTCTACTTGACACTTTCGAGATGCAGATTCATGATGTTGATTAGTAGGCAGCAAAAGTGGTTCCTCCAGATCCTCCCCCGTTTGAAGACATCGGCTCTTCCTAACTTTTGGAAAAGCTTATGGTTATGATCCTCTTGTTCTTGTTTCTTGGTGGCCGCAATCTAGCAAATCAGAGGCGTTCCTTTTTATGCTATTCTGTAAATGTTGCCACTGCTCTTCTGTGCAACGTAGTCTTAGAAGATGTTCACAGTATGGAATTTAGCAGTTTGGAATTCTTATTGTTTAGTTCAAAGATGTTGCCTTTATTAATGTCATCATAGGTTAGCCAGTGGATTGGGCGCTGATGGTACCTCGATCTCAACAAGCGCTAGATATGACATGTAGAGGCTGTGGAACCAGACAAAATAAACAACGTCCCGGTGACACTACTTTGCTACAATTGTAGTAGATCTACTTTCTTTTTTATTTAAATATACTGCCAAAAAAATTAAATCTACAGTGTTTTTTTAGTACGCTTGTATGCACATGCGAAAATGTATTTCTTTCAGCAGAGAAAATAACAACAGAAAAAATGAATTGATTGATTTTTAAATTTTCATTAAATTTGTTTATTGCTTAATTTCTCTTTGTCATTTGTCTCATTTTCCCTGGTTTTGTCTGAAAAACAATTCAATCTACTGCATTTTTGTTTAGAGAATCAAAGTTGCTGCTGAGTTGTATCCCTTGATCCCTTCCGATGTAATAAAAAAAAACTCTTCTCCCATTGGGTGACAGTAAGATAATTACTATTATTTATTTATTTATTTCATTTTTGAGTAAGATGGCTTCTTATCGATTTACATCCTTTCCACAATACTGTTAAATTTATAAATTACAATAATAATGCTTCCTGCAAACATGTATACACTTTGTAATAATACAGTGTTGTGTTATATAATATCTGTTGAATCAGTTCAACAATCAGAAAGGGCAAGGATAAAGGGGAAATAATTATTTTCTTTTTAGCAAATAAACTATTTAAATCCTACATCAGTTTTAAGAAATACTACTCTTTTGAATTACAGTCCGACCGAACGCCCAAATTGATGATGCGTTTTGCAATTTCTATTTTTGTGTGCCTGGAAAGAGCTTAGAATGGAAAACTAATTACACATTAGATATAAAGAATCTTTGGTAAGAATATACATATAGGTACGAACGAAAAATATTTCAACATCCTAAGGAAATGGTTTCTTTTTTTTTATATAATAATATTATATAATTTATATTTTCGACAAAATGCATTATAAACACAAATCTTGTCATGTCCAAAATAACTTAAATTCTCTTCCTTATGTGATATTTTTCCATATATGTATAATACGCTATGAAGAAGAATTAGATAGGCTGTGCAAATTTGAAAAGCAAAATCTTAAAATCTATACAATTTGTTTTTAGCTTCTAGTGTCTTTAATATTCTTTTAGATTTTTTTTTTAATTTTCTCGGGTCCACTATCTATTATATTCTTGCAATGAGCTCATTCCACGTATACACCAATTTGTTTGTTAAAGTGTATGTATGTTTTTTATAGCTTATACAAATAAATTTAAGGTACCTTGATATATGTTCTTATATAATGGTTTCAAGTAAAAAAAATAATATATTGTGCAGGACTGTGATAAAATTAAATAAAGGGAAATCGGTAAAGAAAGTCTATTTTACAAAGCTACAATTATTTAAAATATACATCGAATATGTGTTGGTTTGGTTATGTACTGTGTATCGAAAATCGAAGTGCGTATTAAAGAGAGTCAGCAAATATCTGAAGATGGATCAGTATAATGGGTAGTATATGTTCTGGTTTTTTTCTTGCATTTGGAGTTTAAATATTGACACGATTCCTAGCAGCTTGATAGCAGTTTAGGAGCTACTCATCGTCATCACTTTCCGACAGCTCATCTGAAACAGTGTCAGTGACTTAGAACTGTTCTATCTATGAGATGTATTACACATGGACATTTCATTCACATTCATTTGCGTATGGTTACTTCTTCCATCGTGTCGGCCAGGACTTTGAGTTGCAGTATTTTCAGTCACCGATCACTTTTGTTTATAGGTACCCATTTCAGTAACGAGACGTCTGAAAAGATTCTTTTATCAGTTAAGTTGCGCGTATGGTTCAATTGTCTCTAGGTCGAGTGACGGCTATGGATGTATTTTCTCCTAACCCAACCTAAATAATACCTCAACTCTGTAATCCAATGAAGTCTTTAACTCTACCCAATTGCACTCTCCGTTCCATCTGATTATGTGACTAAATTCGAATACGCAAATCGATTTGTGTGATTGTTTCGTATGACAGTTTTTTTACTTTTGTATAATGCTTCTAACTGTTTTTTTTTTTATCAAAATGATGTCAATTGAATGCACATTTAATTATATTGTGTGTTTGTTATCTTTTAATATTAGGTATGTTTATTTGTTTATGTGTATGTTTATGTGTTTTATTCAGTACGTTTCCATGTATTCTATGAGATATTGATTTTACAGAAAATTATTCATTATTTAAGCTTACACCGCCATTATACGAAAGAGCTTACGCTAAAATCTATTTTTTTTTTTGTTTATTATGTCACTTTCTCAATCATTAATAAGCTCCAAATATACATTATACATCTACTTAGTATATTAATACAATTGGTGTAGCTAGTTTTCCATAGCAAATATAGCAGTAGCACGAGTATATAAACATTTTAATTTTATATTCATGTTATTTTTATTAAAATTGTTTTTATTTTTATTTTAATTTTTTTGTGCCGACGAAGGTCTTAATTATTCAGCTATGACAACTATAGCAGTCAATATGAATTTTGATTTTCATCAGCAAAACACATAATTGTCGCTATAATTTTGTATAAAATCTGATTAGAAAATATTTGCGTTGGAAAATTGTTCAACAAAGAAGAACTTTTGACTGGCGGTATTCTCACAATCGATATCGATTCGTATTGAGCTATTAGCAGATGTCTTTTTCGTTGTCCAATTTTCCATCATCACTACTTTGTCGCTGTTACTATTGTGGTTGTGTTTAATTTTTCTTAAGCATTTTTAATTCGAGTAATGTATTTTTGCTCTATATGCATGAGTGAATTTAGAGGTAGGGTGACATTTTTTTTTTGTTTAAATAAATTCCACTACCTTCAGACACATTTCAGATTATACGGTTGGATTTAAAATTGTTCCTGCTACTCGTTAGATATTTTATAATTGTTTTTTTTTTTTTTATATATTATTTCAATGAAATTTTCATTGCTAATTAAAGTTTATCATCTACTCATTAAGTTTGTGCCATTCGGCAATTTGTCTTCTCGGTGAATTACAAACTTCGTTCCAATGGTTAAGAGCTGTTCCACCCGAATTGGGTCCACCGAGTTCAAGTCGGCCAATTACCTAGGGAAATAAAGCACATGTTTAAAGTAATGGTTGGATGGAGGATCGGCCAAGTGTCAGTAAAAGGTTTGCGATATATTTCGCAGCAGTGATCGTTTGTGGCCGATAGGAAGGAATTGATTAGCAATGGTTGAATCACCAATCAACTCCGTTGCCTTAAATGTTAAGATGATAATGGATTGCTGTTTGAGCCGCAAGTGAAGAAAAAAAAAAAACAGTGGTGTAATTTGTGTATGTTTTTGGCTTGTTTAAGGATTTGCGTCGCCCTGATGGTTTAAAATGTTTTGGAGCCCAATATTTTTCCATGAACCGTTGATCATCCGGTCGATGAAAAAATATTTTTAAAAACTCAACTTCAAACATCTGTTCACTCTTCTGAGGGTGATTTTTTTTTTTTTTAATTTGCTCGTTGACAGATAATAGGTCTGTTCCCTTACTTTTTAGTAAGAATGGAAAAGACAATTAAAATGCCAGTGGTGGGGATAAATTCTCTCACAGAGAGAGACACTTACGAAAATGTTAGGGAACGCTTTTGTAGTAAACTATGAAAAATGACAGATATGACAGATAAATAATTCCATAAATTGCAGTGGTAAAGAATATTTTCAATACGATTTAATGTTCGGGGAGAATATTTATTTTGCCGCCTGTTGATACCATTTTAGTAGAACGCAAGATATCAAAACCAATTCAATCGAATGTCAAATATGACAAGAAATTTCAAATCAGCTGTTAATTGTTTGGTGACTGATAGCCCTTCAAATTTCTTACAAAAAGAAATTTGTTGAGTAAGAATTCGTAAGATTCTCAGTGAAGGGGTAATATCTTGCTCTCTCGACGACGCTCTCTTATACGAATTTTTCGAGTTAAGGAACGGCATTGAGTAACAATTCGTAAGAATTCGTAAAAATTCGTAAGGTTTAAAAGTAAAGGAACAGACCTATTTTTTAAATATTCAACTTCAAACAGCCGTTCACCTACGGGCAGTAAAATTTTCTTCAAATATGGTAGATAAGGATTTAGAAAATCCAAGAGGGCACTAAAAACGCAAAAGTCATTTGGATTTAAAGTGAAAAGTCATGGGAAGCGTTAAGCTTTAAAGTAGGTATACCTACGATTATTTTGTTGCTCCCAAAATCGTTCCAAGCAGGTCAAATGAATATAGGTACTTAAAAAATCACAAAGTTTATTGCAATTTAGAATTTACCCTTTCGACCTCTTCCAAAATATCAAACGCACTTCGTTCACAGAAAACAGTCAGCCATAAACAGAACTCAAAAAAACTGAAATAAAAAAATTGCCAGAACTAGAGGCTTTCAAACAAACTCACCTCATTTTTGGTAACTCGATCCCAATCGAGAAGCATCAACTCCAACGAGACCCCATCCAGAGTAGCCCCAGTGCCCTTAATAAAATCAAACACAAACATGCATGTAAGGTGAATATGAAAAAACAAATTTAACCTCAAATTCCATACCTCGGCTGTTGGAATATCAAAAGCAAAGCTCTCATTAAACACTGGACTCAAAGTTCGCTTCTTTACATGTGTCTTCTTCTTTGCAATTCTCTGCCCGTTATAGAGCAAATAAATCTTTACATACGGATCAGCGAGCCCTGTAACGTCCATTCGCGGTAGATTGCGTGCCTTTAACAGTACAACTGTCAAACGTCCAGCAGCCGGTTGCCAACACAGCGAGATCAGAAGCTCCCCACGACCTTGTGCCCTTATCTTCAAGCTACGCGGTTGAATCTCCTTGCTTATCGACATGTGTTCCTTTTCGATTTCCCTCAGACTAATCGATGACAGCGGCCAGACAACTTCGCCGATTACATCATCGCGAGAATAACGATCGAAACTTAGGATCACGAAATGCAAAGTCAATGCGCCAAGTTCATGAATATTGAGTCCGTAGAATGTGAAGTCTTCATCGTAAACGGGATTCCTGGTGTTGCGCACAACCCTATAACAAAATTAGCAAGTGATTAATTGCTATTTGGAATCGGTTTGGTTGACGTTCTAATATCACCTGGTCTTGACCTTGTGCTGTTTATCGGGCAACAGTTGAAGTTTCACATACGGATCGGTAGCAGCCTGAGTACGACCGTTCATACCTGGTGGTACGTCATGGCTGCCAGATCCGGAAGAACTCTTACAGGGTAGACCGCGACAGCGTATTATTGAGACAACTAAAGCACTGCGCTCTTTCAGATATCTTAGCTTGAAGAAAATTGTTCCCAATTTCCCGTATTCCCATCCGTCGGGCATATCAATGCCGGGACTCTCCACATCAACTGGTGACTTCTTGGCGACTGCTTCATTTTCGTTCAAGGTTTTGGGTTGAACTTCGTCCTCTTCGACAAACTTAATTGTTTGTGGAGCAATTGGTGTTGTTGTGTTTGATGCGGTTTGGTCTTGAACTGGCTGCAGGATACCAATGTGTTTGGTTCCCGTCGGTGAGGGCGACTTCTTTAGATAGTGTGGCGGCTGACCGCTTGGTGATCGCACAGCTGTCGGCCTTCGTGTCGGTTGAAAGGGATAGCTAGTATCATGTGCTGTCTTCTTATTTCGGGCGCGAAGATGCTTGGCGCAAATGCATGCTACCGCAGAGAGCACAGCCGCCGCTGTCAAGCCCAGAATAGCTGGAAGGACTAAAATAAGTGCATACAAATTTGAGTATCCTTGAGAAAAAGTGGGTATACTATTTATTTTGTATTTGATTTGTAATTGATGATTTTCTATTTTGAATACAGTCGATCATAAAAATGCAAGCGGCAATGAACTTTTGTCAATCCCCAAGTGTCGACCTTGATACAAACTCGCAATATCAAAATCAAACATCGAATATCGATAAAAACTAGTTTTTTGATCGTGCCCGCCGGCACCACCTTTGGTCGAGACAATGCTATACCAATGCTAGATTATGAACTAGTTAGAACTAAGTGTGGAAGATTTGGCATAAGTAGATATTTATTAGTTACTTTGGTTCTGAGTACCCGGATGACCGGATATTTGAATCTGGGATCAAACATCCAATCCCACTTGAGAAATTTATTAACCTTATTTAAATTTAAGGTTAGGGTACCTACTTGGAAACCCGAATCTGTCACCGAGTCTCTTGAATATATGAATCTGTGTTGTAGAACAATAATATCGTTGGTTGGGGCACGTCACGTTCAAGTGGTCACATTGTTAGAAGGGACCCTTGTTCAATTTATAAACAGAATACAAATTGATGTCTTCTGTGAGTGTTTTTGTCGTTCTTTACGCGCATGTACAGGTGCACGTCTTTTGAAGAACAAACATCGTGCGTAAAAAGTATACAAAAACGCCTAATATAATTTCCAAAGACGTCACACGGCAAGCACCTTGTTTTCTGCTTTTCAGATTGAAGCATACAACACCATTTTTTAGTTAGGCCCACTTTATTTTTATATGAAAAACTCCCCAAGGTGTGTTCAACTTCGAGTGAATAAAGTGGGCCTTATACCATGTTCCCACCAACGTGATTTAGCTAAATCCATCAAGTGGATCTCATAAATTACGTGATTTACCACACATTTTCGTGATTACTAATTGCGTGATTTAGACGTGTTTAATTTTTAATTACGTATCTGTCATCGCAAATCCACACAAAATAAAATCGAACATACCTGCAGCGCTTTCAATTCAATTCAATGTTATTCAACAAACTGTTATCAATGTTTTTGTTTTTGTATACCTATCCACTTCCACCTTCTAGCCGACAATCTTTAGCCGATGACAGGTAGATCTCTTTATCACATTTCGCACTTTTCGCAGGTCGCAGTTGAAAGATTTAGCATTCAGCTACAGATAGGTACCTACCCTCCATTAAAGAGAACATCAGCTCCGATTCAGTCAAAACTCTTGACTGGGTCTACTGTCGCTCTTCGAACGAATGCAGCCACAGAAGAACAACTGAACAAGACGAACAAGGAAATACATCAAGCGAACAGCTATCACATTTCTAAGCATTTAGAAAAAATGTAATCTTCTTGTAAATTTTGACCTCCAAACTGACAAGATTCGAAGGGAATTGTTGGCTTTTGTAAATTTTTTTGTTTGCAAAATTATTTCCGAAAAAAAAAAATTCCAGGAAATCTCGAAAGCAGTGAATTTTCGGCTGATGTCGATAACCTGCATTAACAACCTTCACCTTCAATAAATAGTGAATTCTCGTCAATACAAACTGTACGTGCTACAGCTCCCATGAGCAGGGAAATCCATCTTACCAAGCTAAGCAAAGTGGAACTTTCAGCAGAGAACTGCAACACCTCCATTTTCTTTGCACTTCTGATCTGAGATTGAGACTACGTATTTATCCCCAAGGAGTTGTAGGGCGTTGCATATTCTCTACAAGAATGGGAGCTGACACTTGGATTACGACGCACGGTATGACAACCGGCGAGATTGCAATGTCCAATGTCCTTTTTTGATTGTTTTATTATTGAAACTACATCTATCTTTAAATATTTCTGTTGATGTCATCGCAACAGGAGGTTTCTTATGTCGTTTTCCATTGTGCAAAAAGAATTCTTGAAAATTCTCACATACGTTTATCTGTCAAAATCTCCGATGCGATGCGAAAAAACTGAAACTTGCAATTCTCGAAATCCGCATTACGAGAATTTCTCTTCAAATGTTACTCGTCTGTGTTTTGCATGCGGGTTTTCATCTCGTATACGGAATTATGAGTTTGACACTCCAAAAAAATTAATAATTTATTGATTTGAGTGTGAGACAGACAAGTTAAAATAAATCAAATTATTTTAATTAAAGTACTCATTGAATGATATCCATTCGCATTGCAACAAATATGTTCGGAAATAGTGCTATTCGTTCAAAGCAGTCTTGTGCCTCCCGGATAGGTAGTTCGGCATATTTCGATTTCGGGTCCTGGTGATTCTAAGGATTGATTTTCGCTTCACTATTTGAAGTCAGAATCCACTCCAGAAGCACTCAAACAAGTGCTGTTTATGTATTTTATACAAGTCAGCTGACAGCTGCAGTAGATTATTTTTTGGCAATTCACCAATACTTTTGTGGATTAAATCAGAAGCAGTTTTCTTGTCCCATTGGATTACAGAATGAGTGGATCCCCGAGTGAAACCAATGGAAAACAACATTATTGTCACCGCCATTCTAAGGCAGCATTTATGACGCCTCCAATGCCACATTTTGAATATTGAAAAGTTGTCAAAAAATTCTAAACTCTGTGAAGCTGCATTCTTTTACCAATTTTGATGGATTTACAAAATCAAACGCGAAAGATAAACGGGAATTCCAATACTAAAGAGCCGTCTGACTGAAAGGGACACAGCACTACCTAACAGACAAAAATACAAGACACTTATTTTGGTCGGCGATCTTGGTTACCTCTGTGGTAGGAAGTGTGAGAAAGTTTTGTATTTTGATATTTTTATAACGCTTAAGAAATTCCGCTTTGCTGCAAATCAGCCGGGCAGGTATTTAATCTATTGATGAATTTTTAGGAAAAATTGTTGAAACTAATTAGCATTCTCAATTGACATGTTAAATATCAGAAGTGTTCAAGTGGTAGCAGAAATGTTGGTCGCCGGAACTTGTGTTTATTTCCGCTTTATAAATATAAATATTCGTGATTATACGTGAAGCTTTTTAAGTGTCTGATTTGTGATCTCTTTCTTACGCCTTTATTACCATTGACCATGGGCAAACGGATCTCTCTTCCATCCCGAGCAAAAATGCGGACGCGTGATATTGTAAATGCAGCATTTAGTATTTTTTTTATAACTATCTGCCCCGGCGATTTTGCGCGGACCACTAAAATGTATGTAACGACGGGTCGTAACGCATCAAATGTCAACGAAAAGGAGGCAAATATCAACGAAATGAATACTGCTTAAACAAAGTGCTGGCAATGCGTAGGTTGAAACAAGCAGCAGCGGCCCAGAGGGTACATGTCAGCTTCCGTACATCTACCCGAACTTCTCCGCAAATTTTAAAGAAAATCCTCTCACTCGCGCTTTCAGGCCCGTGAAGACGTGTGAATGATTTCGAGGAAATTGTGGTTTCCTTTGTTTACTCCCAAGTTGCACTATTAGGGTGTACCTAGATCGCAAGTTCATGCAAGCGTCCATTTCGGGAGAAGTTTTACGAAACGGTGGGAATAGGTTGGAGTTAGGCTCTGTCTGGTTATAGGATATTTTAATTTTTTTTGATTTATATGAACAAAACTACTTAAAAGCAGAGCCTATACGCACCAAAATTGTAGGCAAATTTTGGGTTTTCGACCTCAGCCGACAGTCTGCTTTATATAGTCTTTCACAACTAACTGCTACAGAATTAAATCAACACTTTTTGTATAAGGTGACCGGTTCTATTAAAAGGAAAGGTCCCAGCTCATAAAGTTTATTGCTTCTGTCGCGTCGACGGAATGTCTATAGTCCCATATAGAATCCGTTCCATACAGTGACAGCGGATGAGAGTTTCTCTCAATATTTCCACCGATGAAAGTACTTGCTCTCACGTTGTGCCAACTGTCAAAGAACAGAAAAGTAGAAAGCAAACCTATTCTATCCTGGGTTGACCTTTCAAAAGCTGCTGTGTGTCGAATATGAATACGACGGATTCTATGGTCTGGGCCCTGAAGTTGCAAAATTATTTTGAAAGATTCATATTAAACGTCTTGGAGACCAAACAGGTGCTTGTCAATCGACGATAAACTTCCTGACAGTAGTTTTCCTTCGTGTTTATCAAGCCTTGGTAAGAGGACGGACATTCCGCATTACCCCACAGATCCACTATACTTTTGCAAATATCCTGTAAAAAAATTGCCAACCCATATTGGGAACCAAACCATTTATAATCGTGGTGCCTATTTATAATAATCATCCCGAAGTTATCCAAAGCTAGTGCTATATTTGGTGGCCACTACGACTATGTGGGTGTTCCTGGCACAATTAATTTAACTTCAACCCATAAGAGTAGTTTCCTCATTAATTTGGACCTCGTCACTTCGCACCGCATCTCAATGTCAAGGTCAATATTTATATAGGCCCACTTTTCACTGAGACGTACATTTCATGATGAAGATGATAATAAAAGTCCCGCAGGATTTATGCTACATTCCAGCTCATTTAAGTGGCCCGAATCAAACGAGCCACACTATTTATTTCAATCAATTTAACCGTTCGCGTGTTAAATCTGAAATATGCAAATTTTAATTTATATCCAAAAAAAGGAGTGACTAATGGATAATCCAAACAAAAATCCCATCATAATAATAATTTGCGTACTATTTTTACATCACAAGCCGAATGATGATTCACCAAGTTTTTCCCAGCCCAACGGTAATTATCCTTTTCCAATGTTCACATTCACACCTTCACAATTTTATTCAAACAAAAATGTATTTACCAGTTTCCATTGCGTTTATATCCGGACTGTAGTCGCCCATATTGAATTTGTTTTTTTTTTTCCGGATCTATGTGGTGCTCGTAGTTTTTACTTTCAAAAGACTCGATAGGAATAAAAATTAAAATTCAACAAAAACGAATCCTTTAATATAATTCACTTGTAGTTTCCAAATCGAGAGCTACACTTAGCAAAATATTAATATAAATATTTGGTGCCGTATTGACTTTAACAAACAACAAAAAAAAAGAACTATTTTCTTATAACTCGTAGGTAGGTATGTGGTTCCTTTTTCGTTATCCTTGTGCCACACTTAAACGACGAGTTATTCGCATAGGCTGCAGCTGATTTATGGTTGATTTGTTGTTTAATAAACTCTAGAACGAAACTACATTTTGTGTTGCAAAATAAAAGGCAATTAAACCAAACACAAAATTTGGATAGACATTTTTCCCATTGTGAACCGTTTCAGAGCGACTAAGGTACTCGAATCTCCGCAGCTATAAGCAAAATCAATAATTTCGAGTCGACGCTGTCTGATTTTGAAGTCGTTGTTATACGGTGCGCGTATAAAAGTGCGAGCAACACCCCCACTGCTTTGCGATAAATGGGATTGTATGGGTGTGTTTACGTTGAAAAGAAAGAAGCTCGAGGATTTCTATTACCCGAAAGAATGTAGGAAGAGGCACCCCCATTCCAATGGGTGAAAAATGTCGTTGCTGGTATAATAATAGGCGTTTTTCTTTTTTAGTTCAGAGCACAACCTGAACTGTTATACAAAAAGTTCGTGTTTCTTTTTTAGCTCAGACACTTCAGAGCTCGAATTTGTGTTTCTTTTTTCGCTCAGAGCATGATCAGAGCGCGCTCTATGAGCTCAGAATAAATTGACTGAGCATCCTGAGTAAAAAGCTGAGTACATCATGTACATGCACTGCACACTTCCAGTCACATTTAAAGGACAAAAAACACAGGAAAAACAAAACATCCTCTGAACGCTCTGAGCACGCATGGTTCAGAGCGCGCTCATAATGCTCGAACTCTGTTCAGTGCTCAGCTCTGAACTAAAAAAGAAAAACGCCTAATAATGACGTATACAGTGCGTGCTCTTGAGGTTCTCTGTGTCATTGAGTTGAAATGTATGTGAGCACGCAGACTTCGTTTTTGACGCGTGTCAAAGGAGCCGTATAGTTTCTGGATCCTGATGGTGGATAACTTATAGCGGTTAAATGAGTCGTAACCATAATCATGAGGGTGGTAGTGCGGGAATGTCTGATTTTGATTCCCGCTCCACAGTAATATGGTTTGCTTTGTTTTTATTATTGTCCTGATGTTCTTTTCCACTCGTATTCTCGTTTGAGTGCAAACCTACTGAGTTGTATGAATATTTTGGGTTTTTGTACAGGATGCCTACAGGGATTTTATTTTAAAAACGTGTACGAATTTTTAAGAAACATGTTGCATTTTTTATAAAATTTTGAACTCAAAATGTTAATCAATTCTGACATTACGATGATAAAGGAACTTAAAAAAGTGTCTGTCTGAGTGTCTGTATTTTCCAGACACCTACAGGCTAACGGCTGCCACATTTCGTTCAAACTTCGCATTTGGTGTTTGTGGGCTTACAGTTCGGGGAGGTTATTTTTCTTGCACGGTAACCTTACTCTTAATGGTAGGTATAACAAATATAAAATGTCCATACCGGCTTGATTTTTTTCGAAAACAGCTGTAACGACTTCAACCAAAATTGCTATTTCAGGTGAGGTTAACTTGACTGTGTACTCAGTTTCTCGGCGCTAGCATATCGAATAAAGGCATCTTTGAAATTTGGACATACATATCTCGGAAAACGATTGTATGGCTAATATATGTTATAATATGTTTTTTTCTAACTTAATACAATATCGTACAATGGATTTTTGAAAAAGAATTTTTTTTTTTTAAACTGCTCATATCTCGAAAACCCCATTTTCGATTTGAGAAAAACTTTAAAAACCGAGTGTGTATCCCGAAGAATATCTTTTACTGAGTTTCAACTAAATAGTTAAGCAATAGTATTTTTTAAACTAAACATTGCAAATTTTTTGTAACTATTTTTCACATATACCTACACTAGAATAACAACTATTAATAAGGAGTCAGTAATAATTACTAATTAGCTGAGCGTCAAGCGAGGCAGGCGTCTTTCATTTTAACTCGTAACCCAATTCCAATAAAAATGCAATAACAGCTAGGTAGGTACTCAAAACTTCTTTTAATGAAATACTTCCCACCATATTGAATTATGCACCTTAAAATAATTCCAACCACTTGGAGTTTACACAATCAGAAAGTCCCAATTCATCAGCACCCACACCAACACCCGCACACATCCATCGTGATACTGCACTTTGCTTTGTACTCACAAATCTTATCAAGCTGGAAAAATAGTACATCTAACGATAGTGACGGCTGCAGAATTCTGAAAATTTTAATTTTGGTGGGGGCAATACCCCCATATATTTCGCTTAATACAAGCTAAAACTAACATTTATTCTTAAAGTAACAACTTAAAACTAAGACACTTAAAAACTAAGACATGAAAAGCCTTAAAACTAAGACTTAAGGGTAAGGGGTATGGTGAAGGAGATCGAGTTTGAGGTGGGCAGTGCTGCGGTTGAAATCGAAAACTGAAAGGTTTGAATTAACCTTTCGCAGCATACGGGAGATCGGTTCATTGGAGCCATATGAGGTACGATGGTTTGGTGGGTAAAAGAGACGAGGGCAACGTAGACTACGGGGGTTTGTGTTAAAGAAAATAGAGTTGTAAAGGGACGCGCAGTCGACGGTGCCGGAGAGATGACGATAAATAAAAAGAATGTCTGCAGCGTCTCTGCGTTCCTCAAGGGAATTCAGGTTAATGAGATTGAGCCGGTCTATGTAGGGTGGCAAGATAAAAGGATCGTCCCAAGGCAGTCCTCGAAACGAAATCTAAGAAAGCGACGTTGGACGTTCTCAATTCTGTGTGCATGAACTCGATGAAAGGAAGACCACACTTGACTAGCGTATTCGAGGAGGGGGCGAACTAAGGAGATATAGAGAGAGGGTCGGAAAATTCTTTAGACTATCGTTTAACAAAGCCAAGTGTGGAGTTGGCCTTACAAATTATTTCGTCAATATGCGAACGGAAATTTAGCTCCCTGTCATACAATATGCCAAGGTCGCGAAGAGAATGAACGAGAGAAATTGGTTGACCATGGAGAAGGTAACGTCGGCGAGGGGACTTGTTGCGCTTGCGTGATAGGGTAATGGATTGGCATTTGTTGATGTTGAGTTCTAAGCAGTTTTTGAGACACCAGGTCGAAAAACTGTCAAGGTCTTCTTGAAGGAGGCAGGAGTCTTGAGGTGAAGAGATGGTTTTGAAGATTTTAGCATCATCTGCGTAAAGAGAGAGAGATGAGTGTTTGATGACCTTCTCAAGATCATTTACCGTTAGGATGAAGAGAAGTGGACCTAAATGGCTGCCTTGTGGGACGCCAGATGTTGCTAAAAAGGAGGACGACAGTACGGACCTAAAGCGAACGCTGTAATACCGGTTTTCAAGGTAGGAAGATATCCATTTTATCAATATAGGTTCAAAGCCAAGGGCAGACAATTTGAAGAGGAATAATTGATGTGATATCTTATCGAACGCCTTGCTGAAATCAGTTGCGATGACGTCGACTTCATTGCCATTCTCTAGGGATGAGAGGGCAAAGGAAACAAATTCGACGAGATTTGTAGTAGTCGATCTACCTTTCAGGAAACCGTGTTGGTAGGGTGAAATAAGGGACTTGGTCCGAAAGCTTAAGACTTCATATACAATACTTTCAAAAAGTTTAGGTATATGCGAGAGTTTAGCTATTGGGCGGTAATTAGTAATTTCACTTTTTGATCCTTTTTTGTGTATCGGTGTAATGAACGAGGTTTTCCAAATCTGGGGAAATTCTCCGTTTGAGAGAGAAAGATGAAAGAGATAAGAAAGAGGGAGCGAGAGATTGGAAGAACACTTCTTAAGGAAAATGGCTGGAAGACCATCTGGGCCGGGTAAGAACTCGTCATTAAGCAATTGTAACTTATTTTCAATAAGGGAAGGGTCAACAGTATGAGAGAGAAAGGGACCGATAGAGAAGTTAGGCAGGTAGTGGAAGTAAGAGGTATCCGGTGAGAAGGAGTCATCGGCAAAAGATAACTTAAAAAATTTGGCAAAAAAGTTGGCAATGGTATGTGGGTCGGTGGAAGATACATTTTCGTAAGAGAGAGAAGGAGGGTAGCCGTCCGATTTTTTTTATAGTTTACGAATTGGAAAAAGGACTTAGGGTCGTTTATTAGATTGGTATGTGCATCATTTAGATAGCGTTGGTAGAGGGAGTTATAAAGCTGGGAAAAATTAAGATAAATACCGAGATATTTGGAATAGTCGGAAGAAGAACCAGTGCGGAGATATACTGTCCATAGCTTATTTCTTTTGTTACGTAAGGAACGAAGTCTTCGATTATACCACGGGGGGCAATTTAATGAAGTTCTATGTCGAGAAAAGGGAACATAGAGAGAAATAGAGGTAAATAGCTCTCTGTTAAACATGGAAAGAGCATCATTTAATGATAGATTGGCAAAGTCGAAAGAGCATCTACTGAGATAGGCATTCATTTTTTGGAAGTTAGCTTTGTGAAAGTCGTAAGAGGAGATGACTGCGGAAGAACTGGGCTGGAGTGGAGAGTTGTGGAAAAATTAAAGAAGAAGAGGGGGATGAAGGTTATCAATAGTAGATAGAGAAAGGGTACAAGGTGCGACTGAGGAGTTAATGGGATCAGTTGTGAATATTAGGTCTAATTGCCTACCCATGTAGTTTGAGACCCCGCTAACTTGGCATAGACTAGAGTCTGTCACTATCTAAGAAGAGACATTCCTTAGGTGATTTGGCATTTGAAGCAATGAAGAAGGATTCATCATCTGATGGCGACCAGTGCAGCTGAGGCAGATTAAAATCGCCGAAAATGATAATATTGTCAAGGGAGTCAGATGAGTCGATTAATTTGTCAATCGCGTCAATGGCAAGTTGGTACGATTCTATATAGGTAGGTTGGGCTGGTAGAATATAGAAGCACATAACGTACAGGGACCTCTGGGGAAGTGTTATTTTTATTGAGACAAAGTCAAGTTTTGAAGATGAGGAAGTAGCAAGAGGGGATGAGTCAAGGCTATTGTGGATGGCCAGTAGAACGCCTCGACAAGGAGAATAGTTTGTAGGGCGGGCAATTTCGTCGTCCCGAACGACATTAAATTAAGGAGGAAATAACTCTTGACTCTTTATGTCGGGGATTAGGTTGGTTTCAGTAAGGGCATATATATCGAATGGGAGAGTATGCGATTGGCGTAGAACAGCACTGGTTTTCGAGCGCAGACCTCTTACATTTTGATAGTAAAAAGTAAGAGGAATATTGTTTAGCGGAAGTGGATGAAGCGACGGTGGTATTGGCAGTGGAAGAGTTTGAGATTGGCGCAGATCGGTTAGTTTTTTTTGAACTCGGGCCTCTACCGTTCGTTGAATTAGGGACGAAAAAACTTGTTGTGGTCAGCACGGATCCTTTGAAGGTGAGAGATACGTTTAGAGCTGATATGAGAAGCAAGGGCAGATAGGACTTTGTCCACGGTGGCAGACGAAATGTTAAAACCATCGTGAAAACGGTTGTAGATTTCTCGCAGAGCAGACGGCTCAATAGGGAGGCCTTCTTTTTGTATATATATCTGAACGTTTGTTTTGGTTTTACCGTCAATGCAGATGGATTCAGGCTTATCATATAAGTAGGCAAGATAAAGTCTAACATTTTCAAAAAGCTTGTGGTCTCTCAGCCGTGACATAGTATATCGGCCAAGCTGAAGACATCGGTTGAGGGGTTCGAAAAAAGCCAGGATAGTATTTGGAAGGTAATTCGAGTTTAAACCTGTTATTTTTGGTATTATTTGGAGAGATTATCTGACAGTTGCGGATGGAGATGCCATATTTCTGCAGGAAAAAGTTATTCATCCAAGAGACGTCTGCATGCTGAGGAGCGTTGTTAATTAAAAAGGAATTATGCTCGCAGGCAATTCTGTGTAATTTTTCAAGCCTTTTATTCCAGTCGGCGTGTGTCCAAAGGGTACCGTATCTGTTAAAGGGCATCGAAGCACTTATAGGCATCATGCTTGATTCAGTTGACGTTGAGGTAACGGTGGGCGTGGGCATTGCTAAATATGTTGTGGTTGTTGTTGTGGTTGTAGTCGTCGATGATGTAGTTGTCGGGGTGGGTGCGAGCATTGTAGATGAAGTAGTTGTTGGTGCTGTTGAAGGCGTCGTTGATGCTGGATGAGGATGGAATGGGATCGGATATTCTGCTGATTCCAGGAATTCGGCAAGTATTGACGTATTGTAGTTTGTAGACTGTGCTCGATTGTGGCTGAATGAGCTCTGGTATGAAATCAATTTTGCTTGATGCCAGTCTAAGATTTTCATCGATATCGTCCATGACCAATTGGAAAGCTGCTATATCCTTGCTGAGCTCTTTGATTTTGTCAATAATGTCGAGCAGAAGTGGATCGACGAGTTGGTGGGATGGGGCACTTGGTTTTGAAGTACTTTGTAGGTAGGTATCCAGGTAGGTGCGAAAGGAGTTAAAATGGCCATTAATAGTTGATATGATTTTCCGCATAGCCCATTACAATTTACCGCACTGCTTTGACATAGTTATTAATTGGGTCAGTTAATGTTTCGCGATCAAAAGCCAACAGGGAAAAAAAGAATTGCGAAAGATTGCAAGTATGCAAATAAATAAATTGGAATTGGAATTTATTTAAACTCGCGAAGCGGGAGCAAAAGTAAAACACGTCCGAACGGTTGGAGGTTCTGTAAATACTCGTAAGAAAAAGGGCCAATGCGATAAAAAACAAAGTGTCATTTCTGAAGCTATTTTTAATGATATTTAACAAATTAATATTGTCTCTTTGTACATATAAGTGTTGTGATAGGTTTTTATTAGGAAATAACAACTCTTGAAAAATTTTCAAAATTATTATGCCGAACTAGCGACCATTGCCTGATACTGAGGGCTTCTACTTTTAAAAACGCTCATTGTTATTTGACACATATTGCAATATCAGGTGAATAACCAAAAGTGGATTTTTCCCATATTTTATGAACAGTTTCTTTTATCTAGCATCGCTTCTCAGATTCTTACCAAACTTTTGATGAACGAGAAAGTTTCGTTCTACCCAGTCTTACATCATCCGCATCAAATATATAAAACTTACGCACCCTGGAGAGAACTTCAATTTTCGATAAATAATAGAATTTGACGGGTAGGCATAGGCATGCTTCCTTTGTGTATTAACCTGCACTCTGAATGCAAAGTAAGTCCAACTGGCATCTGCTGATAGAGGCACTCTCTCATAGCTGACAATCTACGTAGTTCACTTCTCAACACAGTCAAGCTATATTAAAATTAGAAACAAAACAAAGATATAGCATCACCTTTTTTTAAGACTTGCCTTATCAAGTCGTTGCTGATAAGAAAACTCAACTTAGGTACTTCGAAATTAATAAAACAAGACTGCGCTCTCAGTCTTTCAGCATTGGCGAATTTAATTCGTATTTAAATTTTTGTGTGCGTGTACTCAAAATCTTGTTCTAATTTAATTTAATTTTACAACCATTTTCTTGCTTATGTCAATGCATGTAAGGATGTCGCCAAACATCACTATAACATCAGTTTTACAAATAGCACTTGTTGCCACACTTACTATCTCCTTTGGTAAGCAATATGACTCAAAGGTGACAATTTGGGTTTTTCCTTATACGCACGCCATATTGACCAGTCATAGAAAAAGTGCTATCAGTGCGGACGACAGATATGCTAGAGATTTTATTGAAAACAATTCCATTTATTTATTAAGGACATTGCTGCACCGACCTGGAGTGGACATGCATGTCTGGCGAATGCATACAATGGGATGAAATGTGTGACGGTATCAAAGACTGTAAAGATGCTTCAGATGAGACAGCGCAATTATGTTTTCCACTTCAATGTCCGACGTTTGCTTTTCGTTGTGCGTATGGTGCGTGTGTGACTGGCAAGGCCAAGTGCAATGGAATATCCGAGTGTGCAGATGGTTCGGATGAAATATCCTGCCAACAGGGGGAGACGGTGACAGAAGATACCCCATATGACTATGAATTGGAAGAGAAACAAATTGATCCACCTACTTTACATTGCTTGTAAGTATGCGGTTTTTTTTTTTTTACTATTTGTATATTTCGAAGATGTAAATATGGAAATGAGTATTATGCTGGAAGTAATTGCCTTAGAAAAGTTTCGAATTAAAATTCGAAATACCTAAATAGTTAATGCAAAACGTCAACTAAATTTGTCTAACGCGTTAACTAGTCAACTACTCTAGTTTGGATTTTAACACTTGCAAAATGTCAACTGAGTATGTAGGCAGGATTTGCTTGATTCGATTTGTCGGCTAACCCTCCATAAACGTCAACTGAAAAAAGATGGCCAATCCAGGCCTACAAAAACTAAAATACATAAAATTAGTCAGACTTACCAAACAAGAAATCCGAGCGTCCCTTTTGTAAATCACTTAACAAATCTTGAGAACATTGCACATCCTCTGAACCGAGCGTGTTCAGAGAGATCCCTCTTTCTTTTGAAAGCATTGAAGCATTAGCCGTCAAATGATAATAAAATAATAGTAGACAATTGTTAGCAATATTTGCTGGATTTCTTTAGTCTGCCACACTTTTTCAAAATCTAGTCAAAACATCTAGCTGTCAAAACATATTGTACCTACTCAAATATTGTGTACATTCAAAGATCTTGATATCTCAAGTCGACTAGATTGGTCTGGGACTATAGATGTAACCTGAACGCAAAATATAGATAGGTCGGGAATGTCACTACGTTCTTACACGTCAGACACATATATGATGCTTACTGTCAACTTAGTGTTTAGTCACTACTAAATTCGTCGGCTATTCCTTCGTAAGCGTCAAATGAGACAGCTGTTCATGTGTTCGATCTAATCCAATAAAAACTGAGATACATCAAGTCAGCCAACTAAACTAGATACTTGAACATCCCCATTTTCCCAGACTAGTATATTATTTATCATAAATTTTTGGATTTTTGTTACTAAAGACGCCATCTTTTAAAAAATTTGTTATTTCAATATTTAAATTTTTTAAGTTGTATGCCCATTTATAAATATTTGTTCAACTGCAGGTATGACCAGTTCGAATGCAAGTCTGGCGAATGTATAACACTTGGTGATGTATGCGATGGCACTCCCAATTGTCCAGATGAATCTGATGAGGCTGTCAGTGTATGTGCGACAAACGAGTGTCCACGATTTGCATTTCGTTGTAACTATGGCGCTTGTATTAACGCTGGCAAAGTTCATAACGGCGAAAATGACTGCATTGATGGATCGGACGAAGTTGGTTATGATTTCAAAAGGGACTGCAATGATGGATCGGACGAAGTTGGTTCTGAATTCAAAAGGGACTGCATTGATGGATCGGACGAAGAAGAATCATCATCAAATTCCACAACCATGTTAGTAGAAATTTGTTAGTCAAGGGCTCAGTATTCATTTGATTCATTACTTTTCGATATCCTTCCACAGGTCATATTCAGATTCATGGAATGAATTGTCTAATAAAACCCACACATCAACCAATCCAGACCAACCATCATCAAATCCAGACCAAACATCGTCGAATCCAACCCCTACATCGTCAGGTTGCACAGCACCTACTATTCCAAACATTCGCTTGGTGTATGTAAATAATAATAGCAGGATTATAGCATCTGGTGAAAATGTTCCACATGCAACCACAATTAACTATAAATGCAAACGCGGATATACGCGCATAGGAACAGACCATAACGCCTGCCTTAATTCAGAATGGATCGTGGAGCCCCATCCGACATGCATAAGTGGATAGATTCGAGTGAACAAACCGAACTGTGTTAACGATTTTCATTTCAGAATATTGTCCGGCTAATGTGCTAAACGATGGCGTTACTTTTGAAGCTGTTTGCCAGAAGGATGACATAACAGTGTCATGCAGTGATCCTATAACACCTGGTACCGTAGCGCAAATAATCTGCGCAACTGGGTACAGGAAACCGAACTGGAATCCAATAGACCACCTACGATGTGGAGACGATGGCGAGTGGGACTATCAGACTTTTCGTTGCGAACAAATTTGCGGTGAAGAAAGGTTTGGCATTCCAGGCAGTAAGACCACAAATCAAACTCACGTACCCTGGCATGTAGGAATATACAAAAATTTCGGCGGAAGTTATACTGATATCTGTAGCGGTACAGTCATCAGTGCGAAAATCATTATATCAGGTAAACTCTTTGAAGTACTTATTCTTTAATGTAGATTCGATTACGGCGAATAGGGAAGGGAATTTCACCAACCGGAAAAATCTATTGAAAATATTCAGTAGATGAAACGGAAACACTTGAGGTCCGATTTTTCTTGGATCTCTTTGAAGTATGAAGGAAGAACTGGACTAGAATAAATGCCGCATTTTCGATTTCGCATATTTAGAGCTACTTACAAAATGTCCACTCTGGAAATTCATCTGAATAAATGAATTTTATTTTTTCAGCTGCATATTGCTTCTGGGACAATGAACGACAAACTTTATATGACCGATCGCAGCTGGTTGTTGGCGCCGGAAAATACTTTCTCGACTATTACACCCATGAACTTAATGCTGAATTTCAAAATATATCCGCAATTCACATCCATCCCGAGTAAGTGTACTCTAGACGGACAGCAAATTTGTAAATTTATTTATTTTATTACTACATATTAACAGATTCAATACTGAGAATGAGATAAACTTTTCGAAATCGGATGTAGCTGTGCTTGTGTTGACAAATTTCTTGAGATTCTCCTCATTTATTGGTCCCGTCTGTATGAATTGGCACGGACTGAATGATCACTATGCGATTGAGGGCAAAATCGACGGTCAAATCGCCGGGTGGAATATTAAGGAAAGTGGAAAGCTTCAAACAGCGATAGTTCCAACAAGCAATAACCATATCTGTAGAGATGAGTTTACCTCACAGCGGCCAGACGCAGTAACAAATGACAAGTTCTGTGTCAGTAATAGATGTAATAAAAACGTCTGCAAGGCTGATAATGGCGGAGGTTTTACGGTGGCTGTAAATAATAGACACTATTTGCGGGGAGTTGTAAGTGCTGGAAACCGCAGATGGATGGATTTAGAATTTTTGATGTATACAAATGTCACACACTATCAAGGAATTATATTGGATATCATGTTTTCCCATCGACCCAAGTGATCTATGCACAGAATGTAAATTGTTTGCTTTTGGAGGTTAAAACCCCTCCCGAAATATCTGGAATAAAAATTAAGGAGTGTATTTTTCCCTCAGAAGTAATAAACTTGTTTTTTGTTATTTTAAGTTGATGAAAAGACGGTTAGTGCCGACTTTAAATTCGTTTGTCTTTTCCAGGATTTGCTTCACTGTGTGGCCGATTAGTGCAGAACGGCTTGATGCGTTCACACAGTTAGAATCTCATATACGAAATCTAGCAGGGAGCCTGCTCTCTTGTTGTACTTAAGCTTTTAAATAGCCAAGCCAACTAGCTATGCTACACCAAAATTAGTGATTTTTTTGGACTCGTGTTTGTCGTAGAGAGTGTAAAATATATTATGTTAAGAGACCTGCGAGTGAGAACTTCAATTAGGTTCGGACGTAGGCTTAGCTGGAAGGAACATGCTTTATATCCGAAGCAATATCTAAACAGGGCGGAGAGGCAACTTTATCATCATAGTCTCTATTAGCCGAGTTTTTTTGAGCTTCGATCTCAGCAAAGCAAAGCAAAGTATGATTTTCAGCACGCAATTACAACAATACATTCCAATCGACACTTCGGGACTCGCAATAGTTGTTGTAATTAGCGTGCTGAAAAGCCTACTTTACTTTGCTTTGCTGAGATCGAAGCTCAAAAAAACTCAACTATCTTTACGTAAGTCTACAATCATGGCTTATTGAAATCAAAACTGCAGTATGGAATATTCTTCTGATGCGGTACATATTGCAATGAAATAAATCCTCTAATAACTAAATAAAACCATGCAATTAGAGTACCTAATGTGTAGAATAAATCGAAGAACTCATACTTTTTAGCTGTTCGAAAATCTTGAAATTTTCCTCATAAATGACATCTGTAATTGTATAAATTCTTAATTTTTTTTTTAATTCAGGTTTTTATGATGTTAAGCGGCATATACACACGTCAAAAACTCTTCAAGCATGCCAGAGTGTATAAGTATACCAATATACACTATATCAAGCATTTACACCTGATTGAACAAAAATCAAAACGTTTTGATTTTGCTTCAAGCAGACACACAGCGTATACGTGTCTCATTTTCACTAATTTACTCTCGCATTTTGACATGTGTATATGCCGCTTTAGGCTTGGTGACAACTACAATTTAATGTAAAATCGGGACAGATATTTCTAACGTTTTAATACAATATTTATCTAGTGAATGTAAATCGCTTAGAAAAGTGTGGAAGACATCACATATTCAAATGGCACGAATATCACCACAAAAAGGAACAAGTGATGTTTTTATATTCGGTTAGCCACACGAAATCTGGAATCTGAGAGCAAATCAGAAGAAGCCCAATCGAAAACCACATAACAGCCCGATTCTGCCGTTGTGAGCCCCTCACAGGTCTTGTGATTTGATAACCTTTTTTGAATTCTACGATAATCCTCAAAACAAAACTCACACAAAAATTCACCCAGCCAGGTCACTTTCAAATTATCAAAACATTTCCCATAAAAGACAAAACTCATACACGAAGTTAGTAAAAATATATAGAATAAAATTTTTTTTTTGCGAAGTACTTGAAAAATGAACACAGAAATGTTTTAGAACTGAACGATGAACATGAAACCATGAAAACATTTTTCGTTTTCGATAGCTTCATGGAACCTTATGAAAATTAAACACTTTTTTCGAAACGCATATGCGTGCATTTGTTTTGATTTCTTGCGTATTAAAATGGTATCAGCAGTTGGCAAAATAAAATGTAATGTTCTCCTCAATATTATTTTCGAAATTCTTCCTTGCTGCAAAAAGAGACAATCTGTTTCATGTAATTTTTAATGCAGTGTCACTTTTTCCTCTTCTTGAATGCTTGTAGTTTAATCACTATAAGATTTTTCACATATTCGTATTCATCATAAAGAAGTTACATTAATTCCGAATCACTTCCATGGCTTGGTATAGACAAACCAACTAATTTTGTTAGTAAATTAGCAAATTTAACGACCATTTTTTTTAAATTCCTAATGGTACCTATCTACCTATGTTCCCTAACTTTTTCGTAAGAGTCTCTCTCTGTGAGAAAATTTATCCCCTCTACTGCCATTTTGACAGTCTTTTCCATTCTTACTACGGAAGTAAAGGACCAACCCTATTTTGATAACACAAGGCTAATGGTGCTGTAGATCAAACAGAATTCGACAGAATTGTCCCTAATTCAGAATTGTTGTTCTCAATGAAATCATTGACACTTCTGTCGTGTTGAGAATTGACCTTCAAGTGCACTTATTTTCCAACGAAACAAAGCAAACATAGAAAGGGCACTTCGCTAGATTTGATCTTTTGATAGAAAGAACAATTTTCTTTTTCAATCGAATTCATAAGCTTTCCTATTTATCCGGTCCAACGAATCCTACACAATGATAGAGCAACTCACGAACACGAACACCATCCGCAGATCCTCGGCGCCATCTGTTGTGTTTAAAAGTCAAAGAAAAAAAAATCGAGCTGTCGTGGGACGGCCGAAAGAAGCGAATCATTGGACGTAAAGTATTGGCCCGTGTTACGTGGCGGCCTATTTAAAATTCATTTTAATTTTTCATAGTGCCAGTTAGTTTAGATTACTCTCTCTGTTCCTCTTTCGCTCTCTACACACATATATTTAAGAATTTTTCGACTTTTCTTTTTTCCTAAACCATCCCTGAATCAAGACGAACAACACAAAACAAAAATCATCCAACGTTTTAATACTGTTACATTCAGGCTGGGATTCGTAAAGATAAAACACTATTCCGTTTAACTTCTCTAATAAAATTCACTTTTATTACACTTTTATTGACTATTCTAATATTTCACTTATTAAGTACCAGAACACTATTACTTAAACAATTCTTCAACGTTTCAAACCAATCACTTAATTTCCTCTATTACTTTTCACTTATTTATCTTCACAAACTATTACTATCTCCAACTTTAACCAATCACTGTTATAAATCAACTGTCTCGCCCTCCTCTAAAAGCTGTCCTTTTATACCCGCTCCGCCATCTGACGAGAACTTTCTAGCTAATTCTAAGTGGTTCTAGAACAAGGTTTAGTGGTGACAGATTCCAGTCTCCAATTGGAAGTGACACTTGAGTGGAACTTGTTTTGTGACTTTAAGGCCTGGTTTCACCAAACTGTGACTAAGGGCTTGTTTCACCACTTAAGTTACACGATACCTTCCACGCCACAATATCCCCCTCTTAAACTTGTTCGTCCCGAACAAACTCGTTAACATTTTCACCATTATAACGATGAAGACGATCCACATGAACGACTTTCAGCTTGCCTCTTCCTCGTTGGATGCGATAGACAACTTCGTTGATGCGCTTTACGATTGTATAGGGCCCTTCCCAGTCTTTTTGCAACTTAGGCAACTTCGATGAGGGTTATATAGCCATACCAGATCTCCTTCCTGGAATCCTGTAGTTGTCGTTTTAGTATCGTACCTCGTTTTCATGCGGTCACTGGCTATCTTAATTTTATCCCTAGTGTCTCGATGCACGTCCCTGATGATATCCCTGAGGTCTGTAACGTATTCCTCCTCATTCTTGGGCTCTTCGCATGGATATCCAAACATCAACTCGCTAGGTAGGCGGACTGTTCGACCAAATAAGATTTCAGATGGAGTATGTCCTGTGGTGTTATGCACTGCTCCTCGATAAGCCAATAAAAACATGGAAATCTGCTTATCCCAGTCTCTCTGGTCTTCGCCAACGACCTTAGAGAGGTGTTCATTCAGTGTCCTGTTGAAGCGCTCCACCATCCCATCTGATTGTGGATGAAGCGGGGTTGTCCTTGTCTTGTGAATCCCGAGTAACTGGCACACTCCTTGGAAAATCTTCGACTCGAAGTTCCGTCCTTGGTCTGAATGCAGTTCCAATGGTACACCGAATCTGCTTACCCAGTTATTGACGATTTGCTCCACCACGGTTTTAGCTTCTTGATTAGGGATAGCAAATGCTTCAGGCCACTTACTGAAATAGTCCATAACAACGAGGATGTAACGATTTCCATTGTTTGCTTCAGGAAACGGTCCCGCAATATCAACTGCTATCCTTTCGAAAGGGGCTCCAACATTGTATTGATGCATTTTGCCACGGACTTTCAGTCTCGGACCTTTGCTGGCCGCACATGTAACGCATTTCCTACACCAAGTTTCAACGTCCTCCCTTGAATGAATCCAGTAAAAGCGTTCCCGCACTTTTTCGAGCGTTTTATTGATTCCCAAGTGGCCTCCAGACACTCCATCATGCAATTCCCTGAGCACTTCCATTACCTTTGACCTGGGTACAACAAGCTGCATTACGAACGAGTTTCCATCCGGGCTTTCCCATCGTCTTTTTAGAATGCCGTCTTGTACATAAAGGGAGTCCCACTGCGCCCAGTATGCCTTCAGCTCGGGGCTCCTATTGGATATCTCCTGCCAGTCTGGTTTTCCCTCATGCTCCTTCCAGGCGATAATCGGTTCGATATCCGGATCTTCCCTTTGAGCCTCCCGTATTTCCCGCGCACTCCAGCCACCAATGGGCATAGCTCTCACCCTTTGAACGGACGCGACATCTTTTTCCTCGTGTCGTAAGCAATGTTTGCAATTTGCTTTGCACGGTCGACGGGAGAGAGCGTCTGCATTAGAGTGAAGACTTCCCTTTCGATGTTGTATTTCGTAGTCGTACATCTGCAGCCGTTCGATCCACCTTGCGACTTGGCCTTCAGGATTCTTAAAGTGCAGCAGCCACTTTAAAGATGCATGATCTGTGCGGAGGATGAATTTCCGCCCATAAAGGTACTTATGGAAATGTTTTGTCGCCAATACCAAAGCAAGAAGTTCGCGCCTGGTAACACAGTAGTTTCTTTCTGGCTTTGAGAGAACTTTGCTGAAGTAGGAAACTACTTTCTCTTGGCCATCTTGCACCTGGGAAAGGACGGCTCCAATTCCCCCATTACTAGCATCTGCATCCACAATAAATGTTTTCCCAGGGGTGGGGTACGCTAGTATGGGGGCGTTGCACAACTGTTGTTTAAGTTCCTTGAAGCTCTTTTCGCACTCACCTGACCATTTGAATTGTTTGCCTTTTTCTGTCAGTTGATGCAAGCTCTTTGCGATCCTGGCAAAGTCCTTTACAAATCGTCTGTAATAGGTCGCAAGTCCCAGGAAGCTTCTCAGTTGATGTTTGTCTTTGGGAACCGGCCAGTTTTTCACTGCATCGACCTTCTCCGGATCAGTCTTGACTCCTTTGGAAGAGATGATGTGCCCGAGGTACTTCACTTCTGGTCTAAATAAGGAACACTTCTTCGGGTTAAGTTTTAGTTGCGCACTTCGTAGCCTTTGGAACACCTCCTTAAGGTTATCTCGATGTTCGTTAAATGTTTTTCCTACTACGATGACATCGTCCAGGTAGACCAAGCAGGTTTTCCATGTTAGTCCCAGCAGAACGCGCTCCATTAGACGTTCAAAGGTAGCTGGAGCATTGCACAGTCCAAATGGCATTACTGTAAACTGCCAAAGCCCGTTTCCTGCTGTGAATGCTGTTTTCTCGCGGTCTTCTGGATGGATCTGCACTTGCCAGTAGCCACTCTTCAGATCGAGAGTCGAAAACCATTTGGCTCCGGATAGTGTGTCCAGGGTGTCGTCAATTCTTGGCAGGGGGTAGCTATCCTTCTTGGTGACGTTGTTGAGTTGGCGATAGTCCACGCAGAATCTCGTACTTCCGTCTTTCTTCTTGACCAGGACGACCGGCGATGCCCACGGACTTTTTGAGCTTTCAATCAGTCCCTCCTTTTCCATCGTCGAGACCATTTCTGCAACCTCCGTCTGCTTAGCCAATGGTAGTCGTCGGGGAGGCTGACGAATCGGTCTCGCATCTCCGGTGTCGATTCGGTGTTGTACGAGATGTGTTCGGCCATACTCGCTGTTCTGCGAAGCAAATATATCAGCGAACTCGTTGATTAAACTACCTGCCATGGACCGCTGCTCCTGATCCAGCTCGCACTCTCCGAGTATATTCTTTTTCATTTCCGATATCTCCGTTGGTCTAACCGGTTTCACACCACTTGCATTGGACAACTTTGTGACCGCAGTAATCGGTACGCACTTTCCAATCACTTCTCCTTGCTTTAGTTTCACGCTTTTGTGTTCCACATTGAGGACACGAACGGGAACCATGTTGTTTTTGGGTTCAACCAGCATCTTTCCGACAACATAGCTCTGATAATAATTTTCTGGATCTGGCTCGACTAGGTAGAATCGGTGGCTCCCAGGATCACCTTCCAGCTTTGTCCAAATAACTGTCTCTGACGAATGTGGTAATATTTCGTCCTCACTTACAACTGTCCTTAGAGCTGCGACGTTCTCGTTCCCGTAAACCATCGGAATCTCGACGTTCTTGTACTTTATAACTTGCGAACCGATGTCGAGCACTATATCATGCGTCTTCATAAAGTCGATTCCGATGATGCATTCGTCACATATATCAGCCACTAAGAATGCATGGGAGAAGACTATTCCTGCAAGGTTTATCGTCAAGAGTACCTCACCATACACCTTTGCTGTTGCTCCAGTTGCTGTTTTCAGACAGTAGCTGCTGGTGTTGTGCAGCCATGATTGGCGAACGATGTCCCTTCTGATTATGGAAGCGGTGGCACCTGTATCGATTGTAGCCACATACTTTTTCTGGCAGATATGGGCTTCCACTGTCAGGCTCCTATTACATCGTTTGGTCTGGGAAACCTGAATTGTGGTCCTGGGGGCGTCGATTCCAGAAACCAGCTTCTGCCCCGCGAAGTTGGTTCTTACTCGTTTCCCGACTGATGGCTTTGTGATGTTCCATCCGCCGAACGCTCAAACGCCTCCTCGTTCCTAGCTCTACAATGTGAACAACTGCCCTGTCTACGTTCGGCTCTGCACTGTCGTTGTAGATGTCCAATTTTGTTGCAGTTCCAGCAACGGATCGGTCCCCTTCGAGAACTGGTACGGTCTACTACTTCTGTTCTCTGGCACGAGCATTCAACGGATGTCATTTCTCTCACGCGGTGAAATCCTTGAGATGCTTGGTCAGCAGCTCTCATGGTTAAGGCAAATGCCAGTGCCTCAGGAAGAGTTCTCTTTCCAGCCATTCGTAGAGCCATCTGCAGTTGTCTGTCCTCTATGGCTTGTGTAAATGCCTCAATAGCCATTTCGTTGATGACATCCTCGCCGGCATTGGGATAAGACAAGTGCGCAAGCCGTTCAATATCAGCTTGCAACTGCTGAAGTGTTTCTCCCCTCTTCTGGATTCTACTGCGCAGTTGTACTCTATACACTTGCTGCATGTGGTCGTCACCAAATCGCATCTCAATAGCCTTCACCAAAGCCACGTAGTCGCGTTGTTTTTCTTCGGAGATAGTTTGAAGCAATTCTGCAGCTGTACCTCGTAATGCGAGCGTTAATGCAATCGACTTATCCTCGTCGTCCCATCCATTGGTCGTTGCAGCTGCTTCGAACTGTCTCTTATAAATAGGCCATGATGTTTGACCATCAAAAACGGGTGGTTGCATCTCCTTCCTTCTTGGACAGTCAGCAGAATATTCCCGAGCCTTCTGTTTCTTGACTATTTCGAGCTCTTTAGTTATATTCTTGATGTTTGTTCCGAGCTCTTTAGCTATGTTCTCGATGTTTGTCTCGTGCTTTTGAAACGTTTTGTTAATTTCCTCAAACTTTGTTTCATGTTCGTTTAATTTTTCATCAATCGCGTCGATTTTTACATCTAGAACATTCTTAAATTCTTCTACTGCATCTTTTTGTGCGGCGACAATGGAATTTGTCTGTTCTTCAAGAGAATTCTTCTGTGCTTCGAGAGAATTCTTCTGTTCTTCTAGAGAATTTTTCTGTTCTTCTAGAGAATTCTTCTGTTCTGCGAACTTAGATTCCATAGAATTTTTCTGTTCTTCGAGAGAATTCTTCTGTTGTTCTAGAGAATTCTTTTGTTCTGCGAACTTCAATTCCATGGAATTTTTCTGTTCCTCCATCTTGACAAGAAGCAATTCCATCATAGCGCTAATATCAACGCTTGTACTTACTTGTTCTTCTGCCACGTCGAATAGCATGGTTTTTGGATCTTCTCCCTCGTTTTGGACAGCTTCCTGCAGACGAAGTATGAGGTCACTTTTCCCTCCAGCTGTGGAGAGATTCCGCTTTTCTAGTTCACTTTTTAATTGGGGTATGCTTAGATGTAGCAATACACGACCCATTTTGTTTGTCTCTTGTAATTTAGAAAATCACAAATTCACTTTTTTTTTTTTTTTTTTTTGTTGTTGTAACGACACTTAGCACAGAATAAGTTTTATCCCACTTCTGACACCAATGTTACATTCAGGCTGGGATTCGTAAAGATAAAACACTATTCCGTTTAACTTCTCTAATAAAATTCACTTTTATTACACTTTTATTGACTATTCTAATATTTCACTTATTAAGTACCAGAACACTATTACTTAAACAATTCTTCAACGTTTCAAACCAATCACTTAATTTCCTCTATTACTTTTCACTTATTTATCTTCACAAACTATTACTATCTCGAACTTTAACCAATCACTGTTATAAATCAACTGTCTCGCCCTCCTCTAAAAGCTGTCCTTTTATACCCGCTCCGCCATCTGACGAGAACTTTCTAGCTAATTCTAAGTGGTTCTAGAACAAGGTTTAGTGGTGACAGATTCCAGTCTCCAATTGGAAGTGACACTTGAGTGGAACTTGTTTTGTGACTTTAAGGCCTGGTTTCACCAAACTGTGACTAAGGGCTTGTTTCACCACTTAAGTTACACGATACCTTCCACGCCACAATACAATATGGAGCCGTTCTAGAGTTTTCATCTTCCAAGTGCGCCATGGAGGGGGAAGTTAACGCTACGGTGACGATTTTTTTCGGTTTACTCCCCATCTTTTTGAATAATTTATATGCGTGACCCACCGACCGTCCGTAAAAAAGCTATATTCGCTTCAAAAATTCTAGGAAAGCGAAAAATTTATATGCCGAGATCAGTGTTCTTTTCATCTTCATACATTGCTAAACAGCTTTTACAAATAATTTAATAAACACCAATTTTTAATCCTGCATTTTTTTTTTTTCTCAATTGACACTGACGTATCGGAAGCTGCTCTAGTGACTCGTTGTATGGAGAACTTTCGCTACATGAGGCCTTTTTTATTACCTACGTGTCTCCACGAGCAATTTTTCATATCTTGCAATCTGTCAAATTTGATTGTATGAAAGAACGATAGTATGCAATCAAATGTAGGGTGGTCATTTCATACCATACAATTTCATTCGTTGAAATGTCGCTGAGCAGAGCACGTCGTTGCGAAATCCTTTCTCTTTTCCCATCTACCATATCAGTCATGGCTATACTTTTTTATTTAAATACGTAGTGTCAGCGCTAAAAGCAACCATTCGCCACTCAGCCATCGTGGAATTGAAAAACAAGTGTCAAACTGCGAAGAAATTGCAGCTCATTTCATACTATCGATAACATGCAATGAGCTGAGCAATATATTGCAAGACATTTATTTTATCATGAAATTTGTGGTCTCCGCCGGCAATTTCCATAGCATGATATGAAAAATTGCTCTATATAGATCATTGACTTCCACTGTTTAAAACAATAATACGTGATCCAACTGTGGTTGTAAACCATGGAAGTCAATGATCTATATATGTAGATCACGTGGGCATAATAAAAAAGGCCTATGATCTTATCCATCCAGCCGCTCTTATTTTTATAGCTATCTTGTACAGTTTGAGCACAGAGCAACGTTTCTGCGTAGACGATTGGGTTTAGAGCATACGAATACCTCTTAAATCGCGGTTCCTAGAAGTTCAAAGTCTATTTCCCGTTCAAAGATATGTTTTTATCGGGACTTCTCATATCTTCTTTATAACTGTTTTTCTTGCCGGTGATCCGGTATAGGTTACTCTAACTCAAACCCTAGTCTGAAGCTTTGCTTGATTGCAGTTTACAGGCCGGATTCCAATGCCAGTGACCCACTGTCGTTTTCGAGGTAGGTATAGTATTTCCTATATTTTGAAAACGGTTCTAAATATTTTTATGAGATCATATACGCCTTATCTAAAAGACCAGAAACTCAAAAATGGTACGTCACGATATACAAAGTGTAGGTATTTAAGTTGCGCAATTTTGAATACAGACCATCATATTTTTGAGATAGGCACTACAAATACTTTACCAAAATACTTACCTAAGTGCAATTGCAAATGACATTCGGTAAAATAAAAACCATGAAATAGACTTAAATAAGTTCTGTGCCTTAACTAATACGGCCGCCTTGTATTTGCGATATTGGTAACAAACACTTTGTAAAACTGAATATTTGTAAACATAACGAACTCAGTTTCTGAACATTTCTGGTTGAGTGGCACACCACCACTAACTATGCCCCAAAGGTAATGCCTTGTTCTAAAGGCATGTTCATGCGGTAGCTTTTCAACTATAAAGCCTCCGCCACTATCTCCGTGACATGCTGTCGTTGCAAATCGATTGACAACACAGAACTTGTCATTTGTTATTGTGGAAGGATATCGGTTACTAAATTCTTTATCACAGTCGTTAAAACTACTGGTTACTGATGTCGCGGTATGAAGTGTTTCGCTAAAGTTGCCATGTTCTGTTAAGGCCCATCCAGCGATTTTACCGTTTATATTACTCGCAATAACTCTTCCTGCATCTTCTTCCCAGAAAATGCAGGCGGGTGCAACAAAGGGGGTCAAAATGAGATAGTTCGTTAGTAGGATTACAGCTATATCATACATATAGCTATTTTCTTCGTTTTGAAATCTGAAAAGAAAATTTATTTAAACCAACAACAAAATTATATTTGAATGTGTTTCTTACTCTGCATGAGTGTGGATGGCGGATACATTCTGGTACTGTGCATATTGCTCGAATTTATAATAATCACGATAATATTTTCCAGCTCCAATTGCATAAAACCTATGTCCATATACTTTTTTATTTGCTTTATCCCAGAAGCAATGTGCAGCTGTTTAAAGAGCAAAGTTAAAAATTAATCAATAAACAATATATGAATAGACCTGCATCCTGCATGAGTACCTATTGGATTGACAAGTTTACCAGATTGGATTGACAAAAGCTATTGGGCCAATAGACTACTGATTTAAGCCTATAGGATGAAGTTTGCACCTATTTTGGAACAAACAAAGTGACACAACGAAATTTCGCGGCGGTCTCCAAATTGACAGCGAAGCGTCTCCAAAAAGTCAGCGGAAAATAATTTGTGAAGAGCTCCCTCAGCCTTCTTCGTAAACAATTAATGTCCCGGACAATAACAGCCTTATTTATGAGATTCCCTATTTATAAAAAATTTTCGCGATAACCTTACTAAACTATGTTGTATCTAAAAAGGTAAGATTTTCGATAAACTATGACAGAAAACACTGAAACTAGTGATTAGCTTCGCCAGTAAAATCATTTTACACAATAAAAAGTCAAAAAGTCTTTGAGGGACTGCTGAAATTTCGACCTGCAAGTGTATATACATGTGTCTTCCTATATCCCCATTCCTAGTGTAATTCAGCAGCATAATGCCGCCGAGATCATGCGATTTGTAGACCTAAGGCGTTCCTCTTTGTGATTGCATCAAATATCTGGGTTATGCCAATAACCAAAAAATAAATCTTTATAATATGGAGAACTGGGTATTGCGCCATCGGCGATACTGAGACCAACTTAAATTTGCTTACTATACCAGCTTCCCCTTCTTCTTTCTGACGTGTGACATGAGTCATTACACGGAAAGAATTGAAAATCACCAATTGCAACATTTTGAGTTGTAATTCACGAATCGTATATTTTTCGCAAATCACAACGATTTTTTCTTGAATTGATATAAAAATTTGTAATTTGTCAGTGAAAACGGCGAAAAATATCAAATGTTGTTTGTTGCATTTTGCGATTAAAAGTATTGATTCGAGCTTCTTTAATTTGTAGTGATTTGCGAGATTGTTTGGAGCAATTTACAACTTCAATAGGCAAATTTCGTAAACACCACTTTGCTATCTCAAATTGCGAAAAATATTTGGTGATTTACCACCACTGAATGATGAATCAATAAAATCTTATAATAATTTACCACATTTAAACCGAAAACGTAAATTGACGTAGAGAAGTCGTAAATTGCAAAATATTTTTTGTAATTTCCATGGAAACTAACTACATAACGTGTGAAATTTTTGTATGCACAGGTAGTCGACAGTAACGATATAGTCCATGGGTCGAAATCCTTTCTTTATATGGATCAATATACATACATAATATGTTTGTGGTGTTGCTGCTTGCTGGACAGCTGCAATCATGGGCAGCGACAGCGAAAGACAGTCGGTATTTAATCTTTGCTTAAGGCAGTCGTTTTTTAAGTATAACTAGTTCTCAGTGATAGTGAGTGTACTAACCATTATAAAGCATTCTGAAATATATATCATGTAAGTACCTATTTAATAATGGAAAAAAATTAAACTAAAGTAGGTATATAAATCTGCATTTTTATTTTTTTCAGAATGAAGATATGTCTCGCTATTAGAAAAGAAGTAAATTGGTATGGATATTAAAGTGTGCAGTCGAAAAGGTTTTTTAAGGTTCGTATCAATACAAGTTCTTCTAAACAATTTGCGTGTATTAAAAATTTCAGCATAGACAGAAAAACCACCCCAGACAAATCCCGTTGTCTCCGGACGATATGGCGTCATAATGATTCTCAAGGATATCAAGAGGAAACAAAAATATAAAATACGACTATGAATTCTGATTGTAAATCACAAGATAAAAGTTGTAAATTGAAAATAAAGTTTTCTAATTTCACGATAAAACGTTTTTAATTTAAGACGGTGATGCCTCAAATCACTACTCAAGAATTGTAAATTGCAAAATATGAATTGCAAATTGATAAATAGAAGTTGTAATTTACGATTAAGAATTTGTAAATTGCAACTACAGAATAGCAAATCAGCACTAATGAGTTGCAATTCAAGACTAAATGGTTGCAATTCGGTAAGGGATGAAATCAAATTTACTACAGAGAAGTGGTAAATTGCGAAATGTTTTTGCAATTCACAACCATAGTAATATCAAATTTAGAACTACTTGTTTAAAATTGCGATCGGTTATGGCAATATGTATTTCTCGTTTGATCATTATTGACAATGAGAAGTGTTGATTCACGATTTTTGGGGGTCAATATCTTCACTTCTTACAATTTCTAAAATTGCGAATAAGAAGTCGTGAATCAGTAAATCCTGAGCTAAGCTCTAAAACTAGACAAACTTTTCGTGATTCTGCGCTCATTTTTCTTGATTTGATCTTAAAATTTTTTCCGTGTACGTTAAGCTACAAAAGAGCTTTATTTAAAATTTCTAAGTTCCGCCGTTTGGAAATAGCATGCATAAAATTGGAGTGTAAAAAGTGTTGGAATGCATATTGCAAATTTAAAAACCTAGGCCTAGGGTCCTAGGGTCTTACACAAAGCTGTTGACCAACCATCTATTCCGAATTTGTGTACCTCCCATTTACGGCTCATGTCAAACTGTCTCGTTTTGCAATATTGTATGTTAAAATCTACAGCTATAAAAAAAAACACATCTCACCTGAAATCACAACTCCTGCACTGATTATAGTGCCGCCGCAAATAAGATCGTACTGTCCAGAAAAGCTACTATAGATTCCCACGTGCCAGGGCACTTGAGTTATATTGGTGGGATTACCGTTAGCAATAAAACCTTGGACTTTGGGTGCATTCTTGCCACACTCCGGTAAGCACCTTTGTGGCAGAAAGTCCCACAAACCATCATCTCCGCATCTTAAGATATTTGTAGCATTCTCCGATTCTCGGTACTGAATGTTACAGCTTATTTCGGCGACAGTTCCTGGTTCTATCGATTCATCGCAAGAAACGGGAACCTGGTCTTTTTTGCAATCCGCTTTAAAGGTGATACCTTTGAGCTTTTCAGGGTCACAGAATTCTAAAAAAAAAAAAATAGCGTTGCTTTGAAAATATAAAATATATTTTTTTTTGTTTTTGAAGTGTCTACTCGATTTCTATCCAATTTATTTTTTTTCAAAGTGCTTTTCCCCATAAAAAAAACAAAATGTGTGCCTTCAACGCCACCTGTTGAGAATTTTCCAACTTTTCTTTTTTCATAAACCATCCCTGATTTAAGACGAATAAAACACACCAAATAATTGAAATCGGTTGAGCCGTACGTGAGATATAAAGTCACAACGCACTTGCAACAATTTTATTATGTAGAGATGTGTGTGTATTGAGTTGCCGGAAAAAAAAAACCTTTTTTGCACTTGCACTCGAAATCCATTTCAATTGATTTTCACACGTTTATAGTAATACATTTCGAAATAATTTAATATAAAAACTCAATCCCATTCGCGTAAAATAAATAATTCAGTTAAAAAAAGCAATTTTTCCAACGATAAACAATTTGTTACCGACGCTGTGTGTCATAAACATTTGTGTTAGTGAAAGTATGTGTAAAATCTGAGGAAAAATTGAGATTTCTCAAAAGTGATCTGAGCTAAAAATAAAAAACCGGCCAAGTGCGAGTGTCACTCGCGCACCGAAGGTTCCGTATTTGGCTAAAGTCCAACACATCAGATATTATTTAAAATCTATGTCATTCAATCTTTCCCCTCTTCATGAATTCATCACAATTTAGTTTAATTTAATTACTTAATATTTTTACTCTCAAAAATTACTCGCACATGAATCTCATTTTCTAATTTTTACCTATAGTACCCAACCCACGCCAATTTTCCATTCTGTATGCGACCTGTCCCAATTAAAAACTATTGACTAAAAATATATTACTTTTATTTTGTTCTGTACTCCCCAAAAAAATGTATTATATTCCCCAACGAAATTAGCAGTCGGGAACCCTGGTGTGGTTCTGTCTTTGATGGGAGTAGAGATTAAAACTTATGAGAGCAACGTATTTTACATGGAAAAATTATCTTTTTTGAAAATATCTTGTAAACTATTTACTTTTCGGCAAAACAGTATTCAGCACATATATAGATAAGAACATGATCTACAAAAAAGGAATTTATGTATTTTTTTGTGAATCAAGAAATAAACCGTTTTTTGGGCGAATGAAAATGTTTTTTTCACCAGATTACTAATTAATCGAAAACCAATCGATGTATCGCTTCCATTGGTATTTGTCGTTTAACTAGAGGTTATACCGGATGTTGTGTGTAAATTTTAGCCTTCTATGTCAATCGGTTCTTGAGATAGACCTAGTAACAAAATTGGCTTAGTGGGTTCGGACAGACAGACAGACAGACAGACAGACGGAGAGACATCCGAGCGAAACTAATAAGGTTACGTTTTTTCCCTTTGGGTACGGAACCTTAAAAAGATTGATTTTTGTGACTATGTGGTGGAATGGGACACTTGTATATGTAGCATATGAAATATTTTTTTTTACCGGAAAACCTTTGTTTCTAATGTACTTTGCATGCGAACATTTTTGTGCGTTCTTTGTTTAGACTTTGATGTGGAAGAGGGTTAAGCAGTGCTTTTAATGCAGCTTGGATATCGCTGCAAACGCATATGCTTCTAGAACTCCACCTGTTTGTCACAATATAGCGCATAGCCATAAGGATAGCGAAAATCTCCGCTTGGAAGACAGATGCATGGTTGATTTTTCTTTTAAACAACAATAAATAAGGGATATCACATAAATACGTTAGATATATGTGGGTTGTGGGTACTCGCTCATAATACCTTTTAAAAATGGTTTAAAATGCCCGCGTTCTACCTTCCACTGCCCGCTAGATGAATAGCGGCATGTCAAACTCCATTTTCACCATTTGCGCTAGACGTCTAGCACTTTTTGTGAACGCGGGCAATGTTTGTGTTCGAGAAGCTTGTGAGCGAGAGGTTTGCGATAAGCTCCCTGAATTGCTTTATCGCACTAGTGGACTTCCACCCTTAGATAAGAAAAGAGAGGACATGCGAGCATTTTTGTATTTCATTGCCTAATCGCACTACTATTGGGCGTAGGTTTTAATATTCGTCCTGATTCTCTCAAGGAGATCCTTCAAGTGAACGAACACTTGGATACTATTTACACAGAAAACAACAATCAATCACATATATAGTAAAATCGATCACGGATGTTGAAATCCATCCCCAAATCTCTCGCAATTTATTTATTTATGTCTTCTTGATTATTTTTGTATAGCGAAATCTTTTAAATTAACTTAACCGTTTCCCCCGCCACCACTAGTGTAAGTCGCAATGGACAAAACGCATATAAAGCAGCCATTCCTCAACAGTGCAGCATATTCCTGAATAAACAAAGTTGTATGTTTCATTTTTAAGTTGTTCGAAATCACTTTGACAGCACGACCGACGTGACGCAGAGGAAATTCCAATAAAAATAATGAAGATTCCCTGCTCGGGGAATGTTTGTTTCGCTTACCACACGCAATTAGTACCGCCATTAGTGCGACGTTCAAGGTAATTTTTAAAACACTCTTTGGTGACATTTTCACTTAGGCCATTCACAAATGACTACGCAAAGTAACGTAAAAAGGATGGAAACTGAATTTGAACAAATTAAATAATTATCTAAGTACAGCTCCGGAGCTCACAAAAAAAACAACGATCTCACTTCAGCGACAGACTGAGATTAATCTTGTTTTGCATGTTTTACCAAATATGAAACCCAAACCCAAGTTCAACATTATCTATAGATACGTTAGTGTACAGTGTACCTACACTTGAGTAATCTTGGGTTATCTTTACTTATAAAAAGCGAATGCAGGAGGTGTTTTGCCGGCTCTTTGTTCGTGCAGTTTTGCCAATGACAAATTTCAAAGAGATGATTAAAAAGAGGCCCAAGCCGAAAAAAAGGGCCCCCAATCTTAAAAAATATAAAAGAAAACAGAACAACTAAGACATCTACCTATTTTCAAAAAAAAAAAAAAAAAACAATTTTTTCATTACCTACGAAACACTTCCTTTGAAATGTAAGTGCCTATTATGGAAGACAACTCAACTTTGAGACAACCAAACAAACTTTTTGTATAATGCAAGACAACTCTTTTCAGTTGTCTTTAAAAAATAAATTGCCATCTTTTAGGAGCATAATGAAAATCGAAATCATTTATTAAATGTCAATTTTGTGAATCTATTTGTGGAAATTGAAATCGAACGAAGAAGTATTTGCAATTAAAACGAAAAAGTTATAAAAAAAAAAAACGGTGGAAAAACGGTGGAAAGTAGTTTTGATTTATTTATTTATTTTTTCAGCATATTATTCGTTTGGTTCTCAGTTTGCGTTTTGAGGTAGGCAATTGGCTCTTCTTCAATCTTGTTCATCATATCCTCCTCCTGGTGCTTTTAGAGATTGAGCGGATGTAGAAGGACCTTCACGTTCACCTTCCGGTTGCAGGTTCTCTTCGTCGCTTGAATTCTCGACTTCGAAGAGCTTGCTTGTCGCTGACTGGTTAAAGCCGAAGGTCGAACCAGTTGGGTTGACCGCACTTTGCAGCTCCACCATTCCTATCACACTTTCTTCCATTTGGCTTACACTCACCTGCTCCGATTGACCACCCCCGGTTGTTTTCAGGCTTTGCTTATTTTTGGCCAGTTTTCTTTTCAAGTTGGCCTTGTAATGTATCCAAACCTGCAAAACTATTTCGTATGTAGAAAAATTCTTATTTCGCACCATTAGCGAACCCTCCTTGAAGGTGGCCCGATACTGTTGAGCTCCAAAGCTATTTTTTTCCCAATCTTGGAAAATTTTTTTTTTATGAACCAAACTGTCCTTTATCCGTGGCCAGATTAAGTTGATCTTGTAAAATTCCTATCAGCCGATAAAACTCAGCTAGTATGGTGACTTTTAAACTTTTAAAAACACACATTCTATAGGTATTATCTTTTTTTAGTTTTTATTCCTACTTACATTTTTTTGTCCATATTTCAATAAAAAAAGGTGATCCTTTTCGTTCGAAAAATGCAACACAACTGACAAAAAGCAGTTGTCTGATTCTGACATTCAGGACAACTCCAACACAACTCAGATGTCTTCTATAATACATACACACAACTGAAAAGGCAACCATTTTATTAGTTGTCTACTCATAGGATAATGGTTGTCCTTTGGCAGACAACTAGGTGTTATCGATAATCTCAATATGGAGAAAGACAACCTTGGTTTGGTTGTAGTTGTCTTCCATAATAGGGGCAGTATTCTTTTTCGTACAATAGAGACTAAAAGCTTACTTAAACTGAAAAAGGGGCCATTTTGAAAATTTTTCAAAAGGTGGGGGCCACGGGTCTTCAGCTTCAAAAAGGGGCCAAACGGTATCGCTGGTTCATGGTTGTTTGACTTTGGTCTAAAAATATACAACTTGATTGCAATTTAAAGAGAATTGTCCATAGAAATAGGAAAAAACTAGGTACATTTCTCGCGAGAGATAGGTGGTATAAAACAAAAAAAATGTCTTTGCAGTAGGTATACCTACTACGCTTGGCGTATAGATTATAGGTAATCATGGCATTTTCGGACAGAGTAATGGATTCGTTATCATCTGTACAAAAAAATACAAAAAAGCGGGTTTTTTTCAGTTCAATAGGTTAAACATCGTACACAAACAATCGAATGTATAGTCCGAATTATTAATTAATATAAGATTGGATCCGTGTGGTGATAGGTACTCAAGTTAGGTAGGACTATTAGGGGACTCCGATGTTTCTTAAATTTTAAATAGGCCCCGGGCGGCACTTTCCTAGGGGCGGCAATTCGGAGCTGCTAAATTTTTTAAATATATAAAATCTATGAAACGCATTCTTATTCCTGTTCAACGATTTATTTACAAGGTTGAACAGCATTAACACTGCTTCACAGTATAAGTAATGAGACATTCCTTGTAATGCTTAGCAACAAAATTCAATGAACCCTGCTCCCTGGTATGCAAATACATTTGATTACATTGCAGGTACACTTCTCCGTTGATCTAATGTAATTTTGTTTTATTATGCTCAAGCGAAGTGAAGTTTGCGAACATACATAAGCATTCTATTTGGCAATAAAAGTTGCAGCCTTGTCTTGTTGCCGTGCACTTTATTATTGAAAATAAATTACCGAGGTACCAAAGAAGAAAAAAAAAAAATCTTCAGCGTTTTCTCATAAGTCATAATATGCCAGTTTTTTTACTTTTAGACCTTACAAATTTGGACAAATTCTTACGAATTTTTACACAAAATTTTTTTTGGTGTTGTGAAGTAAACGGATACACCCTGTGTAATTCACTTGTCACAGAAATGTCACCCACAACATGTGAATGACAGGAGGGCTATACGCCTTGCGATTTTCCTCCCCGATATCACGTGGCTTCCGAGAATTCGAGACGTTAATAATAATAATAATAATAGTTGGCGCAACAGGTCTGTAGGGACCCAGGGCCTAGCTTCTCGCAACCATTCGTTTTGTGTGAGTTTTTTTTTAATTTTTGGAACGAATGGAAGGGATCTACAATTTTATGCCGGTTCCAAACGGGCCAATTGAGAAGCTCTTTCATGACAGTTATACTCTCGGATGTTTGTCAGACGTTCGCGAGAGGTGGCGCAGTGAAAAAAACCATGAGTTGGAATTTGGGTTTTTGCGGGATTCGAACCTGGAACCCTCGCTTAGTAGTCCAACACACTAACCACTAAACCACTGCGACCTCGAGACGTTAGAAGAATTAAATAAAACCTGGATACTTCCAAGCATTACAGGTGTGAGAATTGGAAAGGATGTCCGTCACCTTTCAATTTACCAGATGATTTGAACTTTGTTTGGCATAAATGCATGCATTTGTTTTGATTTTTTGAGTAGTAAAATGGTAGGCGGTAAAATAAGACTGAATGTTCTCCGCAAGATTATTTTCGAAAGTGGCAACGAAATTCTTCGTCGCTGTAGGAAGGAGCAATCTCCACCATGTAATTCTTAATGCAGTGTCGCTTTTTCCTCTTCTCGAATGCTTGTAGTTCAATCAGTCAAACTCTTCCACATATCATTTTCATCGCTAGTTAGATGATGTAATTAATGTTCTTAGCATATTAGCAAATTCCTCGAGTTTATCAGACTTTTTGCACAGTGCACGTCCATGATCTTGAGTTTTTTGTTGCTTTTGTAATGTCTACGAATATCTATGTAGTTGTGGTTCTTCTCTAAACTGGCAGTGTTTTCTTAGATACAAAATATATATATATTTTTTTTTTTGTAGGTAGGTACACTCTTTCGGATTAGGTTCGTGTTATTTGTTGATGACTCGTAGGTATTAAATAAAAAGTGTACAAAAATAAGAAGTTTTAAACGTCCTTATGAAAATATAAAATAAGCAGTTATCTTCTGTTATGCGAAGGCGAACGCGACGTGCCGTGCATAGAATATCTAATTTTAATTATGTAGATGTGTATTACCAATAATTACCCAATTGTTTAAAACATCTACTAAATAATACTTTTTCTCCTGGGCCCCTTCTGTTATTTAAAAAAGCATAGCACTGCAAAAAGAAGTTTAGTAGAAACTTGGTGAAATGTATCTTGAAGCTTGGTAAAATGTATATTGAAATTTTATCAAGTTTATTGACATACATATGTGTAGGTAAAACTGGTTGAAACCGTAGACAAAGCTTTTTTTAGTGTGTGAAAAAAGTACTAGGGGCGGCATAAATTGGGTCTGCCCCGGCCGGCACCAACCAACGCTACGCCACTGTGATACGTTAATGGCTCCGTCAACAAAAACTGCTTTCGAAGTCATTGAAAATTGTAGCTGTCTCCAGAGACTTGGAAAGGAAGCCAGAAAACTTCTCATTCGGTCACTCTAAAAAAAATGGAGACTATGTAGGTCTGTTAAAGTTCTCAGTAGAGACAAACCAACCAAAAATGTACTGTCGATTGCTAGAAACCCATTTTCCGGGTAACCAGATATAGATTGGGTCACATTTTATCCCGCTTTCGCAGGCTGATTTTCATCTAAGTAACTCGAAACAGCTGTTATGCCTTAAACTGACCCGGCCGAAGTAAAAGAAGAGGCTTCTAGAAATGCTCTAGCATATGGGACCGATGGAGTATTTAATTTATCGCGCTGCAGTCGGCAATGAACCTGGACCCCATACACCGTTTTTTAAACATTTTCAACATTTTTACATAAAAACACCCTTTATTTCTGCATTTTTTACGTCAATTTCTAATCTACATCCGTCATATTCAAATCATTCGCATGGGTAACCCCCGCATGACACTACATTTTTCTCTCATTTTAACTTTCTCCATTACGTAATAAGAGAAAGATATTGTTTTCGTACAAAAGTGGGTCGCAAAATTCTGTCTGGTCTATCCGTCTGTCTGTCCTTCCACAGGCCTACAGCCTAAACGGCTTCCCGGATTACGTTCAAGCCTCGGATTTGGAGTTTTTGGGCGTACAGTTCGGGAGGGTTTTTTTTTTGCAAAGTAACCTCAATATTAATGGTACTTCCCCTATAAACTTTTCGTACCAGTTTGATTTGATCGAAAACGGATCTAAAGATTTCAAATAAAATTGATATTTAAGCTTAAGTAGGTGAGGTTACCATGACTGCTTACCCTTTTTTTGGCTAAAAATTCGGACAACGTTAGGTAGTTTTGAAATTTCTACATATCTCGAAAACGGTCTATACGATTGTAACAAAAATTATTTTCTAAGGTAATGTGGTCATTTATAACTTAATAGCAAACTCAGTTTTTCTCTATATTATCGTACAATGGATTTTTGAAAAAAGTCGAAAAAGTTTCGTTCGACCCAGTCGTGCACATTATTTTCCTCATTTTGATCACATTAATGTCGTTTTCCATTGGGATTTTCGGATTGTGCTCTCAGATTTAAGATTTTTCGTGCACAATGGAACAAACAACGATATTTTTCTTCCTTCGCATTTGGGGTAGTGCGTGTTTTAAAAGTAAGCTGTTCTTAAATTTGAATTTATGTTTATAAAAATGCACTCAATTTATGTTGATATCCATTGCGGCAGCCAAAAAATGTAATTTTGTCTGTATTTTTCACAGACTTGTCTTCTAAACACGTAATTAATAACAGACTTTAAAGTTGGACAAATGACGAAACTTTTGGTGTTAGTGTAAGTACCCAGGTGTGAATCTCGCTCAGATATCGGGATTCGCAAAATTGCTCTGACTCTAAAAAAAGTGGAACATGAAATCTGACAGCCAATTGATTTCGACAGTAGAAAAACTTTTCTGTCTCAATCGACAACGACACAAATCATGTTGAAATGTCAGCTTCGTGTAAAAGAGACAAAATGAGTACTACGAGAGGGGTACCAATTGTTTGCAAAGTAGGTAACCACTAATTTTCAAACGAATTTATAACCACAAACTTCAAAGTGACGAGAGCCAAATGTTGAAATGTCACAAAAAAAGCTGCCAGCAGCTAAAAAATGTACGTTGGATAAATTTTCTTTGCATTTTTTTGACATCTCTAAAGTAATTACGTTCGTGTGTAAACAATCTTTCCTAAAGTATTGAACAAAAAAAAAAACAGAGACAATACTGAGACTCCAAACTCTCAATCCTCTTGCCATTGGTCCCCTCAATTTTTCAAATTCGCCATTTTGGTTTCCTATCGGTGTTATGTCAATTTGGGCTTGGGCACAAATCCTCATTCTCTAGTGTCTAGTCCTTCACGTGGGTGCCCGCCTGAAAATGGCTAACCAGTCAAATGGTTATTTTCAGCCAAGGATTTACACTAACGTCTCAATCGTTTGTAGTGATCCCTCAGACGCCATGGCGAGGGTCTGTTGTATTTTGCCTTGCCCAGGTATGGCGGCGCTGCCTTGGTCGACCTTGTTTATTCCGGCCTTACTCGTGGGACCAATTATGAATAAAAACTTAAATAAAAATAAACTTAAAAATACTTAAAAAGGAATTATTATTCCAGAAAAGGAGTGAACAGACTCCACAACGCCGGCGATGGAACTGGGAGATTTTTTTTTTTTTTTTTTTTTTTTTTTTTTTTTTTTCCGAGGGTAGGTGAAAATCTTCCAAAGACACTATGAGAATAGCAAGCGCGTTCTCATAGTAGTGTCAGATTTTTACTGACTAAAAACACCACCCTTCCAAAGATTGTTAGATACTGCAACTAAGATATAACTTATCAAGCAATTTTTCTATCATTAAATAAAAACTTATGACAGGTTACTTTCCAATGAAAGATCCTGCGTGTTCCGCAAATTAAACGCGGTTAATCTTATCTTGCCAAGTCGAACGGTTTCGTTCTTTGTAGTCGGCGCAATAAATTGCTCTCGTCCAAGATTTGTCGGACTGTATTGTTGATATGTCCGATTAGTCGGTCTCTATGCTTTCTCGCGAAGCTTCTAGTTTCAGCTTCGATTGTTGGAATTCCGAGATCCCTATGGATATCGTCGTTTCTAATATACCATGGTGCTTGTACAATTTCTCTAAGAACTTTATTTTGAAAAGTTTGTAGAATATTGACATTTGTTTTCTTGGTACAACCCCAAAGTTGTATACCGTAGGTCCACACCGGCTTTAGCACTTGCTTGTATAAAAGCAGTTTGTTCTCAGTACTGAGCTGGGAATGTTTTCCGAGTAACCAGTACATTTCTCTATATTTGATATCGAGTTCTTTACGTTTCATTTTCACGTGCAAACTCCATTTCAACTTTGCGTCGAGTGTCATTCCCAGGTATTTGGCCTCGTTTGCAAAGGGTATTCGGGCCAAGTTTAGAAAAATTGGCAAGTCATTAGTTTTCTTATAAGTGAAATTCACGTGAACAGATTTAGTTTCGTTGAGGGCGATCCGCCAGTTCCTTGTCCATTCATTTACCTTATTCACTGCGGCTTGCAGTTTTGTAGTCGCTTCTTCGATTGTATTACCTACAGCTAGGATAGCTGTGTCGTCGGCGAACGTAGCAAGGGTAGTGCCATCTTCCCTTGGTATATCGCGAGTATATAACACATAGAGAAGCGGACCAAGGACGCTTCCTTGCGGTACCCCGGCCGAAATTTCTTTTAGCTCCGAGTATTCGTTTCCATTTCTAACCCGGAAGAGTCTATTCCCGAGATATGATTCTAGAATATCATATAGGCTTGCGGGGAGAACTTGTCGTAATTTAAATTTCAAGCCGTCGTGCCACACCTTATCAAAGGCTTGTGAGACGTCAAGGAATACGCTTGAGCAAATCTTTTTTTCTTCAAATGCTTTCTCGATTACGTCAGTAGTTCTATGTACTTGGTCAATCGTCGAATGCTTGGTTCTGAACCCAAACTGGTGGTCAGGGATAAGATTATTGCCTTCAATAACCGGCTGTAGGCGCCTAAGCAATATTCTCTCGAAGACTTTGGAAATGACCGGAAGAAGGGAAATCGGTCTATACGATTTTACTTCATTTGGCGGTTTTCCTGGTTTTAACACCATTATGACCTCCGCGACTTTCCATTGACTCGGCACATGTTTTAGTCTGAGCGCGGCATTTATAATATGAAGAAGCTTAATTAATGCTTTCCTTGGTAGAACTTTCAGAACTTCTCCGGTGATCAAATCATAACCAGGAGCTTTCTTAGGTTTTAGGGATTCGATTTCACGTTTAAGTTCACTTAGCGTTGCACTAGTGAGTGTTGAATCGTCAGATTGTAATTCCGCCCTATTAGTATTGTCGGGGATCGCTTGGCCATCGTACGGTTTAAAGGTTTCTTCTAGATGAGCGGCAAAAACGTCCGCTTTTTGCTTATCTTCCCTTGCCCATTCATTTTGATTTATTCTAATTGGCGGCGCGGGGATTTTCGGCCTTTTGGTGCCTTTTACAGCTTTCCAAAGTGAATAATTGGAATCTTTTTTCGCTGTTAAACTTTCAAGGTAAGAACCTATCGCACGATTTTTAAAATCCTTAATGGCTGTCTTCAACAAATTGCACAAATAATTCAAATGTGCTTTATGTTGCGGAGCGCGACTCTGTTGCCATTTCTTACGCGCCTTCCTTTTTTCGTTGACCAATTCTTTTATTTCGGGAGGATATCGTAGCCCGTATTTGGCCGGCGTTTTCCTTGGATTAGGCGTATTATTCCAGGAGGCGAGCTGTACGATCTCGACGAAGCGATCAACTTCAACTTCAAGTTCATAGGGTGTCGTAAGTGGAACACTCAGTTCAACATTCTCTTCTATTTCGTTCCTAAAGCCTTCCCAGTTAGTGTTTCTACCAGTTAATCTCGCTGGCTCTAGGTTATTGGCTAATTTTACACTCAATGTTAGAATAACCGGTGAGTGGTCAGATGATAGATCAAAGCTCTCTTCAACTTTAATGTGGTTGGTAGGTATTCCTTTCACGACGAAGAAATCTATCAGATCAGGTAGTTTTGAAGTATCAGTTGGCCAGTAGGTCGGTTTGCCCGTCGAGAGGAAATCGCAACTGTATTCCATACCTGCCCCATAGAGCATTCTACCTTTTCGCGATATGTATCTGGAGCCCCAGAACGTGTGCTTCGCATTAAAATCGCCGCCAATAATGAAGTTTGGTTTGAGCGATTTAAGCAGGTTAGTGAAATCACTTTTTTCAAGCGCGGAACGCGGTGGACAGTAGATAGATGAGATTCTAAGAGTACGCTGACTATTTTTAACTCGAATCGTGCACAGTTGCATAGTTTCGAGCTCTATCTTCAGGTCTTCGTATTGTTCAATGCAGTCTTTAATAAGCAACGATGATCCACCTCTGGCGTTCCCCGATGGGTGACAAGCGTGGAAATCATTATATCCTTTTATTTTTAAATTCGATCCCTTTTTCACGTGAGTTTCAGAAATCAAGCAAATGTCAATGTCTTTCTCGCGTATGAATATTTCCAATTCGCCGAGTTTTTGTAATAGCCCGTTTGCATTCCAAGTGCATATTTTTAACATTGGTTTTTCATTCATGTTATTTTTGAAGCACGCGTTTTCCGTGAATTATTTTCGAGCTTAACCAAGCGATCGAGAATAATTTTATTTATTTTGCTTTGTTCTTCAAGTTTCTCGAGAATAATGGAGAAAACATGAGAAACAGGGTCCGGCGAAGTTTCAACGTTTTTCGCTACTTCGAATGCCGCGGCCTGAGCGTAGGTCTGCACTCTGGCTGTCCGAGGGCCACTGTTCGATGGCTTTCCTGATGGTAACTTTTCAGTAGCGTTTCTTTTGACAACAGAGGTCGAGTGCCTTTCTATTGTCTCTCTTTCTCTGACAATGCTACGCTTTTGAACCGGAGGTTTTATATTGCCTACTACCTCCTGGGCGGTCCTACGCTTTACCTTGGTAAGCGGCTTTGTTTTTTTATTTTGGCTTTTGAGTAGCGCATCTCTCCGTTTTTGCAACTCCTTAGCTACTTCACAGCCTCTATAATTCGCCGGGTGCTTTCCCTTACAATTAGCACAGGTAGCGGAGGATTGTTTATTTGCTCCACAGTCTTGGGAGAAGTGACTTCCGGCGCATTTGACACATCGCGGCTCTTTTTTGCAATACATTTGCGTATGATTGAATTCTTGGCAACGTTTGCACTGTGGAATTGTTTTCAAATTTCTGCGCATGGGCTCGATTTTTACCACAATATTAAGTATGGTTTTAATTCGGTAGATATCTTCGATATTATCAGACCTATCGAAGGTAAGCATAAAGAGCGGAAGACCACGCCTTACCAGGATGTCCTTATCTTCTTCCGTTTTTTGCTTCTCTTTCTTGATGATATTTACGGCATCAAGAGTTTTAAAACCTTTGGAACTGGGAGATGATTCTTATGAATCTGAACCACAGTCTTCCATCTCCGGCTTGGAGAGGGTACTAGAGGAGGTATTGCTAGCTATAGTGACAGTGAGGATGCGGACTGCACACTCACTGGGCCTTACCAATAATCATTCTTAACCTTCACACTAAATATTTCCTAGGTCACAATATGCAATTTTGTATGGAAATTTTCGCCATTGTGAGCTCGAAAAATTTAGTGTGTAGGGTAGGGCGGGGCTAGTTGGGCCACGGGGCAAGTAGGCCCACTCGAATAACTCAGAAACTAAAAGTCCTACATGACAACGATGACACACAATCGAAGTGTGTGACTTACGGCCACAAGCCAAACTAGTTCAAATTGCATTTTTACTTTCAAAGGGGTGCGTCGTTTAAAATTTGTATTTTTAAGTGTGAAAACTAAAAAAAAAAAAAATTATTTCTTTTCTTTCTTTTTTTGTTAAGCGGTGCAAATATCTGAATAAGGTAAACATTTTTCACGTGTCCCGTTATTGTATTTTATTGTTTCGAGTGTGGAATTGAAGTGTTTTGTGTAGTTGTTTCTTTTTTACACAAAATGTTCATCAAAGTCAGTGCGGGGTAAGTCGGACCGCCAGTTGTGAGGAAGAAAAAGATCTTGATTGGTTTTGTCTTATGTGTATGGAAGCATATTCAAAAAGTTTATCTGGGGAGGAGTGGGTGCAGTGTCACACTTGCCGAAAGTGAGCCCATTCAAAATGTTCCAAAATAGGACAAGGAAGCATCTTTATTTGCATAAATTGCAGTAACGATTATACGATTCTTAATCAATAAAATAATATTTTTATTCTTATCTAATTTTTTTTTTTAGAACGTCATGAAGCGGTTTTTTATTTTCGTTTTTTGAAGTTTATGTTGTGTTTTTTTCATTAAGTTTTCATTTTAAATACATTTTAGAAAGAAATTATAGCGTTTTCGTATTTTGTAAAATTTACTTTTTTTGTTAATAACATTAAAAAGTCGAAGTTTCAATGTATCTATTTACTTTAGTTTCATAGCTTAATTATGAACAGATTGGAAGTTATGAAGCGTCAAAAAAAAGTGGTCCAACTATCCCCGCCCTACCCTACACTAAAAATGATTATTAGTACCGCAGACTGACACTAACGTAGCAGGAAGTGAGGTGGCTGGTACTCTCACTTCGGTAGATAGAGTATGCGATGGGACGGCTTGTACTCCCACCAAAACAGAACAGGGCAAAGGCGAGTTGGCTGGTACACTCGCCTTAGTAAATAGGGATAGCAACGAGGTGGCTGGTACTCTCGTTGATATCTAAGGGGACATTTTATTCACTCGAAGTTGAACATAACTTGGGGATTTTTATTTTCAACTTGAGAATTACTTTTATTCACTCAAAGTTGACTCGCTCAACTTTGGATATTCCGAAGTTGAGAAAACCGAAAGTTAATCAACTGTGGGTTTTCTCAACTCCCCGAAATAGTAGACGTTGTAGAGCAAACTTGGGATTTTTACGCCAAAAATGTCAGATTTTTGGTTCTCATTTGTACATCGGAGAGAGAGACCGCATGCGGGAGCTAAGAGTCGACATTACAATCACACATACACAATGCACAAGGAGGTGTGTGGCTGCACGGCATTGTTAATGGAAAGTTAGGATAGTACAGACGTGAAGATCATTCATAATTGTTGTTCTTTGTGTTTATTGCGTTAAACATTTCTGTGACTGTGCGAAACTCAAATCAAGTGGAAAAAATAAACAAATATTAATTTTTGAAACTTAAACGATGTATCGTTCACATTATTTTTGGGAAGATTGGCCATCGTCTGATTCGTTTTCGTTTTATAATGCTTGCAATAACATCTGGAAATGTTTATGATCCTTTCTAATACCTGACTTTTTCTTTTAGGTATATTTTGTATTTTCTGTTTTATGATGCTTGTAAAAGTATCTGGAAACGTTTATGATCCTTTTTAGTTGCTTTTTGTCTTATCTTTATTGTTGTTCAGAAAGCAGTTTCGAATTTCGTTCGTTAAATTTGGTAGCAACAGAATCCCAGGCCTCTGGTGTTCTCGGCGTCTAGAATTAAAAACCGTTTTCTGTGCATTGTGTACATTGAATCAGGTAAGGAAATGAATTTACCGAAAATTTTCCCCGGCAGATAGGGGAAGCATTTCAGCCGCTCCCACACTGAAATGCTCGCCACTCAACCCTTCGTCCAAACACGCCGAGGTTTGTGTGTCTATTCATCTTCCTCTCTGCTTTCAAATACGTACGCGGCCAAAATAATCGCAATTGCATCTTTTTGTTCCATTTTTTGAATTTTTATTGTTTTATTATTACGTGCTTCTCAATCAAGACTTCACCACCGAATGAAAACAAAAACAAAAACTACTAACTGAACATACCTAGCTTAAGATTTAAAAGTAAAAGAACAGATCTATTGTGTGTCATCTGTCACAAACATCCCAGGGATATTTTAGAAACTGCAAGTAGACCAACTTTTGAATTTCAACAGCAGAGTTGAGAATTAAAGTAGTGAATAAAAGCAATTTTCAACTTGCCGCTCAACTCTCTCTTTCAAATCAACTCCGATCCGAAGTTGATCAACCTCGGAGTCATCGGCAAGTTGAACGATAGTGAATAAAATGGGCCTAAGGGACACAGATACTGAATGGGAAATTAATGACGATTGGGTAGGTAGTAATTAGAAAATGAGATTCATGTGCGAGTAATTTTTGAGACTAAAAATATTAAGTAAGTAAACTAAACTGAATTGTGATGAATTCATGAACAGGGGAAAGATTGAATGATATTAGTGACACTCGCACTTGGCCGGTTTTTTATTAATTTTATTCATTAAACTAATATGCTAGACAAAAACGACTAATTTAATTTAGAACTAACATTGATCTTAATTCTAGCTTACTGGTTCTTAGCGAGCGCTCTAAACTTAACAATATCCTTAAAATTATTGCCTTTCGGCCTTAATCTATCTATATTTAATTTATTTATTTATTTTTTTTTTTTTTTTTCAAGAAACTTTTTTAAAAACTTGAATTCTCTATCCTATTTTGTTTTATTTAAAACTACTTAAAACTACCTAAGCTACTTAGCCTAAAATTAATTATAATCAGGGTGGTGAGCAATCTTATGGATTGGTCACCATACTGATTGCGTCCATGGGCGCCTGACAGCCGCCAACAAGGGTTCACCCGTACCGCCGATACTCGAGCGAGGCCATAAGCTTTACAGAATGGACCCTGTCCCGATCCGCAATTGCGGTGCTAAAACAGAGGAGCTCCTGAGCATTGGCGGCGTACCCGTCGTGGATGAGCCGCTTTATCCCTCGCGCCGCGGTGGCTGTGGTACAATACCGGCACACCATCTTTTGTCTGGACTAACCCTTACATGTCTACATGGAGAAATGCCTCAGGCGGGATAAAGCCAGACCGAAGTGTACTCTCATGGTACATTAAATTGGGGTAGTAAGCCCCTGAGATCAGGTTATTATCACCGGCCATCTCAAACTCGGGAGTTCTAAATAACCCTAGACAGGCCCTGAGATATTGCCTCTCAAACACCCGAATCTTTTCCATATAGAACGGCGCTATATTGAACCACATGGGACAACCATAAGGATGATAGGCCTTATAAGAGCAAATTACCTTCACCCTGGAGCCAGGCCCTCTTGGCTCCAGCAAGACAAGCATCTATATGTTTGTCAAAATACAGATACTGGTCGAGCAAGATGCCAAGGTACCGGACCACGTTTTTCACCGCCAACGGCCGTCCCTGCTGTCCAATAATTGTTAATTTTCTCCAGTTTTTTCTGGTATCCCTACCTACCTAGGGGCCCCAGCTAATGGAGTTCTGAACAGGATCGTTTCCGATTTTTGGAAATAGATTTTCAACTTCAATCATCACAATACCTCTTAATTTGCTCGAAGTCACGCCGCAGAAGGATTCTGATGACCTCAATTTTTGGTCCTGACCTGTACGCCACTAAATCGTCTGCGTACGCTATAGCATGTCTGAGAAAACCCACCAGATCACTTGTGTAAATATTAAATAGGATCGGAGAAGTCACTGCTCCCTGTTGTAAGCCGTTTTTAATTTCGTTCGAAAACCCCGCTCGAAGTTACATTGCCAGATTTGACAACGAACTTCTTTCCAAAGGTTTTTGAATGCCCAATCTGGTCAGCTTATAAAAGAGCCACTCCAACCATACGGTATCGAAGGCCTTCTCAAAGTCGACCAGGCAGGCACCAGTGCATTGGTTCTTACTTTTATTCCACTGAATGTCCACCTTTTGTGCTTTGTGTTGTTTTTTTTTTTTTTTTTGCTCACTTCTTTTAAATTGAAATTGAACTGGTGATAGTGGAGAGAGTACAGTTGTGGGTGGAGTATTAATGTGGTGCATGGGTGGGAGGGAGATAGGTCAGGTCAGGTATGTAATGTATAATTGAGATTGGGAGGGAGTCACACTCAATTATTGTGTTCGTTTGGTACAAATAAAGCAATCTTTTTCAGATTTCAGAGCACTCTTGCGAATCAAGATATTTTCTCAGAAATTTCATAAATGACATCTGTAATTGTATAAATTCTTAATTTTTTTTTTAATTCAGGTTTTTATGATGTTAAGCGGCATATACACACGTCAAAAACTCTTCAAGCATGCCAGAGTGTATATATACACTATATCAAGCATTTACACCTGATTGAACAAAAGTCAAAACGTTTTGATTTTGCTTCAAGCAGACACACAGCGTATACGTGTCTCATTTTCACTAATTTACTCTCGCGTGCTTGAAGAGTTTTTGACATGTGTATATGCCGCCTTAGGCTTGGTGACAACTACAATTTAATGTTTAATCGGGACAGATATTTCTAACGTTTTAATACAATATTTATCTAGTGAATGTAAATCGCTTAGAAAAGTGTCGAAGACATCACATATTCAAATGGCACGAATATAACCACAAAAAGGAACAAGTGATGTTTTTATATTCGGTTAGCCACACGAAATCTGGAATCTGAGAGCAAATCAGAAGAAGCCCAATCGAAAACCACATAACAGCCCGATTCTGCCGTTGTGAGCCCCTCACAGGTCTTGTGATTTGATAACCTTTTTTGAATTCTACGATAATCCTCAAAACAAAACTCACACAAAAATTCACCCAGCCAGGTCACTTTCAAATTATCAAAACATTTCCCATAAAAGACAAAACTCATACACGAAGTTAGTAAAAATATATAGAATAAAATTTTTTTTTTGCGAAGTACTTGAAAAATGAACACAGAAATGTTTTAGAACTGAACGATGAACATGAAACCATGAAAACATTTTTCGTTTTCGATAGCTTCATGGAACCTTATGAAAATTAAACACTTTTTTCGAAACGCATATGCGTGCATTTGTTTTGATTTCTTGCGTATTAAAATGGTATCAGCAGTTGGCAAAATAAAATGTAATGTTCTCCTCAATATTATTTTCGAAATTCTTCCTTGCTGCAAAAAGAGACAATCTGTTCCATGTAATTTTTAATGCAGTGTCACTTTTTCCTCTTCTTGAATGCTTGTAGTTTAATCACTATAAGATTATTCACATATTCGTATTCATCATAAAGAAGTTACATTAATTCCGAATCACTTCCATGGCTTGGTATAGACAAACCAACTAATTTTGTTAGTAAATTAGCAAATTTAACGACCATTTTTTTTAAATTCCTAATGGTATCTACCTATGTTCCCTAACTTTTTCGTAAGAGTGAGCACGTTCAAGTATCTAGTTTAGTAAGTCTGACAGCTCTCCGACTAGATCTATCTCGATTTTTATTGGCCCAGAAGGGTCGCGTGCTTAGTTTTGGCAGTTGACGTTTATGGAGGGGTAGCCGACGAATCTAGTCAAGAAATTCCCGACTGAGTACTAAGTTGACGTTTATTTTGCTGTCATCGTGAGCAAAGAGTAAGGTCTCTCTCGCTCTTTTTTTTCCTGTCTGAGAATACATGGAACTTTTTCAATAGAAAACAATTTGTAATTGAATTTATAACAATAAATGCAAAGGGAATAAATGTTGAATATGCTTTTCTAGATAGCTTTACTTGTTCTCTATCCATTTTAGGCACCAAAAAGTATTCATCCATTCACATTTCAGTTTTTTTTTAGTTTTCTTTACATGAAAAATATTTTTGACAGCAGAATTCATCCAATTACATTTGGGAGTTTGTTCAAAAAATAGGTTAATACCATGTGAGTTAAGCCCATGTTTTCACTAGGTAAGTGATTTTTTTATAAATATTCCTGGACTTTGCATAAATATCCATTAATTGGTGGGTGTTTTCAACTTGGTTTTTTTAGCGCCATATCTGTTCAAAATCAAAATATGATTGGGAATTCTATTAATTTTAATAAGAGTCAACAGTTTTGATGTTACTTAGGAATACTAAAAATGCAAGTTTTTTTCATATAAAAAAAAGTGGTAATTCTCGGAACGTAAATACGTAAAAATGAGTACATATGATTGAACTCCTAACAAAAATAAAATAAAATGTGCTATTTAATTTAATTCTGCGATTTGACCCGATTTCAGATTTTGCATATTTCATCGAACAGGATTCCAAATTGTTTTGTTATTTATTGTTCGCATGTTCTATTTCGTTTTCTATAGATACTTTCTTTAGCAAATTTAATAACATTGAATTTTGAAATCTCCACTAATATTTTAAAAAAAGCCTATCTAAATTATAAATTAACAATAGCCGTGTTTTCTTGAGCTTCTATTCCAGCAAAGCAAAGTAAAGTAGGATTTTCGACACGCAAATACAACAACTATTGCGAGTCTCGAAATGTCAAGCTGGTATATCGTAATTGTTGTAATTAGCGCGCTGAAAATCCTACTTTACTTTGCTTTGCTGAGTTCGAAGCTCAAAAAAACTGGCCTAGTAATAAGTGAACTTATTGCGTGCTAGAAATCCTATTTTGCTTTGCTGACATCGAAGCCAAAAAAAAGAAGCCTATTATGGGATTTACCAGAAAATGAAAAAAATATCGAATTTAACAAAATAATGTATACTTGCATACGTTAATGTTCAAGTATGCATTTTACGTACCATTTACAGATTATTAATGTTACAAATTATGCTAATACAAAAATATCTTTTACTCCACAGCATGAAAAACACGGGTTCTCCAAACTGTGTTAAAATACCTATTTTGTTTCAAAATGACTTCGAAATAAAAGCTTGAAGTTACAAAATATCTTAAGTGCAGAGACCGTTTAAGTTCATTTTATTTTGAGATGGATTTTTCCTAGATGATTTTATTAAGGTATTTGGTATTGTGACGAAATTATATCAGCAACTCCATTTTACAATAATTTCATAAACTATAAAAACTTTCAAACTGAACTGCGATGTGAACGTCGTGTAACTAATGGGCACCAAATTGCCGAACACAGTCGCTTTACTTAAACCCCACGTCAAAAAGTGACGTTCCCGACCAATCTAGTTAGTTTTTGCGTTCAGGTTATTTCTTATCCAGACCAATCTAGTCGACTTAAGTCAACTAGATACTTGAATGCGGCCAGTCTCTCTCTGTGAGAAAATTTATCCCCTCTACTGCCATTTTGACAGTCTTTTCCATTCTTACTACGGAAGTAAAGGACCAACCCTATTTTGATAACGCAAGGCTAATGGTGCTGTAGATCAAACAGAATTCGACAGAATTGTCCTTAATTCAGAATTGTTGTTCTCAATGAAATCATTGACACTTCTGTCGTGTTGAGAATTGACCTGAAAGTGTACTTATTTTCCAACGAAACAAAGCAAACATAGAAAGGGCACTTCGCTAGATTTGATCTTTTGATAGAAAGAACAATTTTCTTTTTCAATCGAATTCATAAGCTTTCCTATTTATCCGGTCCAACGAATCCTACACAATGATAGAGCAACTCACGAACACGAACACCATCCGCAGATCTTCGGCGCCATCTGTTGTGTTTAAAAGTCAAAAAAAAAAAAAATTCTAGGAAAGCGAAACATTTATATGCCGAGATCAGTGTTCTTTTCATCTTCATACATTGCTAAACAGCTTTTACAAATAATTTAATAAACACCAATTTTTAATCCTGCATTTTTTTTTTTTTTTCTCAATTGACACTGACGTATCGGAAGCTGCTCTAGTGACTCGTTGTATGGAGAACTTTCGCTACATGAGGCCTTTTTTATTACCTACGTGTCTCCACGAGCAATTTTTCATATCTTGCAATCTGTCAAATTTGGTTGTATGAAAGAACGATAGTATGCAATCAAATGTAGGGTGGTCATTTCATACCATACAATTTCATTCGTTGAAATGTCGCTGAGCAGAGCACGTCGTTGCGAAATCCTTTCTCTTTTCCCATCTACCATATCAGTCATGGCTATACTTTTTTATTTAAATACGTAGTGTCAGCGCTAAAAGCAACCATTCGCCACTCAGCCATCGTGGAATTGAAAAACAAGTGTCAAACTGCGAAGAAATTGCAGCTCATTTCATACTATCGATAGCATGCAATGAGCTGAGCAATATATTGCAAGACATTTATTTTATCATGAAATTTGTGGTCTCCGCCGGCAATTTCCATAGCATGATATGAAAAATTGCTCTATATAGATCATTGACTTCCACTGTTTAAAACAATAATACGTGATCCAACTGTGGTTGTAAACCATCTATATATGTAGATCACGTGGGCATAATAAAAAAGGCCTATGATCTTATCCATCAAGCAGCTCTTATTTTTATAGCTATCTTGTACAGTTTGGGCACAGAGCAACGTTTCTGCGTAGACGATGGGGTTTAGAGCATACGAATACCTCTTAAATCGCGGTTCCTAGAAGTTCAAAGTCTATTTCCCGTTCAAAGATATGTTTTTATCGGGACTTCTCATATCTTCTTTATAACTGTTTTTCTTGCCGGTGATCCGGTATAGGTTACTCTAACTCAAACCCTAGTCTGAAGCTTTGCTTGATTGCAGTTTACAGGCCGGATTCCAATGCCAGTGACCCACTGTCGTTTTCGAGGTAGGTATAGTATTTCCTATATTTTGAAAACGGTTCTAAATATTTTTATGAGATCGTATACGTCTTATCTAAAAGATCGGAAACTCAAAAATGGTACGTCACGATTTACAAAGTGTATTTAAGTTGCGCAATTTTGAATACAGACCATCATATTTTTGAGATAGGCACTACAAATACTTTACCAAAATACTTACCTAAGTGCAATTGCAAATGACATTCGGTAAAATAAAAACCATGAAATAGACTTAAATAAGTTCTGTGCCTTAACTAATACGGCCGCCTTGTATTTGCGATATTGGTAACAAACACTTTGTAAAACTGAATATTTGTAAACATAACGAACTCAGTTTCTGAACATTTCTGATTGACTGGCACACCACCACTAACTATGCCCCACAGGTAATGCCTTGTTTTAATGGCAGTTTCATGCGGTAACTTTTCAACTACAAAGCCTCCGCCACTATCTCCGCGACATGCTGTCGTTGCAAATCGATTGACAACACAGAACTTGTCATTTGTTATTGTGGAAGGATATCGATTACCAAATTCTTTATCACAGTCGTTAAAACTACTGGTTACTGATATCGCGGTATGAAGTGTTTCGCTAAAGTTGCCATGTTCTGTTAAGGCCCATCCAGCGATTTTACCGTTTATATTACTCGCAATAACTCTTCCTGCATCTTCTTCCCAGAAAATGCAGGCGGGTGCAATAAAGGGGGTCAAAATGAGATAGTTCGTTAGTAGGAGTACAGCTATATCATTCATATAGCTATTTTCTTTGTCTTGAAATCTGAAAAGAAAATTTATTTAAACCAACAACAAAATTATATTTGAATGTGTTTCTTACTCTGCATGAGTGTGGATGGCGGATACATTCTGGTACTGTGCATATTGCTCGAATTTATAATAATCACGATAATATTTTCCAGCTCCAATTGCATAAAACCTATGTCCATATATTTTTTTATTTGCTTTATCCCAGAAGCAATGTGCAGCTGTTTAGAGAGCAAAGTTAAAAATTAATCAATAAACAATATATGAATAGACCTGCATCCTGCATGAGTACCTATTGGATTGACAAGTTTACCAGATTGGATTGACAAAAGCTATTGGGCCAATAGACTACTGATTTAAGCCTATAGGATGAAGTTTGCACCTATTTTGGAACAAACAAAGTGACACAACGAAATTTCGCGGCGGTCTCCAAATTGACAGCGAAGCGTCTCCAAAAAGTCAGCGGAAAATAATTTGTGAAGAGCTCCCTCAGCCTTCTTCGTAAACAATTAATGTCCCGGACAATAACAGCCTTATTTATGAGATTCCCTATTTATAAAAAATTTTCGCGATAACCTTACTAAACTATGTTGTATCTAAAAAGGTAAGATTTTCGATAAACTATGACAGAAAACACTGAAACTAGTGATTAGCTTCGCCAGTAAAATCATTTTACACAATAAAAAGTCAAAAAGTCTTTGAGGGACTGCTGAAATTTCGACCTGCAAGTGTATATACATGTGTCTTCCTATATCCCCATTCCTAGTGTAATTCAGCAGCATAATGCCGCCGAGATCATGCGATTTGTAGACCTAAGGCGTTCCTCTTTGTGATTGCATCAAATATCTGGGTTATGCCAATAACCAAAAAATAAATCTTTATAATATGGAGAACTGGGTATTGCGCCTTTGGCGATACTGAGACCAACTTAAATTTGCTTACTATACCAGCTTCCCCTTCTTCTTTCTGACGTGTGACATGAGTCATTACGTTAAGCTACAAAAGAGCTTTATTTAAAATTTCTAAGTTCCGCCGTTTGGAAATAGCATGCATAAAATTGGAGTGTAAAAAGTGTTGGAATGCATATTGCAAATTTAAAAACCTAGGCCTAGGGTCCTAGGGTCTTACACAAAGCTGTTGACCAACCATCTATTCCGAATTTGTGTACCTCCCATTTACGGCTCATGTCAAACTGTCTCGTTTTGCAATATTGTATGTTAAAATCTACAGCTATAAAAAAAAAACACATCTCACCTGAAATCACAACTCCTGCACTGATTATAGTGCCGCCGCAAATAAGATCGTACTGTCCAGAAAAGCTACTATAGATTCCCACGTGCCAGGGCACTTGAGTTATATTGGTGGGATTACCGTTAGCAATAAAACCTTGGACTTTGGGTGCATTCTTGCCACACTCCGGTAAGCACCTTTGTGGCAGAAAGTCCCACAAACCATCATCTCCGCATCTTAAGATATTTGTAGCATTCTCCGATTCTCGGTACTGAATGTTACAGCTTATTTCGGCGACAGTTCCTGGTTCTATCGATTCATCGCAAGAAACGGAAACCTGTTTTTTTTTGCAATCCGCTTTAAAGGTGATACCTTTAAGCTTTTTAGGGTCACAGAATTCTAAAAAAAAAAAAAATAATTAATTGAGTAGCTCAACTAGTTCAAGTGATGAGCTTGCTTATGCATTGAGGGTGATGGCTTATCCATTGAGATTTCCTGCAGTAGTTAGAACTTTGTCCGACACGATTGTACGAAGCCTCGCATTGATATGCAATCGAAGCTCCATCGGGCACTATTGATCCGGGTCCTAAAACTTTGTTCAGATCGACTTCGTATAGCAATCTAGTGTTCGGAATAATAGGTACTGTGCAACCGGATGTTGCAGGCCTTGTTCCATAGAAATAAATAAGAATAGATAAAAACTTAAATCATAACATTCAACAACGTGCATATACCCTGGATCGTTGGATTTAATGCATTCGGGATCAAGACTAATAAGCCATTGGGAGTTGTGACAGAGATTAAACGTAGTATTTGCATTCAGCGAGTATCCAGGTTGACAGCCATAGGTAATTGAGACGGAGTTTTCCACAATTTGGCCCGGTTCTATAACCCTCGAGGGGTTATTTTCATATACCAATCGAGAGTTAGGTATGGAAGGTGCTCTGCAATACCTATTTTCACTTTTTTCTGAAAACAAAAAAAAAAACGAATTAGTAGCTCAACTAGTTCAAGTGATGAGCTTGCTTATGCATTAAGCGTGAGGGCTTATCCATTGAGATTTCCTGCAGTAGTTAAAACTTTGTCCGACACGTTTATACGAAGCCTCGCAGATCGTGCTTAGCTGTCTTTCCTCGTTGAAGAAAAAAAAATGTATTCAACAAAGTGTGGTATTTGATTGGGCGCTCTCAGAACACTTTTTTTTGCTCTCAGAGCAATTTTTAGGTTCGTTTGGTACAGGAAAAAGTAATCTTTTTCAAATTTCGGAGCCCTTTTGCGAATCTAGATATTCGGCCCTAGCGAGGTATACGTCGGAACGGAAAATTCTCCGATTTTATACGATTCGGAGGATTTTTGCTGCGAGGTATTGTTCGGAACAAAGATAAAACACTATTCTGTTTAACTTTTCTAATAAAATTCACTTTTATAACGCTTTTATCAACTATTCTAATATTTCACCATAACAATATTACTTAATCAATTCTTCAACGATTCAAACCAATCACTTAATTTACTCTATTACTTTGCACTTATTTTATCCTCACAACCGATTACTATCTCGAACTTTAACCAATCAGTTAAAGGTGAAATACACCTATTTGACAGATTCCAGTCTCCAATTGGAAGTGTCACTTGATTGGAACTTGTTTTGTGACTAAGGCCTGGTTTCACCATACACCATTCAGGTTACACGATTCCTTCCACGCCACAATATGTCCCTCTTAAACTTGTTCGTCCCGAACAAAATCGTTATCATTTTCACCATTATAACGATGAAGACGATCCACATGAACGACTTTCAGCTTGCCTTTTCCTCGTTGGATGCGATAGACAACGTCGTTGATGCGCTTTACGATTGTATAGGGTCCTTCCCAGTCTTGTTGCAACTTAGGCGATAAACCTTTCCTTCGATGAGGATTATATAGCCATAACAGATCTCCTTCCTGGAATCCTGTAGTTTTCGTTTTAGTATCGTACCTCGTTTTCATGCGGTCACTGGCTATCTTAATCTTATCCCTAGTGTCTCGATGCACGTCCCTGATGATGTCCCTGAGGTCTGTAACGTAGTCCTCCTCATCCTTGGGCTCTTCGCATGGATATCCAAACATCAACTCGCTAGGTAGGCGGACTGTTCGACCAAATAAGATTTCAGATGGAGTATGTCCTGTGGTGTTATGCACTGCTCCTCGATAAGCCAATAAAAACATGGGAATCTGCTTATCCCAGTCTCTCTGGTCTTCGCCAACGACCTTAGAGAGGTGTTCATTCAGTGTCCTGTTGAAGCGCTCCACCATCCCATCTGTTTGTGGATGAAGCGGGGTTGTCCTTGTCTTGTGAATCCCGAGTAACTGGCACACTCCTTGGAAAATCTGACTCGAAGTTCCGTCCTTGGTCTGAATGCAGTTCCATTGGTACACCGAATCTGCTTACCCAGTTATTGACGATTTGCTCCACCACGGTTTTAGCTTCTTGATTTGGGATAGCAAATGCTTCAGGCCACTTACTGAAATAGTCCATAACAACGAGGATGTAACGATTTCCATTGTTTGTTTCAGGAAACGGTCCCGCAATATCAACTGCTATCCTTTCGAAAGGGGCTCCAACATTGTATTGATGCATTTTGCCACGGACTTTCAATCTCGGACCTTTGCTGGCCGCACATGTAACGCATTTCCTGCACCAAGTTTTAACGTCCTCCCTTGAATGAATCCAGTAAAAGCGTTCCCGCTTTTTTTCGAGCGTTTTATTGATTCCCAAGTGGCCTCCAGACACTCCATCATGCAATTCCCTGAGCACTTCCATAACCTTTGAACTGGGTACAACAAGCTGCATTACGAACGACTTTCCATCCGGGCTTTCCCATCTTCTTTTTAGAATGCTGTCTTGTACGTGAAGGGAGTCCCACTGCGCCCAGTATGCCTTCAGCTCGGGGCTCCTATTGGATATCTCCTGCCAGTCTGGTTTTCCCTCATGCTCCTTCCAGGCGAGAATGGGTTCGATATCCGGATCTTCCCTTTGAGCCTCCCGTATTTCCCGCACACTCCAGCCACCAATGGGCATAGCTCTTACCCTTTGAACGGACACGACTCACCTGACCACTTGAATTATTTGCCTTTTCCTGTCAGTTGATGCAAGCTCTTTGCGATCCTGGCAAAGTCCTTTACAAATCGTCTGTAATAGATCGCAAGTCTCAGGAAGCTTCTCAGTTGATGTTTGTCTTTGGGAACCGGCCAGTTTTTCACTGCATCGACCTTCTCCGGATCAGTCTTGACTCCTTTGGAAGAGATGATGTTCCCGAGGTACTTCACTTCTGGTCGAAATAGGGAAAACTTCTTCGGGTTAAGTTTTAGTTGCGCACTTCGTAGCCTTCTTGATGTTCGTTAAATGTTTTTCCTACTACGATGACATCGTCCAGGTAGACCAAGCAGGTTTTCCACGTTAGTCCCAGCAAAACGCGCTCCATTAGACGCTCAAAGGTTGCTGGAGCATTGCACAGTCCAAATGGCATTACTGTAAACTGCCAAAGCCCGTTTCCTAGCCACTCTTCAGATCAAGAGTCGAAAACCATTTGGCTCCGGATAGTGTGTCCAGGGTGTCGTCAATTCTTGGCAGGGGGTATAGCTATCCTTCTTGGTGACGTTGTTGAGTTGGCGATAGTCCACACAGAATCTCGTACTTCCGTCTTTATTCTTGACCAGGGCGACCGGCGGTGCCCACGGACTTTTGGAGCTTTCAATCAGTCCCTCCTTTTCAATCGTCGACATCATTTCTGCAACCTCCGTCTGCTTGTCCAATGGTAGTCGTCGGGGTGGCTGACGATTCGGTGTTGTACGAGATGTGTTCGGCCATACTCGCCACTCTGTGAAGTAAATAAAGTATCAGCGAACTCGTTGATTAGTCTCCCTGCCATGGACCGCTGCTCCTGATCCAGCTCGCACTCTCCGAGTATATTCTTTTTCATTTCCGATATCTCCGTAGGTCTAACCGGTTTCACAGGACTTGCATTGGACAACTTTGTGACCGCAGTAATCGGTACGCACTTTCCAATCACTTCCCTTGCTTTAGTTTCACGCTTCTGTGTTCCACATTAAGGACACGAACGGGAACCAAGTTGTTTTTAGGTTCAACCAGCATTTTTCCGACGATATAGCTCTGATAATAATTTTCTGGATCTGGCTCGACTAGGTAGAATCGGTGGTTCCCAGGATCACCTTCCAGCTTTGTCCAAATAACTGTTTCTGACGAAGGTGGTAATATTTCGTCCTCACTTACAACTGTCCTTAGAGCTGCGACGTTCTCGTTCCCGTAAACCATCGGAATCTCGACGTTTTTGTACTTTATAACTTGCGAACCGATGTCGAACACTATATCATGCGTCTTCATAAAGTCGATTCCGATGATGCATTCGTCACATATATCAGCCACTAAGAATGCATGGGAGAAGACTATTCCAGCTAGATTTATCGTCAGGAGTACCTCACCATACACCTTTGCCGTTGCTCCAGTTGCTGCTTTCAGACAGTACTTGCTGGTGTTGTGCAGCCATGATTGGCGAACGATGTCCCTTCTGACTATGGAAGCGGTGGCACCTGTATCAATTGTGGCCACATACTTTTTAGACTAATATTACATCGTTTGGTCTGGGAAACCTGAATTTTGGTCCTGGGGGCGTCGCTTCCAGCTTCTGTCCCGCGAAGTTGGTTCTTACTCGTTTCTTGACTTTGTGATGATCCATCTGCCGAATTTTCGAGCGCCTCCTCGTTCCGACTCCTAGTTCTGCAATGTGGACAACTGCCCTGTCTGCGTTCGGCTCTGCACTGTCGTTGAAGATGTCCAATTTTGTTGCAGTTCCAGCAGCGGATCGGTCCCCTTCGAGAACTGTTCCGGTCTACTACTTCTGTTCTCTGGCATGAGCATTCAACGGATGTTATTTCTCTCACGCGGTGAAATCCTTGAGATGCTTGGTCAGTGCAATAAGTGAGGACACGGCTTTACTGTGTGAGCGTTTATTGACAACTGCCTTAATTCTAATACATAAGGGCAGACACAACAACTGGTGTACGTGACTGTAGATATTATATGGTAAGCAATACTCCCAAGATTAACCTATATATTGCGGTTAAACATATAGGGCCTTAGCAATAAACGTTTTTAGTATCGACTCTAAATTTAAGTAGTTTACAGTGGATTATTTTCCATACATTTCTCGCAATTGTGAGCTTCCGTAAATTTAAAGTCGAGACTAAAAATGTTTATTGCTAAGGCCCATAGTTTCTTATGGCTATTTTAATTAGAGTTCATTAATCTATATCTATATCTATATCTATATATCTATATCTATCTAATATATAAAAATCTCGTGTCACAGTTTTAGTGGTTATACTCCTCCGAAACGGCTCAACCGATTTGAATGAAATTTTATCTGTAAATTCAGTAGGTATGAGAATCGGTTTTAAACTAATTTTTATACCCCTAAGAGTTTACAGGTGGTGTTGCGTATCTGGGTAGATGTAAAGGTTCCAGATATTTTCGCATATATGTCAACAGAGCATTCCACTTGGCATGCTTGCGACGAGGCACAGACTAACTCGCCGGGTGTGGGTGGGTTCAAGAATGTTGTCAACATCACCCGCAACTCCAAGAAACTTTTCATGCCAAGATTTTCGCAGACTAGGGACTCCTAGCAAAACGAAAATTCGGACGGACGACTCATGCAATCAGACAACATACTCGCTATTAGTGGTACGGCAGGTGTTAGGCCATACCGGGTACACTTTGCCCTCCCTAATCACTGGATGTGAGTCACCTTTGGCAACCAAAGTACCCTTAGTTTAAGACAGTTGCCCCTTGTTCAACTTGAGAACTTCACTAACAAAAGGTATAGGACATCAACTCGGTTCCAGCCCCCATTCAGATAAAATTTAAGCCTTCATTTTAGTTTCAATTCATGGAACAGATTTATTCAAACAAATAAAGCTACTCATTATAGATTATGTAAATATTTGTAGGTATAGCAATTCATAGGTTAATTATCATTATTAAAACGTGTAGGTATATATTTAACAATGTTGGAACGTCTCTACGTTAATTATGATGAGCCACTAGCGAACTAGTCGAATTAGGAAATTATTGATATAAGGAAAACAATTTATAATTATCTAGGACCTCAGTGTAATAAATTATTAGCCAATTTGCATGAATTCTTTCAAATTTAGTTAAAATTTTCCTTTATGTGTATAGATTTAATTTAGTTATTTTGTTTAAATTTTTATTCACGAATATGCATCTAAATTTATGTGTATTTCCTTTGCGATCTAATAGATAGGTAATAAAAAAAAGACTTACGTTTTGGGATCCTTTAATGGATGTCAAAATCTAGTATTTAATGTAGTATTTAGGTTAGCAATGTATGTTATTCGTGTTTGTGTAGTATGTTTGTATTCCATCGATGAGCATTGTGCGCACAATCCTCCTTTGGTAGCTGTGTGAATGGAAATGAATAGGTTTTAGTTTTGTGTTTAATTTAAGTCTTTTTTTGTTGTTTCCTATCATTAATATTTCTTATCTTTTGGTTCCTTCCTTCTTTTTAGAATAGTATGGCTAATAACTCATTTGGAGTTTTCATGAATTAATTCAATAAAAAAAACTAGGAATTCGTATATACATATATATAAACGCACTTAAAACTACCTTAATTGAAATTAACATACTATGGTACCTACAATGTCATCAACAACATTTTACTCCCCCTTTTTACTTCTTTTTTTTTCTTACAAACGCATAATACCATTGTATATAGAGACTAGAGACTATATATACAATGATATAGAGACTCTATATACAATGATAATACCAGTCTGTGCTTCTAAAGTCCCCAGCTGATGAGTCTATCCTCTGCGATGACCAGCTGGCTTCTGCTCTCGTTGCTCGTTGATTGATTTACCAGCAACAAGCACCGGTGCATGTACCAACCACGTAACAAAGTTGCTGCGGCTCGGTTGGTCTCGTGCAACATGTACCCTTGCTCGCTGAATCGTATGGTAGGCGGCGGCAGGTGGATTTACGGTACGATAGATGTTGCTGGTGGATGTAGTATAGAAAGGAGGCTTGGCGTGGAGACTTTCTGGTTGCTAAGATCCGTGTGTGCTGATTTGGTGTTCCCCTTTTTTTTTATTTGCTGCTACTGACTTGAGCAATGTAAAGAGACAATCTAGCGGATTTTGGTAATTGGCCGGTGTCCGCTAATTGCGCTCTTTCGTAGCAAATGCTCTTGTTGATAATGGAACTCGCTTTATCAAATACACACCGTGATCTTTGCCGATTAATTGAATGCTCCGCTCTTCGACCGTGAGCCAGACTTCTACTTTCTCGACGACAAGTTCCCAATAAGAGATGTGGCGGCTGACAAGCTAAATGATATTTTCAACTGATCGAGACTCCATGCGATTGATTAGAAGAGTCAGCTAAGGAGTTACATTGTTAGGTTGATCGAACAAAACCAATTGCGAAGGCACTTACCAGTATGATCTTGATGATCATACGTGAATATTTTGGTCGACAGAAACTGTCGAATATTTTATTTTAGATATTCTAATTTTTATCTTTTTATTTTCTGAACTTTTTACTAATTATAATTTTCGATATTTTATGAATAGATAGCAAAATGAATATCGTCTGATATCTACTTCACCAGACTACTTCGTCGATTTATTGGGAGTTTTCGAACTATCCTCTGCGATCGTCACAAAATGAAAGAAAGTTGGCACCGCGAGATTTTGGCTGGCAACCACGCTTTTCACTAGCTTTCTTTATTTCCTTTTCTTGTTTTGACATTTCTTTTTCAATCGAATTCGGTTTATTTGGGTAGGCAAGGTAGGTATTGTCTTATTCATTTTTAGTACTTGGTAATATAGTGCGCTCAAAACATCGCAAAGCACATTCAAAAAAATGAAAACGAGCTATTATTATTTTCAACACTTACTATGACAAAATTATATTCGTAACAAACCTTCTTTGTTTACGATTGCAAAAGAAGCAAACAAAAAGGAATACGAAATGTTGTTATGTTATTGTCGAATATCTTTCGCGTGGTATATTCCTATTATTTTACCCTGCAGGTCTTCAAGTTGGTACAGACATTTTCCAACTTTCTTCCTCACTCTGCATTTATTGAACTTGTGCATGAACTTAGAGTTTTTATTTTTGGCAAATGAGCTATGCTCGAAATTTCGTCTAAAGACTTCCTGGCCTTCTGAAAATTTAACATCCTTTGCTCGAAGATTGTAAACCCTTTCACCCTTCGCATGAGCGCTATCCAGACTTTGCTTTATTCGGGCTTTAATTAAGTCCATTTTATCGGGTTTTGGTATAGTTTTTATATCAGATTCAGCAAGACAGTTTAACATATCAAGTATTTTGTACTCTGAGGCGTTTCGAATCATGTTCTCACCGAACAAGGCGAAGTAAGGGGAGCATTTAATTGCGGAGTGATAGTCACTTCGCAATATGGATGCAATTAGAGATACGTGCCTGTCCCATTGTGTATGATCGTTTTTGATCAGAGCCCTTAACTTGGCTAAAATCTCCCTATTTGCCCTCTCGGAAGCATTAGCCTGGGGGCTATACCGTCCGGTTCTTATGTGTTTAATGCCATACATACTGAGCAGCTTAGCGAATTCTTTTGAAATGAATTGCTTTCCGTTATCACTGTGTATGAACTGAGGTGTCCCAAATAAGTGAAAAACATCTGCTTCTAAATAACTAACTACACTAAGTGAAGTGGCTTTTCTCATAGGTTTCAGAAAAACAAATTTGGTTAGATGGTCAACTGCAATAAAGATCATAGAGTTTCCTTGTTTGGTCCGAGGATATGGACCAAGAATATCTATGTACAAACGCTGCATAGGTCTTTCTGTCACGAACTGAGTACCCATTTTAGGACGAAGTGTGAAGTTAGGTGGCTTTATACATTTGCACACATCGCATGTGTCAATGTACTCCTTGATTTGTTTCGCCATACCTGGCCAGAAATATTTTTGTTTTATACGGTACAATGTCTTAGCGAAACCTCCGTGGCACCCTTCGTCGTTATGTGCATTTTCAATCACTTCATTAGTTAGCCCGTCAGGTAGCCATAATCTCCATAAATCAGTTTCTACATCCTCCGAACCTTGTCGAAATTTCACCCGCTTATACACAAAGTTATCTGAAACGCAGTCATCTGGAAGATTGTTTTGATTTGCAATAACACCTTGCTTCAGTTTTTCATAACTTGCCGATGAGAAGTGAATTGAGTTTAAATCAATTTCGTATGGCACTTTTGCTACTTCTAATTCGTCCATATTGACGCGGGATAAGGCATCCGGAACAATATTAAGGGATCCCTTTCTATGTTCCATTTTAAAATCGTACCCCTGCAGTTTAAGGCTCCATCTTGCAAGTCTACCAGTTAGGTCCTTTTGGGACATAAGCCATTTTAAGCTTGAATGGTCTGTTACGATTTTAAAGGGCAATCCTTCAACGTAAGTTCGAAATTTACGCACGCAAACTATTGCTGCCAAGCATTCCAGCTCTGAAACAGTATAGTTTCGTTGAGCTTTGTTTAGCTTCTGTGAGACATAAGCTATCGGTCTCTCATGTCCATCCATGTCGATTTGGTAGAGTACGCCACCAACACCCGTTGTTGACGCATCGCATTGAATGGTAAACGCTTCCTTGAGCTTTTGAAAAGCAACAGTTGCGTCGCTCGTAAGACTGAAAGTTTTCGACTTTCGCAGGCAATCTGTCAATGGGGTGGCTAGGTCTGAGAAGTTAGGAATGAACTGACGATACCAGCCAGTCATTCCGATAAATCGTCTTATTTGTCTAGCTGTTTTAGGCAACGGAAACTGAGTAATCGCTTCAACTTTGGCGGGGTCAGTCTTTAAGCATCCTTGACCAACAATATAGCCAAGGTACCTAATTTCTTTCTGACAAAATTTGCTTTTAGCCACATTAATCGTCAAATTTGCATCACTAAGACATTTAGCAACTACCTTTAACAAATCGAGATGCTCATCATAGTTAGCCGAACACACAAGCAGATCATCCAAGTATATGAAAACGTTCTCACGGATGCGTGAAGGAATCACACGATCCATGAGACGGCTCATTCATTGTGCGGCCCGAAAGGCATTACTGTAAAGTGGTACAGTGGCCTTCCAGGTACAGCAAATGCCGTTTTTTCTTTAGATGCCATTTCAAGCGGGATTTGCCAAAATGCATCTTTTAGGTCAATCCCAGTTATGAAATGCGTATCTTTTAATCTACTTAATAAACCACCTATGTGTGGCAACGGATAAGCATCCTTCTTCGTAACGCTGTTAAGTTTGCGGGAGTCTAAGCACAGTCGTACTTTTCCTGGCTTTCTCACGAGGACTATTGGTGAGCACCACGGACTGTTGCTTTCCTCAATTACGCCGAGTGAAAGCATCCTGTCTAATTCAGCATAAGCCTCTGCTTGTCGCGGAGGTGACATGGGAAAATGCTTTGCTTTAATGGGCACCTCATCCCCAGTATCGATAACATGGGTCTCCTTATCTGTCTTGCCTAGACCTAGCTTTGCGAATGATGGAAATAGAGACACAACTTTTTCCAGTTCGTATCTCTGTATTGGGGTCAGATTATGCTGGTTATCTGGTAACTTGAGGGAGTTATCAATTACACTGAGTTCGGATACAATTTGTGGAGCGACATTGAATTCCTTCCAAAAATTGATCCCCAGGTAGGCTTTTTGCTGAAGGCTAGGTACCATATAAAAATCGATTAATTTTGTAATCTGGTTAAAGGAAACTGGAATTTTACAAAACCCAAAGATATTTTGCTTTGTACCATCGGCAGTTTTTAAGTGAGATGTCACAGGTTTAACAGGAATTGCATTTCGTCTTATGAATTCTAAACAGTCTCTTCCAAGTGCACTTACTGAAGCGCCTGAATCAAGAAGTGCATAGACCATTTCCGAACCTAGTTTAATATTAACAAATGGCCTGAGATCTTGATTATCGTTAATAAATGTACTCTCCAAAATTTTTCTATGTTTTTGCCGACACTTGAACCTACTTCTGCATTTTAAAATCTTGCTGGAAACATCTGGCTTAGTCTTAGTTGCAAAAATGTTTGCTCTGACCTTTTGGTAATTCAAAATTCTCTGATGTAATGATGGTCTTGGAGAATCTGTTTGCGTAGGGGTGTTTGTTATATGAGGAATACGTTGAGCAAGAGTTACTTGTGATAGATGAAGATTCTTATTTTGAGATCTGTCAGGAATATTTGAATCATTAGATCGGCTATGCCTTTCTAATGATTGAATTGGGTTTGTTGATTCGGGGTTTGGACAATTGAACGAGATTCCCCCGTGGCCATCTCGCTCACATCCATGTTTTCCAAATGCTTTCTGCAGTTTGGAGTTGCCACGTCCTTTTCGCCACAGCGAAAGCAAAACAAATTTCTTTTGTCAGATGGGCACTCATAAAATGAATGTCCAGTTTGGTCGCAATTCCAGCATCTGAATCTCGATGTATCTAACGGGTGTCTATGAGTAAATGTTCTGCGAGCTTGAGTCAGTGCTGAGATATCTTGTTCGTCACAATTTTCATTACAATTTCTATCAAACAAATTTGGATCTTCAATCTCCGAAATTGATCGCTTAGGCAGTTGGTATCTTTGTGATGCTTGATACTGTAAGAACTTTTCAGCTTTACGTGCAACATCACGCAAATGTTCCAAACTGTTGATTTGATAGGGAAAAAGCAAAGGACCTAGACTTTCCTTGGCATTTTTCTTAATCAAGTCTATCATTTTGAAATCATTCATCGGTTCGTTTAGCCTCGAATTTAATGTTACTAATGCCGTGTAGTAATCATCGAATGATTCCTTATAGGACTGACGCCGGCCTAACATTTTTATTATGGTGTCGTGGTCATTTTCGGTCTTACCAAATTCTTTTACCAAGGCGTACTTAACTGATTGATAGGAAGCAGTGGGGTTCTTCTTAAGAAAGAACCAAAACCACGTTTCGGCCTTTCCTTTCAAAAGTACATGAAAGTTTGCCAAAACATCATTCCATGAACATTGGGATTTTTCTTTCAGGGTTTCCACCTTAAATAGAAAATCGCTAACATTATCACTCCCATCAAATGATATCTGCCATTTATCGACTTTAACCATTTGGCTAGAAGATGACGAATTGTTATTCGAATGGCCACTACAAGCAGGTGGGTTGTCAGGATGTCTATTGTTAGTGGATACTGACGCATTCAAGAATTGCTCAAATTCTGTTAGCGGGGCTTGGTTTAGCACACGTTCTTCGCCGGGTCTAGGTGCTCTATTATTAAGACTTAAATTATCTAGTTTTTCAACTAGAGTGTCTCTTATGGATTTTAGTTCATTAATGTACACTCTCTGATTGGCCTCTTGAATTCGCTGAAAAGCTGCGGCAATCGCTTCTGCACTAAGAGTATTGGTTTGGGGCGCAGCTGAATTTTCTTCTCTATTTTCATTGTTATTACTGTGACTAGGACCAGGAATGGGGGAAGAGACTTGAGCTGGTGGAATATGAATAGCCACGGCAGAAGGTCCAGCTTCAGGAACAGGACTAGGATGGCTTTGCTCCATATTTGCTCTGTGTGAATTTTTCACTTGCGTTTCTGAAATGTTATTCCTATTGTTTAGCTGCTGTGTCTGAACTTGTTTGGGCCTTGTATCGCTCAGTGATCGACCGGGTTTATCCGGCGTTCTTTGAATTAGCGGTCTGGCCGCTAGTGGAAGTGGAGTATCTCCTCCCAACGAATTGTTTAATTGAGATAACGAACTTGATCTTTCAAATGTCGTTGTTTCAATAGGTCTTAAACTTTTTGGTATTCCGCGTCTACTTCTAAGAGATCTATCCATACTCTATAAAACTGTCCAAAATAATATTTTTTAAAAAAAAAAAGGTTTATAGCTTGGGACTTCTTTGATCTGTCTTCATATAATATGTCTGGGGGCTGGTGTGAACTAGGCTGAATCTATCCTTAAGTTAGATTATATATAAACGGACGGACTACTCACGACAACATTGACTGATTGCATGAATCACGCTATGAAGTGCAACATTTCATATAGATGAAAGGACTACTTCAGTTTATTGATCTTATGTAGCAACTGCAAGATCGATCTGATTCTGATCAAGCTTGAGACTTACTAGATTGAAATTTTTTTGTTGTTTGAAATGTAAGATGGTGTTTGTAGCATGCAACATTAAGTCAGATTTTAATTAGATTTAATGGACGAATGCTACTTTACTAAATTCTGATTATGATTAGATAAAAAAACAAGCGCAACTCGGTCTGCAACTTATACACACAAAACCGGGACTATCATGCTTTATTATCCTCTCTCAATCAAAGTATTATTTCGAGCCTATTGCTGAAAGCAACGAGCTCCACGTTATTGGGCGCCATTCTTCTTGTTGCGTATCTGGGTAGATGTAAAGGTTCCAGATATTTTCGCATATATGTCAACAGAGCATTCCACTTGGCATGCTTGCGACGAGGCACAGACTAACTCGCCGGGTGTGGGTGGGTTCAAGAATGTTGTCAACATCACCCGCAACTCCAAGAAACTTTTCATGCCAAGATTTTTGCAGACTAGGGACTCCTAGCAAAACGAAAATTCGGACGGACGACTCATGCAATCAGACAACATACTCGCTATTAGTGGTACGGCAGGTGTTAGGCCATACCGGGTACACTTTGCCCTCCCTAATCACTGGATGTGAGTCACCTTTGGCAACCAAAGTACCCTTAGTTTAAGACAGTTGCCCCTTGTTCAACTTGAGAACTTCACTAACAAAAGGTATAGGACATCAACTCGGTTCCAGCCCCCATTCAGATAAAATTTAAGCCTTCATTTTAGTTTCAATTCATGGAACAGATTTATTCAAACAAATAAAGCTACTCATTATAGATTATGTAAATATTTGTAGGTATAGCAATTCATAGGTTAATTATCATTATTAAAACGTGTAGGTATATATTTAACAATGTTGGAACGTCTCTACGTTAATTATGATGAGCCACTAGCGAACTAGTCGAATTAGGAAATTATTGATATAAGGAAAACAATTTATAATTATCTAGGACCTCAGTGTAATAAATTATTAGCCAATTTGCATGAATTCTTTCAAATTTAGTTAAAATTTTCCTTTATGTGTATAGATTTAATTTAGTTATTTTGTTTAAATTTTTATTCACGAATATGCATCTAAATTTATGTGTATTTCCTTTGCGATCTAATAGATAGGTAATAAAAAAAAGACTTACGTTTCGGGATCCTTTAATGGATGTCAAAATCTAGTATTTAATGTAGTATTTAGGTTAGCAATGTATGTTATTCGTGTTTGTGTAGTATGTTTGTATTCCATCGATGAGCATTGTGCGCACAATCCTCCTTTGGTAGCTGTGTGAATGGAAATGAATAGGTTTTAGTTTTGTGTTTAATTTAAGTCTTTTTTTGTTGTTTCCTATCATTAATATTTCTTATCTTTCGGTTCCTTCCTTCTTTTTAGAATAGTATGGCTAATAACTCATTTGGAGTTTTCATGAATTAATTCAATAAAAAAAACTAGGAATTCGTATATACATATATATAAACGCACTTAAAACTACCTTAATTGAAATTAACATACTATGGTACCTACAATGTCATCAACAACATTTTACTCCCCCTTTTTACTTCTTTTTTTTTCTTACAAACGCATAATACCAGTCTGTGCTTCTAAAGTCCCCAGCTGATGAGTCTATCCTCTGCGATGACCAGCTGGCTTCTGCTCTCGTTGCTCGTTGATTGATTTACCAGCAACAAGCACCGGTGCATGTACCAACCACGTAACAAAGTTGCTGCGGCTCGGTTGGTCTCGTGCAACATGTACCCTTGCTCGCTGAATCGTATGGTAGGCGGCGGCAGGTGGATTTACGGTACGATAGATGTTGCTGGTGGATGTAGTATAGAAAGGAGGCTTGGCGTGGAGACTTTCTGGTTGCTAAGATCCGTGTGTGCTGATTTGGTGTTCCCCTTTTTTTTTATTTGCTGCTACTGACTTGAGCAATGTAAAGAGACAATCTAGCGGATTTTGGTAATTGGCCGGTGTCCGCTAATTGCGCTCTTTCGTAGCAAATGCTCTTGTTGATAATGGAACTCGCTTTATCAAATACACACCGTGATCTTTGCCGATTAATTGAATGCTCCGCTCTTCGACCGTGAGCCAGACTTCTACTTTCTCGACGACAAGTTCCCAATAAGAGATGTGGCGGCTGACAAGCTAAATGATATTTTCAACTGATCGAGACTCCATGCGATTGATTAGAAGAGTCAGCTAAGGAGTTACATTGTTAGGTTGATCGAACAAAACCAATTGCGAAGGCACTTACCAGTATGATCTTGATGATCATACGTGAATATTTTGGTCGACAGAAACTGTCGAATATTTTATTTTAGATATTCTAATTTTTATCTTTTTATTTTCTGAACTTTTTACTAATTATAATTTTCGATATTTTATGAATAGATAGCAAAATGAATATCGTCTGATATCTACTTCACCAGACTACTTCGTCGATTTATTGGGAGTTTTCGAACTATCCTCTGCGATCGTCACAAAATGAAAGAAAGTTGGCACCGCGAGATTTTGGCTGGCAACCACGCTTTTCACTAGCTTTCTTTATTTCCTTTTCTTGTTTTGACATTTCTTTTTCAATCGAATTCGGTTTATTTGGGTAGGCAAGGTAGGTATTGTCTTATTCATTTTTAGTACTTGGTAATATAGTGCGCTCAAAACATCGCAAAGCACATTCAAAAAAATGAAAACGAGCTATTATTATTTTCAACACTTACTATGACAAAATTATATTCGTAACAAACCTTCTTTGTTTACGATTGCAAAAGAAGCAAACAAAAAGGAATACGAAATGTTGTTATGTTATTGTCGAATATCTTTCGCGTGGTATATTCCTATTATTTTACCCTGCAGGTCTTCAAGTTGGTACAGACATTTTCCAACTTTCTTCCTCACTCTGCATTTATTGAACTTGTGCATGAACTTAGAGTTTTTATTTTTGGCAAATGAGCTATGCTCGAAATTTCGTCTAAAGACTTCCTGGCCTTCTGAAAATTTAACATCCTTTGCTCGAAGATTGTAAACCCTTTCACCCTTCGCATGAGCGCTATCCAGACTTTGCTTTATTCGGGCTTTAATTAAGTCCATTTTATCGGGTTTTGGTATAGTTTTTATATCAGATTCAGCAAGACAGTTTAACATATCAAGTATTTTGTACTCTGAGGCGTTTCGAATCATGTTCTCACCGAACAAGGCGAAGTAAGGGGAGCATTTAATTGCGGAGTGATAGTCACTTCGCAATATGGATGCAATTAGAGATACGTGCCTGTCCCATTGTGTATGATCGTTTTTGATCAGAGCCCTTAACTTGGCTAAAATCTCCCTATTTGCCCTCTCGGAAGCATTAGCCTGGGGGCTATACCGTCCGGTTCTTATGTGTTTAATGCCATACATACTGAGCAGCTTAGCGAATTCTTTTGAAATGAATTGCTTTCCGTTATCACTGTGTATGAACTGAGGTGTCCCAAATAAGTGAAAAACATCTGCTTCTAAATAACTAACTACACTAAGTGAAGTGGCTTTTCTCATAGGTTTCAGAAAAACAAATTTGGTTAGATGGTCAACTGCAATAAAGATCATAGAGTTTCCTTGTTTGGTCCGAGGATATGGACCAAGAATATCTATGTACAAACGCTGCATAGGTCTTTCTGTCACGAACTGAGTACCCATTTTAGGACGAAGTGTGAAGTTAGGTGGCTTTATACATTTGCACACATCGCATGTGTCAATGTACTCCTTGATTTGTTTCGCCATACCTGGCCAGAAATATTTTTGTTTTATACGGTACAATGTCTTAGCGAAACCTCCGTGGCACCCTTCGTCGTTATGTGCATTTTCAATCACTTCATTAGTTAGCCCGTCAGGTAGCCATAATCTCCATAAATCAGTTTCTACATCCTCCGAACCTTGTCGAAATTTCACCCGCTTATACACAAAGTTATCTGAAACGCAGTCATCTGGAAGATTGTTTTGATTTGCAATAACACCTTGCTTCAGTTTTTCATAACTTGCCGATGAGAAGTGAATTGAGTTTAAATCAATTTCGTATGGCACTTTTGCTACTTCTAATTCGTCCATATTGACGCGGGATAAGGCATCCGGAACAATATTAAGGGATCCCTTTCTATGTTCCATTTTAAAATCGTACCCCTGCAGTTTAAGGCTCCATCTTGCAAGTCTACCAGTTAGGTCCTTTTGGGACATAAGCCATTTTAAGCTTGAATGGTCTGTTACGATTTTAAAGGGCAATCCTTCAACGTAAGTTCGAAATTTACGCACGCAAACTATTGCTGCCAAGCATTCCAGCTCTGAAACAGTATAGTTTCGTTGAGCTTTGTTTAGCTTCTGTGAGACATAAGCTATCGGTCTCTCATGTCCATCCATGTCGATTTGGTAGAGTACGCCACCAACACCCGTTGTTGACGCATCGCATTGAATGGTAAACGCTTCCTTGAGCTTTTGAAAAGCAACAGTTGCGTCGCTCGTAAGACTGAAAGTTTTCGACTTTCGCAGGCAATCTGTCAATGGGGTGGCTAGGTCTGAGAAGTTAGGAATGAACTGACGATACCAGCCAGTCATTCCGATAAATCGTCTTATTTGTCTAGCTGTTTTAGGCAACGGAAACTGAGTAATCGCTTCAACTTTGGCGGGGTCAGTCTTTAAGCATCCTTGACCAACAATATAGCCAAGGTACCTAATTTCTTTCTGACAAAATTTGCTTTTAGCCACATTAATCGTCAAATTTGCATCACTAAGACATTTAGCAACTACCTTTAACAAATCGAGATGCTCATCATAGTTAGCCGAACACACAAGCAGATCATCCAAGTATATGAAAACGTTCTCACGGATGCGTGAAGGAATCACACGATCCATGAGACGGCTCATTCATTGTGCGGCCCGAAAGGCATTACTGTAAAGTGGTACAGTGGCCTTCCAGGTACAGCAAATGCCGTTTTTTCTTTAGATGCCATTTCAAGCGGGATTTGCCAAAATGCATCTTTTAGGTCAATCCCAGTTATGAAATGCGTATCTTTTAATCTACTTAATAAACCACCTATGTGTGGCAACGGATAAGCATCCTTCTTCGTAACGCTGTTAAGTTTGCGGGAGTCTAAGCACAGTCGTACTTTTCCTGGCTTTCTCACGAGGACTATTGGTGAGCACCACGGACTGTTGCTTTCCTCAATTACGCCGAGTGAAAGCATCCTGTCTAATTCAGCATAAGCCTCTGCTTGTCGCGGAGGTGACATGGGAAAATGCTTTGCTTTAATGGGCACCTCATCCCCAGTATCGATAACATGGGTCTCCTTATCTGTCTTGCCTAGACCTAGCTTTGCGAATGATGGAAATAGAGACACAACTTTTTCCAGTTCGTATCTCTGTATTGGGGTCAGATTATGCTGGTTATCTGGTAACTTGAGGGAGTTATCAATTACACTGAGTTCGGATACAATTTGTGGAGCGACATTGAATTCCTTCCAAAAATTGATCCCCAGGTAGGCTTTTTGCTGAAGGCTAGGTACCATATAAAAATCGATTAATTTTGTAATCTGGTTAAAGGAAACTGGAATTTTACAAAACCCAAAGATATTTTGCTTTGTACCATCGGCAGTTTTTAAGTGAGATGTCACAGGTTTAACAGGAATTGCATTTCGTCTTATGAATTCTAAACAGTCTCTTCCAAGTGCACTTACTGAAGCGCCTGAATCAAGAAGTGCATAGACCATTTCCGAACCTAGTTTAATATTAACAAATGGCCTGAGATCTTGATTATCGTTAATAAATGTACTCTCCAAAATTTTTCTATGTTTTTGCCGACACTTGAACCTACTTCTGCATTTTAAAATCTTGCTGGAAACATCTGGCTTAGTCTTAGTTGCAAAAATGTTTGCTCTGACCTTTTGGTAATTCAAAATTCTCTGATGTAATGATGGTCTTGGAGAATCTGTTTGCGTAGGGGTGTTTGTTATATGAGGAATACGTTGAGCAAGAGTTACTTGTGATAGATGAAGATTCTTATTTTGAGATCTGTCAGGAATATTTGAATCATTAGATCGGCTATGCCTTTCTAATGATTGAATTGGGTTTGTTGATTCGGGGTTTGGACAATTGAACGAGATTCCCCCGTGGCCATCTCGCTCACATCCATGTTTTCCAAATGCTTTCTGCAGTTTGGAGTTGCCACGTCCTTTTCGCCACAGCGAAAGCAAAACAAATTTCTTTTGTCAGATGGGCACTCATAAAATGAATGTCCAGTTTGGTCGCAATTCCAGCATCTGAATCTCGATGTATCTAACGGGTGTCTATGAGTAAATGTTCTGCGAGCTTGAGTCAGTGCTGAGATATCTTGTTCGTCACAATTTTCATTACAATTTCTATCAAACAAATTTGGATCTTCAATCTCCGAAATTGATCGCTTAGGCAGTTGGTATCTTTGTGATGCTTGATACTGTAAGAACTTTTCAGCTTTACGTGCAACATCACGCAAATGTTCCAAACTGTTGATTTGATAGGGAAAAAGCAAAGGACCTAGACTTTCCTTGGCATTTTTCTTAATCAAGTCTATCATTTTGAAATCATTCATCGGTTCGTTTAGCCTCGAATTTAATGTTACTAATGCCGTGTAGTAATCATCGAATGATTCCTTATAGGACTGACGCCGGCCTAACATTTTTATTATGGTGTCGTGGTCATTTTCGGTCTTACCAAATTCTTTTACCAAGGCGTACTTAACTGATTGATAGGAAGCAGTGGGGTTCTTCTTAAGAAAGAACCAAAACCACGTTTCGGCCTTTCCTTTCAAAAGTACATGAAAGTTTGCCAAAACATCATTCCATGAACATTGGGATTTTTCTTTCAGGGTTTCCACCTTAAATAGAAAATCGCTAACATTATCACTCCCATCAAATGATATCTGCCATTTATCGACTTTAACCATTTGGCTAGAAGATGACGAATTGTTATTCGAATGGCCACTACAAGCAGGTGGGTTGTCAGGATGTCTATTGTTAGTGGATACTGACGCATTCAAGAATTGCTCAAATTCTGTTAGCGGGGCTTGGTTTAGCACACGTTCTTCGCCGGGTCTAGGTGCTCTATTATTAAGACTTAAATTATCTAGTTTTTCAACTAGAGTGTCTCTTATGGATTTTAGTTCATTAATGTACACTCTCTGATTGGCCTCTTGAATTCGCTGAAAAGCTGCGGCAATCGCTTCTGCACTAAGAGTATTGGTTTGGGGCGCAGCTGAATTTTCTTCTCTATTTTCATTGTTATTACTGTGACTAGGACCAGGAATGGGGGAAGAGACTTGAGCTGGTGGAATATGAATAGCCACGGCAGAAGGTCCAGCTTCAGGAACAGGACTAGGATGGCTTTGCTCCATATTTGCTCTGTGTGAATTTTTCACTTGCGTTTCTGAAATGTTATTCCTATTGTTTAGCTGCTGTGTCTGAACTTGTTTGGGCCTTGTATCGCTCAGTGATCGACCGGGTTTATCCGGCGTTCTTTGAATTAGCGGTCTGGCCGCTAGTGGAAGTGGAGTATCTCCTCCCAACGAATTGTTTAATTGAGATAACGAACTTGATCTTTCAAATGTCGTTGTTTCAATAGGTCTTAAACTTTTTGGTATTCCGCGTCTACTTCTAAGAGATCTATCCATACTCTATAAAACTGTCCAAAATAATATTTTTTAAAAAAAAAAAGGTTTATAGCTTGGGACTTCTTTGATCTGTCTTCATATAATATGTCTGGGGGCTGGTGTGAACTAGGCTGAATCTATCCTTAAGTTAGATTATATATAAACGGACGGACTACTCACGACAACATTGACTGATTGCATGAATCACGCTATGAAGTGCAACATTTCATATAGATGAAAGGACTACTTCAGTTTATTGATCTTATGTAGCAACTGCAAGATCGATCTGATTCTGATCAAGCTTGAGACTTACTAGATTGAAATTTTTTTGTTGTTTGAAATGTAAGATGGTGTTTGTAGCATGCAACATTAAGTCAGATTTTAATTAGATTTAATGGACGAATGCTACTTTACTAAATTCTGATTATGATTAGATAAAAAAACAAGCGCAACTCGGTCTGCAACTTATACACACAAAACCGGGACTATCATGCTTTATTATCCTCTCTCAATCAAAGTATTATTTCGAGCCTATTGCTGAAAGCAACGAGCTCCACGTTATTGGGCGCCATTCTTCTTGTTGCGTATCTGGGTAGATGTAAAGGTTCCAGATATTTTCGCATATATGTCAACAGAGCATTCCACTTGGCATGCTTGCGACGAGGCACAGACTAACTCGCCGGGTGTGGGTGGGTTCAAGAATGTTGTCAACATCACCCGCAACTCCAAGAAACTTTTCATGCCAAGATTTTTGCAGACTAGGGACTCCTAGCAAAACGAAAATTCGGACGGACGACTCATGCAATCAGACAACATACTCGCTATTAGTGGTACGGCAGGTGTTAGGCCATACCGGGTACACTTTGCCCTCCCTAATCACTGGATGTGAGTCACCTTTGGCAACCAAAGTACCCTTAGTTTAAGACAGTTGCCCCTTGTTCAACTTGAGAACTTCACTAACAAAAGGTATAGGACATCAACTCGGTTCCAGCCCCCATTCAGATAAAATTTAAGCCTTCATTTTAGTTTCAATTCATGGAACAGATTTATTCAAACAAATAAAGCTACTCATTATAGATTATGTAAATATTTGTAGGTATAGCAATTCATAGGTTAATTATCATTATTAAAACGTGTAGGTATATATTTAACAATGTTGGAACGTCTCTACGTTAATTATGATGAGCCACTAGCGAACTAGTCGAATTAGGAAATTATTGATATAAGGAAAACAATTTATAATTATCTAGGACCTCAGTGTAATAAATTATTAGCCAATTTGCATGAATTCTTTCAAATTTAGTTAAAATTTTCCTTTATGTGTATAGATTTAATTTAGTTATTTTGTTTAAATTTTTATTCACGAATATGCATCTAAATTTATGTGTATTTCCTTTGCGATCTAATAGATAGGTAATAAAAAAAAGACTTACGTTTCGGGATCCTTTAATGGATGTCAAAATCTAGTATTTAATGTAGTATTTAGGTTAGCAATGTATGTTATTCGTGTTTGTGTAGTATGTTTGTATTCCATCGATGAGCATTGTGCGCACAATCCTCCTTTGGTAGCTGTGTGAATGGAAATGAATAGGTTTTAGTTTTGTGTTTAATTTAAGTCTTTTTTTGTTGTTTCCTATCATTAATATTTCTTATCTTTCGGTTCCTTCCTTCTTTTTAGAATAGTATGGCTAATAACTCATTTGGAGTTTTCATGAATTAATTCAATAAAAAAAACTAGGAATTCGTATATACATATATATAAACGCACTTAAAACTACCTTAATTGAAATTAACATACTATGGTACCTACAATGTCATCAACAACATTTTACTCCCCCTTTTTACTTCTTTTTTTTTCTTACAAACGCATAATACCAGTCTGTGCTTCTAAAGTCCCCAGCTGATGAGTCTATCCTCTGCGATGACCAGCTGGCTTCTGCTCTCGTTGCTCGTTGATTGATTTACCAGCAACAAGCACCGGTGCATGTACCAACCACGTAACAAAGTTGCTGCGGCTCGGTTGGTCTCGTGCAACATGTACCCTTGCTCGCTGAATCGTATGGTAGGCGGCGGCAGGTGGATTTACGGTACGATAGATGTTGCTGGTGGATGTAGTATAGAAAGGAGGCTTGGCGTGGAGACTTTCTGGTTGCTAAGATCCGTGTGTGCTGATTTGGTGTTCCCCTTTTTTTTTATTTGCTGCTACTGACTTGAGCAATGTAAAGAGACAATCTAGCGGATTTTGGTAATTGGCCGGTGTCCGCTAATTGCGCTCTTTCGTAGCAAATGCTCTTGTTGATAATGGAACTCGCTTTATCAAATACACACCGTGATCTTTGCCGATTAATTGAATGCTCCGCTCTTCGACCGTGAGCCAGACTTCTACTTTCTCGACGACAAGTTCCCAATAAGAGATGTGGCGGCTGACAAGCTAAATGATATTTTCAACTGATCGAGACTCCATGCGATTGATTAGAAGAGTCAGCTAAGGAGTTACATTGTTAGGTTGATCGAACAAAACCAATTGCGAAGGCACTTACCAGTATGATCTTGATGATCATACGTGAATATTTTGGTCGACAGAAACTGTCGAATATTTTATTTTAGATATTCTAATTTTTATCTTTTTATTTTCTGAACTTTTTACTAATTATAATTTTCGATATTTTATGAATAGATAGCAAAATGAATATCGTCTGATATCTACTTCACCAGACTACTTCGTCGATTTATTGGGAGTTTTCGAACTATCCTCTGCGATCGTCACAAAATGAAAGAAAGTTGGCACCGCGAGATTTTGGCTGGCAACCACGCTTTTCACTAGCTTTCTTTATTTCCTTTTCTTGTTTTGACATTTCTTTTTCAATCGAATTCGGTTTATTTGGGTAGGCAAGGTAGGTATTGTCTTATTCATTTTTAGTACTTGGTAATATAGTGCGCTCAAAACATCGCAAAGCACATTCAAAAAAATGAAAACGAGCTATTATTATTTTCAACACTTACTATGACAAAATTATATTCGTAACAGTGGTGTTGTTGGCCCATATTTCGTTTTTCATTGGGAAATGCACTTTGAAAAAAACAATAAACTGGGCCCATGTTCTGTAATTATCACATCGATATATTTATCACTAAAACGATATAAATTGAGAAACATGTTACTATGTTTTCGATGCGAAAATTTATCGCATGAGTTACAGAACATGGGCACAGGATAGAAATCGAGTAGTGACACTTCAAATACAAAAAAAAAAATATTTTAAATTTTCAAAGCAATTGTTGTTGTCAGTTATTTTAATTAGTATTTTCCAAGCAATTTGTTGTTGTCAACAATTTTAAATTTTTTGTTTTAAATATAACCTACCTAATAAGTTTGTTTATGTTTACTATGTTACATTAAGTAAGTTTTTGAAATGGAGTAGATACTTTGATTTATTTCATGGTTATTGAATCCATCATTTTCGTTTGACATGTGTTTTAAAGATCCTTGCATAAGTATTGTGTGAGTAAGTTGAAATGTAGGGGTGATTGAGATGACGTGGACAATGATGACAGGCAACAGGAGTTGTGGAGCGTTTTGAGTTTGCACGTAGGGGTTGTTACGAAAAATGAGCGAGTAACAATCGTGGTATTCTGCTTCTGCTCATTAGTGAATAGGGTTATGGGGAGGGCAACTCAAAGGTACCATAACACCTTCGGTACCGGTGTAGAGAGAGAAGGGAAAAGGCTTACCAACCAAGTTGATAGGTGTGCGGTTAGTTATCTTATTGGCTGTTAAAGTTACAAATATTTCGTCGGTCGCTGATGGACTATTTTGTTAAGTATCGTGTCTTTGGTTATACTCGATGTTGGATGTATTCGATTGAATGGCAAAAAAGAGGCTTGCCTCATGCGCACATTTTCATTTGGTTAGTCGAAAGAATGCAACCACACCAAATTAATGACATCATATGTGCCGAGATTCCAGGTCCCGAAACTGATGCAGACCTGCATGATGTCATAATTACAAACATGATTCATGGACCGCGTGGCGTCATTAACATACAATCATCGTGCATGGTCGCAATATGAAAGATCTGTATAATGACGCAAGACGTTTTGGGGGTGCATTGATTTTACTCTCAAGCGATTTCCGGCAAACGCTACCAGTAATACCACGATCGACCGCTGCCGATGAGATCAATGCTTGCCTCAAATCATCGATATTGTGGTGTTATGTGAAGAAACTTCAGCTGACGACATCGCATGTTTGGTAAATGATCCATCTGCCGAAGTGTTCTCCAATCAACTGCTAACTATCGGTAGGTAATGGTCATGTTCCTGTTGACGCTTCGAATGGATTGATTTCGTTGCCGCGGAATTTTTGTAATTTTGTCTCAACGAAAGAGGTATTTAAGCGTCTACATTAAATAGCATGTCCATTGTGCATGCTCGGAATTAATATTTTCATTACATTAACGAATTTGGGCCGAACGAAGTTCGCCGGGCCAGCTAGTCTATATATATAAAAGGCAATGAAGTCCGTGTGTGCGCGCATAACTCGATAAAGGTTTGTTGGATTTCAACGATTTTGCGCTTGACGGTTTCGTTTTGGACCAAGGAAGGTTATAGGCTACTTTTTGTCGCGAAAACAAAACTTTGAGGGGATGAAAAAGGTTATGAAAGTTTGTATGGGGAAATGCACTTTGAAAAAAAATAAACGGGGTGGAAATCGAGTAGTGATACTTCATATACAAAAAAAAAAATTTAATTTTAATGCCAATTGTTGTTGTCAATTGTTTTAATTATTTTGCAAGCAAATTGTTGTTGCAAACAATTTTGAAATTTCTTTTTTTTTAAATACACCTAATAAGTTTGCTTATGTTTGCTATGTATTGTTACATTAAGTAGATTTTTGAAATGGAGTAGAGTAAGTTGAAATGTTTGAGATGACGATGATGATAGGCAACACAGGAGTTGTTGAGCGTTTTGAGTTTTTACGCGCATAACTCGAGACAGGATGGGTAGTTTTTAAAGATTTTGAGCTTGATGGTTTCGATTGGACCCAAGGAAGGCCATAGGCTACTTTATGTCTCGAAAGTTTGTGCGGGATTCGGCGATTCCAAGACAAATTTGATAATGCCGCCAGTGAGAAGGTCAAACGTTTTACGCCGCAGAAAATGAGGACGAACAGTCAGATCGGAATATTAACAATCGAGAGAATATGTCGGAACTTCGGGAAAGAATATCATGTAGTCATCCACTGGAGACCGAGATAGACAATCGTCATCAGCATAGCGTTCCATGTTTCTCACATGGTCAGTTGTATGTGGCGTGCTCACGTGTCGGCAAACCTCTCGCTTTGTACGTTTACGCACCCGTAAATGGAACGAAAAATGCTATGTACCATAAAGCACTTCAGTGAAAAAGCGGTAGGTTGGACGACAAGTAAATCGCTGTGGTTATTGCAATGGTATTTATTTTAATATAAATTTTGAATAAAGAATTTAAATTGACCGGAAGCGAAAGCTAGGAATTATTAATTTCAATAACTACATTAACGAATTTTTGCGAAACGAAGTTCGCCGGGCCAGCTAGTTATACACATATTTCATCCTCGTCTGGAGCTATTTTGAAGATTATTTTATAACTTATTAATTTAATTACAATTCGTTAATTATATCTACATATATTTCATATATTTCATCCTCCTCTGGAGCTATTTTTAAGATTATTTTATAAGCTTAAATATATATTTATGTATCGAAAATCCAAATTGACTGTTCTTATTTTATTTCATTTCCGACTTCTTAAACGAAATGAATTTCGTCGTAACACGCTACCACCCTGCAATTGTATCCAATAAGATCTAGGGAGGGTGTGTTTTTGTTTAATTGTGCCCGGTATCCAATGTTTTCCTTCTTGCATCCAAGCCTTCTGCCCTACATGGAAAGCTGACCTTATTGTTGCATTGCGATCATGGTACATCTTGTTCTTTGAATTATTATGTTTGAGAATTGGCAACAATTTCTTAAAGTTTTCGTTATTTTTATACAGATTTTCATCACCAGATACCAGAGTACGGGTTTGCCTGCCCATTAATAATTGAGTTGGCGTCAAGTTCAGAGTTTTTTATTGGCGTTTTTTTATATTCCAGCAAAGCTAACCAGAGACATGTTTAAGATTTTGCACGCATTTTTCGCTGAAACCGTTGGACTTTGGATATCTGGGACTACTAGTTATGATTTCAATGTCGAACTTTTTAGCAAATTCAGTAAATTCATAAGAATTGAATGGCATGTTATCTGCAATGATTTGCTTTGGGATACCGTAAATTGAAAATGCAATCTCTAACTTTCCTATGATTGCTTTAGATGTTTTTTTTTTTGTGAGCGGTATAATATCTAGATACTTTGACGGGTAGTCGCCTAGAACAAGATATGATTTTGAACAATACTCCATTACATGCATGCCTATTTTTTGGAATGGACCAACTGGTAGATCGTGATGGCTCTTTTATATTACTCGCACGATATTTTTGACAAACTCTGCACTTCGTAACTAGGTTTTCTATTTCTTGATTTAAACTAGGCCAGTAAACCAGCGACCTGGCTCTTGCTTTTGTTTTATTCCTAAGTGTGGCAAGTGAACTAATTTCAGAACAGGGTCTCTCAACACTTCTGGAATAAATATTCTATTATCAGAAAACACCAAACCATCTTCAAGGAAAAGGTTCCCTTTTATATCCCAAAAATATTTTAACTTGTCAGGTAGCTTATTTCTATGCGACGGCCAACCTTTTTCTAAAACTACTTTCAAGTCCCTTAGAATTTCGTCTTCTTCCGTTTTGAGTCTATACCTATAATTCTTTTTTAGCGCTGCTGATGTTAACAGTTAAATCATTTCATTAAGGCCATTAATTGCTTTTTTATCGAATATTTTAGAACAAAAATTTCTTGAAAGCAAGTCGGTTAAAAACATTTTTTTAGCAGATAAATATTCAAAGTCTAAATTATATTTTTCTAACTTAAGCTTCATGCGTTGAAGCTTTGGTGAGGGTATTTTAATATAGGCCTTTTTTATTATCCCTAACAATGGCTTATGATCTGTTACAATTCGTATTTTTCTGCCATATATTAACGGATGCCATTTATTGCATGCAAAAACAACGGCTAAGAGCTCACGTTCAATATTGGCATATTGCTTCTCAGTATCGGTTAAGCTGCAAGAAGCAAATGAAATTGGCCTTCCTTTCTGCAATAAGCAAGCGCCAAGACCATTTTTGGACACGTCAGCTTGTATAAATGTATAGTCACCGTTTCATTTCTATCAAATGACTTCAATGTAGGTGCATTAATGATAATGTTTTTTTATTTTTTGCAAACAACTATCATGGACACTGGTCCATTGAAAACAGACGTTATTTTTGAGCAAATCTCTCATTGGTGCCGAGATTTCAGCCAAATGGGGAATGTACCTACTCCCTCACATAATTGATAAAACCTAGAAGTCTTTGCAAATCTTTTTTGCAGCTGGGCACTTTAAGTTCCTGAATTGTTTGAATTCTGTCATCGTCAAGAGAAATACCCTCTTCACTAAATTGATGACCCAAGAATTTTATTTTATTTTTCTTGTATTGAACTTTATCGCTATATTAAAAGTTACGTTTTTCTCTAACGCCCTATTCAAGACTAATAGTACTGTCCTATCGTGTTCTTCAACTGTATCCGTTGCTATTCCTATGTCATCGATATAAATGACTACGTTCGGAATTCCAGCAAAATTTCGTTCATTGATTTTTTGAAAAACTTCTGCTGCAATTTTAAGACCAAATGGAAGTTTAATGTACCTGAAGGTACCAAACGGTGTGCTAAAAGTGCACAATTTTCTCGATTCCTCGTCAAGTTCGATATGAAAAAAACCATCTTTAACATCATTTCATTTCATTTCATTTCATTTATTCAATCTACGATTTATAATCCACAGATATCGAAAACAATACTATAATCTAGTTATATAATAAATAAGTTAAACATGAATTTAATTGTTGATAAGCGAAACTAATCTATCTATAAAAATATTTCTGGGCAAAAATATATCCAACTCGTAATAGAACAGATTAAACAATTTAATACAAATTGAGATAGGTTCACGTTGCCCATACAATGTAGTGTGGCTGTTTTCAAATAAAAGTGGTCTTGATCTAAGAGATCTAGAAGGGGCATACAAATTCAAACACATAAGTAAATTCTCACAATCAATACTTCCAGATAAGATATCACGAATAAACAAAACATTATACATTTTTCTCCTCGATTCAAGAGTTTGGAATCCAAGTAAAAGACATTTTGAACGGTAAGAGTGATGAACCTCAACTCCATTATTACGAAACAAGTGCCGTAGAGCAAATTTTAAAAATTTCTTTTGAACGCTTTCAATTCTGCGTACATTTAAAGCAGTAGTAGAACCCCAGACAACGCAACGATATTCCAAAACGGGGCGCACAATACTGCAAAATAATGCCTTAAGAGTGTACGGATCTTTGAAGTCTGTAGCATTCCTTTTAATGAACCCTAATAGGGAATTCGCCCTGGAGACTATATAGTTAACGTGTAAATGAAAACTTAACTTGGCATCAAAAATTACACCAAGATCTTTAAAGTCGTCAACTACTTTTATTCTATTACCATTTAAAGAATATTGTGGAAAAATAGAATGAAAAGTTCTATTAAAGCTAATACAAGCACATTTGCCGATGTTTAACATTAAATCGTTTGAACAGCACCACTCAATGAAAGTGTTCAAGTCTTTTTGTAGAAGTATACAATCGTTTATTGTTACAATTCTCTTAAAGAACTTTATATCATCTGCGTACATAAGGCAGGAGCAGTTTTTTATTATGTCCGGTAGATCATTAATAAAAAGTAAAAATAACAACGGACCAATATGGCTTCCTTCAGGAACACCTGAAGTAACAAGGATTTCCTTAGAAAAATAGTCCCCTATAACGACATATTGTGTCCTGCCATGCAAGTAGGAATTAAACCATCGAAGTAAAGGGCCATAAAATCCATATGCACTTAATTTTTCTAAGAGAATCATTAGATTAACTCTGCTGAACGCTTTCACGATGTCAGTGTAAATCACATGAACTTGTTTATGACTTTCTAAAGACGCTATACAAAAATTTGTGAATTCCACTAAGTTTGAAACAGTGGATCTGCCTTTCCAAAAACTATTTACTGACTTGTTGCTTGATTGTAAAAGCGAGCTTATCTTTAACAAGTTTATCCAACATTTTCGGAATAACCGAGAGTTTAGTAATAGGTCTGTAGTTAGATACAAGATGTCTAGTACCCGACTTATATACTGGATCTATGGTAGATACTTTCCATTCATTTAAAAAGATTCCCTTAACAAGGGATTCATTAAACAAATCTAACAACGGAAAACAAAGTGAGCTAGAACAAAAACGTAAAACGATAGGGTAAAATCCCAACATATCTGGCTTTCTTTTTGGTTTTAAACTATTTAAGACAATCTGAACATCACTGACGTCTAACGTATACAACGAGCAATCAAAAACAGATGGTAGGGAACGGATATAGTTAAAATCAATAGAAGTTGAAGATGTGGAATTGTAAATACTTTGAAAATATTCAGCAAACATATCGGCAATATTTTTGGGGTCACTGGTTTGTTTTCTATTAAAATTCATCACAGCTGGGAATCCAGTACTTTTTCGTTTCGGAGTTAATAAATTTCCAAAAAGTCGTAGGCGAACTTATAAGATTACTTTCAACCGAGTGAATGTAATTAGATACTATAAAGGAATTTTGACAAAAAAATAAACTCTTTTCTCAGGCGGGAAAAAACAGCATAATCATTAACAGAATTAGACTGCTTAAATTTTTTATGAGCAGTATTCTTAGCATTTTTTAATTTTAGTAATCTGGTATTATACCAAGCAGGGTGAGAATTTACTTTTTTGCGGACAATGGGTGCAAACTCTTCTAAAACTTTGTTAAAAATAACCTTAAATATAAGGAATTTCTCGGATATATTTTGCATTAATTCATTTGACCAATTAATACTACCAAAGCAATTATTCATACGAGAAAGGTTATCAGAATCAAATTTATATACAAACTTTGAAGAATTAAAAGTTGAAAAATTGTTATAACTGTAAGTTTTGATAAAAACATTAATTGCAGTATGATGAATAGAATTTTTAAGTAAAGGACAACATTGCATAACAGATGCATTTAAATCATCAGAAATAAATACTAGGTTTAATAATCTATTAAGCGAATTAGCAACAAAATTAATTTGAGATAAATTATTAGACAATAAAGAATCAATTAACGAAATTTCAATTTCAGAACATAACAAGCTTGGCAATAACCTATTATCAGTTGTGGGTGACCAAACAATGTCACCGCAATTGAAATCTCCTAGTACACATTATATTAAAATTCATAAATTCAGGCATAGCGATAACCCTATCAATATTTTCTAAATGTTTTTTGTATATAAAAAATGAACTTGCAGGTGGGATGTAGCTTAAAAATATCAGCAAACCTCCGCCAACGTTATTAAGACGTACGCATATTTGATCTATATGCAATTGTTTTGCAACGCTGACAACATCTATTTCGAGAGGAACAGCTCCGAGTGAGCGCTTCGCAGCAAGCAGTTCCAGTACCTCCACAGCATTTCGTCACATCAAATCGATCACAGCGAAATGGGAAATACGAAGAATAGGGAAACGTCGAACAACTCTTCATTCTTAATACTTTCGTAGAGCCATCAGCCATGTCTCGGTGAAAGCAAAAATATCATAATCGCTATCGCCTGCATCGATGGCAAAGGAAAACTCTCTTAATTTCGAGGAGAAGCCTCCCATATTTTGATAGTACATACATATTTCAGCACTATTGTTGTACTGTAAAAGTAAATGCGAGCGCAACGGCTACGGCAGATGATGCTGATGGTGTGGTGACTGGTGACTCCGGTTGCGTTCTGCATTCGCTGTTGTTGGTGGTGAAGGTGATGTATGCGATGATGATGAAAGAGGTGTTGTTATACATTTGTTGTTGGGTCGGGCCGGTTGGCTTTTTTTGGGAGAGATTTAAAGTTTCTCACATAAACATTTGCGGGCCAATTGTTTACATTAATTGCAGATGATAATTTTGATGCAGGAACACCGACTTTAAAGTTCACAAATCTTAACTTTGAAACATCGGCGTCTTTCTTTAGCAATTTAAAGCACTAAACTTCTTTTATAGGTACATTTAATTTAGTAGAGACTTATTTTTGAATTGATTGTTCAGATGTTGTAACAGCAAATTTGGACACATGTAGCCATTTAATTGAGGTAATAACGTTCATATCATCAGGCAAGGCGTCAACGCCGACAATAGCAACACGATTACGACCCGTTTTGCATTTTTTTTTACCATTTTGATACACACTGGCTTCGTTGTTATTCGTTGGTAAACAAACATTTATGGGAGCAGAAGTGACAGCATTTACATCTAATGATGTTGATGTTGATGCCTCTGGCGGTGGCATAGGGGCAGGGGCAGGTTCGCATACAACAGAAACAATATTGTTATTGGGGTTGGTACGAATAGAGTCTAAGAGTTCACTCAAATTAACTTTAAGAGTATCCAAGTCACACATTGGCTGAATTCCAAAACGCAGTACTTCTTTATTACTGCTTAATCAAGCGTTCCAAAACGCAAACGGATTACTATGATGCAATGCATACTTTTCTAAAACGCATTGTGAATGCATCAACTGCGCAAACAAAAGCAAACAGAGCATCGTGAATGATTATGATGCAAATTTGACATTTCAGTTTATACCGCCAAATAGAATGGACTCATCGCCGGAGTCGTAATAAAAATGGCTAAAAAACACATCGTTTGGATAGGATTCTATAACATTTAAATAATTTCTACACTTCGGTACATTTCTTTTTATTTGTTTAATTGAAGAAAGCAAAGACATTCTCCGAGTAAACTGCTTCCTTCTTAAATAAAGAATATGCTTAAACGTGTTGGCATTTTACGAACCAACATTGTTTATTAAGCTGTTAAAAACGATGGTTGTTACTAATAGTTTGGACATTGTTGGCGTTTGAGACATTTTACGATAGTTTGCATCAAAGTCGTTCCAAAACGTCAAAAATTGCAAAGCATAACAAACTGCAACCCGAACTGCAACCCGTCGCGAACACACGTGTGTGCAGCCGTAGCATTCTCCCCCTTAGTCGCGCCAAAAACAAAAAAAAAACAAAAAAAAAAAAAAAAAGCGAAGATCATAACACTAATCTTCTGCCGCGCAAATCCATTCTGAGTGCAGTGCCAGTGAAGTGTTTTGGAAAAGAAAAAAAAAAAAAGAGGAAAAAAAAACCATTAGCGTGGGCGATTCCCTCCTCCCCCTTTCCAATCGTTTGCTGTTGCACTTTCTTGGTCTTTGCAATCGCCGGCCGCCAACGTACAAGCGATTGTGCTTGTACTGTTGTACATAAGGCAATTGCAATGAGTGGGTGAGAGCAACATCTGGCGGATAGCGGGTTGTGTGTGAAAGTTTTTGTTGGTGGACCAAAGCAAACTGTCATACGGGCATAACACCTATGACAGTTTGATTTGAGAATCTAACATTGGATTTTCACTTCACAGCCCTGCTTAGAAGCGTCGGAGTTGTGTTTTTTGGTGTCTGCTTTTTGTATTGATGGGGAATTTTAGGGTTGACTTGTGCAACATTCGTGGGCTACGATCGAATCTCTTCTCGGTGTACGTCCACGTTGCTAAATATAAACCAGCTGTTTTGGCGCTGAGCGAGACTCAGGTGGGTGTAAATTCTGATAAATCGGAGTTTGATCTACCTGGGTATCGTTTAGTGCCTTTATTCTTTCTTCACCGCGGTCTCGCCATCTACGTACGTGATGATATTGCCTACCAAACTCCAGGTTCTTATGGCCAATGTTCCAATTCGGAATTTAATTTCATATGGCTGAAATTCCACATCCGTAGGCAAATCATTCACTATTGTTTTATCTACAGAAGCCCTAATCTAGATAGCAACTCGACTTTTAACGAGTTTGATGCGCTGTCTGACTCCATTACAAGAATTGTCTCCCTGTATCCTAATACTGAAATTGTCATTGCGGGCGATTTCAATATTCACAATTCTAACTGGCTTCGACATACTGGACAGACAACACCCGAAGGAATTTATGTTCAGATCTTCGCTGAGGTAAATCAATTAACCCAGCTTGTAAATGAGCCAACACGCGTACCTGATATTGACGGTCAGAATGCCAACACTCTGGACTTGTTTCTTACCTCCCACCCTGATAAATACTCTTTAGAAGTATTATCGCCTTTAGGCTCGTCGGACCACTGCATCATATCAGCTAATTTCTCGTACTCCAACCACACAGTTAAAGAAAAATCTCCGAAAAGAACCGTATGGTAGGGTATCCATCTTATCTCTTTAAAAGAGAACATGTTCTCTTTTTTAGCTGCGATCTTTTTTACACTATCTTTTTCCGTAAGGATCTTTTTTGTTCTCTTTTTTCTTTGCAAGTCACTTTTTTTTGTTCTAATTAATCTTTAATAATTTTCAACAACTTAATAAATAAAAAATAAATTTATGTTGTTTTCAACAAAATGTAACCATGGTGTAAAGTAAAAGTATTGAACTTTATTCTATTACTGCGGTGTAAGTTATATTGCAGATCTTCTACTACAAGTATTCAAACGATTCTACTACATTCTACATACTACATTTCCGTAGTAACTAACTAATATATTTATGTTTATTTTGTTAATGTTTTACTTATTTTTACCTTTTTCTTTCTGAAAAATAAATTAATTTTTAATTGTTTATGTGATTTTCAATAAAATTGTTTTGTGTTTTTAAATTCAGAATGTTCTCTTTTTTTTTTGTCCTCGAAGTTCTCTTTTTTTATTGATTCTAGAGCAAAATGTTCTCTTTTTAGAAAGGTCCCAGATGGACACCCTACCGTATGGCAATACGAGAAAGCCAACTGGAGCGGACTTAACAACTTCTTTAAGAGTTTTAACTGGTCGTTATGCTTCCTCGATAACGACGTGGATGCCGCCGCTGATATGGTGTCTAGTATTATCACCTTAGGTATGAAATCCTTTATTCCTAACAGGATAAAAAGTATCATACCGAAAGAAAATGCGTGGTACGACTCGAGCTGTAAAGAGGCTATCAGACAAAAGGAGTTAAGTTTTCGGTCATATAAGGCCAACCCATCTGAGGAAAACCGAAAAAAGTTCAAGCGAGCCAGAAATGACTGCAATACAATTATCAAGAGTGTTAAATTCTCGTATGACCAAAAGTTGAGGCAAAAAATACTACAATGTCCCAAGGGTAGTAAAAACTTTTGGTCTTTTGTAAAAAATATAAAGAATTCGGTCTCATCTTCGATCCCAACGCTCATTTACAATGACATTCCAGCTGTCAACTCTTTAGACAAAGCGAATCTGCTTGCTGCACATTTTGCAGCCAGCTCAATGCTCCCAGATTGCGCTTTGCCTCTACCTGTACTTGAGAGCGTCGAATACACCATGGGACAAATCCATTTTCGCACTCGTACAGTGGCAAGAGTACTTAATGATCTCAACATAAATAAATCCGCTGGTCCAGATTGTATTTCCCCAATTGTTCTGAAGAGGTGTTCTTCCACGCTGGCAAAACCACTGCGTAAGCTTTTCCATCTGTCTTATTCTTCTGGACTCTTCCCGAGAAGGTGGAAAACAGCATTTGTCCAGCCCGTCCCCAAAAAAGGCGAATCTTCTTCTCCCACCAACTACCGACCCATAGCACTTACATCCATTCTTTCTAAGGTCATGGAAACGCTGATAAATCGTCAGCTCATGAAATATCTTGAATCACGAAAACTCATTAATGACCGGCAGTACGGTTTTCGTGGCAACAGATCCACTGGTGATTTGATGGCTTATCTCACCGAAAAGTGGAACCAATCTCTACATCACTCTGGTGAAACGAAGATTGTTGCGCTTGATATTTCAAAGGCATTTGACAGAGTTTGGCACCAAGCTCTTTTGTCGAAAATGCGTGCATATGGGATCGATGCGTCTCTTCTTCAATGGATTAGAAACTACCTCTCTGGCCGTTCAATTCAAGTTGTATTGGATGGCTTCAAGTCAGAAATTCACCATATAAATGCTGGTGTTCCCCAAGGCTCCGTTTTGTCTCCGACTCTCTTTCTCATTTTCATAAATGATCTCCTGTCTGTAACTTCTAATCCAATCCACTCCTTCGCCGATGACAGCACCCTAAGCTTCTCATATTCATTCCAAGACTCGCGCCCCTGCTCTTCGGCCGTAGAACTGGAACGGCAACGTATGTTAAGCTCATTAAATTCCGATCTCGACAGCATTATAAAATGGGGTTCAGCCAATAGAGTGGAATTTAATGCTTCCAAAACACAATGCTGTCTGCTGTCATTAAAGCGAAACCAGAATCCTCAGCCATTATCCATGAATGGCACTTGCATCGCCGAAACCGAAAGACTTTACATTCTCGGTATGTGTGTCCATGACAAACTCCGTTGGAATGACCACATACACGAAGTCGCCAAGAACGCTGCGAAATGTCTAGGTTTCCTCAAACGGTGCAAGAAATATTTTACCCCTTCTGATCTGGCTGCCATATACAAGGCGTTTATTCGCCCCAAACTTGAGTATAACTCTCATATCTGGTCTGGTGCGCCCAAAACCTCACTGCACCTGCTGGATAGGATACAGAATCGTGCTTTAAAACTCATTGGAGACACAAATATAGCGAATTCTATAAATTCGCTCGAACATCGCAGAAATGTAACATGTCTTTCATTGTTTTATCGCTATTTCTACAAACAGTGCTCAAGTGAAATCGCCAGCTGCATTCCACCCCTTCAACAATTCAACCGCAATACTCGCCAAGCCAGGAATGCCCATCAGTTTACCCTTCAGCCTATTTTCGGTCGTACTATGAAATATAGAGATTCCTTCATAAGAGACTAAGTTGAACACAACTAGCGGATTTTTATATGGAAAACTCCTCGAGTTGTGTTCAACTTCGAGTGAATAAAACGGGCCTAAGTCATTTACTTTTGTGAATAGTTCTCTTATGGGAAATTTCGAGCAATCGGCACAATGGTAATATAAATTCGAATTACTTATTTAAGACAAATTCTTTATAAGCCGAGTCAGAAAATCCGGTAAAAATTTTGTGGTAAGATTTCCCACAGAATAATCCGCACTTAATACCCTCGTCAAGGACGGGATTTTGGCATTTTGCGCACTTTAAGTCGATCTTATTCGCCATAGAAAAAAAAAACACAACCGCACAGCTTAGAAGCAACAACTCTAAAACAAAACGGAGAAGATTTTTTTGTTTGCAAATGCTGTTTTAATTTGATCGAACGTAGGAATTTCGTGAAAAAAAAACTCTTTAATAGCAGTGTTCACATCCTTTGGATCGAGACATACTCGTATTTTGTTTGGTTTTTCCACAATTACTATATTAGAGACCCACTCGCTACTGCTGTCACAAGATTCAATTATACCCATTTCACACAACCTTTTCAGTTCATTTTCTAACCGATTCTTTAGAGACAAAGGTACGCGTCTTGCTGGCTACAGCATTGTCCTTGAGATCAATATGAAAGTTTTTGTAACAACAACCCAACCCGGTAAATACTTTTTCGAACTTTTTCATTAATTCATTTTTTTCATGTATCACTGTTGTTTCTTAAAATTTTTTTTATTTTGATCAGTCCTAGTTCAACACAGCTTTCTAGTCCTAGCAGCGGAATTCTATCATCATCTACCACAAAAAACTCTATAGAAACTGTTTTCTCACCAACCATGCAATCTAATTTTACTGTACCTAGCGTTTTGATCTCTGTTCCATTGTAATCCGAAAGTTTGGAGTTATTTTGGAACACATCGGATACATTTAGAACTTTTATATATTTAACTGGTAAAATATTCACCATGGCTCCTGTTAAGACTAATGCATTTGTCGACGAAAGAGTTGTCCGTGCCATAAAATAAGTAAAGTAACCCAAACAAAAAGATCGTTCTGAAAGGATCTAAATACATATGTTAATATTTGTTCACTAATTACTTTTTTGTCTGTTTGCTTATGTATCCGAAAAAAGGATCTAGAATACGTTATTATCCCTTTGTATACTTTCAGTATTTGTTTTAGTTTATGATGCCTGTAAAAAGATTCATACAAATGTTTATAATCCTTTATTATTCTTTTAGTTATATTGTTCCGCTCATGACGCTTGTAAAAGGATCTACAAAGGTTTATGATCCTTGTCCTTTTTTTATTGCTTTCAACCATGCGACCTATTATTCGCATTTGAAATATTCTCTTTAAGGCGAGATGTGTAAAGTATAAAAGGAGGATCTGTGGTGAACGCCGAGGAGTTGAAAAAGTGTTCTTGCGGAGTAATACATATTCTAGTGACAAGTGTTTTTATGAACTAATTTTTTGAGTGTTTTCTGTTTATATTTGTTTAGTTTTATTTTTATGTTGTCTTATATTTAAGAAAAAGTGAATTAAAGTTTAAATAAAATTTCAATTAAAAGAAAATACTACAAAAAGGTTTTTAAATCAATTTTCAACAGCTCCCGTGTCTAGTTTAAAATGTATATTAATATTCTGGATCTTGATCGTTTCGATCCACGAGCCGGACCCCTTTCGATTTTTTGCAATGGTATCAATATAAAACTCTTCGCTTACTCTTTTGTCGAAAATGCGTGCATATGGGATCGATGCGTCTCTTCTTCAATGGATTAGAAACTACCTCTCTGGCCGTTCAATTCAAGTTGTATTGGATGGCTTCAAGTCAGAAATTCACCATATAAATGCTGGTGTTCCCCAAGGCTCCGTTTTGTCTCCGACTCTCTTTCTCATTTTCATAAATGATCTCCTGTCTGTAACTTCTAATCCAATCCACTCCTTCGCCGATGACAGCACCCTAAGCTTCTCATATTCATTCCAAGACTCGCGCCCCTGCTCTTCGGCCGTAGAACTGGAACGGCAACGTATGTTAAGCTCATTAAATTCCGATCTCGACAGCATTATAAAATGGGGTTCAGCCAATAGAGTGGAATTTAATGCTTCCAAAACACAATGCTGTCTGCTGTCATTAAAGCGAAACCAGAATCCTCAGCCATTATCCATGAATGGCACTTGCATCGCCGAAACCGAAAGACTTTACATTCTCGGTATGTGTGTCCATGACAAACTCCGTTGGAATGACCACATACACGAAGTCGCCAAGAACGCTGCGAAATGTCTAGGTTTCCTCAAACGGTGCAAGAAATATTTTACCCCTTCTGATCTGGCTGCCATATACAAGGCGTTTATTCGCCCCAAACTTGAGTATAACTCTCATATCTGGTCTGGTGCGCCCAAAACCTCACTGCACCTGCTGGATAGGATACAGAATCGTGCTTTAAAACTCATTGGAGACACAAATATAGCGAATTCTATAAATTCGCTCGAACATCGCAGAAATGTAACATGTCTTTCATTGTTTTATCGCTATTTCTACAAACAGTGCTCAAGTGAAATCGACAGCTGCATTCCACCCCTTCAACAATTCAACCGCAATACTCGCCAAGCCAGGAATGCCCATCAGTTTACCCTTCAGCCTATTTTCGGTCGTACTATGAAATATAGAGATTCCTTCATAAGAGACTAAGTTGAACACAACTAGCGGATTTTTATATGGAAAACTCCTCGAGTTGTGTTCAACTTCGAGTGAATAAAACGGGCCTAAGTCATTTACTTTTGTGAATAGTTCTCTTATGGGAAATTTCGAGCAATCGGCACAATGGTAATATAAATTCGAATTACTTATTTAAGACAAATTCTTTATAAGCCGAGTCAGAAAATCCGGTAAAAATTTTGTGGTAAGATTTCCCACAGAATAATCCGCACTTAATACCCTCGTCAAGGACGGGATTTTGGCATTTTGCGCACTTTAAGTTGATCTTATTCGCCATAGAAAAAAAAAACACAACCGCACAGCTTAGAAGCAACAACTCTAAAACAAAACGGAGAAGATTTTTTTGTTTGCAAATGCTGTTTTAATTTGATCGAACGTAGGAATTTCGTGAAAAAAAAACTCTTTAATAGCAGTGTTCACATCCTTTGGATCGAGACATACTCGTATTTTGTTTGGTTTTTCCACAATTACTATATTAGAGACCCACTCGCTACTGCTGTCACAAGATTCAATTATACCCATTTCACACAACCTTTTCAGTTCATTTTCTAACCGATTCTTTAGAGACAAAGGTACGCGTCTTGCTGGCTACAGCATTGTCCTTGAGATCAATATGAAAGTTTTTGTAACAACAACCCAACCCGGTAAATACTTTTTCGAACTTTTTCATTAATTCATTTTTTTCATGTATCACTGTTGTTTCTTAAAATTTTTTTTATTTTGATCAGTCCTAGTTCAACACAGCTTTCTAGTCCTAGCAGCGGAATTCTATCATCATCTACCACAAAAAACTCTATAGAAACTGTTTTCTCACCAACCATGCAATCTAATTTTACTGTACCTAGCGTTTTGATCTCTGTTCCATTGTAATCCGAAAGTTTGGAGTTATTTTGGAACACATCGGATACATTTAGAACTTTTATATATTTAACTGGTAAAATATTCACCATGGCTCCTGTTAAGACTAATGCATTTGTCGACGAAAGAGTTGTCCGTGCCATAAAATAAGTAAAGTAACCCAAACAAAAAGATCGTTCTGAAAGGATCTAAATACATATGTTAATATTTGTTCACTAATTACTTTTTTGTCTGTTTGCTTATGTATCCGAAAAAAGGATCTAGAATACGTTATTATCCCTTTGTATACTTTCAGTATTTGTTTTAGTTTATGATGCCTGTAAAAAGATTCATACAAATGTTTATAATCCTTTATTATTCTTTTAGTTATATTGTTCCGCTCATGACGCTTGTAAAAGGATCTACAAAGGTTTATGATCCTTGTCCTTTTTTTATTGCTTTCAACCATGCGACCTATTATTCGCATTTGAAATATTCTCTTTAAGGCGAGATGTGTAAAGTATAAAAGGAGGATCTGTGGTGAACGCCGAGGAGTTGAAAAAGTGTTCTTGCGGAGTATACATATTCTAGTGACAAGTGTTTTTATGAACTAATTTTTTGAGTGTTTTCTGTTTATATTTGTTTAGTTTTATTTTTATGTTGTCTTATATTTAAGAAAAAGTGAATTAAAGTTTAAATAAAATTTCAATTAAAAGAAAATACTACAAAAAGGTTTTTAAATCAATTTTCAACAGCTCCCGTGTCTAGTTTAAAATGTATATTAATATTCTGGATCTTGATCGTTTCGATCCACGAGCCGGACCCCTTTCGATTTTTTGCAATGGTATCAATATAAAACTCTTCGCTTACCTCGTTGCTGTCAACATTAATTTCGCGTACCGGTTTGGTTTTACAGACAATTGCAAATTGATTAAGCCCGTTACAAGTAGTACATCTCTTTCTATAAGCTGGACAGGAAAATCTCCCGTGCGTTCTACCACACCGCATACAGTCAATTTGGCTCTCCGATTTGACTTTGTAGGATAACCTAGAATTGAGAAAATTGCTGCTAGTTGGCCTATTACTAAGACTAGAGTGTTTTTTATCGAATTTATGTCTGGCTTCATGTTTTATGACGTCAATCGAATCTGGTCCGCTACTCATTTGATCCATTTGTTTTGTTGTTGCTTCTACTGACCGAGCCATTTCGATTGATCTCTGCAGCGTTAGTTCTTCGGTTTCAAGTAGACGTTTTTGTAAGTGTTTATCACTTACTCCCAGCACGATCCTGTCTCTCACCATTCTGTCCGAATAGCTGAATTCGCATTTTCGTACCAGCTTCTATGTCGAATGGTTCGTTGACACCTTGGTTTCTGGTGTGAAATATAAAGCTTTCATAGACTTGGTTTGTTTTGCCGGTACAAAATTTCTTAAATGCTTCGACTACGGGTTGCAGTTTTTTCCTTTCGCTGTCTTCTAGTCTTAGCACATTTTCTAAAGTTTATGTTGCGTCCTCGCCAGCGGCATTAAGAAATATTGCAACTTGAACAACGTCCGATTTTTTAGCAATTTCAATTGCTGTTGAGAATACCTCAAAATTTTGGTAGAAAATCTGCCAGTTGTCTGCTAGATTTCCTGAGCTAAAGTTAAGCTCATTAATTTTCTTTATGAACTATATATTTTTTTGGATATATACGTAGCGCACGTCTTTTGGTGGTCTGCCACGCGGTCGTTTTATCTCTGATTTGGATTTAACTCTACCCACGCACTATGCAACTTTTACGGCTATGGTTCATGTGCTTGTTTACTGCAATTTTTTTTTTTTTTTTTTTTATATTTAAACAATGATGATTGTTCTCTGTTTTTTTTTTTGTGTATTTCCGACTGCACCATGCAATAAGTGAGGAGTGACGACACGACTTTACTGTGTGAGCGTTTATTGACAACTGCCTTAATTCTAATACATAAGGGCAGACACAACAACTGGTGTAGGTACGTGACTCTGTACATTCCTATTAACAGGGTTGCCGACTTACATAATATTATTATGAACTTCCATCACTACAGTCAGCAGCTTTCATCGTTAAGGCAAAAGCCAGTGCCTCAGGAAGAGTTTTTTTCCAGCCATTCGTAGAGCCATCCGCAGTTGTCTGTCCTCTATGGCTTGTGTAAATGCCTCAATAGTCATTTCATTGATGACATCCTCGCCGGCATTGGGATAAGACAAGTGCGCTAGCCGTTCGATATCAGCTTGCAAATGCTGGAGTGTTTCTCCCCTCTTCTGGATTCTACTGCGCAGTTGCACTCTATACACTTGCTGCATGTGGTCGCACCAAATCGCATCTCAATAGCCTTTACCAAAGCCTCGTAATCGCGTTGTTTTTCTTCGGACACAGTTTGAAGCAATTCTGCAGCTGTACCTCGTAATGCGAGCGTTAATGCAAAAGACTTTTGCTCGTCGTCCCATCCATTGGTTGTTGCAGCTGCCTCGAACTGTCTCTTATAAATTGGCCATGATGTTTGACCATCAAAAACGGGTGGTTGCATCTCCTTCCTTCTTGGGCAGTCAGCAGAATATTCCCGAGCCTTCTGCCTCTTGACTTTTTCGAGTTCTTTAGCTATGTTCTCCATATTTGTTCCTTGTTTATGAAACATTTCATTAATTTTCTCAAACTTTGTTTCATGCTCGTTTAATTTTTCATCAATTCGATTTTTACTTCTAGAACATTCTTAAATTTTACCACGGCGTCTTTTTGTGCGGCGACAATGGAATTTTTCTGTTCATCAAGAGAGTTCTTCTGTTCCTCCAGGGAATTCTCTTGTTCTTCTAGAGAGTTCTTCTGTTCTGCGAACTTCAATTCCATAGAATTTTTCTGTTCTTCTAGAGAATTCTGCTGTGCTGCGAACTAAGATTCCATGAAATATTTCTGTTCTTCCATCTTCGCAAGAAGTAATTCCATCATAGAGCTAATGTCAACGCCTGTACTTACTTGTTCTTCTGACACGTCGAATAGCATGGTTTTTGGGTTTTGTCTTTCATTTTGGAGAGCCTCCTGCAGACATAGTATGAGGTCGTCCTCCAGCTGTGGAGAGATTCCGCTTTTCTAGTTCACTTTTCAATTGGGGTATGCTTAGTTGTAGCAATACACGACCCATTTTGTTTGTCTCTTGTAATTTAGAAAATCACAAATTCACTTTTTTTTTTAACGATACTTGGACACTTAGCACAGAATAAGTTTTATCCCACTTCTGACACCAATGTTACATTCAGGCTGGGATTCGTAAAGATAAAACACTATTCTCTTAAACTTTTCCAAAAAAAAATCACTTTTATTACGCTTTTATCAACTATTCTAATATTTCACCAGAACAATATTACTTAATCAATTCTTCAACGATTCAAACCAATTTACTCTATTACTTTGCACTAATGTTTTAATACAAAATGCAATCAGTGAATGGAAATTGCTTAGAAAAGTGTCGAAGACTACACATATTCAATGCGCACGAATATCAACACAAAAAAGAGCAAGTGACGTTTTTATGTTCGATTAGCCACAAGAAATCTGATATCTGAGAGCAAATCTGAAGAAGCCCAAACAAATACCACATTAAACTGATAGCTATAGGGTAGTTCGCGACAACTTCAGTGTCGAATAAGAAGAAGGAAAAACCAAGTGACAGTTAAAAAACTTGTAGGAAAACAAAACAGATTTGTATATGGCTGCAGGATATTTATTGTCGATTTCCATTGGGAGAGAAAAAACACTTTTTTTGAGTGTCAGAGCAATTTTGCGAATCTCGATATCTGAGCAAGATTTACATCTACTTACACTAACACCAAAATATTTGTCAAATTGTCAAACTTTAAAGTGTGTATTAATTACGTATTTATAAGACAAGTCTGTGAAAAATACAGACAAAATTACATTTGGGTGCCGCAATGGATATCAACATAAATTGAGTGTTTTTTTATAAACATAAATTAAAATTTAAGAACAGCTGACTTTTAAAACACGCACTACCACAAATGCGGAGGAAGAAAAATCTCATTTTATGTTCCATTGGGCACGAAAAACCTGAGATCTGAGAGCAAAATCTGTAAATCCCAATGGAAATCGACATATGTTAGAAATTTACTGAAAAGCTTATAATAAAGATGAAAAACAGAATAAAAGCATTGTAGAATTGCAACATTATGTTGGTCCTTTATAAAATATATATGGTAAAAGCCGAGAAGCTAAAACAATGAAAATTGTGAGCTTTTCATGAATATTTGAACAAAGCACAACTCTGGCCATTTTTAACTGGCTTTTTTTTATCAAAGGTACACGTTATTTTGACGTTTGAACGACAAAGATAGCCCGTCTGTGAAAGAATGTGTTTCGCGAAACACTCTATTCCTTAGTGTTAAACTAAATTTTATCTGATCCGCAAGATAAATTTTAGCTAAAGTGAAATTGAAATTGAAAAGAAAAACCAGCTGGTCTTTGAAAAAATGTCCTTCAAAAATTCAATTCTCTCTTATTTCAATCATTTCAGATTCTATATCTACCCAAGTAGCATTCGAATACACATTTTAGGCCTGGCGACGTTCTGGTGTCAATTCGTGATCCCATTTAGGAACCTATGTTTCGAAACAACTAAGTAACAGTTCCATTTTTATTTCGGAACTGGCGCAACACAAAGTAGGAATTGTTTTTGACGCAAATACCAAAGTGTCAAGTATTGTGCCTAAGTAGACACATTTACTTGACGCACCTACCACCCTGTTACGTTTGCATTCCTCACGCAATAACGTAACAGTGTGAATAAAGTGTGTAGCCATAACAATTGTCAACACAAATTGGGAAAAATGCCTCATTAATATTTAATATTATTTTTGTGTATCTATACCATATAATTTGTGTTGTTATGATAAGTCATTCATAATATTCTGACTGCATCAAACATTTCATTATTAAACGGAAAACAGATACTAAAATTGTATGGGGAACATCATTACGATGTCTATATAGACATAATAGTAACATTTGAATCCATTTAATTACACCATACCTATACACCAAACTCTAAATTTTAAATTTCTTATTTTCCATATGCACTTTTTTTCTTCAAATACAAAATGGATACCTAACAAATTCCTATTTGGGAACAGTGATGGAAAAGCGGCTACAATTGTATCTTTTGGATACAATCTGAAATTAAACCCACTCGAAAAAGTTACAATTTACCAAACATGTTTTTGCTTTAAGAGTTACGCAGTTACAATCCTTCTTTAAAAGAAACAATGAAATAAATCAACTTAAACTACATGCAAAACATTATTTGCACGGCGTTTGTGGAAGACCTCCGGGAAAGAATAAATTTCGAAGAAAAAGTGTTTATTTGTATATATTTTTCGCCAAACTATGTTATTTCAGGAAACATTTAATTTCTAATACCTAAAAAGGTACTCCTTTTTCTCCTAATGTTTAAATTTCGACAATATCTAATTGATGGCGTTAATAATGAGTAAGAAAGTAAGTTCAATAAATCATAACCTAAGAAAATATGTAGTAAAAAAGTATGTGGGCATATTATAATTATAATATTCATATAGCTATGAATTTCCCAAACGAAAAAGTTATACTTCAGTCCTAAAAGTTACAATTTCAACGAAAAGTACAATCGGCATCACTGTTTGGGAATAGTCTTCCCAATCGGGAATCGCGTTTAATTTGTGTTGACAAGAAGTTCCTATTTAGCAATATGTTCTTATTTGCGAGCTTATGTTTCTTGCTAGGAATTGTGGCTATTATGCGTGCTAAAAGCTTCCCAATTTGGGATTCGCGTTTAATTTGTGTTGAACAGGAATCCCTATTTAGGAATTTGTTCTTATTTGCGGGGAAAAAGCAAAACGTCAAAAAGTTTTCAGTATGACAACTGATGCTTTTTTTTTTGATTTTCTTTCTTCTCTCCGTAGTCTGCTTATCTCTACGCACGGGTGCTTTGCTTACGCAGGAAAATGTGATTTATAAATATTTTTTGAACTCAAGCAACATTGCTTTAGTGCTGCGTAAGTTAAACGCGAAAATTTGCGTTTAGAGCCTGCGTAGAGCTTACGTAAATATCTTTTCGCATCAAATGTCATTTGGTCGTGGTCGAATTGGATTGTAAACAAAACAAAAATTTTAATTTCGCATGTTGTGCGAATTTCTGCCAAACAAATTTAGTTTGCATATGCAATTATAAAATGTAAATTATGTTTAATAAATAAAAATATATAAAATGATTGTGCGTTTGTGATAATTATTTCCTCTACTCCAGTTTTGTTGTTGCTGGGAATGTCTTAGGATGTGTGTGAATATGTCTATAAATGGCCTGGCATTGGATTTGGCATTCAGATGGTGTTATGAAAATTTTCGATAGTTTCTTCAACTCGTTTAGCGCACTGAGCGAGAGGTCTGTGACCTGTCTTATGAAAATTTTGCAATATTCCCAGAAAATTCCAAAGGATTAAGCCTAGTATGCTGTTCCAGGAAAGCTAAAATTAAGCGCCTCTCCAATGTTTCTCTCCACCACTTCGCTTAATGCTCGCTTAATTTTGACAGTGTAAGTTCCGTCAACTTTCTACAGAAATTTCTACTTTTTAAAAGAAATTATATTAATAACAATGAATTTCTTTGTGTTGAACTAACCATTCTCCATACAATACTATGTCCTTCCTGCTGCTGATAAACAACGAGTGCCTGGCTGCTCTCGAAAAGGCAGACTATAAGCTTCGGTTTGGCATAAGGCATGCCAAACTGAAGGTATTTATTTCCTCGGGTCCTGAGGACGATGCGGACATCGCCGAAACCGACAAGCTGTTGGAGGACCTAATGATCGCCGACAAAAACCCGACTACGAATAATGCTGAAAGTCATACAGATTAACCTGAGGCACTCAAGGTGTGCCTCCGATAATCTGATGGTTTTTCTAAGGGAGGAAAACATGGACATCGGCATTATTCAGGAGCCCTGGGTGAGAGACTCGACCATTAAGGGGCTCCAAGACAAACAATACAACCTATTTTACAAACATCAGGCCACAGGTAAGCCTAGAACATGCATTCTCGCTAAGAAACATCTTAAAGGTTTTTTATGTCCCAGTCTTAGCTCAGATGATTTAACAGTGGTTAAACTGGAGTCTGCAAACCAAACAACATACCTGACATCAGCATATATGGCTCATGAGAAACCAGCACCGCCAGTGGAAGTGGAGCAACTCGTAGCCGCAATTACATCAAAGGACAACCTACTGATGGGTTGCGACGCCAACGCAAGGCATACATTATGGGGGAGTTCAGAAGATAATGAGAGAGGTGAGTCACTTTTTGATTTTCTTTTAACTACTAACATATCTGTCTGCAATAAGGGCACGACTCCTACCTTTGTCTTCCCGAGTACGGGAACTTTCCAAGGGTGGGAAGAGGTCCTAGATATCACACTAAAAACAAACAACGATAGCTTTAGGGTCGAAAACTGGAGAGTTTCCAATCTGGAGTCACTATCAGACCATAGATGGATCCTCTATGACTTGCGTCTCGAGACCGAGACTAGTAAACCATTTAGAAACCCCAAGAGAGTAAATTGGACCAAGTTTGGTCAAGTCCTTAGGACAAAACTCAAAAACACACCTGAAAGACACACTTTTGCAATCGAAGAACTGGAGGCAAAGGTTAAGACTTTCGAAAACGCAATGGTTGTGGCATATAAAGTCTCTTGCCCAGTTAAACGTAGCAAAAAAACACTTCCCCCATGGTGGAACGAAGATCTCTCCAATCTCAGACAGATGACCAGATCGATTTTCAATATCTGCCACAAACACAAATTTTGGCAGCCTTATAGGGACTGTCTTAGTCTTTATAAAAAAGCCATCAAGGCGTCCAAAAAGAAGGCCTGGATGGATTACTGCCATTCAATAGAAACCCTTAAGGACTCCGCCAGGCTTAGCAAAATTCTGTCCAAGGAACACTCCAACCCTTCCTTTCTAAGAAAGCCAGATGGAGGTTGGACTGAATCCTGTGCAGAGACCCTGGAACTCCTAATTAATACACACTTTCCCGGATGCAGCGATATTAGTACAGAACCCGGGAGGTCTCGGCCAGTACAACCTGCACTCCATAGTTACATCAATTCATTAATTTCCGAGGAAAAGATTTCCTGGGCTATCAACAGCTTCTCACCGTTTAAGTCTCCGGGCCCTGACGGCATATTACCTGTCATGCTACAGAGATCGCAAGACTTAACAATACCTTGGCTGGCGTCAATTTTTAGAAGCTGTATAATACTAAACCACGTTCCCCACTCCTGGAGACGCGCTAGAGTGGTGTTTATACCGAAGGTAGGCAAACGCGGGCATGAAGCCGCGAAGGACTTCAGGCCAATTAGTCTAACCTCCTTTGTTCTGAAAACTCTAGAACGTGTCCTAGACATCCACATGCGAGGCTTTCTAGTAGAATCATCGCTATCCAAATCACAGCACGCCTATCTCAAGGGGAGATCTACGGAAACGGCTCTCCACGAAGTAGTGCGGACAATTGAAAAATCCTTACACTATAAAGAATACACCCTAGCCTCCTTTCTAGACATAGAGGGAGCCTTTAACAATGTACACACTGAAGCAATTCTGGAATCTCTGAGTGAGATGGGCATAGAGGAATTTATTAGTCAATGGATAGTCTCTATGCTAAGAACAAGAACCATTCAGGCAACACTAGGTAACAGCCACTTAACCAGATTTGCCCATAGAGGAACGCCACAGGGCGGCGTAATATCTCCCCTACTTTGGCTAATGGTTATAAACAAAATTCTTGCAAAACTTGACAGGGAACGGGTCAAAGTTGTCGCGTATGCGGATGACGTGGCGATACTAGTGTCAGGGAAGTTTCCCTCCGTGATTAGTGAAATTATGGAGGCCGCTCTAGAAAAGGTAAACACCTGGGCTGCAAGCTGCGGCCTCGGCGTCAACCCGAGCAAAACTGAACTGATGCTGTTCACCACAAAAACCAAAATACCCGATTTTACCCTCCCCCGTCTAAATGGTCAACCACTCACACTATCCTCCAGCGCTAAGTATCTGGGCATAATGCTTGATAGTAAACTTAACTGGAAACAAAACATTGAACACAGAGTAAGGAAGGCGAGCGTTGCCTTCTACGCCTGCAGCAAAACCTTTGGAAAGAAGTGGGGACTTCAACCAAAGATGACCTTATGGATGTACACAGCTGTTGTGCGTCCCATTCTCACCTATGGTTCACTCGTATGGTGGCCCGCGTTGAGTAAGGGCTATAACCTTACAAAACTTAAAAGACTGCAAAGAACAGCCAGTATAGGCACTACGGGTGCAATGAGGTCGGCCCCAACGGATGCTCTTACTGTGCTCCTGCATCTTTTACCTCTCGATCTGCACACCAAAGATACTGCGCTATGCAGCGCCATAAGACTCACGGAGTCTGGGTGCTGGAGTGCAAGGCCGTATGGCCACAGCAATATCCTGGACTCGTTACCAAACGGCACGGTCACGTTTCCAACCGACTACATCACACCACAACTTAACTTTAAGAAAGGCTTCCAGGTAAGTTTCCCGTCCAGAGCTCAGTGGAAGGGAAACGAAGTAGTGCAGGGTTTCGACACGGTCATATACACTGACGGATCTAAGATGAACTGTGGTGTGGGGGCCGGGGTCTACTCAGAATCACCAAATATATCAGAATCATACCGTTTGCCGGACTTTGCCAGCGTTTTCCAGGCGGAATTACTGGCTATCCGAGAAGCCTGCGTGCATCTAGGGCGTAACACTACTCACAAACAAAACATCGCTATCCTTATAGATAGCCAAGCCGCCATCAAAGCCATAAATTCGGCTACCATATCCTCTAAACTAGTGCTGGAGTGCCGGAACGAGCTTGCCCGTCTGGGTGAACGTTTCAGTGTCACACTTCTCTGGGTACCAGGGCATAGTGACATAATAGGCAACGAGCGGGCAGATGAGCTGGCCAGAAGGGGGTCAGCTCTGCACAGCTCACTCGCGGCAAGTGTCCACGTCCCACTAGGAGTGGTCAAAGGACAAATTCATTCATATTTCCTGCAGAAAGCCAAATTCCAATGGGAGGGGTTGACCAACTGCGTCATTTCAAGGAAGATATGGCCCATATACGATCAGAACAGAACAAGGAACCTGCTAAACAGAACCCGCCCAGATATCGCCAGAATTACGGCAATAATCACGGGGCATTGGCCAATTGGAGACCATGCGGCCAAGCTCGGGATCCCACACAACACTCACTGCCGCAGTTGCGGGAATACACATGAGAAAGAAACTCTCTTCCATTTCCTCTGCAAATGTCCGGCACTAGCGAGAGCAAGACTGCGCACACTGAACCAACCTTTTTTCGACAACCTTAGCGACATTTCGGGTATAGGGATATCAGACATAATACGGTTCCTCAACTCCACAGACTGGTTATAGGCACCGAATGCTTCGCACCCTTAACAAACATCACAAACTAGGTAACACGAGTCGTGGTAACAAAAAGGCACATCACAGTGCTACTTGGGTTCCAAGCGGGACCGCCACTTCTACCTACCTACCTACCATTCTCCATTGGTATTGGTACTGTTTCGTTTGAAAGTTTATTGCGAATGCCGATATTTTCTCTGATCTGTCAAAATTTCGCTGTGGAAAAATGTATTTTGCATTAATTTGCTTGCTAAATTCTGTAGAGAGTTTTCGTACAGCGGCTCAGATATTTAGCTTGAACTGCGTACTGCTTGGCTTAACTGCTTTGCTTAATTTTATCTTTGGAGATATTTTTGTATGGGGGCTTAATTTAAGAGCGAGCAGCATACTAGGCTTAAGCACTAAATAGTGTAAGCTCTCCAAATCTATTATTATTATTATGGTACACTACTACTGTATAGGAATTGTGTGCACTAACACACATCTCCACACATTTTACACGCTGCGGAACCACGTGTGAACCACTAAAATGTGCACTCTACAAAAAGTTTACGCGACACCCTATTACAAAGTTATAAAATAAATAGAAAACAGCTACGCATATTTCTGCCTTGCACATTGCAGAATTGCAGTAAAGCGCACTGCAAGCAGCCTCTCTTTTGTCAGCATTTTCGTTTGTCGACCGCGAAACCGGTTCATCTTTACCAACAGCAGCAACGATGGGAAAAATGGAGAGCAGCGGCATTAGCCTTCGAACCACCACCGCCAGCAGAAGCAACTAACTTGTACTTGCACTCGATATAATAAAAATTGTCTACTATTATAACGTGGTAAAGTTCGACTTTTATTTTTCGCAACATTCGCAACAGATCGTAACGAACGATTTTCTGTTGTTCAGGTAGGTATTAATCGTCGAAGTTGTCAGTAAAAAAGCTCGTCTAAATTAAGCTTGAGAAAATGTAAAATTTACATCGAGAAGCGTACTAATCTGAAGAGAGCATTTTTGATTTGGAAAAATCTACTATTGGTCTTCACTTACAACTGTGCCTAGTACTTGCGTTGGAGTTGTGTTTTTGCTCCAATGAGGACCTCTCCTCCAATGGATTAGAATCTACATTTGAGGCTCTGTATTGCCTCTGACTCTTTTCCGCATTTTGATAATTAAAAATATTGTGTCTACAACTTCTTATCCAATTCACTCCTTCGCTGATGACAGCACCCTGACACTGACTTTTTCATACAATCATTCATTTCCCGCACGCATTCTGCTCTGGCCGAAGAAACTGGAACGGAAACGTACGCTAAATTAAATTTTCCGTTATGAAATGGGGTTTAAGCTCAGCTCTAAAGCGAACCAGCTGAACTACAACCATTATGTGTTCATCTATTCAAGTTTTCATAAAATGTCTTTTCTCGTTTGTTTTGGGTTTTCTTTTAAACAACAATAAGTAAGGGATATCACATAAATGCGTTAGATATATGTGGGTTGTGGGTACTCGCTCATAATACCAAGTGCGAGTGTCACTCGCGCACCGAAGGTAACGTATTTGGCTAAAGTAGGAAAGAACATTCCTACATGTTCTTATTGAAATTGAGAACATATATTTATTTGTTTTAGAAGGTGGAAAGCATCAGCAGCCTAAGTGTCTTTGATGGGGTCAATTGTGCACAAGTGCGTAGTTGAGATTGGTTATGTGTGAGAACCGCAAAAAGGATTTATATTTTATACTAAAAAAATAAAAGAGAGGAAACGATTGGACCATATGAGGGCAACGTATTTTACATGGTAAAATTATCTTTTTTGAAAATATCTTGTAAACTATTAACTTTTCGGCAAAACAGTATTCAGCACATATATAGATAAGAACATGATCTACAAAAAAGGAATTTATGTATTTTTTTGTGAATCAAGAAATAAACCGTTTTTTGGGCGAATGAAAATGTTTTTTTCACCAGATTACTAATTAATCGAAAACCAATCGATGTATCGCTTCCATTGGTATTTGTCGTTTAGAGGTTATACCGGATGTTGTGTGTTAATTTTAGCCTTCTATGTCAATCGGTTCTTGAGATAGACCTAGTAACAAAATTGGCTTAGTGGGTCAAAATTGGCTTAGTGGGTCAAAATTGGCTTAGTGGGTTCGGACAGACAGACAGACAGACAGACAGACGGAGAGACATCCGAGCGAAACTAATAAGGTTACGTTTTTTCCCTTTGGGTACGGAACCTTAAAAAGATTGATTTTTGTGACTATGTGGTGGAATGGGACACTTGTATATGTAGCATATGAAATATTTTTTTTTACCGGAAAACCTTTGTTTCTAATGTACTTTGCATGCGAACATTTTTGTGCGTTCTTTGTTTAGACTTTGATGTGGAAGAGGGTTAAGCAGTGCTTTTAATGCAGCTTGGATATCGCTGCAAACGCATATGCTTCTAGAACTCCACCTGTTTGTCACAATATAGCGCATAGCCATAAGGATAGCGAAAATCTCCGCTTGGAAGACAGATGCATGGTTGATTTTTCTTTTAAACAACAATAAATAAGGGATATCACATAAATACGTTAGATATATGTGGGTTGTGGGTACTCGCTCATAATACCTTTTAAAATGGTTTAAAATGCCCGCGTTCTACCTTCCACTGCCCGCTAGATGAATAGCGGCATGTCAAACTCCATTTTCACCATTTGCGCTAGACGTCTAGCACTTTTTGTGAACGCGGGCAATGTTTGTGTTCGAGAAGCTTGTGAGCGAGAGGTTTGCGATAAGCTCCCTGAATTGCTTTATCGCACTAGTGGACTTCCACCCTTAGATAAGAAAAGAGAGGACATGCGAGCATTTTTGTATTTCATTGCCTAATCGCACTACTATCGGGCGTATGTTTTAATATTATTGGTCTTCACTTACAACTGTGCCTAGTACTTGCGTTGGAGTTGTGTTTTTGCTCCAATGAGGACCTCTCCTCCAATGGATTAGAATCTACATTTGAGGCTCTGTATTGCCTCTGACTCTTTTCCGCATTTTGATAATTAAAAATATTGTGTCTACAACTTCTTATCCAATTCACTCCTTCGCTGATGACAGCACCCTGACACTGACTTTTTCATACAATCATTCATTTCCCGCACGCATTCTGCTCTGGCCGAAGAAACTGGAACGGAAACGTACGCTAAATTAAATTTTCCGTTATGAAATGGGGTTTAAGCTCAGCTCTAAAGCGAACCAGCTGAACTACAACCATTATGTGTTCATCTATTCAAGTTTTCATAAAATGTCTTTTCTCGTTTGTTTTGGGTTTTCTTTTAAACAACAATAAGTAAGGGATATCACATAAATGCGTTAGATATATGTGGGTTGTGGGTACTCGCTCATAATACCAAGTGCGAGTGTCACTCGCGCACCGAAGGTAACGTATTTGGCTAAAGTAGGAAAGAACATTCCTACATGTTCTTATTGAAATTGAGAACATATATTTATTTGTTTTAGAAGGTGGAAAGCATCAGCAGCCTAAGTGTCTTTGATGGGGTCAATTGTGCACAAGTGCGTAGTTGAGATTGGTTATGTGTGAGAACCGCAAAAAGGATTTATATTTTATACTAAAAAAATAAAAGAGAGGAAACGATTGGACCATATGAGGGCAACGTATTTTACATGGTAAAATTATCTTTTTTGAAAATATCTTGTAAACTATTAACTTTTCGGCAAAACAGTATTCAGCACATATATAGATAAGAACATGATCTACAAAAAAGGAATTTATGTATTTTTTTGTGAATCAAGAAATAAACCGTTTTTTGGGCGAATGAAAATGTTTTTTTCACCAGATTACTAATTAATCGAAAACCAATCGATGTATCGCTTCCATTGGTATTTGTCGTTTAGAGGTTATACCGGATGTTGTGTGTTAATTTTAGCCTTCTATGTCAATCGGTTCTTGAGATAGACCTAGTAACAAAATTGGCTTAGTGGGTTCGGACAGACAGACAGACAGACAGACAGACGGAGAGACATCCGAGCGAAACTAATAAGGTTACGTTTTTTCCCTTTGGGTACGGAACCTTAAAAAGATTGATTTTTGTGACTATGTGGTGGAATGGGACACTTGTATATGTAGCATATGAAATATTTTTTTTTACCGGAAAACCTTTGTTTCTAATGTACTTTGCATGCGAACATTTTTGTGCGTTCTTTGTTTAGACTTTGATGTGGAAGAGGGTTAAGCAGTGCTTTTAATGCAGCTTGGATATCGCTGCAAACGCATATGCTTCTAGAACTCCACCTGTTTGTCACAATATAGCGCATAGCCATAAGGATAGCGAAAATCTCCGCTTGGAAGACAGATGCATGGTTGATTTTTCTTTTAAACAACAATAAATAAGGGATATCACATAAATACGTTAGATATATGTGGGTTGTGGGTACTCGCTCATAATACCTTTTAAAAATGGTTTAAAATGCCCGCGTTCTACCTTCCACTGCCCGCTAGATGAATAGCGGCATGTCAAACTCCATTTTCACCATTTGCGCTAGACGTCTAGCACTTTTTGTGAACGCGGGCAATGTTTGTGTTCGAGAAGCTTGTGAGCGAGAGGTTTGCGATAAGCTCCCTGAATTGCTTTATCGCACTAGTGGACTTCCACCCTTAGATAAGAAAAGAGAGGACATGCGAGCATTTTTGTATTTCATTGCCTAATCGCACTACTATCGGGCGTAGGTTTTAATATTCGTCCTGATTCTCTCAAGGAGATCCTTCAAGTGAACGAACATTTGGATACTATTTACATACCGCCATACCAATAATCATTTTTAGTGTCCAGACTAAATTTTTCGAACTCACAATGACGAAATTTTCCATACAAAATTGCATATTGTGACCTAGAAAATATTTAGTGTGGAGGTTAAAAATGATTATTGGTAAGGCCCATAGAAAACAACAATCAATCACATATAGTAAAATCGATCACGGATGTTGAAATCCAGCCCCAAATCTCTCGCAATTTATTTCGTTGCCGCCTGTCTTCTTGATTATTTTTGTATAGCGAAATCTTTTAAATTAACTTAACCGTTTCCCCCGCCACCACTAGTGTAAGTCGCAATGGACAAAACGCATATAAAGCAGCCATTCCTCAACAGTGCAGCATATTCCTGAATAAACAAAGTTGTATGTTTCATTTTTAAGTTGTTCGAAATCCCTTTGACAGCACGACCGACGTGACGCAGAGGAAATTCCAATAAAAATAATGAAGATTCCCTGCTCGGGGAATGTTTGTTTCGCTTACCACACGCAATTAGTACCGCCATTAGTGCGACGTTCAAGGTAATTTTTAAAACACTCTTTGGTGACATTTTCACTTAGGCCATTCACAAATGACTATGCAAAGTAACGTAAAAAGGATGGAAACTGAATTTGAACAAATTAAATAATTATCTAAGTACAGCTCCGGAGCTCACAAAAAAACAACGATCTCAATTCAGCGACAGACTGAGATTAATCTTGTTTTGCATGTTTTACCAAATATGAAACCCAAACCCAAGTTCAACATTATCTATAGATACGTTAGTGTACAGTGTACCTACACTTTGAGTAATCTTGGGTTATCTTTACTTATATAAAAAGCGAATGCAGGAGGTGTTTTGCCGGCTCTTTGTTCGTGCAGTTTTGCCAATGACAAACTTCAAATAGATGATTAAAAAGAGGCCCAAGCCGAAAAAAAGGGCCCCCAATCTTAAAAAATATAAAAGAAAACAGAACAACAAAGACATCTACCTATTTTCAAAAAAAAAAAAAAACAATTTTTTCATTACCTACGAAACACTTCCTAAGAAATGTAAGTGCCTATTATGGAAGACAACTCAACTTTGAGACAACCAAACAAACTTTTTGTATAATGCAAGACAACTCTTTTCAGTTGTCTTTAAAAAATAAATTGCCATCTTTTAGGAGCATAATGAAAATCGAAATCATTTGTTAAATGTCAATTTTGTGAATTTATTTGTGGAAATTGAAATCGAACGAAGAAGTATTTGCAATTAAAACGAAAAAGTTAAAAAAAAAAAAACGGTGGAAAGTAGTTTTGATTTATTTATTTATTTTTTTCAGCATATTCGTTTGGTTCTCAGTTTGCGTTTTGAGGTAGGCAATTGGCTCTTCTTCAATATTGTTCATCGATATCCTCCTCCTGGTGCTTTTAGAGATTGAGCGGATGTAGAAGGACCTTCACGTTCACCTTCCGGTTGTAGGTTCTCTTCGTCGCTTGAATTCTCGACTTCGAAGAGCTTGCTTGTCGCTGACTGGTTAAAGCCGAAGGTCGAACCAGTTGGGTTGACCGCACTTTGCAGCTCCACCATTCCTATCACACTTTCTTCCATTTGGCTTACACTCACCTGCTCCGATTGACCACCCCCGGTTGTTTTCAGGCTTTGCTTATTTTTGGCCAGTTTTCTTTTCAAGTTGGCCTTGTAATGTATCCAAACCTGCAAAACTATTTTGTAAGTAGAAAAATTCTTATTTCGCACCATTAACGAACGCTCCTTGAAGGTGGCCCGATACTGTTGAGATCCAAAGCTATTTTTTTCCCAATCTTGGTAAATTTTTTTTTATGAATCAAACTGTCCTTTATCCGTGGCCAGATTAGGTTGATCTTGTAAAATTCCTATCAGCCGATAAAACTCAGCTAGTATGGTGACTTTTAAACTTTTAAAAACACACATTCTATAGGTATTATCTTTTTTTAGTTTTTATTCCTACTTACATTTTTTTGTCCATATTTCAATAAAAAAAGGTGATCCTTTTCGTTCGAAAAATGCAACACAACTGACAAAAAGCAGTTGTCTGATTCTGACATTCAGGACAACTCCAACACAACTCAGATGTCTTCTATAATACATACACACAACTGAAAAGGCAACCATTTTATTAGTTGTCTACTCATAGGATAATGGTTGTCCTTTGGCAGACAACTAGGTGTTATCGATAATCTCAATATGGAGAAAGACAACCTTGGTTTGGTTGTAGTTGTCTTCCATAATAGGGGCAGTATTCTTTTTCGTACAATAGAGACTAAAAGCTTACTTAAACTGAAAAAGGGGCCATTTTGACAATTTTTCAAAAGGTGGGGGCCACGGGTCTTCAGCTTCAAAAAGGGGCCAAACGGTATCGCTGGAGCTGGTTCATGGTTGTTTGACTTTGGTCATACAACTTGATTGCAATTTAAAGAGAATTGTCCCTAGAAATAGGAAAAAACTTCTTTTCTCGCGAGAGATAGGTGGTATAAAACAAAAAAAATGTCTTTGCAGTAGGAATATACCTACTACGCTTGGAGTATAGATTATAGGTAATCATGCCATTTTCAGACAGAGTAATGGATTCGTTATCATCTGTACAAAAAAATACAAAAAAGCGGGTTTTTTTCAGTTCAATAGGTTAAACATCGTACACAAACAATCGAATGTATAGTCCGAAATATTAATTAATATAAGATTGGATCCGTGTGGTGATAGGTAGGGTAGAAGGGGGAGGCTTGGACACATGGGAGGATTCGTCACACGAGTGTTTCGTTGCCATTTTAATGTCGTTCTCTCCCGTTCTATGCAAAAAGCGTTACTCCAACCAGCCCGACTGCAGTGTAAAAAATACTCATTGATATCGAACACGTGCAAGTGAATACACGCAAAAACCTGTTTCGCAGAGAAAAATTATTATTTTCAGCTTGTGATATATAGTGTGTTTCTTCCGAAATATTGTGACGATTTGAGCAGGGTTTTTTAAAACTTGAAATTGTTGACGGTACATTTAATTGTATTTATATTTTTTTAACAAAAATTAGTAATATTAATGACTTTTTCCGGTTACAATAAAAAAAGTGCTTGAGGGAGGATTCGACATTAGCAAACATGCCAAACTTTTATAAAAGGAAATATCCCGAGAAAACCATCGATGAGATAAATATGGCAAAGGCCTTATCTGACATAATTCAAAAAGTTGAAACACCGTCAAGTGCAGCCAAAAAGTATGGTTTGAAAAGGACAACAATTTTGTCCAGAATCAAAAAACAGCATCAGGAATATCAGTCTAAGTTCTTCTTAAATCAAGTGCTCACATCGGTGCAAGAAAAGGAATTAACGACATATTTTAAAAAGTGTTCTACTTTGCATCATGGGCTTACATATGACATTGCACGCAGATTTGTTTTTGAATATGTCTGTCGAAACAATTTAAAACAACAAGCCAAATTACAGGAAAAGAATGACTTCTGATTCATCTTCTTCAAATGAAAGTCAAGCTTTTAGTCTAGCGGGCTCTGATAGGTCTTTAATTTGTCGGAAGAGTCTACGGAGCTTCCAGAAATTTCGGATATAGGAACTAAACTAAACATCACAGAAGACAAGTTTGTGTTGGTAAAATTCACCGATAAAAATGATTTCTACTATGTTGGACTTGTCACTGAAGTTACCGACTCTGCGTGTGTCGTTAAGTTTCTCCGACGACAGAGAAACACAAAATATTTTGTTGAACCTCTAATTGAGGACAAATCATTGGTTTTGAAGCAGGACATCGTTTTACTTTTACCGGCACCTCAACATCCAGCAGGCACTTCTCGGGCTCAGAGCAAATACATTTTTTCTATAAATTTTTCTAACTTAGATGTTCGCTAAGTGCATTTTTTTCATGAATAATAAAGTACAATTTTTCATTAATTAAAAAAATATGTTGCATTTGCATTTATTTACCAATTTAGCTATTTTTATGATCAAATACACAACATTGTCAAAGCCTGCCAATCTATGTCGAATCCTCCCTACATATTGACGAAGTCTCCCTTATGTTGGGAGGTTTCGACAATTTCTCCATAGTTGGTTTTTTAGTCATAAGTTGGAAAAACGTGCAAAGATCCTTTTAAATCTTTTTAATATAATAATAAATAACCCTCCACTTCAAATGCATGGGAACAGATATCAATATCTCATTAGGTTTAAAAACTCAAATTAATAGACTGTTAGGGTGTCCAAGCCTCCCCCTTCTACTCAAGTTAGGTAGGACTATTAGGCCCATTTTATTCACTCGAAGTTGAACATAACTTGGGGATTTTTATTTTCAACTTGAGAATTACTTTTATTCACTCAAAGTTGACTCGCTCAACTTTGGATATTCCGAAGTTGAGAAAACCGAAAGTTAATCAACTGTGGGTTTTCTCAACTCCCCGAAATAGTAGACGTTGTAGAGCAAACTTGGGATTTTTACGTCAAAAATGTCAGATTTTTGGTTCTCATTTGTACATCGGAGAGAGAGACCGCATGCGGGAGATAAGAGTCGACCGACACTCGACATTACAATCACACATACACCACATACACAAGGAGATGTGTGGCTGGTGGCTGCACGGCATTGTTAATGGAGAGCATAAACTAACTATAATATTATTAATTTATTAATTTTATTTATTAATATTAATAGTTAGTTTATGATGGAGAGTTAGGATAGTACAGACGTGAAGAGCATTCATAATTGTTGTTCTTTGTGTTTATTGCGTTAAACATTTCTGTGACTGTGCGAACTTCAAATCAAGTGGAGAAAATAAACAAATATTAATTTTTGAAACTTAGACGATGTATCGTTCACATTATTTTTGGGAAGATTGGCCATCGTCTGATTCGGGCAGCGAAGAAGACGAGCGCAATTTGTGTTTTCCGTTTTATAATACTTGCAATAACATCTGAAAATGTTTATGATCTTTAAATATGGCTTTTTGTTTTGTCATTTGTATTCTTCCTTTTATGATATTTGCAAAAAGATCTAGAAATATTTATGATCCTTTCTAATACCTAACTTTTTCTTTTAGGTACATTTTGTATTTTCTGTTTTATGATGCTTGTAAAAGTATCTGGAAATGTTTATGATCCTTTTTAGTTGCTTTTTGTCTTATCTTTATTGTTGTTCAGAAATTATTTTTAATATAAATATTCTGTGGAAAACATAAACTAAATTATAAAATATGCTGTCAGCTACGAGTGCTACGATCATCGCTATAACATGCTTTCCATCCACTGCTTCAATGCAGTTTCGAATTTGCCATAGTTCGTTAAATTTGGTAGCAACAGAATCCCAGGCCTCTGGTGTTCTCGGCGTCTAGAATTAAAAACCGTTTTCTGTGCATTGTGTACATTGAATCAGGTAAGGAAATGAATTTACCGAAAATTTTCCCCGGCAGATAGGAAAAGCATTTCAGCCGCTCCGACGCTGAAATGCTCGCCACTCAACCCTTCGTCCAAACACGACGAAGTTTGTGTGTCTATTCATCTTCCTTCGGGTAGGTGTTAGAATTTACCCGAGGTAGGCATGCCTGTCGTAAGAGGCGACTAAAATCCAACCTCCGTATACCGAGCGTATAGTGTATACAAAAAATGCAATGAACAAAACGAAAAGATTAAGTACCCCAGGTGGCAGTCCAGCTTTACTGGAAAATCCACCCTCTTCGGAGGTCGGCTCTACGGATTCTGGGGAGAGCCGCTTATTGCAGTCCATTAACCCTTTTATTAAAAGTTCAAGGGTATCTCGATCGCCTCCATCAAGATCGAACAACCCCGGGAAAAGAAGTCCGCCGGGAGCGCCAGCGCGTGAAAAACGGGACTCAGTGAAAGATATAAGCTCTGAGGAAGAAATTAAAACACTCCGAATCAAGCTTAAGGAAATGGATCTACTCTTTCAAACTCTGAAGAAAGAGATAGAACTGTTAAAAGAAGAAAATAATGTTCTAAGGAACACTAATTCTCAGAAAGAACGCGAATGTACTCCACCACGCTTGCCTAGTCAGGAATACCACACTGACGAAGAAGAGCTAGCACGCGAAACGAATCGGGTCCCTAAGAAAAGACCTAGTAAGAAAAGGAGAGCCGGTTCTTCGCCTGAAGTCGAGCCTCTAAGAGAACAAACGCGTAAAGTACCGCAAGAAAAACAACTCCGAGGGCAAATTCGTCCACCGCCTCCAATAAACGTCGTTGGGATAACGGAGTATAATAAGTTTCACAGCCTCCTTAAAGGAACGATAACATCGGAATTTAAGGTAACATCTTTGAGGAATAATGCGTGGAAAATTAACGTCGTTAACCACGAAGACTATCGGGCAATGTCCCAAAAGCTAAATACCGAGAAGATCCAGTGGTATACTTTTGAAATAAAGTCAGAAAGGCCACATCGTGTTGTAGCGAGGGGACTCCACCCCTCATGCACCAAAGAAGAGGTTATAAACGACCTCCGTTCCAAAGGGTTTAAAATTCTTGATGCCGTAAATATCATCAAGAAAGAGAAGCAAAAAACGGAAGAAGATAAGGACATCCTGATAAGGCGTGGACTTCCGCTCTTTATGCTTACATTCGATAGGTCTGATAATATCGAAGATATCTACCGAATTAAAACCATACTTAATATTGTGGTAAAAATCGAGCCCATGCGCAGAAATTTGAAAACAATTCCACAGTGCAAACGTTGCCAAGAATTCAATCATACGCAAATGTATTGCAAAAAAGAGCCGCGATGTGTAAAATGCGCCGGAAGTCATTTCTCCCAAGACTGTAGAGCAAACAAACAATCCTCCGCTACCTCTGCTAACTGCAAGGGAAAGCACCCGGCAAATTATAGAGGTTGTGAAGTAGCTAAGGAGTTGCAAAAACGGAGAGATGCGCTACTCAAAAGCCAAAATAAAAAAACAAAGCCGTCTACCAAGGTAAAGCGTAGGACCGTCCAGGAGTAGCATTGTCAGAGAAAGAGAGACAATTGAAAGGCCCTCGACCTCTGTTGTCAAAAGAAACGCTACTGAAAAGTTACCACGAGGAAAGCCATCGAATAGAGGCCCTCGGACAGCCAGAGTGCAGACCTACGCTCAGGCCGCGGCATTCGAAGTAGCGAAAAACGTTGAAACTTCGCCGGACCTGTTTCTCATGTCTTCTCAGTTATTCTCGAGAAACTTGAAGAACAATGCAAAATAAACAAAATTATTCTCGATCGCTTGGTTAAGCTCGAAAATAATTCACGGAAAACGCGTGCTTCAAAAATAACATGAATGAAAAACCAATGTTAAAAATATGCACTTGGAATGCAAACGGGCTATTACAAAAACTCGGCGAATTGGAAATATTCATACGCGAGAAAGACATTGACATTTGCTTGATTTCTGAAACTCACGTGAAAAAGGGATCGAATTTAAAAATAAAAGGATATAATGATTTCCACGCTTGTCACCCATCGGGGAACGCCAGAGGTGGATCATCGTTGCTTATTAAAGACTGCATTGAACAATACGAAGACCTGAAGATAGAGCTCGAAACTATGCAACTGTGCACGATTCGAGTTAAAAATAGTCAGCGTACTCTTAGAATCTCATCTATCTACTGTCCACCGCGTTCCGCGCTTGAAAAAAGTGATTTCACTAACCTGCTTAAATCGCTCAAACCAAACTTCATTATTGGCGGCGATTTTAATGCGAAGCACACGTTCTGGGGCTCCAGATACATATCGCGAAAAGGTAGAATGCTCTATGGGGCAGGTATGGAATACAGTTGCGATTTCCTCTCGACGGGCAAACCGACCTACTGGCCAACTGATACTTCAAAACTACCTGACCTGATAGATTTTTTCGTTGTGAAAGGAATACCTACCAACCACATTAAAGTTGAAGAGAGCTTTGATCTATCATCTGACCACTCACCGGTTATATTAACATTGAGTGTAAAACTAGTCAATAACCTAGAGCCAGCGAGATTAACTGGTAGAAAAGCTAACTGGGAAGGCTTTAGGAACGAAATAGAAGAGAATGTTGAACTGAGTGTTCCACTTACGACACCCTATGAACTTGAGGTTGAAGTTGATCGCTTCGTCGAGATCGTACAGCTCGCCTCCTGGAATAATACGCCTAATCCAAGGAAAACGCCGGCCAAATACGGGCTACGATATCCTCCCGAAATAAAAGAATTGGTCAACGAAAAAAGGAAGGCGCGTAAGAAATGGCAACAGAGTCGCGCTCCGCAACATAAAGCACATTTGAATTATTTGTGCAATTTGTTGAAGACAGTTCTTAAGGATTTTAAAAATCGTGCGATAGGTTCTTACCTTGAAAGTTTAACAGCGAAAAAAGATTCCAATTATTCACTTTGGAAAGCTGTAAAAGGCACCAAAAGGCCCAAAATCCCCGCGCCGCCAATTAGAATTAATCAAAATGAATGGGCAAGGGAAGATAAGGAAAAAGCGGACGTTTTTGCCGCTCATCTAAAAGAAACTTTTAAACCGTACGATGGCCAAGCGATCCACGACAATACTAATAGGGCGGAATTACAATCCTACGATTCAACACTCACTAGTGCAACGCTAAGTGAACTAAAACGTGAAATCGAATCCCTAAAATCTAAGAAAGCTCCTGGTTATGATTTGATCACCGGAGAAGTTCTCAAAGCTCTCAAGGAAAGCATTAATTAAGCTTCTTCATATTATAAATGCTGTGCTCAGACTAAAACACGTGCCGAGTCAATGGAAAGTCGCGGAGGTCATAATGGTTTTAAAACCAGGAAAACCGCCAAATGAAGTAAAATCGTATAGACCGATTTCCCTTCTTCCAGTGATTTCCAAAGTCTTCGAGAGAATATTGCTTAGGCGCCTTCAACCGGTTATTGACGGCAATAATCTCATCCCTGACCACCAGTTTGGGTTCAGAACCAAGCATTCGACGATTGACCAAGTACATAGAACTACTGACGTAATCGAGAAAGCATTTGAAGAAAAAAAGATTTGCTCAAGCGTATTCCTTGACGTCTCACAAGCCTTTGATAAGGTGTGGCACGACGGCTTAAAATTTAAATTACGACAAGTTCTCCCCGCAAGCCTATATGATATTCTAGAATCATATCTCGGGAAAAGACTCTTCCGTGTTAGAAATGGAAACGATTACTCGGAGCTAAAAGAAATTTCGGCCGGTGTACCGCAAGGAAGCGTCCTTGGTCCTCTTCTTTATTTGTTACTAGCTGTTGCCCGCGACTTCGTCCGCGTCAATTTCTGTTATTATGATCGCGATTGAGAAGTTTTTAAAAGAATATATTTTAAAGTACCTACTTCTGCGTAAATGATATTTTTAGTTTTATTTTCTTGTGACAGAAGAACGTACTGATTTTCTCCGCAACCCGATCTTGACAATGCTACATATAACGGGTGATTTTTTAAGAGGTTTAGAACTTTTTTTAAAAAAAAAACACAAGAAATTCGAAAAAATGAATGAAATATTTATTTGAATCGATAGTTTGAACCTTGCAATTTAATGTTGACCGCGGCTGCGTCTCAGGTAGCCCATCCGCTGAGTCCAATTTTGGCATACTCTTTCACACATATCGGCCGGTATCTCACGAATGAATGCATGGTTGTTTAACACACTTTCAACGTCTACCTATCCTTAAGGAATTTACAGGATCCGCAATTGTTTGTAACGACACGAATGTAACAAAATCAACAATGGCAAAAAAATTTTAATAATAGATCCCGAGAGTAAAATTAGTCTTGCAAATTACTGGATAGAGAAATGTCAAGGCATGTGAAAATAGTTAAATCCGAAATTAAAAATAGGAGTACAATTTGTCTTTGAGGAGTACGGGAGTACAGCAGACGAAAAAGGAATACAATACTCCTATTGTAGTACTTTCGGTAGCACTGGCAATACACTTATTATTATTATATATTTATAATACTATAATTTCGCCGAATTTTCGAGACTCGCCTTAAGAAGGAAAGGAAAGAGAAAATACAGCACAGCAACAAAATCTGCATTTGGGTTTCTTTTCTGCGGTAATCACACAATGAGGAGATTCGTTTGCGAGTAATTTTTGAGAGTGAACATATTAAGCGAGTGAAGGAAACATAAATTGTCGCTGTTGATTACATACACATTCACATTCACGTCGCATACTTCTCTATCTCTTTCGTTTCACTTAATTCGAAGAGAAAACACCACGCAGTTTTTTTTTTCATATGAACGTGCTTGTGCGATGTGCGCCACCCATCCACCCCAAAGCAGAACGACGATCAAGAACCACGGCTGCTGATAAAGTTCGATTTGAGAAAATAAATTTATTTTTTTCGTGTTAGATTTTAGATTGTAGCTCAGCTTCTAGAGGACGTAGAAAGCTGATTGATGGCTTGAAATAACTATGAAAGTGTTGGCTCTCCTAAGTATTTTATTTTGTTAGCATTGATTACGAATTGTTTGAGTAATAGCGAGTTAAAGGCAGTAAAGTAAGGAAAAAAAAACACATCTTGGTTAAAAACGCTCCCAAAAATAGACTTGTCAATGAAAGGAATAGCCTATGACCTTCTCAGAATCTTAACTAACATTTCAAAAAAAAGTTTCATTAAAATCTGTGCAGTAGTTCCTGAGATTAGCGCGTTCAAACGAAAAAACTCTCCAGCTTTATAATATTAACTAGCTGGTGCCCGCAACTTCGTATGCGGCGTGAGACTGTGTAATTTCCAATAAAAGAGATAATAATAGTTAAGTTTCAATACATGAGATAGTTATATTTTTTATGATAACTTTTTTACAAAGCTTATTGAAATACAATATTTGAGGTTCTGTTGCATACACGTATGCATGTTTACTTTCGCTGACTCGGGAAGGAGACACGTATAATCGACCGTGCGAGAAACAGTCGTTGGTGAGGGTTACACCCGCGGTGCACAACGTCACAGGCCTAAGTCATACCAGCAAATTCGCCATAATTATTTTTTTTGGTGTAATAAAATCCACTTCTGATTTAATTTACCACGGAGTATGTGTTTCTTTGCAACGATGGGGTCTGATATTTTTCATCCGTTTTCTATGATCTAACTCGTCTCATTTTTTAGATCTTGTTGAGCTTCGAGAAAGATTTCACCGTTTCCTCGACGACATATTTGTTTAAAATTAACAGTCTAACTAAAACAAAGCAGTGAACATTGTCAATGTGAAAAGAAAACATCAGGCACTCCGGGAGTGCCGACAGAAGTTATTACTTGAACAATTACGTGTGTGTTTTTGGAATCGTCAGGAGATATTTTATTGTGCAGGAAATACTTAAAACTGTTTTGGAAGTAAAAAGAGCGAACAAAAACATCGACGACAGCGCCACCTATCGGGTCCAAAACTATCCTATCGTTCTAGCTGCGTCCAACCATGCACACAAACAAAGTTTCATTGAAATTGGTTGAGTGTCTCAAAAAAATCGACAACAGCGCCACCTATCGGGTCCAAAACTATCCTATCTTTCTAGCTGCAATCCAACCATGCACACATACAAAGTTTCAATTCACCTGTATCGTCTTAATTCTTCAATTCTTTACTGTAGGTATCACCGTAGGTACTATATAAACCATTAAACCAAAAACCTTAAACTCATTTTCCATATACACCACCATAATGTACGTTCATCAGCGCACGTCATCAGCCACCTGCGCATTTCCTCAGAAACATATTGTCGCTGTTGATTACATACACATTCAAATTCAAGTCGCATACTTCTCTATCTCTTTCGTTTCACTTAATTCGAAGAGAAAACACCACGCAGTTTTTTTTTCATATGAACGTGCTTGTGCGATGTTAGATTTTAGGTTGTAGCTCAGCTTCTAGAGGACGTAGAAAGCTGATTGATGGCTTGAAATAACTATGAAAGTGTTGGCTCTCCTAAGTTTTTTATTTTGTTAGCATTGATTAAGAATTGTTTGAGTAATAGCGAGTTAAAGGCAGTAAAGTCAGGAAAAAAACACATTTTGGTCAAAAAACGCTTCCAAAAATAGACTTGACAATGAAAGGAATAGCCTATGACCTTCTCAGAATATTAGAGAAATGTACTGGTTACTCGGAAAACATTCCCAGCTCAGTACTGAGAACAAACTGCTTTTATACAAGCAAGTGCTAAAGCCGGTGTGGACCTACGGTATACAACTTTGGGGTTGTACCAAGAAAACAAATGTCAATATTCTACAAACTTTTCAAAATAAAGTTCTTAGAGAAATTGTACAAGCACCATGGTATATTAGAAACGACGATATCCATAGGGATCTCGGAATTCCAACAATCGAAGCTGAAACTAGAAGCTTCGCGAGAAAGCATAGAAACCGACTAATCGGACATATCAACAATACAGTCCGACAAATCTTGGACGAGAGCAATTTATTGCGCCGACTACAAAGAACGAAACCGTTCGACTTGGCAAGATAAGATTAACCGCGTTTAATTTGCGGAACACGCAGGATCTTTTATTGGAAAGTAACCTGTCAAAAGTTTTTATTTAATGATAGAAAAATTGCTTGATAAGTTATATCTTAGTTGCAGTATCTAACAATCTTTAGAAGGGTGGTGTTTTTAGTCAGTAAAAATCTGACACTACTATGAGAACGCGCTTGCTATTCCCATAGTGTCTTTGGAAGATTTTCACCTACCCTCGGATAAAAAAAAAAAAAAAAAAAAAAAAAAAAAAAATCATCTTCCTCTCTGCTTTCAAATACGTACGCGGCCAAAATAATCGCAATTGCATCTTTTTGTTCCATTTTTGGAATTTTTATTGTTTTATTATTACGTGCTTCTCAATCAAGACTTCACCACCGAATGAAAACAAAAAAAAAAAACTACTAACTGAACATACCTAGCTTAAGATTTAAAAGTACAAGAACAGACCTATTGTGTGTCATCTGTCACGAACATCCAAGGGGTATTTTAGAAACTGCAAGTAGACCAACTTTTGAATTTCAACAGCAGAGTTGAGAATTAAAGTAGTGAATAAAAGCAATTTTCAACTTGCCGCTCAACTCTCTCTTTCAAATCAACTCCGAAGTTGATCAACCTCGGAGTCATCGGCAAGTTGAACGATAGTGAATAAAATGGGCCTAAGGGACACAGATACTGAATGGGAAATTAATGACGATAATAAATATTATCTGTTGTGTTGGACTTAAGCAAAATACGGAACCTTCGGTGCGCGGGTGACACTCGCAGTTGGCCGGTTTTTATAATTTTATTCATTAAACTAATATACTAGACAAAAACGACTAATTTAATTTAAAACTAACATTGATCTTAATTCTAGCTTACTGGTTCTTAGCGAGCGCTCTAAACTTAACAATATCCTTAAAATTATTGCCTTTCGGCCTTAATCTATCTATATTCAATTTTTTTGTTTTTTTTTTTTTCAAGAAACTTTTTTAAAAACTTGAATTCTCTATTATTTTGTTTTATTTAAAACTACTTAAAACTACCTAAGCTACTTAGCCTAAAATTAATTATAATCAGGGTGGTGAGCAATCTTATGGATTGGTCACCATACTGATTGCGTCCATGGGCGCCTGACAGCCGCCAACAAGGGTTCACCCGTACCGCCGATACTCGAGCGAGGCCATAAGCTTTACAGAATGGACCCTGTCCCGATCCGCAATTGCGGTGCTAAAACAGAGGAGCTCCTGAGCATTGGCGGCGTACCCGTCGTGGATGAGCCGCTTTATCCCTCGCGCCGCGGTGGCTGTGGTACAATACCGGCACACCATCTTTTGTCTGGACTAACCCTTACATGTCTACATGACATGGAGAAATGCCTCAGGCGGGATAAAGCCAGACCGAAGTGTACTCTCATGGTACATTAAATTGGGGTAGTAAGCCCCTGAGATCAGGTTATTATCACCGGCCATCTCAAACTCGGGAGTTCTAAATAACCCTAGACAGGCCCTGAGATATTGCCTCTCAAACACCCGAATCTTTTCCATATAGAACGGCGCTATATTGAACCACATGGGACAACCATAAGGATGATAGGCCTTATAAGAGCAAATTACCTTCACCCTGGAGCCAGGCCCTCTTGGCTCCAGCAAGACAAGCATCTATATGTTTGTCAAAATACAGATACTGGTCGAGCAAGATGCCAAGGTACCGGACCACGTTTTTCACCGCCAACGGCCGTCCCTGCTGTCCAATAATTGTTAATTTTCTCCAGTTTTTTCTGGTATCCCTACCTACCTAGGGGCCCCAGCTAATGGAGTTCTGAACAGGATCGTTTCCGATTTTTGGAAATAGATTTTCAACTTCAATCATCACAATACCTCTTAATTTGCTCGAAGTCACGCCGCAGAAGGATTCTGATGACCTCAATTTTTGGTCCTGACCTGTACGCCACTAAATCGTCTGCGTACGCTAGCATGTCTGAGAAAACCCACCAGATCACTTGTGTAAATATTAAATAGGATCGGAGAAGTCACTGCTCCCTGTTGTAAGCCGTTTTTAATTTCGTTCGAAAACCCCGCTCGAAGTTACATTGCCAGATTTGACAACGAACTTCTTTCCAAAGGTTTTTGAATACCCAATCTGGTCAGCTTATAAAAGAGCCACTCCAACCATACGGATACGGTGTCGAAGGCCTTCTCAAAGTCGACCAGGCAGGCACCAGTGCATTGGTTCTTACTTTTATTCCACTGAATGTCCACCTTTTGTGCTTTGTGTTGTTTTTTTTTTTTTTTTCTCACTTCTTTTAAATTGAAATTGAACTGGTGATAGTGGAGAGAGTATAGTTGTGGGTGGAGTATTAATGTGGTGCATGGGTGGGAGGGAGATAGGTCAGGTCAGGTATGTAATGTATAATTGAGATTGGGAGGGAGTCACACTCAATTATTGTGTTCGTTTGGTACAAATAAAGCAATCTTTTTCAGATTTCAGAGCACTCTTGCGAATCAAGATATTTTCTCAGAAATTTCATAAATGACATCTGTAATTGTATAAATTCTTAATTTTTTTTTAATTCAGGTTTTTATGATGTTAAGCGGCATATACACACGTCAAAAACTCTTCAAGCATGCCAGAGTGTATAAGTATACCAATATACACTATATCAAGCATTTACACCTGATTGAACAAAAATCAAAACGTTTTGATTTTGCTTCAAGCAGACACACAGCGTATACGTGTCTCATTTTCACTAATTTACTCTCGCATTTTGACATGTGTATATGCCGCTTTAGGCTTGGTGACAACTACAATTTAATGTTTAATCGGGACAGATATTTCTTAATACAATATTTATCTAGTGAATGTAAATCTCTTAGAAAAGTGTCGAAGACATCACATATTCAAATGGCACGAATATAACCACAAAAAGGAACAAGTGATGTTTTTATATTCGGTTAGCCACACGAAATCTGGAATCTGAGAGCAAATCAGAAGAAGCCCAATCGAAAACCACATAACAGCCCGATTCTGCCGTTGTGAGCCCCTCACAGGTCTTGTGATTTGATAACCTTTTCTGAATTCTACGATAATCCTCACAACAAAACTCACAAAAAATTCATTCAGCCAGGTCACTTTCAAATTATCAAAACATTTCCCATAAAAGACAAAACTCATACACGAAGTTAGTAAAAATATATAAAATAACATTTTTTTTTGCGAAATACTTGAACAATTTTTTTTTTTATTTTTTTTTTTATTATCCGAGGGTAGGTGAAAATCTTCCAAAGACACTATGGGAATAGCAAGCGCGTTCTCATAGTAGTGTCAGATTTTTACTGACTAAAAACACCACCCTTCTAAAGATTGTTAGATACTGCAACTAAGATATAACTTATCAAGCAATTTTTCTATCATTAAATAAAAACTTTTGACAGGTTACTTTCCAATAAAAGATCCTGCGTGTTCCGCAAATTAAACGCGGTTAATCTTATCTTGCCAAGTCGAACGGTTTCGTTCTTTGTAGTCGGCGCAATAAATTGCTCTCGTCCAAGATTTGTCGGACTGTATTGTTGATATGTCCGATTAGTCGGTTTCTATGCTTTCTCGCGAAGCTTCTAGTTTCAGCTTCGATTGTTGGAATTCCGAGATCCCTATGGATATCGTCGTTTCTAATATACCATGGTGCTTGTACAATTTCTCTAAGAACTTTATTTTGAAAAGTTTGTAGAATATTGACATTTGTTTTCTTGGTACAACCCCAAAGTTGTATACCGTAGGTCCACACCGGCTTTAGCACTTGCTTGTATAAAAGCAGTTTGTTCTCAGTACTGAGCTGGGAATGTTTTCCGAGTAACCAGTACATTTCTCTATATTTGATATCGAGTTCTTTACGTTTCATTTTCACGTGCGAACTCCATTTCAGCTTTGCGTCGAGTGTCATTCCCAGATATTTGGCCTCGTTTGCAAAGGGTATTCGGGCCATATTTAGGAAAATTGGCAAGTCATTGATTTTCTTATACGTGAAATTCACATGTACAGATTTAGTTTCATTTAAGGCGATCCGCCAGTTCCTTGTCCATTCATTTATCTTATTCACTGCGGTTTGCAGTTTTGTAGTCGTTTCTTCGATTGTATTACCTACTGCTAGGATAGCTGTATCGTCGGCGAACGTAGCAAGGGTAGTGCCATCTTCCCTTGGTATATCGCGAGTATATAACAAATAAAGAAGAGGACCAAGGACGCTTCCTTGCGGTACACCGGCCGAAATTTCTTTTAGCTCCGAGTATTCGTTTCCATTTCTAACACGGAAGAGTCTTTTCCCGAGATATGATTCTAGAATATCATATAGGCTTGCGGGGAGAACTTGTCGTAATTTAAATTTTAAGCCGTCGTGCCACACCTTATCAAAGGCTTGTGAGACGTCAAGGAATACGCTTGAGCAAATCTTTTTTTCTTCAAATGCTTTCTCGATTACGTCAGTAGTTCTATGTACTTGGTCAATCGTCGAATGCTTGGTTCTGAACCCAAACTGGTGGTCAGGGATGAGATTATTGCCGTCAATAACCGGTTGAAGGCGCCTAAGCAATATTCTCTCGAAGACTTTGGAAATCACTGGAAGAAGGGAAATCGGTCTATACGATTTTACTTCATTTGGCGGTTTTCCTGGTTTTAAAACCATTATGACCTCCGCGACTTTCCATTGACTCGGCACGTGTTTTAGTCTGAGCACAGCATTTATAATATGAAGAAGCTTAATTAATGCTTTCCTTGAGAGCTTTGAGAACTTCTCCGGTGATCAAATCATAACCAGGAGCTTTCTTAGATTTTAGGGATTCGATTTCACGTTTTAGTTCACTTAGCGTTGCACTAGTGAGTGTTGAATCGTAGGATTGTAATTCCGCCCTATTAGTATTGTCGTGGATCGCTTGGCCATCGTACGGTTTAAAAGTTTCTTTTAGATGAGCGGCAAAAACGTCCGCTTTTTCCTTATCTTCCCTTGCCCATTCATTTTGATTAATTCTAATTGGCGGCGCGGGGATTTTGGGCCTTTTGGTGCCTTTTACAGCTTTCCAAAGTGAATAATTGGAATCTTTTTTCGCTGTTAAACTTTCAAGGTAAGAACCTATCGCACGATTTTTAAAATCCTTAAGAACTGTCTTCAACAAATTGCACAAATAATTCAAATGTGCTTTATGTTGCGGAGCGCGACTCTGTTGCCATTTCTTACGCGCCTTCCTTTTTTCGTTGACCAATTCTTTTATTTCGGGAGGATATCGTAGCCCGTATTTGGCCGGCGTTTTCCTTGGATTAGGCGTATTATTCCAGGAGGCGAGCTGTACGATCTCGACGAAGCGATCAACTTCAACCTCAAGTTCATAGGGTGTCGTAAGTGGAACACTCAGTTCAACATTCTCTTCTATTTCGTTCCTAAAGCCTTCCCAGTTAGCTTTTCTACCAGTTAATCTCGCTGGCTCTAGGTTATTGACTAGTTTTACACTCAATGTTAATATAACCGGTGAGTGGTCAGATGATAGATCAAAGCTCTCTTCAACTTTAATGTGGTTGGTAGGTATTCCTTTCACAACGAAAAAATCTATCAGGTCAGGTAGTTTTGAAGTATCAGTTGGCCAGTAGGTCGGTTTGCCCGTCGAGAGGAAATCGCAACTGTATTCCATACCTGCCCCATAGAGCATTCTACCTTTTCGCGATATGTATCTGGAGCCCCAGAACGTGTGCTTCGCATTAAAATCGCCGCCAATAATGAAGTTTGGTTTGAGCGATTTAAGCAGGTTAGTGAAATCACTTTTTTCAAGCGCGGAACGCGGTGGACAGTAGATAGATGAGATTCTAAGAGTACGCTGACTATTTTTAACTCGAATCGTGCACAGTTGCATAGTTTCGAGCTCTATCTTCAGGTCTTCGTATTGTTCAATGCAGTCTTTAATAAGCAACGATGATCCACCTCTGGCGTTCCCCGATGGGTGACAAGCGTGGAAATCATTATATCCTTTTATTTTTAAATTCGATCCCTTTTTCACGTGAGTTTCAGAAATCAAGCAAATGTCAATGTCTTTCTCGCGTATGAATATTTCCAATTCGCCGAGTTTTTGTAATAGCCCGTTTGCATTCCAAGTGCATATTTTTAACATTGGTTTTTCATTCATGTTATTTTTGAAGCACGCGTTTTCCGTGAATTATTTTCGAGCTTAACCAAGCGATCGAGAATAATTTTGTTTATTTTGCATTGTTCTTCAAGTTTCTCGAGAATAACTGAGAAGACATGAGAAACAGGTCCGGCGAAGTTTCAACGTTTTTCGCTACTTCGAATGCCGCGGCCTGAGCGTAGGTCTGCACTCTGGCTGTCCGAGGGCCTCTATTCGATGGCTTTCCTCGTGGTAACTTTTCAGTAGCGTTTCTTTTGACAACAGAGGTCGAGGGCCTTTCAATTGTCTCTCTTTCTCTGACAATGCTACTCCTGGACGGTCCTACGCTTTACCTTGGTAGACGGCTTTGTTTTTTTATTTTGGCTTTTGAGTAGCGCATCTCTCCGTTTTTGCAACTCCTTAGCTACTTCACAACCTCTATAATTTGCCGGGTGCTTTCCCTTGCAGTTAGCAGAGGTAGCGGAGGATTGTTTGTTTGCTCTACAGTCTTGGGAGAAATGACTTCCGGCGCATTTTACACATCGCGGCTCTTTTTTGCAATACATTTGCGTATGATTGAATTCTTGGCAACGTTTGCACTGTGGAATTGTTTTCAAATTTCTGCGCATGGGCTCGATTTTTACCACAATATTAAGTATGGTTTTAATTCGGTAGATATCTTCGATATTATCAGACCTATCGAATGTAAGCATAAAGAGCGGAAGTCCACGCCTTATCAGGATGTCCTTATCTTCTTCCGTTTTTTGCTTCTCTTTCTTGATGATATTTACGGCATCAAGAATTTTAAACCCTTTGGAACGGAGGTCGTTTATAACCTCTTCTTTGGTGCATGAGGGGTGGAGTCCCCTCGCTACAACACGATGTGGCCTTTCTGACTTTATTTCAAAAGTATACCACTGGATCTTCTCGGTATTTAGCTTTTGGGACATTGCCCGATAGTCTTCGTGGTTAACGACGTTAATTTTCCACGCATTATTCCTCAAAGATGTTACCTTAAATTCCGATGTTATCGTTCCTTTAAGGAGGCTGTGAAACTTATTATACTCCGTTATCCCAACGACGTTTATTGGAGGCGGTGGACGAATTTGCCCTCGGAGTTGTTTTTCTTGCGGTACTTTACGCGTTTGTTCTCTTAGAGGCTCGACTTCAGGCGAAGAACCGGCTCTCCTTTTCTTACTAGGTCTTTTCTTAGGGACCCGATTCGTTTCGCGTGCTAGCTCTTCTTCGTCAGTGTGGTATTCCTGACTAGGCAAGCGTGGTGGAGTACATTCGCGTTCTTTCTGAGAATTAGTGTTCCTTAGAACATTATTTTCTTCTTTTAACAGTTCTATCTCTTTCTTCAGAGTTTGAAAGAGTAGATCCATTTCCTTAAGCTTGATTCGGAGTGTTTTAATTTCTTCCTCAGAGCTTATATCTTTCACTGAGTCCCGTTTTTCACGCGCTGGCGCTCCCGGCGGACTTCTTTTCCCGGGGTTGTTCGATCTTGATGGAGGCGATCGAGATACCCTTGAACTTTTAATAAAAGGGTTAATGGACTGCAATAAGCGGCTCTCCCCAGAATCCGTAGAGCCGACCTCCGAAGAGGGTGGATTTTCCAGTAAAGCTGGACTGCCACCTGGGGTACTTAATCTTTTCGTTTTGTTCATTGCATTTTTTGTATACACTATACGCTCGGTATACGGAGGTTGGATTTTAGTCGCCTCTTACGACAGGCATGCCTACCTCGGGTAAATTCTAACCCCTACCCGAAGGGGGAAACTTCTCGCTATGATGGCTTGTAGGCAATAACGCCTTGTTATTAACTTTATTTTTTTTTGTAAAAGCCATGACTTTGATAATTACTTAATTAAAACTAATCTTAAAGACATATGAAAGAAAATCTCACTCCGGAACCATAAATAGTACTACGACGAACCTAAATTGTAGTACATACCGCGATGAAACCTGACCATAATGTCGACGGTAAAACAGAACGGAAGAATGACAAGGTGCAATGGTGGACAGAAAAGGAGACAACGAACATACTTGCGGCTAGCTTGGAGGTGGAAGTATTTCCGGCAAGCGGAACTTGAAAAATGAACACAGAAATGTTTTAGAACTGAACGATGAACATGAAACCATGAAAACATTTTTCGTTTTCGATAGCTTCATGGAACTTTATGAAAATTAAACACTTTTTTCGAAACGCATATGCGTGTAAAATGGTATCAGCAGTTGGCAAAATAAAATGTAATGTTCTTCTCAATATTATTTTCGAAATTCTTCCTTGCTGCAAAAAGAGACAATCTGTTTCATGTAATTTTTAATGCAGTGTCACTTTTTCCTCTTCTTGAATGCTTGTAGTTTAATCACTATAAGATTTTTCACATATTCGGATTCATCATAAAGAAGTTACATTAATTCCGAATCACTTCCATGGCTTGGTATAGACAAACCAACTAATTTTGTTAATAAAATAGCAAATTTAACGACCATTTTTTTAAAATTCTTAATGGTACTGTGGCGTGGAAGGTATCGTGTAACTTAAGTGGTGAAACAAGCCCTTAGTCACAGTTTGGTGAAACCAGGCCTTAGACAGTTTGGTGAAACCAGGCCTTAAAGTCACAAAACAAGTTCCACTCAAGTGTCACTTCCAATTGGAGACTGGAATCTGTCACCACTGAACCTTGTTCTAGAACCACTTAGAATTAGCTAGAAAGTTCTCGTCAGATGGCGGAGCGGGTATAAAAGGACAGCTTTTAGAAGAGGGCGAGACAGTTGATTTATAACAGTGATTGGTTAAAGTTCGAGATAGTAATAGTTTGTGAAGATAAATAAGTGAAAAGTAATAGAGTAAATTAAGTGATTGGTTTGAAACGTTGAAGAATTGTTTAAGTAATAGTGTTCTGGTACTTAATAAGTGATATATTAGAATAGTCGATAAAAGTTTAATAAAAGTGAATTTTATTAGAGAAGTTAAACGGAATAGTGTTTTATCTTTACGAATCCCTGCCTGAATGTAACAGTACCTACGTTCCCTAACTTTTTCGTAAGAGTCTCTCTCTGTGAGAAAATTTATCCCCACTACTGCCATTTTGACAGTCTTTTCCATTCTTACTACGAAAGTAAAGGACCAACCCTATTTTGATAACACAAGGCTAATGGTGCTGTAGATTAAAGATTCGACAGAATAGTCCCTAATTCAGAATTGTTGTTCTCAATGAAATCATTGACACTTCTGTCGTGTTGAGAAGTGCACCTATTTTCCAACGAAACAAAGCAAACATTGAAAGGGCACTTCGCTAGATTTGATCTTTTGATAGAAAGAACAATTTTCTTTTTCAATCGAAAGCGCCATAATTCATACGCCATAATTCATAAGCTTTCCTATTTATCCGGTCTAACGAATCCTACACAATGATAGAGCAATTCACGAACACGAACACCATCCGCAGATCCTCGGCGCCATCTGTTGTGTTTAAAAGTCAAAGAAAAAAAAATTCTAGGAAAGCGAAACATTTATATGCCGAGATCAGTGTTCTTTTCATATTCATACATTGCTAAACAGCTTTTACAAATAATTTGATAAACACCAATTTTTAATTGTGCAATTTCTTTTCTCAATTGAAACTGACGTATCGGAAGCTGCTCTAGTGACTCGTTGTATGGAGAACTTTCGCTACATGAGGCCTTTTTTTATTACCTACGTGTCTCCACGAGCAATTTTTCATATCTTGCAATCTGTCAAATTTGGTTGTATGAAAGAACGATAGTATGCAATCAAATGTAGGGTGGTCATTTCATACCATACAATTTCATTCGTTGAAATGTCGCTGAGCAGAGCGCGTCGTTGCGAAATCCTTTCTCTTTTCGCATCTACCATATCAGTCATGGCTATACTTTTTTATTTAAATACGTAGTGTCAGCGCTAAAAGCGACCATTCGCCACTCAGCCATCGTGGAATTGAAAAACAAGTGTCAAACTGCGAAGAAATTGCAGCTCATTTCATACTATCGATAGCATGCAATGAGATGAGCAATATATTGCAAGACATTTATTTTATCATGAAATTTGTGGTCTCCGCCGGCAATTTCCATAGCATGATATGAAAAATTGCTCTATATAGATCATTGACTTCCACTGTTTAAAACAATAATACGTGATCCAACTGTGGTTGTAAACCATGGAAGTCAATGATCTATATATGTAGATCACGTGGGCATAATAAAAAAGGCCAGCCGCTCTTATTTTTATAGCTATCTTGTACAGTTTGGGCACAGAGCAACGTTTCTGCGTAGACGATGGGGTTTAGAGCATACGAATACCTCTTAAATCGCGGTTCCTAGAAGTTCAAAGTCTATTTCCCGTTCAAAGATATGTTTTTATCGGGACTTCTCATATCTTCTTTATAACTGTTTTTCTTGCCGGTGATCCGGTATAGGTTACTCTAACTCAAACCCTAGTCTGAAGCTTTGCTTGATTGCAGTTTACAGGCCGGATTCCAATGCCAGTGACCCACTGTCGTCTTCGAGGTAGGTATAGTATTTCCTATATTTTGAAAACGGTTCTAAATATTTTTATAAGATCATATACGTCTTATCTAAAAGATCAGAAACTCAAAAATGGTACGTCACGATATACAAAGTGTATTTAAGTTGCGCAATTTTGAATACAGACCATCATATTTTTGAGATAGGCACTACAAATACTTTACAAAAATACTTACCTAAGTGCAATTGCAAATGACATTCGGTAAAATAAAAACCATGAAATAGACTTAAATAAGTTCTGTGCCTTAACTAATACGGCCGCCTTGTATTTGCGATATTGGTAACAAACACTTTGTAAAACTGAATATTTGTAAACATAACGAACTCAGTTTCTGAACATTTCTGGTTGAGTGGCACACCACCACTAACTATGCCCCACAGGTAATGCCTTGTTTTAATGGCAGTTTCATGCGGTAACTTTTCAACTACAAAGCCTCCGCCACTATCTCCGCGACATGCTGTCGTTGCATATCGATTGACCACACAGAACTTGTCATTTGTTATTGTGGAAGGATATCGATTACCAAATTCTTTATCACAGTCGTTAAAACTACTGGTTACTGATATCGCGGTATGAAGTGTTTCGCTAAAGTTGCCATATTCTGTTAAGCCCCAGCCAGCGATTTTACCGTTTATATTACTCGCAATAACTCTTCCTGCATCTTCTTCCCAGAAAATGCAGGCGGGCGCAACAAAGGGGGACAAAATGAGATAGTTCGTTAGTAGGAGTACAGCTATATCATACCTATAGCTATTTTCTTTGTCTTGAAATCTGAAAAGAAAATTTATTTAAACCAACAACAAAATTATATTTGAATGTGTTTCTTACTGTGCATGAGCGTGGATGGCGGATATATTCTGGTACTGTGCATATTGCTCGAATTTATAATAATCACGATAATATTTTCCAGCTCCAATTGCATAAAACGTATGTTCATATATTTTTCTATTTGCTGTATCCCAGAAGCAATGTGCAGCTGTTTAGAAAAATTAATATTTAGATTTACGAACGTCAACTACCAATAGATATATGAAAGGACCTATTTGATTCACAAGTTAGACAGATACTGGATTGACAAAAGCTATTGGGCCAATAAACTACTGTATGAAGTATGCACCTATTTTGGGACAAACAAAGTGGCGGTTTCCAAATTGACAGCGAAACGTTTTCAAAAAGGCAGCGGAAAATAATTTGTAGAGAGCTCCTTCGGCTGCTAGAAATATAAATATGTCAAATTTTCGTAAGCAATTAATGTGCCGGAAAATAACAGCCTTATTTATGAGACTCCCTTACGACTCCTCTACGATGTTGTTCAGTTAAACATCGCGAAAACTCGCCTATCCTGAAAATGTTATTTATAAAAAAAGTTCGCGGTAACCTTACTAAACTAGGTTTGTATTGATTTTCGATCAACTATAACAGAAAACACTGAGACTAGCAATTAGCTTCGCCAGTAAAATCATTTTAAAAAGTAAAAAAGTCTTTTGAGGGACTGCTGAAATTTCGACCTGAAGTCGTATATATATATGTGTCTTCAGTCTTCCTATATCCATATTCCTGCCCAAATCCTAAAACATTCCCTTTAGAAAAATATTTGATTTTTTTTTTTATTAAATGTAATTTATATTTACACAACCAACGAAATGAATGCACAAGAGAAAAAAGTGTGACTTTTTACTTTTGTTTTAAATTCGCAATCTACTATACAATTACCTAATTTTCGCCATTAGTTAACAGCTGCAGAATGCCGTAGAGATCATGCGATTTGTAGACCTATGGCGTTCCTCTTTGTGATTACATTAAATCTCTGGGTTATGCTTACTACGAGCATCCTCATCTTCTTTCTGACGTGTGACACGAGTCATTACGTTAGGCTACAGAAGCACTTTATTAAAAACGACCTCGGGTCTTACAGAAAGCGGTTGACCAACCATATATTCCGAATTTGTGTACCTTCCATTTATGGTTCATGGCAAACTGTCTCGTTTTGCAATATTGTATGTTAAAATCTACAGCTATAAAAAAAAAACAGATCTCACCTGAAATCACAACTCCTGCACTGATTATAGTGCCGCCGCAAATATGATCGTACTGTCCAGAAAAGCTACTATAGATTCCCACGTGCCAGGGCACTTGAGTTATATTGGTGGGATTACCGTTAGCAATAAAACCTTGGACTTTGGGTGCATTCTTGCCACACTCCGGTAAGCACCTTTGTGGCAGAAAGTCCCACAAACCATCATCTCCGCATCTTAAGATATTTGTAGAACTCTCCGGTTCTCGGTACTGAATGCTACAGCTTATTTCGGCGACAGTTCCTGGTTCTATCGATTCATCGCAAGAAACGGCAACCTGGTTTTTTTTGCAATCCGCTTTAAAGGTGATACCTTTGAGCTTTTTAGGGTCACAGAATTCTAAAAAAAAAAAAAAAAAACGAATTAATTGAGTAGCTCAACTAGTTCAAGTGATGAGCTTGCTTATGCATTGAGGGTGATGGCTTATCCATTGAGATTTCCTGCAGTAGTTAGAACTTTGTCCGACACGATTGTACGAAGCCTCGCATTGATATGCAATCGAAGCTCCATCGGGCACTATTGATCCGGGTCCTAAAACTTTGTTCAGATCGACTTCGTATAGCAATCTAGAGTTCGGAATAATAGGTACTGTGCAACCGGATGTTGCAGGCCTTGTTCCATAGAAATAAATAAGAATAGATAAAAACTTAAATCATAACATTCAACAACGTGCATATACCCTGGATCGTTGGATTTAATGCATTCGGGATCAGGACTAATAAGCCATTGGGAGTTCTGACAGTAATTAAACGTAGTATTTATATTCAACGAGTATCCAGGTTGACAGCCATAGGTAATCGACACGGAGTTTTCCACAACTTGGCCCGGTGCTATAACCCTCGAGGGGTTATTTTCGTATACCAATCGAGAGTTAGGTATGGAAGGTGCTTTGCAACCGTCTGGAGATGGTGTCACCGGATTCGGCGGTGGTCTGTGCGAAGGCAATAAATTATTTTCTTTTTTTAAATTCAGAAAATGAAAACTCACCTATCACAAAGTACAGAAGCTTCGTCTGATTTATCTCTACAGTCATCTTGGTTATCACATTTTTTGTCAATATTTATACAAGCGCCATAGCCACAACGGAATGCATAGGCTGGACACTCATTTGATGCACATTCTTCTACGGTTTCATCAGATTTATCTTTGCAGTCGGAGTGGCCGTCGCAGACATTATCCTGACTGATACATTCACCTGATCCGCATTTAAATTCATTTTCTCTAGAGTTAGAAAATGGATAAATAGTTATAAGATAACAGTCTGATAATATATATTTCAATTAGCCTTTTTTAGTGAAAGGGAACCTCAATCAAGTTGGCGTGCGTTAAGGCAACTTCCATAGTTATTTCTTATTTGTATGCTCAAACTTTTACTTCATAATCGTGAACTGGAACTGGTACCTTCTTCTTAAGTTCGTTAAACTCAAGTTTTTTTTCCTTGCTTCACTTTATCCTCTTTTATTTTACTTATATTCCAAGCAAATTGTTGTTGTCAAAAATTATGATTTTTTTTTTTAAATATACCTACCTAATAAGTAGTTTGTTTATGTTAAGTAACTTTTTGAAATGGAGTAGATACTTTGATTTGTTTGATGGTATTTGAATCCATCATTTTTAATTGTCAAGTATTTTCAGGATCCTTGCATTGGCATGTGTGAGTAAGAAGTAAGTTGAAATGTAGGGGTGATTGAGATGACGTACGTGGACAATGATGATAAACAACAGGATAGGAGCTGTTGAGCGTTTTGAATTTTCACGTAGGGGTTGTTACGAAAAGCGAGTAACAATTGTGGTACTTTGCTCATTCGTGAGTAGGGTTATGGCGAGGGCAGCTCAAAGGTACCATAAAACCTTCAGTACCGGAGTTAATCCTTTCCCTATTTTCTTCCTATCTCTTTAATACCTACTCTCAATTTTAAAATATTCCCATTTATTTATCACGTTCACGTGTAATCCAAAATGGCCAGAGATTACATCTTTGCTATTGGCCGGGCAAAATGCAATACATCGTCATTATTGAAAAAATCAGCAACATCGACATTGACATTGACAATCTTTGGGTGGTGCCTTATTCACCTCTACTGAGCAAAACATTCCAAGCTCAAGAAATTCATCAATTTTTATTTCTACAAAAGCTTCGGAGGAGAAACAAAAAAAGTTACATTAGGGTCGTTCGGGTACTTTTTTGCAAACGTAAAATTACTTAAAATTTGCTAAGAAACTGCGCGAATGCGACCACTTAATGAGAAAATTTAAAAAAAAGGAGACAGAAATCCATTTCCCCTCTTTTAATTTTTTCATAATTTTCTACTCGCCGAATTTCGAGTTACTAAAAAATGAAAGCTGCCAACTAAGTGTCACCTCAAAAGTTTGACAAGTAGAACTCCATTTATTTACATCTTCAACATCGTCAGAGGAACAAGTTATAACTGAATGTTCTCCTTGAACATATCAGCGCATTCGAAATGGAAAGTTTAATAGGTATTTAGCTCATAAGAAATTCAATTCCACTTATTTTGTAGATTCTTCATTTAACGTTAATGTCAAAATTGCATTTCTTAAATTTGTGGTAAGAAAACCGAAATTCATGAGCTGAATGTTATTAAAACTTAGTTACAGAATCTAATCGCTGGTGCACAATATAATGTTTAAAGCATCTGCTTTAATATCAAAGACTAATAGCTAGTCAGATACAGCAATTTTCCCGAGAATTGAAAACTCTTGCAGCAAACTGTCACACTCTGTTCAACATATTATATAACACAGTAGCAATCAAATGAACAATTCCTTTAAACTTAATCTTTAAAAATGAAACGGAATCGCGATTATTATGAAGTGTCAGAAGCTACGAGTATTCGCTTGTTCGCAGTTCACAAGATAGTCCTTTAAATCGTGCTTAGCTGTCTTTCATCGTTGAAGAAAAAAAAATGTATTGAACAAAGTTGACTTTAACTGATATAGGGTAGTTCGCAATATCGCGACAACGTCAGTGTCAAATAAAGTCAAACCAAGTGACAGTTAAGAAACTTGTAGGAAAACAAAACAGATTTTATATGGCTGTATGATAGTTATGTTAAAAATTGACTGAAAAGTTTATAATAATACGGAAAAACAAAATAAAAGCATTGTAGAATTGAAACATTATGTTGGTCCTATATAAAATAGATATAGTAAAAGTCGAGAAGTTAAAATAATGGAAATTTTACGCTTTCTAAGAAGATTTGAACAATCACAACTCTGGCCATTATTAATCGGTTTTTTTTATCCGACACGTTATTTTGATGTTTGAACGAAAAAGATAGCCCGTCCGTGAAAGAATGTGCTTCGCGAAACATTATATTTCTTAGTTTAGCAACTAAATTTTAGTTGCTCTGCAAGCTAAAATCATAGCCTAATTTTGACAGAGTACCTACGCAGAGGAAAAGTGAAAGAAAAAACAGCTGGTCTTTGACAAAACTTCCTTCAAAAATTCAATTCTCTCTTATTTCAATCATTTCAGATTCTATTTCTAGGTACTAATCGTCGAGGTTGTCAGTAAAAAAAACTCGTCTAAATTTAGCTTGAGAAAATGTGGCGACCCTATAACCAAGCAAAGATTTTACATATATTCAAGAAGTACTCGAGCTGCGTGCCAAACGGCTTATTCGCTTAAATTGAGCTGAACAAATTTTTGGAAAGAATATTGTGTCTCGTGTACTAAAATTTATACCGAGAAGCGTACTAATCTGAAGAGAGCATTTTTGATTTGGAAAAATCTACTATTGCTCTTCACTTCACAATGAGAACCTCTCCTTCTCCTACATTTGTGGCCGTTGAATTTAAGTTTTTTTTTGATAAGCATATAAATACTGATATTCAACGAGGCCTCCGACTCTTTTTCGCATTTTGATAAATAATAATTATATTCTGTCAACGTCTAATCCAGTTCACTCCTTCGCTGATGACAGCACCCTGACACTGACTTTTTCATACGTTCATTCATTTCTTGCACTCATCTCTTTGGCCGAAGAAACTGGAACGGCAACGTACGCTAAATTAAATTGCGTTATAAAATGGGGTTCACATCCACCTTCAGCTCTAAAGGGAACTACCTGAACTTACATCCATTATTAGTGAATAGCACTTGAATTTCATTACCGAAAGAATATCATGTGTTCATCTATTCATCTTTTTAGAAAATTGCTTTCCTCGTTTGTTTTGATAAGCGACGAGCTTTCTGAATTGCTTTATCTCACTAGTGGACTTCCACCCTTAGATAAGAAAAGAGAGGACATGCGAGATGCGAGCATTTTTGTATTGCATTGCCTAATCGCACTACTATTGGGCGTAGGTTTTAATATTCGTCCTGATTCTCTCAAGGAGATCCTTCAAGTGAACGAGCACTTGGATACTATTTCATAGAAAACAACAATCATTCACATTATAGTAAAATAATATTAGAATCGTGGAAGAAAATCTTTTATATTAACTTAAGGAACCGTGTCCCCCGCCACCACTAGTGTAAGTCGCAATAGACAAAACGCGTATAGATCTTACAAGCAATTCGAAGTCGTTCCCTTGGATTCTCCACCCTTGCATAGGCCATATGTTTCATCTGAGTTATCCGCACAGTCCTTAATATTGTTGCACTTAGCTCTTCCATGAACGCATGCACCATACGCGCATTGAAATGAGAACGTTGGACAAATCTGCTGAATACACGAATCCGCGATTTCATCTGACTTATCCAAGCAGTCTATAGCACCATCGCATAAGGCTTCCCATTTTATGCATTGACCAGACTCGCACTCCCATTCATCAACAGTGCAGCATATTCCTGAATAAACAAAGTTGTATGTTTCATTTTTTAGTTGTTCGAAATCACTTTGACAGCACGACCGACGTGACGCAGAGAAAATTCCAATTAAAATAATGAAGACTCCCTGCTCGGGGAATGCTTGTTTCGCTTACCACACGCAATTAGTACCGCAATTAGTGCGACGTTCAAGGTAATTTTTAAAACACTCTTTTGTGACATTTTCACTTAGGCCATACATATGTAGAAACTTTACAAATGACTATGCAAAGTAACGTAAAAAGGATGGAAACTGAATTTCAACAAATTAAATTATCTAAGTACAGCTCCGGAGCTCACAAAAAAAAAACAACGATCTCAATTCAGCGACAGACTGAGATTAATCTTGTTTTGCATGTTTTACCAAATCTCAATCCCAATCCCAAGTTCAACATTATCTATACGTCAGTGTACAATGTACCTACACTTTGAGTAATCTTGGGTTATCTTTACTTATAAAGAGCGAATGTAGGAGGTATTGAGCTCAGTTTGAGATTGAGAGCCATTCAGCCGGCTCTTTGTTCGTGCAGCGTTGCCAATGAAAAATTGCAAAAACCGGATTAAAGAGAGGCCCAAGCCGAAAAGAGGGCCCCCAACCTAAAAAAATATTAATAAACCAAAGAAAAAAAGAAAACAAAACAACAAAGACATTTATTTTAAACAAAAAAAAAAACAAATTTATTCATTAAAAAACACTTCCTTTCAAATGCATTCTTTTTCATTCAATAAAGACTAAAGTCTTACTTAAACTGAAAAAGGGGCCATTTTGACAATTCTTCAAAAGGTGGGGGCCACAGGTTTTCAGCCTCGAAAAGGGGCCAATCGGCAACGCTGGTTCGTGGTTGTTTGACTTTTGTCTAAAAATATATAACTTGATTGCAATTTAAAGAGATTTGTCCATAGAAATAGGGAAAACCTACATTTCTTGAGAGAGATAGGTGGTATTAAACAAAAATAAAGTGCACGACTGGGTCGCACGAAACTTTCTCGTTTAGTGCGAGACTGACTTTCAGAGTCTTCAGCAAATCGAAAATTGAGGACACAAAAGTTTTGAAAACATCCATTTGACTCTAAGTTTGCATTTTGGTCAAAATCGTTATTGCCGTTTTCCGGTAAACTGAAAAAAACTAAAATTCCTTTTTTCAAAAAATCCTTTGTACGATAATATAGAGAAAAACTGAGTTTGCTATTGAGTTATAAAAGACCAAATTACCTTAAAAATGAATTTTTGTTACAATCGTATAGGTAGACCGTTTTCGAGATATTTCGAAATTTCAAAAGTACCGTTGTTCGAATTTTTAGCCAAAAAATGGGTACGCAGTCCTGGTAACCTCACCTACTTAAGTTTAAATATCAATTTTGGTTGAAATCGTTAGAGCCGTTTTCGATCAAATCAAACTGGTATGAAAATGTTGTATGGGAAGTACCATTAATATTGAGGTTACCTTGCAAAAAAAAAAACACCTCCCGAGCTGTAGGCCCAAAAACTCCAAATCCGAGGTTTGAACGTAATCCAGGAAGCCGTTTAGGCTGTAGGCCTGTGGAAGGACGGACAGACGGACAGACGGACAGACCGGACAGAATTTTGTGACCCACTTTTTTGAGTTCCTTTATCATCGTAATATCAGAATTGATTAAAATCTCGAGTTCGAAATTTTGTACGAAACCAATATCTTTCTCTTACTACGTAATGGAGAAAGTTAAAAATGTCTTTGCAGTAGGTATACTACGTCACTACGCTTGGCGTATCGATTATAAGCATGGCATTTGCGGACAGAGTAATGGATTCGTTATCATCTGTATAAATACAAAAAAAGCGGGTTTTTTTTGTCAGTTCAATAGGTTAAACCATAGACAAACCATACTAGGTATATAGTATTGTCTCTGGGTTAAACATCGTACACAAACAATCGAATGTATAGTCCGAATTATTAATTAATATAAGATTGGATCCGTGTGGTGCGATAGGTACTCAAGTTAGGTAGGACTATAAGGGGACTCTGATGTTTCTTAAATTTTAAATATGTATTTGCTCCCTCGTTTGGGGGGACAGGCACACACACATAGCACAAAAGGAGCGGTTGCCGTGGAAAATATATCTTGAATAAAATACAATGAGCCTTTAGCCTTAGACAGGTATAATAAGAAATATTTGGTTTCTGTAGCTATATACTTAAGCTACTATTAGACGATATGCTGAATAAGCATACGTATGCTGAAAAATGTGTCCCAATCACAACATTTCGTCTAATAGCGATGACAGAAATTTCGCTACTAGACGATATGTTGTGATTGGGACACATTTTTCAGCATACGTATGCTGATTCAGCATATCGTCTAATAAATAGTAGCTTTACTCGTAAGTGTAAAACCCTCGACATTGCTTACTTTCTGTACGATAGTCAATGGCTCCGTTAACAAAGACTGTTATCGAAATTATTGAAAATTGTAGCTGTCTCTAGAGACTTGGAAAGGAAGCCAGAAAACTTCTCAATCGGTCACTTTAAAAATAAAATAGAGACTCTGTAGGTTTGTTACAGTTCTC